>CM073001.1:10518438-11759688 GCA_037038555.1 Rhynchonycteris naso
CTCCTGGGGTGTCCTTTCATTTACAAATGAGGAAAAGATGAATCATCTTACAGTTTCGCTATCAATATAATGTCTGCCTTGGACCTTCGAATGTTAGATTACTCCTCTTCTATCAGCGTTCTTCTCTCCTTGTTTTATCTCCTGTCCTTGGGTCCCTTGTGGAAGTATGATGTGTTTAAGCAAAAAGTAAGTAAATTATACCATCACTTCATACAGGCGTGTCTTATCCCTAGAGAGCTTGCCAAAGCGCTCTGGGGATAGAATGATGTTCTGCTTCTTTCTTTTTTTCTATCTGAGGATTCTTTGCACACCACGGATACTCAGTATATCTTGTTTGATGATGATTGACAAGAACAAAAGCAGTCGCTCTGCTCCACCTTTCTGAAAGCTACTTGCCTCCACCAGACGTCTGCATTCATTAACCGTCCCCTCCCTTCTGCAAGTTGTGTTAGAGCTAAAATCTAAATAGCTGTCTCTTTTTCAATTACTTGCCATATTTGATTTCTGGAAGATGTCACAGGAGATACATTTATTTCAAAAGGGGATAAGATAGAGACCCTTATTCTGGTATGTTTTGATGTCCTTACTAATCACTAAGCCACAAGAATGGAGTTAGATTCCAGTGGCCGTAAAGACCCCTTTCATGCTAGTGGTTATTGGGTTAATGAATGTTCCATCTCAGCATCCCACCTGGTGCTTTCTTTTTAACTTTGTTGCACCTTAATCTTGATGGGACCTACTTATCCGACCAGTCTGTTCGCTAAAGGAAAGGTGATTTCAAAGTTATATGTTCTCGCCACTGCAACCCAACATCCCGTAGGTGAAAAATAATGAGAATCATATACCCTGGCGAATATATAATTGGGAAAAATAATGCCTCGGGATCAGACACACCTAGCTCCAAATTCTAGCTTTATGATTTGCGAGCTGCATGTCTCAGTTATTCTGGCCCAAACATTAGAGCTTTAAAACAACTCCTTTATTTTGTTCGTGATTTTGCGGGTCCGAAATCGAGGGGAAGTTTGCACTGGGGTCTCGCATGCAGTTGTGGTTCCATGTTGGCTGGGGCTGCAGTCACCTGAAGATGTAACTGGGCTGGGCGTCCAAGATGGCACACTCACAGGTCTGGCAGCTGATGTGGGTTATTGCCTGTCAGCTCAGCGAGGGCTGTCTCAGGAGCACCTGCATGTGTCCTCATCAACACGGTGGTCTCAGGGTAGCTGGAATTCTTCCATGCTGCCTGGCTTCCCCCAGAGTGAACATTCCAAGAGAATGAGGCAGAAGTTGCATGGCCTTGGAAGCCAATTAGCATCATTTCTGCCATATTCTGGTGGTCAGAGCAGTTACTAGATTTCCCAGAATAATGCGGAGGGAACGTAAACTGTCTCAGGTTGCGTTATAACTAGCATTGGAAACTACAATCAGCTATGGCACGTGACAATTAAGTTACTGCTTCACACTGAGCCCCAGTGTCTACATCCCTAAAATGGGGATGATAAGTTGTCGGGAGTTTCATGATAATCAGAGACATAGGTGTATGTTTTGCTGGACATTTTCTCTTAGAAGTTTCACCTCCTTTGGAATTATTAGGCATCACAAAATCAAGTTTATTTGCAGACATTTAAACCTTCAGGCATGTCTGTGAATGCCAGGTTCTACGAAGATAATTCTGAGAGTGTATCTGCATTTCCATGTGGAAAGGACCTTCAAACTCATTTTGACGGAACTATAGCCAAATACTTCGGGTTTCTAATGGAACAGTCCCTAGCAGACTGTCACATCTAGTGAGTTAACCATCCAAGTTTAATTATTATTCAAGCAGTGAGGCCTAATACTCATTTTCTTGCAAAGAACTTGGCTTTGCTACCTACTGGTGTGTGCCAGGCAGTAAGTTATTGAAACAGGAAAGAAGTCCCAGCTTCTAGCCTGGTTCCAAAGTGGAGCATGTATAGTTTAAGATCACGACTGCTGAGGCCACCTGCAGAGCTGAAGTTTAAGCTGACCAAACCCAGGAACTGCGCTTCTAGAAAATGATCTTTCTTCTCCCATATTCACCCCGATAAGCAAGCCACAGGGCCAACTTCCTTAGTCACTTTTTTGTTTTGTTTTGTTTTTTGCAGAGACAGAGAGAGTCAGAGAGAGGGACAGATAGGGACAGACAGACAGGAAGGGAGAGAGATGAGAAACATCAATTCTTCATTGCAGTTCCTTAGTTGTTCATTGATTGATTTCTCATATGTGCCTTGAATGGGGGGCTACAGCAGATCAAGTGACCCCTTGCTCGAGCCAGCAACCGTGGGCTCAAGCTGGTGAGCCTTACTCAAAGCCAATGAGCCCGCACTTAATCTGGTGACCTGGGGGTCTCGAACCTAGGTCCTTTGTGTCTCAGTCCAACGCTCTATCCACTTCGCCACCGCCTGGTCAGGCCCTTCTTCGGTTTTAATTAAGAGGAAAGCAAACTATACATTTGAAATAATCTCTTGTGTCATATTTCTTTTCTTATAAATGATTAAATGGCTCATCATCCAGTAACATACCTGCTAACTTGAAGATGGGGAGGACTCCTTATATTTATTTATTTACTGGACACGCCTAATTGAAAATACAAGCGTCTTCATATAAAGGTTTTCTACAATTATCCACAGTGCATAGTAGGAAAGGACTACTGTTGTAATACTCCTAACTGTCAAGTTATAACAAGACTGCAAAGGAAGAAGGCCTGAGTAAGAGCAGACTGTGTTTTGAAAAATAATTGGCGATTTCTAACAAAGCCATGCTAATGCAGGGACGTTCAGGAAACTTGTACGCAAGTTTTGCTTTTTCCACGGAGGTATCGCACTCAACAAACTGACGCTTTTTCACAGCTTAGCCACTAACTAAGTTCCAGGATCTCTCTGTACAACACTGGGGAACAACTCATCTGCATCAGGAGGCGAGGAGGAAGTTGATTTTTTTACCCTGCAATTTTGATTGAGTTGGTTCGGAAAAAGAAAGAAGGAAAGAAAAAGTTCTTTGCAATCAGTGGCTTGGTAGAAACTTTGATAACACTGGGGTGTTATCAAAGATAAATTTTTTATTTTTATTTTCTGTTGCATGAGGTTTAAGAACTTTTTATATATACGTCTGCAACGCTAAATCCAAATCTGAAATCCGTTTTTAGGTGCATGCTCTAGTTTTTATGCAATTTTAATTTCTTTTTGTTATAGTTAATGTCATGCATTGGTTTTTAAATTGGAGTTAAAGGAAAACGTTTCTTGGATTGAACATAACCACAAGGCAATTAATGTTTTACAAACATCACTTTCACATAATTGTAGTTGTTTTTAAATGTAAAAAATTATAATCTGATAAAAACACCCTCTTATTTTGTTTTAAGATTGAATCATGGTTTCTTCGAGTAGGCATAAATGTAAGAACAGTCCTGACACCTTCTGTTATATATGTGGCTGTTACACACTTCAACGTCAAAGGTGCAATATTTCATCATTAGTGACACATGCATATATTGCCTATTTTCAAGTTCCCCTTGGCGATCAAGATAAGAATTGGGCTCCTCATATTGTGTGTCATAATTGTGAGGAAATGCTTTGTGACTAGACAAAAAAGAAAATGCAAAGGGATGCCTTTTGGTATTCCCATGGTTTGGCGTGAACCTAAGGACCACAGCAGTGACCGTTATTTTTGTCTGATCCATACAAAAGGTATCAGCAAGAAAAATTGGCATATGATCGCATATTCTAATATTCCTTCAGCAATACAACCTATTCCACACTCTGAGACACTCCCAGTTCCAGTTTTCAATGGTTTTATTTCTTCTAAGGACAAAGACAGTGAACATGGTGATCAAGTGTATTTTGATAAGATGCATGAGGAAATAACTGTAGAATCTGAAGGATCTTCTTCTGATGCCAAGCAGTCATTAACCCCTCAGCAGTTCAGCCAACCTGAATTGAATGACTTAGTAAGAGGTTTGGGCCTATCAAATAAAGCAGCTGAGTTATTAGCCTCCAGGCTTCAAGAAAAAAATGTACTTCACTGGTCAGCTAAAGAATTTCATTTCAGGAAGCATGAACAAATTTTTGTGGACTTTTTTTCCGAAGACAAACACTTTGTTTACTGTCATGATATCAGTAGTCTTCTCAGCCAGCTAGGTGTTACCACTTACAGTCCAACAGAATGGCAGCTATTTCTTGACAGCTCTAAATGGAGTCTGAAATGTGTTCTCCTACACAATGGTAATGTTTATGCAGCGGTTCCAATTGGTTATTCAACTCATCTGTGAGATTATAATGACACAAAAATTGTCCTCGACTTTCTGAAGTATGAGAAGCATAACTGGATCATTTGTGTGGATCCTAAAATGGTAAATTTCCTGCTAGGACAACAGAGAGGTTTCACGAAGTATCTTTGCTTTCTGTGTTTGTGGGACAGCCGAGCTCAGGAGAAACCTGGACACAGAAGGAGTGGCCGAAATGTGAAGCTCTGGAAGTAGGAATGCGAAATATTGTGAATGAACCTGTAGTTAATCGAGACAGAATCATTTTTCCCCCACTTCACATCAAACTTGGCTTCATGAAGCAGTGTGTTCCGGCTTTGAATAGAGAAAGTGAATACTTTCAACATATTATTTCTGCTTTTCCTGCCTTGTCTTTTGAGAACATAAAAGCAGGTGTATTTGATGGACCTCAAATTCGAACCCTCATACATGATGAAGAATTTGCCAGGAAGATAAATAAGGAGGAGAAAGCAGCATGGCAGTCTTTTGTGGCAGTTACAAAGAACTTCCTTGGCAACAAAAAAAGCAGAAAACTACAAACTTCTGGTTCAAATGATGCTGTTGACTTTCCATGACATTGGATGTAACATGAGCGTTAATATTCACTTTCTGAACCTTGATAAGTTTCCTGAAAATCTTGAAACTGTTAGTTATGAGCAGGGAGAATGCTTTCATCAATATCTGAAGACGATAGAAGAGCGTTATCAGGGGTGATGGGACTGAAATATGATGGCAGACTACTGCTGGAGCATCAAACGAGATTGTCTTCAACAAGTACACAAATGAAAGAGCTACAAACACAAATTTTTGCCTGAATAGAATTTAAATAAATTTTGCACAAATTTTATGATGAAAATAGTGTTTCAATATGTTCTATTTTGAAATTGTGGACCAATTCTGATGCAATCATATCTTTTAGTGTATTAGTGTATTTACTGCATTATATAAATTATTATATTTTCACAAAGATGATTCCCAAGAAGACATTCTATTTCATTATGTTAAACTAAATGTTGAAAATTTTACACTAAGATGAAAACCTTAAAATCTTGAGTTGCAAAAAAACTGTAACTTACAGAGAAAAACTAATGTCAGATTTGAGATCAGCACATTCGAATTAGGTAAGAATAAGTGTTTTTGTGGATGCACAAAAATTTTGTTCCCCAGTGTAATTAAAATGAAAGGTGTATGAAACAAAAACAGCCCTATAACCTTGTGTGTGCATGTGTGTGTGCATGTGTACACACTGCTACATCATTATGGTATAGGTCCGACATGTCACAATCCTTTGGACAGTTGATAGGATAGAAGAGATCTCTTATCTGACTTGGATTACATGCCTCCTGGGAATACAAATCCCAAGTGGAGAGTTTAGGGATGCTTTCGAAACACCCATTGTTTTTGTGAGCCTCGATCACTTTCAGAAACTGGGCTGTGTGCCACACATGCATCTTATTCTCACCATCTGAGTCCGGGGCAGAACACAAGCCGTAAGACTGGCCTATTTTAATCTTCCTAAAAACAAAAATCTTACATTAAAATCACTGAGAATAATGAGTGGTTGGGTATATTTTCCAGCTGTTTTGTTTCAAGATAGAAAGGAAATGCAGTTTATGGGCAAAAAAGTGAACAAGGCGTTTAAAATTCTGCTCCATTATGAGTGATGTCTCTGGGTCTTAAAAGCACAGGGCAATGTTACATATTTAGTATCTCTGATGTGTAATGTTAGGATGAAGCAGTATCTGTATGTCAATTCCCATTATCCTGTACCATGATATGGCAAGAATGACAGTGCAATTTCATGTTTCCCTGTTGCTAAGAGGTTGTTATACTTACTTGAATGCCTTTTGTGCCAACTAGTGTGTTAGGTGATTTAATTACATTATCTCATTTAATTTTCTCAATGCTTATAAATAGCTGGTTTATACAGCTGGCAGTTTGATCGGCTGACTTCTAAAATGTAAACACCCAAATAATAATTTCAAATTTACTCTTCTCCCTGGATGAGGGACACAGTCCACTTAATTAAATTGTTAGCCTTATCTTAAAATTGCATTTCCTTCCCGCGGAAACCATTTCACTCAGGGAGACGGGCACCCCCAGTTCTACCTCATGAGCCATGCGAGGTTTCCTTTGTTGACTTGATTGAAATTGTAAGCATATGAAAGCCTTGGCTAGAACCAGTCCTGGGTGATTTGAGGGAAACATGGAATACAAAGCTTCCCAAAGAAGCATAATCAGTTTCAGAGGCAATTAATACAATTGGACCGGAAATTAGACTGGAGAGATTGAGCGATACCAGAACAAAAACTAAGCTCTGCTCACTTGCGATGTATTTATTAGCAAACTGAACTATGTCATTGCTGACTTTCCTAAAGCCTCTGACAACTAGGTAGCGTTACTCCCATTCTCGAGATTAAAAATATAGCCCAGAGGGATCAAGAACTTTTTTCAAGGTCACACAAATTAGTAATAAATTTAATTAGCAGTCTGTAACTTCAAAAATCCTTTCCTCTGTCATTTGTCCTTTCCATTTCATTGGCTGTTAATGGGAGCATTCACTTTAAGCAAAGAGACCGTCTAGTCTTAGTATGTGACGTAATATATTTCAAAACATGGACAAAGACCACGAATGAGAAAATCAACTCAATTGATCAAACCTGCTTTGAATATGAAAACAGTAAAATGAAAATCCACAATAAAAATATAACTGGTTTTACTGAGGGAGGTAAAGGTGCAGGAGACATTAAAGTGACAATTTGGCAGTTGGGTCATCAACACTGATGAAATCTAGCCCCCATGTAACTTTATACCTTGCATTATTTGATTTGCCATCTATCTTGATTAAATTATACCAGATAATTGCCAAATCTCTTCTTCGGTCTGTGTTGCACAGATGAGCTCAAGGGAAAAGATTGGATCAGAGAAGCGCTGAAGATAAATAACTGGATTTTTTTTCCTGTCCAGGAAGCGATCTGATTAACTGTGTGGAACACCTTTGCTTTTGTGGTCGCTGCTTCAGTCCCAGAGCAGGTGCTGTGAATCTGACACACAGGGCTCCAGACGCTGTGCAGTCCACACACACGCTTCCGACATGGTGGTGTAATGACGAGGTGTTCAACGGCAGGGACGGAGGCCGAGCTGCCTATCTGTGTTGCCTTTTAAAAGGCGGTGTGGCATGGGATGCCATGTCCGATCATTAAAGAAAATTTTTTTATTTTAGCATCGGGGGAATGTTGCCAAACACTTTGGGTTTTCCTAGAAACAGACTTACAATGAGATGAGACATCTGAAGGCGATTCCAGAGCCCTGAGCTGGGTAATGCAAATATGAGACAGGGAAGGGAAGAAAAAATATATGAGATGCATGAACCAGATGATGACTACCGTAAGTCTTGGGGCCAGTCCCACCAAGGACTTCGGGGTGACGTTGCAGAATACCGTGGAGGTGTCCCACCTAAGATCTGAGGCTACTGAGTCATGTCTCCATCAATTTCTTTTGTCATTCACTGAGAGCTCTTTCTCGTGAGATCACCACCCAGCACCGTGACTGGCCCTGCGTGGGTTAAGAATGCTTGGGTGTTGAGGAAAGTCTTCAGGCAGAGAGCCCCATGTGTTTGTCAGAAAATGCCATTAATAAGTATGGAGCTGTGAAATGAGAGCCAAGGGTTTAGGACTAGTGCACCAACTCTACTGAAAGTCAGATACTGTTATTCCCATTACACAAAGGTAATGTCAGGAAAGTCTTTTATGTGTTACACTTTAAAATTACTGAGTACCTCCCGACCCTTGTCTACGAACAGAGCTACGAACGGAGCTAGGTGCTGGGAGAGGTAGGAACAAAGAAACATTCATTATCTATGGAAATTCAGTATCTTTAAGAGTCCAAAGCTCATCTAGACTGGTTCCTCATTTATTTTTTTCTTTTTGTCTTCTATCACATGGTCTGAATTAGTCTGAAAGAGATAACTGGTAGGTTGGAGTGTTAGGTGCTGTCCACACGACAGGTCAACATGCCTTCTTGGGTGGAGGGTGGAGAGCTCCACCCTTCCCTTAGTTCCCTGCTGCGTCCGCACTAAACACTACTTTACATTCTTTGGCTTTCTCGTCTTCTTTTCCTATTTTTTTTTTTAAAAATACTACATTCAGGAAAACATTTTTCCCTGACTTTCCATTTCTATGCTATTATTGTCCCCTTGTTGATATTTCACCATTGTATCCACATTACCCAAAAGAATAATTAGGAAAATATAATGTGAAAAAAGAGAAACATCATCATTTTAATTGGTGAGGATTAATCAGATTAGAAAACCCCTCCACATTAACCTCCACGAACTGTTTCCATCTCTCACCTCTGAGTTGACACAAGGGTAACCTGAGCCCTCCTGCGAGGCCTATTTATATCCATTAATTGTTACAGTACAAGATACACTGGGTCTCAGCTGGTTGCTATTTCTTCTGTATTTGAAATGCGCTTCTCAGCAGAGATCAGAGGACACCATTGGGACTCATTTGTGTCTGACTTTCACATTAATTTTGCTGTGCTGTGAAGAGCAAAGACAAAATCAATGTCCATCAGTAATTATTCAAGGTAAAATATCTCACGATATTGAACGTCCCTGGCAGCACCCGGCATAAAACTTACTTAAGATTTGTTGGGTTGACGGTCATTTATTCCAGTCCTGCTTCATTTTTCATGTTGCCCGTATTTTTTTTTTTAAAGGAACAGAAAAACACTTGCAAGAAAAAAAAATGTAAATTCAACTTAATTAATTTGCCAGAAACCAGATCTATGTCAGAATGGAAGAGAAGAATTAAAGTTATAGAATTTTACACACCTAACTAAGAATAATATCTTTCCAACCGGCAGAAGCAAAATATTTCACAGTGCATATTGACACACACCCACGTGACTCAATTAAATTTTCATAATGAAGGCTCTTTGTAACTTGTGACTGAACTTGAAATAAAACAACGAAGAGCCCTGAGCTATTTCTTGGGTCCTAAATAAATATTCTTTAGCTGAACGCATGCTCATAGCCAAAGAGTGCTAATGCATCTGGGCTTAAAAGTTTGTTTCAATCGTTATGCTGAAATCCAAATATCCTCTCAATGACAAACAAAAACTGAACAACAATTGTAAGAGAATATTAAAACCTCTGTAATATTATGCCTGAGGCTCCAGTGTAACTTTTTGGTCAGATGATAGTATGAGAGGGGATGTGGGAGGGAGGGAGGGGCTCTAATGAGTCCATGCTGAGGCTGAAGTAACTAAGCCTATACTCCTTCCCATCCAATTGAGTTGGTAATGCTAGGGTCACACACGCACCATTTCTGCTCTTTCCATCTGAACTGTTGTTTACGCATTCAATGTAGTGAAACAGGAAAGACAAGGAAAAAAAAATGGAGGCATCAGGCTTTTCTTTGTCTTCCTGATAAAGACAGTTTGAGTTGTCTATGACTTCACTGGTTATTTAATAAACCACAATATATCAAGTTGCACAAATATATCATTCAAACAATGTATGGATTAATCAGTAACTCATGGATGGAATATACCATTCTCCTATTGGTGAACATTTGGGTTACTTCCACTTTTTAACTGTTATAGATAAAGCTGTTCTGAATATTTTTGTACAAGTCTTTATATGTCTCCTCAACTTATGTTGGTCATGGCTCCTAAAAATACAGTCTGTTTGATATCAGACATATTTACCTCTCTACCTTCCTTCCTGTCCAGACACACAATGTCAATCGCTTTTTCTAGATTTGTCCAGATAAAATTTGAATAGAAGGATTCTCCATCCATTAAACAAGTGGACATGATTGCTTTTACTCAAAAGACGTATTTTACAAGAGAAGCACTACATGTGTTCAGCAAAGATAAGCTTTTTCTTGTGGCGGGTTCCATCAAACTTGCATCAGATAGCTTTGTCTTCTTGTCATTGTTTCCAGTTATTGATGGTCAGCATCCAGCCTACTTGGATTATCCAGAAGTAGACTCAGTGGCTGGTGTCTGATGCTTATGTACAAAATGATGTCCAAGTTTTTTGACACTAGACACTCCAACAGGTTTTTTGATAAGAGTTTTACTACGGAATAAAAAAACTAAGCATGGCCCCCAGACATGTCCTGATAGATTAGGACAGGCCTGAAATGCAATTGTTTCTTCAATAGCTACTAGAAAAACAGGGAGTGAAAAGAGTAGGCAATTTTCTAGAATTCTAATGGTTGGTAATGTCTGATGTCAGCTGTAGTCTGGTTGATTGGTATAACAAGAAGGAAGGTAATTGGGCTTTAAGATTAAGGTACCACCTGCCGACTAGAATAACCATTGTAGATGAACAATATTCTTTTGTCTTGATTTTTATTTTCCCCAATCGCTTCCAAATTAGGAACTTATTCTATCTTTGGTTGTAAAAAAGTTTATTGACAAAGAGTAGGGTGGATGTGTCATCCGAAATTCTTTATTTTCTTTAAATTTTATGTTGTATTGGTTTCAGATGTGCAGCTTTAGTGTATAGACAATCATATACATAGTATTCTCCTTGATATTTCCAGTACCAAAAACATGGAACACTTCACAAATTTGCATGTAATCCTCACTGTGCCAACCTAATTTGTATCATTCCAATTTTAGTATATGTGCTGCCGGACCAAGCGTGCCGTTCTAAATTTTTTACACCTGTAGGTTTTTAATACATATATCCATATGTATCTCACACCACATAAAGGTGAACATCCGTAAGGTTTAAATTTGCCAACTGTCTGTAACATGTCTCTGATCTACCACAGTGTAGTGGGCAATGTGACTATTACACTGTATTTCAAGTCTAAAATTCCTCAACAGAAAAGTTCAGCTTATTATTTTTATTTATTGATTTCAGAGAGAAAGAGAAAGAATGAAACATTGATTTGTTGTTCCACTTATTTATACATTCACTGGTTGATTCTTGTATATGCCCTGCGTGGGGATCAAACCTGCAACCTTGGCATATTGGGATGATACTCCAACCAGCTGCTATATTCATTGGTTGTTTCTTGTATGTTCCCAGATTTTTTTGGAGATTGAATCCACAACCTTGGCATATTGGGATGATGCTCCAACCAGCTGAAGGGCCAAAAGATTCCTTCACTTATTTTTTTGATCTTCATTTTCTTCTTTGATCCTTTATTTCCTTCTTTGTTTCCTTAAATGCCTGTTTGTTATGCCATATAAAGTCAAAGAAAGTCACTAGGAAAACCCATGTAGCTGACTTATATTCGTGTGCTCAGATAGAGATTTGTCTTCTTACCAAAAGATGGGCTCCTGTAAAGCAGGAACGTGGGCATAGTAAAGCGTGAAGGGATAGTCTGGCCATGATGTTTACATTATCATTCTCATTCTCTCCATCACCTTTGGTCACTTACCCCTCATCTTTCCAAAGCTGTGAAATTGGTATAGTCACCATCTGTAAAAATTATAATGCCAAGACAGCTTCCCTGGTCTCCACTTAGAAAAGCAGAAAATGACATTGTTAATTGAAGAACAGATACCTAGAGAGCTGTGCCTATATTCCCTTATCAAACCGGCCTTTCAAAGTTGAATGCATTCACTGGAACCACTGGGTCAGATGCTGTCACTCTTCACATTGCAAGGGAGATAATTTCAGGACTTTTCAGTCAGTCTCTTTTCCGTGCAGATTATATCAAATTTAAAGAAGGTGAAACCAACCACATTAGTTTCATTCCACTTTATTGGGAGATATGCAAACCCCATTATGACAATCTACTTTTATTTTTCATCTAGAAATTTTCATCAGGCTCAGTGCCGAGTTAATCAGCTCATAGACAAAGCAGTTAGTTACTGCAAGTCAAGATGAAAGGTGCTATAAAAATGTATAATTATAATAATTAGAATCATAATATTAACGATAGTAGAATTAACATAGTGACCTTCATCATCTTCTACAGGTAAAAACACCAAACTCTGAGCAGCATTCCTGAAGACGCAGCTGAAAAAGGCTTTTCTACACCTTGTCCTTCTCAGAACCAATTAATTTCCACATAAGAAAGTATTATTAGAATTCAAAATAGTTTTAAATTATAACGCTATTTACTAAGGATGTTCTGGCCAATGATTCAAAATAACTCCTGAAACTTACTAATGACGGCATTCTGCTTACCATTCCATAGAGAGAGGTGGCAAATGTCAGGCACTTCATCTGAGTTTTCTTGATGAGCAGGTGAACAAGCAATGATATAAGCATTGGGTACTTACTACTTAGTGGTTCTTAAGTGCCTAAAATGCTTGCTATGCATCATTGAAAATTTCAAAGGTAAATATTAAAATATATTATTACAAAAGGAAAATGATCATAACTTAATTCCATGGTTCAGAAGAAACCACTTGTTACACACCACAATTCCCTCTAGTCATTTCCTTCTAGTCTTTTTTCTAAGCATGTTAAAAGTACTAATAATGATAACTGGGGTTATACTCAGAAGTACAATTTTGTATACTATTTATTCTAGTTAACCAGTTTTCAGTTGTCTCTGGATTATAAGGACCAGAAAATAGTTCAGCTCACTTAAAGGAAACAAATCAACCAATAAAATACAACAAACGTACATTCTTGAATGGCCGCTCTGGCCTGGATTTGGACCTGAGAGTTCTGAGAGGTTGAGGCAGTTCTGGTCAGTTTTTCTGCCTCTTGACTCTGTTCTTTAGCCTTCCCCTTTCCTTCTGTGAGTGTTTCTTCCCTTCATCACATGGCTCATCCTTGCCATAGTCTCTAGAAAAAGCTTCCAAAGCAGACAGTCTGGTTGGCATAATTATTTACCATTGCCCTTATTGAGCAAGAGAGAGACCACAAGCTCCTTCTCTAGTTCATTCATTGGCAATGCATTTGATAGGGTTTCACTGACTTTTTTTTTGGTCAAACCACTTTCTACTAAAAGGTCAGGTTGAATGAGTTGGGTGTGTCCAGTATATGTCATTTATCACGTCATTGCAAACTCTTTATAAACATTTATTCATTCAGCAGATATTTATTGAGTGGCTACCATGGGCCAACACTGATGTTGGTTCTAAGGTTACCTCCCTAAATTAAGTAGACAAGAATCCTTCTCTTCATGGGTCTGAGATTCTATTGGGCAGAGACCAACAGTGAACAGAATGAATGAATAACATAGAGTGTTAGATGATGGTGAGTGCTAAGAAGAAAAACAAAGTAGGGAAAGTCTTTATGGAGAGGGAGAAAGAGTACCTGTGTTGGTGTGGGGTGCAGGTAGGGGTTTGTTTGCAATTTTAGGTTGGCCAGGACAGTGCTCTATGAGATTTAACTCAAGAATGACATACTCATTAAATAAAAATATCAAATAAACTCACAACTGTACAAAGAAGAAAGATCAATGCAGCACAGATTTCTCATTCAGGGTGTGCAAAAAATAATGCATTTTCATTAATATCCTGCTCAGATACCTCTCTATATCTCTACGCGCATCAGTGACGGTGCACCTTCCATCTAAGTAAAATGGTACAGTGTATGCGGCGCTGTAAACGGCCGTCCCACCCCGAAATATGTTATAGGCATATTTTCAGGTAAAAAAACATAGAACTATGCCACTATTTTTTAGTGAATTTTAAATATTTTATCTTATAGATACATAGCTATTTAGTTCAGCAGTTTCTTTATTGAACATTTAAATTATAGAAATCAGTCTGTGGCCATATACACCCTCACTCTCTTTCTAGCCATTCCTAACAGCTGTTGTGAATTGCTAAAAGATCAATATTAGTGCCAGCAATTAGCACCCACTGTGAAGACGACTAGAATGAACAGACACAACTATTATAGGCCTCCACAGGAATAGAAGCTACTTATGACTTCCATTACCAGTGTTTTAGGATGATGTTCTTTTATTCAGAACATAGAAGTTAACTTTCTCTTAATCTTCCACTTATAGAATACATCGATTCCGATTGTGGAGTTTGGGCAAGCCAGTTTACGGTAGGATATATGGTAGGTAGCTCAGCTGCTTCCAAGAGAATGCTTCTCAATAGGGGATCTTTTTAGTGTATAGAAAGTTCTACAGTTTGAGCCAAAGTCCTGTTCAATCTAATGTCATACTCACTGGGTCTGCTTCTTTCCTCCTGAACCTCACAAATCATAACACATTTCGTTTTCCAGGATAAATATTTCTAGGTCCTTCCGTTTTCACGGAGTCCTGTAGTTTTATATCCTCCTTCTATTTCTGTTTTTATAACTTTACCTGTGACCCTCCTCCAATTGTGTCCTGCTTTTTGGTCATGTGCCTTTTAAACTGTGGGTTCCAGCATTGCAAATCCAAGATCAAAAGTCTCACCACCGTTGGGGTGAAAGTGAGACAGTGACCACCCTCAGGGGTTGAGAAGGAAATTTGCATGTTGGATATAGAGCCAGGGAGAGAGCAACTTACTTCTCAGGGGCAGTTTCCTGTGCAATATTAGCATTTATTCAATTCTGACCTTTGAGCCATGGGTGGATTTTTCCAGGCGTGAAGGTGCCTGTAGGGGCTGCTAGCTCACACAGCCACGTGTTTCTCCTGCTCCCCCCACTCGCCCCGATTCCGCGTGAGGCACTCTCCTGTGTGATCGATTCTTTCTCACACAGTAAGGAGGAAACCTATGGAGCTTGTCTCAGCAAGACTTCCTGCAGACTCCAAATGAATATCGAGTGGCTCCCTGCCTGCTCGCTAGTCTGGAGAAAGTAACAGGAGTCGGAAAGTTCTGAGATGCTGGTGGCAAGAGAAAGGGAAGAATCTTATCCAGAGTTCAGGGCAGCTTTCCATTGGGGCCACGTTAAAAAAATTATTTTTAATTAAATTTATTGGGGTGACATTGGTTAATAAAATCATATAGGTTTTAGGCGTACAGTTCTATACTACATCATCTGTATATTGCATTGTGTGTTCACCCTAACTCAAGTCTCCTTCCATCACCATTTATGTCCCCTTTACCCTCTTCTACCTCCCCCACCCCACCCCCTTTTCCTCTGGTAATCACCACACTGTTTTCTGGGCCCTGTTTATTTTACTTAATCCCTTCACCTTTTTTCACCCAGTCCTCCTCCCCTCTGACAGCTGTCAGTCTGTATCTATGAGTCTATTTCTATTCTGTTAGCTTATTTTGTTCACTAGGTTCCACATATCAGTGAAATCCTATGGTCCTTGCCTTTCTCTGACTGGCTTATTTCACCCAGCATAATACTGCCCAGGTCCGTCGATGCTGTCACGAAAGCTAAGCTAGCTTTCTTTTTCATAGCTGAGTGATACGCCATTGTGCAAAGGCACCACAGCTCTCTTATTCACTCATTTACTGATGGGCGCTGGAGCTGCTTTCAAATCTTGGTTATTGTAAATAACACGACAGTTAACTAGGGGAACATATATTCTTTCAAATTGGTGTTTTGGGCTTCTTTGAATATACTCCCTGAAATGGAATCTCTGGGTCATTTTATTCTTTTCTCTATGTTCTCTGTTTTCTTCCTCTTTGTATCCTCCTCCTCTTTCTTCTCTTTCATTTTCCTCTTCCTTTTTTTTCTTCTCCCTCTCCTCCCTTTCTTCCTCCTCCTCTTCCTCCTCCTCTTCCTCTTCCTCTTCTTCTTCCTCTTCCTCTTCCTCCTCCTCTTCCTCCTCCTCCTCCTCACGTAATAGATGTCCTAAGGGACCCAGTGGTGCATTCTTTTTGATCACTTAATCTCGGTGTTCCAGGAATGTCCCCGTTGTGAGTTATACAGGATACAGAACCTCCTGTTGTAACTGAGTTTTGATTGTCATTGGTCCATTTGTGTACGGGGTTGACCCTCAGGCTGCCTGACTGTGAGGATCAACCCCGACCACAGTGTATGAGCTTCTGTGCAGGTGCTGACCTCACAAAGCAGAATTTGCTTCAACAGGGTCAGGGCCTATAGAGCTCTCCCTTTGGCTGTACTGCTTGTCAGGATAATTGGATTCTGCTCTGATGTTGTCTGAAGCTGGCCACTGGGTGTGTTGGTTCTTGGCCTCTTGGGAGGAACTCTGGTATAGGCCAATGTCAGATGCTGCTTGTGACAGGCCCTGGACAACCTGTTTGGAACCACAAAGCAATCTACAGTTTGTGTCTGCCTTTGCTGGGCCTGGGTGTGTGCTGGAAGACCAAGGTATGCACTAAGGCCACTTGTACCAGCACTGGGCTTGGGGGGCAGGTCAAAAAAAGTCCCAAGGCAACCCCAGTTTGGCCTCTGCCTGCCTCCACCTGCTGGCTGCCTGTTAGACACAGTCACTAGAAGGACCTCTGGCAGTTACTTGAGTAGCATGCGGTAGGTTCTCAGTGAGTCACCAGGTAGGGGCAAGTGGTGTTCACCAGACTGATACAGGTTCAAAACTTGGTGCCAGTGCTGGGTCTGAGGGCACTTAGCAACTGTCCCAGGGTACACCACGTCTAGCTGCCACCCAGTGGGTGCTCTTACACCTTTGTGCCAGGGTCTCAGGGAGTGGTCCAGGTGAGGCCAGCAGAATATATCAGGCCCAAACAGACCTAGATTTGGCCGTGTGAATGAAGAGCTCTGCACTGCTCTGGTATGTTCTGGAAAAATGGTGCAACCTAGGGCCACACAACTCAGTCTGTTCCAGATTCTGCCCAGACCTTCGCAGGACTAAGCCACCAGGAGTTGGGTGGTTGGGGCCACCAAAATCCCTGAGAGTGAGGCTAGTAGATCTCTCATGAGAGGGAGGCAATGGTCAGATTCACTGAAAAGTGGGGAAAATGGCGCCTGTCCAAAGCCATGCAACTCAGTCACTGATACCACCTGAGTCTGGCAGCTGACTGCTCAGCAGTGCAAAAGCTTGCAGGGTGTGGGGGCAGGGAGTCCAGAAGTGTGGCTGTTGCATTCCTCCAGGCTGATACCATAGGGAGGGGCATGCTCCACCCAAGAAAAATGGCATCTGCAGTATGAGAGAGTGACTCAGCACAGGTGACAGTCTCACAAAACCCATCTCTCCTCCTGCCACGCTAGTCTGTTCTGCCCTCCCTCTGCTGGAGCCCAGGATGGGTAGCTGTGAATGAGACTTTATGCATTAACCCTTTAAGAGAGCTCCTGTGTCTCTAGCTATCTCTCTCTGGAAAACACATTCCTATTGATTTTCACAGGGGATGTTATGTGGGAGTCTCTTCCTGGTGCTCTAGGCTGGAGAGCCCAGTTTGGGGTTGAGATCCAACTTTTTTCTGGGAGATACCCCTCTGGAACCTCAGCTGCCACCTTTGGGAGTGAAATCAGCCCTGTTTGCGCCTCTGTCCTTCCTACTGGTCTTGATGTGGCCTCTTACATAAACCTGTGGTCATAATACTTCACTTCAGCTCATCTTCAGTTGGTTGATCAGGTTGATTGCTCTCTATTTTATTTTATTTATTTATTTTTTTACAGGGACAGAGGGAGAGTCAGAGAGAGGGATAGATACAAACAGACAGACAGGAATGAAGAGAGATGGGAAGCATCAGTCATCAGTTTTTTGTTGCGACACCTTAGTTGTTCATTGATTGCTTTCTCATATGTAAAACTAGTAGCCACGGCCACCATCACGGCTGCCTGGCCCATGCAGGTTCGCATTTGATTCGGACAGTCGGTAATAAAACAATGGAGCCAAGAACTGGTGGGCCATCATCTTTAATCCTACCTTGCACCAGATGGGCAAATAAAAACACACACTGGGCTCCAAAACCCACTCAGTCAGTGCTCACAAAGCCACTGACTTATCCGAGTTTCAAATGTTCCTAGCTCACCAGACTTATTCACCTCTGTTCCCCATCTCCTTCTCCCTGCACAAACTCTGCACAAACTGGCTTCTTCCTCAGCACTCCACCATCTTGGCTGCTTCTTCTGGCCTGCTCCATGTGGCCTTACTCTGCTCTCCTACAGCATGGGCTCCTCTTAGAATGTAATCACTCTTCTCTTTAAAACCTTTTGGTGCAAAAGCCCTCCCCGAACACATATTAACATAATCACAACCATTCCCAAGCAGGAAGGGCAAGTAATATTATCACCTGGGCCACAGGCCTCCACGTGGGCAGTGCCATCTTTAACAAAGTGAGCATAATATATTTTATCTGCCCAACACTCATATGTGCCTTGACCGTGGGCCTTCAGCAGACCGAGTGACCCTTTGCTCGAGCCAGTGACCTTGGGTCCAAGCTGGTGAGCTTTTTGCTCAAGCCAGATGAACCTGTGCTCAAGCTGGCGACCTCGGGGTCTTGAACCTGGGTCTTTTGCGTCCCAGTCCGACGCTCTATCCACTGTGCCACTGCCAGGTGAGGCAATTGCTCTCTAGTTTAGTTGTTACTCCAGTTTGGTCCTGGGAGGAGGTGAGTGTACCATTTACTTACTCCACTGCTATCTGGAGTCACATACCCCCCACCCGCAACCAGTAGACCACCAGGCAGCCACATTTTTTTATTGCATTCTGTGGGACACATTTACCAAACTTTCAGGGCGTATCTCAGAAGGCATAATTTGTGCTTATTCATATGTTGTCTTTTTAAAGACATGTATTCAGTTTTGTTTTTTTTAATTAGTATTTCCCCCCATTCATTAGATTTGTTTATTTCTTTAACAACTGCTATATGCTGAAATCTATGCCAGATGCTTGGAGTATAAGTGTGAACGGGACAATCTAGTTTTTTCTCCGATGAAATTTACATTGCACACGCACACAGAGTGAGAGGGAGAGAGAATGAGAGAGAGAGAGGGCGAATAGGTATCCATTGTGCTTAGTACTTTGAAGGAAGCAAAAGGTGCAGACATAAGACATATTTAGTGGCATTTTAGACAGGATGGTCAGTGAACACTGCTCTGAGGCTGAAGGGTAAAAAAGGACACTTTACAAAGATCAGCATCTTTGTTGGCTAGGTCTGCTGTCACAAAATACCACACAGTGGGTGGCGTAGGGCAACAATAATTTATTGTCTCACAGTTGGGAAGGCTGGAAGTCTAAGATCAAGGTGTGGGCTGGGCCATGTGCTCTTTGAGGGCACTAGGGAAGCGTTCCTTCCTGTCTCCCAGCTTCCGGCAGCCTTAGGCATTCCTTGGCTTCCGGATGGCCATCTTCTCTGTCTCTTCACATCGTCTTCACTTTGTGATTCTGTTTCTATGTCCAAATTTCCTGTTTTTTTAGAAGGACACAAGTCATACTAGATAAGGACCTACCAAATGACCTCATTTGAACTTGATGACCTCTCTAGACACCCCATTTCCAAATAAGGTCACTTTCTGAGGGACCCGGGTTGGGGCTCCAGCAAATCTTTTCTTGAGGGGGCTGCACAATTCAAGTCACGGCAGTTAGGATGGGTGGTGTTGTGGGCAGGGAAACAGATGTCTGTATCTGAGTCAGCATGGAGCTTGGGGAGTTGGAGGAGCAGAGGGCCGCTGGTCTGAGGAGAGTGGGCGGGGGAAAGGGCGGCAGGAGGAGCCCAAGAGAGGGAACCCTTTGGCACCTACAACAGCATCACGGTGGGCAATCCAGCCATTTTTGCCGCTTAAATCTGGGTTGTTGCTTTTGGAGGCTATACAGAGATTGCTAAGTTTTGTCTTTTCATCTCTGTAGTTCATGGGGTGCAGCTCGAGGCTGGTGGTTCCCAACTGGTCATGGTAGTTGCCAACTCAGATAGAAAAATTAGCTTTTCTTATATGTCAAATTGCTGCTTCTATGTCCCCTGGCTGGACTAGGCGGCACAGAAATCACCGTGTGAATCATCCCCAAATAAAACCATGAAAGACTGTGGGGACGTGGACTTTGCAGCATGTCAGGCTCAGATGCCAAGTGGCTTCCTCCAGGGACCACAGCCCTCCGGGGGCTGCTCAGGTTGCACTGGGAAGGCTGGGTATTCAGTGCAGGGGGCGGGGGACGACACAGGAGAGGTGAATATGAGCACTAGGGAATTATTATCTCACTCAATCACATTGTTTGGGGTTTATTAGTATATATTTAAGAAATTGGACTCCAGGTCATTTGTGTCTTCCTTTGCCCCACTAAATTCCCAGGGTTTTTCATAAGAAAAATGCATTTGCCTGGCTCTGTGTTGACCTTCTTTATGATGTTATTTCTACTTCTTTTACACTGTCTTAATCTATTCACAAATATGGAAGTTTATAATTCTTATTTTATCGTACACACTTAGGCCCCTCACCAGATGCCTTCTCGCTGTAGTGATTAAACGAAATCTTAAAAAATTGTTTTGAATTTCCTGTATACCTTGGCCCTCCCATCCTTAGACAACCTTGCAAGGCAGGCAGCTTGACTACATTTTAATGATAAGGAAGCCGCAGTGGGGAGAATTGAAATGGTAATAAGACTGTGGCAGTAGACCTGGTGTTAGTACCATGCCCAGAAAGCTGCCTCCCTGCATTCAAATCCCAGGCAGGGCGACCATAATCTAGTTACTAAACCGCCTTGAGTCTCAGTTTTCTTACCTATAAAATCAGGGTGGTGCATTATAATACTGACCTCACAGAGCTGATATAAAACATTAAGTGAGTGACTACGTATCAAGGTCTTAGCCCACTGTGCGACACTTAGCAAGTCCTACACCAAGGTGACCAGACGTCCCGATTTTTAACAATTTGTCCCGTGTCCTGCGGCATTTTTAAAAAGTCCTGATTTTTAGAAAGAATGCACGAAAAGCTAGGGAACGGCGGGAGAACAGGAAGGGAATATACGGTTTTCGGCGGGGAGACCCCACCTTGACCTGGAAGTGCCTGCACTGCTGTAAGAGCTGGCTGCCCCGTGCGGGTCCCGAAACAAAGAACTTCGGGTGGGACGTACCTGCTGAGGCGGCGGCTGTCAAGTCCCCTAACTACTCATAGGCCTGCATCCTGGACGCTGGCATGTGGTTCCCGGCTCCACAAGGCGCAAGCCACTCGGTCTCCAGTGGGAGGCAGGGCTGGATGCGGTGAATGCGGCCACCCAGCGCACCAGCGGCGGCGCTGCCCTGCCTGCTCCCGCCCGCTCATGCAGCTCCGGCATTGGTTTTGGGACCGTGTAACCCGATCCCTCTGACTCACTCAAAATTTCCCATATAATAATATTTCCGAAAATGGTCTTTTTAATGAGGTATCATTATTAAAAATATATATTGATAAGGAAAAGGTTAAATCTTGGGCTTTAGCAAAAATCACAATAGAGAACAAATGGTTAGAAATATTTTATCATTTTGAAACAAACCATGTTCCATACAATAATGCACTAAAAATTGTGGAATACGCGCTGTCTTTATCAGGAACTAATGCTGCGACTGAACGTGTTTTTTCTACAGTAAATAAAGTGTGGACACCAGAAAAATCACAATTAAGTGTTGAGACTTTGAAAGCCATTTTTTGTGTGAAATATAATTTAACAAATTCTTGTGAAAAATTTCATGACCTTTTAAACAACGACAGCAATCTACTAAAAAAAATTCACTCAAATGAGAAATATGCCAAAGAATAAAATAATACTATACATTATTTTTAAATGTATTATATTTGTAAATTGTACTTATGTTGAAATTAAAAAAATATATTACAATACTACTTTTGCATTCTATGAAAATTTTTTTGCTCCATATAGAACAAATTTTTAATCAAGAACTCCCACCACCCATTGGTGTCCCGCTTTACCAGTTTTAAAATTTGGTCACCTTATCCTACACGCTAGTTGTTAAAACCTGGGTCTGAATCTCAGTTGCAGAACTTAACTAGCTCTATGGGCAAGTTTTTTAATTTTATTAATTCCACGTCTCTAATATTCTTTTATCAACTACTCTACCGATGCATTACCATGCCGAATCAAGGAGACAGCCCTCGTTAGATATTTACACCCTATCCGCCTAGAGCACCGTGTGAGTTGATGTCAGAGAGGGGAATGTTGAGCATGGTTTTGGGAACCAGCGTACAGAGGTTGGGTTTGATTTCAAATGTGCTAGGAAAGCATGGGAGGGTTTTAACTAGAGAAGTGATGTGACGTGTTGTAAGTTTTAGAAGGATCACACTGGCAGGAGTGATTCAGTGGAAGGCTGGGACTGAGAAGTGAAATGGCTCAGCCAGGGGCTGTGTCAGACACCCAGTCAAGAATGTGGTGGCCAGAACCATGCAGAGAAATGGAGGCTGAGAGATGTGCCCTGATTCAGAGATCTATTTTCAAAGTCACGTTGGACACGTTTGCTGACATGGGCAGTGAAGAAAGGTGAAGAGTTGGTGCTAATTCCTGGAGGGGATGATGGTGCCATTTATTGGAAAAGAGAGAATGAAGAAGGGGTGATATCATGAGTTCTATTGCATCATTTTAAGTTATGCTTGATAGGAGATGCTGCTTGTTTAATAAGTAAGTAAGTGTTTAATGTGCTCTATTGGGGACATTAGATCTCAGGATTGAGATTGCCTTCCCACTGGCATTTGAGCTATAGAGAGTTTAACTGGTGCCTCTCAAATTTTGTGTGGATCACTTTCAAAGCCTATTGAAACACAGAGTCCTGTGTCCCTGGGATGGTGCCCAAGAATTTGCATTTCTAGCAAGTCTCTGGCACTGCTCATACTGCCCGTCTGCTGAAAAGCACTGGGCTAGCACCATGCCTAGGACACGAGAGATCTTCCCTAAAAACCAAAATGAATTAACTTTAGGAATTCTGCTTTTGATGGAGAGTCAAATAGACAAGGGGTCCCTCCTGTTCAGTGATTTTTTAATTGGGGATATGCACGGGGTCTACAGAATTCAAGTTTCTTGGGAGTGGGTTCAGAATATATGTATTTTGATAGAGACTTTGCATCCAAGAGAGCTGCTCCAAGCAAGGCTCCAACCGGAGCAGAGTGCTTTAACAAACTTATTCTCATGTTGTTGAGGAGGACAAGGATTTGAAGGATAGAAGTAATTGCTGCAGCCAGAAGCCCACTGTTGCGAGTGATTGACACTGGTGGCTGGGTCAGGGAGTGCTAATCACCCATGAAGTGGGCTCACCATGATGCCGACACGGTGTCTCCTGGTGCACTCTGTGCTGGGCGCATCTTGCTGAATAAATACAAAGTGGACTTGACGGGAAAGGAGACCTCAGCAGTCCTACACAGGCAATTTTGCAAGCTGTCTGGCTTCGGAATTAGTGGAATGTTTGCTCGGGAAGAAACAGCTGACGTCAACTTTGCTCCCTTTGTTTCTCAAGGGCAGAGTTAGCCTTGCCTCTGGCCTGCACTGACACCCGCGGAGGGAAGAGTGGTTTCCAGAGGGACGGGTTAAAGAGCAGGTTGGTCAGGCATGCACGCTCCCATCCCCCCCCTCCCCGTTTGTCATCTTCCCGGCAAGGTGAATTCAATGCCCAGTAATTCTTTCTGATTTTCTAAGAGCTGGGGGACACACACAGGTGGGAAAAGTCAAGCCGGCACTGACAGGATTAGCTCAGCTTCCTAACCTCCCCGCTCTGGCTGGAGAGAACAGAGAGGGAGCCTATGGGCAGAAGAGACGTGAGGATAAATGGAAAGTTTTCTTTAAACACCGAGAAGTGAGTGAATGAGTGAGTGTGTGCGCACGCGTGTGTGTGTCTTGTCTAATTCACAAAGGCTGACCTCTTTTCCATTTAAGGGGACTTGGTAAGTATGAAATGGGAACATATCTTTGCTTCCCCGAGAAGCAGTCTGAAGGACTGTCACATAAGGTGCTATAAAAGCTGTGTGGCATTATTAAATCAAAGCCATTCTGATATTAACTTAAAAATACTAGAAGCAGCAATGAATTAGGAGAGGAAGAGCATTGGAACAGAATGAGCACTAGGCTTGTGGATAGATGCTAGGTTCCACTTTTATTTATCCAGCACTTTCTGGGGGGACTTGAAATAACTCGCTCTCCCGGGCACCTGATTTCCACATGGGTAAAAGCAAGAGATTGGATTAATTATTCTCCAATGTTCTGTTGGATACCTACCAATGAGTAGGATATAATGCATTCACTTGTAACTGTACGTGTCTTGTGTATTGATCAATAAGGTGCAGTCCTAAGTCTAGGTGCATCTGTGTTTGGACGTGCAATTTTAGGTGATATAAATGTCTTGCATGAGTAGTTCAGATAATGAACAGAGAAAGCATAATGGATAGAGCAAAGATTATGGAATTTAAATAGAACTGGCATTTGAATCTTTTTTTTTAAAGAGAGATACAGAGACAGGAAGAGAGACGAGAAGCACCAACTCAGAGTTGTGTCACTTTAGTTGTTCATTGATTGCTTCTCATTGGTGTTTGAGTCTTGTCTTTTCTATTTACTAGCTGTGTGACATTAGGTGAGTTGCTTAAATTCTCTGGTTTTCAGTTTTCTTCTCTAAAAATGGGGAAATTGATAATATATGGTTGTAACTTTTTTTTATAGCAGAGATGGGATTTTAAAATTTTTAATTAAATTTATTGAGGTGATATTGGTTAATAAAATTATATAGGTTTCAAATATACAACTCTGTAATACATTATCTGTATATTGTATTGGATGTTCACCACCCAAAGTCAAGTCTCCTTCCATCAGCCTATATTTAGATAGCAGAAGTCTCCATTTTCCTTGAAGGAGATAATGGAAGGGGAACGTTTTTAGGTGGGACAGTTTAGGGATGCCCTATACTAGGCACATTTTTCTCACTTATTAACAATCATGAATGGATTAACTGTTGTGATTTGATACAAAAATAAGTAAGACACAGCCCTTGCTTTCACAGAGCATATGGTGTAATAGAGGCTGATGCATTTTCATGCTTATTTCCTGTGAACTAAAAGACAAATCTTCGAGTAGAAACATGAATATGTTTAGCAAAATTATCTCCTTGCTCCATGTTTTAATGCAAGGGTAGGGGGATATACCGTATTTCTCGTGTATAAGACGCTTTCATTATTAAGACGCACCTTAATTTTGGGGCCTGAAATTTGAAAAATAATGTATTGCATAAGTTATTGAACTCAAGTTTTATTCATTATAAAATTCATACAACTCCTCATCTGCATGAAAAATGTGGGAAATGCAAGTAAAAAATCTATAACCATTGTATAAGATGCACCCAGTTTTCAGACCCCAAATTTTTTGGGGGATAAAAAGGGTGTGTCTTATACATGAGGAAATAAAGTAATTTACTGCAGACACTGGACACACAGTGCCAGCCACAAGGAAGTCCATATCCCACAAATGTTTTGCTTTTCCCTTTGCTGACTCTGCTTCCTCCTGTTCACAGATCTCATCTTCTCCTCTCAACACAGGCGTGAGGAACAGTGTGAAGAAAGGGGACTAACTGAGTGAAACAAAGAGAGGTGGATTTTGTGTCTGGTAAGGAAATGACCTCAAAAGCTGTTGTTGACCAGATGGTGGTGAGAAAAGATGTGGGGTAACGGGTACTCCCCACCTGACATGGATAAAGTCTAGCTTTTCTAGAAGAGTACATTGTACATATGTGTGTATGATAAGGAAGTATGAAATAGGCATTTTATTAATACTACTGAATTTATCTAGGTTACACATTACTAAGGACATGGAAAAATACAGAACACAGGTTTTGAGCACAAGGAGACACTGAGATTTGTATGTGAAATCAAAGATGACCAGTAATTGATTGACAGAAATGACTCAAGTTCACTTCTGGATAATTTTCTATTGGATTCTCATGTTAGCATTTATTCGCTTTGTCATCAGAGTTTTATTTGGTGTTCTTTCTGTGATATGTAGTTTGAGTCCTGGATAAGAAGTAGAAAGAAAGATGTCAAAGTTTATTAAGGGGACCCTGACAATAAGTTATGACAATAAGCAAAATGGTTCAATATTAATTACTATAATGGAGGCATATATGAAAATTGCAGGATGTAATGGGTGAATCACAGAAGTAAGAACAAATTTCTCAAAAGAGAAATTTAAACATGTGAACGTAGACATTTTTCTCTAAATGGATTATTAGTTATTCTGGTATCCTAATCATCAAAGGTAAGATACTCTTGCTGTGGTTTCTACAGTCAAGTACAACGTATTAAAGAACCCACATGTTCAAAAACTTGATTGTATAAAAGGGATTTTGAGTCTAAAGTAAGAATTAAGCTTTGGTCATAGGAGTCAAGATTGTATGAATGTGTCTGTCCTTTCCTCCCTCCCATTCTCTCTTCCTCTTTTCCTGCCTCTTTGTCTCGTCTTAGATCTGAGAGTTCTTTTCCAGGAATATTTTTGCAGAAACTGGATCACAGTCATTCCATCTAAATAGCATCTTTAGGATAATCTCCAAATCTGTTTTTGCCGGGGATGAGATCAGGCTAACGCTCAGCTTGTCTAACAACTGTGCATGAATCATGAGTTCTGACTTGTGCCTAGCTCGTTTTGTTACAAACATTTTGTGACTATTAAAACAACAACGATGACAATGACAAAAAAACATTGTACTATTGGAAGGCATAATGGAAGAATATATAATTTAAGCAAAACCCAAACTAAAACATCCCAGGCTTGTCTCTGAGTTTTTCATTACTGAGAAATGTAAAGGCTTTTTAAATTTTCTTTCGAAATGGACGATCACCAGATGTTCATCTGCTACCATGAAAGCCTGTTTTAATTGGCAGTTGTGGTCTCAGAGTAATTTTAAATTGCTACCAGGCTGTCACTTTTGCTTGTGCTGACTTGCATGGAGGTTTAATGTCTCTCCCATGGGGCTAGACTTTATCTTTCTAGTTGAAACCGTTGGAGCAACTCAATTTATAATAAAGTTAGAAGGGATTGAAATAGGTTGCAGAAATGCCATGAAAATGCCTCAGAGTCAAAGTGTGATGTTTTACAAGTGCTCCGAGATCCAGAGACATAAATGGGGAAACATGCAACAGAACGAGGCATCTGAGTAAGGATGAGTAAGCGCCTTTGGTCAGATTGAATTATTGTAACATACTCAACAAGTGATCTATCCCTTGCCCATGTAATCTATCGAATTTGATCGTTAGAGTGGTTATAGAATTCGAGCACTGGTTTTCTGTCAGCTGGCTTGCTTTGTGCACCTTGAGAGAGGCATGGATAAACTTCTATGGCCCAGGTGTTCAGTCCAGGTTCTAATGTTGGAAGGGACCGGGATTGGAAGATTGTCTAGGGCAAAACAAAGAAATGGAGCTGGGAACGAGGGGACCTGGCGTTTAACCTAGCTCTTCTGCTGTTTGGCCACATGATTCATGACTTGTTTGTCTTGTGAAGTGGGAATATTAGGGAATATGATTCTAGAGATTTTAGTCCACTAAAAATACTTTAGAATTTCTATTCTCACTTCATACTCTGTGCATTTTCCTGGCTTTACCTCTTCCTACTCTGGTCCTTTTTGCTTTCTTCAGCTCTGTAGTCCCAAATGTCTTGTGTTCTCTAAGAAATAATCTTGTACATAGAAGAGGGATGTTAGAGCAAGACAGCCCTGGGCATGAATCCTAGATCTTGGGAAAACTGTTTTACCTTCTCCAAAATGCCTTTATCCTCACCTATAAAATATATATATATATGTATACCTGAGAGGAATAAGCTGGGAGCTGACATAAAAATGCTTAGTAGAGTGAAACTGCTGAGTGATTGGTATGTGTATATTCAGCAATAGTAAACACTGCTCAAGTTTTCCGAAGTGGCTGTACCCATGTACCCTCCACCAGTACTTTATGAGAGTTTCAGTTCCTCCACATCCTTGCCAACAGTCTGCATTACCTATCATTTAAAAATGATAGCCATTTTGGTATAGCACAGTTTTATCACATCTCATTGCTGGCCATGTGCATGCCCTCTTGTGTGAATTTCTTGTTCAAGTATTTTGTCCATTTTTCTATCGGTTGTTCGTCTCTTATTAATATAGTGAAAGAACATGTATTTTGAATACAAACCCTTTGTAAGTTGTCTGTTGCAGTAGTCTCCTGGGCTGCGGTAACAGACTTCACAAAGTTGGTGGCTTAATACAGCAGAAATGGATTCTCTCACAGTTGTAGGGGCCAGTCTGCAGTCAGTGTCCACAGGGCTGTGCTCCTCTGGAGGCTCTAGGAGGAGGTGCTTCTCTTGTCTCTTCCTGTTTCTGGTGGCTAGAGTGAGTCTTCATCCATTGGCTCAGAGCTGTGTGACCCCCATTTCTGCTCCCATCTTCCCTGTGTTTCTTTGTCTCTAATCTCCCCTCTTTTCTCCTCCATGGACACTGTCCATTGAATCCAACATGGGACATTGGATCTTTGATTCTAAATCCAGAATGATCTCATCTCAAAATCTTTAACTTAATTATATTTTAAAGACCCTATTTCCAAATAAAATCATATTCACAGGTACCAGGGGTTAGGATTTTAATATATATATTTTGAGATACACTGTTAAATCTATTACATGTGTATTATAAATATTTTCTTCAGTCAGTGGCTTGACTTTACCCACTCTTTATAGTATCTTTTTCAAACCAAACTATATATATATATATGCATATGTATATATATAATTTTATTTAGACAATTAATTTTAATGGGGTGACATTGGTCAACTAGAGCACATAGATTTAGAGAAAACATCTCAAGAGCATTTTGACATTCGATTATGCTGTACACCCATCACCCAATGTCAAATCATCCTCAGTCACCCTTCATTTGTTTTTTTATGCCCCTCTTCTCCCACCACGCCCTTCCTCTCCTCTCTTCCTCTCCACCTGGTAACCACTGCACTCTTATCTATGTTCATGAGTTTCAATTTTGTGTCCCACCTATGTATGGAGTCACACAGTTCCTAGTTTTCTCTGATTTACTTATTTTCCTCATTATAATAGCGAACCAAACTTTCTAATTTAAATGGGGTACAATTTGTCTTTTCTCCCTCTGTGGTTAGACATTTGGGAGTCTTGTTTAAGTAATGTACACATATCCCAATGTAATAAAGTCTTCTTGATAATGTTTTTCACTAAAAGTTATTAAAGTGTTTTCTTGTATATTTAGGCCTGCAGTATATTTGGAATCAACTTTTGTGAATGGTGTGAGGTACGGGGTTAAAGTTAAATCCACTCCCCCTCCCATGGATATCTAAGTGACCCAGCACTAATTATTAGAAGTCTGTTCTATCCCTATTGTACCAGTTAAACTTGTTCAAAACACGAATGGCTATGTGTGGGTCTGTGTTTTGGTATTCTAGTCGATTGATCACATGCTCTAATTCTGCATTAATACTGCACTATATTAATTACTATATCATAAATTTTGATATCTGGAAACATAAACCCTCCCATTCTGTCCTTCAAGATTGTTTTGAATATATTTGGTCTTCAAATTTCTATACAAATATTAGCATTAGCCTGCCAATTTCCCCACATGCACAAACTCTCACAAGCACACACATGTGCACACACACATACACACCCATGCATGGTATTTGACTGGAGTTGGATTCAATTTATAGATTTATTTGGGGAGAACTAACATTTTATTAATATTGAATTTTCTAGTACATGAACATTGCCTATCTGCAATTGCTTTATGTTTTCCTGATTTCTCTCAATAATGCTTTTGATTTTCAATGTAGCCATCTAAATTTATCTTTAGGTATTTAATATTTTAAAGTAATGCCAATGATATTATTATACAAATTCAATTTCCTATTTTTGTTGCTGTATAACTTTTTATATATTGACAAACCATAGAATACAACTACTTTGCTACATTCATTATTTTTCTACACTCACTTATTCCCCCTCCCTCCCTTTTTTTTATTGTGTAAAGAACAGATAGCATGAGATCTACCCTCTTAACAAATTTTAAGGGCACACACAATACAGTATTGTTAGCAGTAAGCATGGTGTCTTACAGCAGACTCTAGAACTTACTCGTTTTGCATACCTGACACTTTGTACCCAATGAACAGCAACTTCCCATGCATTCACTTATTTTAATAATTTACATTACAGTCATGTCATCTGTGAAAAATGACCGTCTTATTTGATCGTTTCCAACCCTTTGAGTCTTTGCTTTTCTTGGCTTGTTTTACTAGCCGTTCCGAGATATGCTTTTCACACTCCTGTGCCCATAGCTGTGCTCATCGGTTCCCCCTTCCTATAAGGCGTTCTCCTTCATTACGCAGAAGCAATCCTACCAGTGCTTCAGTGCTTTGTGCAAACTTCTTTGTCAACGTAGCCTAAAATGGAATGGGGAAAAAAAATCAGATTAGCATTACTGAAAACACTTATTGTAAAATAAAACTATTAATTCTTCTCCCTGTAGGCTCTAAAGACAGCCTGGCACTAGTGAGTTAGACTTCCCTGGCCCCTTCATTAGCCAGGTTGATTTTTTACAAACTGACTACACTGACCCTCTGGCTCCTTCTGCCGTTTCTAGACAGCCTCAAGTTGGCTCTTCCAAGTGGCTCATCAGACTGAGCTGAGTTAGTACAGAGCTTCCAGCCAAGTGAGGCCTCTCAGCACGCAGTGTCAAACATAAGACAGCTGATGCAGGGAGCCGGAGGAAGAAGGCCCTTCTTGACCTTGCTCGGAGACTAGTGCATTCATGGGGAAGTGGCTGGCAGGCTGGGCTGCCTTTGATTCTCTGAATCATTGTTCAGCAGGACTTAAGTCTTAACACATCCACCTCATGCCTCCTTGTGAGTGTGCATGCATGTGGATGCACATGTGTGTGTTACATGCATGCCCTTCATCCTTAGCAAAAACAGTATGGACAGTCCCTGACCTGTTATTTGAAAATAACCCACCCAGCATCACACCTGGCAGAGAGATCTCATAAGCTGGACACTGTTAATGACAGAGCGAGGTATCCTTAGACTGTGTTTTATGTATGAGGAGATTGAGGGCAAATGAAGGGTAATAAGTTTCCCAGTGTTCGATGTGCTTTCTCATCTTCCCTCAATGTGGACATTTGGGCACGAGGGTCACAAGCCATAGTTGCACTGAAAGTCTCCATTGGGTTCTTCTTGATTGCAATGATGATGATGCCCACTCAAAGCTAGATGGTCAATATGGGCACAATCCTCTCCTCTACAGGCTCTGCAACTCAGAGTTCTCGTTGGACAGAGTTTCTTATCCTAGTGGTTTCCAGAGTGGGAATCACATGTTTAGGGATACAGACTTGTTTGTCATCATGGCGATGAGACACACACACAAAAGGAATCTATAAAGTTTAAATATTTTAAAGTAGAGCATAAACTCTTAGAGTGCCATAGAATAGCATTACTTATATTGTCTCAAAATAGGATTTAAAATTTTTTTCTTGCAAGTTTATTGGTTACGCCTGGTGCCTGAAGGAATGTGATTTTGTGGTATCTGTTCTGAACACGTTTTACTCCTTTATGCAGGCCTTAGAATCGTTAAATCTGAAGAGGCTGTAGGCTCTACAACTTAGAGTCAAGTGGCTATCCAACTTGATTTTTAAAATGTGTTGTTAGAAATTGGAATATTTTCTCTAAAGATAACCTTGAGTAGAAATCCAATATATCAAAATGATGAAAGTGCAGCTGCTCTGCTCGCAGGCGTGGTGTGGGGTGGGAGGGTGAGACTGGGAGGGCTCCCAGGACCGTGTCATCAGTCTCCCTCTGGGACCCGGAGCACCTCTGTAGAAAGTAGGGCTTCTTAGGCACTCAGTTCGAAAACCATTGCTACAGGCCCTGGCTGGCAGCTCCAAGTGGATAGAGTGTAGGCCTGGCATATGGGCATCCCGGGTTTGATTCTCAGTCAGGGCACACAGGAGATGTAACCATTTGCTTCTCCTCCCTTTCCTCTCCCTCTTCTCTCCCTCTTCCCCTCCCACAGCCAGTGGCTTGATTGGTTTGAGCATGACCCTGGGCATTGAGGATAGCTTCATTGAAATGTGACAGCCTGCATTGAAATGTGGCACTAAAAGTAGCTTGGTACTTGAGCATCGGCCTCAGTTGGGATTGCTGGGTGGGTCCTGGTTGGGGTGCATGCAGGAGTCTACCTCACTATCTCCCTTCCTCTCACCTAAAAAAAATTAATTAATTAATTAATTAAGAAAGAAAACCACTGCTAGAGCCTGCTTCTGCATTTTACAGACCTGAAGACTGTAGGCTTGGGGTTGCTTAATTTCCAGGCAATATTTTTTTTTTTTTGCATCAGTGCATCTACAGACTTGCCCAGTCAGGCCTTTCAAGTTAGCTTTATAAACCCCCAAAGCCATAGGTTTAATCAGGATCAATTTTATTTATATTAATAATTTATAAATGTACAATTTACTTACAAATGAAAACCAATCCATTATTAACATTATTTTGTTGATGACATAGTTGTTTCTACCGCTATTACAACTTATTTCCTGAATTTGACTTCTGTGCGTTGGCTGTGGGATGTAACGCAGCGATCCTCACGCCCGACACGGTGGACCCCTGGTGTCTGTGCACACCGTTCTGGAGTTCTCAAGCTGGAGTCACCTGTTAGGGGAGAAACGGCACGAGGGTTCCAGGCAAGAAGGCCTACTTGAGAAATCAGGCATCTGTCTTCTATCCATGTGACCTTTGGGAAGCTGTTTCACTTGCCCAAGGCTCACTTAGTTCTTTTTCAGAACGAGAGTCCCAATGCCTAAGTGATGAGGGGTGTTTTGAATATTAAGTTGCGTAATGTCAGACATCTTCTCAGGGTTTGGAATGAGGAGGGCAGGCGGTAAAAGTCGCTCCCGGATACATTTACCGTAATCGTAAGGGTCAGTTCATCTTCGTAGCCTTCCATGTTAGGCATTCGGGAGATGTTTGTGAGGGATGAGTACATATTATGGAAACATGAAGGGTGAGGCTTGTCTTCAGACCCTCGCAGTATGTACAGCTAACAGTTTTCCTAGGTTCCAAGGGAAGGGTGGTGGTGGGGAGTGGACCTATGAATTTTTGCCTGCCGCACAATAGGCATATTACAGACCAAAGGAGGCTATCTCAGAGGGAAGAAACTTTCCTAAATAGAAAAAGAAAAAAAAAAGATGAAAGATCTTTCTTTCAACAAAGAACTGCTAGTACTTAACTTGTCAGGACAGGATTTTGAAAAACAGCTTTCCCAAGTCTACCTTTGTAAAAAGCCTTAGAAAGAAGCAATGCGAACCTGGTTCCCACTAGCCTTTTATTATTTCTCATTGAAAATGGCTTGCAAGAGCCTCATTTTAGAAAACTCCACACACTACTGTGAACATGAAAGCAAGCCTGCTTTTAGAAAGCTGATGTTCTGTTGGGTAAGTGAGGGTTCAGCGATAGCATGGCCAATTATAGATGCCGGCTGTGTTTGCGCCGTGCCCAAACAAGGGAAGAAAACACAAAAAATTCACCCCAAGCATGAACGGTTATTTCTGTAAAAAAGAAGGAATAAACTGGTGCTTATATTGGCTGCAATTACAAAGCACATATAGCTGAAATGCTTCTTCCTGTATAGTGGAGACGCCACTTTTATGAGAAAGAAAAACAGTTGCTCAGAATCTTTGAATTGTTCCGTCATCACAGGCATTCGCAGAGATGAACCGGTAAGATGCTTAAGTATCTTGTACATCATCCGAAGATGTTTACCTAGTCTGAAAATTGATGGGTCATTAACTTTCTCTTCAAATATTCATCAGATACTCAGATGCCAGGAACTGACCTATGTGCAGGGGATCCGGGAGTGAACAGAACAATATCTCTCCTCTGATGGAGCTCATATTCTAGCAACAGTAATTGAAAACCAGTTCCTAGGAATTCTGGAGGATACTGAGTTAGGCAATGGAAGACCTTCATTATAATCCCAGTCCTTACATAGCAGGTACTTGCTTAATATTTGTTTACAGAATAAGTTCTGCAACTTCCTGTTTTTGTGATCTTATACAAATCTGTTCAGTTTAAGTTCTCCATCATTATAAAGTAGAAAAATTGTAGAAAATAGTCTGTTAGCAAGTTTTCAATTTTAAAAATTCCAGAATCTTTAATTTTGTTCAAAACCATACATTAAACAAATCACACAGGACAGAGCTCTCAGTTTTATGGAAAAATATACAAAGAAGTCATAGTATTTATGCTAAAATAATTGATAATCTGTTAAAGATTAATCCATCTATCATTTCATTAAGTCTTATGATCAATTAGTAAAGAACATTCTATTTTAACTGTTCTTGTGTTGTTTTTTATTATTAGTGCATGCGTACATGCATGAGAGGAAGAGAGAGAGAGAGAGTGGTAGGAGAGAGAGAGGGACAGACAAGGACATACAGACAGGAGAGGAAAGAGATGAGAAGTATCAATTCTTCATTGTGGCACAGTAGTTGTTCATTGATTTCTTTCTCAGATGTGCCTTGACCAGGGGGCTTCAGCCAAGCCAGTGACACCTTGCTAAAATCAGTGACCTTGTGCTCAAGCCAACAACCTCTGGGCTCAAGCCAGTGACCATAGGGTCATGTTTATGATTCCACACTCAAGCTGGCGACCCCACACTCAAGCTGGAGACCCCACACTCAAGCTGTTGAGCCTGCGCTCAAGCCAGATGAGCCTGTGCTCAAGTGAATGACCTCGGTGTTTTGAATCTGGTTTCTCATCACCCCAGGCTGACATTCTATCCACTCCATCACTACCTGGCCAGGCTGTTCTTGTGTTATTAACTAGAATGGTCTATGGATAAAATTTAGTTTTAAGGTCAATAAAAGTTTTCTTTCTGACTTAATAACATGGATATTTAGATGGGTTGCCTATTTTCTTTGAACATCAACTTTTCACCTTTGAATGTATAGCTGTGGCCATGCCTCCTAGGGTCGGCTTCCTTAATCCAGCGGGATAAGAGACACCGAGTCCTGCACTCGTTTCGGCACGTAATAGGCGCCTCATCCTCAGCGTGGGTGTGAGAACCTTTCCTTGCTTATTGAGATCTCATAAAAAATCTACATTGTTTTAAGGTAAGTGTTGGTTCAATTATGTTCATAGCTTTTTCTGTGCAAATAATCAAAAGCAACTTTTTTTGTATACCTTTGAAAAAACTTTCTACAACTTGATTGCCATTAATAGCTACCCTATTTATCTCAGTTTAACTTCATGGGTTATGAAATGCAGCTGGTCATAATGAAAATCTCCTCTGGCTATTGGTCAAAACCTGAAGCGCTGCTACAGGAGATCTGGGCTACCAGATATGGTGGAAAAAACAGACGGCACTTACTTATGTTTCCTCTGTTGCTTTAGCGTTTTTACATCCTTAGGGGAAAAAATCACTCATAAGTCCATGATATGGCTAATAATGTATGAGTAGGCAAGGCTAGTTGTCACTTGCAAATGTTCTCCCATTTTGTTTTTGGAAAGAAAGTAAATTTGCAAAATCTTTTATACATACAAGTTCTGCTTTGCTGTGTCTAATACCACATTGCCATCTATCTGAAAGCTAAACATGATATATAAAAGAAACTTTATTTAAAAAATTTGTTTGTTAGAAAATTAAATTGAACAGGATGACATTAATCAATGAGTGCATAAGTTTCAGGTAAACATTTCTATAGCATTTGAACTGTTGATTATGTTGTGTGTGCATCACCCAAAGTCAAATCATTTTCCATCACCTTATATTTTTAGCTAATTGGTCCCAGTGTATGTTTCATAGGCCATCTTAGAATGTGAAATATATAAGTAATGGGCCCTTGTATTTTAAAAAACAATTTTTAGAATTTCTTGTAACTACCACGCTAGCTCACATGTGCCACTCTGTGGAGGACATTAAGAGAAAGGTCTGATAGGGCTACTTTAATTTACTTCCACTTTGCAATATGATAATAAGTGCAGATGTCTTTCCAGAATTAATTTCTACCTACATGGCAGAATTTCATTAAGCACAGCTGGCCCATTTGAATCAAATGTCTTTCCTTTGGTTGTGCCCTGTCTGTGTTTTTGGGCCCACCAGAGCAAGCACTTAGTCAATTAACTATTTTATTAACCAATTGATTCTTGCTCTAGGTCCCTACCTTCTTTCCCCAGTAAGAAATGATCCTGAATTTAAATAAATTGGGTCCTTTCATCTCTGAAAAGCTGTGATACTTATTGAAACATTTCAAACAAAGGTTTCTGTGGGAAACCTAAACACAGATTTTAAAGAAAGGGCCTGCTATTTATTCTGGAACGTAAAGACTGACTGCTTGCACTAGCATCATATTTGGTTAAATCGTATTGTCACACCTACCTTTACAATGTACTGTTTCCCAATTGAAAGTGTCAGTCCTACTGCGAAAAGATCTTTTGTTATATAGGACCTGCAGATCTATCAGGTAACAAAGTAATGATTTGCTATCCCTGGACTTCGTAAATCAATAACTTAATAAGATCCTCAGTGGCTTCCTCCCAACCTCTCACTTTATTGCCTTTGTTTGTGATTTCAGTTTTATGCAACTTATTGATATTGTTGGAGGCCAAATGAATGTTATCTAACTGAAGGGAAGTACAGTGTATGTCACTTGGCTCCTCAAAAATGTGCATGTTTCTAGGGAATACTATATGGCTTAATGTGGCACAGCACTCTGGCTGGCAAGGAGTATAATTAGATACCGATCAGTTTTTTTTTCTAGACAAATAAAATGTCTCCCAGATGAATCAGAGGGCTTAAACTCAATGGACCAACCCCTACCCCATATTGTGTCAGAGTGGTTTAAACAGATACAGAAAACTCATTTTTCTAAGGTCATCACTGGAACAAATGGTGTGCAATACATAGAAATTGGACCTGTTTTGAAGTATGTAGTATGCTTGTTTATCCTAACTACATACAAAAAATATATTTTAAGAATGAAATGTTGATAAGACGCCTTCTATATCCTCATTCTTTTATATAACAACTGTTCTTATTGTCAGTAGTCTCTCAATGGGAAAGCGCATTTGAGATACTCGTTCTCTGAAGACTCAGGATGAGGACATAGAGGACCTAGATTGGAATGCTGATAATTTTTATTAACAAGCTCTGTTATCTTAGGCAATGAGTTATCCAACTGACATCAGTTTTCTCATATTTACTTTTAAATATTTGACTTTATTTATTACTATTTATTGGGGTGACATTGGTTAATAACATGATATAAATTTCATGTATGCAACTTTATAATGCAACATCTGTATACTCTAGTATATGCTCCCCACCAGAAGTCTGGCCCCTTTCATCACCCTGTAGTCAACCCTCTTTTCCCCATCTGCCATGTCTAACTTTAGAGTTGACTTTGGGGATGACAATACTAGTCATAGTAATGGTCATTTTTTTTATTCAGTGAGAGGAAGGGAGGCAGAAACAGATTCCCACATACGCCCTGATTGGGATCTACCCTGCAAACCCCAGCATCTACCTCTACAGCTGGGGAGTTGCTCCATAGCTTAGCAACTGAGCTCTTCTTAGTGCTTGAGGCAGAGGCCATGGAACCATTCTCAGTGATCCGGGCCAACTAACTCCAGTTGAGCCATGGCTGCGGGAGGGGAAGAGAGAGAGGAAGAAAAAAGTGAGGGGGGCGGGGTGGGGAAGCAGATGGGCACTTCTACTGTGTGCCCTGACTAGGAATCAAACTTGGGACATCCACACATGGGCTGATACTCTACCACTGAGCACCAGCCAGGACAGAAATGGTCATTTTTATTGAGTACCTAACATTGTACAGATAACTTATGGGCATTATCTGTAACCTCCAAATGACTCTTTCAAATCAGTAACATCCTCCTCCTTATTCAGCCAAGAAGCCATTTTGCAGGATTTTTAAGGGTCACCTAGGTTTCCATAGAGGAAAAGAAATGGAAATCAAAGTTCGCCACACTTCTTCCACTCCACCATACTGCTCCTCCATGATGTAATGTCTGTTAAAGAGCAGCATAAAAGCCAAAGCGCTAGACTCATGCATGGTGGTATTGTAGCCATTAGTGTGATTAACAGTCATCATGAGATGCAGGACCTGACACCCAGAGGTGATGTTGCCCTTTCCTTGAATGGGAGTTACACTGTGCCATTAGACAGATAATTATAGTGAGATTTTTTTCAAAGGCAGATTTTTGCCACTGTCTTCATGCATGGCCTTGCTCGCTCCCCAGGAGAAGCAAAAAATAACAACGCTGATTGATTTCCCTTTGCCACTTGCTTCAAGTGGTTTCCTTTTTAATGCCTTTCCCAATTGTGACTTCATTGTCATTCGAAGCAGCTGATATTTTAGCCTTCACACAGACTAAACAGTTGGGCTCTTCAGCAAGTTCAAATGCCTGCACAGCAGGGAAAAAAATATACCAGCTTTCCTAAAAGCTGTTTTGGTGGTTCTGTTAGAAGACATAGCTCTTCTTCCTTCACACTCTGGTAGGCAGTACTCTGCCCATTCCCTCCACCACCTGCCCCAAGGAAAGAAATAATTAACGGAAATTATCAGGGCTTTCTATGACTAAACCCAAGCTTCAATATGTATAATGACTTGAATCATTATACATATTTTCAATATAATTCTAGCCATGAATTCCATATCCTACATGGAAAAAAAAATTCATCTTGTAGAATTCACACATCCTGTTCCATGACAAAATAGAAAAAGTTGAAGTTCCACAAAATGCCTTATCAAGTATAATACTGTTTCCAAAGACTGGGGAATTACCCAACCCTAGTCGGCATCCCCCACATCTCCACAGAATTTCCTGTAAAATTTTAATGAGTATTATAGTCTTGGATGCCAAGGACGGTGGGAATACTTGTTTTTCTAATAGGTGGGTTACCTCTCCTGAAGGTCCATAAGTTGAGTCTGGATATGTTGGTCATTTTCTTTTTCTACTTGACTTCTTCTAAGGAATCCTATAAAGCACACTGAGCCTTTATGAAGAATAGATTGTGGTCCAGGCATAAGGCATTAAAAGAAGATTGCCAAGTTGAGTGTGAACATGGGCAGTTTACTCTTTGTATTCATGTTATTTACCACATGATATACTGAATTAATATTTATCAAAGTGAGTTGGGAGGCTGCATCTCACTCCCCAGGTCAAAAGAAGAGCCAACAGCTCCACAATGCTGAAAGGTACATTGAGGTTCAAACAAGAACCCCCAATGTTTGGGGATGTGGATAGGAGGACTATATAGTTCCCATCTGTCCTCTTTTCACAAGTAAGTAGAGGCAGGGCACTTTATAAATGGATTGGGTTTTTAAAACTGTCTTTGTTGAGGAAGAACTAAGACTTCACATGTTTTTTAACTACATACAAATAAAGCAAAAGGGCAAAAAAAAAAAAAAAAGAAAAAGAAAAAGAAAGAAACACGTTCAAGTGGAGAAAGAAAGAATATGTTGTCTGTTTTGTTCTAGAGCAGATCTGCAATGGATAAATATTAAATTGCCTGCCAGAGCTTTCAAAGTTTAGTCTCCTTGCTTAATTTTTTGGTGTGATTTTTTATGCCAGTGCACAGAAATATGGGTTCATTACTGATGTCAAACCATCACTAAAATATTCCTTCATATTCTAACTAAACTTCGAAGTGCTTAATGGCACCAAATAATTAGTTCCTAACCCCAGTTGAATTTCTCATTCTATCACTATAGCGGACATCAGTTAATATTTAACAGAGAGATTTTTATTAAATTAATTCACACTAACATATAAATGATGAATATCCCCTTAATGTTCCAGGAATACTTAAGTTTTAAAGATGAATGTCCATTATCACAGAGGATTTGCCAGAGATGTCCAATTAATGAGGTCTGAGACAAAACTGAAGAATGTATTCTATACAAGAAGACAATATCAACTGAGGTTGTCTCAACCTGGGAAGCTGATCAGAACAATATTTAATAACCTCACTTCATTTACTCAACCAGAATTTGCTATGTGTGAAACAGCACGTTAGAAACAGAGTAAACAAAACAAATATTACCTATTTTTAGATGAAAGAATTTTACTTCCAAGTAGAGGAAATAGACCATTAAAATAATGAGCAATAAGGGCAATTATACAGATAGCAGAAGACATTTGGCATGTATATCAAAGATTTTTTTTTCCTTCCAGATAACCTTTTCTGGTTTCTTAAGTTGAGTGTCAAAGGATGCACACAGACCGGGAGGTGGGGAACGTGTTTCAGTCAAAGGCGCTCTATAGGTCAGGGTCTCAGCAGGTTGCTCATTCAATAGGGGCGATCGAAGGGATTTTAATGAAGGGAGTGTCTGTGAACCTGAATACAGGGATAAAGAAAGTCAACAAGGAGCAAGGAAGCATCCTGGGGCTGAGTAAAGCTGGAAGCTCTTACCACCTTTAGGTTTGAAGTGACACGGGAAGGAACAATGACCTAAACTGAGCAAGATCTGTCAGCATGGCTCCAAAGAGGGAAGAGGAATATGACCTTCCTTAGAAAAACACAGCCATTTCCACAGCGTGGCCTGCTAGGAAAGAAGCCAGGGAAGTAAACACCCTGAGCTCTCTGTCTTCCAGTGTTTGGATGGTCTAGTGTTTCCAAGAGCCCAACACAAATCCTAAGGGTATGGGAGCCTGTGCTTCTGCAGCAAGAGAAGGGTGAAGAGTGAAAGTTGGCAGGGATGGTGGTGATGGTGGATAGAACAGCCAGCACAGATGTGAAAATGGAAAACATCACCACGCATGTTCTGTTGCTGAAGTGTGAAGTGAGAGGAACAGAGGGGTGAGGGTAAAAGACACCTGGGCTCATTTGACTCCCGTTCTTGAGACTTGTCCTTAGATTGCCTCTCCTTCTAAAGAAAGCATTCAACATGTCATGGAAACCTGGGAGCTTCTAATTCTAGCCCCTTTCTCCACTTCTCTAGACTTACAGATGATTCTAGAAGACCTGATGAGAAGGAAGAGGAACATGTCTGGAGGTGAACAGAACAATTTGTGGTTTGGGAGAAAAATGATGACTACTTGAACTAAGGCAATGGAAATTAGGATAGTAAGGGGGATAAAGGTTTGAGAAATAGGAAATAAAATTATTACTGGCCCTGGCCAGTTGGTTCAGTTTTAGAGTGTCGTTCAGGTGTGTAGAAGTCTGGGTTTGGTTCCCAGTAAGGGCCCACAGGAGGAAGCACCCATCTGCTTTTCCATCCTTCCTCCCCTTTTCTCTCTCTCTCTCTTCTCCTCCCCCAGCCATGGCTATATTGGTTTGAGTGCATTAGCCCTGGGCACTGAGGATGGCTCTGTGGAGCCTTCACCTCAGGTGCTAAAAATAGCTTGGTTGCAAGCCTGGTCCCAGATGGAAAGAGCATCAGCCCCAGATAGAGTTGGGTTGCTGGATGGATCCCAGTTAGGGTGCATGCGGGAGTCTGTGTCTTTATCTCCCCTCCTCTCAGATAAATTAAAAAAAAAGACTTACTGATTGAAGTAGGGGAAACAAAGAGCTAGGCAATAGGAGGGACAACTGGATTTCTGGTTTTATTCATGAGAGGCATGGAGCTGACAAAAATTAAATGCAAGCATGGACTAAAAGGGGAGGTTTGTAAATGTCCACTGCATACATGTAGCAAATAACCGAGACTCAAACAGAGGAAGTGTGACATGTTGGTAGAGATGTGAGTTGGGAAGTAAATTCCAGAGGCCCTTGCCGGAGGCTGTGTATAGTGGGTACGCCCCTCCAAACTGGGTGAACATCCAGCCATATAGTTATAAGATGCATTAACAAAGATGTGCATCTAAGCACACAACACTGGGCATCTGTTATTATCATATTAGAAGATATGATTGCTCTGGAATTTAGTAATGCTATTTATCACTTTCTGTACCCTGCCTCAACTAGTGGGGAGGCATCCATACGGCTCTGGGTGACTCGGGGCTCAGCATGGAGAGCATGCCTCTCTAAGCACAAAGCTCTGTGTTCACAGGGACCTAAGACTTAACGACTTGATGTGGTCCTTGGTCATGCTGGCTAATACTAACTACATGGGCAGCTGAAATGTGGCTATACTCTCAGCACCCTTTTCAAATACATTTGTCTGTGTTGAGGTATAAATTCTATGTTCATGACTTCATAAGCCCTTCTCACTCACATCAGAATATAAGTGGCAATGGGTATTAAACTGTTTGAATTTGTTTAAAAGATTGATCTCTACATCTTTTCAATTGGCAATATGTATTTGATAGCTTATCTGCTCTGAGTTTTGACTGATACTATATCTCCCTACATCTTGTGGTTTTGGGGGTGGGGCTTCTGCTGAAGAAACTGTCAACTGAAAATGAAAAAGAAATGACAGCTACCTTTCCTGCTTGGTCCTGGAGTTTGAAACATTATGTACCCTGTTTGTCTAAAAAGGATAAACTATACATTATAGCTGATATTTTAAAAAGGATTCTACAGATTATAGCTAGGCCAAGAGTGATTTATGTTTTCTTATTTAAAATATTTGATAAAACAGAATCAGTGTGGAAAATTAGCATAAAAATAGTTGGGAAAATTAGGGACAGAGAGCTCTAGAGGACTTCATTGAGAACAAAGCATGAACCTCTATGGAAGAGAAAATACAACGCAAACTTTTCCAGAATGCATTCCTCAAAGCACGAGTTCCTTCAGAACCTGGGAAGGGGAGTTTGTGGTCAAACAGGTTTGGGATATGCAGTGCAGTAAATATTATGGAACACAAAAGAATGAGCTATGATTATTACTGCTGTTTTCAACTATTACCCAAAAACACTCACGTAAGATTTTTTTTTTAAAAGAAAACCCTGATTGATATCCCACGGCTCAACCTGTTGACCACACTTTGTCAATTGTTTAGATTGAGACAGTCTTTAGTTTGTGGGGTGTAGAAGGTAGGACGCTTCTGCCTCAGATTTTCAAATAGCTTTCAGTAGTGTTCTAGGATACCTTTCAATGAAAAGTTTCTACATTGACCTCCATTTGGTTTAGTACTAAAGATAGGTCCTTCATCTTTGGGAAAGAAGAGAAAGATGGGCACACACCCTCTCTGAAATAAAGTAATTAAAATTTAGCTCAGGATTCATTTGCTTTATATATTTGAAGCATGTTATTCTAGTCATAGTTAGTTGCTCTAACATTGTAAGTGTGAAATATCCTGTTGACTAAGAGAAAGGTGTGGAATGACAGCACAATTTACTGGTGATTAGGGGACTATATCTTGCTAAGTGTATCTTTGCAACAACTAATGATTTTAGAACCACTGATGGTGGGAAGCTCTCATGAGATGGTGGACAAACCCTTCCTGTGATAGAGACCAGAGAGAGTAGAGGGGTTAGAGACAGACTCAGCCATATATGCTAGTTTTGAATGGTGAAGCCATAGACACATTATGGCGTTGCTTGGAATATCAGCTTCCCCATCTCTAAAGCAAGGATGTGACTGCTTACCTTAGAATGTTGTTGGGAACAGAATTAGAAAATGTAGGTAAAGGACTGGGACATTGGTTTATTTTTTCTTCTTTTTCCTCTATAGCAGTAGTTCACACTTGGAAGTGATTTTACTTCCCTGGAGGACACATGATAATATCTAGAGACATTTATAGTTGTTACAATGGGGTTTAGTACTGTTATTTGGTGGGTAGAGCCTATGAGTACTCCTAAACATCCTACATGACCATTCCCACAACAATGATCCAGTTCAAAATGTTGACCATGCTGAGATTAGAATCCCTGCTTGGTCTCCAGCATAACGATGAAGCGCTGTCTGTCCTCTTACTATATTTAGCTGTTTCCGCCCCAGATCGGAGCAGGTAGAGGCATGTCTTAAGGGGAAAAAAAGTAACAGTTTAAAGATGAGAAGCATTCAGAACCATGCAAGATTAACTCATGAACACTAAATTCACTGAAATCATATGAAGTTAGCAATCATGAATATATGGTTTTACTCACAAGCCAAAGTTGGCGACAACTAAAACCTCAAGACAAGGAAAAAGCCCCTAGGACATGTTCTGGCATGCTCCAGAGGGGTGAAAATGCAGAAGCACCTTTTCCTCTTTTTGACCACTAACTGGGTCTGTTTCCCTGTGGAATCGGGAGATTCAGAGGTTGGCTTCTGGTAAAAGATCCATCCTATTATATATCTAAGTTGTACCTTTTCCTTCAAGAAAATCAGGTGCTAGAATCCATATCGTGGAGTTTTGGGGATATTTTAGTATCTGACACAGATAGGTTCTTAGCACTAGACACCTTGAGATGCCATGATACCTACCAGAAAACAGTTGTGTGTGTGTGTGTATGTGAGTTCCCTTGTGTGCACATGCATGGATTTTTGCTTGGAGATGTTGTATATAGTATCATTTAAGTGGGCTGAAGTTTATGTCAACAATAATTTGGAAAAACTAAAAAGGAAAGAGATTATAAAAATATGGTCCGTTAGAAACAAAAGCAGAGAGGTCACCCGTAAACATAGTTTGATTTCTCTGTAATACAGTGACTTGGAGGCTGCGAGAGGGAAGGTTGGTTTTTTTTAGAGTTTGGAACTTCACAGAGATTTGGAAAGAAATGAAAGTGAGCATTGCAGTGGAAGAAGAAAGGGAACATTTTTTAATAGGTAAGCATTACTTACAAGGAAGTGTTTCTTTTGAAAATTCATAGATACATTGGGAAGCCCTATGGTATTCATAAATGAAATAAAAAACAAATGTCAGTGTTTTCAAGGAGAAGACAATTTAGCAAATAAAAATACCCAGTTGAATTTGAATTTTAGATACACAACAAATAATTTTTGATGTCAGTCCAATGCAATACAGCTAGTGCTCGACTTACGACCACGATTGGTTCCGACAGACCGGTCGTAACACAATTTGGTCGTAAGTTGAGTAGGCTATATGTACAGTTCTGTGAAATGATGTTATAAAAATCTTTAAGTCATATTTTATCATAATTTTTTTCATTATTGTTATATATTATAATTTTCTTAGTTCATTTTATGCCATTTGTATCATCTCTTCACCATTTTGTTTCTTATTTTTACATCCGTCAGGTTTAAGTAAAACACTGCATTACCAGTACAACTGGTTTAATATTTGCAAAACATACAAAATTACAAAATACAGGTACATACAAAAATACAAAATACAGGTGTAAAAAAATACCATAGAAAACATTTTCCCAATTGCAAAGTGCTGCCGGAAGCTGGTCCGCACTGTCCTACGCCCAGCTGGGCAACATTTGTGCTGGCAGACGCGGAGCAGTCGTGGCTAGCGATTGTGGTCGTAAAGTCTAATGGTCATAAGTGGCATAGGTTGTAAGTCGATCAAAACTTGTATTTGTGATATAAAATTATTCATTGTATCCTATATTTGGCAACCCCACCCTGGGCATTCAGAAAGGGGAACAGATAGATATGGCCTGGAAAGAATTCAAAGATGCCTTATCAAGTTGAGTCAAATCCTTGTACATCCCAGAAACACCTGCTCTGTGGACATTTTTCTACTCAGGACTCAGTATGTAGAGCCCCAACACTGAAACAGCTTACAGTCTAGCGGGGCAGGAGAGAGAACAACAGATGATCATAGAGAATGTGGTCAGGGCTTGTGTGGTTCTGTTCTTGTTCACCTCGGATCTAAGCCTTGCCCTAAATCTGCCAACTCTGGTGACAGGATGTCCCAGGGTGATTTCTCAGGTGTGGGGTCAACTGGCTCACGGCTGGCCTCATTCAGTGAGGGTACTGGTCAGAGACTGGGCTGCAGGAAGAAGGGAGAATCCAGGGCCAAGATCCCTGGCCCCACTGCTGGGGCCACATCTTCTCTATGCCTCCGGCTCCTTCCAGAGGCGTCTTATGTTCCAGTGTCCATAGGCCCTTACTAGTGCGGCAGGAGTCCCTCCAGCCCAGGAGTGGATCAGTGTCCCCTTCTTGCCCACCATGTCCTAGTTGGTTTCCCAGCTCTTCCATCCTCCATACAACTCTGGATTAAATTACCTCTGCTTTAAATAGTCGGCTTTAGAGTGGTGTCTGTTGTTGTAGCTGGGCTTTGCATGTTAGAGCATTCCATGGGCAGGAAAACTGGGGTGATAGCTTCTTTAACCGGAAGAGAATGGAGTGAGTTATCCGGAAGGCAGGACGCCTGTGTTCAACATCCTAACAATAGTTCTTAGTCATTCATCTTAGGAGATTTCTGGTACTATGCAAAGTGTTCATGATGGTCAATTTTATGTGTCAACTTGACTGGGCCACAGGGTGACCAGACATTTGGTCAAATATTATTTTGGGTGTGTCGGTGACAGATAAGTTTAACATATGAATTAGTAGACTGAGCAAAGTAAAGTTGGTGGGCCTCGTCCAATCAGTTGTAGGTCTGACTAGAACAGGAAGACTGAGTGAGACAGAACTTCTCCTGACTGTCTTTGAGCTAGGACATCACTTTTCTTTTCTGCCTTCAGACTTGAACCATACTGTTAGCCCTTCTGCGTCCCCAGCTTGCAGAATGCGGATTTTGGGGCTTGTCAGCTTCCATAATCACACGAGCCAATTCCTTATAATAAGTCAATCTCTCTCTCCTCTATCTTTCTCTCTCTCTATATATATATCCAATAATATGTAATAAATATCTTGTATATAATAATCCCTATCTATCTATCAATCATGTATCTATCCATCCATTCTACTGGCTGTTTCTCTGGAAAACCCTAACTAATACAGTGGTCTTTACCCCTTACCTTATTTAATCCTTATACATCATCCTCCAAAGTGGTATGCTTATCCCAAATTACAGATGAGAAAAATGAAGTTCATGAACAGGAAGACACTTCCTTAAGGTCAAGTTATAACAGTGTGAAGAGAGATTTTCCTGGCCCCAAATCATATGTAGTTCATACCCCTGACAAAGGCTGAGCCATGCTTGCTGGGAAGACACACCCGGATCTGCTGTCACTTCAGCGAGCAGCCTCTGTCCTCCCCTTCCTCTCTTTCTACCCGCTGGGTTTAGGGTGTGATGGAGGTACTTGTAGTAGAAGAGGATGCTTAGGATGGCCACCCAGGATATCTACAGTTCACTTTATTGTAGTTGTCCTACCCTTTAAATACAAGCGTGATCGGAGCTTCCCGGAGACACAGAAGTCCCCAAATGTTTGTTGGGGAAAGAAAATGAATCTGGTTTCCAGTGATGCCACCTGAGGGGACTCAGAATCAAAATTCTTTTTTCTTTTTTTAATATAGAAAATTAAATTTAACAGAATAAAATTAATCAGTAAGAGTACATAGGCTTTAGGTAACATTTCTGTAGCATTTGAACTGTTGATTATGTTGTACATCTATCACCCAAAGTCAACTCATTTTCTATCACCATATATTTTTGTCTCTCTTTACTCCCTTCCTCCAACTCCCTCCCCCAAGTCCTCCTCCTCCTGGTGACCTCTTCACTTCTATCTATTTCCATAGGTCATAGTTTTATATCTCACCTAGGTGTAAAATCATATAGTTCTTAGCTTTTTCTGATTTCTTAACCATTAGTATTCACTTCCTGACATTCAACTTGAAGTGGCCTTTGAAAGTGAGATTTTTATGTTCTTTCATGAAACTAGTCATGAATTCAACTTACTTCACCAACATTTATTCCACATCTATTATTTTTAAAGCAATGCATGCATTTTATTTATCCTGTGGAGTTGGGAAGTTTGAGACACAAAGATTCTATAATCCAGAGCTCACTATGGTACATTCAAGCTCATGGCTTTGACATTCCCCCCAATTCCCTTTGGCCACCCAATTAAATAGGTCAGCTACTAAAGTTTGATCCGACATTAAAAGATTCTGTTCCTTTTCAAGGCCTTATCAAAGATTTAATATGTCTTTCCAAATGAACTAGGGAGCCGTGCTTTGAAGTGTCTGCTCAGAGACAGTATCACCTGCCGAACAGTGGAAGGAAATGGTAATGCAGAGATGAAAAAAGGTCCAAGGAAATGAAAACATACTGACAGCAGGAAGGTGGTTAAGAAATACAGACAACATGGACCGATTCTTCCTGTAAAATAAAAATAAGAACAAAAAGCACAACCCAGTGATTGATTATGTGTCTAGCTCTGTGCTTTTATTCGGCCACTATTTTCTTTACATCTGCTTACTTTTTATGCTGTGTCTCTATAAAATGGTCTTTCCAGTTTTATCTTTATAATACTTTGTGGAGAAGGAACAAGCCTGAATTATCTGTATGTCCTAACCTTTCTTTGTAAAAATGTATTGTATAAACTACGTGGGCTTAATTTTTAATTGAGTTACTCAGTTACAGAAAAAAAAAATTACAGAGTCTTTATGAGTTAGAAAAAAGAGATCTAGAAAGACATTGCCATCAAACCGGCAAGTTAGAAATGCCTCATCTGAGCTTCCATTGTAGGCTTTCTGAATCAGAATGTGAGTTGTAACACCATCCTCAGGAGAATCATATGCAGGCTAAAGTTGGAGAAACTCTGAAAAAAAGAAACACCTACTCCAATCAACTCAGGTGTTTTAAAGTATTATTGTTTGCAGCTTGTTGGCAATCAAAAACAAATAAAAAGCTCATCTCAGGGATATATATCTCTTTAGAAGAATCAGATCAATTGGAAAAGAGTGAAAGTGCTAACAGCCCTCAGAAATGTTGACTATGAGGCGTGGATCATGCAGGTAGCAGAGCGTACTGTTCTGTAATTATTGGCCCCCGTGAGGAATGAGCATCTGGTTGTCTGTTTGTAATTTTCCTTTTCAAACTGGCTAGGCTGAGATATTTTCCGTTGCACACACCATCAGCAATCAGCTGCAAGAACAAAAAAGATTATTTTTCTCTTTCAGAATGCTTTCTGTCATCACCATGATTCCCGAAGAGCCGAATTAGCATGATAACTCCAGAGCCTGGTGGTCTCATGTGCTGACCTCTAAATGGAGAGCGGTCACAGTGAGATTCCTGCCCTCCTAAAAGCTTTTTTGTGAGGCCTAAAGTGTCTTGTCTGGTGAGAAATGGCTGGGGTGCCTGCTGTTGTTTAGTTCTTTAATTGCGAGCAGTTACCCATTGTGGGAATAACTAATTGGACCAATGCTTAAATTAACCCTGGGTGCCATTTTAAAATCAAATTTCTCTAGCTATTATAAACTCGAGAGTGCGGTGTGAGTACCAGGATAAGAAATTGAAAATACAGAGTCTAGAAGTAGACTTATCAATATATGATCAACTGACTTACAAGTATTGTTCTGTTCCATGCAATAAGTTAGATATATAGATATATTAGACCAGTTAGATCTTGGGTACCCATCAATCATATCAATAGCTGGAGATCAAATGCACAGAATGAGAAGGAGAGCAGTCCCTGGATCCAAGGGAGAAGTATTAGGAGAAGAAATAGTGCCTTTAGTAATGTTTCATGTAAAGAAGTGCTAAAGTTGGGCCAAAAAACTTAAAAAGCATGTTAGGAACTTAATCCTGAACTTGCTGTTCTTCCTGTTTTCACATGCCTTTTTCATTTATTATCCCCTTTGTTGCTAAATCAAGCCATGCAAGTCTCCCTCTCTGCCCCATGTCAGCCCATCTTTTAAGTTTTGCTAATTACCCATTCTGGGTCTTCCCCATTTTGCTTGGAAATAAATCTAAAAGCACATTTTCCCCCTTGAATTTTAATGCTGCTATACCCTCCACCCCCACCCATCCACTCTGGAAGGCGTGCCCAACACATGACTAATCTTTCATACAGATGACCATAATGTCCTATCTCTTGGAATAAAGAGAATTCAGGCAGAGCCTGAAACTATGAGAATAGACCATTGTGGTGGAAATCTGTTGCATTCCTACTGGAACTCAACTTGGTGAATGAAGCTTTGCCTATTCTTTAATTATGTATGTGGTAGATGGTGTCATAGTTTCTTTCTGTGGGAAAAGTGTACTACTCTGCTCCATTCTTACACTTTGTTATGCGACTTGCTTTGGCCAGTGAAACAGGAGCAGAAGTAACATATACTGGTGGTAAGCAGAAACTTAAAGAATCGTTTACAAGAAAGAAATTTCTTGCTCTTTATCTTCTAACTTGGGGAAGGCATGTTCCAAATACTATAGCAGCTGCTCCTTTAGCCTACATAACAGAACGGAGAAGACACATGGGAGGGAATAGCCACAATCCACCCACAGCTGATACCAAAAGCAAACGAGACATACATCTTTGTTATTGCAAGCCATGGTCTTAAAGCCTTTGTTCTACAGGGTAATCAAGCAAAATCTGGCTAAATAGGTGTTGAGTGAGGCTCACTGCAATGCCAGGTCTAAGAGTTAACATAACATACTAAGTTAGTCAAGGACTACATTTTTCTGGACACGAATGATAGTTTGGGGAGTGGGGTTTGGAACCTAATCAGATCAGTGGGATTTGCTATTGGAACTGTTGGTACTGTTTAAAACAGGCACTTGATTTTACTCAGCAGTTTCTGAAACAGCATTTTAAAAACCTAGAGGTTCCAGAAGCCACCAGAAAGGAGCAACCTGTCTGAATGTGAAGCCAACGCAATTGAATGTAGAGTTAAGAGACGTCAACTGAGAAAGGCAAATTCCTGATGAGCCTATGATCCAAAAATCTGGCCTGAAATCTATCCCAGAGATTTTCCCAGCATTTAAGAATACTGAGCAATAATAGAAGTGTCTATGTTTTTAACAAAACTTGATTACATGAGGTACAAACTGGTACATCCCAAATACCAAGTATGTGGATAATATATATATTTTTCCCCTTAAACTAAGTTCAGCTTCAATTAATCCATAATTTTAGAGGCTACAACAGAAACAAAATGGGATAAACAATCTGTGTAAATAATATCAAATTTTGATGACATAATCTTATTTTTTTTTTTTTTACAGGGACAGAGAGAGAGAGTCAGAGAGAGGGATAGATAGGGACAGACAGACAGGAATGGAGAGAGGTGAGAGCATCAATCATTAGTTTTTCATTGCCGTTGCGACACCTTAGTTGTTCATTGATTGCTTTCTCACACGTGCCTTGACCGCAGGCCTTCTGCAGGCTGAGCAACCCCTTGCTGGAGCCAGCGACCTTGGATCCAAGCTGGCAAGCTTTTGCTCAAGCCAGATGGGCCTGCGCTCAAGCTGGCGAGCTCGGGGTTTCGAACCTGGGTCCTCTGCATCCCAGTCTGACGCTCTATCCACTGCGCCACCGCCTGGTCAGGTCATAATCTTATTTTTGAAGTTTATTTTTCTGTGATATTTAAAATAGTATAACATAGAAGATATGCAATTAAAGGACAGAAAAATAAAACACATGCATTTTATTCATTGGATTAGATTTATGCTTAAACTTATCCAGTTACGTGAAGATAAATAATTTAGAGGTAGAATATGACATAGAAATATTGTGTCTAAAGCTGACCAATTACAGATTACAGCTACAACTAATTACAACCAATTCAACCTACATTTACACCAGGACATTGGGAATGAGGTGTGGTCAATATTGAGAATTTGCTTTTCTGGTATATATTTGGCCCTAATAGTCATATTAAATATATAGTAAAATTAAAAATATTCAAAACTTATTTTTTTTACATTTAAAACTAAATACTAAATACCAGAAACATTATTGCGAATGACATTAAGCTACTTCTACTGATGATTAGGCAAAAGTGTGTATATATATATATATATATATATGTATATATATATATATATATATATACATACTTTTATATATGTACATATACTATTATACTATTACATATTTCTGTATATATATATGCAAAAGTATATATATGTAAGTATAGTACATGAGGAAGGATGAGAAAATATTTAAAATGTAAGCAACTTTCTAACTTAAGTGTCTAAATTAAGTTGCATTAATTTTTTCTTATGAGTCAGTTAATTCCGGCCTGAATACTTGAGTTTTATTCTCCAAGCATGTGCATTCCCACAACTACAAACAGGTTGGTCTCAGTTAATGTAACAATCACAATCCACCTGGACTGGAATATCAAGATATTGGGAGAGAAAGGTTTCTAAACTTTAATAATCTAGGTATTGCTTTAACTCTCCACTTCGCTGGGGAATCTAGTCCTAATTAACCAATTAAATCACATCAGCAGTTCACTTTTTCCCTAAGCATAGAATTTAGAAGGATAAAAGAGAGAGAGAGACTTGAGGATTTCTCTAAACACAAATGCTGTTCCATTATAGGGACCTTATTAAATACATTTAAATGTTTTCTTTTCTAGCACTCAGTTGTTCATAATGAACTCTGCAGGGATTGAAAATGGATTTTTTTATTCTGAGATAGTTGTCCTTTTTGAATTGCAAAGAGCATTCTTGTTGAATTTCTGTTAGGTATAATAAAACATACTTTAATGTCTCATCAAGCTAGCCCCTGGGAAGACAATTGTCAAAAATTCATGGTGTCTTTAAATCACTTTAATAAGATTTTACTCAATGCAAAGTAATATGTAAGAAACTGTTTGTTTACCTTTATTGATGCCACAGAATTTTCCATCCAGTGATGCTATCCATGCTGCCCAAGTAAATTGAGTAGTGTAGTTAGGCTGGTATCAGGGTGATTGTAGGTTACATAGTAAGAGATGGGTTTGAAAAGAAAGGTTCAGTCCGGAATATAGTGATCCTTGAAGGCCACGTATAAAGTTTTAACATTCAGGGATTAATATGGTACTTAATAACAGAACAACTAAAATGAATTTAACTCTTACAACAAGTTCCACATATATGTGTAATTCTGTCGTGTTATGTGTTTCTATGCATGATTCCAATTAATCTTTTCAATAGATGTTTCAGACAGGTACTGTTACTATAATCTTCATCTTACAATTGTGGAGACTGAAGTTTAGAGAGTTTATTTTCTTTTTCCAAGTGAGAGGAGGGGAGATAGACAGACTCCTCATGTGCCCCATCCAGGATCCATTTGGCAAGCCCCGGCTAGGGCCATGCTTACAACTGAGCTATTATGAAGCTTAGAGGATTTAAGGTCACACAAATACAAAGTCAGATTCATAGAGTCAAACGTCATTCCTTTAAATACTTTGTAAATGATAAAATTTGAAATGGTGCTAAGTTATTCTACAGTCTTTCCTTACTGGAGAAAGGGAGGCAGAAGAGCCTGTTTGTAGTCTAATATTAGTGGTAGCTGTTACCAAAAATAAAGATCACAGTGTAAGATGATGGATTTTGGTGATCATTTCACAATGTATATGTACATCATCATGTTGTATACCCGAAATATATACAATTTTTATTTGTCAGTTATATCTCAAGAAGGCTGAAAAAAACCCCCATAAAACATAAAATAAAATTAGAGACGGCAGTTGCAGAGGTGGGTATGGGGAAGGAATGATCATCACTTGAGTATTTGGGATTCTGAAGGACTGGATGGCTTCCCCTCCACGGAGGTCAGTTCTGCATGTACTTGTCACTGTGAAATAAGGACTTCCATGACCATGCCTAGTGGAGCCCTGCCCCCTCATTGTGTCATCCAGGACTAGGAACAGTTAGGCCAGTTGTCTCTTATTGGAGGTAGACCTTACCTCTTTGCCTTTCAGATGTCTAGTTTCACCCTGTGTAAGGACAGTTGACACTTCTAGCCTTTTAGATCCAATTTATTAATCTGCTAGTCTCCATGGCAGCCTCCATTTACAAGGTCATCTCAGAAACTCACTGGTAACACTCCCCAGAAACTTCAAATCTTTTTCATCTTTTTCGTGTACCTATTGAGATGATCATATGATTTTGTTAATTATTCTATTATTATGGTATAGTTTAGTAATTGAAATTTGGATGTTAATTCAGTCTTGTATTTCTGAGATAAGCTCTACTTAGTCATAATATACTGTCATTTCTTTTCTTTCATTACTATTATTATTATTCAGTGAGAGGAAGGGAGGCAAAGACAGACTTCTGCACATGCCCCAGCTGGGATCCACCCAGAAAGCCCACTTGGGGATGATGCTCTGCCCATCTGGGGAGTTGCTCTATTGCTCAGCAACTAAGCTCTTCTTAGCGCCTGAGGCGGAGGCCATGGAGCCATCCCAGCACTTGGGGCCAACTTGCTCCAATTGAGTCATGGCTTCAGGAGGAGAAGAGAGAAAGAAAGAGAGAGAGAGAGAGAGAGACAAAGAGAGAGAGAGAGAGAAGGCAGAAGGGAGGGGTGGAGAAGCAGATGGTCACTTCTCCTGTGTGCCCTGACTGGGAATCAAACCCGGGACATCCACACGTCAGGCTGATACTACCACTGAGCCTACTGGCCAGGGCACATCTTTTTATTTTCTTTCAAAAAAAATTTTTTTTAATGTGGTAAAATACACATAACCTAAATTTGCCATCTTATCCATTCTCAAGTTTACAGTTCAGGGGCACTAAAAACATTTATAATGTTGTGCTACCATCACCACCATCCATCTCTAGAACTCTGTCCCCATTAAACATTAACTCCGCACTCCCCTCTTCTCCCTGGTCCCTGGAAAACACCATTCTACCTTCTGTCTCTAAATATCTCATATAAAAGGAATCACCATCATTTTTATTGACTGATGAATTCAGTTTGTGATTGTTAAGGATTTTTGTGTGTATGTTCATAAGGAACATTGATTCTTTAAAATATCTTTGGCTTTAGTGAAAACAAATACTAGTTTTACAGAATGAGTTTGAAATGTTCCCTTTTTCTCTATTTTCTGAAAGAAATTGTGAAGGATTATTTGCTTCTTTAAATATTTGGCAGAAATTACCAGTGAAACTTTCTGTAATTCTTTGTGGGAAGATTTTTAAATGACTGATGAAATTCATTTACATGTTATTGTTCTATCCAAGCTGCCTATTTCTTCTTCAGACAGTTTTGGTAATTCTAGTCTTTCTAGGAATTCATTAATTTCATCTGCATTGTAGATGTTGTTGACATTATTTATAATATTTCTTTGTAACCTTTAATTTTTGCCAAATCAGTAATAATATTCCTTTATTTGTTTGTAATTTGATAATTTCAATCTTCTCCCTTGTTTTCTTGGTTAATTTGGGTAATATTATGTTACTTGACTTTTTAAAAAACAATGGTCTGTTTCATTTATTTTCTGTATTGTTTTATTGTATCTTTAAAAATTGATTTCCACTATGATGTTTATTATTTTCTTTCTTCTGCTTGCTTTGGGTTTAATTTGCTGTTATATTTTTAGTTTTTTTTTTGAAAGAGATTTGATACTGTTCTTTTCTTACATGTACCAATATATTGAAAGCTACAAAATTTGCTCTGTGATGAATCATTTTATTATGATGCTTTCAAGATTTTCTCTGTTGATTATGATTTGTTTGGTATGGATTTAAAGAATATTTATCCTACTTGAGCCTCATTGAACTTCTTGCATCTGTAGATTAATATTATTGAGTTTTTACTTTTTTAAATGATTTTAACTTTTTTTAAATTGAATTTATTGGGGTGGCACTGGTTAACATAATTATACAGTTTTCAGATGCCCAATTCTATGACACATCTCTGCACGCCGTATTGTGTGTTCACCCCTCTTCCCCAGTCAAGTCTTTGTTCATTACCATTTTTTCATCCTTATATCCTCCTCCTCTGCTTCTGGCAGGCAGTGACCACACTGTTGTTTGTGTCCGTGAGTCTTCCTCTCTTGTTTTTGGACCTTCTTTGCTCAATCTCTCAACCCCCTGATTCAGCCCCTGCCTCTGACAGTTGTCAACCTGCTCTCTATGGATGAGTCTGTCTCTATTTCACTTGTTAGTTTATTTTGTCCATTGGATTCCACATATCGGTGAAAGCATATAACATTCACCTTCCTCTGAATGGGTTGTTTCACTAAGCCCAATGCTCTCTGTGTCTATCCGTGCTCTCACAAAAGGTAAGATTTCTTTTTATGGCTGTGTAGTATTCCATTGTGTAAACGGACCACAGCTTTTTATAATTTTAACTCTTTATTGAGATTATTTATTCACTCAATTATAGTCATTATATATTCCTTTAATTATTTTAACATAGTTTCATTTCGTTTAGACATATTAAATAGCTTTTTTGAAGCCTTTTGCTAAATCCAATATCTGAGAACTCTTATAGACAGTTTCTATTGACTTTTCTTTTTCTAAACAAACACGAATCACACTCTTTTGGTCTTTTTGCATAGCTCATAATCTTTTGCCAAATATGTCAATCATTTTAGACAATAGATTGTAACCACTCTGGCCTCTTTTTTTTTTTTACCTTCGAACATTGCTGTTTTTTGTTTACTAGCTTGCCTGAAATAAATCTGTGACATCTGTCTTTCCTGTGACATGTGGCTACTGATACCTCTGCTCTGTTTTTCTTCTCTGGTTTTTATTTTTAAGTTTGACATTTTAGGGGCTGCCCTTATGTCTGTATAGCTTAGTGACCAGTCAAACACCAACATGGTGCCTCTTTTCTCATTGGCCTTAACTTCTGCTCAGTGTAGTCACAAAATCTCCAGTGATGCTATTTCAGGATTAGCAGATCCTGCCTGGGAAGCCTAAATGATACCCAGGTACAAATAGCTACCACGACAACTCCCCAGGACAGGGGGCATTTCTACCTTTTAGTGCTGTCTGCATGTATCATTTTATTGTATCTTTACAATAGATTTAATTGCTCTGCCTTTGGTTTGAAAACAGGTCTGCCTATCCAAAGGGGAAAAAGCCATTCTTTGTAATTCATTCAGCAAGTATCATTGCTCCATTAGCTGAACACTTACCCACCAGGGGAAGAGAAATAAGAATAAATTGCAAAGTACTGAAGTGTTATTATGTTGGCAGTATCCATCCATGCTTCCATACTATGGACCTAGGAGCTGCAGGCTAGCCTCTAGCATATGTTTATTCCTCATACTGTTTAAATTTTATACCTTTTATGTCTGTTTCTTGTTTGTTCCAGGCAAGGAGAGTAGTAATATATTTGTTCAAACTATGTCAGTTCAAATAAAAAATTCAGAGTCATCTGGGAAATGTATATACATTGGTAATTTACTTGAAAGCTTACTCTCCTCCCACTAAAATGCTTTTCCCCAATATCCATTCACTTTATTCTTCAATTTCCATAGCTCTCCCTCCCATTTGATACTAAGGCCACTGGTACCGAGAGAACACTAAAATCAAGCAAATGACAGCCACCCACCCTTTTCTCCATCGCTTAGCTAGTTAAATGACTATGTATTTCCATCTCTTACATCCTAGGATGTAATTAAATATACATTATAAATTGACAGTTTAAAATTTTATAAGACAAAAGCCTGAAATGGGTTTGGCTTTGTAGAGGGGAAAAGAAAAAACACGCAAGAATAATGTTTACAAAGTTCTGAAACGAGGCTTGTTAGTGGCACAAAGTTGCTAGTATAAGCCATTATGGACTGAACAGTTTATATCTGTTGATAAGAACTTGGATTTGTCTCCTGTTAAAAGGTCACATGGATAAAGACATACATTCTAAGAGCTGCAACAGGATGATCATTGCTAAGAAACTTCCATATGGTGGATTCATGTGTCAGAGACACCACTGTACTGTCCTTCATCTGGAATAATCCAAATATTCTCCTCCACAGTCAGGAAGATTAACAATAAGACACAGAGTAGAAGCCCGTAATTCTGATGTCTTATCACCTAAGTTTGTTGTTAAATGAGATGGTTGGCACCAAGAATCTCTAATACTTCTCCCAGTAAGTTAGTGGAGGGACTCAGGATGAGACCACTGTCTTTTTCTCAGCGCAGTTATTCCATATGTTGGGTAAACTTAGTGACATCATTCAGTCGGAATATACGAGCAGTCATGAGATTTTAAAATGCAATGTAGAAAAATAGAAAAATGGGAGTCAGTAACAATCAGCCTGCAGGACACAAATGATAAAAGTGACCCAAGGCATTCTAAGAAATTAATATGAGATGACCCTTCTCTGGACACCTATTTATTGTTGATAAATATCATAGGGAGTTGTAGCCACCTGAGCTTTATAACTTCATGTAGTCCTTCACCCATTCATTTGTGCATTTAATCACTATATGCCAGGCATTCGAATTAACACTGGCAATGAAAAGGTAAGTAAGGCGCAGGCTCTAAGTCCAAGCAGATCATGTTTCAGTGCACAGAGAATGTGTGACTAACACCATATGGAAAGTGTCCTAGTGCAAATGGTTTAAGAGGCAGCCGTCGTCAAAAAAGGAAGAGGCAGAAAGTGTGTGGAAAAAAATCTAAGAATAAATCGCAGGGAGAAATTTGAACCACATTTTGGGAAATGAGCAGGAATTCGCCAGGTGGATGAAGCAGAGATGGTCTTCCAGGCTGATTAACTAGCTGAGCTATATTCCACAGCCATCCCAGGGATGAAATCCCATTGGTCCAGCTCAGTTCTAGTGACCTTCCTAGAGCCAGTCACCATCTCTGCTTGAAAGGCTTTTCTGAGTAGACCAGCCTAGACTATGGAAGGGGTAATTGCAGTGATGGCCATCATGTCTCTTTATCGAGATGCAGCTGTGAAGATCACATGAGCTAGTGTATGGAAAGCAGTTGGCATGGGGACTGGCAAGTGGTATGTACTCCAGACAGGTTTGTTGTTATTGCTATGATCATTAGTAATGTTAATGCTAATATTTTAATTAAGAAGTCAGACATATAGCAGCAATGTAGACCCCCACTGAGTTTCTCTTAGGGACCTTAACAGGAACATGGAAGAAGGAAAGCCATAGCTGGTCACTGGGCAGCACATGCTTCTGAACGTCTCTTCAGGACTTTCTCTCCCCAGTCTGGATTGGGTTGGCTTCTTTGTACTCTATACATAGCTCTATCAGATCCTATCACATTGTAATAAAAAAGCCGTCCCACTAAACTGTCAGTTTCTCCAAGAAAGACGTGTATCTCATTTCTCATTTTATCTCAAACATTGAGGATATTGTAGGGAGTGAACATGTCTGTTCCAATAACTTATGAATAGGCAGGTCAGAGAATACTTCAAGGTGGAGATCATGTCTGAGGTGGGCCCCGAAGGACAGGGAGAATGTTTTAAATGCAGACACAGGAAAAATGACATCAAGGAGAAGGAAATGCTCAAAATAAATTTGGAGATCGAGAAGTATCCCCCCTGCTTGAATTTGTCAGTTAATTAGATGCAAGTGAAGTGAACATTGAGTGAAAAGGGTGTTGGGATGAGAAGGTAGACTGTAGGGGAGATAGTGAAGGACCTTGAATGATATGGTAATGAGATTAGATTTTGTAATCTGTAAAATATAAAGACTGAGCAGTTTTTATCTGGGCATCGATATAGCCAGGATTATTCACATACACACACACACACACACACACACACACACACACACACACACACACACAGTACAGAGCCTTTATATAGGTGACATGGGTGAACATTGGTTAAAGAACTTTCTCTTGGTGGAAGAGGAGCTCTAAAAACATCGCTAGGATTGGCCCTGGCCACTTAGCTCAATTGGTTAGAGCGTCCTCCCGAATGAGAAGGTTGCAGGTTCACTCCCCAGTCTGGGCACACACAGGAAGCAGCCAGTGAATGCACAACCAAGTAGAACAGCAAATAAATGCTTCTCTCTCTCTCCTTCTCTCCTTCCTCTCTTTGTCTTCCTAAAATCAATTAATAATAATTTTTATTACTAGTAATTTTATTTCAAACTAGTAATTTTATTAATAAACTACTAGTTTGGCAAAACAGAAAAAGACAAATTGTCCTGATGAGAATGTACTAATTATGATAAAGAAATGAACTTCTGAATTCCAAAGTTCAAAGGATTTTTGAGTCCTAATTTCTTGTCCTCAAGGCAGTTGCACTCCTAGCGCTTGGCATTTTGATCATATGAGCAAATGAATATTTCTTTTGCATAGCAAGCAAATTTGAGCTACTTGTCCTGTCACTAGCAAGTCAGAGATTGTTTATTTATTTTTTAGAGAAAGAGAGAGAGGGACAGACAAACAGGCAGGGAGAGAGATGAGAAGCATCAACTTATAGTTGTGGCACCTTAGTTGTTCATTGACTGCTTTTTCATATGTGCCTTGACCCAGGGGGCTCCAACTGAGCCAGTGATCCCTTGCTTAAGCCAGTGACCTTGGGTTCAAGCCATTGACCTTTGGGCTCAAGCCAGCGACCATGGGGTTATGTCTATTATCCTGTGCTAAAGCCGGCAACCCCGCATTCAAGCTGAATGAGCCTGTGCTCAGGCCATGATCTTGGGGTTTCAAACCTGAGTCCTCAGGGTCCCTGGTCGACACTCTATCCACCACCACACCACCTGGTCAGGCAAAGAGATTATTTAAATTATCGTTTTAAAGATGTGAAAATTGAGGCACTCAGGAATTAAGGAATTTGCCTAAAGTCATATACAGTAGCTAGTAAAAAAAATTGGACCAAGATTAAAGCAGACCTGTCTAATTTCAGAGTGCAAGCCTTTATCTGGTATGCCAATGCACTCTCAATATTTCCATTCTAAAGGACAACCATTAAGGGGACAACTATGCCTTAGTCGTGCTTCTCTCTCCCACAACTACCTCTACCACATTGCCTCCTAGGTACTTGTTTTAACGCATGCAAAATTCTTGAAGTCTAAATCTATAAAAATTCCTGATGTACTCTTTCTGTTGCTAAGAAATAATAAGTGAAGACATCCCCCCAATCACTCATGTGTAAATATTCCTTTGTACTTATTCTTAAACCAGAATCTGTGTGTCTAGATGTGTACACTGCCATTGGTCGGTGCAGATAAAAGCATTTTACTGTTAGTTCTTACTGTAGTTTTCTGCTTCTTTGTTCTTGCACCATTTTCCTTTTATCAGCAAAATCTTCTCCAAGTAGAGGAAACAGCAAGCATTTCATAGACCTGCCTAGGGCTGTAAAATGTCCTTATACCTTTAATAGTGACAGAGGTATCTCTGGACCATCCTCCAGAGTGAAATCTCCTTAGAAATTTGCATTTAACAGCCAAACATGATATTGTTGAAGAACACAGGATTATAAATTCATGGACATTTGGGTACTGGGGATACTTTCTAACCCACACATCCATCCTCATAACTATAATTTTTATGGCTATGTAGTTCAAATTACCCAAGATGGATAAAGCTGGCACTTTCATTATTAACAGTGTGAGGGCTTTGTGACAACGGCTCCGTGAAAGCTTTTCATAACTTGAAATTCACACAGGAAGACGCAGGCCAAATAATGTGCTTTCGGCTTGAGGGTATCAATTTGTCACCTTTTGATGTAAATCTCCCAGATATGATTGGTCTTAGAAGTATTCATTCTGCACAACATTCAAAAAGTCTCCTGCTTTAAAAATGAGAAATTGCAAGTGATGACTTTCCAGCCCATTTAATTGCATTTGGAGATTTTCTGCCTCTTGAAGTCCCTTGGATAACCGTAGCAATGCTCTCCCCAAACACAATTTGAAACAGACTTCTATTATGGGTAGCGTCTGACCTTTCAGCATAATTGCATGGGGTCCAAATTAATTGTTCTGTTCTATTGTGCATTGAATAATAGGTGTTCTAAAATGAGATTAATCATGCAGATACCTGATAGAGAAGAGAATCTTAAAGGAAGATCTTTTGGGTGCCTGGAATTTAGAATGTAAGTTATAAAATGACATTTAGCTAATAAACCAACTGACAAGACTGACTCCGCAGGAGACTTCTAGTCACAATAATTCAGAAAATTGGGAGACGCTTCCTTATCTGATATGTAATACAATGGAGCTTACACATCCGACAAAGTATTGTCATAAATCAACATGTTAGTGAGAGAGATATTTAACATAGATTGGTTGAGAAAAACATAAAAAAATATTTTTCATTAACTATGTCCATTGCTTACTTAATAATACTTCACTCATTTCTGTTTAACTCTGTTGATTCCTTTTTTGGAATGTTTTTATGGCTTTCAACGTGGTATTGTATAACAGGCACCAGAATGCATCTTTTAAACCTAAATCTGATGTCAATTGGTTGTGTGATTAACCGACTTAAGGACCTCTGTGACTGTGTAATAGACCAAACTCCTCGGATTGTTTATCTTCTGTCCTGTGTTTGGTGGAACTAGCTATTGTGGAAAAGGAGCAGAAAAGTTGGTACGTAGCACATAGCACGTAGCACATAGTGCCTGACGCAGGACGTTGGAGAAAGTGGAGCAGCTGCCCGTCACTCATCCACCTTCCTGACCACGGTGGTCTGAAAGGTCTCTCAGTATGACTCAACCTTAGGCTGTTTCCTAACTCTAGGGCAGGGGTTGGGAACCTTTTTGGCGGAGAGAGCCATGAACGCCACATATTTTAAAATGTAATTCCATGAGAGCCATACAATATGTTTAACACTAAATACAATTAAATGTGTGCTAACCAATGATGAATAAAGTACTTCTTACCATTAATGCGACTTCTGGTGCTGTATGGTTTTGCTGATGGCTTTGTAGTCTGGTTGATACGTGGTGAGGTTAAGCTTCATGCAGGCGTTGAGACTTCCATCTGTTAAACGTGATCGTAGGTTGGTTCTTTAGATGTGAGAAAGACTGCTCACATGCATACGTAGAGCCAAACATTGTCAGTACAGCAACACTCATACACTGCAGTGTGTGGTATGTGATGGAAGAGCGTTCTAAGTTTTGACAATCAGCTGGTCTGTGGGTTGAAGTTTTTCCATTTCTTCCCACTTGTGTTTGCTCACCAACTCTGCTTGCTGTCGTGCAAGTCTTTCCAAATCTTCATTCAGTGACTTGAACTTACTCACCCATATGTCTGACGCCTTCAGATCAGCAACTTTTAGATTAAAATCTCTGATGGAGACACCGGAGATATAACTCAGGTTGGCCCTGTCCACTGCACACTTGTGTGGATGGGGATGAACTTAAAAAGATGAGTGCATTCGCAAAAATTTCCAAAGCATGCTTTGAATGACTGCAGGAGATTAGATGTGAAGCCCGCTAGTGGCTGGAGATCAAGATGTTGAGCAGGGTCACTTGCTGTGCACGCATCTTTACACTCTCCCAGTTTTTCAAAGTGTAGTAAACGACCTGTTTCAATGTTGGCGATGAAGAGTTCCAGCTTGTTTTCAAATGCAAACACTGCTTGTTGAAGGGATAAAACTGTATTTCCAATGCCTTACATTTTCACATTGAGCTGGTTCAGATGTTCAGTCATGTCCATGACACAGTAGAACTTCAGGAGCCACTCAGTTTTAGCTAACTCAGCATGCTCGACATTTTTCATTTCAAGAAAAGTCCAGATTTCACTCAGACAAGCTGTGAAATGGCTGAGCACCTTCCTTCTTGACAACCAACACACATTGCTGTGCAGAAGCAGACCAGGATAATTATTCCCAACTTCATCCAGCAGTGTTTTAAACTGGCAATCATTTAAAGCTTGGGCAACAATAAAGTTGACCACCTGAATGACCAGCGACATTACCTCACCAAGCTGCTCGCCACACATCTGAGCACATAGTGCCTCCTGATGTAGGATGCAGTGAAAACTTAGGATGGGTCTCTTTTCATGTTTATGAAGATGCGTTATGAATCCTCTGTTTTTCCCCACCATGCACGGAGCACCATCAGTACACACCCGAAATAAGTTTATTCATCAGTAGATATTTTTCTTTAGCGAACTCAGTGAAAGACTTGAATAAATCCTCCCCTCTTGTTGTCTCTTTCATAGGCAAAACAGCAAGACTTTCCTCACATAGTGTGTCACCGACAGCATACATTGTAATCACACTGAACTGGGATAAATGGCTTACATCTGTTGACTCATCCAAAGCAAGAGAAAAGAATGGTGCTGCATTTATGTCCTTCACTTGTGTTGCCTCAATTTGATTTGCTATCATGATGGTATAATCGTGAATAGTTCTTGCTGACAGAGGCATGTCTTTTATTCATTTGATTATCTTGTCTTTATCTGAAAAGTCGTCAAAAAGTTTATTGGCAACATCAAGCACGAATGTTTTGGCATACTCCCCATCCGTAAATGGCTTTTCGTTTCTCACAATTTGTGAGAATTGTGCTAAAGCACCAGCAAAGCTAGCCGAATTCCAGTCACCTTGTTGGGTCCAAGCACAGAGTTGCTGCTGACTAGCTTGCACTCTGCACAGTAGCTCTTGACATGCTTTTTTCCTGCTGTCACCCACTGGATATTTTGATGCAAATGTAGTATGGTGTGTGTCAAAGTGCTGCTTTATATTTGACCGTTTCATCGATGCAATTTTATCATTGCATATTAGACACACTGCAGAACCTGCTCTCTCCACAAAGGCGAATTCCTCTGTCCATTCCTGTTGAAAAGTATGATACTCCTCAGCTTTTTTTCTTTTAGCCATCTTCTTCGTCAAAAGAGTTTCTGCAATTAGCTAGCTGACTACTTGTTTAAAAGAAGGGAAGTTACTTCCTGATCTTACAACTACCCATGTACATTATGCATTATCCAATAAAAGTTAGGTGTTGTCCCGGAAGACAGCTGTGATTGTCTCAAGCCACCCGCAGCCATGAGCATGAGTGGTAGGAAATGAATAGATTGTAATACATGAGAATGTTTTATATTTTTAATGTTATGTTTTTTTTAAATTTCTTTTTATTGTATTCATTTTAGAGAGGAGACACAGAGTGAGAGAGAGAGAGAGAGAGAGAGAAAGAAAGAGAGAAAGGGGGAGGAGCTGGAAGCATCAACTCCCATATGTGCCTTGACCAGACCAGTGCAGGGTTTTGAACTGGCGACCTCAGTGTTCCCAGGTTGACGGTTTATCCACTGCGCCACCATAGGTCAGGCACATGTTATTATTATTTTTTTTATTAAAGATTTGTCTGCAAGGCAGTTGCAGCCATCCAAAGAGTCACATCTGGCTCACAAGCCATAGGTTCCTGACCCCTGCTCTAGACCCTGACCTTTCTTTTCTTTGAGCATTTCTTTGGAAAATTTGTAATTTTAAGTTCTTTCTCTGGTTTTGAGATACATGTAAAAAAACCTTTAAAGTACGTTTTTGCCAGTGTTACACCCAGGAATGTCTTTCTGAAGGACCTGGGAGCCATCTCTTGGAAATGAGAATATCAGGGCTCTGTTACCCCTACCTCCCAGGTCTGTGGGAGGATGGATGCCTACCATCAACGGGTGCCATGCTCCAAGTTATAAAACTACTTTTGGTCACAAAGATAAAATTGTACTTTTCCTTTTGGGTAAAGCCAATTAACAAGCACAGACAGTCATCCTCCCTCTCACCCTAATAAACCCTTCCGCTCTATTTTAGGGAAGTCTGAGCTCTGACCTCTTCCCTTTATTGCAGCAGCCTTAAAGTCTTCCATATTTGTTTAATTTTTGTGCAACTTTGTTTTGGTTGTTCCTACTGTTAACGTGATGCTCTGTGACAGTCACCATTTCCAGTCACTTTAGCCCTCTCACATCTGACTAGTAATTCTATTGCACATATAACCTAGTGTGGCAAAGGTGCTACTCAATTTAGATATTTGGTTGTGTTTTTATCACATGGAGCACACATGCGTGTTATGTCACAAAATTAGTTTGCTAATTGTGGTCTTGGTGCTAATAGTCTAAGTCTTGTGCAAGGGAACGAACATCTGTGATGCTCCAAGGCTGTGTGCCCCAGGACCTGATTTGTGATTCATGTGCAGTGTGGCATTCAGTCCTGTCAATGTTCCTGTAAACTGAGTAGTATTATCGCTACTGCACCGCTGTGGAAACTGGCAGGTTACTTACTTGCCCAAAGTCAGTCACTTGAAAGCGCTCAAGACCAAGGTAGGTTGAATTTAATCTTGGGAATAGGACCGACAGGCCTGGATATGAATCTTATCTCTCCTACTACTACCTAATGAGCTTATTTACTAATTCATTACCATTTTACATATGTGAAAACTAAAGTTTACAATGTTTTTTATTTGAATTTGTCAAGGTGATATTGGTTAATAAAATTATAAGTTTCGCCTGACCAGGAGGTGGTGCAGTGGATAGAGCATCGACTATGACATGGAGGACCCCGGTTTGAAACCCTGAGGTCACCAGCTTGAGCATGGGCTCCCCAGCTTGAGCGCGGGGTCACTGGAGGAGTATGTGATCATAGACATGACCCCATGATGCTGGCTTGAGCCCAAGGGTTGCTGGCTTGAAGTCCAATGTCGCTGACTTGAGCCCAAGGTTGCTGGCTTGAGCAAGGAAGGGGTCACTCACTTTTCTGTAGCCCCCAGGTCAAAGCACATATGAAAAAGCAATCAATGAACAACTAAGGTACCACAACGAAGAATTGATGCTTCTTCTCTTTCTCCCTTCCTGTCTGTCTATCCTTATCTGTCCCTCTCTCTGACTCTCTGTCTCTATCAAAAGGAAATTTATAAGGTTTCAGATATACAATTCTATAATATGTCATCTGTATATTATGTTGTGTGTTTACCACTGAGTCAAGTCTCCTTCCATTATCATTTATCCCCATTTTACCCTCTTCAACCTCCACCAACCCCCTTTTCATCTGGTCATCACCATGCTGTTGTCTCTGTCTATGATGTTTTATTTTTCTTAATCCTTTCACCTTTATCACCAAGGTTTACAAATTTTAAGTACTTTTCCAAAGAGGCACATGGCTAATAATTATTGTGTATGGGTTTTGTGAAGGATAGAATGAGACAAGGTATGTAAACTGCTTATGAGAGGTCCTAGATCTGATAAGAACACAATAAATGTTAAATATTATGATTAGTGGTTGCAAAAGTATACTCTTTACTGTCTCTTCCTCTGGGAGTGAAGATAAACTGTGTAGTAAAACAACTGACAATGACTTTGAGTTCTTGGGAGAATCAGTAAGACTTATTGGCTGTTTGAAAGGTGGTGGATGAAAACCATTCTTTACAGGGATATCCCAGAATGAGGAGCAAACACTTGCACTGAGGGGATAGAAAAAATTTTTTTGAGAGCAAATGATGTCAAAGAGGTTTGAGAGAAGCAAGAAGGCTGCTAGAAATAAAGGAAGTCAATACCCTTCTTGGTTTGTCCAATTGGGAGTTTCCAGTTAGATTTTACATTTAGTTTTGTTGAGCTAAAAGCATGGAACTATACAGTTTACTACAAGATTTTAAATACTTTAAAATGTAATGACAATAACATTTTTCAATTTTAGAGGGCACAAGAAATAACATCTGTTTTCATTGATAGTTAATAAAAGTGACTCTAGGTTAATTTAATTCATGTTAATGTGTAAATAACTTTTAATGATTACCTTTTGGTTATATTTTGGGATTAACAGCCTCCAATTAGCTTAATTTCAACATTTACCTAATGACTACAGGGCAATTCAAAAGGCATTCAAAGAATCCAGACTATGTCAGTGTATGACATATTATTTTTCCCTCTAGAACACTTCCTCATGAATTAATTCCTTTTACATAAACAAATTATGTATGTGTTAATGGCATTTAAAAAAATGGACTCAATTCACTTAATTTTCCATCAGTATCTCAGTTTTTTTTTGGTTTTGGAACTATGTAGTTTATTGTTATTGTTGTTAAGGTAAAGAATAAAATATTAGGAAAGGATAATTCAGCTATTTTAAGTATCGATTGAACCTATCTGAGAATTTTGCTATGTAAGCGTTTTATATTTTTGTAGTTGATTTAGTTTGCTCAGTCACTGCCTGTTGGAAGATAATCAAGCAACACGTAAGAGAACAAAAGAGGGAGGATTGCTCCTTTCTTTAAGCCCAGAATTCCTTTTGTAATTCACAAAGACAGAAAAGTCTGCCATTAGATCTCATTGTATTGGAAAACAATAATGCCAAGAGAGATCGAACATGGAGATTGAACTTTTTGGCTTTTGGAGAGTTACTAAAATGTACGTTTTAAAGCTTTAATTCTGGTGTTTAAATTGTTTGACTATGTCTGCCTGGGAAATTTGATTGAGCCGAATTACTATGAAATACATGCATTTATGCAAAGGTCAATTTTGATATAGGCAATCTATTTTAGGGTAAGCTTCCTTGCACCTTTGAAAATGATTCCTTCTTTTTTTTTTAAAGCTAAGTGAGGCTCTCTCAAGGAATACAAAATATTAAAGAAAAAAGTCAAGCAGTACAGTCTTTATACTTTTTTCTTCTAAGTTTCCCCAGTAGAGGCCATGATATGCATTTTTCAGCAAGGGCGGCAGATGGCGGAGACTAGAGTGCCTTTAGCAATCTCAGGTGGGTATGGCGTCCTGAAAAGAGACATCAGGAGGATTTTAAAGCTAAAGTTCATTGGTGAGGGGGATGCTGACATAGAATTAATAAAAGAATCAAAGCAGGATATAAAAAAAGTATAATTCCAATTTCATTTTTAAAGATGTTAATACGTGTATGTATTTATGACTTACAAACACTGAGAAGGAATGCATCAAAATTTTAATGACCTTTGTCTCATCATAGGAGCACTAGTGATTTGAATTTTATAGTTCTATACTTTTTCCATATATTATCAATGTTAATTTAAGTCGTTATCATTAAAAAACTGAGTGTTAACACATTTTAAAAGAGGAAGTTGTAAAAACCTAATCTCTCTTTCTAAAAAAGAACCTCTCACTACCATTTCAAGGATCATGATTAAGTAGATTACCTGGAAAGACATGTAGGTTTCTGTCTGAAAGGCCAGTGGCTGCTTCCATCATGGCCATGCAGGTTCTCATTGGATTCGGGCAGATGGTAAAGAAACAGTGGAGCCAAAAAATGGTGGGCCATTCTTTATTAAAGTCTTGCACCAGCCAACGAGCAAACACACAGGGAAAACACTTCCCTTTCATTCATGGCTCCCAAAACCCTGATGCATTATCTGGTTCCACAACCAGGAGAATCTTCTCTGGTTTCTCCTAGAATCAAAGGCCTCACCAGTCTCAGCAGAGCTCGCTGAGCTCCTCAGCTCTGGTTCCCCATCTGCACTCCTTCTCCAACCTCTGCACAAACTGGCTTCTTCTTCAGCACCCTGCATTCTCTCTGCTCTCCCTGCAAAAACTGGCTGGGCCCACAATCTGCTCCTCTAGCAAATATTAGCAAAACAATGACCCCTCCCAAGCAGGAATGCAACCCACAATCAACTGCCCTGCTCTGAGGGCAAGCACAACACATGTGGCTGCCCAGTGCCATTTTTTAACAATAAAAGTGAGCAAACTCAAAAAATACAAATTTTACAAACTCATTTGCCCAATACTGTCCTTCTTTTATTCTAACTATACTTCTAAGTGTCTCTTATGTGTGAAGCAAATATGATACAAGATGAACATTGAACTTACAGATTTCTTCCATGTGGAATCTATCTATCTATCTATCTATCTATCTATCTATCTATCTATCTATCTATCTATCTATCTAGTCAGTCCTCATTATCACGAATTTTATATTTCAAAATTCACCTACTTGCTAAAATATATTTGTAACCCCCAAACCAACACCTGAGGTGCTTTCACAGTTATTTGTAGATACACATGATCTAAGGAGCCCAAAATTTGAGTCACCCAACATGCACATTCCTAGCTGACCATGAACACACTCTTATTTCAGTTTAACACTCTAAACAAGTTCTTTCCATGATCTATTCAGTGTCACATTTTTTAAATTTTTGTGATTTTGTTGATGATTTTGCTGTTTAAGGTGGCTCCAAGCATAGTGCTGAAGTGTTGTCTAGTATTTCTAAGGGTAGGAAGGCTGGGCTGTGGCTTACAGAGAAAATACATGTTAGATGAGTTTCATTTAGGTGTGAGTTATAGAGCTGTTGGTTGTGCGTTCAATGTTAATAAATCAACAGTATATATCAAGTTGTCTTTAAACAGAAGAACACATCAAACAAGGTTATGTATTAATCAGTGGTGTACAGTGTTCCATTCTGAACTTGAAGTGCTTAAACAAGTTTTGAAAGCTAAGGGTGAGTATTCCAGGTAGAAGAACAGTAAGTGCAAAGCCATGGCTAAATGGGAGAGATTGGGAAGTTGTTGGAATTGCAAATCTTCTACCCAATGCATCTATTACACTGATTCTAAGTCTCTTAAGAAGCTGTGAAAGAAAAGATGAAAGAATTATGTAGCCTGACAGAGACGGCCCATCCTGTTGTCTTTGCCACAAGGCTTGTTTTTCATTGAGAAAGCCTTGTGAAGCCATGGTAGAGCCATAAGCAGGCAAACTTGGTGAGGTTTTTATTTCAGAAAGACTTCTGTGGTAATCATGTAGAGGAAGCCAAGACAAGCGTATGAGTCTATTTCAGGATCAGGCAGGAGCTAATAGTCGCCCTAATTATTCCAGTGCATGTGTCCACATGACCCCTCTCACCACAGGGCCTCCTCTGTCTGTCCTCTTAGCCCCGCCCATCCAACTCTTCCCTGGTCCTGAACTCCTTGCCAGCCAAAGAACCCAGGAAGGGGAAGCAGAAGATGTCCAAAGCTTGTATTTTATAAATCCAGGGCCACATTATTGGATCTTTCTGTAGATAAAGCACCAAATACGAGTGGAATATTAAAATATTTACTTACGCCCTTTATTAATGTAGTCAATAAACATTTGTTAAGTGCCAATAGGTACTAAATACTGGATTAGGCAACTAATAAGTGAATGTTGACACAATACAGAGAAATCTTATTCCTAATTGAGTTTTTGTTCTAGCAGGGAGATAAAAAAATCAAACAAATAAAATAATTACATGTTGTTTGAGTGTGTCATGGAGAGAGTAAACAGGATGGAGGTTTGATTGTGAATGAAAACTGAGAGGCTGTTTCTAAACGGGGGCAGGGCTGCTCTTCCTGAGTGGGTAGTATTCAAGCAAGACATGAAGGATGAGAGAAAAGCAGGTGTGAGGAATTGGGAGAAAGTTCTCTAAGAAGAGGTACAAAAAGCACATTGTTTTTTGGCTTTTCAGGTTAGAATGTACTTGTAATTTTACATATTTTTCTTTATAAATCCATTCGTGACTTTTAGGATTTTTTTTCCCCTCTATCATTATAGTCTACACAGAAAAGAGTTAGTGTATCCTTTTAAATCTCTAATTTAAAAACTATAAAAGTAGCCTTAAATTCTGATTTGAAAAATGTAAATAATGTAAATTATTCACCATGGAAAAGTAGTTTTCAGAGTTTATATGTACAGGTATTGTATTATGTGTTGGTTTTGGAAACGGTTCTCTATTTTAAATTTACAAAGGTTCTGTGCTGAACAAGGACTCCTCAGGAAATATTAATAATAGCAATAGATGGCATTAATGAGTCCTTACTAATTCCAGTCACTATTGAATACACACTAACATATTAACTCATCTAATCCTCTTCAGGTTCAGTATTATAATTATTCCCATTTTACAACTGAAGCCCAGAGAAGTTCTGTAACTTGTTGAGTTAACACAGCTATTCAATGTCAGTGCATGATTAGATTTTAGGCAATTTCCCTCTAGAACCCACTCTTTGAATCCAAACAGCGTCTATTTCCTTTGCTGGTAACCACACATGAAAATACAATGGCGATACTGTTCTGCATCAAACAAAAAGAATACCCTTTCAACGTTTCAGGATAACACTTGTATAGGAAATGGAATGTTCATTTGTATTTTCCTCTGTGATTGTTATGTTTCATTGCCACGTACAATGTCTTGTTTATGTTAGTAAAGGATCGATAGATCCCAATAGTCAGGCACTACGTAAACACTTCCCATGATTTGTTATTCAATTGTACAAACCCTTTTTGACAGTTACATTAATATTGCCTGGGCATAGATTTTGGATTTGACACTTCATAACTGTATATTTTTGGGCAAGGATTTTATCTGTGTCTCACTTTCTACATTTGTAAAATGCAGTCCAATTCCATAACTTGTGACCTGAACCACTTGTATATTACCTCCTACTAATATAAGATGATATGAGATTAAATAGAAATAATGTAGTTAATTATTTTTGTGTTTAACATTTTATAATTTATGATGTTCTGAAGGGCATCATAATTTCCAATTACTCTTTCAACAGAAAGATATGAGAATCACTGATCTAGTGTCTTTTGGGAAATGGCTTCCTTACATCTAGGACTTGGGTCACTGAGAGGCAGTGAACCTTTAGCCTGAGTTATTCCTACTTTTAAAGCCTTATAATTACTATCCTGAATTTACAGTACGTAAGCTGGACCACCCAAAATAACATATTTTCAATTTTTGTCATTTTACATTGAATAGAAATTACGTTCATTTGTTGGCAATACCAATCTCAAACCTATAGCAAAACAATAAAAATATAAAGTATCAAATCCAATTGTATAAACCAGAATGTGATTTTATTACATTATTATTATTTTTTTAGTTGAGTTCTATCTGTGCAATTTAAATAACCAGACCATGGTATTTTAATGGGCGATTTGGCTTGCCACGTGGCCAAGTCAATGAACTGCAAAACTTGACTATTATGGCTCCTGAAACCAAGTTGACCCTGAATATAAATAGACATTTTCTCTTTTAGAGTTAGAGTAAAAGCAAATATTCTTCCAGTACAGGGAAACTGCTTCAACAGAAGAGAGTGGAATATATTTTTAAAGATTATTTTTATAAACATATATAATTAGAGAAAGGTTTTTGTTGTTTTGCCCTATATATGTTTTATTAATTCATTTGGCCCATCTGGATAAACTAATGAAAACATGGTAACTAACATTTATTGAACTCTTATTTTATGCCAGGTCTGTGTAAAGTGATGCCAGCTCTGTAAATGGAAACAAAACTTAATCTGTGCAGCCGTTCTCTGAGTTAGAGGTTTTCTCTCTTATAGAGGAGGAAACAGCCTCAGGAAGGATATTTAATGTCTACGAGTCGTCACGTGCATTACATTGAAAAGTCAAATTAGAGCTTTTCATTCTTCATTACTTTTAACCACCTCCCCACAAAAGAGATATTTCAAGACTAAGCAATGAACAGATTGAATGAAAATATTTTCTGATTTGATCTCTAGAGAATCTCTTCTGTAAGGAACATCATTTAAAAAAAGAAGTGATTTTTATTTTCTGAATAACTGAAGCTAGCTGCTTCTCACATGGTTCCCCAAAGATCTGCACTCAGCCTTTTTCTGATTCCAATCTGCAGACTCTTCCTGGGTGTTCTTGACTACTGTCTTTGCTTTTCATTGTTGTCGATGAGCTGGCCATTTCTGAATCATCGTTTTGTACGCAGATCTCTGTAAAGTTCTGTATGTATGCCTGGATATGTAGCTGCCTGGAAGTACAAAGAACCTCAATTACTGAACACATCCACTGTCCCAGAAAGTAGCTTTTCCTTCAGCCATTCCTACCTAAGTTGGTTTCCCATTGGCATGCTCATCCTCAACCTCTTACCATGCACATTATTGAATTTGATACATTCCATTTTCTTTATATTTTCAAGTCCTTTTTGCATATTCAAAGTGACATCATTCTTCTAGAGCAACATCCATCAATCTCTTGCCTTATGTCTTTATCAGTCTTCAAACTTCTCTTTATGTCTTTTAAGACTTGCCTTCCACCTCAAGTCCCCTCCAAGTCACTCTTCACCCTCCAACAAGAAAACTCTTTGGAAAATTCAATATGATAATGCCTTGCTCTACCCTAACCTCTGAATGATTCACCATTACTTTCAGAATAATGTCCAAGTGACTGGATGCAGTTTGCTGGTCCCTTCATAATCAAAAGCTTTTTTTCTTCCCTCATCTCATCTCTTTTCCTCATTTATTTTATTTTATTTTATTTTATTTTTTATATATATATTTTATTATTATTAATTCTAATGGGGTGACACCATCTTTTCCTCATTTCTTGGGCCATCTAAATACCATGTTTTATCAGAGATGCTTTACTCCCGGTCCCTTTCAGACTCCTGAATGTGTGTATAAGATTCTTCCTCCTTTCCCCCTTTCTGGTTAATTCCAACTCTCCCTTTAATTTTTAGCATAGATTTTAGCTCCTATTTCAGTTCATCTGTGATCACCCTGTCTCAGTTCATGTGTTCTTCTTTCACCCTAAATATTTTCCACCAGAGCACTTAGGGCACTGCAGTATGATTTACATATTCTTGTTTTAACTCCCAATAGATTGCAAGCTTCTTCAAAAGCAGGGACTAATTACCTGGTGCATAGAAGATTCTGTCTCTCTCTCTCTCTCTTCATATTGAGTCATGAATGCATATAATATAATTCCTACTAATGCACACACCTAATTTACCTCCCTAGTTTTATTATTTTCCCCTGTGATCACATTTAATCTGAATTAACAGAATAGCATAGAATTCTAGATTGGGGAATGACTCTCAAATGTAATACTCTTTATATGAGTTGCGGCCAGTTTTATCACTTATTTTCTATGTAAACCTAGACACATCATTTATTCTCTCTGGGATTTCGGGGCCATCTGTTTAAATCCCTTTTGTTTATATTTTTCTCACTGTCTCTGATTCTAGTCTACTTGTAGAAATGGCTAAAATTATTCACATGCTTTTAGTATATGTCAAAATAAAAAAGCTTATGACTTTGTGTGCCTATAGTAGTCACTCTACCATCATTTTCGTTACCCTTGTCTCTGATAATTTTGTTAATCATTTTTAATAAAACCTGAAATGAAATCTCACTAATTTTATTTCAAACACTATAGCTGTTCCGATGTTGTTATATGTTTGAATGTACCCACTTGGAAGCACAAAGGACCTCAAACAAAACATATCAATTACTGAGCCATCAGCTGTTCTCAGAAGGCAGCAGACAATAGTGAAGACATGACCTGTTAATAAGTAGGGTTGACTGAATAGATGGCCAGCATGGTTATTTTCCTTGGAGAGCTATATGACTTAAAGAATATGCCCTGGCCAGATAGCTCGGTTGGTTAGAGCATTGTTCTGAAGTGCAGAGGTTGCTGGTTTGATCCCTGGTCAGGGCACACACAGGGACAGATCAATGTTCTTCTCTCTCTCTCTTACTCTCTCCCTTTATCTTTCTATAGAATCAATAAATCTATCTCATATTAACCTTTACTATATCAAGAGTAATCACAAAGATGCGTTTTCCAATTCATCCTGGTAAGTGTGGATGAAAATTACTATTTGGCTAGCACTTTGTACTAAATAGAGTTCAGGGATAAATTGACCATTGAAATTTTCTCCTAAATCAAACAAACCAACCCTTCAACTAGAAAATGAATCATCTTATCAATATCGACCTTCAATCCTTATTCCATTAAGTCTTTAGATTCATGCTAGAGACGGCAAAGGAAACAAATTAAAACAGGGTTCTTATAAAATGAGAAAGATAGAAATCATGCCTTCCGAAGAAGCAATTTAATCTTAATAAATTATTTTTAATATTCTTTCTTTCTTTTTTCTAAATGAAGCATCACATCGACCATAAAATGAAGTGCAAAAGGGCACTGGTTGAGGAAACTGAGTTACAGAGAGGCCACTGCGCCCTTGCATAGTTATACCTGCAGTAATTTGCTTCATAAATCTTTATGCTGCCTTTTACATTATTTTTAAGAAAGCGAGTATTCCCAACAGTGTCATAATTAGAATTGTGACAGTATGAGAACAATGAAAGGAGATTATATTTGATCCCTGGAGTATTCAGCTAAATACTTTAAAACAGGAATTTGTTGCTTTGTTGAAGACAGATTAAAATGGACGCAGAAGACATTCCTTGAATTGGAAAACCCTGCTACCCTCTGTGACCCCAAGTATGCAAAGCTATGAAAATGAGCTACTGACTTTTGAGAGGTAAGAGATTGAAAGCCAACCAACACCAATTCTGATGGTCCACACCCACCAACACTCTTAGCAGAGGAGCTAAGCAAAGCATCGATTAGGAAGACCCTGGAAATGGAGATAATTTGCCTAGGAGATTTATGGAGTGTTTACTGAAATAAAGGGTCTCAGTCTTTAAATGTCAAATGTTAAAACGCGTCATTCGCTAACCCCTTCTTCTAGACTTTTATTTTGTAGTCCTTTATCTCTGTAGTTTGAGAACCCAAAGCTCTAAGAAATATCCTCCCAAGACACATCCTGCATTTTATAAGCACATTTCCCCATGTTTTGTGTAGAATTTCTTTCTCTACTGTCCATACCATGAGGATCTTCTCCTGAAAGATAGAATTCGACTGCCTTCATTCTCATGATTCAGGTAGTTTTGAGGAAGGAAACCCCTTCTTCATCTAGCCAATTTCTTCTACTTATGCACATTGATGCCTCTTGGAAACCTTTATCAATAGCACTGGTTTGCTGAGGACTGTGCCTGAACATATGTCTTGTATGATGGAGCCTGGGTTACAGGGGTGTCTGTTCTGTTTAGGTCCATGCATAGACCACAGTGTTCCTTAGCCAGCACATCCATTGGTAGAAATACCAAGAGAATAAACAAATAGTCAGGAGCCAGTTGTATTAGGAGGACTCTCCTCTATTTAGTCTATTAGTGAAGGGAAAATGTCTTGAAACAATACCTGATCTATGTCCAGTGCAGAAGTCTACACTGTTTGTTTTCCTGTTAAGCGTTAGCCTGTTCTCTCTTAGTGACAAAAATAATGTCATGGAATTGCAGTTGGATCTGGGACTTTTCTGGCTTAATGGTGGATGCTACCCTCCGTGACCCCAAGTATGCAAAGCTATGAAAATGAGCTACTGACTTTTGAGAGGTAAAAGATTGAAAGCCAACCGCTTTTTTCTGTGTTTCACACTGAGCCATTGTTTCTCTAGAAGTTAATCAGAGTGGTCCCAACTAAGACTATTGTCAAGAAAAGAGAGAAAGTCACCAGGAGAACACGGGATCCATAGTCCGCATCAGCTGGAACAGCTCAAGGACTTAGAGGGTCTGGAAGTAGGCAGTTTTGACCCAATATGAAGCTAATGTGATAATTTCCTTGGGAATGACCCCCTACCCTGGCACAACAGGGCTTGGAGAGAAATAAGTGCATTAAAGATCTTTATTTGGAAGTCCCAGTCTGAATCAGGCTTCAGCAAGATTAGCTTTGGGAAGAGGCCTTACCTTGAAGGCTTGTTCATGGACATTTTTCTGGCAGTGAATAAAACATCAACTCTCAACTCTCAGGCCAAGAGGGACCAAAGATACCATGCAGTCAAGAGAAATAAAGAACTAACTATACCTTTTGTTTGAACTAAGCTCCCAAGTTTCTTAGAGAATTCAAATAGTAGAGGCATTCAAAAGGTAGGATATGGGTCTTCTGCTAATAAAGCTCAAATGAGTAAGAACAATTAACTACAAAGATATATGAAAGAAATTCATGTTTAGAACAAGTCATAACTTGTTGAACCCAGATATTCACAGATAGTATATTATACTCAAATATTTACTGATAATCTCCTTTTAAATTACCTCAGGCACATCAAACTCAAGTTCAACATGGAGGTCAACATCTTTCACAATAACCAACAATTTTTACTATTTTTTTCTATTGTCTGTTTCCATTTTTATATTTAAACATCATCTTCCCAGGCACCTGAAACAGAAAGGTTACAGACATTCTGAATGCTTCTTTTCTATTTCATATCTCACATCAATCATGAAGTCTAGCTGTTTTTAACCTCAAAAGTATCTCAAATCCATTGTGTCTCCTACAAACCCGTGACTACTGCTGTAGGGCAATCCTCATGAGATTTTGGTTTGACCATTGCAATAGTCTTCTAAGGGGATGCCACCTGTGTAGCCTAGAACACCATTCCATTTTCTATTTTGCTACCAGATAATCACATACTTAAAAAAAATGTCTTTCAGTGGCTTAACGTACATTTCTTTCAGGATGACGTCCCAAATCCTTAGCAGAGTACACAAAGCCTTCAGTGAGCTGTAATCTGCTTGCTTCTATCACTAGACTAAGATTTTTTGCAGGGAGACTAAATTTATTGAGTTTTTAAAAAAAGTCTCCAGGACCTAGTATGATATTTTATAAATAGCAAACCCTCTAATATTTATTAAAATGGAATCAAATGAATTTGTTAGTATGGAAAATAATACTTGGAGAGCTGAACATTTATAGCCTTCAAGTCCATTATGTCATAATTGTCTTTGGTGCCATTTCTGGACTGTGATGTGGTTTTGCTCGCCCTGAAGAGAGTCTCCTCCTGCCTCCTCTCTCTCCGCTGGTGAAGATTACACCTGCTGCTACTTTATTTCAGAAACTGGATAACCTTCTGCCTTCTTTTTCTGCTAAGTGCTCCCTTTGACAGACCCCGTGGCTCTGACCCTTTAAACAGTATAAGTATCCTGGTGTTTTTACTCAGCAGTGGATCGTGATATTTAGAAATCCCTTCTTGGAGCACCTTTGATTCTCCAGGGATGCCCATAATAAATATTTGCATTATTTAAAGAGCTATAAACATAGCATAAAGATGAGTGCGCAAGGAAGTCACCACTTGGCTTTTGATTATGTCTTCCCCAATAAAAAATGAATGAAGGTGCAATGAATAATACATGCCCTTGTGTTCTTGTTTTAATTTTAACTCATCAGAGGGTGTTCAAGTGGAACCAACATTTGCTTTATTGTTTTATTAAAGGCAAAATGTGGCCCGCACATAGCTGATTCATGCAACTTCATAAACATAGAATTATAATACCTGTATTGCCACTTATTAGCTGTTAATTTTATCTGTGTTACTTATTCTTTTTTTTTAAATAGTAGATACTTTATCATACCTACTTAGTAAATATTATTTTTTTTAGAAAATTATATTTAACATGGTGACATTGATCAATAAGAATACATAGGTTTCGAGCCTGACCTGTGGTGGCGCAGTGGATAAAGCGACGACCTGGGAACACTGAGGTCGCCAGTTCAAAACCCTGCACTGGTCTGGTCAAGGCACATATGGGAGTTGATGCTTCTAGCTCCTCCCTCCCCTCTCTCTCTCTTCTCTCTCTCTCACTCTGTGTCTCTTCTCTAAAATAAATAAATAAAAAGAAATTAAAAAAAAAAAAAAAGAATACATAGGTTTCAAATAAACACCTCTATAGCATTTGAAATGTTGATGACGTTGTATGCCCACCACCCAAAGTCAAATCACTTTCTGTCACCGCATGCGTGTCCCTCTTTACTCCCCTCCCCCCATCCACTTATCCTCTATTAGCTTCCATGTCCTTATTTATAAATGGGGATAGAGATGATGTTTATATTGTAGAGCTCTTGATGATATTAAATGAAGTAGTTCACCTCATGTAAAGAAACCACCCAATGCATATTAGGTTGACAATTTTATTTGGACCTCACTTATTATTAGGTAAACAGCATTTTTTTTTCTCATTATAGAGAGAAAGCAATGTTTTCATTGAAAACACTCTTCAAAGACCATTTAGCTCTTCTAAATTCATCTATAATTTTTTTTTTCTCAGTTGAGAAGAATGTGTCGAGAAAAATCTCTCTCTGTACTCTCTAGCCTCCAGAGAAGGGGGACGTGAGCATTATATTTATGGTTAATGCTTGATATAGGACAGGAGTTTCACAAATCCTGCCTCTCTGGGCTTCCCTTCCATCCCTTAACTGGTGCGCCCACAACTTTATTTTTCATTACAGACATTTTTTTCTAAGCCTGTCCGGACTTTATCCTGTCAGCAAGGTGGTGATTGGCTCTAGCTAATTCAATGCTTATTGTCCTTCAAGCCACAACCGTCCTTGGAAGCGTGACTGTGTCTGAATCACGCCAGTCAGCATCTCTGAAGGGTCCAGAACTCTGCCTTTGTCTCTTTAAAGATGTGCAGGAGTATAAATATTTTCTATTGGAACTAAGCCAGGTGGGGGAGAAGTCCTCACCAGTTTGGATAAGTATTTAAAATGATTAACACGGCTTAGTAGTTTTGGGGGCGGGTGTGTGTGTGGGGGTGAGGCATGGTGGATAGAAGTACAGCCACTTCTTGCTTAAAATTTATGGCTTTCCAGAAAATAAGCTTCCCCAAATAGAAGGAGCTACTCTGAGCAGGACCATTAAAGCTACCTAAGTGTGCCTGATGGCATTTCTTTTTCTCCTCTGACCTTAGTTTCCAGGCTATAGCTCACGATACTGTGGGACTCCTGAGATAAGGCAGTCTCTTCTCTATTTCTATATCTTTAGCATTTAGCAGCACCTGGACCATAAATGATACTTCAACAATTGATGAATGGGTGAACACCGTAGACTCTATGGCTGCTTTAAAGTCACTTTTACATTATTTTACCTTCCCCCACAATATTTCACATGGCAACTCCAGTGTCATGAGGATGCTCTCCTTGCCTCCCATGAATCCCCGTTTAGGGCAAGAAGGATACCTGCTTACAGAGACTCTAACTCTGCCTCCATATTCTGAACACAACAGAGCATGGAGAAGAATGGGATCCCCACCCCATCCCGATCTTGGCACACAGGGGGGCTGGGAAGGTGTGAAATCTTACCATTCTAGTCCATTACAGTCCCTGGGGGACAGCATGGCTGGGAGTGACTGCAGCTAGGAGTATCACGTGGAGCCTCAGTGTGAGCAGATTTATGTCTCTTATACCAGCAGTGAGGGGTTGGCATGCTCTGGATTGAATGGCTGTATACTGTCCTGTAGGGACAGACAAAAAATATTGCTGTGGCAATTAGTATTTCTCAGCAGAAATGTCCTATGCTGGGAGGGAGTTATTATTTTAATTAAATGGGAACTAGTAAAAAAAAATCTCCATTTGTGGGAAGGAAGGTATGTAGCCTGTTGAGAAAGTTCTGGATTTTTTTTCTCCCCTCCTCCCATATACCTTATGGATCAGGAGACATGAGCATAATGAATTTTACATAGTGTATTGGACATGCAATTAAAAAAACCCCCAAAACCTATGGCCTCTAAGCCAGTTTTATACCAGTTCTCTACTAGAGAATGGTGACAGCAAGAGGGTACATGGTGGGTTGTAGGTGAGGGTCCATCGAGTCCCTCTGGAGAGCAGTGCCTCCCCCGACCCAAATGCAAGGGGGCTACTGCCCCAGGAAGAAAGACTGCTTCCACTTGCTTTTGCAACAACTCGATTTCAGGAGGACGACGCTGAAGTCTTTCTTTGCACATGAAATTTCATCTTCTTCTTAGAATCTTTTGCCACTTCTCACATGAAAATAGAATATTGCAGACATTCTCTTACAAGGGCCACGAGGCCACAATCTCCAAGCAGGCAAGCCTCAGCCCAAGGGTTAGACAGCCAGGGGTCTGGAAGGGAGTAATCAGTTCAGTGCCTTTGATCCCAGCACGGAAAAAGGTCTGGTGTCCCTAAAGAGAGGAACCACTGAATGAAGAAGGAAGGAGAGAAGAAGGGGAGGAGAGAAAAGGAGGGAGGGAGGGAGGAAGGAAGGAAGGGAGGGAGGGAAGGAAGGAAAGAGAAAAAAGAAAAAAGGAAAGGAAGTGTCAAAACGAAGAGAGTTTTCATGGAGGAAAAAAAAATCGGACAAAATAGTGCTAGCTTGCCTTTAATTAGCCTGGAAAAATGGACAAAGTGAGCATTTCTCCCCTTTTGAGAAAACGAGCACGACTGTTTGAAATTGCATCTGTTTACAGGACAAACTAAGTTCCGTGTGCACGGCACTAGCTGCCCCAACGCCCAGCCCCGCGCCGCATCGTGTCCCCACTTAAGAAAAACTGGCTCCAATTAGGGAGCTCCTGTTGAGCATCTTTTTATCAGCTTCCAGAACAGCTGTGAGCCGTTCAGGACAGCACCGGTTTTTCCTCATTACTTTCTCTTTAGAATTACAGATGTGCCTGCCTCATCCCCGGGGAGCCACATTCTCCTAAACACATCCTTCTGTGTTCCAGGGGTTTCTCTGAAGTAAACTCGTGAGCGCGGGCTGACATGGTCAGTTGCAGTTGGCTTAAGGGACTCGCGGCTGTAAATGCACCCTGTGATTTCTCCGAAGAGAAAAGCGGAGTAATGAGAGGGATTTAGGCTGTGTGGAGAAAGGGAGGGGGGCCCGTGAAAATAACACGCTCTTATTTTTAATCAGTTTCACCAAGCACCTCGTCTTGGGAATCTGTGACTGAGAAGCCACTGCTGGGAGGGAGGGCACACTTTATTGTCACCAGTTTATTTCATCATCAGGGTTTAAGGGAAGGCTGAGGCACGTGAGAGGCGTGGAAGGAATCAGCGTATTTCAGGAGCTGTTCATATTTTTGCTTTGATAGGACAAACACCTACTTAAAAATCTTAGAAAGTGAGTTCTTTCTGCTGCGGGAGGATGGCTTAGTAGGAGATAAATAATCAATGTAGCTGGCAGCCTCGAAATCTTATTTCCTCTCCTCTCTCCCACCACCACTTGCTCTCAAGAGTAAATCGCTGCAGGTATTAATGAGCACAGTCCTGCTGTATTTAATATCGATAAAAGAAGTTTCTCACATATGCGCATATGGGGTATCTGGAGAAGATGTAAAAATGGGTTATAGGATTTCTTGAGAAACAATTGTTGACGCCAATTGTGTTCACATCTCGCTGTTGTCATACCTTTGGGTGGTCCTTACAGGGATTTGTCTGGGTCATGTGACCGGGTGTGGCCAATGGGGAGTATCTGGTACAGACAGAGACTTACTTGTAAGTAAACCAGAACGATCACCCAGCGGATTCACGGAAATCTGAGCTAAGTGAGTAATTGTTGTCTTAAATCACCAGGTCTCGGAGTTGTTATTCTAAACAGCAAAATCTAGTACAGAAAGCCCGATAACAAAGTGGATTAGGGTGTATATTGGAATCATCCATTTAGCGATGTCCAAAATATATTATTTGCTAGACCTTGTGCAAAATAAGGCAAAAAGTTTTCTCCCGTTTAGTTTGTTCTGGAAAACAAAGTTACCGGCAATTACATTAGAGGGATAACAAAGTTACTGGCAATTACATTAGAGGATATAAACATTATATAAAGAGGAGACTGGAGTCCAGAAATAGCATACCCGACCCAGGTCTGAGCTGTGGAATGTTGTTTAGGTGAAGGTGGGTCAGGGGAGCAGGTGGGGGTTGGCTGGGGCTCCAGACAGAGTGGCTAACACACTTGAAAGCCTGGAGGTGACAGTGAGAACTGTCTACTGTAGGAAATGGAAGAAGTTCAGAGCCAGGTCGAGAACTAGCTTTCCATTGTCGTTCTATGACCTTCCACTGCACCTCACTCCAGGAACATTCTGTTCCATGGATCAAGGTCTGAAAACTTGCCTAAATTCTCCTGGAGAGAGTGTTAGTGACATGCAGCCAAGTGAATGTGGCTTCCTGTATTGGGAGATTTGTTAACAGCACTTTAGGTAAGCAGTAAGCCCTTGGGTGTTTCATTCCTATGTTTGAGTGTCCTTGCCTGGCCAGTGGCAGTCACAGAGGGAATGGCAATGCAGAAGGGTGTAAGTGACAGACAAACACTCCCCTGCTGCGTGTGGATCGTGAACAAGCGCTGGGATGCTGGCAGCTGAATTGGCCCGAGGTCTTCACGGTGTCATTTTAAGGATGAAGATGGTAATGGGATAAGGAATGGCTTTAAAGTCTTCAAGCCAAGCTGATATTATAGCTATAATTTTATTGGATCTGATGGTTACTCATTGTAATAACGTGAACTTGATTGGCCAAACATATTATAATAATTTTTCAAGGCAGAGATGAGCTAATAATGGAAGTATTTCATAACGGTGTCTACAGTTTTAGAAACCTCACTTCCTACTGCCACTGCAGCACCATTTGTGTGTCCTTCCTTCTTTCCTTCCTTCCTTTTTTCTTCCCTTCTTTTCTTCCTCCCTCCCTCCCTCTTTCCTTCCCCCCTCCCCCCCCCTCCCTTCCTTCCTTCCTTTTTTCCTCCCTTCTTTCCTTCCCTCCCTCCCTCCTTCTTTCCTTTCTTCCTTCCTTCCTCTTTCTTCCTCTCAAACTTTATTTTCCAATTGCAGTTTACATTTAATGTTATTTTTGCATCAGTTTCGGGTATACAGCATAGTGGCCAGATCATCGTAGCCTTTGCACGGTGATCTATCCGGATTCACCCACCTGGCACCACACACAGTTATTTAATTTTTGTCTTTCAATTTCCAGGCCCCGGTTGTACATTTCTCCACAAGATGCCGCTAGGGAATTGGACATTTGGCACTAACAGTTTAAACAAAACATGTAGATTTACCCAGAACAATGACTGGCACTCATTAAAAACTGGTTTCTTTTCCAACTTCCTAACTCCCTATAGGCAATGAAACTGAAGTTCTGTATATTTTGCTGGTTTTAGAAGTAGAAAAGCCTCTACTATGGAGTAAAAGTAATAAGGGTATTCCCAATACTTCCATAATGTTTATTTGGTGTTTTTGAAGTTTTTCAGGAAGAGTCCCCTGCACATGTTTCTGTATAACTCTTAGCAACCCTGTGTGGTGGGCAGTACACCACTTAATATACATGTTTTTCACATGAGGAAATGAAAATTGAGAAGAGAGCCTAATATGGTTAAGTAGCCTGGATAAGTCCAAATCAGAATTCAAATCTAGCTATGGATTCTTGGACAGATAACCTTATCGTTCTGTGACACAGGAGCTGCATTTTACAGGTAATTAAACACATACCCAAGGAGGAGAATTCACTCGTTCATGCACTATGTCCTCCAACCTATACTTTCATGCCCTGCTGCCCCATGGGAGTATCTCTGGTTTATAGAACCCCCTAACACATCATGCGGGCTCTCTGGAGTGAACTGGTCTGGAGAAGAAAATTAGAGCCATGAAGGCTGCTTTCTACCTGTTTAGGACTGTCTCCTTCTGAAAATAACCAAGGAGACTGAAAAGTATTTTTTTATTCATGGAAATTATGCTCTATCTATCTATCCATCTATCTACTGGTTTCAGAACCTAGATATGACATTTAAAAAATTTTTTAAAATTAAATTTATTGGCATGTCATTGCTTAATAAAATTATATAGGTTTCAAGTGTACAATTCTATAATACATTTTTTGTATATTGTATTGTGTATTTACCACCCTAAGTCAGATCTCCGTCTGTCACCATGTGTTTGACCCCCTTTATACCCTTTTCTACCTCATCTCACTCCCTTTCCCCTCTGTGTCTATGAGTTTTTATTTGTTTGTTTGTTTACTTATTGCTTCCAGTTTTATATCCCACATCTGAATGGAATCATATGGTTCTTGACATTTTCTGTCTGACTTATTTTGCTTAACATTATATAATCTCAGGATCTATCCATGTTGTCACAAATGACAGTATTTCATCTTTTTTTATGGCTGAATAGTACTCCGTTGCATATATGTACCACATCTTCTTTATTCCATCATCTATCGAAGGACACTTGGGTTGTTTCCATGTCTTGACCACCATGAATAATGCTGCAATGAACATAAGGGTACGTACATATTTAGAAATAAGTGTTTTCAATTGTTTTTGGCTAGAGACCCAGAAGAGGAGTTGCTGGGTCATGTGGTAGCTCTAGTTTTAATTTTCTGAGGATCTTCCCTACTGTTTTCCACGGTGGCTGTGCCAGTTTACAAGCCCGCCAGCAGTGCAGGAGGTTCCTTTTTTCAAGAAGACTGAATTTAACAGACTGACATAACCCCTCACTTCCCACCTCACATCATACCTTTATTTTATACCAAATAGAAACACCAGAAATAAATAATCATTAGTAACATTCTCTATTTTCGATCAACCCTTCAGAACTTTTGAATTTTTATTCATATATGGGTACTTTACAATAGTGATTTCTCAATGGGGCATGACTTTTCTCCTCTCTGCCAGTGGACATTTGAATTTGTTTGGTGACATTTCTGGATGTCACCACAGTGTGTGTGCGGCAGTATTCTATTGGCCTGTAGTGAGTAGAGAACACAGAGGCTGCTAAGCGTCCTACAGTGCACAGGCTGTCCCTTAGAGCAAAGACCTCTTCACCCTGAATGCCAAGAGTGCTAAGGGCTAGAAACCTTTTATTAGAGATAATTTTTTTTAAAGTAGCCCTTATTATACTATCTAATTACAAATATATACATATTCAATGTAGAACGTTTGCCCGGCATGTGGAAGTCCCAGGTTCGATTCTTGGTCAGGGCACACAGGAGAAGCACCCAATTGCTTCTCCACCCTTCTCCTTCTCCTTTCTCTCTGTCTCTCTCTTCACCTCCTGCAGCCAAGGCTCCACTGGAGCAGTTTGCCCGGGCGCTGAGGATGGCTTCATGGCCTCCGCATCAGGCACTAGAATGGCTCCAGCCGCCACGAAGCAACCTCCAAGATGGGCAGAGCATCGCCCCCTGGTGGGCATGCCGGGTGGATACTGGACGGGTGCATACGGGAGTCTGTCTGACTGGCTCCCTGCCTCTAGCTTCGGAAAAAACAAACAAACAAACAAACCAAAGCAGGAAATGAAAATCACTTGAAATCCCACAGTCAGAGATAACCTCTGTTAATGTTTTCTCTATTCTACTGACCCCTATCGTGTCTAATTATACCTTTTAAAAAGGGGATTGTTGCTTGCATGTTTGGTCACATATTTTGTAGCTTGCTGCATTACCATACCTTTAACATCATTCATTATCACTGAATAGTTCCTGCAAAACTCATTTGGAGTACGTTGTTTGGATGAATGTATACAGTAATCTTAGCCTATTCACCTCAGGTGGACTTTTGGTTGTTTCCAAATAAATGATATTGCAATGGTTGTTTCCAAATAAATGATATTGCAATGAAGAGTTTATAAGGTTACATCCTTCAAAACACCAAGGACAATTTTCTTGGGGTAACAACCAATGAATAAAGTATGTGCTATTCCCCCCCCCCTCAATTCATGATTTGAATTTTCACATTCTATGCTAAGGAACTATTTACCAAGGTTTCCTTCCACCAGAAGCACACAAAAGCTCTCTTTTCCCGCCCCCTCATCAACCTGGATAAGTAGGGGTTTAAAGTGCAAATCATTATTCTTAGAATTTAACTCTAACCTGTTAACTAGCAACACATAGCCACAGAATATGCTTGGAACCCCTTCCCACACTGGTGGAGACCATCCGATACTTCAAAGGTAGCATCCCTTAGTCTCGAGGGGATGCCTCGTCAAGAAATTATTGATTTATAGCCTCAAAAACCAAGTATTCAAGAAGCAGTCTGAGACCCTGGCTCAAAGTGAAGTATGTGGGTTTCCCCAGAGTCCCAACTGTAAAAGGATCATTGATTTTTGACCTTTTGGGATATTTCATCTTTCTCTTTCCTTTTTCCTTTTATTAATTTCCCCTAATGGTTTATTAAGTGCCTGGATAACATGAGGAGGCAGAGGGTGAAATAGGGGAACACATGACACAATTCCCCCTGACCCCTTTTATTTTGGTTGGTATGTGCTATATAAAATTACACAGTTTACAATTCTTAAACAAACGAAAATCATTATTTAGGCAGCTATCCTTCTCTAGAGATCAGTACAAGTACTTGGTTTCTTCCTGATTTAATTAAAACACCCAAATAAGCAAAGAAAAGCTTCCTAGAAGCAATTCATAAGTATATTACCCAAGTTCGCATAAACAGCGTCACCTCCAAAATGTTAGACATAGTTTCCCAACAGGAATGAAATTTATTTTTAAGAGCCTAATGATCCAGGTCTATATTTTCAAAAGTTTCTTTAAAATCTCTCCTAAATATGCTTTGACAATTTTGGGGAACGGGGGCTTGGTAGGTACCGCCCTGGCGCTTGTTAAATTTTCTAACATAGGCATCTCGGGCAGAAGAAGTAAGATGTCACATTGATATTTCTCCATGCTGTAAACATGTCACTTCCTAAACAAAGGTCAGATAGGTAGTGGAGCAAAACAAACAAACAAACCGCTCCCCTCTATTCATTTGAAAATATTTTTTCTTATATCAATACATCATGTACTTAGCATCTTTTGATGTGTAACAACCAACCTCAGGATCTCAGGGGCTCGTTGTACAAGTATATATCTTATTGTTCAGGAATCTCCCTAGCTCCCGATGCTCTGCTCAGCATGGCTCAAGGCTGCATGTTGGGTCCAGATCTCTTTGACCTGTCTGTTCCTTCACCTTGGGTCTGCAGCCACCGGATACAGGTTCTCCTCGGGGTAGATGGCAAAGGGCAAGAGGTCAAGGCAAGTACACAGACCATGGCAAGCCTCTGCCCCCTGTACTGCCTCCTAGCAATTCTTTATCCAGAGCAGGTCAGGTGTTTGAGACTCACATCAATGGAAATATCCTTTGCCTATCCTGTGGAGGGGGTTTCTGAGGCATAGCAAGTTTTAATTACTTGCCCAGGGCCACAGAAATAAATGCCAGTCCCAGGATTCACACCCAGCATTCCATTATGCTCTCTTGATTTAGCTTAAAGGTGTTTCTGTTAAAAAAAAAATCATTATGATCCTTCCACGGGCCTGTTCTTGTGTCACTATTAAATAATGAAATCCCTAAGGCAGGAACTTTATTTTATTCTTAGAGCCCACCGCAGGCATTGCATCTATCGAGAAAATCTATGGAGCAGGGGCTAATGAAATAGTAGTTTAATAAATAAATTTAACAAATGGAATCTGGTAATGCACCGAAAACCTAGTCACATGGCTGAGCAGAGACATATCCTGAACATGTAATATAAATGTTCTCTAAAAAAATGAAGCATTTAAAATGCCTATACTGTGATACTACAGTTATAGTATGTAGTTATGAGTCCATTTTAATCTTTTGGCAATATGTCATGAAAACACATGGCTCTGGTTAGTGGCTCAATGGATAGGGCATCTGTACAGACATCCCGGGTTCGATTCCCAGTCAGGGCACACAGGAGAAGCAACCATCTGCTTCGACCCCCACCCCGTCTCTCTCTTCCCTGTCTGCAGCCAGTGGCTTAATTGGCTCAAGCATGACCCTGGTGCTAAGGATTGTTTAAAAATAGCTAAGTACTGGATTATCAGCCTCAGACAGCGTTGCCGGGTGGATCCTGGTGGGGGCGCTCGCGGAAGTCTGCCTTACTACCTATCTCCCTCCTCTCACTAAAAAAAAAGAAAACGGAAAACACACAACCATGATTTTATAACCACAGTTTCCTAAATTATTTTAATCAGCTTTATCCTGTGGTGTTTGTGTCTAATCGCTTTCCGGGAGAACCTGCTGCTGAAAGGAAGGGAGCTGTTGAGTGGGATGAGTGCTGACAACTCCCAGAACCCTCCCTGTGGCCTTTCCCGGGACGCGAGCCGCAGTCCTGTGATTGGTGATGCCGCGTGACTGTTAGGTTCCTGGTTCTGAGATGGACTCATCTGTTACAGGGACCAGCTCAGCCTTAAGAAAGAAAACAATTTATCTTTTATGATAGCATGGATGGACCTGGGGGGCGTATCATGCTAAGTGAAATAATCCAGTCAGAAAAAGACAAGTACCATAGGATTTCTCTCAGGTGTGGAAGCTAGTGAACAAATTGAACTAACAGACAAAATAGAGACAGACTGACTCATAGATCCAGAGAAACAGACTGACAGCTGTCAGAGGGGAAGGGAGTTTGGGGGGCTGGCTGAAAAAGGTCAAGGGATTAAGTAAAGAAAAGAACCTCACAGACACAGACAAGAGTACGGTGATGACCAGAGGGAAGGGCGTGGGGGAGGTAGAAGAGGGGAAAGGGGAATAAATGGTGATGGACGGAGACTTGACATGGAGTGGTGAGCACACAATACAATATACATGGATGCATTATAGAATTCTACATCTGAAACCTATATAATTTTATTAACCAGTGTCACCCCAAGAAATTCAAGGAAATTTTTTTAAAAAGTCCATTTTTGAGATCATCTTAAAATGAATCAGATGGGATGGTGTTTGAGAAACAAAAGCTTGCACAATCGATTGATTAGGTAGGGATTTTACCAGGAAACGGTGATTCAAACCCAAAGATGCTTCCTTCTTTATTCTTTGTAAAGAGAAATGGTGAATACTCTTATAAAATCTGAACAGAGGAGCCCTGATTGAAGACAAAGCAAGCTCCAGGTCATCCTGTGTATTTTGCAGCAAAGAATGAAAACACACACTCACACCCACAGAGGCACACAAACCTTCCAAGTGTATGACATTTTCATTGTCCTTAGAGCCAGCCTTCTTCTGGGAACATGTTAAAAACCCTAGTGCAAGGTCAATATTTATACTCCATGCAAACTAAACACTTATTGGGGGCTATTGGTGCAGGTTAACACACGGTAGGTAACCAGTCACGCAGAAAGTGTGGACATAGCAAAGGACGAGGGGTCAGAACTCAACTTTGCGCATTGCTATCCCTGTCACTTAAGTAAGACACCTGTCTCTCCAGGTGCAAAGAGGAAACAATAATGGTTTCCTTCAGGATAGTTCTGAGCACTAAACACCCAGTCTGACACCTCTCTTTATGCACTGGCTACTTTGCTTTGAGAGGGAATCACACAATTTTGCAGGTTTATCTTCTTTATCCTTAGATGTATCCTAAGGGCTATTCAACAATCTTTCATGTATCTCTGCTCAGCTACCTGTCGCCTGTCCCAAAGCATCAGTTCCAAACTTGAATTGCTCCCTTTCGATGCGCTATGCTAGTTCTCACAGCCAACATCCTGGCCGCTTCCTTTTCAGAAATGGAGTCTGTCTGGTGTGCACCTGCCTGCTGTCGTGTCATCCACGTTGTTATTTCAGCAGCCTCACTCTGCACCCAGAGAAAAGGTCCTCTCCACCTGGACAGAGGCCAACCCACCTTCCCGTGCTCTTGAACTCATCCTGTTTCTGTTACGTGAGCTTGTTTGGTGAATGATTTGTCCCCTCCTGACACTTTAATTTTCTCTCTCATCTATCTTTCCTCCGCCTTCTATCAATATACTGAAGTCCACGTCTCCTCTTGGGAGGAGGACAATAAGAGCAGAGAGGATATTTTCCCTCATTTAAAAAAATTCCACTCTCTCTCCTCTCTGTGATTAGCAAGCCCCTGCTACAAACAGTACGCTCAACTTCATTGCCTATTTTTTTCTTTGAAATCGACTGCAGCCTGCTTTCTCCCTCAGCCATTCCTCTAGAACTGTTCCGGAAGATGACCTCTTGCCAGTTTCAAGTGAATGGGCTCAGTTGTCCTTTATTTGACTTCTCTGTCGCCCTGGAGGCGGTGGGAGTCCCTTCCTGAAACCATCCCTTCCCTTGGCACCTCTGATACCGGGTTCCTCGTTTTCCCTCCTACGTCTCTGATTTTTTCTTGTATGTAAAGTAGTTTATGAAATACCCTCCTGCCAACATTTTAAAGGTTGGCATCTTCCAGTACTCTTATTGGTCATTCTCTCTTAATTCCCGCCTCCTCCTGTTTAGCCAGGCTCCATTTAGGTTGGTTTGCTTCCCTTCCCTTCAATCCTCATGCAAATAGTTCCCAGGTCTGTGTCTCCAGATTAACTCCCCCAATTCCAGTGCTAACCATCTACTCAACAGCTGCACCTGGATGTCCAGTAGCCATCTCCAACTTCATGAGTTCAAGCCTCAATCTCCACTTCTTTTCCTTTTAAAGCTTCTTTTTCAGCCTACGTTCACATATTGACTTTGACCCTTGTTTTGTTTCATGCTGTATTTAGAGTTGCCTGACTTATAAATTTCAGTTTCTTCATCTATAAAATGAGAACAATACTAGTCAACAGAATCATTGTGAGAGTGATATAACAATGACAAGAAAGCTACTGTTTAGCGCACATTGGTTATGATCTTTTATGTGCCAAGCCCAGTCATGATGTTTTCCAGGGATTGTTACCTATGGGAGGAAAGTAGAGTTTGTAAGCTGTTCTTTTTTTTTTTTTTTTTTTTACAGGGACAGAAAGAGAGTGAGAGAGAGGGATAGACAGGGACAGACAGACAGGAAAGGAGAGAGGTAAGAAAGAAGCATCAATCATTAGTTTTTTGTTGCCGTTACAACACCTTAGTTGTTCATTGATTGCTTTCTCACATGTGCCTTGACCACGGACCTTCAGCAGACCGAGCAACCCCTTGCTGGAGCCAGTGACCTTGGGTCCAAGCTGGCAAGCTTTTGCTCAAGCCAGATGGGCCCGCGCTCAAGCTGGCGAGCTCGGGGTCTCGAACCTGGGTCTTCCTCATCCCAGTCCGACGCTCTATCCACTGCACCACCTCCTGGTCAGGCTGTAAGCTGTTCTTGCTATTATAGATAGGGGTCTGGGATTTGAAGACCACTTCATTTTTAATTGCATTCTCACTGAAGCTTAGAGCAGTGTCTGAGTTACACTCACATGCTTGCTTTCCTGGGAGGGAAAAGCCATTCTTCCATTCTATATTCTTAAAATAACGGATAGTTTCACTCTTCCTCTACCCCAAGCAAATCCTTAGGCCTATGGGGGAATTTTGCATGTTAAATCTGTAATCTGCAGCTGAGACCCTTGGACTTTTTAATTTAATGATTAGCATTGAAATAATTATCCAACATTCAAAGATGTGTAAATAACTATTTTTCCAACCATACCCAGTCACCTGATAGAATAAAAACTAAACAAAACAAGAGAAAAAACAACATGTGATTCTGCTCCAGAATTATATTAAACACTCCCAACTCACCCTGTAGGCAGACTTGCAAACTTCTATGAAGATAGGATTTATTTATAGATAAAAACCAATCATTAGTATTTGCCTTTCAATATGAATTCTCCTACCAGTGATTTGCAAGTTAATCTCATATGATTTATGAAATAACTTGAATTTCTTACTCTTTTGCAGGACCTCATCACTTATACTTAATGAGCCCAGTACTATGGGCTCATAATTCAGTGGCACTTAACCTCTTAATATGTTCATTTGTTGGTTTAACTTTGTGATATATGCCAAATTGCTGACAAAATATTCCTAGAAAAATTTATAAAGGTAACCACACAAGTGCTTACAAACTACAAAATATTATTTGAAGGAATAATGGGCCCATTGAAACTCTCTGTTAACTCTCTATGAATCGACAGGCCCCTGCTTCCAATTTCTTTATATTAGAGGATCTTTGAGGATCAGGAAATTCAAGCTTCCTTAAAATATAGAAAGCAACCGGGATCATTTGCTACATATTTTTTGTATAATAAAAAGTCATCAAACCCAATTTGTTTTCTCAGTACAACTTGTTTAATCAAGCATTCTTAAAGTCAAAAATGATTTAGAAAGTTTTCTGCTTGGGATTACAGGATTTTTCTTCCCAGAAGTCACTTTTCTTTCATGTCCATCGGGGGAGATTGAATCTTTATCCTTTTGGACTTGAAGAATAGCAACTGGAAACAGGCAACACAATAATAGAAGAACAGACACATGCAGTACTGTAATAATTTATACATTGTAAAAAAATAATTGATTTTATTTATTTCATAACCTGGTGGTTTCCAGAGCATGTTTTTGTTCTGTCTAAAGAGGTAATATGAACTAACAAGCAAGATGTAGACAAACTCATAGATAGAATGAAGGCTGACAGCTGTTGGGATAAATAGGGGAGTGGAGGGATTGGGCAAAAAAGAAAAAAGAAAGAAAAAACTCATGGACACGGGCAACAGTGTGGTGATTGCCTGGGTGAGGGGGGCCTGGGACGAGGTGGAGGAGGGAATGGGGGGATCGATGGTGATGGAAGGAGACTGGGTTTGGGAAAGTGAACACACAATTCAATGTGCAGATGATGTGTTGTGGGACTGTGTACCTGAAACCTGTGTAGTTTTGTTAACCGGTGTCACTCCAAGAAGTTCAATATGAAAGAAAAAAATTAAATAGGTAAAAGTACTCCTAGCAAGTCTCATAGTTGGCTTTTCAGTCCTAATTCAGCTTTAAAGTCTTAATCACATATGATCACTAAAGGACGTATCATTTATGGAGAGAACTTAGTTTTCACAGCTGCTGTTGGTATAAAACAAATCTAGTCAGAAAAATTTTCAAAAGAATTTGAAAATGATACTTATAACACATATTTTCCTTTAGTAAACATTGTTACTATTAGTTTCTTTTTTGTAATTTCTTTAACTATTTGTAATTTATTCCCTAATGATATTGAGCCAGGCTTCAGAGAGAAGCTTTGGACTTGGTTTTATATTGACTATCACAATATGAAAGAAAACATTGAGGGAAGGAGTAGAGAGGGCAAAGAAATTCAGAGGAATAGGAAATACCATCACATTTATAACAATGTCTTATCCTAACAGAATTAGTTAATTTAAAAAATTAGGATTGCAACAGCATTTGGAAAAGTTGGATTGTAATGTTGTGGGTGTATGTCCTTAGTATGTCTTCCATGTTGACTTCACTATTGGTTTTGCTCATGCGCTTATCATATCCAAATGATAAGTAAGCCCAAACATGGCATCAGTCATCTTTTCCTCTTCGCTTTTCACAAACTCATTAACATACCAATGCTATCTTATATGATGCTGCTTCAACATTTAATAAATCCCAAGTATGTTTGTGCATGATGTTTGATTGCACACATTTCAATCAACTTTATTAATTACTCTATATAGCAAAGCTCAGAGAGGTGATAGGAAAAGCCCGAGACCAGACATCTAGTAGCAGAGCCTTGATTTGAATCCAGCCATTACGGCTTCAGAGCAGATATTCTCATTACTATGTTATTGTTTGCGATTCATCAACAACTTGGAAAGCAAACTATGGCCAATCTTTCACCTTTCCTCTCAGTTTGGACTTGAATCATCTTTTTTCCTTTATCATATTGCACCTTTATTCTTTGGCTCCTATTCTCACCCCCTCTACCATTCGAGACTCACTTCTTGAGATTAGAGATATATGTTCCAAAATACAGTGGTAGATATGTTTGTCTGTTTTCTCATGGGATCACTGACCTATACTTTCCTTTTTCATAGGACTGATTCTGGAATTCTGAGGCTGATACAAAGGGGAAATTCTTCTATTTTTCTTGTGAATGCATATTCCTGTTTTTCTCTGTTCAGGTTTTTTTTGAGTGGTCTAGTATACAGAAAGCCTCGTCTCCACTGCCACTTGGTACCAATTAACTTATGAGATAAAAGAATAGGATAGGTCAGAAATGACGTCTTTATTAATACAAGCTGCTATTGGAGAATATAGCTAATATTTAGGAAGAATGTCTTTTAAATAGTGAAAGTCAGTGTTAAACTCATCACTCAGTCCCATAGATGACCGGTCTGAGACAAATCTCAACTGCACAACGGCCGAGTACAATCTGTGATTCTGCAGGCAGTTTGAGCCCAGAGGAAGAAAAAGCAAGGGGACCAATTATGCACACGTAATCTATCCTCCCAAATTCCCAAATCAACGGAATCCTCCTTGTCCACAGGAGAGAGACCCACCTGAGAATAGGAGGGAAGCCAGAGGTGCTCTCAGCACTGGGAACAAAACTCGCAGTGGGAAGGAACCCCCTGCATAGGGCTTGAGGTACATATTGTTGACCTAGGTCCTAGGATAAAGAGTAAATTGTGAGATGAGTCAAATAAAAGGTGTGTATCTCACCAAGGAAAAGACAATGTAAAATTAGAGTGAAGGCAAATGCCATATAAGATAGTTATTTGTAAGTGGAAAATGAAGGACTTTTCTTTAATCCAGAGTCCTTTCCCTTGAGATAGATAAAAGTGGCCAGAAAAGACATTGATTTTTTTTTTTTTTTTTACTATCTAGTTGTATTTTTATAAGTGTTTTTTGAAATTGTATAATCTGGCCAGAACATCTTAAATCAGGACAGCATTGAAAATACTTTCTTGGACGCTTTGGTGAAATATTTGAAAGATGAGGGTATTTTGATTTGTCCTAAAGTGCATGACCGAGCACACATTTGAAGAGGAAAACGCATTACCAAAAAAAAAAAAAAAAGTCTTCGTTTCTTTTGTCAATTGCTTACGATCCCCCAGAAAAGAGCTGCTGAAATTGAAGAATAAGAGAACAGACCTTTCCTTTTGTTGTAGGAGAAAGTTAAAAAGTTAAGAGGCGAATAATAGCTGAAAGTTGAGATCTGGCAGCCAGTATGATGTGATCTGATTTTCAATCAATCTTGAAACTGAGAATTTAAACACCTCCATCTGACATCAAATAGAAACGACCCACTGGTCACACGGTCAGTGTTCCTGAGCTCAGGATGCCTTGCAATAAAAGATTTTTCTGCTTTATTTTACTTTTCTTTCCCTTCCTCCCCTGCATCCCTAAATTCTCTCCCCTTCTTTTAGTCCAGACCAATAGCGTGATAAACCAGGGTTGTGCAGTAGAGAAGCATTGGGATAGAATGTTTTTGAACATTAATGTCAACATGTGTTAGTCTTAAAATTTCGGGGAAACAAAAGCTTAGATTCAGGTGTAGACCAATGATCCTAACTTCCTGCTTTGCTGTGGGGGACTTTTAATCTGAAGTGTGGGTACTCCATGGGGGCAGGCATGTGCTCCTTGTCATTCAGTATGTCTTGAACAAGTGGCACTATGCATGGCACACAATAAAAGCTCAACTATTATTTTAAAATGGAATCATAGCAAATTGACCCATGAGGATTAGATATCAAAAATATATAGAACCTGGATTATATCATTGTGCTCTAAGTGTTACAAGAAAATGGCATGAGATGTTTAAAGAAACAGAGACAGGTGTCGTACCTTTATTTTTGCACCCACGGTCTGAGCAGTCAGGGAATCAGCAGAAGTTATTCTTTCCTGAGTGTAAGAAGTTTCAGGCATATCTAACACGATGGAGGGAAAGTCAGAATATGCTTCACTGATGGACACATTTATTTGTTTCCCATACATATATATGATAATAAAACCCTTTTCATTTATGAAGTTCTTCTTATTAAAAGAATTTTTTTTCCCACACAAAAGCCTTGTTGCATTGAGAACTCATGTTTTCTTTCCTTCACTAAGCCATACGAGTATATTATGGTAGAGACAAGCTCAGGTTTTGGAGCTATGGAAGATGAAGTTTGAATCTAAGTAGTCTAATCGTCTCCGATGTGACCTTGGGAAAATTACTTAACCTCTCTGAGCCTCATTATCCTTATTTTATAGATCAGGATGCAGCTCATCCCTACCGCCTATCATTGTTGTGAAAATGAGACAAGACAGCACATGGAAAACACTCCTTGTAGTGGTAAATAGAAAGGGTTAGCCAATCTGGGGCGTTGTATCCCTAAGTGAATACCTATTGTGTCTCAAGCATTGTATTAGGAAGATAACATCACTTGTTACCAAAATTGACAATTGCAGCTGAGAAAACATTATTTGTCCTAGGTCACGAGACTATTTAGCGTACACAAGACTTTATATTCCAGATCTTTTGGGTCTAACCTTCCACTAACACAATTTTTAAGGCAAATACAATGCAAGTGCTTTGCCCAAGAGAATAGCAGTTTGATACTGTAATTATGGATCAATGCAAGATCGGACTTTCTCTTATTGTACTACAGGAGTTTTATTAATGATTGTTTGTTTAACATTCAGGATACCAATTATTAATAAAACTGTATATGCTACATCTTCTGCTGCTGGCTCCAGCAATCTCACAATATCCTTGAATGCTTGTAATGAAAAAAGAAGACACTCACACATCTGTAACTGACTACAAAGCCTGAGTTTTATCCCACTGGCACGCAGGCTGGACACCAGGCTTGATGTAGCCTTTTTACCTTATACTTTGTTTTCTGACTTGTATAAATGAAGAGAATGTCAGATCTGTGTCTGAGGGTTTCCCTCTTCAATGCTCCGAATAAATGCCATGATCAGGGCTCCTTCTATTTCAGTTCAACCCTTTCTCTAGATCACACACACAAAAAATGTGAAGACGAGAACAGTAAATTGACAGGGAAAGTGCTCAGAAACAGGAGGCCAAGTTTACCTGAGAAACCCTTTGGTCTCTCTGGTCTTTTCGGCAGGGCACTGTTTTGAAGTTCAAGGGCAGAGTCCTTGTGTTAAAAGGTGAATATTTTCAGAGTTAAAACCAACACTCTTTCATGTTATTTTAAAAAAATGATTCTGAAAAGCTCCAAAGACCCAGAAAAGAGAATCAAAGGGTACTTTTCCCTTCCTCATTTCTTGTTTTGTTTTTCTTTGTTAATGAGGAGGTGGAGCTATGTCTGTGCAGAGCCTGTGTTCAGGGAGCAGTTGTCCTGAGATACGAATCAGTTCCAATTTCAAGGTGAAACCTGAACTGGCCAGCTCAGGGCTGAGGACATCTGTGTCACTCACATCCTTAGGACAGGGGAGGTGGAAATATGGCCTGGGCACAGGTGAAGGGTCAGAAGGGGGTACAAATGTTCTCTTCTGACAAATTCTGTTCTGGATGTCATCAGGAGGTGCTTGTAAGAGATGACATTCTCATATTTATATATATATTTTGCCCCAAGAGGACAATTGAAGCCAAAAAGGTATTTAGAAACAGAAGTTGAACTTCAGACACATTTTTTTAAAAAGAAAAATCTAAGGACATAGCAGAGGTGATTATTGGATATTCTCTGTCTGGCAAAATTACCCCTCCTATAATGAGGGCTTGATTCTTTGGCCAAAGGGGAAAGAGAAGGCTGATACAGAAGAGAAACTATTACAGACGCAAGTGTCAGGTGGAGTGGGAAGAGAGGTTTGGGGAATTGAGATGAGAAATGAAATCTAGCTGAAAATGTTGCTGTATACTTAAGTGAAACATACACTCATGAAAAGGGCGTATGTGCACACATTCACGAACACATGCACGTATCAAATGCCTTCAATCGCTACCACCAAAGAGAGAGGATAGGAGGGGAGTCAAGGAGAAAACTTGCCTTTCTTTTCTTCTTTTTATTAAATCTACTGGGGTGACATTGGTTAATAAGATTATAAAGGTTTCCAGTGTACATCTCTGTGACATGTGATCTGTATATTTCATTGTGTGCCCACCACCCAGAGTCAGATTATCTTCCGTCACCATATATTTGGTCCCCTTTACTCCGCTCCCTCTGGTCACTGCTACCCTTTTGTTCGTGTCTATGAGTTTTTGTTTAGTTTTTCTTGTTTATTCATTTGTTGCTTTATGTTGCTTTTGTGGTCTTTAACTTTTTTCAAAGATTAGATGCCAAGTTTCTAGGAGAGCAAACATTTAAAAATACAAAATGTGTATTGAATGGGAGAACAATGCCCTTGCCATCATCTTTTCTAAACTCAAAGGGCGCAGGGACTCGCTTTAAAAATTCTGACTTCCCAGTATCTACCTCTTGCCTGTCTCAAACATTTTTGTTGAATGAATGTGAGGAGGAATGAACAAAAGGCAGGAAATAAATGAATAGCTGAGTGCCCTACAAGTGCAGACTTACCACCTGATTCTTTAGTTCATTGCTCTTTCAGGGTCACACTGTAGGCTTTGGGGATCCTGATTCAGTGGTGAGGAAAGACAAGAGCTGTCCTAGACCAGGAATGGGGCCATCTTTCTGCCCACTGATCACCTTTGACTGAATGTCCAGCAGTTGGAGGTAGAGAGATAAAATGAGAGGTCTTTGTGAGTGGCCACTATTGGGCCCTGGAGAGCAAAAGAGATCCCATTACCTTACATCAATGTCATTAATAAACTGGGTGAGTCATAGATATTATTAAAATAGGTCTCCTACCTAGAGTTGAGAAGGAAGAGAAACAGAATAGGACACCTATAATATATTTGAGCACTCAGTAAGGAAATAAGAGTAATTCCTCCAGAAAAAAAGTAGATTAATTTGTATTAAGTGCCTACTAGATGCCCTCCTACTCTGTGATATTTTACAAGAGCTTGGCATTTTTGTGTGTGTTTAATACAGACAAGGAATTTGAGGACAAAGCACTTAAATATATCACAGGACAATAGCTCTCAATGTAATGTTTTTATCTGCATCTCTAGCTGTGGTGAAAATAAGAAAAGGAGCCTCTTGCATGGATGGGAGAAGAGCAGAGAATGGAAAATAGAATTTCCGCTAGTTCTTGGAACCTAGGGTGGTGTTCTCATAAAGAGAAATCCTCCCAGAGTTTTCCCGACCTCCCTGTAGCATTTGCGATGTAAGAGCCTGGGCTTTCATCTTGCTATCCCTGACTACTGGGCTGCGGTGCATCTGTGTGTGTCTGGTATTTGCAGGTTGGGTGTTCTGGAAAATAAGACAAGACATTAAGGCAGTGGTTCCCAAAGTGTGCGCCAGGGTGCACTGGTGCGCCCTAGAAGATTTCCAGGTGCGCCCTATGGTATTCCAGAGAAATATGTGCCTGTTGGGGACCAAAAAACCAACAGGGTTTTTGGAGTTTAGATTTTTGGGGGACAGAGGTGTGGGGAATTGGCTGTAAGCTGACAGTCTGCCCAACTCCCCACCACACTTGCCTGATTAGGTTGCAAAAGGCTGTTAAGCTGTGGTGCTGGATTGTTTACACTACCCCCCCACCCTGTGTTCCCCGGAAAGACTGGAGGCAAGTTTCTTCTATCCTTTGTTTGGTGTAAAGTTAAGATGATATGTATGGTGGGGGTTTTCTGTACTCAACACAATTAAGAGTAAAAAGAGAGGAATTCTTCAATGTATTGATGAGGAAATGAGAGTTTGCCTTTCAAATATATGCCCAAACATTGAAGAAATCGCTAGGACACGTCAAGCTCATGTTTCTCATTAACACAAGAATGAAAAAACACATTTGTGCTGGGACCTGCTGAATTTACTGAATCTTACTAAGAACGTATCTATGTATATAAAAAATAACTTTTTTGTCATTTTTTAATTTTTTAACCCCTCATTTTATGAATTCTAAAAAGCATAACTCAAGAAATGTAACATAAAATGTTTTTTTAATTAATTTTAATGGGGTGGCATTAATAAATCAGGGTACATATGTTCAAAGAAAACATCTCCAGGTTATCTTGTCATTCAAAAATGTTTTTTAATGTCAGAATAAATTTAAATTTTTGTTATTTATTTCATTTAATTACTATAAAAGCACGCTTGGACTTTATATTTTTTTCTTTAATATTTAACTTAATTATTATAGCATATTTCTCAGAAATTTGTATATAGTGTGCCCACAATTATTTGTAGAATTTTAAATGTGCCCCGACTTCAAGAAGTTTGAGAACCACTGCATTAAGGAGTATACAACGTGTACTGGGATACCACCCGGGGAGCTACAGAACGGAGATGAGGAACGACTGGGCCATTATATCAGCACTGTGCTCAGGTATTGGTCTGGGGATGTTCCCGGAAGAGCAGGGCCTTGACTCCAAAGCCAATAAGACCAGATGAGGTTAACAGCTGGAGGTGACTGGCCAATCTAGTGGGATTTGGGCAGCAGATTCTTATTGCAGACTAGTATATTTGGATCTGCCTGTGTGTTTGTTGATCAATTCTTGAAAATATAAGGTATAAGAATTTTTTCATCTTTCTACAACAAGCTTCAACGATAAAGGGATATATTCAGACTTCAAAGAAAATTCTGAAGCAAATCACCTCTGGAAGAGTGGTTTTAATACTTATGCCTATCTTTGGTTATTCTGTGTCCTTCTACATTTCTGAATCACCAGACAGCAAATACTAACTCTTGAAACACATTTCTCAGCTGTAAACTCATAAAATTTTAATTGACGTAATATGGCTGGGACATCTATTACCATTTTATTATGTTAATCAATATAAAAATTTAATTTCTATACCAATATGTACGTATTCAGAAGTCCTAGACATTCGGATGCCAGCCATGATGTAACGTGCTTTCAGAAGTGAGGTGGGAATAATTTGCTTAATTTGTTTATTTATTTAGTTAGTTCTTTTTGAGTAAAATCCCCTGGCTGAGAGAAATAAAATCTGAACAGAATGTTGAAGAAGGAATAAGAGAGGATCACCAGATGAATGAATAAGGAGCAAGGGAACACCGGAAAGAAAATTGATCACATCTGGCCTGGCCTGTGGTGGCGCTGTGGACAGAGCGTCACTGTGGAATGCTCAGGTCTCCTCTTCAAGAACCTGGGCTTGCCTGATCAAGGCACATACGACAAGTGACAAGCAAGCAATGAACAACTAAAGTGAAGCAACTATGAGGTGACACTTCTTGGCCCCCCCCCCCTCTCTTCTCTCTCTGTAAAATCAATAAATAAAATTTGAAAACAAAAGAGAGAAACTTCATTACATCACAGAAGCAAGGTACAGAGTGTGTGATCTCCCGGCGAGAAGAGCATTTGCCTGTGGAGATGGAGGAAAGCCATGTGGCCCGGACTGTGGTGGGTCCCCTACCCAGGGCAGTATTGAGCAGCAGTTAAGAGTATGGCCTCCAGCCTGACCTGTGGTGGCGCAGTGGATAAAGCGTCGACCTGGGAACACTGAGGTCGCCAGTTCAAAACCCTGCACTGGTCTGGTCAAGGCACATATGGGAGTTGATGCTTCCAGCTCCTCCCCCCCCCTCTCTCTCTCTCACTCTGTGTCTCCTCTCTAAAATGAATAAATAAAAAGAAATTTAAAAAAATAAATAAATGAAAAAAAAAAAAGAGTATGGCCTCCAGTGTCATAGAGACCTGGACTCAAATTCATTTTCCAGCAAACAGTTGACTTTGGACAATTCCTCTCCCTTTGGTTTTCCCCACCTGTACCACGGGAGTGGTAGTTCTGACTTTCAATGTTAAATGATAGAATATTGAGTGCAAAGCACTTACCCTCGTGCCTGATACCCAGTAAACATGCATCATTAGGTAATTCAATAAACATCAGGATAGGCATATCATTACTATTTTAATCATTTTAGGGTTCAGTAATTCTTTTATGGCTTAACATTAAATGCATCCAGCACCATACGCATTCTATTCCTTAAACACTAAAGCCACCTCTCCTTTAGGAACCTCTTCCTGTTGAGGGAGTTTTCAGGGAAGTCTGCCACCTGAGCAGTGTGGAGGGTAGGCTCCAGAAACGCCGTTAATACTGGCTGCTGATTGTGTGGTGCTAATTAGATATGCAGATAGTGCTTCCTCAAAGTCTCCGAGACGTGAGATGCACATTGCTTTAGATTGCTTCCGCAACCCCCCCCACCCAAGGAATAGTCTTCACCTGTCTATTTATTGTATTTCCTTCCCTATAAGTTAGTGAAAAGCCTGTGGCTATAATCTTTAGGTAGTTAAAAGAAATAATTCCGCCGAGGTCTTTTCTCTATGTTTGTTTTCCTCTCTCTCTGACAGTTAGGGAAGAATCATGCGTTAGATTTACTCCCAAATGGGAAACGTCCACAAAACTAGCAAGACACGAGCAGCCAGTTAATAGGCTAAATAGATGGCAAGTTTTCTGCTGATCACACTTTCTCTTTCCCTCCCCCACCCACCTGCTCCCGTTCAAACTTAGTCCAGAATGTACAGGTATTTATCTGTCAGTTTATAAGTGTTGTTTCCTCAAAAATTGTAAGATGCTGATGAACAAGACCATAGATGGAATAGAGGGGTTGTGTACTTTGTGGCCCCCCGCTGTCATCCTGCTCTTCCTCTACTCCATCTCTAATGTCACTTTCAGGGTGACTCATTAAGAATTGTAAATCTGACCCTGTAGGCCCCCTGCTTCAATCCCTTCTGGAGCTCCCACCACTTTTGCTTTCTAGATACAGTTAAAATACAACTGCTCACAAAAATTAGGGAATCAGGGAACGTGCAGATACTCCACTGAAATACCCCCCAATTTTTGTGAGCAGTATAACTTCACCTCGTGTTCAGGGCTCTTCCTCTACCCCCCTTCTTTCATATTTCATTCTTCATGTGAATGGAGGTAGCTACCAGTGGCAGTGTGAGCTTTTGTGCCTCAGGGCCTTTGCACCACCTGGAGCCCCTCTTTAGTTTTCTTTCTTGTACTCACTCCTATTTTCAGGCTAACTCCAGGGTTGTTGCTTTTTTCCTAAAAGCTTTCCTTTACACCTCACCTGACTTGACTAAATTTGGATTATTTTTTCTCTGTTTTCATAGCTATCCTGAGTAAGCCTCCCTAACAGTACTTCTGACAATGTGTTGGAAGATAGTGGCATTCATGATTTGAGGCAAAGAGAGAGGGAAGAGAAGATTAAAGTAGGATTGATCTCCTGGAAGACAATCAATGTTTCTTAAATGGCTTAGAATGAATGTAGTTTATCAGTCTTTGAGATAGAGCTCAATGCCAAAGCAAAGTTTACAACTTTCTGGACAGAAGACGTCTAGATTTGTAGAGTTGGCAGGAAGTGAAGGAGTTGGATAATCCAGCATCTTCCTAAATTAGTGACCAAGTTTCCAGTCTGCCCGCCATCATACCTTTCCATCTTTGTTTAGTTTTCTCAGAACTGACTGGTTCTTGGATTCATGGCATTAGAGATTCATGAGGGATCTTGGCATTCAAATAGTCCACACTCTCATCCAGTAAAGAAACACTTTTTACAGATCTCTGCTCATTTGGAAGGTGAGACACTAAGCAGTGTAACTGGGACTCCCCACTCATGCCCAGATGACAGCAGTGACACAGCACGTGGGACCTGTTGTTCAGGATGACAGCTGAGGCCAGAACAATGGGTCTTTTCTGGAAAGATTTCCTGAGCTTTTTGGCTACTTGTTTCAAACCAAAATATTTAAATGTAGCACACAACCAATATTTATAACCAGTTATGCCCAGAGACCTTCACAGGGCTTATTACCAGGGGGATTTTCATGACCACTCTAGTCACAATAAAAAAAAAAAAAGAAAAGAAAAAAGGAATTTACTTGAGAAGTAAACCCTTGGGCGGGCCCGGGAAACAAAAACAGAGGCACCTCCAGAGCGTCTGGGTTACCTTTGCCAATCCCCCCCCCGCCCCCCCCACATTAGTCAGTTGCCCAGTGAAACTGACTTCCAGACAAGTTGGGTTTCTTAGAGAAATACTTAGACCTTTTCTGTTTTAACTTTATTCTTCCTTGCATAACCACCTTAAAAAAAATCTTTATAAAATACGTTCTATAGGTTTAGTATTCCAAATCCATGAGTTCCCAGATTTGAAAGATAAGGCCATATGATCAAATTTTTAATGAAAAAATCTAAGTCAGGCTGCCAATACTTCTTTGCATTGTCAAGACTCAGAGCTACTCAGAGATAGGGGATAGCTTTCCTGGGTCTAATCGTGACTCTTTGAACTGGGGTCAGCCAAAAGCATTTCTTTCTTTCTTTCTTTTTTTATTCAGTGAGAGGATGGGAGGCAGAGAGACAGATTCCAGTGTGCGCCCTGACCAAGATCCATCCAGCAAGCCCCCTAGGGGGCAATGTTCTGTCTATCTGGGGCATTGCTCCATTGCTCAGCAGCTGAGCTCTTCTTAGCACCTGAGGCAGAGGCCATGGAGCCATCCTCAGCACCTGGGGCCAGCTCACCCCCATAAAGCCATGGTGTAGGAGGAGAGGAGTAAGAGAGAGAGAGAGACAGACAGAGAGAGAGAGAGAGAGAGAGAGAAGCAAGAGGGGGAGGGGTGGAGAAGCTGATGGGCGCTTCTCCTGTGTGCCCTGAGTGGGCATTGAATCTGGGACAGCTGTACACTGGGCTGATGCTCTACCACTGAACCAACCATCCACGACCAGCTGAAAGCATTCAAAAGCTAATTAGTGCTCTTCCCTACACCACTTCTCCTCTTTTGCAACAATATGTCCTTCCATATGGGTATGGGTAGATTGTTTGAATTTCATATACAGCTTTTAAATTCATAGGAAGGTTGTCTAAGTTGAAATTTATCCAGCAGTGGTATGCTGAGCTGGCTTGAGAGAGTTCATTGCTAACTTTTCAGGGATTTTGAAGATCTGGTTGCTGGCCATGGGAGGGTTATTTACAACATGGAAAGTATCAAATGCAACAAATCAGGGCTAATTTATTATTTGCTTAAGAGCGTACCACTGAAAATATGTGAAAAGTGTTCACATATTAATTCATTCCTTCCAGGCTTTGTTAAAATGCCACCTCCTCTTTGAAGCTTTCTGGGATCCACTGTGCTTAGTCAAAATCCCTCTCCCGATGGTACTTTATTTTGAAGCTCTTTTATGAGATACATCACTTTCAACCAGGAGGCATGGACATTTATACACAGCCACATGGTTTAGTGTCTTTTTGAATCTTAGTTTATTTTGTGTTCAATCGCTATCTGATTTCTAAAGTATCCTTTAAAGTGTCTAGTGTGATGCCTGGCAGGTTTAGCGCTCAGAAAATATTTTATAAATTGTTGGTAAAATATTAGCTCACCAATGAGCCAAGGTTTGAGTTATACTCAGTTATACTCAGTGGAGTAGTAAAACCTCAGTGGAGATTTGCCTGTGGGAACCATAGCGTTGTCAGGGTATTGACCTGACGTTTTCCAAGTAATGTAGGCATGGGCGGGGGGTAGAGAGTGTCAGACCTTGTGTTTTAACTTTGGCTGCAATAATACTCCTTATCTTTGTCAGATTGGTCACTTGCTCCATTTTTTTTCTTTTTTTGGTTATAAAATTGCTCTCCTTAGGGAAGAAGGTAGGAAGGAACATGCCATCTTGTGATATCAAACTGTTGAATTATTTCAGAGGGAACAGAAGCCAAACCATTAATTTTTTTTTTGAGACAGAACTGTTGCGAGCATGCTTTAAGAAAGGAAGTGGATTCAAAGAGGAGCAAAGGATTGACATTTCTTGTGTCATCTATTTACTTCTTCAATCAAAACATGTGTTGGGTGAATAATATATTTCAGGTTTTGTTTTATGCGCTGAGAATATAGAGATAAATAAAAACTCATGCTTCCCTGTGGAAATTGTAATCAATGAGAAGGTGAAGCTGAAAAAAATGTGTTCAGAAAGAGATTTCCTCTAGATTATAGGAAATTTAAGAGCCACATAGAGTGGCAGATGGATGGACCAACAGAAAACAGTTTTAGAAAGTGAAGAGTGTGATGTCTAATAGAGAAACATACAACTTTCCCTCCCCTGCATAATTGGAGTTGAATTCAGAGGGAGAAAGAGATATAGAAATGTGGGTTTGAATAGACACCCCCTTCCTCCTTCCTGGATTTAGACTTCCAAAGATATCTATCTATCTATCTATCTATCTATCTATCTATCTATCTATCTGGGAATAAACAGCATATCTATATCTATATCTGTATCTATATCTGTATCTGTATCTATATCTATATCTATATCTGTATCTGTATCTGTATCTATATCTATATCTATATCTATCTATCTATCTATCTATCTGGGAATAAACAGCACATCTATATCTGTATCTATATCTATATCTATATCTATATCTATATCTGTATCTATATCTATCTATCTATCTATCTATCTATCTATCTATCTATCTATCTATACTGATACATGCTGTTTATACCGAGTGGGGCCATTAGTGCTAAAGAGCTTAGCTACATGGCTAGTAATTAGGAAGAGGCGATGAGATGAGGAACCCTATTTCCCAGAGGTCTTCGCCTCATTTCCCTCCCACGCCTTTAGTCTGCCCGTCTGTGCCCTGGAGGTAGCGACAGCAATTCCGTTCTGACGGTGGCACAGACGAACCACTGAAAGCTGTTTTGCACGTGTCCAGGGACTTCCAAGAGAGGATCTCAAAGTGAATCGGGGCTGCTGTGTGCCACAAAGGCGACCACCATTTCCCTTTGGCTTTAGAGGGTGTCCCATCATGAGAATGAACTTTGGGTTTTATCTCTCCCTTTGAAATCCAAGACATCCAAGGGAGACATCTGAAGGCAAAGACACAATGATTCCCCAATCCAAAGCCAAGTTAAAATACACAGCGATGCGTTGCATTTACGATGAAATGGTATTTGGCGGCTGAGATGGAGGACAAAGAAAGATTAACCTGCAAACATAAAACAGGCCTTGAAATTCCTATTAGTCCCGGGCCCCAGGGCACAGACGTTTCCAGCAGAACACTTATTTTTCAGAAGTCAGGGAACAATGGCAGAGGGAACACAGGAGGCCTCATTTTTTCCCCCTTCTCCATCTGAAAGGTACAGTTATTAAAGCAAAGTTTATTAATGATTAGGTGATGGATGAGGAAAACCAGGTTTGGCAAGTTGTTATTGAGGACTGTTTCCTTCTGGGGCTCAGTCTATGCCTTTGAGGGCTGCATCCAGTGTTAAACATTTAAAGATGGCTATGGTTTCCCACCTGCTGGCTTTCTAAAGCCCAGTTCCAAGTGAGGAACACCTAGCTGTCACCGTGCTGGAAAACTTCCATTGGAATTGAACCACAGGTGGATCAATCTCGTTAAAGGAGAGTGCTTTCAAGCCCCGCTGGATTTCAGTATAGAGAAAAGCAGTTCTACTCTATTCATTTCTTTTGTACTCTCTGTGATCTATTAATTACTCTACTTTTTTTTTTTTTTTTTTTTTTTGCTTTTGTAATATTGGATTAGTTTATTTATTCATTCCATGTCCAACACAGAGAATGGGCAAGTTTTTGGTTCCTGAATCAGATCACCTTCTGTTGTCGCAGTTTAAGGGCTCTAGAACCAGACCCCGACACAAGGATTTGAGTGTAAAGAGTTGACTTGGGAAGTGAAAGAATTACAAATAGGGAAGTCGACGGTGACATTGGGAAGGGAGGGCAGCCAATGAAAGGTACCCGCCACCCTGGCTAACTGGAGTGACTATTACCATTTGCACTGGCTGAACTCATCTTCCTTATGGGTAACCGAATTCATAGCTGGCAGGATTGTTTTCAAGATCATGGGCCTAGATCTTCTGGAGCTAAACACCGTCTTGAGAGTAGAATTATTGTGTCAGATGAGGAAAAGGGGAAAAATTCATGTTTTATATCTTTCCCCTGAATCTGTAGCTCAGAGATCTCACTAATTGTTTGCATTTGAACACATGAGATGTTTCACGGGAGCTGTTTGAGGTTTGACCCGCTCTTTCCCGTCTCACGCTGAGAGTGAGAGGCATGCTTTCCGAGATGAAACAGGCCCACCTCTGCAGGAGTAAGAGGAACAGAGGAAGTTCTCTTCTGACATCATTTCCGAGGTTAGTAATTTGCCAAACTCTGATGATGCAAAGAAGAGCTTGGGAAGGCACTTCTGTCCTTTGTGTCCAGTCTAAATGCAATCATTTTGTTTGTTTTTAGCAAGCGAGCGAGCGAGAGAGAGAGACAGGAAGGGAGAAAGAAGAAAAGCATTTATTCTTCATTGTGGCACCTTAGTTGTTCATTGATTGCTTTCTCATATGTGCCTTGATGGGGGGGGGGGGCTGGGCTCCAGCCGAGCCAGTGGTCGTTTGCTCAATCCAGTGACCTTGGGCTCAAGCCAGTGACCTTTGGGTCCAAGCCAGTGACCATTGGATTATGTCTATGATAACATGCTAAAGCTGGCGACCCACAGTCAAGCCAGTGACCTTGGGGTTTCGAACCTGGGTTATCTGCGTCCCAGGCCAATGCTCTATCCACTGCACCACTGCCTGTTCAGGCCTAAATACAAGTTTGAACTTGTAGGCGGTTTGTTTGTATGTGAATGCGTATGCTCTGCTGCCCTGGGACGTATCTTAGAGGCCCTGCATTCCATCGGGTGGGTGAGTTACAGAAAGGGTCATTGCATTATGTAGGCTCAATTTCACAGGGAGGATGCATGCACATGAGCTTCATTGTCCCAGGGATGGTGGCCTGGCTGAGGGCAGGGGCAAGGAGTGTCAAGGGCCAGCAGCTGGCCAGAAGTAGCTTCCAGCATTTTTTTCTAAAGATGGAAAGAATGTAGCAAAAGAAGAAAGGGTAAGAGTACACCACGGTCTCATTAGCATTTGCTTCTTGTCACCCTGGAAATGTCAGTCACCAGTTGGTAGCAAAATAAAGATGTAACGTTGGTGATAATGAATTAAATTGTGGCCATTTGCATTGGAATGTCATGATAATGATCAGGAATTACCATTGTATATATTCCCCTTGACAGTTTGAAATTGGACTCCAAGCTAATAGTGTTTTGGATGAACTTTAAACCAATGAAATCGCTTCTAGTCGAGTCCTTTTGGCAAGCCATGTGGATTCGGAAAAGTTAATTTGCCTCCGCCTTTGTTCAAGCTGTTTGGTAATTGATGAACGTACCATAAAAGTTTTAATGAATAACCACAGGGGCCATTTAACTTATTTACTAGGTAGAAGGGAAATGTACTTGCTTACCTTCCAAATGAAGCCAACACGGACTAAACACTGTCTTTGTGTATTTGCGTGTGTGCACAATCTCTGACGCACAAGACAGCGCCAGCAAATATTTTCAGAAGGTCTGAATGGAGGAGTTGCCGTTTCTTCATTAACTTTGATTTATAGTTCTGCCGCAAGCATTAGACATTGCTCAGGGAGGACTTATGTCTCTGTGCACGAGGACCGGAGGCTGTGTTGCATTGGGGTTACACAGCAACCCACAGAATCAGCACATATTTTCACAGCATCTGTGGTGTGAATAACTCTCCAGCAACACTCCATTATTGTGAAGCATTTCAAATAAGAGCCACATTTAAAAAAAGAAATTGAACTTATAGGGATGATATTGGTTAATAAAATTATACAGGTTTCAGGTGTACAGTTCTATAATCCATCGTCTGTATGTTGTATTCTGTGTTCACCACCCCAAGCCCAGTCTCCTTCCAGCACCGCGTTTGTTTTGTCTGATCTTTCAGAGTCTAATTACACCACAGCATCCTTTTATAAGTAGAATCGTATTATGAGATCAGTACCCACAGGTAGCTTAGTTTCCCATTAAGTTGTATTCCTCGGTAGGTCTTTGTAGAATGTTAAGGACGCTGCCACCTGCTAACAAAGGAGCTTGCAGAGTCAAAACATGTGCCCTCTCCCTGTCACACCGCCTCAGCAGGAGCCTCTTAGAGATGCAGGTGAGGTTTCCAGCCTATTACTCCCCAGCTATGCCTTTCGGGGAGCGTTCGTTCAGCTCCCCAGGCCTCAGTGTCCTTCTCTGGAATGATGAACTGACATTGAAAGTCTGTTGTGTGGTTGCAATGAGTCACACATGACACAACACCTAGAAAAGTGGGTCTCACCTGGTTGGCCTCGTAAGACCCAGACTCTGGACCCCACTGTCCAGGATGCTGATTCAGTAGGTCTGGGGTGGGGCCTGAGAACTTGCATTTCCTCTGAGATCTCAGGCAATGCCAGTCCAGGGGCCACACGCTGACAGCCACTCGTCTAGAAGATAAAAAGCATGTGGGAATTTCGATTATCTTCTTCCATGGCTGGGATAAATTACTACATCCGTCTTAGCCCTGAGAGGACCTCCCTGATGTTGTTATTCACCTATAATCTCTACCTACTCCAGAAACTTACACAGTCATTGCTGAGGACTGGTTCAATTGAGCTGTGGCGTTCAGACGCTCCAGCAGCTGTGAAGTGCAAGGCTGTCGCACAGTTGGTCAGAGAGCAGAAACTGTGGCTGGATTCCCTGTGAAACCGTCCCACCTCTGCCAGTCGTCGTTTCTATGTCCTTGGGCGAGTTGTAAGTTCCTCCAGCCTCCGTGTTCTCATCTGTGAATTGGGCATAGTAATAGTATATGCATCACAGTGTTGTTTATCATTTTTATGTTTCTGAACCCTAAAGGTGCTTAGTGCAGTATCAGGTATGGACAGTATCCAGACATTTCCAGCTGTCATTATTTTTAGTATTCACTGATAACAGGGTCACCTCTCTCCCCCTATGATAGAGAAATAAGGTCCTCACCATGGTTCTGTTTCTGAAAGCTGTTGTGTCACATTAGGGGCATTTCTGTCTTTGGGTATTTGCCTCAAAATGCAACTATTCCTGTGAGTGACAACAGACAAGCATTATATTAATTTGCATTAAGAAATAGGTATACCAGATAACCTCGTTGCATTACACGTGGAAGCAGATGTCCTGAAGACATAGGTTTTATGTGTTTACCACACAAAGTCAAGTCTTCTTCCATCACCATTTATTCTCCCTTAATACGATAGACAGATGATGTATTATAGAACTGTACACCGGAAACCTATATAATTTTGTTCACCAGTATTATCCCAAAGAAGTCAATTTAAAAAAGTAAGTTTTATGGGTGTAAGTGGACAGACTGGGTCAGACAAAGTTATCAGTTTCTGATGGGAACTTACTTTGGGAGGCATGGGCAACATAAACAGCGGAGGCTGACTCATAGGTGTGGCAAAGGGCATTAAAGGTCAACTTCTCCCTTCCCACTGTTGTATCTTGGTCTGACTCTATTCACAAGTGGTGGGGGTTCTGGAATCAAAATAGACCCGAAATGGGTCTGGGCTGTAGCTGCTCCAATTTTGGGAAAAATATTACCTATGCAGACATTATAATTATTAAAATAGTGTGAGTTGGAAACGAAGAAAAGGTATAAAAAGAGTGAAAGCCATCCTTATTTTTATCATCCATCGACAACCACATTAGTGTTTATGCCTCCTGAATTTTTCTATGTAGACACATACATACATTTTACTTACTAAGCCAAAATTATATTTTTAATCTATGATGTTTTTAACTTGCTGTTTCTCTATCAATAATATATCATAGATGACTTTGTATATTAAAAAATAACCTATAACCTTATTTTAACATCTACACAGAATTCAGTTGCATGGCTATATCGTAAGTGGCTTGTCAAGTCTATGAACTGCATGTGGTATGATGAATACTTTATATATATATCTTTGTCATACATTCTTTATGATAATTTTGAAAAGTTGAATGGCTCATCAAAATATTATGCAGGTTGTCGGCATTTGAGCAGTGAGTTACACAGAGTAAAGGAAAAGCTTATTTTATTGTAATATTTTTGCTAGCTAGTGACCATTCATTCATTTATCCATTAATTATAAATGAGTTTCTGGTATGTGCCAAGCCTTTGATTTTAACACTGAATAAGTGCAGATTAAGTTTGTTTAAGATGGTGAAAAAGCCAGTGTATTTTCATTCACTGGGGGTGCAATGTGTGTTTCACTCTTACATGCAAATGATCCTTTTCTTTTTTTTTAATTTAATGAGAGGCAGGTAGGCAGAGCAGACTGCTGCATTCATCTTGACTGGTATCTACCTGGCAAGCCCAATAAGGGGCAACGCTTTGCCCATCTGGGGTGTTGCTCTGTTGTTCAGCAACTGAGCTCTTCTTAGTGCCTGAGATGAAGGCCATGGAGCCATCCTCAGTGTCCAGGGCCAACTCACTCCCATTGAGCCATGCTGCAGGAGGGGGAGAGAGAGAAAGAGAAAGAAATGAGAAGGGGAGAGATGGAGAAGCAGACGAGTGCATCTCCTGTGTGCTCTGACTGTGAATTGAACCTGTGACATCGACACAACAGGCCGATGCTATACCACTGAGCCAAACAGCCATGGGCCAGCGGAAAACTATCTTGTCCAAATCTGCTTATGTCACCTTGGCTGCTTATTAGAATCACCTGGGGAACTTTGAAAACTTTGAAAAAATATGAATAACTGGTCTCTTCTGAAGCACTTCTGCAATCTATGCTTGAGTCTGAGAACAAGGTAGTTATTAATTGTCCCTGTGGATTCTAGTGAGCAGGCAGTTGAGAACCACGGAGCTGGGGCGCTCACGCCTCTCTCATTTGAATGAGACCCTGCCCCCAAACTGCCAGTCCAACCAAGCTTCGGGTTCTCTTTGTGTCTGGGCCTCAACCCACCTGGGGACTATAAGGAGTATCTTGTAACTGTGGGGTTGGGGGGCAGCATGAATACTCTTACTTTTATTTAGGATGAAACAAAGGTCACCATTGTTTCCTTTCTTGCTGAAATCTCCTCAAATTTGAGGTATGTGAGTTGAGTCTTACTTTTCTTTCATTTCTGGCTATGATCACACACACACACACACACGCACACACACGCACACATACACACGCGCACGCACACGCGCGCGCACACACACACACACCTTTGAATTTCATGTGGTTGGGTTATGTCAGTCTTCTACTGGTAGACTGAGTGAAATCCATACGTTCAGGTGCCCACATAATTCAGAGCAATGAAGAATCGTTTCTTTCCCCCCAAATGGGTCTTAAATACTTGCTTTATTAAAACCAAAATATGCTTCAAAAATACATTTTGGAGGCGCAAATGGCTTGGATGGCAAAGAGAGTGTTCTATAAATCCCGATAACAACAAACCGCTCACCCCGCCGTGAGCTTGCACGGGCTCGGAAGCCCCGCTCTGAGGGTGAGCCTCATGCCCCCGTGTTTTCCAGAGTAATTCAACTTGCTCTCCTTGGATGGAGACATTAGGTTTTGAAAAATAGTAAACTGTGCTTGCCTTGAACAAGGTTTGAGAAAACTATGAATTTCCTTTTTACTGTTTATTAAACTTCTCAAGAAGCTCTCAGGGTTCTGGTTAAAGGGGTCTGCCTGAGTTCACGCCATTATAAACGCATGTGGTGTTCAGAAATATAACCAGCAACAACAACAAAAATTGTATCTCAGGGTTGCTGCCCCAACTGATAACTCTTGCTGCCACTGGCTGTTAATATTTATTAAGAAGAGAAATAGTTTTTCTAGTCTTCAAATATAAAAGGATGGTCCTTCCTTCTTTATGATCTTGTTAAAGCTTACTCTGAGTTCCATGTTTTTTATGTTCCAGGCCCTTGTGTACAGAACTTCACCTGTTGTAGCTCATTTAATCTCACAACTGGAGATGTGTGCACAGACCTGGCGTTGTGAACGGCAGCCAGGTAAGCTCATGACTCAGCCGCTAGACCTGCGCCCTGAGGCAGAAGAAAAATGAGAGTATGTCCTGAACCTTAGGGTCATATAGTGGGAGAAACTGATAATTTACAACAACCAAGTTTACTTTGTGCAGAAGGGAAAAAGTGGCTTTCTTCCACAATGTTATCCTATTCAGTAAGTCAGTGAAGAATTCCTGGTCTTGCCTTATCGTATCCCATCTCCTTTGAGTGTACATGGCTCAAACACTCATATATCCACTAATAACATGTAAGAATTCAGATTCTTGTCTCAGGCTTGTATTGATGAGTTGTGTTCAAACCATTATGTGCTGCCTACAAATTCTATTCTCATTCCCAATGTCTTTGGTCCTCTGGTTCCGTATTTGATTATGTGTGTTAGATACAGGACTCTTTGCCTCCAGGGCTGTGTGTGTGACAGCTTATCTTAAAACCTCCTGAAACCTAGTATCCATGTCTTTCCCACTCAATGATTCAACATCTATTTGTTTAAAACCTGCTACATGCCAGTACCCTGCCCTTAACCCTGTAGGTACAGGAGAGAAAAGTAATGTCTGAACACTGGTGTTGACGTGGTCCTATGATAGTCATTTGTCCTATCCCTCCCTTTCTGTGGAATCTATTGTGCACACAGAAGAAATAGCTTAAGCTTCCTCTGACCTGTTTCTTCATTCCGGTAGTTTACTTAGTAGGGGTGTAAATCTGACTTGTCATTTGATTGACCTCAACCTTGATTTCTTATCTGTACAATGGAGATCGTAATGTAAAATCTACTACCTTATAGGTTCATTATAGAAGTACAGACATGCAGGAGGGAGTGAAAAACGATCATCTAGGCATTTAACATTGGGGAATTTAAAAAAAAAAAAGAAGATGCAATATTTATGTGATAGAATACCACAAAGCAACAAGAATCAATGGGCTAATATGTTGTGTATTTATATGACTGTGGCTATAAAAACAAGAATATTGAATAAATGTTTATGATCTAAGTGGGAGTATACAGAATGATATTGTTCATGATGAGTGAGAAAATAACTCACCCAACAGTATTTCCTATTGGTTACGGACACAGACGTGTCATAGAGGGAAAGGATGACAGACACCAACTTCTTAATGATGTGACCTGGGGAATTTATTTGGACAGGACTAAGAGTTTCCATTTTCTTGTCATTTGACTTCTTACAAAACAGTGTTTATTCATCAAATATGACAAAAATGTTAACTTTTTATTTTTAGGATGAATACATGTAATTTTTCTCCTTCTCCTTATAATTTATATACTTAATCACAAAATGAAAAGGGAAAGGGAGAGGGAGACAGAGAAAGGGAAGGCAAGAAGAAGAGGGAGTCTGTTTCTCAGAGAGAAGTGAGGAGTCGAGAAAGGGAAAATCCCATGCCACATGATATTCGTTACACCTGGGACCCCCGAGAAGCTGGGCAAGCATTGATTGCTTTGGCCGTTTCTTCTCTCCTGTGATTGAAGCAGCAAAGGTTTTAAGAGCTTCAAACCCCAACTCTGATCTGAAAATGAAGTTAGGTGTTTGGGCAACAGCTGCTAGAACAGCCCAGCTCCCTCTGGAACCTCTGGTGGGCTTCAAAGCAGCTGCTGGGAGGGAGGGACTCGAGCACACCGACTGGGGTATGTGTGTGTTAATAAAAACAAAATGACTCTCTCTAAATAAAACATGGCTGGTTTCCCTAGGATGAAGGCTTCACTTCCAATTCCACAGTTCTCTCTCTTCTGAGATTTCGGGCAAAGAACTTAGAGCATCTTTCCTTACCCTGGGGGCCTTTGTGTCAAACAGCCCGATACTCCTATCTGTCTCAGCTCAGCCATTTCCTCTGCGGGACCTGGGCAAAGTAATTAACCTCTTCGGGCCTCAGTATCCTATTCTGTCCATTAGCTTAGACCCTTGCGATGAGGTATTTAAAGAACTCGAAAAATGGTAGGACTCAATCTAAGTGAACACCTTTTACTCTCCTTGTTCATGTACTCCCTGGTTTTATGAGACTCTGTTTGGATCACCTTGTTCACTAATAGGGTGAGCAGCTTGTCCTGATTTGCTTAGGGTTTTCCGGTTTTGTACTGAAAACTCTGTGTCTTGGGAAATCCCTTTGTCCTGGGCAAGCCAGGATGGTTGCTCATCCCTATGGTGCATTCTGGTATGAAATAGGAAGCGTTAGTGGTCCTTGAAAAGTTTATAATCTAATATTAGTTCTTAATCCTGTCATAACCCTTGATGTGTCCATTGTCCTTATTTATTTATTGTTATTACTCTACAGCCTCCCACACTAGACTACCAATCCATAAAAAGCCAGAAATACATTATTTTTTCTACTTTTATCTCTTATCAAAAACTCATATATTTACTGTGGAGTCAATAAATATGTACATGCTGATTAATCAATATGTGAGAGCAATGCAGTCTCTTCCCAGTTTTTATCATTTGAATCATAACATTTGACTATTTTAGTATTTACATTTCTACTTGGATTACGTGCTTTTGTTTGTTTGTTTTGTTTTTGTAACAGACACAGTGACAGATAGGGACAGACAGACAGGAAGGGAGAGAGATGAGAAGCATCAATTCTTTGTTGCGGCATCTTAGTTGTTCATTGATTATTTTCTTATATGTGCCTTGACCAGGGGGCTACAGCAGAGTGAGTGACCCCTTGCTCAAGCCAGCAACCTTGGGCTCAAGCTGGTGAGCCTTGCTCAAACTAGATGAGCCTGCGCTCAAGCTGGCGACCTCGGGATTTCGAAACTGGGTCCTCTGTGTCCCAGTCCAATGCTCTATCCCCTGCACCACCACCAGTTCAGGCTCTACTTGGATTATGTACACATATATACGGAAACATTGATGTGGACTATGTCAATCGCTGGTGCTTAAAATTTTGTATTTTTAGGAATCACTTTGAGGTGTTGTTAAAGTTCAAATTTGGGGGCCCTGTGCCTGAGAGTCTGCTACAAGAGCTAAGGGATAGAGCCCAAGAACCTGCAAACACTCGCAGCGATTCTCATGTTTCAGTAAAATTGGGAAAAACACAGATCTATCCCCTTTACCTGTGAATAGGGTACTATCTGGTTTGCTCCGGTGGTCTTGGTTGACTCACTGAAATCATCAATAGTGCTCCTTTTTAACTTCAAGTGTCCCTGATCCGATGGATACATATACAGTCATCAGACTCATGTATCTTCACATGTAAGACTTACCACACCCTGCAGAGAGAGAGAGAGCTGTTGTTAGCTACCTTTCTAGGGATTTTATTTTTCTCATAACTTACAGCTTTCCTTTCTTAGCCTGTAGTAAAGTCGGCTTTCTTACTTTTAAAATTGTGTATCATCTTCAAAGGTAAAAGAGCCCAAGACACTGTTTTAACCTACGTTTTGTTCTCAGCAGAAAAGGAACACCTGCTTGCTCCGCCCCCTGAGTACAATGTTAAGGTTCCCACAGCGGAGATAGGCTAGCCTGGGGCTTTAACAGAAATGAGATCATTACGAAAAATCTTTACCCCCTTGTAGATGGGACTGACTTTCCTGTGCAGATAATCCCAGGGGGATAATCAAAAAACCCTGGTGGATAATTTTATTAGGAGCCCTCATCTAGAGCATCATATTCAGTCCTCGTCTTAGTAACAGCTCCAACTAAATTCTCTAAGTGTGTGAGTTACCTGGTACTTAAAGATGAGTTAAGGAAGTCAATTTAGATATGAGTTTTATAGTTGGAAAGTGTTCTTCTTCTTTTCTTTTTTTGTACTTAGCACAGTAAAAATGAGTGCTTTGGACAAGAGGCGGTGGGGATTGGATAATTGGTAGCAGGTTATGTGGGGTTTAAGGCTTTAGGCTCTAGGAGCGTACTGCTTGGGTTCCACCATTTACTAGCTGTGTGAAGTTGGGCAAATTATACTAGTTCTCTCAATCTTAATATCTTCATTATTAAACGGGGGTGATGATGGTACCATACGGCATGGTGGGGATCGTATAAATTAAGCCATGTCACGGACACTCTTTCCACTTCTGCGACATCTCCTTGGCACACCTCCGACTTGAGCCGCAGCTTTGGTGGATGATTTCAACTCCCACTCCCTCTGTCTCATGTCGAGCATTGCTTATCTCCCTGGTGTTTTTGCCCCGGGCCTTCTCCGAATATTGGGATCCCCCTTAGCTCATCTACAAGAACAGCCCAGAAGTACAGCGGAGATCACCTTGAACTGATGAGCCTTGGAAGTCAGTGGATATTGGCCACAGCCCGCTGTGATTCAAAAGAACAATTCTGGAAGCCCCTTTGCATGCTTCTCACAAGTCTTGGCAAGGTCAAGGCCTTGTTTCCTGAATCAGTGACCTGCGTACAATATACTTACTAGCTTTTGCTTTTTCTCTGTCTCATTCCTTTCATCTCCTCTCTCCAGTTTACCAGGATCACCTCCACCCCATGTCTTCTCCCCACAAACCTGGTCTCAAGCTCTAGGAAAATCAGACTAAACTGTAAAAGCACTAAGCACTGTTTTGGGTGCATATTAAGCTCCCAGTGAAAGTTAGCTGTTACTACTAACGGCAATCAGACATAATATTTTCCTTTTGTACTGCAGGGTGAGCTAGAGATCTGTAAAATTTAGAGTGAAGGAACCTCTCCGATTCTTTTCCTGTGAAATAGACTTGAGATGAAGGTTTTTTTCTCCCTCCATCCGAACAGCTCATTTTACCCTCAACAGTCTTCATTTTACCAAGAGAGATATCTATTGTTTTCTACCTCACAGAAATATTCTAGGAGTCATAACCGAGTGCTTTTTCTTACTTCTTCCATTCCCCCAGGCAGAGAGAAGGAAACCATGCAAATTCAGAGTAGTTGGTATTGAACAACTGTTAATCTCTTTTATACTTTACCGCTGCTCCCGCAGCATGAGAGAGACTAGTTTCATTACCTCCACCAGCAAATGTTATTATTTGTTGAACATCCGCTTGTCCTCGTGTTTAAAGATGTAGGCCCTCCTTGACATTTTGTTTGTCTAACCACTTTGCAGGAATTCCTGTGGGTATTCTGAAGCTGAGCCCGTCTTCTTCATTCATCCCAAACATGTAAGTCTCATCCTCAATGACAAAATATTTCAAGACTTTAGACATGCTTCCTGACCGGGTCTCTGGGTAAATAAGATTTTGGAAATTTATGGAGTAAAAAGAGATGCATTATCGTTGTGGAAAGACTATTTCTGACACTCTGTTACGGCCCAAATTTTCAGTGTCCTAAACTTTTTCCTAGTTGATGATGACAGGTTTTGACTGATGGTCAGTGGAATTACAGATAGACTATGTCAACTTTGTTTTCCAAGCCATTTCTTTTGTGAAACGTTTCCTTTCTCCAAAATGCTAAGAAACGTGTCTGTTTTCTTTGTAAGCTTTTGTTATGAAAGGGTTGTTTGTAGGAGTCCCCATTGGTCAAAACCCCTCACAGGATGTCTCTCTGTCTGGTCTGATAATACCTTGTATTTATCCAATCACAGTCAAGTAAATCGCTACCATAGTCTTTCTTCCTGAAATATAAGTGCCTTGAATAATTTTTTTTTTTTTTTTTTTTTTTTTTTTTTTACTAATTAGTTCCTGACACATGAAGGAGATTCATGAATCTTTGGTCTCATTTTCATATTATGTTCACTTTGGTTCTGTAAATCCCATTATAAAGCTTCTCAATAATCATAAAAATGCAAGAATTAAATTGAAAATTTTATAATCTGGTCACTTATGCCTCTTGTAGGAATCACTTCCTTTGGGAAAAATATGTCTTCCGTTTAGTGGAAGTGATGGAAAAGCATATGAGGGATAAGAAAATGGTCAAAATTATAATGAGCTAGAATAACAATCGTTTGGGTAATGCCTTTAACATCACAAATAATTGAAAAGACAAGAACAGACAGCATTTAACAGCAGCTCTGTTCTGGGGAGTGTGCTGAGAGCTTTGCATCGGTCCTTTTCTTTGTGATTCACAGAGATGCTACGGACTGAGTGTTACTTCTGGGTTTGAGGTTAAGGATTGGCTTGCCATGGTTAACACAGCCTGAGAAAAGTAGACCTGGTGTTCCAACCAAGGTTTACCTGACTTCACGATCTATATATTAACAGTGACATAATCTATACTACTTCCTGTCCAAGCTGTCAGGTTAGTCCCTCTTTTAGGGTCAGGGATCCTGATATTCAGGAAGGTTCCGGACTTCATCTAAGCCTCCGTACTGGAAGAAGCAGAATTAGTAGCCAACTTGTCTCCTTCTTCCCCCTTTCTCCTGGACCATCTTCCCCACCCCTCCAAAGTATATACTGTTGAAAAGTGTGGAGAACTCATTGCTACACATTTGAACTACGCATGCTTTTTCTACCTCAGTAAAACTCGGGGGGTGGGAGGATTATTTTAGAGCAGCTTCCCTAGAAAGCTGAGCCTGGGACACAAGCTACGTGCTCATATTTGACTGGGGAGAGTAACTTTTCGGAAGCAGAGTGAGGTGAAAAGAAATGAAGTTGGAAGGTGAAAGGGCGAACACGAGGGGATCCAGCAGGTCCCTTCTTTGGGAGAGTGAAGCTGATTCCTCAGTCTCAGGGGATGCCTTCTGAAGGTATGTGTGGACTTTTTTTTCTTTTTAGTCAGTCTTGAGGCAGGAAGTGGGGAAGGATGTAATTACGGACTCTCGTCTCCTACTAACTATAGTTCTTCCTGTCGTATATCAACTTCCCCACATGTTTGGGTTACTCTTGGCTCTTCTGCCACAGCTTTTCTAGTAGTTTACCGAGGATGTTGACACCAAGACAATGTAAGTGTCTATGTGGCAAGCCAGCCTGCAGGAGGAAATCCGGGGGCAACCTGTACCGGGTCACCTGCAGTGTAGAGGTCCACGGACCCCCGGGCACCAGCCCGACACCTGCATGGGCATTAAGCAAATCCTCAGAGCAACCGGGAAACTTGCAGGACACGTGTGGAGCTGCACCAGTCACGATGCTGTCACATCATGCTTGCGCAGAATGTCACAATTCCCCAAAGCTCTGCATTGCGTGACAGGAAAAAGACAAAAGCAGATTAGAGAGAATCAGGAATTCTGGGAAAACTAGGGTTCTCCTCAAGAGAATGTTTTTTCTTATCGACCCAGAAATATGTTACAGCTTTCCTGAGATTCTAAAAGCAGAGGTTGTAGGTTTACAGTACCCCCCTGCCCCTGAATGCCCTGGATGGGTTTGATCAGGTAACATTGCATGTGCACAGTTACAAATTATATCAGGTTGATTTGGACTTTGATCTAATAACAGCTCACTCCAAACAGGCGCTCAGCATTATCACTGTGGAGCGTACCTCTGCCCATCCATGTTCTCAGATGCCCATTAGGAGCTGGGCTCCTCTGCTCCTAGTGGACCTCTCTCGGCCTCACTGCAGACGCCCGTGAGCTCATGCAGTGTGAGGGATGCTGACTGCAACAACCCTCCCCGCAAAGATAAAAGCCTCCCCAGCTACAGCCTATTAGACTGTAATTATTGCCAGGAAGTCTTCCTGGAAGGTCAAAAGTGTCAAGCAGAAAACAATGACTGAGAGAGGCAGCGAGATATTTAAACCCCGTGGTCTGGAGCACAGGTTCTGACTTATCATGTCCCAATGCTGGGAAACAGCGGAGCCTGGGGAGTCGGGATGGACGCTGCGTCAGAAGGTGGAGGCATCATTCAGCAGAAGGAAGAGAGATTTGTCCCTTTCCCGTCCTCCTGGACTATATGAGTTCTATATGAGCTGGTTGTTGAAAACAAACAAACAAACAAATAAATAAATAAAAACTAAAATTGAGAGTCCCCTTACTTTCCACTGGGTGCTGTCAACATTGACACTGGTCACAAGGGCTGAGAAGTGGTATATGTCACATCCTCATGGCCAGGTTCTTTTGTTACGAGCAGGGACAGCAGTTCTGGCCGCAGCTTAGACGCGTCATCAGTGGAGTGGCCTTCTACGTTCCCAGCGTCGGACAATGGCACCACCGACACAGACAGACAGAGTGTCCTTAGCCTCTGTTGTCAGCAACCTTGGCCCAGGCGTAGTAACCTCAGTGTCATCAGCAGCTACAATGATGACACCAGCGGGGACGAGTAGCAAGAGGTGTATCTTTGTTCAGGGACATGCGAGCTCCAGAGGCAGGCAACGGGCTATGGGCAGGAGCGTGCTTTTCTGTGTTCTTCAACGGTGCCGGTGTTGGGGCCATTTCAGGACCCCTCGGTTGCCTAAGAAAACCTGCTCTACAGTCTCATGGATTAATTCAGAGGTTGGCATACTTTTCCCAAGAAGAGCCAGGTGGTTAATATTTTAGACTTTGCCAGTCTCACCATCTCTGTTACAACTACCCAATGCTGCTATTGTAGCACAAATGCAGTCGTAGATAACACATAAAAGGGATAGTGTGGCTTTGCTTCAATACCAATTTATTTACAAAAATCGGTCGTGGGCCAGTTGTGGCCCCGGGCTGTGGTTTGCCTACCCCTGGACTGCTGAAAGCGTCAGCACAGGAGGATCAGAGTGGAGGCTTCTTCTAATCTCTTATTTACATCAGACCGGAAAACAGCCCCCCCACTCTGCTTTTAACACTGTCATTTCTTTCTCTGCCATTAACATTTTATTTTGTCTTTATAACTCTTTTAACTGCATGAAACATGTACGTAAGACAGTAAAGGATAGTGATGTATTCATAATTTTTTTATTTCCTGAAGGATAAGTGAAAATGAAATGTACTCACCAGCTACCACAGTCAACTGATAAAATGATACGTTCTTCAGCCATCGATCAGTAAATAAAACACAAGATGTAGGGATTCAATTATTTTATAAGCATAATGTGTGAAACTCATAATTGCTTATAACGGTAAATCTCGACTCATTCTGCGAGAGGCACGAGGCAAGGGAATAAGTGAAAAACCATGTCCTAGGCATAAAATAATCTTCAGGATTAGGTTCAATATGCACATTAAGTAAAGGAAAAACAAGCCATGCAATTGAGCATCCAGGGAACACTCTTGCACAGGTCGACTTGAATATTTAAATATCTCTCCCTTCCAGTGTAATGGGTAGGGTGGATAGTTGTCTGTCTGTAGGGAAATGTGGGGTGCTTCATGTATCACTAAAATAGGGTTTCATGGATACAGGGTTGCATTTCATGTTTTTATACAGATCCATACGTATTTGTACACACTTATATACACCACATATGCTCTCTTACATACATACTCTAAGATTTTTTTGTTTATTGATTTTTTTTTAGAGAGAAGAGAGAGAGAGAGAGAAGAGGGGAGAAGTAGAAAGCATCCTCTCATAATAGTTACTTCTCATATGTGCCTTGACTGGCAAGCCCGGGGTTTCTAACCAGTTACCTGAGCATTCCAGTTTGACGCTTTATCTGCTGTGCTACCATAGGTCAGGCAACATGCATACTTATATGTGCATGCACCCACACAGATATGCATCCACATGTACGTATATTTACAGTTCTGTTACTTTACTCTTATTTTATTTTGACTCAGGTAGCCTAAAGACATCAGTGCCCATCTTATTTTTTCAATCCAAGGAAGCTTGCAACTTAGTACGATCTATTATTCAAGATGCTAATGCCGAATGAGTCAAGATTCAAAATATCCTCTTCTCTGTTCTTTCTACCACACTCCCTGCTGTGAGCTCTCCGAGTTTTTGCCTTCACTCAATGAGTCTCTTTCCTGCTGGAAATCCTTGCTTGATTTACTACCCTTTTCATTAGATTGCTGTTTTCGTCACTCTTTCTTATTTCAAGCTAGTGTGGGCTTCATATCTTATTTGTCATTAGGAGCGCAATAATGCAACCACTTTGAAAAGATTTATAGTTTTCCAACACTGAAACACATTTCCTGCTACTCTGCCATTATGTCGTTGTAGATATTTATCAGTATTCTGAGGTAGTAAATGAACTCCTAATAAATATTACTATTTGCAGCTAGTTATTTGTGATTTAAGGTCTGCTGAATATTATACCCCCCCCCCCCAAAAAAAAGATTGTGGAAATAAATTAGCTGAGGCTGATAGAAGACTAGTTCTCATGTTTAATTCTTGTTTTCAAGTGATTTTATTTATTGCAGTGTTCTCATTATTCTCCTGGATTGACTTGGTAATATTACACTTCGGAACTTACAAAACAAATGTGTACCAGTGTATTTTATTCAGTTTATCAGCTTTAACTTGGATCAGTGTTCCCATATGTGTTTTCTACAAACACATGAGAAAACTGTTTTATAGTAAAATACCATGTGTTATATTTTGAAAAGTTTTCTGCCACTTAAACAAAAATCAGTCACATAGTAAATATAATGTTAAAAAGGAGTTTTGACAAGTACATGTGCCGTGTGCTGAGTTAACCAAACTTGGTTTCATAGTGAAAATTTAAGAAGTAATGTTTTCAAGACTAGTTTTCTAAAACAGAAAAATAGCCTAAAAGCGCCCACAGAAGCTCATTCATGGGTCCCTCGTATGCAGAATAGTAAAAACCAGACCTGAGCTGTCACTGCTGGAGACTGGCCAGCTGGGTGTTCCTATGTCACTCTGAGTTGCCTCCCTGTTGCACGCACTCATCCGACATATTTCTAATGGGTGCGACACATTTCTAGACACTGGGTTTTATAAAATGAGCAAGATTCTTGCCCTCAAGAGGCGCTTCCATTCCAGTAGGAAAAAACAGACAAGGAGTGTAATATACCCGTCATTAATACAATGATACTATTAATAAATAGTATAACAAGAAGCCAAAAAATAAAGCAGGTTCATCTATCTCATCAAGAGTGCGAGGCAGGAGAGAGGTGTTTGAAGCAGGTTGTTTTGAGGAAGTCTCACTGAGAAAGTGACATTTCATCACCGACTTGAAACTGATAAGGGAATCAGCCATGTGATCTCTGGGGAAAGATTGCTGTAGGCAGAAGGAGAGCCCAGTTCATAGGAACTTCTGCTTCCTTGAGGAAGCAGAAGGAACAGCGAGGTGCTTAATGGGCTACTGTGGAGAGGTCAAGGGTGAAATAATGCGGCCATAACTACTTAACTTCCCCACATTCATAGACCTTATAGTAACTTCCATACGGGGGATGGTTTTCAAACCGTAGTTACAATCAGACCTACCATTCAGCAGGTGAAGACACTGAGTCACAGAGATTAAGCTACTGGCTCCAGGTCACCGAAATGTTATTTTGTAGGTCTATTTAGGCTTTATAGCTCCGCCTTACTTTTTGAGTCTTAAAGTCCTTATTTTTCCCATAAGAGAACTCCAAAGAATTAAAGCATCTCTCTTATGACTGCATCACTAATACATGTTAGAGGTGAGATTAAATCCATTTCTCTCTGTTTTTAAGGTTAATGCTTCTCTCTCTTCTATGTCTCAGGGCAACTGCATATGGGGGGAGGGAGTCTTCTGACATTGCCGAGTAACACCTAACAGATGCAACTATTACAAATGGGTCATGTTCAGTTTGTTAAAAGTCCTGGAGAGGAGGACAGTATTATAAAGGTGTAGTTTTTCATAATGAAGAATCTGAGTCCTTTGATAGTTTATAATTAAGGAAGAGATTTCTTTAGAATTTGTGAATGACTTCAATGAAAAAAAAAAGAAGAAGAAAATAGAGACACTTGTCTGGAGTTTCAGGTGTGGGTTGAAGTCCTTAGGCCAGTAATTCTTAATGGGAGATAACTTTGTCCTCTTTGTCCTCCAAGGAACCCTGACAATGTCTGAGGACATTTTTTTTTTTTTACAGGGACAGAGAGAGAGAGAGAGAGAGAGAGAGAGTCGGAGAGAGGGATAGATAGGGACAGACAGACAGGAACAGAGAGAGATGAGAAGCATCAATCATCAGTTTTTTGTTGCGACACCTTAGTTGTTCATTGATTGCTTTCTCATATGTGCCTTGACCGCGGGCCTTCAGCAGACCAAGTGACCCCTTGCTCGAGCCAGCGACCTTGGGTCCAAGCTGGTGAGCTTTTTGCTCAAGCCAGATGAGCCCACACTCAAGCTGGCGACCTCGGGGTCTCGAACCTGGGTCCTCTGCATCCCACTCCAATGCTCTATTCACTGCACCACCGCCTGGTCAGGCTGGAGACATTTTTGAATGTTATGATTTAGATTTGGGGGCTCTACTGGCATCTGGTGGGTAAGAAGTCAGAGATGCGTCTAGACATCCTATAATGTCCTGGACAGCCAACCCTCCTTACTTCCAAATAAACTATCTAGCCTAGAATATATAGTCATGCTAAGGTTGAGAAACCATGTGTTAGTAGACAGGGGAGATAAGATACCATTTAGGAATTAGAATGTCTGAATTCAGAAAAGTTACTATTAATATTATACTTTTGGTCAGGAAGACAGATCTAGTAGATTTACAAAAACAGAGAGAATACAAGGATCATTTCTTGTCATGGATAAGCATGATGGATTGAGTAAGAATGCAAATTTCAGAGCATATAGATATGACACCAAATTTGGGCCTGCTACCTGTTTTAGGTGTGCTGTTCCTTCCCGAACTCTCGGTTTCTTCATCTATAAAATGGGAAATGTAAAACAATGTACTTTGCATTTTTTTTTAAAGACACACATTTTCAGTCACATGGGGAACCACTAAACAAATGTTAGTTGTCTTTACCGAACACCTGTTTGAATCAAGCAGATAACACTGTTAAATTATGGGCACCGAGGAGCAAATCACTGTCCCAGGTTCCGTGAGAAACCCTGAGAAATGTTCTGAATTAGATGCAGGTTTTATCTGGGTGAAACCAGGTTCAATTTGGATCTACACGAGCCACCATGTTTGATGTATGTTCTACTGTTTCCCACTCTCCTAAATCTGGCGAGGAAGGAAGAACATCTCACAGCGAGAATGCAGGCAGTGTTTCAAGGATGAAAGTCATTTGCAATATTTTTTAGTGCCGGCTACTACAGGCTACATTTTGTTGGTTGTTTTTTCTCTTCTCATTATAAAATAATGGATTTTAGAATGGAGATTGTAAATTGTAGGGAATTACTAGATATGATAATGCACAAAAAGTAATTAAAATAAACTTCAAGATCAAAAATTAGCAAAAATTAGTGTTCATATCCTGGGTTATAGCTGACTTGGTAGGTGACTATTTGCAAGTTTCTTTGCACATGAGTCTTCCCCATTCTAAGTGGGTGGATTTTCCCGTCTTTCATTGATGAAAGTACAGATGATGATTCTGACTTCCTGTCACTTAAAGGGGAGGAGATTTATTACATTGAACTGAAGGGCAGTGTTGGAGCAGGGACACGGTAAGTAAACTGTAATCAAGTGTCCCCCAGACTGGTGGCCCAGTCTCCCAGGTTGTTCCTCACTTGCCCCTGCTGCTCAATCATCAGCAGTTGGGACCGTCTGTCCATAGAAGAAATGCTGCTGTAGAAAGACTCAGAAGTGATCAGCTTTTCATGGTTGCATGTCATAGTCTGGGTGATGACCAATTGTCTTTCAACCAATGTGTCCTGTTGTATTCGTCCAGCAGAATTGTCAGCTGATCTTCTCCACTGACAGATTAGGGCACATCGTGTAGATCATTTGTCCTGCACTTTGTAAGAAAGCCGTCACCTTTCGGTTGGAATTCAAACACAGTCAAAAGCATGTTAGAAGACAAAATTTCAGCTTCGCTAAGGAATAGGGCCTTAGGGTCAACATACATCCTTGTTCCTTATTTTTGGCTCCAAAGTGATATTTTGTTTTCCGTATGGGAAGCAGGGCCACATCCTGGGTGACAGGGATCCAATTCCAAGGTCAACAAGCTCTCTGTAGACATCGTGGGCAAACTCTAACCCCAGATCTATCTGTTTTCTAACATTGCAATGATTGTGTGATTTAAGAGGACTTTTTCAGTTTTTTGTTTTATTTTGCTTTAAAGATTGTCTCATGGATATATAGATAGGTAGGTATATACTTATATATTTTTTTTATTTTTGATATACCAGGGTCATACGATTTGATGGTGATTGTCTTTCCAATTTTAGACTACAGCATATTTTATATTTATGTAAAAAAATCTTGCAACATTTTTAACCAAGAGCTAACTTTAAAGTATAATAATGGGATATTTTCTATTTAATTAAAATACATACTTTCTGCCTAAAGAATAAAGTTCCTTATATTTTCTTTTTTTTTTTACATAGGTTCTGAGATAATATAGCTATCACATAATTTTCCCTGTATTCAGTCCATTGTAACTTAACAAAGAGAAACTTTGCCTTTGAGTTTGAGGAATATATTTCCTCCAGAGATAAACTTGCGTAATATTGGCTTCAGAACCCAGGAGTTTAATTTATAATCCCCCATTATGTTCAGCCACTGTTGGTAGAAAGCGATAGCAGATGGAAGAGTCAGAAAACAAGAGTGAAACACTGTCATTATTGTTATTAATTTTTAAAACTGTTTCACAGGTATTTTTTGCATGATTTATATTAGAACGTGACATCGGTGGCATTTCAGGTTTCCCCGGAGGTGCTACATTTTGGGCTGCAAGTGGCATTGTTGGGGAATTAGTGTAAACTCTGCCTGGACCGAAATGATGAGAAGGTTGCATGTCCTACTTGTCAGAGTACTGATACAGGAACAGGGTTTAATGTGAGAGATTTCACTGCATTGTTTGATTTTCTATGTAAATCGGGTTATTGAACTATAATACAAATGCAAAAAGGACAAAGCATAAGACATAACTTTATAGCTCGAAGATAATTGACTCCACCCAGATCAAGAAAGAGGATATTACCAGTATGCCAAAAACACTATGCATGGCTTCTTGTGTCACTGACCCCTCTTCCTCATTGGGAACTCCCGTCATGATTTCTAAAACCAGAAATTTGTTTTGTCTGCTCTTGAACTTTATATAAGTGAAATCATGAAGTATGGACTCATTTGTGTCTGCTCTTGTTGACTCAATGTTTTGTTCACTCAATTTATTCATGTTGCTTTATAATAGCACTAGCCTATTTCATTGCCATATCTGTATCTAAGAAAATACCATAATTTACTTATTTATTCTTTTGTGATGGATATTTGAGGTGCTTGAAGATTTTGGCCATTATGAACAGTTCTGTTTTCATTTAGCACTTTGAAAACATCAATATTTCTGTGGAGAAATAAAACGACTCATCTTGATTTTACCTCTTCTTCAAAGTGGATATTTTTTTTCTTATTGCTTTTAGGAGTTTATCTTTTGTTTCTATAGATTTTACAAAGATGTATTAATTGTGTTTTTCTGAGTATTTATTCTCCTTGAAGTTTACAACACTTGATAACAGTTGTTTGGCATCACTTATCAGTTTTGGGAAAACTTTTCATCCTTACTTAAAATTTATTTAAACTTGATATGTTTTCTCTCTTTCCCTTTTGGGTTTCTAATTGCATGTGTATTTGGTTTTTTTTTTTTTTTTTTCATGCTCTCTTACTCTGTATATTTGATCCCTTTCACACTGTGTGGTTCAAACTGAATAGTCCACCGACATCTTTTGAATCTCTAATCCTTTCTTTATCTGCATCTAATGTGCCATTAAATCCATTGTATTGAGTTCTCAAGTTGAATAATTGTATATTCAGTTCTAGAACTTTCACTGGATTCCTTTATAGATTCCAGTGCTCTGATATTGTTTATCTTGTTTTCTAGATATCAGTGGGTTGTTTTCAGTTTTTGAAACTGATCTCTGAGTCACCTGTCTCTTGCTATGGTTATTTTTCCCCTCTTACTTCCATCCCTTGGGATTTCTGTTGACTTTTCATTGAATGCTGGTTATTGGGCATGAAAAATTGAAGAGGCCCTGAAAGAGCCTTTAGCTATTGGTGAGAGTACAGGCAGCTTCCCATAGTCCAGCATAGTTTGAGCTGTTTGAGGGTTGGATTTCAGTGTCTATAGAGGCTGTTCTTTTCAGAATTTGCCCTTTCTTCTAGGGTGTACCCTTTTAGGATTCCAAACTGAAAGCCCTAAGTATTTATTTGAGCCTTTATCCCTTATTGGGAACTAAATACCAGCTTTATATATCCCAATCACCAAGGCTTTTTCACTCTTGGCTTCTGCTTTCTGCTAAGATTTTCTTGACTAGTGCTCACACAAATTAGCAGAAACCTCATGGAGGGGGAATGAGTAGAATTTGTGGTCACTGCAGTGAATTTTTTCTCTACAGTATATTGGCCCATCAAATTATGGTGTCTTGATAGTTCTAATGTCTTCAAGCCAATATTCAGAGAGCTTTATCTGCAACAAGTTAGTACATCATTACAGGAAAGGAAATTCTAGATATTCTTTTTTATTTCAGCCTACCATGAACTTCACTCTTATTATTAAATAGCATGTCAATTTTACATTTATTTTCATGATCTTGTGAATAATATGTGTCTCTCTCATTGGGCTGTAGGCTCCAGGAGGGAAGCATCCATGTGTGTTTTTGTTAATTACTGAATCCCAAGTAACTAGCATGGTGCCTGATGCAGAGTATGAAATCAAATAGCACCTGAATGAATGAATGATTTGGAGGCTTTTGAGGGTGCTGAGGGAATAGAATAAAACATCAAGTTCAAGTAGGAAGGCAAGCGTAAAACTCAGATTCAGAACAGAAAGACTGAGAAGGTCATCAGGAAATATTTGTGTCATAGATGGAACTGGGAAAGAGGGCAGAGAGTGGCAGAAAGTGATAACAACATTTCAGTCAAGCATTTAGGAGAACTTGTTGGCAGAGAGGGTGTTATTTAAAGACTCTGATATTTCAAAAATCTGGACCGTCAAATACTAGGATTAAAGAAGATATTGTTTTGCAAGTGCCCTTCATAATCAAAGACTAGGAAAGATAATAGGTATTCCATCCCAAAGGTTATTTTATTTAAACCTTTTGTATTAGCAACAGAAATGGAAGGGAGCTAGCTGCCTTACTTTATAATCAGGCAAAGGCAGAAATTTAGGGTCCACACTTGCCCCTCAGTGCAATCAAAGGCGGAGGTAGGGTTCCTGCTTGCTGCTGGCCACAGGTGGGCCCTCCAGCTTCTTTGTGGTCTCCACGGGTCTCACCAGCCATGACCGCCTCATTCTCTGGGTAACTGTAAAAGTCTGGGATTTCCACTAGGTCCCTCTGACATCTGCGGTGGGGAGGGGTAGCCACCCCTTGTTACTCCTAGGTGGGAAAGAAAGTCTTTGTTACTCCTAGCTCCCTTATTTGATCTTGTTTGGCACCACAGGGCAGGGATTGTTGGGGAAAACATTTTGCAGCCTTGGCAGCATGGGAGTGTCAGCTTCTCGCTTGGGCTTTGCAGGGTAGGTGAGTGCGGAGGCCACAGGTTCTCCTGAGAGGTGATAAGACCGCCTAACTCTGTTGTGAATGGGCTTCTTTCTGCCTAGGTCCCTGACTTGCCTTTCCTTAGAGTATTTACTTTAGACCACTTGCAATTCCTTCCTGTGCCTCTGTGAGATGTACAGTTTTTTAAAAACCTTCTGTCCAGATTTACAACCCAGGAATGTGTTTTTCAAGGACTTTGGAGCCATCTGTTTGAAATATAAATATGAAAGGAGGTAGTACTCTTATCTGGCAGTTTCTGGGGGAGAGTAGGAGTCTAACTTCAGTGGAAGTCACTAATTATTCAACACTGATGACCTAATGACAGAGAAGAGCATTTGCAGACTCAGGGACGGCCATGTGACGGCCATGTCCCATTGACCCCCCCCCCCCCCCCACACACACACCCCAGCATCCTTCAGTACTTTCCACCAGCTCATTCCTAGTGCTTAAAACCTCTGCTTTTTATGTGTGGTTGATTTAGTCTCTCTCACTGATTGCAACCATCCTGAATAACTTTAACATTGTCCCATGCGACTTTTGTTTTGTCAAATGGTTGGTTGGAGCGATTATTATCTAAAAGCTTATATTTTGGTCGGCTGCCCTTTTCTTGTTTCTTTGATGAAGAAAGTAAGATTTCATTGTGGTTTTTTCATATCTGCACTTCTTGATTTTTCTGGACATTTCAGCTCCAGGCCTGGGATATATGGGTTCAAACGGAAATCCATGGGAACTCACCATGGTCATTCCTCAAGTCCCATGGTCCCCAGGTAGTCTGACTTCTCGCCACCCGTCACAGTCTTTTATTTATTTATTTATTTATTTGATTTGATTTGGAAAGATATATATGTGTATGTATGTATGGTCTTTAGTTCTACTTAGTGGGGAGAATAGAGGAAAATTTCTACCCATCTTTCTAGAAGTGAAAGTCCCAACTTTTTACTTTTTAACATCACATTTGTCCTTCCAATGGCTACTTGACCTCATCAGACTTTGGCATTTGTCATTATGAGAGGAACTTTGTTCACATAAGTGATAACACATTAAAAAAATTATTTTACAGTCATTCAAAAATTGACAGCAGTTGACATTATATTTAAGCAATCGAACAGCTTTTCCTTATCTTTCGTAGCTAAATGTAACGTTGAAACAAGTTATGATAATGGGAATAGGTTTAGAATTTAATCACACTCCTCCATGTCAAATATTTCAAAACAGTGACAAGGCTGTAATTTGCAGAGTGTGTCTCTGTCATTAAAGCCGTCATCTGCAAGTTAGCTCGCGTACGGAAACAACAAATAACAACAGCAACAACAGAACAAAACCCACGAGCTACAAATAAACAGCCGTAGCAGGAACATGATCAGATAGTTTTGGGCCTGTTGCCTAGAGCTGCCTCTTACAAGGACTCCTGCCTGGTTTCCTCACCTTTTCCTGCGCACCAACGAACCACACCTTGGGCTACTGACTAGGTCTTTGGGTACCTTGGACTGTCTCTGGTTTGGCAACTACTCAGACTTGGATTCCAGGTGCCCAATAACACATTTGCACCTGAGTGTTGACCCAGCTGCCCAGGTGGTGGAGGAACTCTTTGGTCACAGTCAACATGCCGTGTTGGGCGCTGCCAGATGATACCCTCTGGGCTGTCCAACTCAGCAGACAGACTGGCGAGGAGAGAGCAGTCAGATGCCGCTGAACAAAGCCCCGCCCCTCTAGATCCCTAGGAAAGCCTACTGTATGGAGGAAGGTGATTTGCTAGAAAGCCTAGCACCTCTGGTCCTGCCTGCTTCAGGGAAGGCTGCAATGATCCACAGTCTACGGCATGCCTGGAACCCCTTTTTCTCTACCGCAGCTGGAGAACCCTGCCTTGAGTTCAGAGTTTATGGCTCCTCTACCATACTCTGCTCTCCCAACTCCTACCACCACACCAGGAGTCCAGGAAGCATGAATGCTCAATAAATGGTCACTGAGGAACTTTACAAGAGTGGACGTAATCATCTAGATTTTTCTAGGCACTGGCTCGTCAAGAGATGGAAACTTGTATTCTTTATAATAGCTTTCCAATGAAAAGAAATGGTTTGATAGAAATAGATTTTTTAAAACTAAATCACTTATCTTCCTGTCTGTCACGTTTTGAGCATCAGCATCCAGGGAAAAATGGAACCAGTACAACTAAATTCCAGACTGATACATTTTAGCTGCACAAGCAGAGAGAGCATAGATTCCTATCTGCACACCTGAAGGGAGAGGTTGTTTGAAATTCCTCTGCAGTGCACAGATGTATTCTGCAATTGGAAACATCCAACACCAGGCTGACATCTAGCATCACAGATGTTTCCAAACAAACAAAAGGCGCGTGTAGTTTGATTATTTGTTTCTTTCTCAGAGTTCTAAGAACAATGCACCAATGCTTCATTTGGCTAACAGGAAATAAAAGGCCCTGTGTGTATACCATTTCCCACCTCAGACGGGCCCGTTCTCCTGCACGTTTTTAAAAAAAAATTTGTGACTGCTCTTTATTTTCTTGAAATAGACCACCTAGTCTGTTCTTCTAAAACTGGTATTTCTTAAAAAGCTCAGCTTCAAAACTGTCAAACACAATGCAAAATGAAAATCACAAAAGAGAAGGTTGTTCACAGCCACTCCCTTGGGGTCCCCTTGTGTTCCTGGGTCGCCGTGCCGACTCCCCATGCCTTAGAAATGACATCCATAGTGTACCTAGCGGGCAACCCCTTGCAATCAGGGTCGGAGTGATCTCCACATAAACAAAGCCGGCCCTTCCCTTGAAGGCAATGCGGTATCCGTTCAGAAATACTCCACGCCATCCACCAAAGCAGTTCCAAAAGCCGGCGTCCTTTCAAAGTGTAAGAAAAAGAAAGCTCCTTTGGAAAAAAAAATGTTTAAAAAAAAAAAAAAAGGCACTTTTATCATTTGTGGGTAGAGTAGATGAAGGGCGTAAGCGAAGGGGTTTGGGTGAATTTGGTGCAGACCATCTGAGGGGGGCCATGAATAAGCACTGAGGTGCTGATGAACTGAGGATTTATTTATAAACTGCAATCAATACAGGGGAGAGGAAAAAACATGGCACAGAATCTCAGAGGATTGAAGCCGGAAATGAGCTTTGTGGATTATAAAATCCATTCGTATCTTTGAAAGATAGGGCATCTGGAGATGGGAGAGGAGGAAGCTGTCCAGGTCTAATCCGGCATCTGTCTCCACGCCTGTATTAATATTAATGCCACTGATGAGCCTAGCTACGCTTTGTAGTTTGAGCGTGTGCTATTGTGTCAAACCCTGTAAGGGAATTACCTAAGACCTTAGATCCTGTAACTGAAAAGGAGTGAATCTGAGTACCAGCCATGCTCCTTCTAACAATGTGACCTTGGCCGGAATGGATTAGGACATCTCTCAGATGCAGTTTCTCTGTTTGTAAACTGCTTGGAATCATCGTAGCTCTATCATGGGTTGGGGTCACAGTTAAGTAGAGGATGTTGATAAAAAGCTTAGCAAAGTACCAGGCACCGGGTAAATAAGCTCTAAATATTGTTATTTATATCAACTACAGTGAATTATTATATTTTTATTATTTTATATTCTTATTTATATAAACTATTATTATTATTTTATATTGACATATCAACTTAATGTTTTCATATATTTCAATATTCAATATTATATATCTTTATTTATATCAATGTGTATATTTCTCTGAATGTTTCTTTTGTGCTGCATCCTTTACACATCAAAAAGGAAGACAATTATATACCTAACTTTCTGAAATTCTCAATGGGCGACCACTGCTTTTATGCAGGGCTCCAAGTATAGGTAATAATACTGGACATTGTTATATTTCAGCATATATAAGATGCACCCTTTTACGAAAAATTTGGGGTCTAAAAACTGGGTGCGTCTTATATAGTGCTTGTGGCATTTCAAATGCCATAGATGGAACTGAGGACGAGGCAATATATGAAGACAGTGACTTGTCATCAGACACAGATGAGGACAAGCTAATGAATGGGAGTTTTGACAGTGATAAGGAGTTATATGAATTTTATGATGAGTAAAACTTGAGTTCAATAACTTTATGTAATACATTTTTTTTTTTTCAAATTTCAGGCCCCAAAATTAAGGTGCGTCTTATACAGTGTGTCCGTAAAGTCGTGGTGCACTTTTGACCGGTCATAGGAAAGCAACAAAAGACAATAGAAATGTGAAATCTGCACCAAATAAGAGGAAAACCCTCCCAGTTTCTGTAGGATGATGTGGCAGCATGTGCACATGCGCAGATGATGACGTAACACCGTGTATACAGCGGAGCAGCCTACAGCTATGCCAGTCGAGATGTGGATGGTACAGAGGAAAGTTCAGTGTGTTCTGTGACTCGCTAAATTCAAATCCGTGACCAAATTGAAATGTGAATATCCGCACTTTTATAATGAAGCACCACCACATAGAAATAACATTACTTGGTGGGATAAGCAGTTGAAGGAAACCGGCAGTTTGGTGGAGAAACCCCATTCTGGTAGGCCATCAGTCAGTGATGAGTCTGTAGAGCAGGGGTCCCCAATCTTTTTACACAGGGGGCCAGTCACTGTCCCTCAGACCATTGGAGGGTCGGACTATAAAAAACCTATGAACAAATCCCTATGCACACTGCACATATCTTATTTTAAAGTAAAAAAAACAAAACGGGAACAAATACAATATTTAAAATAAAGAATAAATTTAAATCAACAAACTGACCAATATTTCAATGGGAACTATGGGTGCAGATGCATCCTGTGCTCCTCTCCATGACCACCAATGAAAGAGGTGCCCCTTCCAGAAGTGCGGCGGGGGCCGGATAAATGGCCTCAGGGGGCTGCATGCGGCCTGTGGGCCATAGTTTGGGGACCCCTGCTGTAGAGGCTATACGGGATAGCTACCTAAGGAGCTCTAAAAAATCTGTGCATGCGTGTGCCCAACAATTACACTAAGCAAGACTACAGTTCATAAGGTGTTAAAGAAACGTCTCTGTTTTACGGGGTACAAATTGCGGCTGTTGCACGCTATCAAACTGGTGGATAGACCCACACGATGCGCGTTTGCTACAGATATGCTTCATGAGAGCGACAATGATGCAAGATTTTTGTAGAAGATTGTGTTTAGGGATGAGGCGACCTTCCATATCTGTGGACATGTTCATCACCATAACGTCCGAATATGGGCTGCTGAACATCCTCATGCCTATGCTGTGTATGAACGTAACACCCCTAAAGTGAACGTGTGGTGTGGCCTGATATATGATAAGGTGATAGACCCATTTCTTTTCGCGGAGCAGTCTGTGACGGCAAACACCTATCTTGACATGTTGGAATTGAATTGTATGCTGTGCCACAATTTCCAGAAGGTGTCATCTTTCAACAGGCCGATGCTCTTCCACACTATGCTACCATTGTTCGTGAGTTTCTGGATAGAACATTCCCCCGGTGGTGGATAGGCAGGGGTTCTGTCAAGCCATGGCCACCACGACCCCCGGATCTGACCCCCTTAGACTTTTACTTTTGGGGTTATGTGAAGCAACATGTGTACATTGAATGTATCAATGACATTAATCACTTAAAACATAGACTCACAGATGTTATTCACTCTGTTACACCAGACGTCTTTACCCGTGTGTGGCAAGAACTTCACTATCGTTTGGATGTGTGTAGGGCAACAAATGGAGTCCACATCGAACTGCACTGAATAGGTATGAAACTGGGAGAGTTTTCCTTTTATTTGGTGCAGATTTCACATTTCTATCTTCTTTTGTTGCTTTCCTGTGACTGGTCAAAAGTGCACCGTGACTTTATGGACACATGGTACATGGGAGCGTCTTATACATGGGGAAATATGGTAAATTCAATTGATAGCATGCTTTAAATATTGATTATAGTGAGCATGAGCATTAATATAGTACAAAATACATCCAGTATATTAATCCACTGACTTTCATAGCTTTGGTGAGCTCTGTGGTTTCTACTGAAGACTCCCTGTTTTGATATTTGGAGCGACTCCTAGAGTATCTGCGTTTCTGTGAAGACTCAAAATCATATGGAGCCGTGATTTTATAAAGGGAGCTCTCACATAGAGGAGCCACCAGGCAGGCTGGTTAGACCCAAACTCTCACTGCTTCCAATAAGTAGCTGCAGTGGCCAAATGCCCTTCCCAGCCTCTGAGGGAGCCATTCTCTCTGTCAGCTTTAGTCCAAATTGTTTCATTTGGAATCATCCACAGCCCATCAGCGAGCTGTTGGAAGGCCTGCGTGTGGATCTGACCGTCACAGGCCTGGGTCCATCCTCAGATGTGTCCCGGTGGCCAGCTCTGTTTGGAATAGCCTGCAGGATGGTGAGCACCGGTTTCTAAATGGATTACAAGGTGAAGTCCAGACACTTCATCATGAGGCAGTATGGCCTGGAGGGTATTATTTCAGTATGACCTCCGTGAACAGAAGGTGGGGGATGGGAAGGGGCTGAGGTTTTGCTGCCCTGTGAACTAACAGTCTGTCTCAGTTTCGTACATTCTGGCGGAAGACATAAGACTCCCGGGTCAGAGACAAAAGGCTTTATGTCTCACAGCATAGCAGACAACATGAGCTTCATGTCACATGGTTTCCCGCCTCTCCAGAAATCACAGGACGATGCAGGGAGAGAGGCTGCACATACTGTGGGTCCGTGTCTCAGCTGAGAAACCCGGGGTTGTGGAAATATCAGGAAACAAATCTACCCTCTGCCCTAGAGGAAGACACTATTTTATCTTCTAAGGCTGCTCCTTATATAAATATCTATGCGAAGATAGTGCATAATAAAAACGATGGATACTTTTGCTCAGAACTTGGGAGAAGCACAAGAAGTCCATGGCAAGTTATCTCTCAACAGAATATAATATAGTGAGATTCTGTGATAGGACCTCAGATAGCTACCATGGGCTGGTCGGGTGAATACCCCAGAGGGGTGAGTTCTGTTTTCTGTTTTAGATAGTGGGTTTCTTTGTGAGCCCTGATTTAAAGAAAGCTTCCTGTAGTTAGCATCACACCAAGCTAAGAAATAAGACAAGCTCAAAACAAATGTAATGTTACTGTAATGAAAGGCAGTGAGCTATGGGTTTTAAAGATTATATAATAGGCTTTCACATTAACTAATGTGTGGGACTGTATAGATTGTTTAAACACGGAGAGCCTCGATTTATTTGTAAAATGGTGATATCTGTCATACAAGGTAATTGAGAAGCTTGAGTAAGATAATGTATTAGAGTCTGTCTGACATGTAGCTCTCAAAACGAGGGCTTCCCTTCCATAGAGCAGAGGCTGTTGGTACATCGCGCAGGGAGTCTGAGATTCCTTTGATCTGATTGGTGGATCCATCCAGGAGCTGATGTAGGTGCTGCTGCCGCAAATGGCTCATCCCTACACTTGTCTCCGAAGGACTCTGGAGGGAGATGGGGGAGCCTTGCCTAGAGGCCTCTTGGGGTTACATCCTCTACCTCCCCTTCAGCGGCTGTTGGGTGGCCACTGCAGAGACTCAAACCCCAGCCCCCACCCGGCAGGATGGAACAGACTCTGACGTGTGACTTACACCCCTGGAGCTCCCAGGGGGATCGGGTTAAACCTAGACTTCACCTCAAATTGCATCTTTACTTCGTTTCTTCCTCGCCCCCTTTCCTTCCTGATGAGCCTCTCCTTGAGAGCACGTCTTTCATAAATCACTTGAATGGGAATTCTTACCTGGTGTTCCGCTTCCGGTGAACTTTCTGTAGACACTGTTTAAATGCTGGCCCTCGGGTTAGACAGAACAATGTTCAAGCTTACCAGTGATATGGATACTCCCGATTTATTTAGTATGTTTCTATTCTTTAGAATTCCAACGTATTGGAGATGAGAGGCATACCCCTGATTCTGTCCGCATTGAAAACAAGAAATATTTCCTTAACATAAATAAAACTGAAGGAGGCTAGATTAGTTTCACCAAAAAACGAGGTGGCGTATTATTTTCTTTATTGTGTTGGCCCATATGCTCTTGTAATCAGCACTTTAATTTGTCATTAGTGCTTTATTTTATATTGTACGCATACACGTGCATACACACATGTTATGTTTTACTCTTGTTTTGTATTTGTGAACTTTTGTACATGGAAATGAAAACACTCATTCAACCTCCCAGACATGTTTTAGTGTCCTGGGTCAAAACCACCAAGCCATGCAGACCAAAGGAAAGCTTCAGGTATGGCGAGAAATGAGAGAGCATGTGTTATCTCCTGGGCAACAGACATAAAGGAATCCACATTCCTCTATGGCAAGGACCATCAGAGATAATGGCATGGAAATAAAAGAGAGGTCTACAACTCCAAGTCCTGTGAAGTCAATAAGAACATGGCCTAAAGAGATAAAAGGAATGGAAAAGACTGCTAAGCCTATGGACTGAAGACCAAAGAGAGAAGAAAATAACCAGGAACAAGCTTTCCCGCAATCAAAGAGAAAGCATTGTCTGTGTCTGAAGTCATCTAATCCTGGAGATGGGGCTTCTTTTAGTGCTCACAATGATTGGTGTGATGGTTTCAACCATCACAACAATCTGAAAAGCCTTCAGCTGTTGTGTGGCGCCGTGAGCACAGAGGAGAAAGCCCCAACGGATACTTCAAGCAGTGGTAGCAAATCCATTGAAGGAGGTGTTCATTGGATCGAATTACCACCCATTTTGATATAAAAGAGATCTACTACAAATACAGGCTACAAAGGACCGGTATCTTACAGGCAGAAACACGTGACATGTGCTCCAGGATGTAAGCCTTCAAAAGATCTCAAAAATTGCTAACCTCCTTCTGCTGTTTCTAATAAGTTACAAGCTGCAATCTGTCTCATGTCCACTTTGACAACTGGCTCTTTTCTTTTTAACTTTTAATATGATCTTTTAATTTCTTCTGCAGGACACATTGGTGATGCTCATTTGATATAAATAACTTAATTCTCCAAAAAATACCAGTGCTCAAATGCATTTCTCTTTTTCTGGCTACCATTTTATACTTCAATGAATTTGGGTGGTCCAGGGTGTACAATTCATTCAACACATCTCCACTTAAGCAGTTGCTTTGTCTCTGCTTTAGTGAATGCTGCCATTTAACACTCCTTCTGCAATCAGCCTCTTGCCCAATAAAAAGGCCAATTCTGCATTCACTTGTGTCTCCTACTGAATATTGGTTATTCGATTCTGCTTGAGATTGCCAAAGGTCTTACTTGTTTCTTTGGTTTAAAGTCAGGCCACCACTTTTACTAGGTTCCCATCATTTTTGCTTGCCACTCATGAAGTTTTTGAGTGTTTTTTCTTTAACTATGTTTCTCCAAATAAGCCCCATGATTTCCACCGTGCACTGTGCACAGCATTTTGAGTTTCAGTAATGGGTGTGCCATTCTACTTACAGGAGTTTATATTTATGTGTGTGTCCTTCCAAGCTGTTCCCTGTGCCTGGAACATCCTTCCTATTCTGCTGCTTGGCTCCAACTCTTTATGTTGATCTATATTTCTTTAGAAAAGACGACTGTCTTTGGCTCATTGTCCATAGAGCAGACTTGGGGACCAAGATCTGTCGTGCAAGTACTGTATTTGGGACGTGATTCTAGGAAGAGGGGACCAGGCATACTCTGAAGGGAAGGTACATTAATGAGCAAGTTACCTGGGCACCTAGAGCCCCAGCCTGCTGGGGCATTTTGGCAGATGGTGAGGAACACATTTCAGAGTTGTCCCACTTGGGGACAATGAGTATTATTGAACTTCAAACAAGAAGGGGTTGGTTATAAATTCTTGAGACAATACTTGAACTTCTAAAGAGCATGCTTACTCTTGTTTTTAAAGTGTTATTGTATAGATTATGCAAAACCAAATAAAAGCACAGAGAGGTTGAACTTCATAACCAATAAAGACCTGCCTGATTCTAAATATCTGTGACATCCTGCCAATCACTTTGATTGTTTTTCATTTGTAATGTTAAGATACATTGCTTGGAATGAAACATCAGCAGCAATAACAAGACCCACCCCAAATATATTCTATGTTTAAGTCGTAAATGAATTAAATTTTTTTAAAAATAAAAGCCTCTGGGCCCTGACCGGTTGGCTCAGTGGTAGAATGTCAGCCCCCCATGTGGAAGTCCTGGGTTTGATTCCCAGTCAGGACACACAAGAGAAGCCACCACCTGCTTCTCTCCACCACCCCCCATCTCTTCCCCTCTTGCAGCCATGGCTTGAATGGTTTGAGCAAAGTTGGCCCTGGGTGCTGAGGATGGCTCCATGGCCTCGCCTCAGGTGCTAAAATAGCTCGGTTGCCAAGCAATGAAGCAGTGGCCCAGACAGGCAGAGCATTGCCTGGTAGGGGGCTTGCTGGGTGGATCCTGGTCAGTCGGGGCACTTGTGGAAGCCTGTCTCTGCCTCCCTGCCTCTCACTGAATTAAAAAAAAAAAGAAAGAGAGAGAGAGAGAGAGAGAGAGAGAGAGAGAGAAAAAATAAAAGCCTCTGGGGGAAAATGACCCAAGATGTAATGCAGGGGTGCTCAATACGTCGATCGCGATCTACTGGTCGATCGCGAAGGAAGTGTTGGTAGATCACATGACATTAAGAAGACATTTGGGGGAGTAGGCGGACGTACCAACTTCCAACTCCCAGAACCAAAGTGGATTACAACTCAATTTTAAGAACCATCACCTGTATAAACCAACTTTCAACAAAACTAAGTGGACTCTTCAACCAAGGAACACAGAAGAAGCCACATTGAGACTGGTAGGAATAGCGAAAACGCGAAGAGGGCTGCCCAGCTCCCCGGAGCAAACGGCAGCCCGGAGAGACCCGTGTGGCGGGAGGAGAGTTTGGCGGAGAGGGAGGGACCTGGGTCCCAGGAACCAAGCCCCAGCCTGCAGTCTCAGAGCCTAGAAAGGCGTTTGGGCAGTTTTGAGCTGTGAAACAAGTCAGGGAGCTCCCAGGCCTACAGTGTGGAGTATTGGGTCCCTTCCTACTCTGCTGAGGGCTGCTTAAGGTTTTGGGGCGGCAGGACGCTGAAAGGCGGTTCTGTCGGCGTGGGCAGAGGCCAAGCCGGTGGGAGATCGGTCTAGCCCAGAGGGTGAGAGGGGACCGCGAAAGCGGTCCGGAAGCTGCGGGCCCGCCTTTAATCCCACTTACGGGGACAAAGCGGGAGGCCAGGAACGGGCAGGCCCTGCGCAAGCCGGCCCTGACCGCGGGGACCGGGCTGGGACCAGGGACGGGCAGGGGCTGTGGCTGAGCTGACGTTACCAGTCCCCCACTCCCCCATCCCAACCCCCCCGGGCCGGAGAAACCGCGGTTGGCCAGTATACGTGCGCGAGCGGGCTCCGAGCGCGGGAACGGGGTGGACCCCGAGACAAGTGGAGGCTCGCAGCTGAGCCCACGCTACTGTCCGCGCCCGGCCGGAGAAACCCCGGATACCATTCATACGTGCACGAGCGGGCTCCGAACGCGGGGGCGGGGTAGAGTCCGGGACGAGCGGAAGTACGCAGCTCGGCGGAAGCCAGCAAACACGCCCGCCCCAATAAACCTTGGTTTCCGACCCTGCGCAGTAGGGCCTTGGCCTCGAGGGCGGGGCTAAAGCTCCGGACGGGCAAAAGCTTACAGCTGAGAGCACGTCAAAAGCCCCGCCTAACCCGCGGAACTGTAGCGAGCAGGCTCCGACTGCTGGTTCTGGGCGGAAGTCCGGAAATAGGCTGGGTCCACAGCTGAGCAAAGGTGCTCACCTCTACCCTTGGTGCTAATCTTGTGGCTTTGGCACAGCCCCTCCCACGGAGGAGAGGCAGAAATCATAGCAAAAACCACAGTGCGCCGGCGCTGGCAACGCTCATACCCAACCACCCTAGGCACCGGCAGAGGAGGTGGGGGGCCTGCAGATAGACCACACCTAGAGAACTCAAAGGCAACACCTACTGGACGCCAGTGGCCACAACTCGCTTATACACAGAAAAAATGGGCAGGCAGAGGAATGCAAACCAAATGAATCAAGAGAAATCCCCAGAGAAGGACCTGAATGAACCAGATATAACCAAATTACCAGAAGCAGAATTTAGAATAATGATAGTTAGGATGTTCAAAGAAATTAGAGCAACAATGGATAGTCATTATGAACACCTAAATAAAGAGATAACAAGTATAAAAAATGAAATTGAAATAATAAAAAAGAATCAGACAGAAATGACAAATACAGTATCAGAACTGAAGACCACAATGGAAGGAATTAAAAGCAGGATGGATGACGCTGAGGATCGAATAAGCGAGTTAGAGGACACAATAAACAAAGGCACAGAAGCAGAGAAGAAAAAGGAAAAGAGACTTAAAAAATGTGAGGAAACTCTAAGGGAGCTTTGTGACAACATGAAGAGAAACAACATTCGCATCATAGGGGTGCCTGAAGAAGAGGAGAGAGGACAGGAAATGGAAACTTTGTTCAATCAAATCATAGCAGAAAACTTTCCTAAATTAAGGCTGGGAAACACTCCACACATTCAAGAAGCACACAGAACTCCATTAAGGAGAAACCCAAAAAAATCTACACCAAGACACATCATAGTTAAAATACCAAAGCTAATGGATAAAGAAAAAATTTTAAAAGCTGCTAGAGAAAAAAAGACTATCACCTACAAAGGAGCCCCCATAAGGGTGACATCGGACTTCTCAACAGAAACACTTGAGGCCAGAAGGGAATGGCAAGAAATAATCAAAGTTATGCAGAACAAGAACCTACAACCAAGACTACTCTATCCAGCAAGGCTAACGTTTAAAATTGAAGGAGAAATAAAGAGCTTCCCAGAAAAAGAAAGCCTGAAGGAATTCATAAAAACCAAACCAATTCTGCAAGAGATACTAAGGGGCCTCTTGTGAACAGTTTAAAGGGAGGAATGAATAGAGCAAAAGAAGAATACAGCTTTAAAGAATAAAATGGCAATAAACAACTACATATCAATAATAACCTTAAATGTAAATGGATTAAATGATCCAATCAAAAGACATAGGGTAGCTGCATGGATAAAGAAACAGGACCCATACATATGCTGTCTACAAGAGACACACCTTAAAACAAAAGATGCTCATAGACTGAAGGTAAAAGGATGGAAAAAAATATTTCATGCAAATGCAAATGAAAAAAAAGCAGGGGTAGCAATACTTATATCAGACAAAATGGACTTTAAAACAAAGGCTGTAGTAAGAGATAAAGGAGGACACTACATAATGATAAAGGGAACAATTCAACAGGAAGATATAACTATTGTAAATATCTATGCACCAAATATAGGAGCCCCAACATACATAAAGCAGACTTTGATGGATATAAAGGGCGAGATAAACAGCAATACTATCATAGTAGGGGATTTCAATACCCCTCTAACAACACTGGATAGATCCTCAAGAAAGAAAATTAATAAAGAAACAGCAGACTTAAAGGATACACTAGATCAACTTGATTTAATAGATATCTTCAGAACTTTTCACCCTAAAGCAGTAGAATATACATTCTTCTCAAGCGCTCATGGTACATTTTCTAGGATAGACCACATGTTAGGACACAAAAATGGTCTCAATAAATTTAAGAAGATTGAAATCATATCAAGCATTTTCTCTGATCACAATGCCATGAAACTAGAAATTAACCACAAAAGAAAAAATGAAAAATACTCAAACACTTGGAAACTAAATAGCATGTTATTAAATAATGAATGGATTAACAATGAGATCAAAGAAGAAATAAAAAAGTTTCTAGAAACAAATGATAATGAGCATACATCAACTCAAAATTTATGGGACACAGCAAAAGCAGTTCTGAGAGGGAAGTTTATTGCACTACAGGCATATCATAAGAAGCTAGAAAAAGCTCAAATAAGCAACCTGACCCTGCATCTAAAAGAACTAGAAAAACAACAACAAATAAAACCCAAGACAAGTAGAAGGAAGGAAATAATAAAGGTCAGAGCAGAAATAAATGACATAGAGGCTAAGGAAACAATACAGAGGATCAATGAAACAAGAAGCTGGTTCTTTGAAAAGGTAAACAAGATTGATGAACCTTTAACTAGACTCACCAAGAAAAAAAGAGAGAGGACTCAAATAAATAAAATTAGAAAGGACAGTGGGGAAATAACAACTGACACAACAGAAATACAAAGCATTGTAAGAAAATACTATGAAGAACTATATGCCAAAAATTTAGACAATCTTGGTGAAATGGACAAATTTCTTGAATCATATAACCTTCCAAAAATTAATCTGGAAGAATCAGAACACCTAAACAGACCAATTACAGCAAATGAGATTGAAACAGTTATCAAAAAACTCCCAAAAAAGAAAAGTCCTGGGCCTGATGGCTTCACAAGTGAATTCTATCAAAAATTCAAAGAAGAACTAATTCCTATTCTCCTCAAGCTATTTCAAAAAATTCAAGAGGAAGGAAGACTTCCAAACTCCTTTTATGAGGCGAGCATAATTCTGATCCCAAAACCGGGGAAAGACAACACAAAGAAAGAAAATTATAGGCCTATATCCCTGATGAATTTAGACGCTAAAATTCTCAACAAAATATTAGCCAACCGGATCCAGCAATATATGAAAAAAATCATACACCATGATCAAGTGGGATTTATTCTGGAGAGGCAAGGCTGGTTCAATATTCGCAAATCAATCAATGTGATTTATCACATAAACAAAAGGAAGGACAAAAATCACATGATAATTTCAATAGATGCAGAAAAGGCATTTGATAAAATCCAGCACCCATTCATGCTCAAAACTCTCAGTAAAGTGGGAATACAGGGATCATTCTTTAACATGATAAAGGCCATCTACGATAAACCGACAGCAAGCATCATACTAAATGGACAAAGATTAAAAGCAACCCCCTTAAGATCAGGAACCAGGCAGGGTTGCCCACTTTCACCACTCTTATTCAACATAGTTCTGGAAGTCCTAGCTACAGCAATCAGACAAGAAGAAGAAATAAAAGGCATCCAAATTGGAAAAGAAGAAGTAAAACTGTCATTATTTGCAGATGATATGATATTGTATATTGAAAACCCTAAAGTCTCAGTCAAAAAACTACTGGACCTTATAAATGATTTCAGCAAGGTGGCAGGATATAAAATTAATACTCAGAAATCAGAGGCATTTCTATACACCAACAATGAAATATCAGCAAAAGAAATTAAGGAAACAATCCCCTTCACTATTGCAGCCAAAAAAATAAAGTACCTAGGAGTAAATTTAACCAAGGAGGTTAAGGACTTGTACTCGGAAAATTATAGAACATTGATAAAAGAAATCAAGGAAGATACAAACAAGTGGAAGCACATACCGTGCTCATGGCTAGGAAGAATAAACATCATTAAAATGTCTATATTACCCAAAGCAATTTATAAATTCAATGCAATACCAATTAAAATACCAATGACATACTTCAAAGATATAGAACACATATTCCAAAAATTTATATGGAACCAAAAAAGAACACGAATAGCCTCAGCAACCTTAAAAAGAAAAAATAAAGCAGGAGGTATCACTCTTCCTGATATCAAGGTTTACTACAAGGCCATTATACTCAAGACAGCCTGGTACTGGCATAAGAACAGGCACATAGACCAATGGAACAGAACAGAGAACCCAGAAATAAACCCACAGCTTTATGGACAACTGATATTTGACAAAGGAGGAAAGAACATACAATGGAGTAAAGACAGCCTCTTTAACAAATGGTGTTGGGAAAACTGGACATCTACCTGCAAAAAAATGAAACTAGACCATCAACTTACACCATTCACAAAAACAAACTCAAAATGGATAAAAGACTTAAATGTAAGCCGTGAAACCATAAGCATCTTAGAAGAAAACATAGGCAGCAAGCTCTCCGACATCTGTAGCAGCGGTATATTTGCCGATTTATCTCCATGGGCAACTGAAATAAAAGGCAAGATAAACAAATGGGACTATATCAAACTAAAAAGTTTTTGCACAGCTAAAGACAATAGGAACAGAATAAAAAGACAAACCACACAATGGGAGAACATATTCGGCAGCACATCTGATAAGGGGTTAATAACTAAAATTTATAAAGAACTTATAAAACGCAACACCAGGAAGACAAACAACCCAATCAAAAAATGGGCAAAAGAAATGAATAGAAATTTCTCCAAAGAGGACATACAGATGGCCAATGGGCATATGAAAAAATGCTCAACATCACTAATCATTAGAGAAATGCAAATTAAAACCACAATGAGATATCACCTCACACCAGTCAGAATGGCACTTATCAGCAAAACAACACAGAATAAGTGCTGGCGAGGATGTGGAGAAAAGGGAACCCTTCTGCACTGCTGGTGGGAATGCAGACTGGTGCAGCCACTGTGGAAAACAGTTTGGAGATTCCTCAGAAAATTAAAAATCGAACTGCCTTTTGACCCAGCTATCCCACTTTTAGGAATATACCCTAAGAACACCATAGCACTGTTCGAAAAGAAGAAATGCGCCCCCATGTTCGTGGCAGCATTGTTCACAATAGCGAAGATCTGGAACCAGCCCAAGTGTCCGTCAGAAGACGAGTGGATTAAAAAGCTATGGTACATATATACTATGGAATACTACTCAGCCATAAGAAACGATGACATCGGAGCATTTATAACAAAATGGATGTACCTTGATAACATTATACGGAGTGAAATAAGTAAATCAGAAAAAAAGAAAAACTGAAAACAGCACGATTACATACATAGGTGGGACATGAAAGTGAGGGTATGAGACATGGACAAGAGAGTGGTGGTTATGGGATGGGGGGAGGGAGGGAAGAGTGGGATAGGGAGGAGGGGAGGGACACAGGGAAAACCAGATTGAAGGTGACAGAGGACAATTTGACTTTTGGTGATGGGTATGCAACACGATTGAATGATAAGATAACCTGGAGATGTTTTCATTGTACATATGTACCCTGATTTATTGATGTCACCCCATTAGAATTAATAATAATAAAATATATATTAAAATCAAAAAAAAAAAAAAAAAAAAAAAAAAAAAAGACATTTGGGCCTGACCTGTGGTGGTGCAGTGGATAAAGCGTCGACCTGGGAACACTGAGGTCGCCAGTTCAAAACCCTGCACTGGTCTGGTCAAGGCACACATGGGAGTTGATGCTTCCAGCTCCTCCCCCCTTTCTCTCTCTCTCTTTCTCTCTCTCTCACACTCTGTGTCTCTTCTCTAAAATGAATAAAATAAAAACAAAATTAAAAAAAGAAAAGAAAATAGTTAAAAAAAAAAAAAAGAATACATTTGTCTTTTGATTGGCATACAGGGTAGCCAATCTGACGTCTGAACTTTTGACACCCTACGCGTGCGCATTAAACCGCGCTAACTTGTTCAGTTACATTGCTGCGTAGTTACCCTTCAATTTATTTAAACTAAATACAACAAAGGGTATAAAAATGAGTGCTGTAGCTGGTCCGAGTAAGAAGCCTAAAACCTACCACTTTCATACAGAATGGGAGGGGATTTTTTTCACTATGTCATATTCTAAGTGCGTTTGCCTCATCTGTCTGTGTGCCATTGCTATTCCAAAGAAGGGAAATGTGGAGCGGCTTTTTCGGACTGTTCATAAAAACTATGACATTGACTTTCCTCCGAAAAGAGAGCTGAGAAGGAGAAAGGTGAAAGAAGAATACACAATATTAAATAGTAATAATAGTAACTTAAATAATGATAATATAGAAGGAATAAATTTATGTTTTGCATTTTTATTGTAGGTAGATCATTTTGACTTGGTCATCTTATAAGTAGCTCGCAAGCTGAAAAAGTGTGGGCACCCCTGCTGTAATGTATTCCAGCTGATTTGCTGTAATTTGGTATCCTTATACACTTCCAGAAACAAGTTTCACTGGATCAGATTGACCTTCCTAGTGCCCAGAGCTCACAGTCATACTTTAGAGATAAATGCAACTTGCTGTTGTAATACAGGCAAACATCTAACCCTCAGTGACCATCCAAAGAGCAGAATTTTTTGACATAGAATATGTTGTTCCCAGCGTGCAATTTTTGTGAGACGGAGAGACCGGTGGTTGTCAATGTCAAAGAAGGGAATGCAGCTTTTTAACTTTTTAAGATACATGAGAGAAAGAGAGAGAGAGAGAGAGAGAGAGAGAGAGAGAGAGAGAGAGAGAGAGAGACTGTGTATGTGTGCGTTTATAAGCACAAGACTGTACATAGACCTTTAATTTTTTAAAAATGATTTTAAAAGTAAAATCTTTTTGACTCCAAACATAATCAGCAACTTTATATCAATCCCTAAAATTACTAAATAACTTTTCTACATGGATTGTTACAGACATGAGGATGTCAGGTATTTGGTTACAACCTTGAAAGTCCACATCTGGGCATTAAAAAATGTTACCTGATTCAAATGACTGGTGGTAGTCTTCATGTCTGCAATTCAGGGAACCAAGAACTCCCACTGCTACATGTAATTATCCAGGTTCCAAAAGTATAGGCATTCCTATTTTTACCTCTAAGTTAAAATCATAATAGCAAAAAATTGCTGCATTGTTTACTTTTAATTTATTTTTAATCAGCTTCACTTTAATCAGAAAATTGTATCTAGGAAAAATAGTTATGGAATAATATCTAGAAGAAATGACACAAACACTTAATATTGTATTCACATGCCTTTTAATGTAATGTTTCAGCATGCATTTATGCTAGACCAATCAGATGTTTTTAAGGAGATTAAATATTTAAAGTGCAAATAAATAAGGAAGTTTTCTAACCCGCGTGATGCAAAGAATTAGGCTCAACAGTTGTACTTCTGTAATCTTCTGACATTTTTTTATCTCATTTTCCTATCAAAGAATGCATGCAACGACCATATAAACAAAGAATTTTGTCATTTTGATACTATAATACTTATTGTTCAGACATGACTTCAAATGACTTTGCAGTGTTCTCTTTCAACTTTACAGCTTTTGCAGCTTTTATTTAACTATAAATCCATTCATTTAACAATGATTGGCCATCAAGTACATGCAAGCACCTGTTAATTAAACACTCAAACTTCTTATAGGACATACAAGAGGTTTCCTACACAGGTCAACTCGTGTTTGCATTGAATTCATTGTCTGCACAATGCAGGTTAAATATAATAATTTAAGGCAGGATATCAAATGACACACTGGAAAGCAGGCAATGATATTATAGTGGCAAAATCCCAGACTACAGAACCAGGCCTTTTAGGCTTCTACTGCAGCTCTGCCCCTTACTAGCTTTATAACCTATGTGTCAGTTTTCTTGCCTATAAAATGGGGATATTGATACTGGCACCTATTGTGAAGATTCAGTACAATGACTGTGTGTATTTATATTATTTAGAATAATCCCTAGCATATGTATATTGTACTTATCACCATCATACTATTAATAGCTAGCAAACAGCGAACACACACAGTGCTGACTATTCAACACACTGGTTTGTGTTAGTAACTGGACAAATTCTTAAAGCAAATAAAGACTTCACATTCTCATAGAGATGCATGCCCATCTGTAAGTGACTATTCCACAAGACAGTAAATGATACAGCAGATGAACTTGGTCTATGTGGTGAGAGTCAGAGAAAGGAAACAGTTTGAGCTGTTATTCAAAACAAGAGTCCTATGGAAAGAAGAATGACATGTGTTGCAAGCACAGGGGACATGTTGTAATTCAAGGGACCACCCAAAACACTGATAGACCCACATGTTGTAAAACAAGTAAGACCCATTCACAGTGTATGATTATTTTTTTTGTTTTTTGTTTTTCTGTATGGGTGAATTTTTATATTCAATTTAAGATGATTCATTCAAGGACAGGGCCCAATATTTTGTAATGCTAGGGGAAGAACATCAGCTTGAAGAGGTAAACACCAGATTTCCTTTGCTTCAGCTAACTGTGAGATGCGGGCAAATTTCCCAAAGGGCTAGATGACCTCTAATGTCCTTCCTTCCACCTCTTTTGCTCTGCCTCTCCGCCCCCTTAACACTTGTGAGTTAAGTCTGCAATTCAATGCAAACATTCGACAACTTCTGTGCAAAATGAGTTTTCAGATCTATAAATACAATCTAGTGTGGATGCCAGGGAGAATGGATAAAAATGGATTTGGATGCTTGCTTTGTTAATTCACTAGGGTTTTTACATGACAGGGCAGTGATGAAGAAGAAAATCTCTCTTTAGTTTGAATGTTTGCTGATAAATTGATAAAAATGTGTATTGGCTACAGGATGTTTTTTCTCCCCAAAGTATCACCATATTTAAGTCTCATGGTTATTAAATTGGATTATTAAATTAATAAGTTAGTCCTTCCATTGTGCCCAAATTTTCCCTTGCTAGACACATGTCAGAGGTATACTGTGGAAGACAGTAAGCTCCTTGAACTAAGGCATTGCTGAAACTCCGAACTTACTTTCCTGTAGTTTGAGGAAGCTCTAAAAAAGAATACTTTCACTCTTCTAAATGTTCTAGCAAACGTCCCAGATTTGAGTCTCATTGGCTTTGAGTGACCTGCCAGGGTTCAGATGTCTAACCTGAATCATCTGTAGCCAGAGGGTGTGAGGTCTGATTATGTTGGATTTATTCTAAGGCTACCCCTTAAGCGAGGGATGGGTCAGCCTCACTGAGCCTTATGCACTGAAATAATTAAGGGGGGGTGTCCAATAAAATATGGGTAGAATATTGATAATACCTGAAGAAATGGGAAAAGGTGGTGTTTGGAAAAAAAAACAAGTACCCTTTGCAGACAAGAGCAAGCTAGAGACATAGTTCCACAAAGGGACCACCTTCTATGTGTCATAAAATAGCAACGGAATCCATAAATAACGTGACATTTTCTTTTCACTCAGTTGTCTCACTTTAGGGCTCCCTTTCAAGGAGGAAGCAGAAGAATTATTATGGCCATTAGTATCTGAAATGATGTAATGGCACTCTATCTGTCAAATTGCTTAAAATTATTTGTATTAAGGGCACAGAATGTGTCCCTAGCCTTTGCTCAAATAACATTTGCCTTCTTATTTAAAGATAATATGTCCTCTAAACAGAGGATAAATGGAGAGTGGAATAAAATCTGGAGGCACATTCTATGCAGACCAGAGGAATTAGAAACTGTAAAAGTTAGGTTTGGAAATTAATCACTGGAGGCAGCTGTTTTAGATTAATTCAGCTAACATATTAAATATCAGAATATATGGCTTTCAGTCATTGTGGTTGCTCAAATACTATGTTTAATGAAAGAAATAACTGTCTCCAGGGCCCAAATACATCCTACTAAAATACAGAGTTTGGGCTAGAACCGATGTTATTCTTGGGAAAAAAATGAAAAATATTCAGTTTACTTTATACTCATATTTTGTATGCTTCTTATTAAAATATTGCAGAGAGCAGATATATATGGACTCTGGAATCCAAAAGACCTTGGTATATATCCCCTGTCTGTAACTTATGAGTTGTATGACTTTGGGCAATTCATTTAAATCTCTTTAAGCCTCTAACTCCTAATGAATAAAATGAGAGGGGAAAATAGTGCCTACCTAAAGGAGGTATTGTGAGGATTCAGTGAGCTAGGCTACTTAAGGCATGGAGCAGACTACCGTGATCAATTAATATTACTTTAATATTTGTTGTAGCTGTTACATAGGAATACTGTTGTTCATGTAGTTATTAGGTTGGCTAAAAATTGTCTATGTGTGTATATAAACACGAAAATGAACATCATTGTATATAAATGGTTTTCTTGGTAATTTGACTTATTTCCTCAGAATATAATCTGAGAAGGAGCTTCTAGGTCAAGAATTTCTAGAGTTACAACAGTATTTTGAAATTCTATTCCCGCGCCCCTGGCCGGGAGTGGGTTTGCTCCAGGACCGGACCTTCTTACTGCATTGCAAATAGCCCTAGGAGCGTGGCTTATTATCTGCAGAGTGACCCACACCCAGTGGGCTCCTTTTCCTGGTTGCTGGCCTTTAAAAAGGCCAGCTAACGAGCTGTTAGACCGCTGCCCTTTGAAAGGGCAAATCCCAGACTACATCCCCAGACTAGAATTGCTTATTTGTTCTAGCCTGATATTTTTGTCCTGCACATGCTAGAAGGTCTTCAGGTTGGTTGGTGTTTCTCTCTGAAAGCTGTGAGGGTCGCCACTAACAGCAAACTAATAATAAGATGGCATACGTGGGCCTAAAGCCTAATGTTGCTGTCTCCCTATTAACTCTCTGGTTGGGTCGCTGCATTCGTGCCCATGTTTGTTTTCCTTAAGGAAATACTCTTAAAGAGAGTCATCCGATTGGTCTTTTGTTTACCTTAATTAAATTTTTCCCCCTGTTTGTATCAGTTTCTATGACCATCTTTTTTTTTTTTTCTATGACCATCTTTTCATAGTTGGTACAATACTCCAAGAAAAGTTGACATTTTCAGGAATGAACCCCATAAAATTTCCTCTGTATAAATTAATAAACTTTGTGTTTGAAGGGATTATGTTGCAAAATGAGCACATACATAAAGACAACTGTTTTTTTTTAGTGAAAAGAGAATTGGACTGGGAATGAGAAAAGTTGGGTCATATTCCTAGTTGTGTTCCCCTAGATGCCTTCGGACAAGTCACTGTACCTCTCCAAGTTCCCTCCCTTCGCCTATAAAAGGAGGACACGGTGGGAACGTCCCTTGGGAAGTGACAGGAACACTCCTCGAGAGCCAACTCCTTGATTCAACAGTTACCATGTTGGTGCTTAAAATTTCAGCAGTCTCTCGCCTCTCTCTGAAGCCCAGTTTGCCTTTTTGTAACAAGAAGACACTGAAATTGGCTAGATGACTTTTTAATCGTCTTTCCAGATGTTAGGCCTAGAATCCTCAGCCTTCAGATCCTGAAATCTTCAAACTTGGTTCCCCTTTTCACGTTGGAGGCACAGGCAGATCACACTTGAGCTGAGTGTCTCAATCCTGAAGACCAATTTTATTTTTAAGAAAAAGAAATAGAGGTGCCCAATACTTTCCAGAAGGCGGGTATTGAATTCAGTGTGGTGTATTTGTGCGGAGATAGAATCCTTACCAAAATACCATGTAAACTCTGTGAAAACAGGGGTAATGTTTTGTTCGTCTCGACTTTCAGCACCTAGAACAGCACCCCAAAACAATTGTGGAAAGAATGCTTGCACCGTGGGAACAACTGCGAGTGGGAGAAGCTAGTTTCCTGTGTGGCCTAGACCTTCCATGCTAGCAGCTTATGGTCATTATAATTACAGTGATAAAGGCAGCTCAAAGGAGTTAGTGGTCATGTCTAGAGGTGTCACAACAACCAACCCCAGAGATCCCCAGAGGGGTTAAAATCTACATGACGATTCTAAATTGGGGATTGCTTTTCCCTTGCCCAACGCTGTCAGCATTGAGAACACAAGAACCAATGGGGGATGACAATGTCTCTTCCACTTTGTTAAGGGTGGTTAAATCACCATGGTGATTACTAACACGACAACACAGCATCATGAGGCGTATGAGCAGAGATTTCAAAATTGTCCATCACAAGAGGACACACATGGAGTCCACAGTAAAACCAAGGGTTATTTGAAGCACTATTTCATCCACTCGACTGACTTTCCAAGAAAGACTGTGTTTTAACTAATGTTAAAGAATAAAAAAGAAACCCAAACCACTATGTTTAAACTCTTCATTGTTTTGATCATTTCATTATATGTCACCAGCATACCTCTTGAAGGTGCTTAAGTGCCCTTCAATGGTTTCCAACTGCTCTTAGATGGATGTTCACATTTCTCTGAATTGTACTTTAATTACTTTCCATGTTCTATAGGCTCTGTTTATCCCACCATATGCCATTCTTTCCCTTGCTCACTCGGCCCAGGCCACATGACTTTCTGACAATTTCTTGAGCACCGAAATTTCTGCCTCTGAATTGCTCTCGCTACCCCTTATTTTTGGAACTGTTCCTGCTGGGATCCTTCTCAATCCTCTGGATCCTGCCTGAAGGCCCACTCACTCCCTGAAGAAATCTTTGCCAATCACGCTATCCAAAGGAGTCCTGTTCCTTATAAGCTTTTAACACTGCGCCCTGCTCATTTCCTTTAGATCAAAATTTATCCTAAATGTTTAAATTACTTGCTCTCTTGTTTCTTTCCCCATCACCCCTTGCCCCGACTACAATGCAACTTCCAAAAGAGAAGGGACCAAAAAATGCTTATTTACATTTTACCACGTGCCAGGCACGATGCTAGGCCCTAGTTATCAAGTGCTGAATTAAATATTTGTTGAATAAACAAGAACCCTAAATAGAGTAAGGGAAAGGAAACCCAGTCTAGTGATTTTTGATTGCTTGAGGCATAGGAAATAAACCAGGCAGGATGTGGAACATAAAGTTCAGAACGCTTTACTCTGGAGCCCGGGTCTCAGACTCTCCACTTGAAATATTTCCTCAACTCATGATGCTTAGAACTCCTTCAGGCTTAGGGGTTGTAAAGGGGCACACAGGTTGGGTGATTCTTCCTGGAGGAGTCAGCTTACTAACTTTTAGGTATTTAATGGTGTGATTAATAATAAATTCTGGGTTGTCTTAGACGTAAAGCTTTCACTATGAAAATAAAAGAAACAATAAGAAGAGATGGTCTATTTTTGTTTGATTTAAATTGGAAGCTCTCCAACTGATGTTTTAAGGCACTAGTTGCCATATTTTCCTCGGTGTTTGTAGTTATTTATGAAGTTGAAATGCTTTAAATCATTCTTTTCTTTATAAATGTAATGTTTAAAATGATTTAAAACCAAGGTTTGAAACACACACACAGGTGTGTGCGTGTGAGTGTGGCAGAGTGGCGTGTCTCACCTAAGATAAAAAGTAAGGTGCATAAATGATTCTCTAGCATAGCGATGGAGAAACTACTACCCGTGACTAAAGCCCAACCCATTGCCCAGCCTGTTTTTGTATAACCTACAAGTTAAGACCAGTGTTTACATTTTTAAATCTAAAATATAAGAGACTATCATCCGGCAAGAACAGTTTCTTCAAGAGTTGAGGAAATTGTCTTTCTGGACCTTTTATAGCAGCAACCTACTCCTTATCCAAACACGTGAGCTTACAGCACTGTGTGCTTGCTGTGTGGGGAACCCCTGTCATAGTAATCATTCATTTTCTATAAAGTGTTCTCAGTTGCATGGTTTGGGGAAATTATAATTTGTACTCTTGTATCAATAATCTCTTTGAAATCTTCTTTTAATTCTCTGGCTTCCAAGTAGTAAAAACATTAATAATAATAATAGTACAATGATGATAGAAAAAATATGGGGCACCTGTGTTCCAGGCACCATTCCATGAGTGTTTAAAAAAAAAATCAACTGTTCCCTTGATGTTTTCTTGAGCGACTGTCTTAAAAAGTGAACACCGCTAGTAAGGCTCCCTAACTCATCCCCTTGATCCCATTTGAAATGTGTTTCCTGATTGGCTGAATGGTTGCTATTGATAATGAAGTGACAGTCCTGAAGACCCAGATTCCTCCTGGGGTTTGAAAGCATCAAGAGAAACCTGAACCCCGAGAGACACGCCTGTGCTATCTCTCCTCATTCTTTCTTAGTGTCTTTATCAAAGTCTCTAAGAGCAAGTGCTCCAAGAACCCCCTGAACCAGCCTCCTCTGCGACTGGCAGCCCATGTGAACTGTGTTTTCTTATACCCAAACTGAAGCTATCTGCCACTGAGAGGAAGGTAAGGATGTGCATTGCTGGGGTACCTTTTATATCCCCAGATCATGAGCCACAAATGTCCTCTCTATAATCACATGTGACACTGAGTATGGTAGCATCTCCTCTGACTGCCCCTCTTGGGTCCCAAGGATATATACCTACTCGTTGCTTCATAAAAGTCAACAAACTAAGACAAACACTCCATATATTTAAAATGTGGTTCTCAAAAGTCTGAGTGGAACACATAGCAGGTGTTTGAATAAACCCATGTATGAAATGAGAATAGGCTTCTGTTGATAAGCTCAGCAAACCTAGATTCTTTGAGTTTCCCCTAATAGCATTTTGAGATTGTTTTCTCCATTCCTGTTAGTGATCTGTCAAGACAAATGGAAATTAACTGCTTCTTCATATTTGAGGAAAGAGATGGTGCATGCTATTCTTTCTATTGATGTATTTGCTTAAGAAGTGAAAAATCAAGCTCTGGGATGGTAATAGAGCTTGAATCTTCTTGATCTAATTCCCTGCCTTGTCCTGAGAATCCCCAAGAGCCTGGGAACATTTGAATTTTTCCAATATACATCCTTAGGATTCGTAAAGAAATTTCTTTTCACCTCTATTGTGTTTGATAATGTCTCTATGTTAAAACTGTGGAGTGATTTTTCACAACCTGTACTTCATTTCCCTGTTGATGTTCATATTCTGGTGAACATCGTGGTGAAGAAATAACGTGTCAGAGGCTCTTGGAAAGCCTCTTAAGGCTCGAGAGGACAGCAAGGTCCCTGAAACGATGTGGATGAGGGCTTTTGACATGCGCAGCACAGAGGTATGAAAGAGCCCAACATTCTTCACATTACCGGTCTTTACACTGTTGTTTGGCACAGGAAGTACATTAACAGAAAGTAGATGCTACAATAGTATATTCCTACTCCAATTTTGCTTCACAGAGCTTTATCTATTCTGCCTGTACAGGTTTTATTTTACTACTTCCAAATGAGAATGAATGACATTTGAGCTTGCAGGTATTATTTACACTTTAATGTTTGGGGATGTTTGGAATCCTGTGGCAGAGAGAGTATACCACTGCTCTCCACCCCTTCCTCCCTGACTTTGTCGGACCAGGGAGAGCTGAATCTTCCTTTAAAGTCCAGATCACATGTGTTCCCTTGATTGTCGCCTGACCTGAGATTGGACCCGCTGTCCCTTTCTCTGCACCTTGTAGATATCGATATTTTCCTCTACTATCAGCCCAAGCACATTGAACAATGGCTACTCATCTGCATCTCTTGTTTTTCTGTCCTGTTGTGAGCAGAGCCATTTTCGCCATTATATTTTTAAGGACTAACTCAGTGGCTAGAAGGGGAGGCACTGCATGAATATTTGCTAAATAATAATGAAAAAATGATTATTAAAGATTTCCTTTTCCTATTTATCTCTTCCTACTACCCTGTTTATAGTATTGAACTCTGCCAGCCCCAACCAACCAAGTAGACATTTGTCAAGCCAGTCAAGTTCTTCCAAACCTTCTTGGTAATCCTCATACATGATTGGATCTTTCTGTTCCAGAAAGTTTCTATTCCAAGTAACTTGCTTCATACATTCTGACCTTGTCTGGGAAGACATGCTCAATGTCCAAAGACAGAAGTGTTCACCCCTCATGTCTGATCTTCTCCAATGCTTTGTTCCTTTGTCTGTTTTCAGAGGAGCTGCTTTTAGTGGGAAGTGGTGTCTTATTCCTCTGCCTCCTCACGGGGAAATGTCAACTCTTTGAAGTTAGAACTATGCTTATTTCAGGAACGCAGAACTGGTGTTATAAACATTCTAGGAAATGCTAACCTTTGGGTATAGTGGACCACCATACCCAAAGATACATCTTATTATTCTTGAAAATTTTATTTTGAATCTCTTTTGATGGTTCACAATGTTCTTTCAGGACTTGGGAAACAAGGAATTAGAAAGAATGAGAAGATTGCAGAATTCTAAGCATCTCGCAAAGTGTCTTCCCTCATCACCTTCTTGTTAGCTAAGTCTTCCCCCAGGAGACACTCAACCTCCTCTACACAGCGGTTCAAGAGTTCAGCTCACTTAACCTACTGCTTTAATTTTTGTTTCATCACTTGGATTCCTCATCTTTGACAACTGTTTATAGTTCATAGGATAATACTCTTTATGGGGGCTAGGGTTTTATAAAAATGGGGTGCAAGCAAAGAAAGCACATTTTCCATTCGGTGCAGAAGATTTCAAAGAAGAGGGAGTTGTAATTAATTCTTAGACACAGAGTCAACCGTTATTGCAGTTAATGGTGTATGAGGGAAAGCATTTCAAACAAATCTGTTGTAAAAATGAAATGTATTTAATCCTGCTGGTTTGGGAACTGTTTCTCTCCTTTGTCTCTATTTACTTGTTCATTGTAAGTGCTCAAAAAAAATTAGTCAAATTTTTCTTTTGTAAAAATTCATTTTGGGGAAAGTATAACGTGAACTAGGCACAAAGGAGTTGTTTTTGGGGGTAGGGTAGGTAATTTAAGGAGAAGAAAATTTCCGGGAATAATGAAGCAAGTGCAGGAGAGAGGTAGAAATCACATATAAAAGATAGCACTCTGAGTTTTTTCAAAGTCTTTGTGGCCGTCAATAAAGCCCTTTCTTAGCTCAAGCAATTTAAATTTTAGCTTGCGTTATTGCGAGTAAGAGTCCCAGCTGAGAAAAATATTTCAAAGTCACATTCCTGTATTTGAAGAAAATGAAGACTCTGTGAGGCTGTGTAAGGACATAATTGGACTAGCACATTATCTCCCTCCTCTTCATTCTGCCTCCTTTCAGGCGGCTCTGATAAGGACCCTGGTCTTATATTGAAATGGAGACTTCGCTCTGGCCAAAAACACATGTTGCTTCATTATTTATTGGTGAATAAGTAAGCTTCTACCAGTGACTATTTCAAGTCACTGACACCCGCCTTTGGGGCTGTACCTTGAAATGAATAAATCTGTGGAATAAGATACAGGTACAGCGTGGCTCACATGATGGGAAATCATTTTAGGAAGAAGGGATGGAACGGCATTGTCAGAATTTGAATAGTAATGATTCACTGAGGTCGCTGATGGATTTGTAGGAAGAACGGCATCATCATGGTGTATATATGTTGCAGGGTGTTTTGTTTCATGCATTCTCTAAAACTTCTCTGTGATGTTTTCTGACACTAACTAGTCACATAGTCATCATTTCATATTCTTCAGTCTCTTCTTCACTATCTGTGATGCATATCGCTATTTTTACATGGTAATATACTTTGAGGGTACTTGTGTACTGTGAAGGTAGTTTACTATGTTGTTAGATTCCCCATTATTTCTGAACTCTTGGTTTTTGGATGTGCAATAATCTATCAATAATCGCTTAGCCATATTTGTGTAATTACACAGAAGTAATGTTGCTTAGTAATAATATCTAACATTTATTGAGAAATTATTCCAGGTACTCTTCAAAGCACCGCTGATATATTTCTCCATTTAAAAATTAGAAAAATGAGGCCAAGTGAGTTAACCAACTTGCCTGAAGTCACATAGCTAGTCAATGCTGGTCAGGATATAAACTCAGAGCCTGTATCTGGGACCCTATAGTCTACACCATTCATGTTAAAAAGGTCAATAGATTAGAAGGTCAGAGTTTGAGTCCTGACTTTACCACTCCATATTATGGTACCTCTTAGGCTAATATCCTTTCTGATGGGGACAAAAAGATCTATCTCATTGGAGTGTTGAGATTTAATAGGTAGCATTGCTTAACTAGCTGTGTGAAAGTTGCACAGAAATTGATTAGTATAATTTTATTAGTTCTGACATCTACATCAAAGGTTGTCAACTTGAGGTTGCTGGTAAACTTGACCCCAATCTTATATATATGTACATCAATGCATTTTTAATGAGCAAATGATCTGCATTTTATAATATTATCTAAGGAATCCACAGCACCAAAAGTGATATAGGTAAAAACACTATAATTTATCCTCTAAGCCAGGGGATCTTTGAGACTGAAAGGAGGTACAGTTATTGATCACACTGAGACAAAAGGTCCAAACCAGGACCTGCTGACTGACATAGTCACTCAATAAATGATGGGTGAAAATACACGTAGTTGAGTTTTAGCATGCTCTCTCATACACACACAAAATAGTTAAGTTATTCCTAAGGGCCCTTCTAGTTTTAAGATTATTTTCAGTTAAATTTCAATCCTACTAGCTCAATATGTCTGTCAGACCACTTAAGACTACCTCATACTGTCATCTGCCATTTGAGAGGATAAACCACATTTACCATTTCATTTAGCAAAAATATGATTAGGAAAGTAAATGCACAATGACAATAAAGGAAAAAAATATAAATGCAAATCCAAATATAAATAGAGTTTAGGTTATTTTGTCATGTATCATTTTAGGATGCCACACACTCATTTGTTTGCATAAAGTATTATGAAATGATTCTGTTTACTTTCAAAGTCCTGAACATGAGAAGCTTCAGAGTAGAAATGTTTAGATGTTTAGTAAGGTTCAGATGGGCAAGGCCTACAAGGTTTAAACTCTGAGTGTAGTACAGTCGGCCAGTTCTGCGCTGGCTATAACAGTCCCGCGTGAGCATCGACACTCGAGCGGCCTTCCGGTGGTCAAGTATCTTTAATGGCAAAATGGACCAAGAGTCTCAGTCTGTGTAATATTATTACAAAATGATATGATTACAGTAGGTCAGGGAATACAGACTATTGTTAGATGTAATTTGCAGGGAAGTAAATTCCAAGCATGATACCATAGCCTGTGCATCAATATGAAACATCTTGATCTTTTTTTCTACAGCTGAAAGCATCAGAATATTTCTGGAGCTTGGATGGATAACGGTGGATGTTGGGCTGGAGGAGTCAGAGGAGGCCAGAGAGTACACAGGGGTCAGGAGATGGACAGTTCTGGCTACAACGATGCATAATTGGTATTTTTCTCCATAAGGAATGGGGAAAAAGTGTTCTAAACTCAATCCAGTTTATAGTTTTGATTAAATTTCCGAAGTGTTATTCAGTCTGGAGGCCAAGAAGGATCTCTCCTGTGACAACAACACTTTTGTGACGGTATCACAGCGGCCACAGGCTAGCAAAACCATACAAGCTACATCCATGCAGGACAATACCCTGGCCCAAGCTCAGTTCTGTTAGTGAGGCTCTCGCAGAGAGCCCATGGTCAGGGCTCATACTCAGTCGTTCTTCACTAAGCCCTGGACCCGCGCATGGGAGACGGGGGAGGGCACGTTTTCTGGGGAGCCTACAGGAATTAACCCGGAACCTTTCTTTTGTCCTGAGACGTTGGTTTTTCTTTCAGGCTGTTGGACTGGAGAGATTTTGGATATCCTATTGCGTGTTCCTCCGAACTTGCCTGGGGGAGACTCTCTGGCACCACAGGCTAAAAATCAAACACCATAACTGACCTGCTGTGTCCCTGACTCTCTCTGTCCATGTGTCTCTCTAGTCCTGAACTAGCTTAGTCTAACTTGCTGAGCAAAAGATGCCAGTGTGAAGCTTCTTGTTGGTTGAGAGCTACCCCAAGTTCAATGCCATCTCTTAGCGATGGAATCGGGTTTGCCCGGATATTGATTGCCTTCACAATTGAATACAGACCTTAGCACTGTTCAGATACATACATAATTTTAACTAAAATATTTTAGTGTGATAAATGTAAAACACACCATTTTCCTCATTGTTTTGGGGCCAGGATACGATAGTCATTGTTTAATAAATCTATCAAACCTTTTTTTCCTAACAGTAACGTTTATCAACTCTTATAATGGTTTAACTTTTTCTCCATGATTGCACTTCCACTTGGACTTTAGTCAGCCATTCCCTGCTTCCTTTAGTGAGACAACATGCAATTTTCTTTTTTTAATGCGTTCTTAAAAGCACTATTTATTTTGCCTTAGAAACCATTCGTCTTTTATTTTTTTCAAAAGAAATATTTGGGGTTTAATTAAAACCATCAAAAATGCTGTTAAAGGATCATTAGTAAAAACACCTGCTGCCTTTATTACAGAGCATGATTTCCCCGGGAGCCCAAAGGAACTTGCAGTGTGTGGAAATGAGTGTGTCATGAGCTCTGCGGAATGGTGGTGCTGGAGGCTTGCCAAGGTTTGGAAATTTCCATCCACTCGTCTCAGAAAACTCCTCCTTCGGACAGCCTGAGAAGTGCCCCAGCCGAGGGAGCCAGGTGGCGTTACAGTTTCTGAATACACTGGCGACCGCTATTCGGGCTCCGTGAGGAGTTCCCTTTCAGTGTCAAGTCGGGAGCAAGAGGCACTGCAGGAAGTCCGGGACGGCCTTCAACTCCCCACGGCGCTCCGCTCCGGCATCGGCATCGAAAGAACCACCCAGATCTCTGCTGTCGGCAGCACGTTTGTGACTTAACCACTGGAAGGAGCTCGAGTCAAGATATTGAAGGAACACGCTGTCCCTGGCTAGCAGCTTGGTTAAAAGGGACACAGAGGAAAATGAGCGGGGGCGGGGGGAAGGGGGGCAGAAGAAGAAAGACCCGCCTTGCCTCTGAAAGGCAGAGAAACTCAGCTTTAAAATTGCCTGGTGCTGAGATTACATAAGATCACCTTAAATATTTGAAATGTGGGACTTGTTTGAAAGTTGTAAGACAATGGCTTGAAAGCCTGCCTCTCCCTTTTATTTTGCTTGCATCAGAGATTCAAAAGGGAACCAGGAAAGGAGAGAGAGAGGAGGTATCAGAGACCATTACTCCAGCTCAGAGAACTCCTTGAATCTTCATAAAGAAGAGATGGCATTACAAAAAAGTAAAAGACCAGCTACACATATTTAACTCTTTATTGGCCAAACTGAACAGGCTTCCTGTCCCAAAGAGAGATGAAATTTGTGTCCCTGAGTTGCAAAACTTTTTCTGAGTTGGGACATTTGAGATCATAGTAATTCAGTACATGTGAGAATATTACAAGTAGAAAAAAGAACTGGAATCAGATCGACTGTAAAAATATTATCATCCACTCTTTTTTTTTTTTATCCTGAAAAAGAAACAGAAAAGAGGAATGCTCAGGAAACACACTGATAATAAATTTTAAGGCCTACTTTTATAGTCAGAAATTTCTCCCCAGTTTCTAAGTTAACTATTTTGACCCATCCTAATTGATTAGCAGTAAATTAATTAAAGTACAGAAGAATTGCTCATGACAGCCCTCGCTTATAATCTCTGGACCAAGATTTCATGCAGAAAATATTAGGAGAAATAGAAAATTGGTAATTTTGCAGTTACATTGATAAGGTAAATGCTCAAATCACCAATAATATTCCAAACATTCAGATAAGAATTCTTTGTTCCTATTGCTGGTGTGGCAATTAATCAGGAAGATTCTAGGCTCCTCAGATATTACTTTCAGGCCTGAGCGTGTCTGCATGATGAAGTTGACAGAAAGAATATCAAGAATGGTCTGTCTTTCAGATAATATCCTACCAAGGCACACCATGAATTTCAATAATAATTTTAAATATTCCTTGTACATTCAAATCATGTAACCATTATCTTCTGGCCAATGGCTGACTTTCAGGTGGAACCGACATTTTCCAAAGTTCATCTTTATCTTGACGTGTGATGGGTCGAAGATGAATACTTCCGGATAAAGAGGAACTATTCCTCAGTAAAGGGTCTGTGGACCTGCCATTCCCCTGCCGGAACCTTAAGATATAACTGGGCGTGTGAAGGAAAACATGAAAATGTCTCTCAGGAAAGCCAAGTGGATTGTGAAACACAGGCCAAGACCTATCCCTTGTGGGGCAGTGACCTACAGTAGCAGCGCTGGGGCCATACATCAAAATCGAGTTATGACTTTAGCATCAGGAGAAAAATCCTTTTGAGCATTCCTTTTTCATTATGCTTTTTATTGGTTCTAGTTCCAGGCTGTATTCGTGGGCGTGAAAACTTGGAGATAATTTCAAGTGCCACTTCCCCGCCCCAATAACCTTTTTGTAGATGCTTAAATGTTTGCATTCTTTTCTCATTTAGCTCCAAAATCGATGTGGTATTGGCAATCCAAGGATCCAAACAACCACTTGGAAATGGCACATTTTAACAAAATTTGAACACACAAATTCAGAGGAAATAATATTTCCGGGAAGCCATTGCGACCAGCCATCCTCGCATTCAGCGCAGTGGGAATACCTCTTCTAAAGGAGACATCATTCTGATGAGTGTGGTATCTTTTGAGCAGAAAGTGAATGGATGTATTTTGGAAGTCAGATTCCAGGGTTCACCACAGACAAAAGGCTCCCACAAACCTGTATACTGACACAAAGAGCCTGTGCAAATGCAAATGCCAGCCTGTTCTATGGAATTTATGCTGGAATGGGATCAACAACACTGGATTCTGCTCTCAGCTCTGGCACTAAGCAGTTGTGCGAACTTTCACCAATCCTCTCACATTCCCGTGTTTCAGGGTTCAAGCAGCAAAAGGAGGGGTCAGATGGTCTATAAGTAGAAAGTTCCTTCCAGATCTTCTATTATATACGTGTATAATCAGTGGGTCTTCAATGGTGGTCACAGAGATGGGGTGAATGGCATTTTCCATGACATGTAATCCAGCCCCCAGTCTCTTGGAATTTCTTATTCCTATTCATACAGCCCAGGAGCCCAGAAGACCACTGTTTATTTAGAAAATAACATAAAATGAACCTCCCTAGAGTCTGGATCATCTCCAGTGTGTCGATCTACATCCATTTGTCACTATATGTCCCGAAATGTTCTCAGTTCTTTCTCACAGACCCATCTTGGAACCAAGGCATTCACATAAAATGCCGCCACAGGAGTTAGTCAACAGGAGGCTTATTCATCATATACATTGAGCCTTCTCCAGGAGTAGTGTATTATCTGCAGGCTGGAAAGTGACACTAAAAAAATAAAAGACTTAGAATACTTGCTCTTGACTTTTCTAAGAGTAATTTCGAAGGATAAGCAAGCAGTGAAGTGGATGCAGTTGATTTTATATCTTAACTAATCAGTGTGGCCAAATTTCCTTCTAAAATGCTTTCCAGGTAAGTATCTGTGACATTTTTAAAATTGAAGACTTAGTTTTCTCTTTTTCTTTTTCCAGAGCAAAAAAACCCAAAACAAAACTGTTTTACATTCTCAGCAAAATTGACAGGCAAATACAGAGATTTCCATATACACTGTGATCTTACATCTGCATAGCCTTGCCCACTGTCAACCTCCTCTCCAGAGTGGAACATTTGTTATAATTGATTTACCTACCTTGACATAATTATTACCCAGGGTCCATAGTTTCATTAGGGTTTATCCTTGTTGTTGTACGTGCTACAGATTTGAATGACATATATCTATTAATACAGTAACATCCAGAGTATTTTCGCTGCCTCTCAAATCCTCTGCTCTGACTGTCCATTCCTCCCTCTACCCCACCCTTGGCAACCACTGCTTTTTTTTACTGTCTCTATAGTTTGCCTTTTCCAGAATGGCATATAATTGGAGTCTTGCAGTATGTAGTCTTTTTGGATTAGCTCTCTTTACTTAGTAATATATACATATTTAAAATTCCTTTATGTCTTTTTATGGCGTGATAGTCCATTTCTTTTTAGTGCCGCGTAATAATCCATTTCTTGATGTACCAGAGTTTATGCATTCATTCTCCTACTGAAAGACATCTTGGTTGCTTCCAGGTTTTGGCAGTGATGAATAAAACTGCTGTGAACATCCATGTGCAGGTTTTGTGCAGACAAAAGTTTTCAACTCTTTTGCATAAATAGCAAGAAGTGTGATTGCAGGATCATCCGGTAAGAGTATGTTTCGCATTGTAAGAAGCCACCAAACCACCCTCGAAAGTGATTGTACCATTTTCCATTTTCACTGGCAATTAATGAGAGTCCCTATGGCTCTATAGCCTCATCAGCATTTTGAATTGTCGGTGTTCCAGATTCTGGCCATTCCAGTAGCTATGTAGTGGCATCTCATTATTTTCTCATTTGCATTTCCCTGAAGATGTGTGAGTGGAGCATCTTTTCAAATGCTAATCTGTCATCTGTGTATGTTCTTTGGTAAAGTGTCTGTTAAGGTTTTTGGCCCATTTTTGCATTGGGCTTGTTTTCTCACTGTTGAGTTTTAAGAGTGCTTTGTATATGCTGGATAACATTCTTTTCTCGGATGTGTCTTTTGTTGACCATGACTTTTCATTCAGAATGGTGTGGCCATATATTTACTCCTGTTATTGTGTTCCTCTTTTCTCTCTCCCTGCTGTTCCTAGCCTAGGTCAGGTAATACTGTCTGACCTAACACTTCAAAGATTCCCCTTTTGGGTCTTTCCCCTGAAATCGTCTATTAAAGTACCAATTTGAGTGTATTACTTCCTGGTTTTGAAACAGTCAACATCTCCACGTGGTTTCTAAATAATGGTTAAAATTGATAGTTTGGAATTTCAGGGTCTCCATTCTCTATCCCTATTGACACTCACCGCTCTGTCCAGAACTCTCACCGCTTACATGCTGCAGTTCTACGCACTTAGGTCAAGTAGATTCCTCAATGGTCCTTAAGCTCCACTTTTTAATATAAAGGATTATGTCCATCATTGCATTACCATATCATATTTTATTTCTGTAGCCTGCGCAAATGTCTTCTCCGAGAGCTGACGCTTTCTTTGAGGGCACATTCCATTCCACACCCGTTCTCCCTTTGATTCTCAACAGCACTTGCTAGAGCTCCTTGCATACAATTTTTAGAATTTCAGTAAATTAATTGAAGCAATTGCTGCATCATTATGACCACTCAAAACTATTCTAAATGAGTGATTTGCTTTGTACGTATCCATTAAATTTCTAATTTAATCTACATTTACTTTTCCTTTGAAATATAATCTGAGAGCATTTATTTGAAAATTATGACACTAAGTAATGAGTTTTATCCTAAATGAATAAGAATAACTACAGTTAGGGGTGGTATTTGCTTAAGAATTTTCCCAGATTTTTCTTATGTTTATATATATGTATAATACTATATATGCTATATTAAATATCATGTAATACACTATTATCTCATAATATATAATACTATATATATTTAAAAGCAAAATAATCCAAGTCAAGGTATTAAATTGAAGTTTTGGCACTGGTCACATTATTATTATTATTATTATTATTATTATTATTATTACGGGTTTCAAAAATACCTGTTTGCCCTGTTAAATATAACATACTGTTTACAGGAAGTGCCCAGGTTATGAATGTGATAGATCCTGTAAACTTGAAAAATGTTTAAGCATTTATATAGACAGAAAGGTAACAAATACTGTTAAGACAAACATATGTCTAAGTTTTATTTAATAGGTAAATGTACCTGTTCCAACTTACATAAAAATTCAATTTAAGAACCAACCTCCAGAACCTATCTTGTTTGCAACCCGGGGACTACCTGTACTTGCTTTTAAACAACCCTTGACTGAATAACCTCAAGTATTATATAATTAGATCTTCGACCCTATGTTTAACAGAAGAAGAGCAATGTATAAGTGGAAGGATGTGTATGTAGGTGAGAGAGAGAGCCAAAGGCAGTCAGTATGAATACAGGGGACACAGGGAAGAAAATGGTTAAAGGGGACATGTTATCTGCCAGGTAGGCAGAAGGTAATGTATAAATGGCTGACAAACCAATTAGAGAGTTCTTTTCAGGCAAGAAAAAAGTATGTCTGAGTAGAAAGTTATGAACTACATAACATACCATGACACAGATCTCAGGGCAACCCGTACCATTCCACTTTCAAATATATGCATGAGAATTGCCATGAATAATGGATTTCCTATAACATCTTCACTATGCATTATTTAAAATATTTGTGCTGACTGAAAGTGATCATATATCTATTTTTTATTACAGTTTTGTGATGTGGTTAATATTCTCTGCTTGTGATATTAGTTTAGGGACACGATGCCAGCCATGTTGTTTTAAAGCGTACAACAGATGATCAGAATTTAGATGGCATTGTAGACATTTGGAAAAATCCATTGCAACACAGTTTTTTCAAAAGTGCTCAGTATTTGTATGTGTTTTTTTCCCCCTGGAGACATAAAAATAAAAAGGACAGGTGCATGGCAAATTGTGGCTTGCCTAATTTTTTGATTTGGCATCATGGATTATTCTGCATTTTACATCTAAGCAAAATCTTAGGAAAAGGTTCTCTTTTCCTTGTCATCAATCTCCAACGTGGTGGAAGCGACCCAGGCTAAAAGAGTTAGAATGCAAATGACTTACTTACTGGAATATCAGAATCTCCAACTAAAACATATATTCAAGCAGACATCTCAGTAGGAAAACATTTGAAGGCCAGAATGTCATGGAGCTACCACAGAAGTGATCATGACTGAGTTCATTTCTCTGCAAAGGTGGATGCCAATGCCTACTGAAAATTAAGCTAAGGTACACCGTCACATTGTCCCTCCCCCCAGCATAAATATATTATGTTTGCTTAACAAAATTTGCTAAGTCCCCATCATGTTCTAGGTGCTGTGCTATGATGTATATATAGAAATAATATGAGAAAGAAGTTTTCATTGTAGTAGTAAACTAATGTTAAGTACTGCTGCTTTGGAGAAACTGTATTTACTAACAACCAAGTTCTATCTATCTATCTATCTATCTATCTATCTATCTATCTATCTATCTATCTATCATCTATCTATTAAATGTATAATATAAGCACATTATATAATATATAATATGATATACAGGTGCTTCTCGAATTATGATGGGTTGATGTCCCAATAAGCTCACTGTAAATTGAAAAACCCTAAGTTGAAAGTGTGTTTAATACACCTGACCTACAGAACATCATAACTTAGCCCAGCTTACCTTAACCATGCTTAGAACACAGTATCTCCTAAATGCTGGCAATGGCAGTACAGTGTTGGGTACCAGTTGTCTGCCCTTATGATTGTGTGCCTGTTGGGGGGCTGTGGCTGTCCAGCATCATGAGAGCATATCGTGAACCCTGTCGCTAGCCTGGGAAAATATCAAAATTCTAAGTTTGGCTTCTGCTGAATAAACATGGCTTTCATATCATTATAAAGCTGAAAAATTGTAAGTCAAACTATTGCAAGTCAGGAACTGTCTGTATAATATATTTAACTCTGGATCAATATTAACTCTGTTAGTCTTACTGTTATGTATAATATGATATATATTATTTGTTATAAGCAACAGTAAGGTTAATAGTTAAATCCTTACATATAAATGCTTTTTTCAGTGTCAGACTGAAATTCTTAGTCTGTAGGTTAGTGTGAGTGCTTGTAAATGTAGCTCTGATTGTTGAAATGGGCCAATGATTCAGTCTGGTATTTCTTTGGTAATTGCTTTTGTTAACATAAAGCCTAGTTAGTTACACAAATCACACTCTTCTGCACACATTAACAGATTTAAAACTGTGCATGTAAACAGAACTGTGTCTGATTCATAGGTGCATGTACAGCACACAGAATAGTGCTCACACATAGTAAGTGCTCAATAAACTTTGCTGAACAAGTAAGTGAATACATTGTATATGTGTGTGGATCTCTGTGTTACCATTTTCCTTATTTTACAGTGATTAAAACTCAGTTTCAAGAGGGATTAGAATAATACATAATAATTTTAATAGAATACACATAATAGATACATTATAATTGTCATGCTAAAACTATCTGCCATTTATTTGAGGTCTTACGCAAAGGTCAGGTTCTGGCTAAGTCTTCTCCATAATTTATCTCATTTAATTTTTACATTCCATGTAGCTAGACCATTATTCTCATTTTAGCGATGAGGATACTGCAGTTTTGAGAGGTTGAATAATTTTGCACAATAGCCTAATGGGAGCCAGCGGCAGAGCTGGAATTCAAAACGGGTTTTCTTTGACACAGGCAGTCCCACTTTTAACGTGTGTGACATTTCCAGCCGTTCAAATGCCAGCATGCCATACCCAGTAGACCTAATTGGGTATAATAAAAAAGCCACAATGCATTTTTTTTTGCTAGAAACTACATTACCATTAATATTATTAGTAGTAGAAACTAGAAAACCTGCCTAAAAATCTTCAGAATGATGGAGTCAAGTGTTGGGCTGAGTCTCTTCACTAGGTTGCAAAGTCCTTTGGTGTAATAGCTTTGGTTTTGCCTTCATAAAGCAGAAATATAGGTCTAACCAAATAGCTAAGCTAGTACTAACCAAGCCCAGAAAGAGTAATTAATTTTTGACTTTGCAAATGTGTTTAGGTATACTATACACACAAAAATGCACACATTGTATGTATACAGCTCACTGAAGTTGCACAAACAGAGCACGGCTATGCATGTAGCCCCAAGATAGAAAACCAGCACCCCATTAGAACTGTACCCCATTCATGGTCTTTTACAGCCACCACCCTCCCCCACTCCAAGCAGAACCACTAACTTGACCATCCTGAGTTCTGATAGCATCAATTAAATATGCTTGTCTTATGCTTTATATAAACAGAATCATCATCCTGCATTTTTTGAATATGTTGGTATTTTTTTTCAATGCTGTATATATATTTTCATTGTGCAAATATACCACAATTTATTTATAAGTCCTTCTGTTAATGAACATTTGTTGTTTTTTTTTTCTAGTCTTTGCACAGCGTGCCTATGAACATTCTAGCGCATGTGTTTTGTTGGACATACTTGCATATTTTTACTTAGGAGTGGAAACTAGGTCCCTAGATATGTATATATTAACCTAGTAGTTATTGCTATGCATTTTCCCAAGTTCATGTGGCCACTCGCAGTATGGGAAAGTTCTGAAGGCTGTATTCTTGACATCTTTTATATTTTCATCTTTTTTATATATATTTTTTACTTTTCAATTCAGGCATTGTCATAAGTATGAAGTAGTATTTCATCATGATTTGAATTTGCATTTGCTCCTAACCAAATGATAGAGTACCTTTTCATATGTTTATTAGTATATCTTTTATGAAATTTTTATTTAAATTTTTTTCTTTTGGTTTGTCATTTTTATTTTAATTAGTAAGGGTTTCATATATACTTTGGCTATAAACCTATGTTGAATATATAGTATATGTGTAGATCTCTCCCACAGTGCTCTCTAAGAGATATAGGGGAAAAAAATATTGCTGACCCCTTGGTGATCTGCAAAATAAGATTGGGTACTTTGAGATGAACAAACACGTTTCTTCTTCTAAACCAGTGATGACAAAAAGACCACCTTAAAGGTATTTTCCAGAAGAACCCTAAACATCTAGTTTGAGAATTCAGGCAGTAATACAATTTTGGAAGTAAACAAGGCTGATCCAAACACTTTCTATTCTTCAGCAAAACCAAGAATTAAATGAAAGCCACTTCTACATGTCACGGCTGAGTTTCAATGCTCGCACGTCAAACGGGATCAAATCTCAATTTCTGAGCATTTGAAACAGCCAGATGCACTTGCTCGTTTCACGGTGAGACTTCCAACCCTCTTTACAGAGCTTGTCCTGGTGTGTGTCCCAGTTGCTGTCAAACAGGCTGCTGTATATCTTGCTAAATGTAGGCTTGAATTAAAAATCTTTAGGCATTTATAGGAAAGTAGTTTAGATATAGCTGAAGGGACTCTAGGAAAGATAAATGACTTCACGTTCTTCCCATTTAGAACTGACCAGAAACAAGCCGGAGACTGCGTTCTCTTCAGAGAGACGAAAGAAAACCGATAGTTTAATTCATTTAAAATAAGCTTGTAAGTGCCAAGTCCTGTGCTCCAGCCAGCTAGGAAGATGTCATTATATATTTTAAGACAAATAAATTCTCCCTACCTCCGAGGAGGAAAACGTATTTTTAGTCAAAGATAGGAAAGTACCATTTTGAATCTGTTTGACACAAATTCTTTAATCCTTGTCACAAACGTTCCATTTCTTAAGTAAGCTCGCTGATTTCATGAACTGTGCTAGAAAGCAGGAAGGCTGCGTTTTCCATTTTCATTAACTGGCTCAGTTCTGCATCTCTAGCAAGGAGGGGCTATTTGTGGAAAAGGATGACTGGGAATGCGCCATTATTTCTCCGCAGTGACACGGGCATTGTGGGGTTTGGGAGGCACGTAGGGTGAGTACAGGCTGTTTGTTTGGTCTGAAGGGCTGTCCTCCCTCTAGACCATTCTGCCTTTGCTTGGATAGCCTCATTCCTTTTTCATTTTTGTAAAAACAAAACAAGACAAAACAGATCTTGTCTGTATTCGTGTTGGAAAATATTCAGAGTCTTGTCTAAATCCTCAGTTGTGTAAACAGTTCTTTTCGTGGTTCATGTTCATTTGAAGGAGTCGTTCTCAAGTACTAAAAAAAAAATGTATTTACAACACAGAGCACAGAATTTTCAGAACGCTTTCAAGAGGTTCTCCACAGAGGTTCTGAAGCCCATCTATATGACCCAAACTCAGAAACTTTGAAATAAAGGCAGATCACTGGTACGCTGGGACTTCTTTCAAAGCCAATGGTAAAGACATGTATTATGCCATAATTTTTTCATATAACACATTTCCATGTTCATCCTAACACATCAGATAGTGGAAGTTAATTGATAATGCCAGTAGCTCTTTTGCACATCAAAGATTTTAATGTAAGCTGCTTTGGGAGTAGAAACTAGAGAGACTAAATTTATTAGGACACCCCAGGAGAAAGAATAGAAAAATATAGAATGCAGCTCAGGAAGCAAAATTTTCAGAACCCAATGTATAAATGAATAACTGAGGTTCAAAAAGAGTAATACGCTGGTTGGAAATTACACAGTCTAAGAAAGTGAGCAAAGATGATTAAATTAGTTCTGATTCGGACCTCTTATTCTGAGCCTTTTACCCTGCTTCCTAATTGTATCCTCAAGATGTTTGGTTCCACTGGGTTGACCTATTCAGAAAAACAACAGATTAAATTGAAATGAAATAGATTTGTACATTTCAAATGGGCCATGACACTTTTAACCAAAATTAAAATATCTTACGTTTGGATAAGGCTGTGTCGTATGCACTACTTCCCACTTAAACTCTTTCATTAAACTTTTCTCATTATTTTTTATTGCATTTTTATTGTGCAGTGAGGTAGATCAAGAATTTGTTAGATTTTGGTCCCTGGAGTGAAGTTTTGGAGTCTGAGCAAACAAGGGTAGATTTGGGAAGGGAAAGTTGAGAAGGAGAAGCCTTGCATAATTTACATCATTCCAAGAGGAGAAAACAATGACCTAAATACCCATTATTTTTTCCTTTTTAAGAGCAATAATGTATATTGTAGTTTTTTTCAAGGTGGAGAATAAAACAGAGAGATAATCTTTTTATCCAGCTCATCATTTTACCCTTGAATTTTTAAATCTACTTATTTGTCTCTCAGAGTGACAAGAGGAAAAGAAAAAACCATCCCCAGCTTCCCCAGGTTACTTTTAGCGGGTAAAGAAAAGATTCCCCTGGCACATCTGCAGCTACACTGGTCCGCTCACCTAAAGGAATCCAATTTGCCTATTGTTCTACCTCTTGCTTTTGTTCTGCTTGATGAAAGGAGCTAGCTGTCCAGGACATGTTGGGTAGCATTGTATCTACCTCGTTCTTTTTGAAAGTTTCTGTGGTCTTTGATGACATTGGGTCATTTTATAGCCACTTTTTTTCTGCAGTGAGCTTCGAATCATTCCTACGAGGCAATGATCCTCTGACATCAAACTTCATCTGTCCCTAAGTCAGGGACAAAGACAGGAGGCTTGGTGAGATTTGCCTGGGATTCTAGGAGGGTGAATGTTACCATATGTTCTATCAACTTGTTAAGTAGTAGGGCGACTATGTTATTTATCACTCAAACAGGGTCACTTATGAGAGAGAACAGGGCACTAAAATAATTACTCCCAACCAAGGCATAGAGTGGACTATCTGATCACTCTCAGTTAGGAAAGTGAGAGACCTCCCTTTTTTATCCACTGTGTCCAAGTGTCACTGCAGTCTCTCACCCCCCCCCCCCCCCAATTCTGTCAGTGATGTCCCATGGATACGCAGCTGATGGCCCTCTCCACAAACCAATTTTTTGGAAAAAAATTGTCTTTCAGGGATTTCTTCAGAAATAACATTCCTTTCAGATTTTACATCTTAGACTAGAGCCTTGCTCACTTGTATTTTCTCTGACTATTTTCTTTAATCCTTCCTAACTTTTTTCTTTTTTTTTTACAGGGACAGAGAGAGAGTCAGAGAGAGGGATAGATAGGGACAGACAGACAGGAATGGAGAGAGGTGAGAAGCATCTACCATTAGTTTTTCGTTGCCATCGCAACACAGCTGTTCATGGATTGCTTTCTCACATGTGCTTTGACCGCAGGCCGAGCAACCCCTTGCAGGAGCCAGCGACCTTGGGTCCAAGCTGACGAGCTTTGTTTGCTCAAGCCAGATGGGCCCACGCTCAAGCTGGTAACCTCAGGGTCTCGAACCTGGGTCTTCCGCATCCCAGTCCGACACTCCATCCACTGAGCCACCACCGGGTCAGGCTACTTCCTAACTATTTTAAATTTGTATTCATTCCTTGTTCAATTATCACCTTCCATTTGAGCTCCTTACTCACTGTGGGAGCTTTAGGGGGAAAGAAATATTAGGTTAGGATTTTTTATTTTTATTTTCATGAGTTAAACAAGAGTAATTCCAAGAGATTGATTAGTGGATGAAATCACAAAATATTGTGTCACAAGTCCCTCACAAATCACAGAAAACAAAAATAAAAAATGACACTTCAAACCGTTGAATTATATACGAGTTTCAAGAAACTGTCAAAAATATCTTATTTATAAACTGCTTCAGCTGGAAGATGAGACAATTAATTTTCCATCTTAAATATCAAGGATTACACAAAGAATCTAATAAATGGAAATAAAATAGATTTAAAATGAGAAACTTCATGAGTTTATTGTTGATTGATTTCAGTAATACATTTTGTGAACTATCATTAATTTTCATACTAGCCATTGAATTATCACTTGAACCTTAAACCAACTCAAATATAAGAACTTCCTTTTCTCTTTCTTTCCTTCCTTCCTTCCTTCCTTCCTTCCTTCCTTCCTTCCTTCCTTCCTTCCTTCCTTCCTTCCTGTTAGAGGAGGGGAGAAAGACAATCAAACTCTTGCATGCACCCTGACCAGGATTCATCCAGCAACCTTGGTCTAGGGCCAATGCTCGAGTACTGAGCTATTTTTAGCACCTGAGGCTGACACAGTGGAACCAAGCAAACTATCCTCAGTGCCTGAGGTTGACACTCGAACCAGATGGGCCACTGGCTGCGAGAGGGGAGAGGTAGATAAGGGGGAGAGGGAGATGGAGAGAAGCAGATGATCACTTCTCAGGTACATCCAGACTAGAAACTGACCCCAGGGCATCCCATATGCTGGGCCAACACTCTATCCACTTAACCACTAGCCAGGGCCAGGATTTCTAATAGGTCTTTTAAAACTTGATGTATAGAAAAGTGTGATACTTTCATTCTTTCCCCTGGAACTCAAGAAAAAGAAAGGACTCCTACCTGGCAGAGGAAATTTACTGATAGCCAGTTTCCTTTTTAAAAGAGTATTTCATATCCCTGAGTTCCTATGTTATTTTTGAAAAATGTGGTTCCCCTGGCCAGATGCCTCGGTTGGTTGGAGCATTGGCCCAAAGTCCAAAGGTTGTGGGTTTGATCCCTGGTTAGGGTACATACAGGAGCATATCTGTGTTCCTGTCTCTCTCTCTCCCCCTTTTATTGATTCTATAAAATCAATAAAAAAAGAAAGAAAAAAGGTGGTTATTTCCACCCCACCTTCGGAGCATACTAAACATGCACATAGAAGTTGGTTGGTTGCAAAAGCAACTCACCTTCACAAAGAATTTCTCTAATGAACTCGATATAGAAACACTCGGCATCTCCATTCTTTTCAATGCTTACATGATACGCTCACAATGCTCCATGTTTATGTCTATCTTTCCCAGTTAGGTAACATCCTTCAAGACAGGGCTGTGCTTTCTTTTTTTCTATTCTTAGCGTCAAGTATCTGCATCCTCACCACGTGTTAGAATGAATGATAAGTGGTTTTCTCTGGAACCTTTCCTGCAGATGCCACTTGCATGGCTGATGCCTAATGTATTCATTTGTTATTTATTATTAAATGAGATTTAGAATGATGAGACTGTATTGTGAAATCCCTGTCCCTTAAGATTCACTTTTTATATGTAGCTATCCTTGGGAGGATTACAGATGAACCTGATAATGGAATCATTCTATAAATTTAACAGGGACAATTGACATTAATGGCCATGATACGAACACAATGTGCTTTTGACCCATTCTCTTTGTACTGGTCAAGTACTCTTAGCAATCTCTCTCTTTCATCCTCGTTGGAACTTGTTGAATGTTATCATGACATCATGCTACTTGGCAGAAATTCCTATGGAAGAAGGTGTTCAAAGAAGCCACTTGGATATCCAAATTCCCCACTGCTGTAGGAAAGCCCAGCCCATTAGATGGGCTGGCTTTTGTGAGGCAGTTTTTAGACCAGAGACTGGGGTTTAAGAGGCCACCTACTAGCTGTCTGCAGCTCTAGTTATCTCTGTCCTGGCATGGGAAACATATGTTGGTCTGTTGAACTTCTATACAAATTTGAGAGAAGCTGCCCATTGTGAGAAGTGAAATAGAATGAGGGCAAAGACTGTGGCTGTCGTCCTGGATGGGTATGCTATCCGCAGGTGACAGAGTAGCATTTCACAAAAAGACACAATCTCTGTCTTGTTGCCTCTGGAGGAGAAGTAATCCTATGATTGGAAAGCAGCTCTCTAGGGGATGTTTTCCCCTTTAATTATTACCCAGCCATTCTGAAAAGGCTTTCCAATGGCTTACTTTTAAAGTCTGCTCTTCCCAGCAAGGTAGTGAAGTGGAATGGAAGAGGTATATGTTATTTTTTGCCACATCCTTAATGCTTACAGTTAAGGACTTAAATGCTCAAACATTTTGTTTTTGGGTCTGTAAAATAGGTATAATAATGGCTCCTCCTTCACAGAAGTTCATTGATGAGTCAGGGCAATGGCTCTGCGCCTGCATAGAGCGGGTAATCCATATGAACCCCCCGTTAGTATCATTTCTTATTAGTCTTATTTAGTCGTTTATCCTTTGGGCAGGGATTGATGATTGATATTGCCTATAGTCTGGGCTCTGGCAGCATTTAAGGAGATAAGACACATATATAAAAAACTGATCGGGTGGTGGGCACACAATGCACTCTACAGATGATGTATCATAGAATTGTACACTCAAATCCTGTATTGTCTTATTAACCAATGTCACCCTCCAAAAAAATTTAATTAAAAAAGGAAAAAAGTAAAATGAAGAGCTAGTCTATTAATTGAAACTATGATTTCTCTGAAAGGGGACTTTGGGAGTTCTGATTTAGATGCGGTTACTTTCAGCTTGGGATGGGAAGGGTGTGGGGCCTCTGGAATTGCTGGTTTAGGAAACATTCTCACAAAGCTGGATCTAGAGAAATGACTATGAGCTAGAGACCCGAGATAAGAAAGCACGCCCTCTCAGAGGGAAAACCATAACCAGGGCACAGCATCTGTAGGGATGGGGAATGGTAGGCAATTGCATTTGGATGGAAAGGTTGAATGTGCAATTTGGTACCTGACCATTCTCACTTTGAGTGTGTAAAATTTGTTGTGTAGACATGTGGAAAACTCTTATGTTCTTGACAGAGAATGGGTCAGAGAAGTACTTTAAGGAAGATTAATTGTCTCTTAAGTATAAATTGGATAAGAAAAAAGAGGAACAGAAGGCTGAAACTCCAGATAGAAGACTCTTCTTGCTAAACAGGACTCATTTAGACTGGGCAGGAAGTGTTGAGGACTGGGGTAATCACAGGGTAAGAGATTCTGGAAGTGAAAGCAATAGGTTTGGAAGATGGATTGATTTCTCCATGCAAAAGGAACCTTGTCATTTTAGATTTAAATCACTGAGAATTTTTCATTGTCAAAGGAGAAAGTCAGCAAGCGTTTCTAAGTTATTTAGGAAAAGGCGATCTTATTTTAGTTTTGTACAATGAAACATCTTGAAGGTGCTACCCAGCACTCCTGTGAAATGTGGGTATAGACAACAGAAGTTGGATTTGGAGCTATATACTGGAAACTGCAGGTACTTGGCCAATGGATTCCAAGCATACTTGAGATCTAGATTTTAATCCTTACTAGGATGCAGAAGTTCCCCTTGAATATGATCAGCCTCTTGGAAACAGCTTGGAAAACAGTGCAATTCAATGAGAATTCAACCTCCTAATCTAAAACAAAATGGCTTAAATCCCATATAAAAGGAAGCTCTCTGCTTTAGAAGAATGTTCAGCTAAGGAGACGTTTCAAGTCTCTGAGGTTGGTATTCTGTTTATACACCCATTTGTCACGGTTGGATAAATTCTCAAAAGATTGGAAATTCAATCTTTAGATTCAGTCATTTTAGAAGATTCAAATGCTTTAAGAAAATTTGCTCCTATTTTCTAGTTGCTTATTACTGAGCCGAAGAAGTGTAAGGAGGCACATACAGCGCCCACTAACTCCCTCACAAATGCCCATTTCAGATGCCCAAAATGATAAATGAGTTTCTTATACTTTCCACACACTCAATAAGTATCCAAAATTCAAGTCCAGAAACCTAAAATCTTGTCCGGCTTCTAGCCTCGTCCACTGTGGGAGCTTCACAAGTCATTTGTCCTTGGTTATCTTATAATGTAAACCATGGAGGGGCCGGGGGATATTCTTGTTAACCGATGTCGTTGGTGTAGAACGCACCTGACATAATAGTAGCGTGTATTTCTGAGGATATCCAGTCAGCCCCGGAAGCGACAAGGGTGTCTACATCTGAGCTAGGCGACCCTGGGGGAAGTGTGAAAGGAATGCCTCACGCAGTCACTGACACGCGTGCAGCACTTTATGAATTTGTGTCGTCTTGGGGAGCACAGTTGAATAGATAGGAAGAGGAAGCAGCCAGCCATAGTATCGCAAGCATGGCACTCTCCAAATCAGCAGAAGCTTTGAAGTCTGATTGGGTTTCCTATGTGCCTTTATCTTCTGGAAACTGGTAAGTTACAGCTTAAAGAGGGAATTCATCATATTGATTGGAAAAATATTTAATCTCTCAACAACATTTTCCAAATTTAGCTAAGACTATATAGTGATAAACTTTCAAAGCAACCATTATCATCGGTTGTTATTACCCCCTTTCCTGGGAGCGGCACCTACATGTGAGAGAGGCTTATTAACCTGTAAAGAGTTGTCCTTAGAAGTGGTGAGTCCTGTCATCTGCCCATGCTGAGCTTTGAAGGTGACAACATTGTTCATTTTCCCCCTAGGAATTAATTAATAGCAACAGAGCAATGGCGATTCTTTGACTACCTAGACGTAGTGTCCTCACACTTACTTGCTGACGTTTGAAGTAGTAGTTTGAAAGTCCATTCCAACTGTCTTCCAAGCTCTGAGCCTGTGGGCAGTCGCCAATGCGCAGGACTGGGAAACGTGGTATAATGGTGCTTGCAGGCTAGGAATCTGGTCTGCGGAACATATTGTTATTTACAGGGCTGCCGTGAAACTTGGCTGGAGCCCTCACGATGCAAGCCAGATTCCGAGTGTCTTTGGCTAATCAGCCTGCTTCCAGAGAGAAAAAAATAATTGCCGATAAGCTAAGGCACTCGTAATCATTAACTAGGTGGTATCTGCTTCCACAGTTCCATTTCTAGAAGATCTGGATAATCACATTCTTTTGAAAACAGTCTAATTAATGTGTTTTTTGCTATTATTATATTTTTAGCACTGGTCATACTGTGGTAATCATTAAAGGCTCCCCATTTGGCTGTATGCAAAGATATCTTATCGATTGACAGAAATATCCAGAGAAATTGACATGAGTCAGCAAACACTGTGATGACTCTACCACGGGCCAAACCTAAGGAAGTACACTGAATGTTTTGTGTGTCTTCTTCTTTCATAACTTGCTCTGAGTATGACCAAGAATATGTCCCAGACCAGACATGTCTTCCTATGTACACATGCAGAAAGAAAAAACGATATGTGGCTACCATGGAAAGCTGGGTTGGGGCCTTAGTCCTGAGACCAACCTCTGTGTGATGGTGAACATGAGCATTTTCAACATCCGTTGCCTCGTTTTTACAATATGGGCTGTCATACAGGTCTCTAAGGATTCTTACAAAGATGAAATGAGATGACGTGTGAAATGTGCTGGCACAATGCATTACGCCCAATAATTCATTCCGTATCCAGTCAATTATAATTTCCTTTCTCCATCACATTCGGCTGTTTGTATGGTGTCCCTGGTTTTATGTTTTATGACCGGGCCAGTTGGAGTTTATTCATTTGGACAGTAGAACCAAATATGGCAATTTGGCCCATCGAGGCTACGTGGTTCCCAAAGCTATCAGCTATTTGGTGAGAAATCTAAAAGCTGTCCGGAGCTGTTTTAAGCAGCAGAGAGCATGATGGCATCGGTGACAGCTGCTGAAGCGCTGGATGTCACACTAAGCGTTAGCCATCACCAAGGCTCTGGCCTCTCCCGGTGGGGGCTTGTCGTAGTACAAGCCACCCGTCACCTGCTATGTTGCCATTAGCTACGAGAAAGGTGGAAGTATAGAGGGGACCCATTGAGAATGAAACCACTTACTAGCTCGCATCCAGGTGTGAAAGAAAATGTGACAATTATATACACCTACGACTTTGGTACTTTTCCCTATAGAAGAGGCTTTCTAAAGTTAACACCAATACTGCTAACGTTTATGGTCAGTTTATTCTGTGATGGTCAGAATGCCAGCTTTGTGCTTCTGTTCTCATCACAGACATGTCAAGTGGTTACTATGACTTCTGATTTCTTTTTTTTTTAATTCTTACTTATTGATTTCAGCGAGAGAGGAAGTAGAGATGGAGAGAGAGAGAGAGGGAGGAGCATCAATCTGTTCCTGTATTTACTTTGAGCAGAAATCAAACCGGCAAACTCTGTGCTTCTGGATGATGCTCTTACCAACAGAGCCATCCGGCCAGGGCTCTGACTTCAGATTTTTATAGGTACAGCAATCAAGGTATAGAAAGGTTAAGTAATCTCATAATGCTTGGGAGTGAGAGAGCTTGAATTTGATTCCAGACCTGTGCCTACTCAGAACTAAAAAAACAACAACCAAAAACCCCAACATGTTTCAAGTCAGAGAAGATTTAGACAGTCTTTCCAAGAACCTTGGAGGTTGTCTTTTTTTCTTTTTCTCTCTTAGGAAATCTCAAGTTGCAGTCAATTTTTTGGTCTTAACACTTGCCTGGGCTTTGAAGAACCATAAGGCATTTTGACTCTTTTGTATTACAGGCAACTCACAATAGGTCAAGTGCAGAGAGTCTGTCACTGGAGAAGAGTCAGGGGCCATCAGAAGTAATCTCCATAAGCCTGTTCCTCCAGACGGCAAGCAGAGATGTTTGGGAAGCACACAAGGGAACGTCACCATTACTCAGTATCTTAATGCTTTATCTTTTCTTTTTAATAGTAAGATTTCCAGTCTTGTCAGCACTTCGACCCTCATGTCCCAGATGACCAGACTTGTGACAGCTTTCTGTATGCACAGCCTGAGCCTGTCAGGATTCATCCGCTTCTTACCCTTTCCAACTTCTGGGATCAGACAAATTCACACAGTCGGGGTTTACTGAGCAGGAAAGGGAGGACTTGATGTCTTTCTTTTTGTATAAGAAGTTTCTTAGTTTTAAATGATCTTATTATGAATATAATACATGCACATGACAGTTAGTAAATAAATGAGCAGAACAAAGATTACAAAATGAAGGGCTAACTTCTTCTAGGCTCTGAACCTAGTCCTTCTCCACACTCAATAACTACAGGCTTTACTGTATGTTCCCAGAGAAAAATTTTGTATGTCTGTCTGTTTTCTGTACAAACACACTGATCAATGTATTATTTTTATTTTTACGTAGATGCTTGTGCATGGTAGGCAGCTTAGGACTTTGTGTATGTTTCACAAAATGGATCTCAGAGGAAGATTCCCAGGTAAAATGGAAGAATGAGACCAAATGTCGTACTCTTTCCCTGAATAGCCAGTCAAACAATTCAAAAGCAGAGAAAAAGAATTGTCACCAATACTGAACACTAAACAATTGGAGTAACATTTATTTCCATGTATTTCCATATTCTTGCCAATGTGGAAGTGAAGGGTAGAGATAGAACGTTCAGATGTGGTACTCCAATTGTTTGACCAACCTTTCAGAAACACTAACAGATACGTGCTAGGCAACCCCATTCTGACATTTCTCATTATGTTGGAGAAAATTGGAGAATAGCAGTCAAATAGTCTTGGCAATAAGGAAGTATGGCTAAAAGTTTTGCAAATTTAGAGAGATAAATTTACAGATGCAAGATGCTCAGGGTACATCAAGTGAGCAAATAATGAAGAAAACTGCACTTAGGCAAATCAGAGTCAAACTGCCGAAACTCAAAGAGAAAACGAAAAGCTTTGACAGCAATCAGAGGCAAAGGAGACATTGTAATGTTTGAATAACAAATGAATAATTCATCATAAACTGTGGAGGTTAGAAGACTGTGGAACTACATTTTAAAGTGCTGAAAGAAAAAAATCCTTACTTTTTAGAAAATCCAGTACCAGTATTCTTCAAGAAGATGGAAAATTTGGACGCGTACAGAAGGGAGTGTGAAGACTGAAGCAGAGATGGGAGAGTGCGTCCGTAAACCAGTGAGCACCAAGGACTGCTGGAAACCACCAGATGGGACGGGTGCTCCTTTAGCACCTCCAGAACGAGCCACCCTGTGGACACCTGGATTTCCAATTTAAGCTCTTAAGTGTTCTCAGTACACATACACAAAAGCAGTAATTGTACGAGTTTTGGATCTGTTAATTAACTAGACTGTGGCAATCGTCACCGTGTCAACTTATATTATCTTTTCTTTTCTTTTTTTTTTACAGGGACAGAGAGAGACTCAGAGAGAGGGATAGGTAGGGACAGACAGACAGGAACGGAGAGAGATGAGAAGCATCAATCATTAGTTTTCGTTGCCGTTGAGACACCATAGTTGTTCATTGATTGCTTTCTCACATGTGCCTTGACTGCGGGCCTTCAGCAGACCGAGTAACCCCTTGCTGGAGCCAGCGACCTTGGGTCCAAGCTGGTGAGCTTTTGCTCAAGCCAGATGGGCTCGCGCTCAAGCTGGCGAGCTCAGGGTCTCAAACCTGGGTCTTCCTCATCCCAGTCCGACGCTCTGTCCACTGCGCCACTGCCTGGTCAGGCAATCAACTTATATTAAATCATCGCATTGTACACCTTTAAAAAAATCGCATTGTACAACCTAAGCCATAAATATAAAAACCGAAAAAAACTGAACCAATTCAAATAAGAATACTTTTCATGAAAAACAGCCGTGGCCTGACCTGTGGTGGCGCAGTGGATAAAGCGTCGACCTGGGAACACTGAAGTCGCCAGTTCAAAACCCTGCACTGGTCTGGTCAAGGCACACATGGGAGTTGATGCTTCCAGCTCCTCCCCCCTTTCTCTCTCTCTCTCTCTCTCTCTCTCTGTGTGTCTCCTCTCTAAAATGAATAAAATAAAAACAAAATTAAAAAAAAAAAAAAAAGAAAAACAGCCGCTAACCCCCACCTCACCATCAGTGTGTCATTTCGCAGGCTCAAAAAAATTCAGATTTTTAAAAAGATATGTTTTATTATTTGTCCTTTGAACTTTCCACTCCTGTTTTCTGATGTATTCTTTTATAGTTTTTAAATTTTCTTGTTATTTATCCATGTTTTATGGAGATTACAATTAGAACCACTATGTACATTCGGAAGCACTTTTTTATTTTTTACTTATTTATTTTATATTTTTAAAAGAGATAGTCAAATTATCAGTATTTTCCTTTATGGTCCCTAGACTTTCTGTTCTGTTTAGAAAGACATTCTTGCTCAGGAATTATTATTATTTTTTTTTTAAATTTTTTATTTTATTTTATTCATTTTAGAGAAGAGACACAGAGAGAGAGAGAGAAAGGGGGGAGGAGCTGGAAGCATCAACTCCCATATGTGCCTTGACCAGACCAGTGCAGGGTTTGAACTGGCGACCTCAGTGTTCCCAGGTTGACGCTTTATCCACTGCGCCACCACAGGTCAGGCAGGAATTATTTTTAATGGCATGTTTTCCTCTAGTAATACCATTTTAGTTAACTCTATGTAGAATTCTTTTGGGGTACAAAGAAATAGGAATAAGAACATTAGGCCTGAATTGTTATCCAGTTGTCTCCACATTATTTACCAAAAAATTCATCCGTACCCTGTGGCCTGAAGTGCTGTCTGTGTTATATAACACTGGGGAACAAAACTTTTGTTGCACCCACAAAAACACTTACTCTTACCTAATTCAAGTGTGCTGCTCTCAAATCTGACATTAGTTTTTCTCTGTAAGCTACGGCGTTTTTTTTGCAATTCAAGATTTTAGGTTTTCATCTATTTTCATCATTTAGTTTAACATAATGAAGTAGAATGTCTTCTTGGTCATCATTTCTGTGAAAATATAATAATTTATATAATGCAGTAAATACACTAATACACTAAAAGATATGATTGCATCAGAATTTGTCTACAATTTCAGAATAGAACATAATAAAACAATTATTTTAATCATAAAATTTGTGCAAAACTTATTTAAATTCTATTCAGGCAAAAAATTGCGTTTGGAGCTCTTGCATTTGTGTACCTGTTGAGGACAATCTCGTTTTATGTTCCAGCAGTAGTCTGCCATCATATTTCTGTCCTATCGCCCCAGATAGCACTCTTCTATTGTCTTCAGATCCTGATGAAAGCATTCTCCCTGCTCATCAGTAACAGCTCCAAGATTTTTGGGAAACTTATCAAGGTGACTGTTCAGGAAGTGAATCTTAATGCTCATGTTACATCCAATGTCACGGAAAAGACAAAGCATCCTTTGAACCAGAAGTTCATAGTTTTCTGCTTTTTGTTGCCAAGGAAGTTCTTTGTAACTGCCACAAAAGACTGCCATGCTGCTTTCTCCTCCTTATTCATCTTCCTGGCAAATTTTTCGTCACATATGAGGGTTCTAATTTGAGGTCCATGGAATACACCTGCTTTTATCTTCTCAGAAGACAAGGCAGGAAAAGCAGAAATAATATGTTGAAAGCATTCACTTTCTCTATTCAAAGCCTGAACACACTGCTTCACTAAACCAAGTTTGATGTGAAGTGTGTATGTCGGGGAATGATCCTGTCTTGATGAACTACAGGTTCATTTACAATATTTTGCATCCCTACTTTCACAATTTCATGTTTTGGCCACTCCTGTGTCCAGTGTTTCTCCCGAGCTCTGCTGTCCCACAAACATAGAAAACAAAGATACTTCGTGAAACCTCTCTGTTGTCCTAGCAGGAAATTTACCATTTTAAGATCCACACAAATGATCCAGTTATGCTTCTCATACTTCAGAAAGTCGAGGACAATTTTTGTGTCATTATAATCTCACAGATGAGTTGAATAACCAATTGGAACTTACCGTTGTGTAGGAGAACACATTTCAGACTCCATCTAGAGCTGTCAAGAAATAGCCACCATTCTGTTGGACTGTAAGTGGTAATACCTAGCTGGCTGAGGAGACTACTGATATCATGACAGAAAACAAAGTGTTTGTCTTTGAAAAAAAGTCCACAAAAATTTGTTCATACTTCCTGAAATGGGATACTTCAGCTGACCGGCGAAGTCCATTATTTTCTTGAAGCCTAGAGGCTAATAACTCAGCTGCTTTCTTTGATATGCCCAAATCTCTTATTAAGTCATTCAATTTGGGTTGGCTAAACTGCTGAGGGGTTAATGACTGCTTGGCATCAGAAGAAGACCCTTCAGATTCTACTACCATTTCCTCATGCATCTTATCAAAGTACACTTGATCACCATGTTTACTCTCTTCATCCTTAGAAGAAATAAAACCATTGAAAACTGGAACCGGGAGTGTCTCAGAGTGTGGGATAGGTCATATTGCTGAAGGAATATTAGGATAAGCGATTAAAGCTGTTTATTTCTTGCTGATGCCCTTTGTATGGATCAGACAGAAATAACAGTCACTGCTGGGGTCCTTAAGTTCACGCCAAACCATGGGAATACCAAAAGGCATTCCTTTGTGTTTTCCTTTTGTCCAGTCATGAAGCATTTTCTCACAATTATGACACACAATATGAGGAGCCCAATTTTTGTCTTGATTGCCAAGGGAACTTGAAAATAGGAAATATATGCACGTGTCACAAATGATGAAATATTGCACCTTTGACATTGAAGTGTGTAACAGCCACGTATAGAACAGAAGGTGTCAGGGCTATTATTACATTTACGCCTACTCGAAGAAGCCATGATTCAATCTTAAAACAAAATAAGAGGGTGTTTTTATCAGATAATAATTTTTTTTTAGATAATAATTTTTTACATTTAAAAACAACTACAATTATGTAAAAGTGATGTTTGTAAATTATTAATTGCCTTGTGGTTATGTTCAATCCAAGAGTCGTTGCCCTTTAACTTCAATTTAAAAACCGATGCATGCCATTAACGATAACTAAAGGAAATTAAAATTGCATAAAAAATGGAGCATACACAAACAAAAGAATTTTAGACTTGGAATCAGTCATGCAGATATATATACAAACAGTTCTAAAACCTCATGCAACAGAAAATGAAAAATAAATTGTTCCCCAGTGTAATGCATTTTTATGGGTATTCAGCTCTTTTCTTTCTTTCTTTCTTTCTTTCTTTCTTTCTTTCTTTCTTTCTTTCTTTCTTTCTTTCTTTCTTTCTTTCTTCCTTCCTTCCTTCCTTCCTTCCTTTCCTCCTTCCTTCCTTCCTTCCTTCCTTCCTTCCTTCCTTCCTTCCTTCCTTCCTTCCTTTCTTCCTTCCTTTCCTTTCCATTTCCTTTCCTTTTCCTCCCTCCCTCCCTCCCTCCCTCCCTCCCTCCCTTCCTTCCTTCCTTCCTTCCATCTTTCCTTCCTTCTTTCCTTCCTTCCTTCCTTCCTTCCTTCCTTCCTTCCTTCCTTCCTTCCTTCTTTCTCTTTCTTTCCCTTTTTATTCGTTTCTTAAGTGAGATGTGAGAAAGTGATGCTCTGCCCATCTGTGGATATTGCTTCATTGCTCAGCAACCGAGCTATTTTAGTCCCTGCAGGAGGGGAAAAGAGAGAGTGAAAGGAGAGGTGGAGTGGTGGAGAAGTAGATGGACAATTCTCCTGTGTGTCCTGACTGGGAATTGAACCCGGAACATGCACAGACCAGGCTGATGCTCTACTACTAAGTCAACTGGCCAGGGTCTCAGCTCTGTTTTCAGAATCCATCTTTTATTGTTCAGTTATTTTTGGTTTCAAAGTCAATGTGTTTTAATGTCCATATCTTTCTAAAACAGACATCTGATAAGGCAAGGCTACCTCCATTATTTCCCATTTTTAGACTTTTCCTGGCTATGCTTAGATGTCTACCTCTCCATATCTACTATAGGTTTGTCTGGTTAAATTCCCTCCTCAGGTTTTCTGATATTTTTGGGCAGGGTGTTATTGAGTTGGTAGTTTGTATGAGGATGCATTTTCTAGTGGTAGTTTAGAAATGAGTGTCCAATGATTTTTTATCATTAACAATGGAATAATAAACTTTTAGTAGCATCTCTAATTATTTCCTCAGAGCAAAATCCCAGGAAAAGGATAATAAGTGGTATAAAAAGGATATAGAGATTTGGGTGTCTCTACATATTGTCAATTCATTTTACTTAAAAGTTGTAGCAAGTGTGTGAGAGTGCCTGTTTTATCTTGCCTTTTGTACAAGACTGAATATCTGAATATATTATTTCTAAGTATTTCAGAAAGTTTTCTCTCCCAAACACCCATGAAGTATGATAGTAGTGAGACTTACTAGTGTGATTTGGAGGTTGTGTCCTTAACTTTGTTTCCTTTATTGTACTGATGGGACAACCCAGACACACAGGTGGCTAAGTCTGGTCAGACTCATGGAGATGTGCCCATTAAAGAAGTGGTATGGCGAGGGGTCTTGGTTTACAAGACAGAGTAGGACACTGTGTGCAAATACACCCGCAAGCAGGATTTCAACCCCAGATGCACTCCCTAATTAGAATTCAGTCTGTCCATCATAAATCTGTTGGATTGTCAGTCATATGCCAGAGAATAATAACCAAGCAGGTTTTTCCCCAAAGAGTTTTGATGGTTGAAAAATTCTAGAATTTAGGTAGAGACTGAATGTAATGTCAGATAATATCCCAGCATTTCTTCCAAATTGCAGCTTTCTAAACCTTAGAAGAAGAAAGATCAGTGACTGGAAGTTTTTTGTTGTTTTTTTTTTCTTGGCTTTATTTATTTGCACATTCCTCTTTAAGGAAAAGAAAAAGGTATAACATTCATTTGTTTTCCTCAAAGATGTTAGCACATAGGTCCTGTTTTTTTATCCATGCAGCTGCCCTATGTCTTTTGATCGGATCATTTAATCCATTTACATTTCAGGTTATTATTGATATGTAGTTGTTTATTGCCATTTTATTTTTTAAAGCTGTGTTTCTCTTTTGCTATATTCTTTTTCCTCTTTGAACTGTTCAGAACAGGCCCCTTAGCATCTCTTGAAGAATTGGTTTGGTTATAATGAATTCCTTGAGGGTTTTCTGTCTGGGAAGCTCTTTATTTCTCCTTCAATTTTAAACGTTAGCCTTGCTGGATAGAGTATTCTTGCTGGTTGGTTCTTGTTCTGCATTACTTTAAATATATCTTGCCATTCCCTTCTGGCATCAAGTGTTTCTGTTGAGAAGTCGGATGTCATCCTTATGGGGGCTCCTTTGTAGGTGATAGCCTTTCTTTCTCTAGCAGCTTTTAAAATTTTTCTCTTTATCCCTTAGCTTTGGTATTTTAACTATGATGTATCTTGGTGTAGATTTCTTTGGGTTTCTGTTTAATGGAGTTTTCTGTGCTTCTTGAAAGTGTGAAATGTTTTCCAGTCTTATTTTAGGGAAGTTTTCTGCTATGATTTGATTGAACAAAGTTTCTATCTCTTGTTCTTTCTCTTCTTCTTCAGGACCCCCTATGATGTTGTTGTTATTTCTCTTCATGTTGTCACAGAGTTTCCTTAGTGTTTCCTCAGATTTTTTGAGTCTCTTTTCTTTTTTGTGCTCTGCTTCTGTGCCTTTGTTTATTTTGTCCTCTAACTTGCTGATTTGATACTCAGCTTCATCCATCCTGCTTTTAATTCCTTCCATTGTGGTCTTCAGTTCTGATACTGTATTTGTTATTTCTGTCTGATTCTTTTTTATTATTTTAATTTCCTTTTTTATACTTGCTATCTCTTTATTTAGGTGTTCATAATGACTATCCTTTGTTGCTCTAAGCTCTTTGAACATCCTAACTATCATTATTTTAAACTCTGCATCAGGAAGTTTGGTTATATCTGATTCATTTAGGTCCTTCTCTGGGGACCTAAATGAATCAGCTCTTGATTCATTTGGGTTGCATTCCTCTGCCTGCCCATTTTGTCTATGTGTAAGAAGGGTTTGGCTACTAGAGTCCAATGGGTGTTGCCTCTGTGTTCCCTAGGTGTGGTCTGTCTGCAGGCCCACCACCCCCTCTGCCACTGCCTAGGGTGGTTGGGTGTGGGTGTTGGTAGCGCCGGCTGCTGCAGCTGCTGCTGCGGTATCTGCCTCGCCTCTGTGGGAGGGGCTGTGTTCTCATACCAGGCTTTATAAGCCTCAGCTAGTCTTGGCCTTCACCCCTCTTCCAAGGGTGGGACCGCGCACCACACTTGGGCCACAAGCCTGGGCACCAAGTGCAAGGGTGAGCACTTTTGCTCAGCTGCGGGTCCCTGTCAGCCTGTTCCTCTGGCCAGGAGGGGCTTCTGGTGCAGCTCAGCTGCAAGCCAGGCTTCCACCCTGCCCCTGCCAACCTCGGCTCCTCAGCTGGGCGGGGCTACTGCTATGCACTCAGCCATGCACCGGGCTTCCACCCTGTCACTGCCAACCTCAGCTCCTTGGCCTGGCTGCTTGTGCGTGCTCAACTGTGAGCCCAGGCTTCTGCTCCACCTCCGCAGGCAAGGCCAGTTTGTGCAGGACTTCAAGCCTTGTAGGTCGGGTGAGGCTGCGCGCCCTCTCTCCCCTGCCCAGTGGCGGATCTCTGCCCATTCCAGGCTCCCACTTTTCCCCCACAGGTGGGGTCGCAGGCCTGCCTGCAGCCACCAGACCACTTTCGCGCATCCCCGTCACCCCCGCTGGGCTAGACCTAACTCACGCCAGCCGGCTCGGCCTCTGCCACCGCCGACAGAACTGCTCTTCCGCATCCCATGGCCATCTACCCTCCCGTAAGCCCTCAGCAGTGTGGGTGGGGGCGCTGCAGCTCAGACCCTGACACTCCATACTGTAGTCCTGAAAGCTCCCTCCTTCTAAGTGACTGTGCTCTGATTGCTGCAGGGGAGCCTGTTTGGCTGGTGTCCTGTTTCCCCTTGCTGGTTCCAGGGGAAATATTGTTTCAGATTTGGGAAGTGACTCAGCTCAGTGTTTAGAGTGACTGTCCCTCGAAGCTTTTCTTTCTGTGCCTTCCAGACCACACTCTCTTCCCGCTGCTCCGTTCCTCTCCTCTCTCCCTGTCTCCTAGAGTCCCAGGTGAGTGGTTGTGAGAGAGGTTTTCTGCGCCGTCCATTTAAGAAGAATCCTGGGTCTGAGACAACTGTCTCTTTCTCACAAACAGTATCCTCACTTGTTTCTCAGCTAAATACTGTCCATACGCCTCTTCTAGGCTCTGGGGCTTTGTTCCTGGGACCCAGGTCCCTACACTTCCGCTGGCTTCTCTTCCTGCCACATGAGTCTCTCCGGGCTGCCTTTTGCTCCGGGGAGCTGGGCAGCCCTTTCCGTGTTTTCGCTTTTCCTACCAGTCTCAATGTTGCTTCTTCAGTGTTCCCCGGTTGAAGAGTCCTCTCAGTCCAGTTCAACATTGGTTTATCCAGATGATGGTTCTTAAAATCAAGTTATAATCCACTTTGGTTCTGTGAGTTGGAAGTTGGTACGTCTGCTTACTCCATTGCCACCTTGCCCCCCCACATTATTTTTTTTTTATTAAAGATTTGTCTGCAAGCCAGATGCCGCAGCCTTCAAAAGAGCCACATGTGGCTCGCGAGCCATAGGTTCCCGACCCCTGTTTTAGAACCAGCCATAAATTATAACTATCTAATTGTTCCTTGCCATAGTTAATTTTTGCTAGACAGAATAAACTAATTTGGGAAATGGCATTCAAACTGATACTGGTGAAATATTTACATGACAAAGTCTAGGAAAATGGTGCAATTGCTTCACAGTTTTGGGCCATTGTTCTGAGGTTAGTGTCAGACACTCAAAGTGGCATGAAACTCAAGCCACAGAGACAAAATATGGGCAATTTCCAGCCTGCAAAATTGAAAATAAAAGAGACAAGCATTTTCAGATGACCTGTCGTCAATCTGTGTTAACTTCCCATCAAGTTCAGGGGGGAACAAAAGTGCCCTTTTGCTCCTCTCCTTGACAAAGAACCATCACTCTCCGAATAATGGGGAAGACTTAGGGCTTCTGAGAGCCGTTCCGGCCAGGGCTGGTTCTGAGGAGTATTAAGTCCATAAAAACATACTTTCTTCAAGTGGCCTTCACAACCCCGGATTTCACAACATCTTATTAGCTCTGGCTTTCAAATAATCCTTAATTGAGAGAATATATTTTCTTTAGGAGCAACATTCAAATATCTTTTAAAAATGCTTTTATACTAAGTGATTACTTTAATTAAGAATGTTGGTGATTTCAGAAGATGCTTGTTAATTTTTTGTTCCATAATTCTTTTTTTTTTTTATGTTTCCTGTATAGACTCACTTTACAGGCTGCATAAGGCTGACTTAGAATGCCCCAAATGTGACATAACTCAGTAACAAAATCTTATTTATTGGCCATCTACTTTTATCCATACCTAGAACTAAAAAATGATGAACACAGCATATGAAAGTCTTGCTCTCAAGATTTCTCGAATCTGGGTTAAGGGAACAATTAAAGAAATATGGAAGTTTATTTTCAATAGTTATAAGTATTTCATTATAATATACTTCCTCAGAAAGCAGTGGGCTTGTCTTTTTTATTCAGTCATGAGTCCCATGTGCCCAGATACTGCCTAACACATGGCAAGCACTGGATAAATGTTTGTCAGATGGATCACTATGGTGATGTGATATAAAATGACAAGGCAGGGAGCCTTGCCAATGTGGCACTCAGGGAAGTTCTATTTGAGAGAGTCACGTTTTAGCCGGGCTCTGCAGGATAAGAAGGAGCCAGGCGTGCACTGATCTAGACAGAGGAGCATTCTAGAGCAAACAGCTAGTGCAAGGGCCCTCAGACAGGGATGAGTTTGTCAGGTTGAAGAAACAGAGAGGCTACCATGGTGACCAGTATGTGAGGAGGATAGAGAGTTGAGCAGAGCCAGAGTGTGAGGTGCACTAATGTATATCAATTGCTTGCTTATTATTATTTTGTTAATTCCTAGAGGATTTTATGATGGGTGGTAAGATTTTTTATTTTATATTGAGTGAAATTGGCCTGTAAATTTTATTTCTCATACTATCCATCACATTTTGGTATTTTGATTGAAAGAGCTTCAATAAATAAGTAGATAAGCCTTTTATTTTTTTTCTCTATTTTCTGAGAGTATTTATGTATAATTGCAATGATCTATTTCTTAAATGTTGGTAGAAATTACCCTCAAAAATATGTCTGGGTCTGTTGTTTTTTAAATGAATATTAATACTACTGACTCAATTTCTGAAATGTTTATAAGACAATTTTCTGTTTGTTTTGAGCCATATACATTTTAATATATTTAAATCTAAGTTTCTCAAGTTTATTGGCATACAGTTGTTCATAATATTTTAAGTCTCAGTTGCATTAGGAGACTGGCTTATTATTTATTTCAATATTCCTAAATAGTGCTTTTTTAAAATTAATTTTAATGGGGTAACATTAATCAGTCAGGGTACATAGGTTCAGAGAAAACATCTCCAGGGTATTTTGACATTTGATTATGTTGCATACCCATCACCCAAAGTCATATAGTCTTCCGTCACCTTCTAACTGGTTTTCTTTGTGCCCCTCCTCCCCTGTCCCTTCCCCTCCCACCCCTGGTAATCACCACTCTTGTCCATGTCCCTAAGTCTCATTTTTATGTCCCTCATATGCATGGAATCATATAGTTCTTAGTTTTTTCTGATTTACTTATTTCACTCCGTATAATGTTATCAAGATCCATCCATTTTGTTGTAAATGATCCGATGTCATCATTTCTTATGGCTGAGTAGTATTCCATAGTATATATGTACCACATCTTCTTTATCCACTCATCTATTGAAGAGCTTTTTGGTTGTTTCCATGTCTTGGCCACTGTGAACAATGCTGCAATGAACATGAGGCTGCATGTGTCTTTACATATCAGTGTCTTTGAGTTATGGGGGTATATTCCATTCATGAGAGATTTGTTTCTTTAAATAAACTAATTTCATTGTGTTAAATCTTCATTGAATGTTTTACTATACATATTTTATTAAATTCTACTCAGATTACTTGAAATTATTTTTTCTTTGGGTTTAATTTTTTTATTTAAATTCTCGTGTTGGAAACTGAATTTTCAGTCTCTTGTCTAACAAGCTCTTTTGCCTATGTAAGTGTTCTTTCTTTATTGTCCCTTGAACTGTATCCTGCAACCTTGAAATATTTAAAAGCATACACACACAGGCATAAAAATATATATGGTTCTGTATCTCCATGTGTATACATAGTAATTATCTTCTTGTTCTTGGCTTCAAATTTAATACTTTGTAGCCTACAGAGATCTATGTGATATCACTGTTTTGAAATGTGTCGAGTCATTTGACAAGGTATATTTTGTAACAAATATTCCACATCTATCTGAACTGAGTATGTATTCTGTAATTATTTCTTTTCAACTTGAACGATCATTTGTGATAATCACTTTTTCTTATCACGTAGTTTCAATTTTCATTTTTAGCTCCTTAAAATATTCTGCATTGTAACATTTCTGGATCCTTGTATCTCTCTTGGTCTATTATTTTATTTATGAGCTCCTATTCTTCGGAATTTCATCTGCAGGTGCTTTCTGAGTCCCAGATTGCTGCTCTACTTCCAGAGATGATTTGAGTTTCCTTCTTCCCAATGCCTAAGGGCATCACCAACCTAATCATTTGAACCAAATTCTTGACTTAAATTTGGGTCTGAAGCCAATGACGGCCAGTGTGTGATTATGCATTTTCATAGATTTCATTTTTCTCCTCTCCTTGAAGTGAGGTTTAAGACGATTTTCCTGCCAGTTGCCCTTCTGGGGAAAATCTCTTTCCCCTAGTCTAAGGTTCACAGAAGGTTTGGCAACCTGGAGACAGAACTACGTGTTATGACCTTCTTTGCATGGGATGCGGGTTAAGGTTCTTGCCTCTTGTACTCTTGATGTGGTTTTTAAAACCTTACCGTGACTCTTCTGGATTCCAGTTCCTATTTTCTTTTTGGATTATGAGGATTTCCCTTTATTGCAAGCAAAAGCATTTTAGAAATACAGGATTCAGCACCTCCAGCTATCAGATAGAGAGGTAGTTTCTCAGCACATCTATATGCTAGGTTTCCTGAAATAAAAGTCTCAAATTAGTTTTTTATGTTTCTCTTTTTAAACATCATAACTTTTTGTAAAATGGATCAGCTTAGTATCTTTTGACAGTCTCTGGCAGATCAACAAGGAAGAACTTTCCTCCTTCTGCTGAACATTCCCTTTTTTTCTACAGTGTGAGTCTTTTATTTATAACTTCCCTCCTGATCTGAATTTGTAAGTGAACACTGATGAATAAATATCGATTACCTCTGACTCTCCAAGGGGGCAAGACGGTGAAGGGAGGAAGCTGAATGCCTAGAATTCGGCACGTTTCCCAATGTGCATGATGAACTTAGACTGCATTTGGGTTATGATTTTTGTGCCATCTCTCTGTCCTCGTCATCTTTACTGAATAGTGCTTGGAAGTGCTTTTAAGACAAGTCATAGTACAGCCAAACATATGTCATGATGAAATTCAACACAAATATGGTGTTATGTTTTGTTCCCTTGATTGTCTACACCGGCTCTCTGTTTGCCATTTTCTTTTGGCAATTTATTTATTTATTTATTTTTAATTTTAAAATTTTATTTAGAAAACTAACTTTAACAGGGTGACATTGATCAATCAGAGTCCATAGGTTTCAGGAGAACATTTTGATAGCATTTGAACTGTTGGTTATGTTATATACCCATCGCGCAGAGTCAAATCATTTTCCGTCACCTTGTATTTGTCCCTCTTTGCATCCTTCCCCCACCCCCTTCCCCTCCACATTTACTCAAGTCCCCTTCCCCCTCTCCCAAATTCTCTCCCCTGGTAACCACTTAACTTTTATCTATGTCCATACGTCTCAGTTTTATATCCCACCATTTTCTTAATTTACAGTGTTAGCTTTGAGATCTATATCTATAGCTATCTATCTATATCTATATCTGTATCTATATCTATATCTATCTATCTATCTCTATCTCTATCTATCTATATATATCTTTATCTATATATCTATATATATACATATATATATTACTGACTGGGCTGTAGAAATCATCCCCTTCTTAAAAATTCCTCTCTTAAGAAGGAAGAGTGACCACAGTTTTTAAACCCACTCGTCCACTGACGGACACTTGGGCTGTTTCCAGCTCTTCGCTATTGTGAACAATGCTGCCATAAACATGGGGGCGCATTTCTTTTTTTTCACTCGGTGATACGGTGTCCTTGGGATATATTCCTATAAGTGGGATGGCTGGGTCAAAGGGCAGTTCCATAAACTGTGGTACATATATATACAATGAAATACTATGGGGCTATAAAAAAGAAGGAAATATTATGTTTTGTAACAATATGGAGGAACCTGGAAACTATTATGTTGGGTGAAATAAGCCAGGCAGAAAAAGAAAACTATTATATGACCTCACTCATTTGAGGAATCCAAGGAACAATGAGAACTGAGGAAAGGAATTGAGACAGAGGAGGGATCAAAGGAACCAGAGGGAAAGAGGACAGAGGGAAAGAGGATGATAGGATGGGATACCCCTGAAGGGAAGGGGAGAGGGTGCTGTAGGGAGGGGGACAAGGGAGATGTTGAGGGGAATATGTGGGTAGGTGGATGCATTCGGGGTCACCCTGGAATCTATGTAAACACAATTAAATAAATAAATAAATAAATAAAAAAGAAAAAGTGACCCAGGATTTTGCCCTCAGATGAACCTCACCTCTCTGACAAGATTTGATAATGAGTGACTTTAGTCTTAAAACTAATAGTTTCATTTACACTTCCACTGGCCCTTTGTTATGTAACATCCTCCACTCCAACTTGAACAATTGCTGCGGAATAAAATTCTAACTTGAAAATATTGGGGGAGGTTAACATTGTATTTTTCACTGTCCATTAGGACTATTGCTGTGCTTTGCATCAGTTTTCCGAGTAACCGTAAGAAAGAAAGTATCTGTAACAGCTTTCACATTGAATCAATGTGTGTGCACTGCTGATATTCCAAAAACCCTTTCAGCCATCTTATTAATTTATACTTGGGGAGTAGGCAATGCTAAGGTTTTATTTTCAGATGATAAACCATAATGGATCTAAACATGGAAAGATACATATTTAATGCACTTTAATGCGTTTATGGTCTTTCTGTTAAAGTGTAGAGCCCTAAATAATTTTGTTTGGGAGGGCTTACCCTTCCACTGTTACACTCCCTGCAGAGTTATGGATACATTCTAGCAGAGCTCTGCCATCCCACCTCTTTGAAATATTTCTATCTCTGCAACTTCTGCCTGGTCCTAGGATTCCACTGGTCCATGAGTTCAATATGCTACTGTGTATTGTGAATCCCAAGATGGAGATAAGGCTTGATTTTATTGTCTACAGAGAATTTAAGGCTAGAGATTCGTGGAAAATAAATGGGAAACACGGATATAACTATTACTTTGGGTGTTATTATTACAAGGTCTATTCTTGTTATTGTTGATGTTGAGTTTTGTCTTTCACCATGGACATCAACTTTTAACTGTCTAAAATCTATGTCATAGGCACTATGACACAATTTATATTTGAAGTATGTGAATAGACCAGCCACTTTGAATTATAATGGACTAATATTTATTGAGAGATTATCAATAAAAAGCCATATCCTGGTGTTTTTATTGTCTTATCTCTTTTAATGCAACAATGCTTTGATGTAGGTATTTTATTAACTCTTCTTCATGTATGAGGAAACCAAATCTTAGAGACCTCTTCCCAAAGTCTTACACTCAGTGTATGTCAGAGTTTATGTTTCTACTTTGGTCTTTCTCAACTTGAAGTAAGCATTGGCTTTGGGGAACTGGTTTAGGAGGACAAGAAGAGCAAGTAGAATATGAGCTAGTCATCCAGAAGCTTACGTCCAGTTGAGCTTTTAATGCTGACAATGAATATACTTTTAGCATGTGATCAGGGAAGAGAGCTGTTCCCATTATTGTATTCATTTTATAGGTCACTATCTTAGAATCACAGAATCAAGAATATCAAATTTAGGAGGTCCTCTTAAAGATTGGACAGATGAAGCTTTACATTAGTAAAGCTATAGTTTAGAGAAGAGAGATGATTTATGTCAAATATAGACTTGTTTTCTTTACTTTTATTTTTACATTGATAGATTGTCATTTTATCCACAACAGGAAGTGAATTCTTTAAGAGTAGACACTGTGCCTATGAGGCCAGACCACTCAGTGGAGTCTTAAGAATGTATTTCTGTAGCATATTAAATGAATCAAAATTACTTTCATAATATTTTGACACATCCCAGACGTGCTATTTAAATAACTTACCAATTTAAGTGATGAGTAACAATAATCAATGAAATAATGTCTGTGTAAAGGCTTTAAGTGTATGAAGGTTTGCATTTCCTTTGTAGCATAAACCTCCAGATTATATTCTTGGTAACAAAATGGTAATTCTGACTCTTTTCCCCATGTTAAAAATAGTGATAATGAATGTTAGTGAATGTTATTTATGTTCATGAGTTCTTACAAAAGTTTTGATCTTTCTCAGCTGATCTTTCTCACTTGATCTTTCTCAAGTGCTTTTTATAATGATCAATTCACCATGTTGTAGGTGATGGGGTTCTATTGATTTTTATAGGTAAGGAACTGAAAGCTTAGAAAAATTAGGTAACTCGCCCAAGCAAGTGAGTAGCAGAACTGGAATTCTGAACACTTCCTGTTAAGTTGCTTGTTCTTTATCTTAGTGTCTTGATTATTAAATTAATAGAACTAATCACACTGTGCAATTATCTACCTTTTTTCTTTTTCTTTTTCTTCCACCAAAATTAAGCTTCGCAGCAGCAGAGCCTATTCCCAGGATTTCTTTGTCACATTCCAGCACGTAGCATAGCGCCTGCGACACAGAAGAAATTTCTCACTTCAACAGTGTTTGCAGAAAGAATGAATGGATATTAATTCCAAAGTCACATCTGGGGCCACTGTACACATGCGGGAAACTTTCTGCCAAACAGACTTAGCTGTTTTTAAGGGGGGGGGGTATTCAGGGTTTAATGTAAGTGATGATTTAGTTTTCTAAAATTAGAAATGAGCTAATTTCATAAGAATTTTATGTTACCATTTAGTATCCTGAATTATTGAGTCTTGAGAACGCAGTGTGGAATTGTGACTTAATTACTGCCGTCATATATTTGAGGGAAATTGTAATGAGAGGGGTGACCAGCTGTTCCCCATCTGCACTGAGTACAGAACAAGAGGAAGAAGTCTTTTAACAAAAGCTCAAATACTAAGCCAGTCATTAAAAGGGCTGGAAGATAGCAGGGCAGGTTTTGGACATGCTCTCAAGCATCAGTTTTCCATGTATTTTCTTTTTACCACTTGTCTTTATGCTGCCAAATGATGTGCCCAATCATCTGACTCTTCTCCCTGATTCCCAATAGCCCTGGTCTCACTAGGAACATCAAAGGCCAAGTTACCAAGACCAAGCTTCCTAGGCTGTGGTCATGACTGTGAATGGCATCACTCCTATCATGAATTCTGTATGCTTTTGTATCAGCCAGTGCGATGGGAGATAATCGTATCTATACACAAGGCAATTTGCAGTTTGTGACAAAGTAAGGGACTTGCTTGAATATCATTTAGACTATATAACTTTGCTGGGTTTAATTTTCTTAATGCATTTGTACTTCTCATGTTTGCTAATAATACCAGGGAATAGATGCAATCTTCCAAAATGATGCTCAACTCTGAAATGGACAATTAGTTGAATCAAACAAATATCCAAAACTATAATTGATTTTATAAGGAAGAAGTATAATCTCCGCTGGCATTCTTACAATCAAATGAAAGAACATCGGGTGGGGTTCCTTTCACTCTTGTGGAGTTGCATTCTGTGTTTTCTTTGGTTTTGAGTAGAGCTAATCAACTAGGGCATCGTATGAACTTCTCCTTGGCACTAACCCTACCCAACATCGTTTCCCACGCACTGTAAGTTTTTAATTCAATTCTTATTTTTGGGTGTCCACTCTATCTCATACTACTTCAAATGGCACTTTAGGTGACCAGAAATGAAGGCCAAGTCTAGGCACAGTTTAAAGGAGTCAGTCCCAGCTCTGGTTATTCTCAAAGGCTAAGGACTAGAAAACCTAACGTGATGTAAACTATGTTCAACATGTTTCACAGGTGAAAGAACTCAAGTGCTGCCTGGTTTTGTGGGTGGGCCAGAAATAGTTCTTTAAAGAGTAAAATAAAATTAAATATATGTGTGTGTAGATAGATAGATAAATATTCCTCTCCCATCCCCCAGGAGAGAACGCTGAGCCTCCCCCTAATGTAATGGTTTCTGTTGTCCTACACGTTCAGGGAAACTTCTCTAGTAACAAACTATTGAAATGATCCATGAAAGTATAGCCTTCAAATATATTTTTTGATACATGAAAATTATACAAAACTCAGTGCCCATAAAACACAGTTGTGCTTATTTGCTCATATATTTATTGTTTGTAGCTGCTTTCCCTCTACAGAGGCAGAGTTGAGTTGTTGTAGCCCAGACCATATGGCCTGCAAAGCCTAAAATCTTTGTTGCCTGGCCTTTTACAGAAAAACATTTTGTTGTTGTTGTTGTTGAACTCTGGTTTATAACATTGTCCGACATAAAGCAAAATCTATATATCGTTACCTATTGTTATTAAGCATTTTCTAAGTGAGGATAATAGTTTGACTTGAACTTCTACATGAACGCCTCTTCATTTTAGAATCAAAATGTAAGGAATAAAAGAGTGTCCAAGTGGGTGTCAAGTACAAGCATATGTCTGATTCTGATGTCTGGTCCTTGCCATCTCTTGGAATTTCATTAAGAATGAATATGTCTAGAAACTTACATCCGGGTGGGTGGACTTTTAAAGCTTCGTGGATTCAAGTTAAGCTTGGTAACTGGTCTAACCGGTGTGATTACAATATTACAGCATATAGTTGTAAAATGTTAAAGGAAGCTCATGGGTTTTCTCTACTATCTTCTTCCTCCTTTCAGCCCCGCCCTTAGGGAAGTAATTATCTTTGAGAATACCTATGAGCTGTGAACAAAGAGGTGGTAGAATTATTCTCTGGAGGCCCAATTATCATCTCCATGGGGATCTAACTCAAACCAACTGCGGATGCCAGGCCATCATTCACTTTCTCTCTGGTGCAAAAACCCTCTCCAAGGTTTCTCTACTTGGAGATGCCTTTTCATACCATGATCACTCAACACGTTAGAGGAAGTATATTCGAGATACTGTTATATTTTATGCCCCGCTATGAAGTGTTTCTTTCACGAGGTGACCATTCATTGTGCTATTAATTATTCATGTGGAGACTTCTCATATAAATTGCTTCACTTACTGCTTTTGGGCTCCCAATTTTGAAGCTCTCTTTTGAAAATCAATAACACCTACCTTCTGAGGGAAACCCTCAGCAGAGCAGGCTGTGATGGCTTTTGTTATATTTCTTGGCATTAATTATTCATGGTTATTTATTGAATAATTCAACATGTTATATGATCATTTTAAAATTCTCTACCTTGTTACGAAGAAGTGAGGACTTTTTGTGGCCATCAATTGATTCATGCTGAATGAAGCTATTAGCAGTGAGAACATGCAATATGTACAAAGGTGACCTTCAGGCTTCAGGTCTTCATTAAATAAAATAAAGGTGATTTGGATATTCCATGGCCCTCAAAGAGAAGGGGGAGTAGATTGCTACTTGCATATACTGTAAGTAAAGGGGAATTACCAGCATAATGTTCAAGCAAGACTCAGAAGAAAAGGAACACTTTCTTATGTAATAAAAATGCCAATAAAATAGTGTAGGAAAACATCTTCTTTCCTCATAGTTAATTAAATGATATAAAGTTTCCCCAGAAGATAGTCTATTCTTTCTCTCCTGGTTTTCCTTTCATTTTAAAAATTTTAATTGACAAAAAAAGGTTTTTAAGTATTTGTTTTTATTATTTTAACTATTTCTTTGTTATAACTCAATTTCATTCTGTTATTTATTTCTTTGTTCTGACACTTACTTTTATATTAACGGTCTTTCTGATATTTACAGATCTTTGTAAATGCATACCCCTACCATCTAAATAATATCTAAGCCAATAATAATCTATAATATTACTTAAGCTGTTTGATGTAGAAGGTAGCAAAGTAGTTCTTTGGGAAATACAAATAGCATTTAGTTTCTTGAAAGATACCCATTAGAATGTAAACATTACTGTGACCTATATCACAAACAACTAACTCTAGCATTAATTTATAATTTAAGAATTGTATCGGGTTAATATTTAGTAATCTATTAAAAATTACTGTGGTTTATAATATACTTGATAAACTGATTCTTGCTTGAAGGCCATGCCTTCAGGCATTCAAAAGAATTGTATATGCCTGGAGGAGTACTACCACACAGTTTTCATATATATATAGTAACTGTAAAAATTATTGAGATTATGCTCTAAATTGCTAAATAATTCCCACCATCCGAAGGAAGAGAAGACATTTTCTACTTCCAACATGTGGCACAAATTTTGTATTCATTTCAGTGTTTACATTTTGGGATTTCAGATTTGTTTTAGACCTTATACGGTGAATGATTCTGATCCTCATAGGCATCACAACAAAGTATCCCATCCTCGGCTGTCTTATTACAAACCTCATAGTGGGTGTCACATGAAATCTATTGAGGTATGAGCTGACTTTTGGTTTTAGATGCTGTAAGAGCCTTACAACAGTGAGAGTTAATTTCTCTTTCTCTGTTTTTTAGAGAACAAAGTCCTTGATTTCTGAAGGTGTGGGGCTACTCTTGTCCCCAGTGAGAATTAACAGGCCCTTTAAAAATATAAAAACCCTGCAATGTAATGGATGATATTAGATAACCTAGAAGGAAAAGTTCAAGGGTAAAGGAGAGCGAAGCATCCCATCCTTGAGAAGGAGACACTTCCAATGTAGGGAGAAGGCATGAGCAGCCATTTTGGTGAGGATGTGTGTAAGAAAGGCCATTCAAGAACAGTGTAGACCTATGGTCTGTATATTCACACGCTCTCGTGGAACACTGGTTAATGGTCACTTATGGAAACTAAACTGTAGATGACATTTCTTAGGAGGCTTGCTGAGGAATGATGGGGTTAAGCTTATTATTAGTAGAGAAAGCCTCTTTGGGAAGCATCTGTGGCAGACTTTGTTTCTTTAGGGAGCATTGGAGAGGATTCTTCAAATCAGTCTCATGGTATCTGTGTTGGCTGTGGTACATCTGCCCCTACTACCACACAGGGCTGTGGTTCTTAAAACAGTGTAATATGCAGGTGGGGTAGAACATAAAGATGACTTAAATTGGAGATCTGGTTTACCCTTGCAAGAATTAACTTGGTGTTGGCAAACACTAATGTTTCTGTTACGTAAATATTGTGGAACAAATTTATGTTTATTAGAGAAGTAAACACTCAAAATACTTTATTTGAAATAAATTATACATTCTGAATCAGACATTTACAAATTTTCTGGAATAAAACAGATTTTGCTGTAGCTAAAATTTGTGTACCTCGTTTAGGGTTAAAAACTTCCTCAAGGTCTGTTGTTATAATGAAAGGTTGTTTTTTCTTTTTTGTACTTAACATCTTATCTTTACAACTTATCTTTGCTTATCTCATTCATTTATACTTTCTTTCACTGAATAATATTTATTGCTTAATAGCATAAACAAGCAAGACTGGAAATTGTCTCTGACCTGATTCAATTTCAGTATAAAGAGTGATTGAAGAATGACTAATAAGATTAATATAAAATTTCATACTAAAATTTTATGTTGTTGTATGGAGTAAAATGCATTCCTATTCCCTTTTGGAAATAGGGGACCTGAAAGATGACCTTAGAATATTGATACCTCCACTGAGACAATCAATGTCATCTTCATGGCGGTCAGAAAAGTCAAAGCCATTCGCCATGCAGATATTTTTAGATGAACCCAAAAGGTAGCAAGTCTCTCTGGCTTTTTCTTTTTTATTAGTTCTACATTTTACTTACCTTAAGGACATGTCTGTCCAAAAAATGTTGACTGTATTTGACTATGTAGTAATTCAGCAAAGCATTTTTTAAAAGGAGTGTCTTCATAAATAAAGTAATTGCATTTAGTCATTCCATGTGTTCGCCCAAACCCTTTTTTATTAAAGGTCTGCTAGGTCCCATATGCTGTGAAAACATGGTGGTTATGACCACACACTAAAGGAGCTTCAATTTAGCCATAGATGATAGAATTATTTGTTAAATTTAAAAGTATGATGAATATTATAAAGACGTATTAGATGAGATTTTAGTCTAGAACCGGGTTTCTCAGCTAGGGGCAGTGTTACCCCCCAGTGGAAATCTGGTAATGTCTGGAGACAGTCTGATTGTCATGACTGGGGAGGGAGCTGCTGTTGAAACCTAGCGGGTACAGGACAACGATGTTGCTAAACATCTTATAGGGCTCCTGACAATGCTCAGGACAAGGATTTCTCTACTCTAAGAAGTCAGCAGAGACACTGTTGAGGAACCCTGGTCTAGAATGATGGGAAGGGACAGGCAGAGGATGGAAACTGGAGAATCACTGTGGAAACTGTAGAGCTGAGCAGCTGCTTTCTGGGTGGTGATATCTTTTAACTAGACCACCCATTATGAGAGGTATGTAATTCAGTACTCCCACTGTATTTTCTATCTACCTAGATAAAGCTTCATAAAGCTTGATTGAATAAATAAATCATAAAATGTCAAGTGTGAATATTGAAACAGAGGGTACCCAACCTTCATTCTACCATTTTACTCCTTTATTCATTGAAAGAATAATTGACTTCCCCAGGTTTGATCTTGGCACTGATTCCTGGCTGCATAATCTACAATTGTTGCTGAACTTGAAGAACAGAGATAATGGTGTAGCTTTCCTTATACTTGTTGTGAGAATTAAATGAGAATGCTTAATAAAATATAAGACGTCCCGCACAGTCTCTGAATAAACAGCGGCTATTAATCAGAGAAGATCACATTATGCTCCAAAATGATATGCCATGGAGCCTGTGTGGGCCCATAAATTACAGAATTATTATATCTTACCTGAAGACAGAGATGGAAATAATTACCTCTTTTGATGGTGAACTATGTTGTGAATTACTTTTTGAGACCTTTGGATAGATGAGTTATACATGAAAAATTCTGGAACATTAAGTGTTTGTATAAGATTTGCTACTGGCAAGAAATGGGCAAGCATAAATGAGATCAGTCCAGAAAAATATCCTGAGAACTTGCTGATATGTGGTCTGCTAACGTAGCAACAAATCATAAAACTCCTGAGAAAGACAGAGGTTTAGGGCGCTAGAAATATAAAAAGGCACAGTCCGTGGATCTTTATAAATGCATCTTTTTTTCAGGGGTTACACCCCTACACTGCTATGCTTAGCATCATGGTTCTTTTTGTTTGTTACTGAAAATTGACCTGAGTTCAGATGAAGGTAAGAATTATCAGCGGTGACTACAGCACTGTTCCTGGGCCACTACCATGTAGTTGTTTTGAGTCAAAAGTTTGAGATAAGCTCTGATGTCTGAACTCTGCTGCATTAGAGCAGTGTGGTCTTGAAAAGGTCTAGTATCTAGTATCTGTCCAATGGTGATATTAATGATACCTTCTTCTTCACTGCTTTGATTATATTCGGTAATTCACAAGGACTTTGTACAGTGCCTGGAACCACAGATGTTGTTGTGATTGTCATCATCATCATCATCATCATTTATCATTTTTACCCTCATCTCTTAAAAGCTCTCTATTCTTGAAATAATTTGTACCACTTAATTCTTCAGCTTTGTTTAAAGGAAGAACTCTTAAAGTGGTTCTTCTGTATGTTTTTAACTTAAACATGATTCAGTTTCTGGATGAATATGTCCGTTCTTATGTAAGTTTTCTGATTATATGAGTTTTCTCACTGTACCTAAAAAACAGAGGATCTGTCTGTACATTTGTGGGGTTTCCCATTTGTAATTCTTGACTCTGATCATTAATATCTATAGTATCTCTCTTCCTTAAATAATCTGTTTTTTTATTTACTTACCTGCCATTATCCACTTCTTGTCTTTCCTCAATTTGTATAATCAATTAATCAAACAATATCCATGATTGCATTTGGCTTTGGAAGAACTTCTTAAATGCTGAAAACATGAATGTGTATGAACTGAGGTTCTTCCTGATTCTGACTTTCAGAAAGTAGGAGATGAGACAGGTGATAGCAGAAGCGACCCACACAAAATCTACGCTGACCCTGGGGAGATGGCTTTCATGGAAACTTTCATGTATTGAGTTTGATAGCTCCACCCTTAAAGGTAAAGATGGCCAAAAGGCAGACACTTTCCACTCCCCTAACCATGGCAATCATGTCTACGTAATTATAATATTTATTTCCACAGGCCTCAGAATCCTTTTCGTTTATAGTCAGAGCAGCCATTAACCACTGATTCAGTCCAGCAAGCTTAGTGAAATCTCTTCCTCATCTCCACTTGTATAGAGGTCCAAAAGTGCTGGTATGAACTATAAGAAAACCAGCAGAATTAATTTAAAATATTTAGATTGGACTTAAACATGACTTGTAAAAAATTAACAGGAACTTCTTTTTTTTTAAAAAAAGAAGTCATCACCTCATTGTAAGGGTCATATAAATCAAGCACAGCACTTGTGTGATGGGATACTGGAGGATATGTTGGTTGGGGATGAGAATATCTGAGGACACACAGTTTTGAAAAACATGCCACAAGTATGTCTACTTTTATGATATCTCAATTTGGTCAATTACCATATTTCCTCATGTATAAGATGCACCTTTATTTGAAAAATTTGGGGTCTAAAAACTGGGTGTGTCTTGTACAGTGGTTGTGGCATTTCAAATGCCATAGATGGAACTGAGGACGAGGCAACATATGAAGTCAGTGATTCATCATCAGACACAGATGAGGGCAAGCTAATGGAAGGGAGTTTTGACAGTTGTATAAATTTTATGATGAATAAAACTTGAATTCAATAACTTTATGTAATACTTTTTTTTTTCACATTTTGGGCCCCCAAATGAAGGTGCGTCTTATACACGGGTGCATCTTATACATGGGGAAATATGGTAGATAGCTAATATTAGTAATAGAGGATCGAATGACCTCGCCTTTATCATGTGGGTACTCTAGTCACTCTCTTTTTTTCCTATGCATCAGTTATCCGAAGGGAGGGGTGGGTCATGGGAATCCAAGCCACAATTATTTGTATTCATATGAAAAGGAAAAAAATTCCTGAGTTTTCTAAGCCTGCAAAAATATCTGCAGTAAAGGAGTGGAGAGGAGTGTATGAGTTTGAGGGTGTTCTTTTACTTCTGGTTCTTGTCTCTGTTTTCCTTTGCTTTTTCTTGATTTTGTTTTTGGGTCATGATGTTTACAGAGCTACTAGCCAAGCAGTGGATTTAGTTCCCGTCAGTTGATCCTGCCAGAAAAGCCCATCCCAAGTCCGTTCTGCTCCTTTGATGAGCTGTGTACAGGGAGCACATGAGGCTTGAGAGCCAGCGTGTGGCTATCTCCCCACTAAATCCACAATGCTACTGCTGATCAATTTCTCCTCATTAAATACTTATAGAAACAAAACTTATTGACCGTCTGTGGATGTCAGGCAACTACATTGATTATTTTTCATCTTGAGCTTTCCCACTTAATCCTCAAAAACAGTCTTGTGAAAATTAATATATATATTTTTAGTCCCAGTTTCCTGATGTATAAAAGAAAGATGGAAATAGATGAATTTCGGCCCTGGCCAGTGGCTCAGTGGATAGAGTGTCAGCCTGGCATATGGACATCCCGGGTGGATTCCTGGTCAGGGCACACAGGAGAAGTGACCATCTGCTTCTCTCCCCCTCCCTCATCCTCCCCTCTCCCTCTCCCCACCCCTTCGGCTCCCACAGCCAGCAGCTCGGTTGGCTTGAGCTTTGGCCACAGAACTGAGGATAGCTCAGTTGGTCTAAGCGTGTCAGCCTCAGGTACTAAAAATAGCTTGGTTGATTTGAGCATCAGCCTAAGATGAGGTTGCTGGGTGGATCGTGTCAGGCCTCATGTAGGAGTCTGTCTCACTCTCTCCCCTCCTTTCACGTAAAGTTGAACTTGTACGTTGCTAAGTTCCTGAATTTTGTATGTAGTGGTTTTAGTTGATTCTTTCAAATTTTTCAGGTGTAAAACCGCAAGAGAACGTTATGTCCTCTTTTCCAACTTTATATTTCATATATATTATTCTTTATTTCTCTATAACTGTAATAGTTTCTTTTGTGAAACAATGTTTTATTTCAATAATATTAATATTTGAAAGTTTTTAAAAATAAAACCAGATGTTTATCTCTGGCAAGTACCTTTTCAGTATTTAAAAAGATAAACAGCACTTGGACAGGATGTGTTATTCTTTTGATGTGCTACTGAATTCTAATTGCTAATTTTTTATTTAAGATGTTAGTTTTGATAATCAGAAATAAGATTTGTTTGTAATTATCTTTTGGGGGCTGGTGTTGCCAAGTTAAGTATCAAATTATTATGCTTGATTAAAAGAAATAATTAAGTTTCAGTTCTTTTTATGGTTTGAAGCAGTTCAAAGAAACCATTGGATTTATTTGCCCTTTAATATTTTGCTAGAATTCTTTTGATAAAAAGTTTGGGTTTTGTATTAGGCAGAATAGTGGCCCCTCAGCGATGTCTGTGTTCTAATCCCTGGCACCTGTGAGTATATTAGGTCACATGGTGGCAAAGGAGAATTAAAGTTGTGCTAATCAGTTAATGTGAAAATAGATAGTTTATCCTGGCTTATCAAGGTGGGCTCAATATCATTACATGTCCTTGTGTTCTTTATTTTTATTTATTTATTTTAGTGAGGGGAGGGGAGATAGAGAGACAGATTCCCGCATGAACCCCAACCAGGATCTACCCCATGACCCCTGTATGGGGTCGATGCTCTGTTCATCTGAGGCCATGCTTGGAACCAAGTTATTTTTAGATCCTGAGGTACAGGCTCCATGGAGCCATCCTCAATGCCCAGAGTTGACACACTTGAATCAATTGAGCCATGGCTGTGGGAGGGGAAGAAAGAGAGAGAAGGGTTGAGAAGCATATGGTAACCTCTCCCGTGTGACCTGACTGGGAACTGAAACCGGAACTTCCACACGCTGGGTTAATGCTCTACCACTGAGCCAACTGACCAGGGCCTGTCCTTGTGTCTGTTAATGTGGAGGATGGATGAAGTAGAGGTAGGAGACAGACATGTGTGGGTGCTCTGCTGCTGGTTCTAAAGGTGGAGGAAGGGACATACCATTAAAGAAGGTGGGTGGCTTTTACAGCTGGGAAGATAAAGATGTATCTCTCTCCTAGGACCTTGATTTTAGCCCAGAGAGACCTTGCTGGCTTCTGACTTCCAGAACTACAAGAATAAATGTGTGTGGTTTTAAGTTACTAAGCCCGTGGTGATTTATCACAGCAGCAAAAGGAAACTATATATAGTTTATATATGTGTGCGCACACACACACACACACACACACACACACACACACATATTAGAGTAGGCAACATCAGTATGACTTCATATATATATGAATATATATTGCTATATCAATTTGAATTCATGAATTCAAACCTAGTATACACAAAAAGTAGTTTTAGAATTACTGATCCATACTCTGGTGGAGAACAACTTTATTAACTAGAGCATAGTGGTTACATAGAGTTTCAAAAAAATCTTTAGCCTCATAGTCCAGTCAAAGCACCATTTTTATATATAAAGTTACTTAGGTTAGCTTCCTTTTCCTGCCTACTTCATCTAAATAAAATGCCTTTGCTAATATTGATATGTAAATTTAATTTTCCTCTGAGACTGCTTTAGCTCATGGCTTGATATTAACCACTGTAATTACCACTGTAACCTATTTTACGGTTTTTGTTGTATATTCTTACTAACTTAAGAGTGTCTTATATACTTTTCTTTATCTAGGTGATAGGAAATATTTATTTTCTGGTTTGGTTATTATTTTTGTTTTATTACATTTTATTATAGAAAACTTTTATATTTACATTTCTGAAATTGATTAATGATATCTTTGTGGCATAATATATGTGCTCAAATTTATGACTATGCCGTGAGCACATGAAAATAATGTTCTTTACGACTATTACATATTAGTTACATCCTTTTATGTTTTTAAGTGGTTTTCTTTTGTAAATTGATTTGTATGCATTTGCTACCCTGTAGTTTGAAATCTGTGAATTAAAGCTTCTTACTTATTGTGTAATTCTGCATATTTCTCTTTGGTATATTTTACAGTTTTTCCTTATCACCACTGAGTCAGCATTATTTGGCTCATGCATATTTATAACTGCTATATGTTCATTCAGACTGCTCTCTCCAGTATAAATTGTCTTGCTTAGTCCAGTTCATTTTCTTTTTTGGCCTGAGTTCTACCTTGTCAAGAGCTGTACTACCTCTTGTTTGCTTTATCCCCTACTTAATTTTTCTAATTTTGAGTTTCCATTGGGTTCCATCTGAAATTTTTCATAGTTTTTCTCATTCTTCTTATATTAATTGACAAGACAGATCTATCTAGTCTTAGTTATAGCCAACTTTTTAAAAATTACTTTCAGCTTTTTCTGTTTATATATATATATTTAAATATGCATAGCTCTCTATTTGTTTAAATAATACAAACAGCTTCATCACAGAAAATTGTGTGATAAATTACCTTCTCAAGATCATTGGTGAATGAGTGATAGAGTCATTATGTCAATCATGTAAGATTTGTTATGTGCGGTTGTTTTGTTTGTTTAGGTTGGAGTCAGCAGATTTGCGAAGGACACTCGCTCTGGTGATGTATTTTAATGATTGTGTAGGCTTTCTCCAATTCCCACCCCCTTTTCTACATCCTAAGTTAAAAACATGCACAAACCAAATGAATAATGAATGGCCTGAATAAATGACTGATGGAGAATTTTGGGATAATTGACTTAACATTATAAAATAAGAACATGTGATATTTCAGATGCAAGATTTGTTTTTTGTAGTTGATGGGGTTTTTTTATCTTTGGGTCTCTGCTGAATTTGGTAGCTTTTGAAAGATTTCGTTCCCTTGGGTGGAAAAAATTGAGCTGTTGATCTGTTTCATGTACTCTCGTCTTCTCAGAGCTTCTCAGAGCTTTTCCAGCATGTAGAACGCTGGAAATTAGCAACCAGTTATGCACTTAAAACAGATACTTTCCTAGATCTGTGACAGTTACAAATGATAGACAAAAGGGATACTTGTGTCATGTATTGTATGGGGGAAGAAGGAAAGATGCCTAGCTTACCTGACAGCCACTGTAATAAATGTCTTTGAATGAATTGGTATGAAATAAAATCTGTGCTGGACTTAATCACATGAAGAAAGTATTCTGAGCTTAACATTTTCTTTTATAAAACAGCCAATTCATCCCATTCGGACTGTTCACACATTTGTCATTTTGCTTAACTCCAACTTATGGAAAAAAAGAGAATAGATTTCTCAAGCTAGAAAGAGTGGTTGTGCTGAAATGAGACTCAGTTGTTTTAGAATTGAAGCTCCATTCGCTGATGGAATGTTTCTTAGCTTCTCTACCACTCATGTATCTCATCTATAGCAGGGGAATAATAATACCTATCTTCCAGAGGGAAGAAGCTTTAAATAAAACTGTATATTAAAATTGCTGGTGTAAGCCCTAGCCAGTTGGCTCAGCAGTAGAGCATTGGCTGGGCATGTGGAAGTCCTAGGATTGATTCCCAGTCAGGGCACATAGGAGAAGCAACCATCTGCTTCTCCACCCCTCCCTCTTCTCTCTTCCTTCTTTCCTTCCTTCCTTCCTTCCTTCTCTCTCTCTCTTTCTCTCTCTCTCTCTCTCTCTCTCTCTCTCTCTCTCTCTCTCATTCTCTCTCTATCTTCCTCTCCCACAGCCAAAACTCAAATAAGCAAGTTGGCCCCGGGTGCTGAAGATGTCTCCATGGCCTTACCTCGGGTGCTAAAATAGCTTGGTTACGCAGCTGCAGAGCACCAGCCCCAGATAGGCAAAGCATAAGCCCCAGAAGGGGGTTGCCAGGTGGATCCCAGTCAGGGCGCATGCGGGAGTAAGTCTCTCCACCTCCCTGCCTCTCATTTGATAAGAAAAAAGGAAATAAAGTTCTGGCGTAAGTGGACAGGAAGAATTCCCTTTCTACCATCCTTGTGTAACCCAGACCTGGTGAGGATGTCACAGCCAATCCAAGGAGGCTACAGCATAGCCCAAATCACTTCCAGCCAATCGGGAAACTACTCAATAAACTGACCTTCCTGCGGCTGTCATGAGTGCTCAGTATCAAAGAAGAAATGGGTCCTATAGGGTGACAACATTCTCAAGCTGTGGGTCCTGGTTTATTTTCTCAGAAATTTCTTTTCATTCTCCATCTGACCAGGTCAGTGGGTACTTAGGCTGATCACATCTTTCTCAACCAAGTTGCCTGATATAAATGTTCCCTGTCTGTCAGTTTGCTTGCTCATACACATAGTAATAATAATGGGCTCAGCAATGAAATTAACTTTGCTTTATTAATTTTTCAATATTAAATTTCACTAACAGATGCATTAAAAATTAATTGTGATCTTTATTATGCCAACTCTAATGAAAAGACATACATCATTAGTGATAGGCTTACAATATGAACCATGTAAGAGCATTTATGAGGGAAAAATCAATAACCTCATTAAACGTGTTTATATTTGTACAGTGTCAATTATCCCCAGTTATTAGCATATTCACATTATGACACATAACCGATGGAAACATTCGGTTTTCTGTAGAGTAACCTGATCTTGTGTGTCTCTTTTAAATCACTTGTTTCCTATTTTGTTTTACGTGCAGAATTTTAATGTTATAAAAGTCATGATTAAGATAGAAATTGATTTACTCTGTATCTGAATAAAACATTTCTAAACAGTTAAAATAAGCAAGAGGCCTTCATATATATTAAAATTATATATGCATAAATTACTTAACATTCAAATTCTACCTATAAGCAAAATGTAAAATGGCTATACCTTGCAAATCTCTCATTTAAGTTTTGGATCTGGAAACTAAATAATCTTTTGTGTGTCCCAAGATTTGAAAACCTAAAAGATTATTGTACTTTCTGCTTTGTACTGCATTTATTTATTTATTATTGAATTTATTGGGTGACATTGGTTAACAAAATTATATAACTTTCAGGTGTATAATTCTATAATATATCATCTGCATATATGGCTTATGTGCTCACTACCCCAAGTCAAGTTTCCTTCTGTTACTATTTATCCCCCTTTACCTTCTTCTGCCTCCCTGTACCCCCTTTCTCTCTGGTAATCCACCATGTTGTTGTCGGTGTCTACTAGGTTTTTATTTTTGCTTAATCTCTTCACCCTTTATACCCCCCCACAACCCACTCCCCTCTGACAGCTCTCAGTCTGTCATCTGTATCTATGAGTCTGTCTCTATTTTGTACTACTTTAAAAATATTTTTTAAATTAAATATAATACTGAAACCACTGGTTGTACAAAAGAAACAACAGACTCTTGGTATTAATTAAGTTCTATAAAAATTTCCAAAGCTTTTACTTATAGGTTTAAGTCTATATATTTTGTGTGTGTACACTTGTGTATATATGTGTATGGGCTTCATTTAATTTTATTATTACCATAGTCTTATATTGAAGTGTATTGACTTTTATAGAAAACATCACAATATTTTTATTAGATGATAAATGATTGTACTAATATTTTTAAGTATTTGAAAGACAAGTCACTACAACAATAATGCTAAAAGATGGAAAACCCTTATCCAGGCGGGTAACTAAATACGCTTGCATACCTAGCAAATACTATGTGAATATGTCAGCCTCTGAGATGATAGGGCACTGGGGTAACCAACAGTTAAAAGAGAGCAGGAAAATCAAGAAAATATCACAATAAAAAGAAAATGTTCGAAAAATTGATTGAAGACTCCACTGAATGAAATAGTCACAAAATTCTAAAGACCTAATATTTATTGTAATCATTGCAAAGCAATTTGAAGTCAGGCCAAGGCCCTCCAAACCTTGTGATTTAATTTCGTGGTTGTAAATAATCCAAGAGGAACCTCGCCCCGAGAAACGGCCCTGGGAAGTTGTAATGGAATGGAATTATGACCCAGGACTTGGCCTCTTGAGCCACAATAAATGTGCTATAAGAATGTCAACTACCTGTGGTGCCTTTCATGAGAGATCATTTTAGTGGCACACACTGAAACTTAAAAAGACCTATGTGGGGGTATAGTTCTGTAATTCTAATAAAAAGACAAAGGGCACAGAGTCAACAGGCAAACTTTATAAGCTCTCTCCATTTTCCCCAAGTATTATCACCGTAAGAAGCGTATGGGTTCTCTATTTTGGATTATAAAGACTTGCATTAAATATTTTGCCTTATCTATACTTCTTTAAGCTTTTATTTCTAGCCCTCCCACCCAGAGAAATAGGACATTGAGTATACTACCAAAAAAACCCACAAACTATTAAGTAGTTAAAATTACCTCTGAGATATTTAAAAAAAAATATTAAAGGTAGATTAAATTTAGACCAAAAATTAAATCAAATTATATTCCATGTGCTCAATTTTCTGTAGGGAACCAAAAGCCACTGGAGTATAAAATTCTAATTAATTATGTGGAATGCTAATGGATTTTAAATTAAAAATACGTGCTATTTAACACTGCCTCACTCCACACAGTTTTGCAAATGGGTATTACAATAAAACTGTCCTATAAAATCTGGACTGCATGGAGGTATAATTGTCACTTTTCCAATTTAATCTAAGGAGAAGAGTAGTCTGTTCTCTTCATCAGTGTGGTGTTCTGCAGATCTGGTACTTTGACAATTCAACCTGAAGGTTTTTCTTTCTACACCACATGCAGTAATAGATTAATAAGTGACATCATTTTGACAACCACAAAGTGTTTCTTTTATAGCTTTTCTTGTTTTATAGTAGTTTTAAAAAGACATCCTTCTTTTACAGATATGGACACTGGGGTGCAGCATATTTAAATGTTTCAGATGACATAACTAATAATTACCAGAGCTGACATTCAAGAACAAGGATCTTATTCTGTGCTGAGTACACTGTTAATTCCAACAAACCCAAATGGAAAGGGTACAACAATCAATCCATGTTATTTTCAAATGCCAACTAGAAACTCTTTGCTTTGTGTCAGGTCATTACTAGTGTCCTCCCTAATGCTGACCCTTTGATATTGTGATGCTCCAAGAAAAATCAGGTCACTTAGGATCATGCTAATTTCCCTCATTTATTTGTTTGTTTGTTCACTTGTTCAGTGAGCATCAACTTTGTGCCAAGACTTGATTTATGCACTGAAGACTCAGCAGGGAATAAAACAGATGTAAGTCTCTTTTCTTATTCAATGTAGAAAGACAATTTAAAAAAAGCAAAAAAAAATATGTATCAAATTATAATAGGAACTATAAGGAACAGCTAAAGTAGGGTAAGGAGGTTAAGTGAAATGGTGGTTGCTGTTTTATCCTGCGTGGTCAGGAAACATGCGCTGACAACAGGCACCTGTCGGACAGGAGAGTGCAAACTCCATGAAAATCAAGCAGAAGAGGGTCTGGGCAGATGAAACCACAGGAGCAAAGGCCCAGAGGTGGGAGTGCTCTTGAAGTGTAGGTGACATGGGATTGTGGCCAAAGTTGGGGTAAGGGGATAGTGAGTATATGAGCAGAAATAAACAAGGACCAAACAAAACAGTCATTGAACAGAACAAGGCAGACTATTGTCTGTTTGTGTGGTATCATCATGACTGTAATAAGTTGAGTATGGGCTACTGAAAGACTAGGCTGACTCTAACGGAGGAGGAAAGATACAGAATCCAAGAGAGCTGTGAAAAAATCTCTTGCCAACTTATATCCCCAATATATGCGTCTTCCTTCTTTCCTTCCTTTCTTCCTTCCTTCCTTCCTTCCTTCCTTCCTTCCTTCCTTCCTTCCTTCCTTCCTTCCTTCCTTCCTCCCTTCCTCCCTTCCTTCCCTCCCTCCCTCCCTCCTTCCTTCCTCCCTCCCTACCTCCCTTCCTCCCTTCCTTCCTTCCCTCCCCCCTCCCTCCCTCCCTCCCTCCCTCCCTCCCTCCCTCCCTCCCTCCCTCCCTCCCTCCCTCCCTTCCTCCTTTCCTTTCTTTTTTTTTAAAGCATTCCTTGTTTAAGGAATCTATCCAAATGTATTTCATGAACACACTCCTGTGCTAGGATCGTGGGAAATGGAGCAAAGCCCTTGTCCGTGGTACTTATAATCGAGTCATCAAGTAAAACTAAGAGATGGAACAGGTGCTCTCCTATTTTCCAATCTTTGCAAACACCATCCCTTGGTCTTCCTTTAATTCTAATTCCCTTCCCTACCTAACTCTTTAACAAGTTTATGTCTGCCACAGATTTCTCCTCTTGCCTCCTCCTTGGAGTGTTCTACCACTTGGATCAGATAAGGTGCTTCTTGGTTTTTCTTTCCTGTCTGTTGTCCCTATCCAAGTGAAAACAAAAGCCCCATGAGAACAGAAGTATTCCATCTTTCTTTTAAAGTTGTGTGTCCTGGATACCTAGAAGAGACCTTGAAAATAGAAGGCACTCAACATATAATTATGACTGATTGACAAATGAGTAAGAAGCACTCACACAACTAAATAGACCAGTGATTTCAACATTTTTCACCTCATGGCACATATAAACTAATTACTAAAAATATTATTTTTTGCTAATCTGACATAAAGTAGGTATGATTTGGATTCATCAGATGGCTTTTGTTGTGTTGGATGTTGTAACTTTTTGAAAAGAGGTCAGTGTTCCTTACCAAATAGTCAGGTATTGCATGTTTTAAAAATTCTTGCAGCACACCAGTTGAAAATAGCTGAAATAGGCAATAGGCATATAATAGCTTTTCTCAAATTTCAGTGTCTCTTGTTCATCACAGTTCTGGCACAGATCTTAAAGCACTGTTGGTACTTAATAACTGGATTGTTGGATGAGTGCACTACCAGAAATTCAGAGTTATTCTGTGTGGTTTGCATCCATGAGGAACAACATGTGTATACTTCTCCTAAGATGCTCTTTTTCTTGGTTCCACGCATTGATGTGATTGCCTAAGAACCTATATAGTTAGATCATATTTAATTTTATATAACTGTATCATGCCAACTACCATGGTTTAAAAAAAAGTTTGGTTATGTTTACAAGTTAACATTATTATTATTTTTTTAATTTCTTTTTTAAGATTATTTTTTAATTTAACACCAATTCTGCAGATTCTTAACATGCATGATATGATTTATGAAAATTATATTTATTGTCTAATCTCCATCTATTATCTATATTTCTCTTTCTTTTTCTCCCTCCCTCCCTCCCTCCTTTCCTTCCTTCCTTTTTCTTTCCTTCCTTCCTTCCTCCTCCCTCCCTCCCTCCCCCCTCCCTCCCTTCCTTCCTTCCTTCCTGCCTTCCTTCCTTCCTTCCTTCTTTATCATCATCCCATTGTTATCAAAACACACATAAATATAGTTTCTTTAGCATATTAAAGATTCTGTAGCAGCATTGATGTTTATTGGGAATCTCAAAGAATGGGGTTGATATACAACTCATCTCTTTCTCTTGGACTTTCTCTAAACCATTCCAAGGACTAGTTTTGCATGAAAAATAAACTTTGATAAATTATTTCTTAACATTATGATAGAGTAAGAATTCAAGGAAGACATCTTTTGTTTAGTTAAATATAAAGTTTAGAATAAATAAAATGTTTATAGTTGTTAAAATAGGGTGAAGGGTATATGGAGATTTATAATATAATATTATATATGCTCTTCTTTGCCTGAAATTTTTGTAATAAAAAGCTAAAAAATTTAAAAATATATAGCATATCTTTTCAATTGTTCTTTTATAGAGAATCAATAGTTCAGTAAATTTTAGTTTTTGTGTTTTTTCCAAAAATTCAATTTAGATATCTTATGTGTGTGTGTGTGTGTGTGCGCGTGTGTGTGTGTGTGTGACAGAGACAGAGAGAGGGACAGATAAGGACAGACAGACGGGAAGGGAGAGATGAGAAACATCAGTTCTTCGTTGTGGCACCTTAGTTGTTCATTGACTGCCTTCTCCTATGTGCCTTGCTTGGGGGTACAGCAGAGTGAATGACCCCTTGCTCAAACTAGCGACCTCGCCTGGTCAGGCTAGATACCTTCTTAGTAGTCAGGTGACCATATCTTATGTCATCTAAACCAGGGACCTGGGGAGAATACGTGGAGGCATCGCAACTATGAAACAGGGCTGTTCAAAACAGATTGAAGTGGTTCATCACTTGGTAGGAATTCTACTGAATCTCTTTTAAAAATGCGTTTTCTGAAAGTCAACAAGTAAATGAGTAAACATAATGAGCAGATAAACCTCAGGATCAATGCCCGTTTTTTCCTTGTCAGCCTGAAGCTGTGAATGAGGCAGTTATTTGTGAAGGGAGCCTCGCCCGTGTCTTTGGGAGCATGCCTTTCCAAAGGCGGGCTCCCTGGCAACAGGCGACTTGGGGCTTGGATACAGCGTGCGCAGCTAGTCCTTGGAGAGTTAAGTGCCAGTTGGTTAGCAAAGATTACATGGCCCCCCGCCAACTCACTGCTCCCATGGTCATCACAAAAACCTCTTCCTTTTTCAACCGCGTGTCCAGCCAGCTGGCAGGGGTCTGACTACTAGGCTGTGAGTGGGCTGCTGGCGGTGAATGCCAGGTGGGCCTCAGGAGTCTCCCGAAGGCCTCCTTTCCTGGGCACACAGTTTTCTCAGACATAATTACTTAGGTCTGATGAATGAACGTGGTTGGTATATTTTATATAAAATGTGAAACTTGACTAGTTTATTTTTGTGATAGCAAATTATTTCACGTTTTCAAATTAAATTTTATCTATTAAAATTGTTTCCATTTTTTTGCCAACTTTAATTTCAACTACAAGCCAACCTAAAAGTACTCATCAAGAAGTACAAAGTTTGAGTGCTTTGTTGAACATGTTGTCTTTTTGTTTTGAACATATTATGTCTTAATAAAACTTTTGCTCACAATTATATTTTGACCTTGTGTTATGATAAATGATAAATTATAAGCAAAATGTCTCACAATAAAAATTCATCATTCAAATAATTTAAATTCATATAAACAGCTATAAAATTATATTCCTTCTTCATCATGAGCTTTCAACATGTCAGTACCCTTTGATACAGGATTTCAACTTTGAGGGATGGATAATGCTATTTATAGATTTTCTTTGTTCCATAAGTTTTCTGAAATGGTCATTAATTTTGTTATTTTAAATAAGATCTCTATAAATTATATGTGTATATAAAATAATGCATCTATATGTAGATATGTATGTATAAGCATGTATGTGTATGTATGTATGCATGTATATAAATATTTACATATATATACACACATGCACGTGTATATATATGTATATATGACAAGATTTGTGTCCACAAACCCCAAAGCAGGTTGGGAAAATTTACCTTGTTTCCAAATTCTGTCACTTGAAGGTTGTTATGTTGAGGGAGGTCTATACTTTATCACTAATGTGAATCTTATACCAATAGTAGTTACTGCTAATTTATTTAATACCATTGGTTTTAGAAAAGTTATATTATGTGCTTATAGTAAATAAAGTTCTTTATATTACTTTTGCTACTTATGAAAATATCCTAGTTTATGAAAGATGTCTTTAGTTAATTGGCTGAGACAGAGTCAGATATTTCTAAGTATCTAGAAAAAATGTCTCTGAATCATTAATGTCTATTAATGGTCTATCATTTTCATATACATTCTGTTTTTATCAACTCCATGTATAATGCCCCAAATTGGATTAAGATATATTTATTTCATTTATAAAAGACACCAAATTTAAACATGGTATTTGACTATGAGTTTGAAGTCTTTGAAGATTAAGATAATAGTATAAATATCCTTTACACAGTATAAATTTGTGCATAGTATATGTAAATATATAAAATAATATAGTGCAAAGTGATAAACAAAAAAAGTGCTTTGCTTTATATTTGTTATTTTGTATATTTATATAACAAATGCCTCAAACATACAGCTCTTTTGATACAAGAGCCAAAGAGCACTATTTTGGGAATGGTATTGAAGAGAGAGGAACATGCCAACAGCATCCTAAATATATAGTCTAGATCACCTTTTCAGTAATATTTCTTTTGTTCTGTGACTCAGTTTCATTTTTCTTTGCCCGTTGTCTTCTACCCCTTGAACCAATGAAATCCTCCTGATACATCAAAGCTCATTTCAAAAGCCACTCCTCTATCAGAGCTTCTTTCATCCCTGACCAGCAAAAAAGAGTTTTTCATCTCTTTTTAGAAGTCCTAGGACACACCACTATATACTGCATTGTGTGTGTGTGTGTGCGTGTGTACACTCAAGTTTTTACATACACTCAATTTTGGTTTCGGGGGAAGTTATGAGACTTGGGCTCAAATGGATTTTGAATCATAGGTATACGTCCACAGAGGTCCGTGACCTTGGCCCCAGGACATCAGTTATTGCTAACTGTACTGAGACTAAAATAGACACTCCTGCAGTTAGTGTGAGGTAAAGCATTAGGTGTCAAAAACGGTTCAACATTACAGAAACATAGAACAATTCAACTACAGCCAGTTTGTTATGGCTATTATTATTATTATATTAATACATTATCATTTAATTTGTGTATCCCCCAGGGAGCTAATCACAATGCTTATATTAAAAGTTTCAAAACATTTAAAAAAATGTAATTGATGTATTTTAATATATAAAGCTGAGTATATTTTATGTTGGGAGCTGATGTAGCAAGATTTCTTGTTTCAAATAAATGTCAAATCATTTAGCAAATGATAAATGCATTATTTTTTAATTTGCCTAGCTTTCTCAGCTTGTTCACGTTAACCTTTTAATTTGTATACACATTTCGTTAGGAACATAAGTGCTAAGCTACTCCAGTATGCTTTGTGCTAACTGCTTTTTAATAATCTAATATAGGCCTACAGATAACTAAGCTGCATTTTGGGACTTCAGTATTAAAGATTTGATATTTTATTGGCAATATATTTGAATAGGTTAGGAATAAAGGCTGATAATAATTGTCCTTTCATAATTTGTAACAACTACGAAGTCTCATGGAAATATTTAAGATGGTCAAATACTGAGTTGTTTTGAGTTTTCTGTATTATATAGTCCATCCAATGAAAATATAAACTGTTTTCATGGTGTACATTGCTAAAGTAGTGTTCTTCTTAAATCTTGTTCACTTGGTTGTGATATGATCTCAAAATTGGAGTGCCTAAGGGAACAAGACATTTTATGTTATTATTATTTTTTTATGATGTGACAGGTCTTGTTTAAGAAAGAAAAAGCAGAAGTGGGCACATTTTAGAAAATCTAGCTTTCAGATTTGTATCCACTTAATGCTGTATTTCATTCATTGATTCTTCTATTTATCCACCCAAATTCTGTTTATAAGACACCTACTCTGTGCCAGAGACTGGACTGAAGAAACATTGTAGACAGAGCAATGAAAAGATTTTGATAGAACTTGTTCATGTTTTTTTAATCACTAATATTATATATATATTTTCACTGATTAATTTTAGAGAGAGAGAAAAGGTGGAAGGGAGAGATAAACACCAATTTGTTGTTCCACTTATTTAAGCATTCATTGATTGATTCTTATGTGCTTCTTGACTGGGGATTGAACCTGCAACCTTGATGTATCAGGATGACACTCTAACCAGCTGAGCCACCCGGCCAGGGCCAGGTTATATTTTCAAATACAAGAATGGTATCCTCCACTCAAAAATTTTATGGAGGCCCTGGCCAGTTGACTCAGTGGACAGAGCATTGGCTTGAACTATGGATGTCTTGGGTTTGATTCTTGGTCAGGGCACACATGAGAAGTGACCAAGTGATTCTCTTTCCCTCCCTCTGCCCCTCCCTTACTGCCTTCTCTTTCTCTTCCCCTCCTACAGCCAGTGGCTCAATTGGTTCAAGTGTCAGCCTTAGGCTCTGAAGATAGCTCGGTTGATTCAAGCATCAGCCCTAGATGGAGGTTGCTGGATGCACATGTGAGAATCTCTCTCTCTCTCTCCCCACCTCTCACTTAAAATAAGTGGTTATATTTTGACTTCAAAAAAGTCTGTAATTGTTATGCTCCATCATTTTGGTAATCAGAAGACCCCCTCAATGGACTGATAAGAACCGGAGATTTAAGATTAAGTCTCCATTGAACTCTTCAACATGAATTACTCATGCAGATTCTTTAGAAAGTGCAGTACACCTCACAACCTTTGAGTTTCCCAAAATCCCACACTGTATGTCCTTTTACTATATATAGGAACCTCAGCAAGTAAAATATATTTACTTTCCTTTCCAACCTTTCATCATTTACTCAGGAACAAAACCCTCCATAAAATAAGCAGTAGGTAGGTGCTGTGTCTCCCGCCTTGTTTCATTAGATGCTGCAATGGGTAAGCATCAGAAGGCTGGAAAAGAAGCAAAGCTGACTTTTATTTCTATTGTCCTTCCATGCAGATGACATAAACATTTGTGTGTGTGTGGAAAGAAAGATACAGCAGTCTTTGTCAAAGTCAACGGAGATAGTTCTTAACAATAACAACAACAAAAAATCCTGAATTTCTTTTGAGCTTCAGAACAGTCTCTTCATACACTAGGTAGTCGATAGGATTAATTTCACAGGCTGTTCAAGCATAATGAGGAGCCAATATTTTTGGAAGCAGTTATTAACCGGTTGCAAAGTTAAGCTACATTTAGCCTCATTAATTAACCAGGTAAACTATCTAATTTTTTCCCACAGAACGTTTTTCTTCTTAAATATTCAAAACACATGGTATATTTAAAAAATACCCAGCTATGTACAGTGAATTCTAATTTCAATCCTTTGCCCATGCACTGTTCAACTTGACTGCCTTTATTCCAATTTTAGCCTTGTAGAATATGTCATATTTTGTGTACTGATTATACTCCTCTGTAACCAATTGATTACTCATCACATATATTCTAATGTCAGACACTGTTTACAGAAGTCTTACAGTGAAATCCATGTAATTTAAATGGCCGTCACCTGATGTCTATATTTTTTTTAAAAAGAGAAAACCTAATTATCCACCATTACTGAGTGCATATCAGTTCAACCTTAAAGCTCTCTTACTTTAATGATCTTCCTACTTAAAAGGCAGATTTAGTTATTGGGTCAGCTTTCCCCACTCCGGTGATGCATTCTTCAGTTAGGCAATTTCCTCATTGCAATTGCTCCAAGAATAAAGATGCACATCTGCATTCCCCATGGATGAAATGAGAAAAAATGACACGGAGACAGTCACCTCTACCATCACACATTCCGTTAAAAACTACAGCTACAGACTCATCCTCCAGGAAGGCGTGCTGTGTTTGTTTGCAAACTAGTATGCAGTACTTACAAGTCTGTGGTTTTATTGACGTATTCCTTCCTGTTCCTGCGGTTTTTAATTGAACCCCCCACTGCTTCGACCAGCCTTAGGAATGCAGAATATAGGGGCTTTACATTCACTTTCCAACTCAGACAAGAGGGACTCCCAAGTGCCAGTTCTTTGTAACATAATCTATGGATTTTTGTCTTTCCTTTTGGTCTGTACTACAATGAGGAGTCTTAGCACGTACAGTCGGGATTAGGGGCTGAATTATATCTGAGCTGACGAGGAGTTTCTGTTTAATTTTTCAACACATACAATTTTTACTATAGATCTGGGCCTGAAGTTGTGTTCTCGGGACTCTATTATAAATATTTCCTATTTGTAACACTCTATAGTAGGTGCTGAGACTCCAACAGGAAGCCCTCAAATATTAGGTATCTTAAAATAGTTTTTGCTATTTTTCCATACAGTGATTTAGTGAGGGAAGAAAGGTTGCAATCTAGTAAAACCAGGAATTCCTGGATCTTGGCACTAATCATAATGACGCTTTATAACGTCCTGATCTCAATCCCAGACCTAACTGCATTGATTCCCCCACTTGCGAACAGACTTAGTGTCTTAGTTCAGATTTCCTCAGAAACAGAGGCTGAGTAAAAAAGATGTAAATGCAAGAATTTATTTGAGAAGTGAAATAAATGCTGGTAAAGGAATCCGGAGTGAGACAGAGAAACAGAAGCAGTAAAGATTGCATTATTGCCCCTGGCCAGATAGCTCTTTTGTTAGAAAGAAAGCATTGTTCTGATATGCCAAGGTTGCAGGTTCAATCTCCGGTTAGGGCACATACGGGAATCAACCCCTGAAAGCATAAGTGGAACAACAAATGGAGGTCTCTCTCGCTCTCTCAAATTAATAATAATAATAATAGGAAAAATGCATTATAAAGCCATTTTTCATAGGTAACACACAATAAATAAAGTCTGATGAGAAACTCTGGGAGTTAGTGTAAAACACATGCTTCAAAATGATCTCATTCAAGAGGTGTTGGGCAAATAAGTTTGTAAAATCTGTATTTTCTGGTTTTGCTCACTTTTATTGTTAAAAATGGCACTGCCCATGTGAATGGCCACTGTCCCGTGATACAGCTAATTACCTTCCTGCCAGAAAAGGGGCTTGGTTATGCTAATGTGTGTTGGAGGAGGGGTTTCGCACCAAAAAGTTTTAAAAGGAGGAGCTGGGAGGCCATTTTGAGAAAGGAGACCACGTGGTTGCTCGAGAGAGAGAGGCCATGTGGTTGTAGAGGAGGCAGGGAGCAAGATGGCGAGGAGCTGTAGGGGAAGAGGTGGGGCCTTTGATTCTAGGCTCGGATGTGTCAGTAGCTTTGTGAGCACTGAATGAGTGGGTTTTGGAGCCCAGTGTGTTTATAACTCGTTGGGTGGTATGAGTCTAGAATTAAAGGTAATGGCCCACCAATTCTTGGCTCCATTGTTTCATTATGATTTATCCTAATTAAATGAGAGCCTGCATGGGCCAGGTGGCTGTGATGGTGGCCGCAGCTACTGGCTTCACAAGGGGCAAGCACGGTAGCCAGGTCATTAATATACCAACTCCAGTCATTGATTGAGGGCTACTGGGATGGGGAAGATGAAATTCCAGACCCTTTTAACTAGGTCTGCCAGGTAGGCAGCAAAGTGGACTCTAGTGGCAAAGAAATCCTCAGGAAATAAATGTTGGTGCTTTTAGCCGGCATTTGTGCTGCTCTTCTCTGAAGCATTAAGAGCAAGGAATTAGGGAGGGGCACCAAGCATCCCCTACAGTCAATGCTGCAGAAATGCCCAGCTTCCCCTACGAGATCATCCGTTCCTTGTAGGACAGGTCATTTCTAATTATTTATACATTGGAGTGTCTATCTGTAGAAACTGTTCAAGACAAGGATCTTACTCTGGGAAATGAAATCTCTGACTCCTATATTTTTAGGGATATCTAATGAAACTTATCATTAATCCTGGGCTTCGATTTTTTGAGAGGACTACATGTCCCAAGGCACTGTTAACCTCCCCAAAAGTGCTGGCGCTTCAGAAAATCCCCTAAGCTTGGAGAAATCACTTAGAGTGCTGATGTCCCTGCCATCCGCTGACATCCGAAGTGATTTACTTTTAAAGGTGGCGTTGTGTGAATTCATTGATTGAACTGTCCACTGTGGAGGGATTTGCCTTTTTTCTTTTGAAGGGTTTCCTTTAAAAGGTCCTGGCTTTCGCTATGATAAGCAGAGAAACCTTTCACATCTCAGAACCCTTCATTCAATGGCATTGAATGACATTTGACCAATTTCAGTCTCTTCTTTGTAAAACGTGGTGGGGGGAGGTACAAAAGTACTGTATACATTTACGTTTTAAATTGTGTAATCATGTTATTATCTGAAACTAATATTGTGCTGTTAAAATTTAGATAAAGTGTCCTGTAATGCATACAAAATGTTCATTTGTTGAAGGCCATTAAGTTAATTTCCTGGCAATAAGATTAAATGCAAGGCATTTACATAATCATTAGTCTTGAGGTATAGAAAAGATAATTAAATATTCCACCACATTAATTCATATTTAATTATCTATGCTTTAGCGTTCCTTCTGTCTGAATATTAATATTGTGTAAATAAACAATTAGAATGTATACTGATTTTATTAAAGGGTTATCCTTAAAATTAAGTAAAAGATTCAGTTATTAATTTAGTGATATCTAATTTTGAATCGTAACCATGTTAATAAAGTTTAAAAAGGCCTGTCATGGTCCTCAGTGGTGACAGTTTCATATTTTATATCCCCAACTGCCACATACCTGATAGATTTAAAAATATATTTATTTAGTTAATGCGAATAGTTAGCCCTTTTCATGGTATTCCATTCCGTGGTTCTTTTAACTCAGGTCTGATACTATACTTTAAAAGTAAAATTTAGTTATTATTGTACACTACACCTCATTCAATCATGGCCACACTCACTTGGGACATGTGATATTTCTGGGAAATGACTTTATTATAGAGTAGGCAGTAAAAATTAAGCAATGCCAAATACAATCCAGTTGGTGAAAGCTATAGCTAAGGTTTATAGCCAATTAAGAGTCTACTAGGAGATATAATTTCTGAGGTTTTAAGAATTTTATTTTTTTATGTGGTATTAGGGAAATTCTTGCAAAGATAATTAGGCAGTAGTAGGAGCAAGAACCCAAGAGTTTCCTAGTCTTAGATGCCACACATTTGTGGAGGGTGTAGATTTTAGCAAAGCGACATCATGACAATACATGCCCTGTATCTTTAAGTATTCTTGCCTACGTTTGCCTGGATAAAACAAAAGCCAGGAAAGCAATAGTCTAGGTCTTCACTAGGCATACTCAAGAGGAGAATAAACTAAATATGATGAGGGGGAATAAGGGGGTTTGGTCGTTCTGGATCATGAGAATGTAATCTTTACTAAAATATCAAGTTGCATCAAATCATCATTAAGCAACAAGAACATTTTCCTATCAGAAGAAGTTGTTTCATATTAAGTTGTAACATCTCAAGCAAAAAAAAAAAAAAAAAAAAAAAAGATGGTGTTTTCCAAATGAAAAATTTGGGCAGAAAAATCAATACTGAGTTGAACTGTCTAAATGGAGTTTTCAGGGGAAAGGATGTGTTTCGCGAGCACATGTATCCTAATGGCAGCATTTGTTACTAGAATTATAGGAGGGGGAATAATAAGATTGCTTTTGTTTCTTTTTAAAGCTATGGGGACTTTTATATTTACAATATGATATGGTTAGTGTTCCCGTGGGCTGGCCAAAATATATTGCCCCCAGGTTTGTGAAAATAACCGTTCTAAAGGTTGGAAATCATTCTGCTTGTGTGGTAGATTCATGCTGCTATACTTTTCAAATCAAAGTATGCAAATGTCGTGTAGAAGGGACACTAGCATGCTGTTTTCACAGGCTAAGTTCTGAAACCCTTGGGACAACCCACAGCTCATAAATCCTAATAGTGATTTTCCAGCCACTATTTTCCAGTTTTGTTTTTGTCCCTCCTTCAACCCTGTTCACGTTAGAATGACACTGTTGTCTTCCTCATGCAGCTCAGTACCATTAGAGATGTTTGGATTGATAGCTCACCCAGGTAACCATGACATTTGCTCATTCATTCCACAAATATTTTTGAACACCTATTTTTGTAGTTTCTGACACCACCAAGATGGATAAGACAAGTTTCGTAACTTTAGAAAGTAGATAGAAATTCCAGTGTAGGAGACCTATAATAACTATGGTAGGTATCCAAATACAAGATCCCTGATGTATAATAAATGAGTATACGCATCAATAAATATGTGCGGACTGTCCTCAGTTACTAAGAAGATTCCTCAACCTTGAGGTCTGGATAGGAATGTTTAGGCTAATGAGGAGTTGAGCAGCAATTTCAGAAGGTACATTTTCCTTTATAAGAGGAAGTTTGGTTTTCGCAGCCTCCACTTGATTGAAAGCTAATACCTATACTGTACTGCCAAAGTGAAACTGCAAACCGGAAATTACAGGAAATGTTCATTTGCTTCTGAGTGATGGAACACTCCGTTGTTGTGAGTGATGAATCACTGCCCACAGCTCTTGGGACAGGATTCCCATACTCTCTTAGTAATTTTCTGAACCCCACCTTTTAATGCACAGATCGTGAAAAATAAATATATAATTTAAACACGTCTTAGGCGATACTTGCCAATTTTTCTGTTTGAAATGTTCATTTGAAGTTTTTTTTTTGTTTGATAGAAGTAAGACATTTTGCCTGTTTCATTGCCAAAGACAGACTGGCAGGACTGAGTAGAAGTCTTACATGTGACCAAAAATAGGGTTCCAAATTAAAAGATAAACAAATAAGCAGAAAACCAAAAGCTCCAATCAGTGTAGCCAAGTTCTTCAACTTTTCTTTTCATCTTTTTAAAAATTGGGTCTTTTTGATCAGATCTAAATTAAGCTTCTTTGCAAATAAAATTAGATTTCTTCTAGAAAAATTATTTCTCAAAATTGTCAGAGAGGTATTTGTAAGTGTATTCTCTTGTTTTATTTTATTTACATAGTCTTATATACTTACATACCTGTTACATATGTTTATTATATTTTAATTTTATAATTACATTCATAAAATGTATTAGATTAAAAAGGAAAAGATTCTCTAAACATTGAGAGCCAGAGATAAAATTTAAAAATCTCAAATGCTGTAAAAATTATGGAGCTAATGGTAGAAAACTTCCTAGCAGAATGTAGAACTTTGAACAATTCAGCAGTCCTGATAAGCAGAAGAAATATAACTTTTATTTTAATCACCAATTTTGGTAATTTAACCAAGAACTACCAATGGTTGTGTTGTATTCTAAAACTTCTAGAAAATGGGTAGTCTAATCTTTTTCTTGTAGATCTTTATCCTGTTACAATTTGCAAAAGAGTGTGACTGGGGTCTAGAGCCAATGAGACAGTTGTGTCAAAAGATCTTGTATGTCTTTGCAACTTGCTAGCCAGCTTTGTGGTGATATTTTGATTGTTTTATTACCTCTGACAATGAACTGAAACACCTTGACTAAGTAATTTCTCCTTTGCACCTCAGTTTTCATAGTGATAAAATGAAAACATTGAGCTAGTTTAATAATTTTATGTCTGCTAAGCTAAGATATCTGATTCCCCTCCCCTTTGGTTTGATGATAACATTTAGTATTGATGCTGAATTCATGTATACATGCATATTTATGTGTGTGCATATGTTACCTAGTGATGGAACAACTTTGGAATATTTTTCAAAGTTATAGATAACTGATTTTTTTTCAAAAAGATCTTAGCAAAATATCTCTAACAAAGTCTTGAAATGAATAATGCCATTGAGGTTATGATGTTCCCATATATAATTAGAACAAAAGAAGGGGGAGGTCAGTCTTCCAAATGACTTCAATTTGAATAGGGACTCAAAGTCTGAATTAATGGTAGTCCCTTTTGCACGGAGTGTCCTAATTTAAACAAGCATCTGGCACTCCTATCGGTGTGCTGTTTGTTTGATCGACTTGTTCTTCACATAGTCAAATAAGTAACAAATCAAGAAAATAGAACATGATTAACTTTTAATGGCAAGGGGGATGCATGGAAGGTTTCACAAGGAACTTATCTTGTAAGCGTAGTCTTGAAGAATCAGTAGGCATTCCAGTCTGTGGCAGCTCCAAGAGCCTTCAGTAAAACGTAAACTCCTTAGCCTGGTGTCCTTCCTAGATGCCTTAGAAGGCTCCATGATTTTAAAAGAGGCAAGGAGAATGTCTGGAGGAAGCATTCTGGTAATGATATTTTTTTCTCCCCTCTCAACTCTTCCATGGTTTAGCATGATGATTTCCAGAAAGAAAACCTCAGATGAGACCATATCTTATTGTTATTTTTCAACCAGTTCTTCAGACCAGAGTGAGGTTATCTTCTAAAGAGATTATCCTTTGCTCTAGTTTTTTCCATGCCAAGTTATCTATGGGACAATTGGCGAGGGATGTGGAAAGACAAACAACCAAACAGCATCAACCACGACAGCCTCCTTGCTGTGTTGCCTACTGAGCACAAAAGAGAAGAAAAGGGATTTTCTGATATGTGATTTCCTTTTGGAAACTGGACATTTGCTGTATTAAAAAACCCACATGGATTTCAAATATCAGCTTGACTATTAATGAGAATAAGATAAATTTCATACGATTCCCTTTGCTTCCCCCGGGATGTCAGTGCAGCACGTACTCTGAGGCCGAGTTTCTTCTACTATTAAGGCACTAATTTGGATGAAGTTCAACTACTGATGTGTCCACAGAGGTTTGGTGAAAGGAATTGAGCTGAAAACATATTTAAAATATTGAGTGATTTATTTTTAAAGTAGCATATTCATGCAAGTGTTAGAATAATAAAATTAAAATGAAATAAATGGCAGAATGGAGGATAGAGCACAGGTTTCCTGGTTCCTGGTATAAATGCTCATTAAAAATTTCAGGGAGACAGCAAGATGGCGATGGAATAGGCAGACGTACCAACTTCCAACTCCTGGAACCAAAGAGGATTATGACTTCATTTTAAGAACCATCATCTGGATAAACCAACTTTGAATAAAGTAAGTGGACTCTTCAACCAAGGAACACTGAAGAAGCCATATTGGGACTGGTAGGAAAAGCAAAAATGTGGAAAGGGCTGCCCAGCTCCCTGGAGCAAATGGCAGACTCATGTGGCGGAAAGAGAGTTTAGCGGAGAGGGAGGGACCTGGGTCCCAGGAACAAAGCCCCAGCCTGCAGCCCCAGAGCCTAGAAGAGGTGTTTGGACAGTATTGAACTGTGAAAAAAGTGAAGATACTGTTTGTGAGAAAGAGACAGTTTTCTCAGACCCAGGATTATTCTTAAAGGGACAGCACAGAAAACTTCTCTCACAACCACTCACCTGGAGCTCCGGGGGACGGGAACAGAGGAGAGGATGGAGCAGCAGAAAGAGAGTGTGGACTGGAAGGCACAGGGAGAAACACTCTGAGGGACAGCCACCCTAACCCCTGGGCTGAGTCACTTCCCAAATTGAAAATGAATATTTCCGCTGGAACTAGCAATACCAGCAAAGGGAGACAGGACACCAGCCAAACAAGCTCTCCTGTGGCACTTAGAGCAGAGCTGCTTAGAAGGAGGGAGCTTTCAGGACTACAGTATGGAGTGTTAGGGTCTGAGCTGCAGTGCCCCTACCCACACTGCTGAGGGCTTGCTGGAGGGACGGTGGTGGCGGGACGCGGAAGTGCGGTTCTGTCAGTGGGGGTGGAGGCCCAGCCAGTGTGAGCTCGGTCTAGTCCAGCCGGGGTGGAGGGGATGCACAAAAGTGGCCTGGAAGCTGCGGGCCCGCCCCACCTATAGCTCCATCTGTGGGGGAAAAGCGGGAGGCCAGGAAAGGGCAGAAATCAGCTGTTGAGCAGGGGCCCTTGGGCATGCAGCATCACCTGGCTTCTGAGGTTTGTGCTCCTGCATGAGCCAGCCCTGACCGCAGGGACAGGGCTAAAGCCCAGAACAGGTGGAGGCTCGCAGCTGAGTGCATGCCAGCAACCCCGCCCGGCCGAGAAACTGCAGCGAGTGGGCCCTTACCATGGGGGCTGGGTGGAAGCCCTGGAACAGGTGGGGTCAGCAGCTGAGCAAAGGTGCTCACTCCTGCCCTTGGTACCAAGGCTTGTGGCTTGAGTGCGGTGCGCAAATCCACCTATGGGGGCAAGGCAAAGTCCCAGACAGGATGAGGCTTGTAGAGTCAGGCATGAGAACACAGCGCCTCCTGTGAGGAGAGGTGGAAATCACAGCAACAGCCACAGTGGGCTCGCACCAGCAACCACCATACCCAACTGCCATAGGCAGTGGCAGAAGGGGTGGTGGGCCTGCAGACAGACCACACCTAGCGAACACAGAAGCAACACCCATAGGACTCCAGTGGCCACATTCTTCTTATACATAAACAAAATGGGCAGGCAGAGATATGTAACCCAAATGAATCAAGAGAAATCCCCAGAGAAGGACCTGAATGAACCAGATATAACCAAGTTACCAGATGCAGAGTTTAAAATAATAATAGTTAGGATGTTCAAAGAGCTTAGAGCAACAATGGATAGTCATTATGAACACCTAAATAAAGAGATAACAAGTATAAACAAGGAAATTGAAATAATAAAAAAGAATCAGACAGAAATAACAAATACAGTATCAGAACTGAAGACCACAATGGAAGGAATTAAAAGCATGATGGATGAGGCTGAGAATCAAATCAGCGAGTTAGAGGACAAAATAAACAAAGGCACAGAAGCAGAGCATAAAAAAAGAAAAGAGACTCAAAAAATCTGAGGAAACTCTAAGTGAGCTCTGTGACAACATGAAGAGAAATAACACCTGCATCATAGGGGTTCCCGAAGAAGAAGAGAAAGAACAAGGGATAGAAACTTTTTCAATCAAATCATAGCTGAAAACTTCCCTAAATTAAGGCTGGAAAACGTTTCACACATTCACGAAGCACAGAGAATGCCATTAAACAGAAACCCAAAGAAATCTACACTAAGACACATCATAGTTAAAATACCAAAGCTAAGTGATAAAGAGAAAATTTTAAAAGCTGCTAGAGAAAAAAAGGCTATCACCTACAAAGGAGCCCCCATAAGGATGACATCTGACTTCTCAACAGAAACACTTGAGGCCAGAAGAGAATGGCAAGATATATTCAAAGTAATGCAGAACAAGAACCTACAACCAAGACTACTCTATCCAGCAAGGTTAATGTTTAAAATTGAAGGAGAAATAAAGAGCTTCCCAGACAGAAAACCCTCAAGGAATTCATTATAACCAAACCAATTCTGCAAGAGATGCTAAGGGGCCTGTTGTGAACAGTTCAAAGGGGGGAAAGAATGTAGCAAAAGAAGAATACAGCTTTAAAGAATAAAATGGCAATAAACAACTACATATCAATAATAACCTGAAATGTAAATGGATTAAATGATCCAATCAAAAGACATAGGGTAGCTGCATGAATAAAGAAAGAGGACCCATACATATCCATACATATGCTGTCTACAAGAGACACACCTTAAAACAAAAAATGCACATAAACTGAAGGTAAAAGGATGGAAAAAATATTTCATGCAAATGGAAATGAAAAAGAAGCCGGGGTAGCAATACTTATATCTGACAAAATGACTTTCAAACAAAGGCTGTAGTAAGAAATAAAGAAGGCCACTACATAATGATAAAGGGTACAATTCAACAAGAAAATATAACCATTATAAATATCTACGCACCAAAATAAGACCCCCGAAATACATAAAGCAGACTTTGATGGATATAAAGGGCGAGATTAACAGCAATACTATCATAGTAGGGGATTTCAATACCCCACTAACATCACTGGATAGATCCTCAAGAAAGAAAATTAACAAAGAAACAGCAGACTTAAAGGATACACTTGATCAACTCGATTTAATAGATATCTTCAGAACTTTTCACCCTATAGCAGTATAATATACATTCTTTTCAAGCGCTCATAGTACATTCTCTAGGATAGACCACATGTTAGAACACAAAAGTGGTCTCAATAAATTTAAGAAGATTGAAATCATATCAAGCATTTTCTCTGATCACAATGCCATGAAACTAGAAATTAACCACAAAAGAAAAACTGAAAAATACTCAAACACTTGGAAACTAAATAGCATGTTATTAAATAATGAATGGATTAACAATGAGATCAAAGAAGAAATAAAAAGGTTTCTAGAAACGAATGAAAATGAGCATACATCAACTCAAAATTTATGGAACACAGCAAAAGCAGTACTGAGAGGGAAGTTCATTGCACTACAGGCATATTATAAGAAGCTAGAAAAAGTTCAAATAAGCAAACTGATGCTGCATCCTAAGGAATTAGAAAAACAATAGCAAATAAAGCCCAAGACTAGTAGAAGGAAGGAAATAATAAAGATCAGAGCATCAATAAATGACATAGAGGATAAGGAATCAATAGAGAGGATCAATGAAACCAGGAGCTGGTTCTTTGAAATGGTAAATAAGAACGATGAACCTTTAACTAGAGTCACCAAGAAAAAAGAGAGAGAGAGGACTTAAATAAATAAAATTAGAAATGAGAGTGGAGAAATAACAACTGACACAACAGAAATACAAAGTATTGTAAGAAAATACTATGAAGAACTCTATGCCAAAAAAATTAGACAACCTAGGGCAGTGGTTCTTAACCTGGGCTCTATCGAACCCTAGGGGTTCGAATGAGTCGGTTTTAGGGGTTTGGAGAAGCCTCTGCCGCGCAGGCCAGAATAAAGTAATACTGTAATTTGTTGTGAGTTCATGCACTTTGTTGGTTTTGTTCTTTGAGCAAGGTGATGTTCATGCACGGCTCATTTTGTGCACCAGTAAAACAACATATACCTATGTCTTGAATTTGGAAAAACATATTTTATTTATGACTAAAGAAGGGTTTGGTGAGTGTGCATATGAAACTGGTGGGTTTGGTACCTCAAAAAAAGTTAAGAACCACTGACCTAGGGGAAATGGACAAATTTCTTGAATCATATAATCTTCCAAAAATCAATCTGGAAGAATCAGAACATCTAAACAGACCAATTACAACAAATGAGATTGAAACAGTTATCAAAAAACTCCCAACAAAGAAAAGTCCTGGGCCTGATTGCTTCACAAGTGAATTCTCCCAAAAATTCAAAGAAGAACTAACTCCTATCCTCCTCAAGCTATTTCAAAAAATTCAAGAGGAAGGAAGACTTCCAAACTCCTTTTATGAGGCAAGCATAATTCTGATCCTGAAACCAGGCAAAGACAAAACAAAGAAAGAAAATTATAGGCCAAGATCCCTGATGAATTTAGATGCTAAAATTCTCAACAAAATATTATCCAACCGGATCCAGCAATATATGAAAAAAATCATACACCATGATCAAGTGGGATTTATTCTGGAGAGGCAGGGCTGGTTCAATATTCGCAAATCAAACAATGTGATTCATCACATAAACAAAAGGAAGAACAAAAATCACATGATAATTTCAATAGATGCAGAAAAGGCATTTGATAAAATCCAGCACCCATTCATGATCAAAACTCTCAGTAAAGTGGGAATATAGGGAACATTCCTTAACATGATAAAGGCCATCTAAGACAACCCACAGCAAACATCATACTAAATGGGCAAAAACTAAAAGCAATCCCCTTAAGATCAGGAATAAGGCAGGGGTGCCCCCTTTCACCACTCTTATTCAACATAGTTCTGGAAGTCTTAACCACAGCAATCAGACAAGAAGAAGAAATAAAAGGCATGCAAATTGGAAAAGAAGAGGTAAAACTGTCATTATTTGCAGATGATATGATATTGTATATAGAAAACCCTAAATCTCAGTCAAGAAACTACTGGACCTGGTAAATGAATTCAGCACGGTGGCAGGATATAAAATTAATACTGAGAAATCAGAGACAGTTTTGTATACCAACAATGAACTGTCAGCAAAAGAAATTAAGGAAACAATCCCCTTCACTATTGCAACCAAAAATATGAAGTACCTAGGAGTAAATTTAACCAAGGAGGTTAAGGACTTGTACTCGGAAAATTATAAAACATTGATAAAAGAAATCAAGGAAAATACAAACAAGTGGAAGCACATACCGTGCTCATGGTTAGGAAGAGTAAACATCATTAAAATGTCTATATTACCCAAAGCAATTTACATATTTAATACAATACCAATTAAAATACCAATGACATACTTTAAAGATATAGAACATATATTCCAAAAATTTATATGGAACCAAGAAAGAACATGAATAGCCTCAGCAATCTTAAACAGAAAAAATAAAGCAGGAGGTATCACTCTTCTGGATATCAAGGTATACTACAATGCCATTGTACTCAAGACAGCCTGGTACTGGCATAAGAACAGGCACATAGATCAATGATACAGAACAGAGCACCCAGAAATAAACCCACACCTTTATGGACAACTGATATTTGACAAAGGATTAAAGAGTATACAATGGAGTAAAGACAGCCTCTTTAAAAATGGTGTTGGGAAAATTGGACATCTACCTGCAAAAAAAGACACTAGACCATCAACTTACACCATTCACAAAAGCAAACTCAAAGTGGATAAAAGACTTAAATGTAAGCTGTGAAACCATAAGCATCTTAGAAGAAAACATAGGCAGTAAGCTCTCCGACATCTGTAGCAGCAATATATTTGCTGATTTATCTCTAAGGGCAAATGAAATAAAAGGCAGGATAAACAAATGGGACTATATCAAACTAAAAAGTTTTTGCACAGCTAAAGACAATAAGAACAGAATAAAAAGACAAACCACACAATGCGAGAACATATTTGACAATACGTCTGATAAGGGGTTAATAACCAAAATTTATAAAGAACTTATTAAACTCAACACCAGGAAGACAAACAACCCAATCAAAAAATGGGCCAAACAAATGAATAGAGATTTCTCCAAAGAGGGCATAGAGTTGGCCAATAGGCATATGAAAAAATGCTTAACATCACTAATCATTAGAGAACTGCAAATTAAAACCACAATGAGATATCACCTCACACCAGTCACAATGGCGCTCATCAGCAAAACAACACAGAATAAGTGCAGGCGAGGATGTGGAGAAAAGGGAACCCTCCTGCACTGCTGGTGGAAATGCAGACTGGTGCAGCCACTGTGGAAAACAGTTTGGAGATTCCTCAAAAAATTAAAAATCGAACTGCCCTTTGACCCAGCTATCCCATTTTTAGGAATATACCCTAAGAACACCATAGCACTGTTCGAAAAGAAGAAATGTGCCCCCATGTTCGTGGCAGCATTGTTCACAATAGCGAAGATCTGGAAACAGCCCAAGTGTCCGTCTGAGGACGAGTGGATTAAAAAGCTTTGGTACATATATACTATGGAATATTACTCAGCCATAAGAAATGATGACATCGTATCATTTACAACAAAATGGATGGACCTTGATAACATTATACGGAGTGAAATAAGTAAGAGAAAAAACTGAGAACTGCATGATTTCATACATAGGTGGGACATAAAAGTGAGACTATGAGACATGGACAAGAGTGTGGTGGTTACGGGGTGGGGGGAGAGAGGATTTGGAGGAAGAAGGGGGTGGGGAGGAGCACAAAGAAAACCAGATAGAAGGTGACAGAGGACAATTTGAGTTTGGGTGATGGGTATGCAACATAATTGAATGACAAGATAACCTGGAGATGTTAACTTTGAACATATGTACCCTGATTTATTAATGTCACCCCATTAAAATTATTTTTAAAAATCTAAAAGAAAGAAATTTCAGGGACTTTTATTTTATTTTATTTTGGTAAAATAAGAAAAGTTAGCATGAACACACTCCAATGCTTGCTGAATCTCCACTTTGTGTTCTGACCTAGAGAAGGATGTTTTTGACATCTTCCACTGTTGCTTTTAATTTTAGATTAAGTTTAGTCTTTGTTTACTCTGGTAAAACAATGACAGGTGAACAGGATGTGGTGACATCATGACGTGGCAATTAATGTTCTTTGTCCCTTAAGAGTAGAGATTACTTAGGCTGCTTGCCCTGGCTAGATGGCTTGGTTGGTCAGAGCAGCGTCTTGAAGCGCAGAGGTTGCCAGTTCAATCCCCAGTCAGCACACATACAAGAGCACATTGATTTTCCTGGCTCTTTCTCTTTCCCTTTCTCTCTCTCTCAAATCAGTAAAATAAACATTTTTTAAAGGTAAAAGATACTTGAAAACTGAGGTATGTGTAATATTTAATTGATGAAGGTGGTCATGAAAATCAATCTAAAATAATTGCTCTAATCAAGTCTCATACTCACAGTTGTGTCCATTTACTATTCTGCCGCATGGCTCTCTTCCAAAATGTCTCCCTTTGAATACTTTTCATTACTTACTGCATATTTTCTATAGATGGTACATTTGGCAACACATTCTTATTTAGCTCTGAGTAATTTGGAACAGGGAGTTGTTTAGAGGGATAACGGAGAGTCGTGAAGAGGGTTTGGCCTAGAGCCAAGCAGAATCACCCCTCACCTGTCGTCTATACAAACGCTACTGACTTGAGCGAGCCAGTTCTCCATGCTAGGGGTATAATAACTAGAAGCCATTTTCTAAGTCTACAAGGAACGTAAACTGTATTTATTAGAAGAGAGCATCAGCCAAGCACAATACAGTGTGATCGTGTTATAAGTGGCAAGGGCACATTGAAGGACCGTAGGGACATGTGAACACCCGCGCATTTGAGGGAGAGGCCCCCAAGGAAGCCCTCTGCAGCACAATTTCTAACTCACATTTCAAAGTTCAGCCCGACTTCTTTCTGGAGGTGATATCAAAGCCAAGACATGGTGTTTTCGTTCACATTCTCCAGAAAGAAAAAAAAGAGAGGTAGGGGAAAACCTAAAACTTGACCTCAGGGAAACATCACTGAAGGGAAAGGGGAAGTTGGGTAGAAAATGCAAACGGTACCTAGTTTTGCAAGAACACCTGGTTGTTTTATTAGGTTGGACGTGGTGGGGAAGCCACATGGAACTCTGTCTTTCCTTCCCATATTTGCTCTCTTAATTACCAAACTTTGTAGCATGGGTCATTCACTCTAAAACACTAGTGGGTTATGTTACTTGGTCCCCATGGGCAGCCATTGGGAAAATCATAGTGTCCGTGGGTCTGGTTGTGGCCTAGGGACTGGACTGAGCAAAGCAGGGCATCGGAAGCCTGGCCAAACCCATGCCTGCTCCTTCAGAGAAGCCTGAGGAAAGTGCAGGTGTCAAGAGATAAGACACTGGCAATGCTAACCGATGCTTTGGACCATGGGACCAGTGGAAGAAGGCTGTGACCTACTACCGAGCATCTCTGGCACAAAGGTAGCCCAGTTGGCCAAAGCCAGCTGGCAGGTGGGGCTGAATGGCTCTTGGGAAGGACGCATGATAATTCTAGTGCAGAAAATCCAGACCCAGGGGTGGGGGACATTAAACTCCATTTTCACTCATTTCCTTTTTTTTTTTTAGATTTTATTTATTCATTTGAGAGAAGAAAGAGAGGGGTGGGGAGAGAAGGAGACACAAGGGGGGCGGAGCAGGAAGCATCAACTTTCATATGTGCCTTGACCGGGTAAGCCCAGGGTTTTGAACCGGCAACCTCAGCTTTATAGGTCAATGCTTTATCCACTGCGCCACCACAGGTCAGACTTCATTCGTTTCCTGTAGCTCCACAAAGGTCTACCTCTCTGAAGTTTGGTGGTGGAGATGATGGACAAATAGTCAGAGCTGGAGCCTGAAGGGGATTATAGTCCAGTTTGTACTTTTTCTCGAAGGACTTGCGAAACCACTGTCGGCACCCGCATTTTAAAATGGTTACAGAATAATATGTATAATGCCAAAAGGTCAGTTTTAATTCCTCTCCGGTATCCTGTGTGCTGGGCTCCAGATGTCAAATAAAGCTGGGTCTGAATCACCATCACTCCCATAATAATGAAAAATCGTGCCCATATTCACTCCTACCACCTCCCTTTTAGGGATGCACCTTCTTGAGCATAATGAGGATATTAGCAATTTCTTTCACAGAGTGATGGTGTCGAGGGTTGGCCCATGAGCTCACAGATAGTCACTGTCAGAGGTAGGGACTGACCTTAAGGCTGCTTTACACAGATCTCCAGTCCTTCATTACATAGATACACTCTCTTTCTCTTGCGGACAGTAAAATGCCGTTGTCCTGCCCCATTACCCAATCACCTAACTCCATCCTCCCTCCTCCTAATGTATCATCTCATTTTCATACTTGCTTCGTTTTTTAACACACGTGAATCCTGGAGCCAGTGAGCTGATCGGAAACACACAAGGCTGTTAGAACTGTGGTCTGAATTGTTCAGAGCCGCTGGGCTGCCAACGTCTTTAGTTAAAAGAATACGTAAATACAGACAGACTTTCTCCTTGATTTTCTTTTGAAAATCAATAATTTTGTTCTAGGCAGTTAAATTATTCAAATAAATTTCAGATTATCTGATGCTTGAGAATGGTTTTCAGCCCTTCAAGGTACATACTGAATATATTGACTATTTGGCTTCAGAGTTTTAAAAAAAGTGAATTACCTCCTTGTTTCTTCAATAGTTATCACCCTTTTTCATCTCTGCATTTCTGCGTGTCTCCTGAAGCAAGCAAGCAAACAGAAAACAATTACTTGTGTATAGTAATTACAGATTATGATGATAAAAATAAATGGAGCCTTTAGCTTGAGCCTATTCTCTTCTTGTAGGTGAAATTAGGTAGAAAGTTTAAGATTAAAGTGCAGAAAGCTTCACACATTAATTTAAAAGAATACATTGCCCATATCCGAATATTTCAATTAGACTTTTCACCAGCAGCTGCCAACAGCAAAAAAGGCATTCTCATGTTCAATTCAATCATGAAATGTTTTCCTAAATTTAGCAACAAGTATTTGACAAATTTAGTGTCAATTCTGTCAGAATTTTCAGTTAAAGTGTAATGGAGCTTTGCCTTATCTTGCGATTTTTCTTACACCTAATTAAAAGGAGGCTTCTACTCACACTGTGTATTTTTCCTTACCCAGATGTGTAATCTGGTTTCTTACATATTCATTCTTGCCTTGAAAACTACCCTCGCTAAAGTCATTCATGATCTCTTTTTGGTATAGTTTAGTGTATGATTTTCAACCTTTATCTTAGCTGACCCCACTGTGGTCTTTGATTTTTCTCAATTGCTTAAAACTTTATAGTTTATGCTTTCTACATTTTTTAACACACCCTTCTATTCTCTTGCAGAGATTACCTTCTGAAGGGCATTTCGAGACGTATCCATAGATTTCTCTTCCACCTATGTCCCTTGTAGGAAATCCTCATCATTTTCCCCATGTCCAGCCTCTCATCTTTTCCTACATACTCTTCCCAGGAGGCAGCTACATCCACTCAAATTCATGTTGCTAGTGAAATATAATAACTCTCAAATATTGTACATATTTCCAAAGCAGACTTCTTCCCTGCAACCCAGCTCTATGTTTTTGCGTCTGCCGACTTAAATTCATTTGTAGCGCCTACAAAACTGGCTCTTCCCAGATGAGCTTATGGCAACTTGCAAGTAAGACGGGAATGATAATATAGAGTCTCCCCTTTTTCTTGTTTTACAATTTTTGATTTTTATTGACTTCATTGGGGTAACATTGATTAATAAAATTATATAGATTTCAGGTGTACAATTCAGTTATAAATCATCTGTATGTTGTATTGTGTTCACCACCCCAAGTCAAGTGTCCTTCTATCACCATTTATCCCCCCTCGACTCTCTTCTACCTCCCCCACCCCATTCCCTCTGGTCATCACCATACTGTTGTCTGTGTCTATGAGTTTTTCCCCCCAGACTGACGGGTGTTAGAGCAGAGGGGGTTTGGGAGATTGGGTGAAAAAGGCAAAGAGATTAAGCAATAAAGAAGAAATAAAAAGAAAAAAGAAAAAAGCTTTCCCCTTTTCTTAGTAACGTACACTAAGTATTGTCATGTGTCATTCTAAAATTTTTTATATCCAACAATGTATCTTTAACTGAGCATTTAAGAAAGTTTTAATGATTCTTTTTTTGCATGAACTATTATATCTAACCCATCTTCTATCTTTGGCAATGTCACCTTTAAATTCACCTTCATGTAATATAAAAATTAAAAACATATTAGAAAACATTGCATATTGTCACACAGATTTCAGCCATTCAGTGGTAATTGCATGCTGACCTAATAGACTCCTGGTTTTGCCATATATTACAAAAGGCCCTTCAAGATCTGATGTTTGAATAAGTCTTGATCACATTGCCACTCCTATTCTGGACTATAGCAACGTGAATTATCTGCAGGTCTTGAATGTACTATTTTCTTCCTCACTCACCTGTGTCTGCTCTCATAATTGCCTACCCGGGGTCAGAAAGAAGGACTTTGGCATTGCCCCTCAGCCTCCATTGGTCAAGTCTGGCCCCATGGGGATTACATACTGCTCGCCTGGATTGCTCATGTGTTTGAGTGCCATGCAGGTTTGTGCTAGTGTAACACCGGAAGGTGTCACCAAGGGTGCTGAGGGTGCTGATAAACAAGTAGCAGGAATAAAAATATCATAGCTTAGGCCTGAGCAGGGTGCTGTCCGATTCCACCTGTGTTGGGCTGGTCGCCTAGCAGTGACTGGGACAGCAGGTAGAACTGAGAACATTTGAAGTGCTATAGAAGGGGGTGTCAATATATACACATTCACCTGTGTAGAATCAACTCACTTTCTATAGCCTTATAGCATCTTTCTTGTAGCTCTCCCTCGCTGTGCTACCATGGCATGTCCCTGGCACAGCGCTATGACCAATGTCACACTGTATCATAGCCTTTCACTTATCCTCTCTCCAATATTATGAGCTGCTTGACTAAAATGAGATCTCTTCACCTCTATTGATACCTCTATTTGGCGATAGACATAGATCTATATGATTTAACTGCTGCCTAAGTATTCTATTATGTGCTATGCTACATTGTATTTATTCATTCCCAGTTAACACTACTTCAACTTTCCCATATTTCATTGTTTCAAACAGTGCCTCAATGAATGTTAAGATGATTTTCTTTTCTTTCTTTTTATTAAGTGAGAGGCAGGAAAGCAGACAGACAGACTCCTGCATATGCCCCGATCAGGATCCACCTGGCAAACCTCCTACTGGGCGATGCTCTGACATCTGGGGCCGCTGCTCCATTGTTTGGCCACTGAGCTATTTTAATGCCTGAGGCGAGGGTATGGAGCACCTGGGGCCAACTTGCTGGAACCATTCGAGCCATGGCTGCAGGAGGAGAAGAAATAGAGAGAGAGAGAGAGAGAAGGAAGAACGAGAGGGGTGGAGCAGATGGGTGCTTTCTCCTGTGTGCCCTGACTGGGAATCGAACCCAGCACTTCCACATGCTAGGCTGATGCTCTACCACTGAGCCAATTGGCTAGGGCCACGATGATTTCTTAAGTCCCAGTTTTCTTTTTCCATATCTAAACATATAGGAATTGAGAATACTTGTTTAATTACTGGGACCATGTATTTCTTTAAAAAAACATTGTGAAACAAATGAATTTTCTAGCTGTTAAGAGAATGTAAATACTCATAATTATTCTCAGTGCTTATGGTTGTTAGCAAGACATTTTCCTGCTCTTATAGTCAGTCTTCTTATTTACACATTAACTCACCACCCTTCCCTCTTAGTATACAGTGTGTCCGTAAAGTCATGGTGCACTTTTGACTTTTAACCGTTCAAAAGTGCACCATGACTTTACGGACACACTGTATATATAACATTTAAATTACTGATCACATTGCTCTATTCCTAATGTGAATCTGCTTAAATATTTCTTGCTCCTTTTGCCCATTTTGAAAATAGCAGTAGCTGTAACCATCCTAATAAAACATGTCCCCTTTTGTTCAAAGTCCAGTTGATGTCTCTGCATTAATTTTCCTTCTTCTCTTTCGCAGATAATTAATAGAAGAGCCTGGGAAGTGCTTAACTTTCCTTCAACCTATTTGAAGTTTATTACCCTTGTGACTCATACATCACAACAAGCCCCAAATGGATAAATTGTAAAATCTACCAGAGTAAATCTTCCCTTCAAGGGCTAGAGCTCCCAAATCTCCTACAGTATACTTGCGGGCTGCCCTCTCTAATCACTGTTTCCCACCGAGCGAAAAGCTTATAGTCTATTATGGATGCTGCCCCGTTGTTCTTGGCAGCGTGCTCCTCAGACCTTCATTTCTGCGGGGCTTCAGGTGGCTGCACTGTAATAGACTCGTTCTGCGCCCTCCCTTCACGCCATTAATACGGAGCGTTCTGTTTTGACAAGTAGTCATTTCGGAAAATGGGCATTTGAGTCGCAGGACAGAAATCCGTGCCTTTCCAGAGCTGTATTAAAAAGATAAAATAAAAATAAACTCGAGATGCACTAGAACATGGCTTATTTTGCAAAGTTCTTAAATTCAGTGACTCGTTAAATAGATTTCCCACTGGTAAGAATATGCACGATTCTCATCCTTGTTACGCTCTGTCCCAGCCTCCGTCTTTTCCCATCTCCCACTCGGCTTGTTGCATGTATTTTCTGGGTGGTATCTCGCTTCTAATCCATTTCTTTCCTTGAGCCTCAGAGAGACGGGATGATTTGTTCCTGAAGCGTTTACTAGCCTATCTTGGCTCATCAACAAGGCACAGCTCTCCAGAATCTTTTTCTTTCTTTTTTTTTATTTTTTGGTAAAAAATTAAAACGTTGTTTAACTTCTCTCCCAAAGTCTGTCAAAATCAAATCCCATTTACTAATTTCAGAGAAGTCCAAATAATGTAATCTCTAGTCCAAATGATTCAGTCCATTGAAACTCGTCTGTATTTGATGATGTCAGTTATCATTATTGCTGTTTTAATTTTACTGGGTTTTTCTTTCGCTCACGGTCTTGCCATGATTCACTGTTTGTTCTTAAGACTTAGGATAAACCTCTTTGTAGGGTTTAGACCAGTGATGGGCAATCTTTTGAGCTTGGTGTGTCAAAATTTGCCAAAAAACCGAGCATAACTCAGGCGGTGTGTCACTTCGAGAAACACGGCCTAACCAGAAGTCCCAGAACTAGATGCTCTGTGCCGGAGTTCTGCTGCTTTGGCCTACAGACCTCCAGCACAGAGTATCTACACTACAGCAAGTGTTTTATCCTCGGCTACTGCACCTGGCCGTGCAGGAACCGAGGATGAAATGCCCTTCTCGGCATGTGGCCTCATATTTCTCTGGTATGTGGCCGCATGTGGCCGGTGTCATAGAAAATGGCTACTGACATGCGTGTCATAGGTTCGCCATCATGGCTTTAAATAGTCCTTTATGTTCTGGCTCTTTTGTACATTTTTCTGCCTTATCTTTTGACAGTTTTCTCTTTTTCTCTGCTCTCTTTTTCCAGTCTGGAACAATCCCTCTCTCCCCACCACTACCCTCACCCCCAATATCCACAATCTACCACCTTTATTTTGCTAACTCTGTCTTATCTACACATCTCCTCTAAATGGTTAGTTACTTGAGGAAGCCTTTTCTTATCTCTAGGATGGGACCTTTCCCATCCACCCCTTTGGGATGCTCTACTTCCTCCTGAGTAACTCTTATTTTATTATACTCTATTGTCAATGCATAAGTTGCTTTTTTTACCACCGCACTAGATTTGGAAGCTCAGACTCAGTCTGTCTCTTTCTAGTGTGTACCAGATGGCTAGCACAAGGCGGGGAATGTACAGGGAATACAGCTGGGCATTGAATCCGAATACATTCCCCACGTTGGGGCAGCCTGTTCCCTTCTCTCTAAATACTTTCTCATCCCGGTTCCTGTCCTGTCTCTCCACTGAAGCCTTCTGTACAATATTATCCCACACAGTTCTCTCATTAGCACTTTTTCTTCCTTCGTTGTTTTAGTGCCAGAGTATCCCCGTCCCCAAGTATAATCTTTGGAACAGAAGACTATTTTGTGTAAATTACTTATGGTATTCCGCAGAAGCTTAGCTTGAGCCACACAGTGTGTTGGGAGAAGTATGAATAAGGAAAAGAGGTGACCTCAGGCCATTCAGAACCTAATGGACAGGACAAAATGTAAACAGATAAATAGATGGCAGTAGTTTTATATTTATAATAGATACATGGACAACATTCTGTGTGCAAAAGACTATAACTGCTAAAAATGCTTTAGTATATGAAAGGCATGGAAAAATGTCTTTGAAGCAATAAAGTAAATTTATGAGAAATGTGATCATCTACATTAATTGTTATTTCTGGTCAAACAAAGTAAAATTCCAAAGAATAATTATATTCAGAATTCCTCGTTTTGTTTCCATAATCAGTAAGGAAGGAAGAAAGGACATCCAATTGCTTCTTACTCGTCTCTTTTCCTTTAATTATTTCTCCTCTTGCGTTATTCTAGTGTTCTCCCTTTCTAATTTGCCATTCCAAATTCTACCAACTCAAGCCTGTGCTGGTATACTCACCCACACACATGCGCACACGCACACACACATACCCAAACATGCACACCTAAACACACACATGTACACACACACGTACACACCCCCCAAACACGCACACATACATACACACACACGCCCAAACACACACACATACATACACACAGAGTCCAATCAGCTAAACCACTTACCCAGTTAAATTCTACATTTTTTTTCTACATCTCATCATCATGGCCCAATAAAAAATATGTGGACGTCAAAAATAGTGACATTCTTAGTATTTCACTTGTTATCCAAGATTGTGCTGAATCTCTCGGTGGATGAATTTATGATGTTTTAGAAAGATCATTTAATTTTCAGCAATATGTTGATTGTAAATAGACAGAGATAAAATATCTGGTCTTTAATCAGCACTGGGATAGGTACAAGAGAAAAATGTAAAATAAGGGCCTTTCGAAACTAATGAAGAAAGAAGAGTTGACATCGAAGCCAACAGAGAGGTAAAAAGCCCAATTTATTTGACATAGGCTCTCTTTGAAGGAAACCTAATTTTACATTAAGAATATTCACCCTCCAATCTTATTCTACACATGTGAAATTGCACATAGTTTTATTTATTTATTCATCATTTTGTCCTAAAAAGGAGTTAAGATAGCTTATGAGGATATTTAAAATATATCAAAGCAACATAATTAGAAATAGGTGAGAAAGTAGAAAAATAACAAGACAAGGAAGGAACTTAAAGTCAAACCAGAAATAGGACAAAATACAAGTACACTTTAATGAAAGCTTTATCCACTTACTCTTATTTCTAAGATTTTCGGCAGCCCACGTTGAAGGAATCTGATAGGTTATGGCATTGACAATATTCAAGATATCAAAACAAATGAACTGTTCAGGAAGACATGGTCAGAAGAGGTGGGATATTTTCGGGAGATCTTAAGAAAGGCAGTGTATGATATCATGGACAACCTTCCTAATAAGCTGTCAACAACGCTGAAGTAAGCATGGTGAGTTTCATAAAACAGTTCCCTGTAGCATGTGTGTACATAGGCTGATGGTATCGTAATAAAGTAAGTTCCAGTGTGAGATGATATTATTTCACTCTATAAGAGGGTGGAGGGATGGCAATGTAGATGATATAGTCTAGTATGTCACAATCTATGGGTTTGGCTGAATTATTTGTGCTGATTTTAGGATAGTGAGCACAAAAACTTCTTACCACATTCTTCATCTAACACTTGAATAAATATTGTTTCAAAATTACTGTTACCCATTGTCTATATAAAATTTGGCTAAGATTTCTTTGCCAAAGAAATCAAGACCCACTTGACCTAACACACTTTTCAATTAATAAGAGGTAATTACCTAAAAGGTCCTTCCCTACCCTGGTTTTGGAAATATATACAGAGGTTATAAACATTTTGTAATGACTTTTAACGGTCCAAGAAATAGAAAAAAGGAGAACTAAGATGTCGCAGAATAAAAAGAAAATATGAGTAGAACTACAAAACTAGAGATTTATATACTCAGGGACACAAATGTAGAATAACACACATTTCTCCCCAATAATTTCACAGGTAAAAAAAACTGCCCCTTTAGATGTGTTTTTGGGTATTGTCATATTCTTATTTGTATTGGTATATAGGTGTTGTCCAATAGAAGTTGAAGATTTAGGCAGGGAGTCAACAAATTTAACAATGTGGAAATTTTGTTTTACTTCTGGCCCTGAAATTAGTTCACGTGTGTTGTATCTCAGTGTCACCATGTGATGATTCCAGTACTTCCCCACTCAGAAAATTTTATGACCCATTGTCTATTTGATCAAGTTCTTGGCACTGCAAAATATCGACGCCTGATTATGGTGGTCCATTGTATATAATTAAACTAAACAATTAAGGTATACCACAAAAGCTACTTTTAAAAGGCATTCATCTTGTTATTGCATTGTATATCAATATTCCAACGTTACAAGGTATAAAGGGAGCTGGGTCAGGTGGCTTGTTTGGTTAGAGCATCCTCCCAATACGCAAAGGTTGCAGGTTCGATCCCTGGTCAGGGCACATACAGGAGCAGACTGATGTTTTTTCTCTCTTTCTCTCGCTTCTTCTCTCTCTAAAATCAGTAAGTTAAAAAAAAGTTTTTTTTAAAAGAAAGGCATAAATGGTCAGGGACTTTTTCTTAGATGTAACATCAACTTTTCCTGCCAGAACGAGGCTTGCCGTTCTTTGAGTCATCTCTGCTGGAAGTCTCCCCTTCTCTTTAGTGCTTATCAATCCTGAAGGATGGCTGGAAAGGTATAGCTTCCTGAGTTACCCTGGAGCCCTAAAACAGTCATTGTTTCTGATGCTTATTTGGCCAAATCCTACAGCGCTGACACAAAACACCTTCCTCTCCCTTCTGTAAAAATCAGTGTCCTCCATGGGAAATCACAGATTGAATTGAAAAGTGCTGGGAGAAGACCCTTATGTAATTAGATATTTATTTTATATCAGTTATTTTAATAATGATCTCATCTAAACTTAACAGTGATCACTGAATGACATAGAAATGTAGCCATTTTATAAGTCAGGGAACGAGAACCTGAGTATCTTTGGGCATCAAAGTTATGCAGTTAGCGAGTGTGGAGCCAGTATTTCAGCCCACGTGTCCTGTTCTAAGCTCCCCAGACTTCCCTCAGGACCTGCTGCCATTCACTTCTCTTTTATTTCTATCATAACCCAAAGCTCTTTATATCAAAATCAACAAAATATCCTCAACTTTCATTATGTTTCTAATGATAGGTATTTGTTTGCTTAGAAGAGGAGGTGAACTATTAAAATTCTAATGACAACAGAATGATCATTATTAGATTAGAAAATATTATAATGTCACTCTAAATCGTGTTTGGTACATTCTGATAATAGATAATGAATGATAATCTTGCTTGGGAAGAATTTAATACATCTCCTCATTAAATGAGATGGCTATTTCTCTGTGTGATATTTCATTAAAATACCAGAATTAAGGACTTGAAAGTTTATTTTTTTTCTATTATTCAAGAAATATTATTAAATGCAGTTCCATTGTCATTAGGATGTACTTAAAGGACAGGGTATTATAAGAGCTAATCTCTGGGATAATGTCTGCATGAAAGAGTCTATGTCAGCTCAACCCTTCTTCTCTGAGAATAATAACAGAAAGCATAACCAAACGATCTTCAAGGTGGCAATCAAAGCTTTTCTTGCTTCACAGTTTCTCATTGCTGGTTTCTTTTTTGATGAGTTCTCCAGAATTCCAGAGCTAAAACTTTTCTTCAGAGAAATGAGAGAAACGTTTCGTGTTCCTTGTTCACATATTCCAACTGTGTTTATTTCTTTCCCAATAATTGTAGGGAAGATAACAGACCAAAAGGAGTCATGCTTTTGAATCTCTCTATTTCTAGTTAAAATAGATGGGGCGATGTCTTTCTGCACAGATAGCCTTTATTAAAGGCACATGAGATGCGAGAGTCTTGGCAGGATGGATTTTACCAAGATCCTTGCTTGTAAAGTTTATGACGGTCTTTCTTGGGTAGAAATTTAATGGCGGAAGAACTTGTTTGGCGGGTAAAGGCCTTGTTGGACTAGTTTATTTTCTGTATCCTTGAAGTGGATCTGCTCACTTGGGGGCAGAAGGAGAAGAGGGCTCTCCAAATGCAGTCTTGAATATCACTGGCATATCTAAACATCTGTGTTTTAACACAAAAAAATCTCTGAAAGATTGTAAGCGTGGCACTGTTCACTACTCATGGTCAGTCTGTCCTTAAGAACCAAGAAACTGAGCTGGTAGTGGGGTTCTCACTAAGCCCCTTTCCTCAAATTTTGCACTTACTCTTGCACATGCCGTGTATGTCTGACAACATGGGAATGATACAGTAGGTTCACATTTCACTCTCCATAATGAGAAATCCTTAAGGGAAATCTTTATTGTCTTTTATGGCTGCGGAGCAACTCATCTTTCATTTTTTATAGAGTGTCATGAGTCCTAACTGCAGTAAAATTAACAAAAAAGAAAAAGAAATATGGTCCAAGATACTAAATATATAATGTATATATAGAAAAGGAACTTCAAACTGTCTAAATGTCTTTTTAGGAGATAGCCGTATACTATACACTGTCTGCACACACATCCTCGCTAGAACCTGGTTATGAGATTTATTGTTGTAGGGACTTGGACAGACTGGGGGAAGATCATGTCTCTGGAAAGACAGTAACCTTCGTTTCTTCAATAGATGTTTATTGTGCTTCTACTGTGAGCCAAACACTGTGCAATGGTTGGTGAGGATTAGAGAGATATTTTTGAAGTGGATGATACCTTTCTGTAACTTATAACTGAGAAGGACAGATATACCATTTTCAGGCAGGCATTGATGCATGACCCATCTGAGGCAAGAGACAGAAAAGTGCTGTGTATACTTAGCAGAGAACCTGGGAAAACTAACAAAGGAGATGATACAAGACATTCTCTTATAAAGAGCTGATAGAATAGAAAATACGAGCAGCAAAGAAGTGAGCTGATCACCTTGGGGACCCAGCCCAGCCACACTGGAGAGCTCCCAGCAAGACATGGAACATAGCAGGGTACCGGAGCCTGGCCATTTCTGCCCAAGGAGGGACTTCTCTCGGGCTATCCTTGTGCCAGGGCTGCACAAACGTGCTCAGAACTGCAGCACCCTCTGGGGCTCTGCGTTTCCATCTTTCTTTCTGCCCTATGTCCTTTCCTATTATCATCTGAAAGCTCTCCTGGCCCATTCCAGCTCCTTCTCTCTTTTATGTTTGAGGGGTATTGGCCGCAATAACTTTTTGGTGTCTGCTTTCTGGAAGACCGAATCTGACAGCAAAGCTGTTACAGACTTAGTCCTTAAAAACCCATGGCTTAAGCAGTGGCATTGTTCTTCATTGCATCTTATCGGGAAGGGAACAAACAGAAAGGAAGGTTAGTTGGTTTGCTCACATTTACATAACTGGAGAATGATAGCAGTGGGGTCCAGTCTCATTTCTGAATAGAGTATCCATGTCCTTAAAGACAGTGAAGTGTGTAAAAGGAACCTAGTGTGACTCTTTCTTTGCACTTGAACTGCAACCATGACTTCAGGCACACTTTTTTATTTTTTGTACATTTAGAACTGCACATGTTGGGTTAAAAAGGACTCCTTATAGAAATGTATATTCTTGTAATTGATTTGGATTTTTTTTTTAATGGAAAGTTTAGTGTATATCTTTCTGTGGGTTGTTACCTTCACTCCAGGTTCTGGTGCCAGCTGCTCCTTGACCCCTAGGTGAGAGGAGAAGCACGTGGGTCAGATGCTGCCCGGGCTCCTGTGGCACTGATGATGTCCATGGTTAAGTACAACTATGGCTTTTCCTTGGAAGGCTCTTCCATCAGAGTGGCACACTGACTCCTCAGCCTGAGATTCAGGGCCGTATCTCCTGCTGTGACCAACACCTCTTCATAACCTGTGAGATAACACCAGGCTTCTGCTTAGTCCTTTGAATTTCCTCTCCCTCTGAGTATACAGCCTTTCCACCTAAATACACAATTTCCTCTCTCAAACTTCTCTGTTCTCAACTCTCTTCCTTTGTAGACATTTTAATCTGGGTGAATGGGGACGGAGGGAAAAAAACATGGCCCAAGTCCCTGTTAGATATAATTTCTATATTATATAGACACCTTTACTGACTCATTCAAATGGATGTGATGTTGTCATGATTATCTTCATAGCCTAAAAGGCATGTACTTACAATAGGAGAATCCATTTTAAGAGTTGAGTATGATTCAGCATTTGGTACCCCATATAAAGGTGCTCCGTGTATGAATATTAAAATCATTTTCATGGTAAAACTATCTATTTGTGTCACCAGACTCAGAGTCACTGGCAAATAGGAATTCCATCATTACATCATTGGCTCTCCCCACCCCTAGCAGAGTCCTGCCTTTAGTGGTTGCTCAATCATCTCAATTCAATTAGGAAAAGTAGCATATATTGTTAAGTGTTATTACCACTCATTGTAGACAGTGAATAGACTGAGAAAAATATGTAGTGAATTCTCAGTGTTATCTGTATCCCTGAATTAAAATAGCTACAACATATAAAGCATTATCATCATTTTGTACAAAAGAATTTCACTTTTTTAAAAGTTTCCTTTCCTTTGATGGTGTAAACTAAAAGTTGTCATGAATCACCCTTCTTCTGCAGCCATTAGATGCTACCAGTCACCCAAAGATTTTTATTGCCATACTACCACTAATTGGAATTGAATAGGGGAAATCACCCAAGAAGAGCATTAACTTCTGGGACTTTGTTTAGTATCTCTACCCTTAGGGACAAATGAATTCCTTGGAGTAGTTGTTTGGAACTTGTCAAATTCTCTAAGAATTGTAAAGTCTCTGGATGGCATGCTGGTGTTAACTTTACTCTAAATAATAAATGTGTAGCCCAGCAAGAAGCTGGTCATATTTGTGTGACATTTCTATCTTCATGTATACATAGTATGCTCAGCCTCTGGAAACGTATTGAGTAAAATAGAAACTTGCTGAAAAAAAAATTAAAATATCACCCATCACTGGTTTTAAAAGAGAAATATTTATAATAGCTAGAAGTCATACTTAGGATTATAACAATTTGGGGTATAGTGTGTTTGCAGTCAGATGTGAAATCAACGCACAGTGGGTCAAGACAAAGAATATTTTGTCTCGATGCATTTCTAGAGAATAACCCCCCCCCCCCCACTTTATAGCCTCAATGTTTGCAATAACCTGAATTGTCCTGGTGGTTAGCACAAGAAGAAAATTTAAAAATAGCACTGTGATGATTACCAGAGGGAAAGGGGAGATGAGGGGAGAGAGAAAAGGTTAAAGGGGCAATAAATGGTGATGGAGGGAGACATGACTTTGGGTGGTGAGCACACAATACAGTGTACAGATGATGTCTTGTAGAGTTGTACACCTGAAACCTATAATATCTTATTAACCAATGCCGCCCCAATAAAGTCAATAAGAATTAAAAAAAATAGAAGAACATGAGAGAGAACATCATTTCATGATCCAGTGATGTTTCTTGGGGGAGGGGGAGGGAGTCAGGCTGCAGAAACAGAATGTGAACTTCATCTGAGGCTTGCCGCGTTGTGTCTCAATGCGACCTCCTATCTGCCTCTGCACATGAACTGGTGGTGGGTTGCACCATAAGGGCAGTGACTTTACAAGAAACAAGGTGACACATTTCTTTTATAAAAGAAACTCTGTAAAACTGGGAGTGAGAATATAAAACCCAAGCACTCAGCAGGTGAATTACAAGTCATTTATCAGGACTCTAGGATTTTGTACACGGAGAGGCTTCAAAGCTCATAACGCGGGCTAGACAATTCCAGTGATCTATGGGGACTGACCAGAACCTTCCTGAACTCCGTGGATCATAAGTCAGAAGAACATCCAGAGCGGAAGCCCTGAGTCTGACATTAGGGGAGGACAAAAGCAGATGTAAAATAAAATTAAAGCAGCAGTCGTCATGGTGGTAATGTACTTAACATACTGCTCATCGGGGGTTTGCAGAATGAAACGAGACCATCATTGGCGGGGAAAGATTTAGCTTTAAATGCTTTTTCTATTTGTAGAAGCATGAAGTAGACAGCATGTCCTTGAGTCCCTTTGAATTCTTTTTGATTTTTTTAAACGGTATTCTGAGCTTCAGTAATCTTCCCTCTTATATGGTCATTAGAATTAGCAAGGTTCAAGGACCAGGAAAACCTCAAATTGTAGAAATTAAATATTGATAGTAGGTAGAGATAATTGATCCCAAACTGACCAATTCCAAACATGGAGGATGGACTTTGATTTATTTTTCAGGTTGTAGGTCACAACAAAGAATATTTATCCTCTAGACATTTCTAAGAATACAAGAGTTTTAGTTACCTTGTTTGCCCTAGAACTCCATACATCGGGAAAGAAAGGGCCAGCAGACTTTATAAATCATCCACTAAAAAGAAATATTCCCTTCACTTCACTGATGGGGATATTGAGACTCAGAGATGGTAAGTGAGTTATATGCTGAAAGTTGGAACAGGCATAAGACAGTAGCATGTTCTAGGTGCCTATGTGTTACCATCAGAAATAAGTATACAAAGTTAGTTGTTAGTTTTACTCTTATTATTATCCAAAAGAGGAGTTGATGTGAATTGTAGGATTCCTGGCTAATTGCACAATATGATAATTTTCTTTTTCACTTGACTTTTTTGAATGAATGAAGAAATCCCTTAGCTTTTAAAATATATACTGATGCCATATAGAAAGTGTATTAGGGTTAGGCATGGGATGTATAGAGATGTAGATGTCAAGGATATTAACAATAAAAAAATGAAGTTTATTTCAATGCCATATGACAGGGTTTAATTTTTCTATTTCTAGTAGCCCATGAGCTCCTTCATGGATTCTTGTATGTGGAATAGGAGGTCTTGAGATTGCCGGCTTCCTGCTGATTGTCAGCGTGATCTCAGGACTTCTTAGGGATCTCCAGTAGATATTTATATGAAGGTTGATCGTGTTTATATGGAAGAAAGGAAAACTGGTTTAATACTTTCCTGCCTCTTATAAGCTCTGTGGTTTGGGCCAAGTAACTACATTCCCTGAACCTACCTTGGTTTCATTCGGTAAGGTTCTCCAGGTGCTTGTCAGATCTACAGAATCACTGGTGACTCCCTAAAACTGTCATTAAGAGTTGACTAAAGGATAAGAATTACAACTAATAGTGTTGAACAGATGGCATTTATAAGTTTAATTATTTCATTAGGGATATGATGGTAGTTGCAGGTCCTTGAAATATGAGAACATTTCACTGAGTAATTGTTCATTATTTTATGGTGTTAACGGGCAACGCGAGTGATGTTTCTATACTATTCCCTTGCATTGCTATACTGAAGACGTGGTCCCAATACTATTGCTCCAAGAAGGACAAATCACGTGAACTATTAAGAGATTCCCCAGGCTGAAAGGACAGACAACTGAATTATAATGTCAGTTCCATTGTATATGAGAGCTTGGGTAAATTACTTAAAGGCACCAAACTGCAGTTTGCACAACTGTAAAATGAGGTGCTTGTGATAGTTTTATTTCAACACCATTCCTCACAGGCAGGGGACATTAGTTTTCCTCCTTCGCTAGGGTATTCCTTACTCTGGGCTGTGAGAATAAAAACTGGGTTTCATTTCCTGATGCCTCGTCATTTGTTCAAACCCTGTGGGAGATTCACTCCAGTTAGGAAATTACAGTCTAATTGTGATGCTATTTGGGATGCTGGAATTGCGTGCCATGAGAATGCTAACTGTTAGGAGTTTTCTAGGCATCAGCATCTTGGCATGATGGAGAGAGTGGTTACTCCTCTTTAATATGTTGGAGGAGGGTTAGAATGGAAGAGGAGTCTAGAGTGGATACCTGGGTTTGGTCTTGGGGTTCATCTTTTATCAGGCGTCTCCTGTCTACCAAACACTGTACCACGCTATTGTCTCTGAAAAGTATATGACTAGTAAGCAGTAATAAGATATTTGCTTAATGACATCAATGAGAAATAGACATAAAGAGGGAAATAAGTAACAGAAGTTCAAAAGAATGTTATGATCTGCATGAGAAATTTATTACTAATCACCTTATTACTAATCACCAATTCCAGAACTTGAACTTGCACTTGCACCTGTCTTAAAGCTTACCTTTGAATATACAGAAGGCAATATGCCACCGTGACATTAATATCAGGAAAATCTATTTCAGACAGTATCTTGTCAAACACCTAATGTTACCAAAGAAGTCACAGAGATCCAAAGAGATTGAAAGGTTTGTATTCTCATGGCCAGTAAGTGACAGCCCCCAAATTGGATAATTAGGATTCCTAACAAACAACCCTCGTACTCTTCTCACTAGAGAGATTTTCCCCCCCAGAAATACATGACAGTTTTATTTCTCTCTCTCTCTCCAATATGGAGAGTGATTATTATATATGAGTTTGTAGATGATGACAGGAAGAGATAAAGTCCAGAGGGTTTATACTGATTAAGTACCTATTTTGTACAAGTCTGGACGAGTCAGTTCTGCCCTTTAATCCTCAAAAAAATCTCATTGTGGCAGAGCAGGCAGGAATGCTGCTGTCAGAGGTGGGTTACTCGACTTAACAAGAGTGAAAGCAGAGCCTGAATTCAAATTCTTTTTGGGTTTGACTCAAAGGTTCTTTAGATAAAATGCTTTTGGGAAGTTTAAGTTTAAATCTTAAATTTAATTTTAAATGTCAGACAGTTTGAATGAGAGGATACATGTCACCTCATTATTTGTTAACTTTTATAAATGCCCATCAAGTTCTTATGTTCTCTCTTTCTTAACAGCAGGCAAGGATGGATTCTTTGAACTATTCCTGCTACAGTTTTGTCCTGAATCACTTCTGGCGTGTAAATTGCGCATGTCTGAATAGGCTGTAGGCTTCTGCAATCTGTACCGATGATCTGTCCTGTCATAACTCTCAAGCCACTACAGGAGCAGGAAATGCAATTTCTTTGAATTTCCCTAGTGTCTAAATAAGATCTGATCATTCACAGAATTGTGAAAACTTACTGAATATTTTACCTGTCATTTGGACATTAACGATAGAAGCCTCTTGATCCCACCATAAGGATATATATATGTACAGTATCTTTATAATCATCTTGGTTTTAAGGTAAGGCAATTCCTACTTGAAAATGAGGTTAGTAGCTCCATGATGGAGAAGCTTAAATTATTCTCATTCAGGCTAGCGAGAAACAAGGGGGAGAGAGGGATTGCATAGATTACATAGATGAATAACTGTTAGGAAGAGTTCTACTAACTCTCAGCAAAGGTTCAGGTAGGCAGACATTACATACTAGACAAGAGAAAAGAAACTTAGTTCTCCAATTTAGAGAAGGGAATAAATAGATGATGACAGTTTAGTTTCTTGGAGAGTTCTTGGAAATGCAAAGAAAACAAAAACAAACCTAAATCAAGCAAACAAATTAAAAAAACCATAGCGGTTTTTACATTCAGAGCCCACTGTGAATGCTCAATCTATTTATTCCCTCACTTTTTCTTTAGTATCAGCTACAGAAATTTGATTCTTTGGCGATTGGGCCTCTTTTTCTTGTGGGAATAAATACTCTTGATAAAGAAAAACCCATTCTCAACTCAGTTGCTCTTTTGGCTTTGGTTAAAAAAATGTTACATAGCATAAAGACATTCTAAATATTCTGGAATACAGATTACACAGCGCAACTGTGTTTTTGCTTAATATTGTGAACACTCAGAATATGGTTTAATTAAAAGGCAATGCAATTTGCTGACATAGACCGGAGGTCAGCAAATTCCCCAGGTGATGCTGCATTGCCTGAAGCTAAAAGAGCTCTTACATTTTTAGAGGGTTAAATAAAAAAGCATATGTGTGTGTGGCCCACAAATCCTAACATACTTACTATGTGGCCCTTTACAGAAAAGAAAAGCTTGCTAATTTCTGTGTTAGAATAATGTTCTTTAAAAATACATAAACCTTACAAATTATTCTATTCTTATTAAAATTTTTTATTGATGAACTATTTTACTCAAGATCACCTTTTGGTGTAGGTAAATGATGAATAGCCCACTTTACAGATGAGAGTATCAAAGAGAGGTGATAAGTCCATGGTTACTTAGCCTCCCAACTATGTGGACAATATGAACCTCTCCATTGCATCTACTAGTTTAGATTAAATTATCAGGGCACTTATAATCAAGGCTAATATACGGTCATTTTTAACCTGTACATGAATAAGATGACTTTAAGATGAGTAAGGTTTCCATTTATATCCATACAATAAAATTTACACAAATAAATGTAGAGGAAACTTGATTTGACAAAATCTGTGGGGCAAAACCTACACAATTTTTTTGTTTTTAGACACGAGTCAGTTGTATACTTAGCATGTACTATTGTTGTGAAAAGAAGTTTCTAGAATAAAGATATTCACAGGCCCTTGGAAATGTACATTGGGGACAATTTGGTTCTGCCATAACTCTACAACCATAAGAATTGCAGGAAATGCAAGATGCGCTCAATAACTCACACCTGTAGAGTAAGTGTATTTGAATTCCTTCATATAAGGGAAAATTGATATTAAATAGACTTACTTAGTATGGAAACAAAAATATATTGTGAAAATGGTAGATTTTGTAGCCCAAGACTAATGTCACCACGTTTTCCAGACCAGTAATTGCAATCATTCAAAAATATGTGATAAATTATAAGCACAAAATACTGAAAAACTCCCTCAGGGCACATGCCGAGTGAGTAACAGACAGTTTGTCCTCATTTTAATATAATCAATATTTAGGAAATTGCATGAACAAAAATGTAAATTATACAAAGCCAAGAGAGGAGCATCTCATTCAATTGTAGGAAGTTGTATCTGTCTGTTCTGATATATTTTAATGTTTTATACATTTTGCCTGAAAACATTGTGGTATATGTTTCAGTCAGCTAGATACCATGAAATTTCAAAATATTAATTGCAATAACAGATGTTTTAGCCATTTGGCTTGACATATGGCTTGGTTCTTATCTCAGGCAACACTTTTTAATGTACAGATTAACGAAAACACAGTTCCAGTTTACTTAGCACCAGTCATTAGATTTATAATTAAATACATTTTAAACAATAAAATAAAAATTTATGGAAAGCATGTAAATAAATGCTTACACTATGCTAGTGTCTTTATTTTTAATTAAATGAGAGGGCGAGAGGTGGGGAGGCAGAGAGATAGACTTTTGCATGCTCCCCAACTGGGATCCACCTGGCAAGCCTTCTACCAGGTGATGCTCTGCCCATCTGGGACTGCTGCTCCATTTCTAGGTAGCTGAGCCATTTTTAGCACCTAAGAAAAGGCCATGGAGCCATCCTCAGTGCCTGGACCCAACTTTCTCAAACCATTCAAGCTATGGCTGCAGAAGGGGAAGATAAAGAGACAGAGAGAGAAAGAGAAGGGGAGGAGGAGGGGAGGAGAAGCAGTTGATCACGTCTCTTGTGTGCCCTGACCAGGAATCAAAACTGGGACTTCCATATGCCAGACCGATGCTCTTCCACTGAGCCAACCAGCCGGGGCCAGTCATTGTATTGAGTCAAATAAGGTCATGGCAATCTGAACGGGACATTACAGATGATGTACAAAAGTCACATTGGGGGGTTGGGTGGCACTGAACACATGGGGGCATATCAAAAAGGCAGGGACTAATATAGTTATAAATCTGAACATTGATTACATGATCCTTGTTTTTAAGTTCTAGATAAAAGCAACCTAAAATACTCTTCTTTTGCCACTTCCTGTGGATCATCCTTACCCTGGACTTTCTCATGTAGCTCTTTGTTTTTTCATGACTGATTATACTTCTTTTTTCAACCATAGTTGGCATTCAATATTAATTTTATATTAGTGTTTAGGTGTACAGTATAGTGGTTAGACAGCTATATATTTTATGAAGTGTTCTCCCCAATATGTCTTGTACCCACCTGGCACCATCCATAATTAGTACAATATTATTGACTATATTTGCTATGCTGTACTTTTCACCCCCATTACTATTTTGTAACCACCCATCTGTATGTCTTAATCCTTTCCCCCTTTTCACCCTTCTCCCCCAAACTCCCTTCCTTTGGCAACTGTCTGTTTATTCTCTATATCTATGAGTCTGTTTCTGCTTTGTTTATTTTGATCTTTCTATTCAATATATACATGAAATCATGTGGTGTTTCTCTTTCTCTGTCTGACTTATTTCACTTAGTGTAATGTTATATAGCTCTTAACAATCTTACAGTGAAAACAGACAGAAAACAATGTGGTAAAAGAATTTATTTTCATCAACTACAATAAAGCTTAGTTAAGTCAAATACTACTAAAATTATCGGTACTCTGATGATCTTTACTCTTTTTAAATTAAAGTTATTGTGTGTGTAAGCACTACTTGAATAGGAAGTGTTTGTGACCTAGACTTATTTTATGAGCCTAGGGGACATGTGGCAATTGTCCACCAGGTTCCTTGGAACCCAGGCACATTAAAAATAAAAAAGAGATATTCAGTAGAAGTGGTCTTGAGAATAAACATATGTAGCCTAAAATATTTCACTCACTAATTTGTCAACTTCTTTTCTAACTTATGCAACACAAGAAATTATTAAATTATAAACTAATGTATAAGATAGAAAATATTCAAGTTAAGGTCATCACCAGAGAAAATTACTTCTTTGCTAAGACTTAATTAACTACATATATTGTGCATTGGCCAGACCTTGGAAAAAATAAATTAGGAAAGATGTGTTTTTAATACATAGAAAAATAATGCTCATTTCTAGAATGAGCATTATTATATTATAGCACAAAGATATAAATTGTCAAAAATTAATCTATAAAATTATTACAATTAAATAAAAATTTTGTTTAAAATTTTATTTAAAAAATTACATTCAGAGGGGTGTCATTGATCATTAAGAGTACATAGTTTTAGGTAGACATTTCTATAGCATTTGAATTATTGATTATGTTGTGTGCCCATCACCCAAAATTAAATCATTTCCTGTCACCCTATATTTGTCCCTCTTTACTTCCTTTCCCCAACCGCTTCCCTCACAAATTTTGACTAGGTTTTCTATGAATCTTGACAATATGACACTAAAAATAAAATGAAAGAACTACATTAATATTATGAAGAATAAGGAGAAAAAAGTGCATCTTAACAGATTTCAAGTCTTATTTTGAAGATCAGGTAGTTAAACTGTGTGTGCTTGTACATGAAGGAGCAAGCAGACTGACAGGATATAGAAGCAGAAATAACACATGTAAGTGTACAGCACTGACTGTCCTAACAACGGTGCCGGGAGAGTTTCTATTCATATGAAAAGTGGGTGGAACTTTTGATCTCTGCTTTACCCCAAAACAACAAAAAACAGATAGGCATATTAAAGATTGTAGAGTGAAGAAACTTTAAATTAAAACTAGAATATACTTACTAATTCATGGCGCCCAGTGGTTTTTTTGAAGAATAAAAGTATAAAATATAAAGGCAATATTGTTTGCAGTACTGTTTTAATGAAGACAGTGTTAATTTTCATGTTGTCACATGTGTCTTGAACCAACCTTACATTTGCATTTCTAAGTTTGTTACACAGAAGGCAGGGACATTTCTTAGGATTTGACTCTGCATGTAGCTCTCTCTCTCTCTCTCCCTTTATGTCCTCATCAAACATGTCCCTTCCATGCGTTCTGGGTAGAAGATTGAATTATATGGTCTCTTAGTGCTTTCCAAAAGGGTTTACCTCAGTCATCCCATGCTTAATATCCATAATCTGTAACTATAGTTACCGTATTGGGAACTGAAAAGAAATATGCTCTAATACTGACTCAGACTGCTCCCTGACATGTGCATACATTTGTATGTGTGGCTGTGTATAGGTAAGTATGCATGCACATATCTATGTATATACAGGAAGGGAGAGTCATCTGTTATAGCTGCATTATCATTTAAGACTTGGAGTCACTGCTCACTGGTGACAACAGTCTTGCTTCAAGAGAGAGGAGCATTAGATATGACCAACAACTCATCCATAAACGGCTCGAGGATGGCTGAGGTTTCCTAACATTAGAACACGTGGACGTGCTGTCTGAGAACAAATCATTAGGAACTAACCCTGTAAAATATGAAACCAAATTGCTGTGGACAGAGGCTCATTAGAGAGGTGACAGGCAATTGATACCATTTAAAGCGAACATGTTGAACAATGTAGACTTTCCCGCAAACCTCATTCTCTTCATATAATAGCCCTACCTATTTCTGAACCCCAATTGCTTTCTCCTTGAGGATTATCTCCCAATATATGAATTCAGTCACTTAGTGACAGACAGGAGGAGTCATAAACTTAAGGGAGATTCCTACTGTTCTTGTTTCATAAGTGTTGCAGGCAAATTTGAAAGGAGGAAAACCAAGGCTTTTATAATAACAGTAACAGTATTCTACACGTTACTGTTATGTTGAAGAGAGGTGACGTAATCAGCCCAGCTGCCTGAGACTGTCAGCTCTGAGGGGCGCTTGTCCGCCGTCCCACCCATTGCAAATTGTGCCAGACACATGCTTGGCCCTTGGAACATTGTGGAATAAATATTGGAATAAGCCAACAGCTTCAGGAGCTTGTTCCTTTTCGGTTTTCCAGTAGGATCACAGTACTGCAGGCTGAAAAATATTGATTATAAGTTAAAGTAAAATATTAGGCAGATGCAAGGCCTGTTATGTAATTAAAATTTTATTTTATTGTGGAGATCTTTTCTAATTATTATTATTATTATTTACAGACATTTAACGTATGGACCAAATTTTTTTGATTGGAGCAGCCATGTTAGTACAACCTTGCTTTTAAAAAATCCTTTTAAGTATTTTATACATTGATTTTAGAGAGAAGAGAGAGAGGGAGAAAGAAGGGGAGGACTGGGAAGCATCAACTTGTAAATAGTTGCTTCTCATATGTGCCTTGACTTGGAAAGCCCAGGGTTTCAAACCAGCGACGTCAGCATTCCAGGTTGATCCACTCACCACCACAGGTCAGGCTCTGCTCTTTAAAAATTTTATTGGGTCAAGAAGATTTAATATGATTTGTACACTGATAAATGTTTAAGTGTACAACATGTTGTTATCGTTAGGTATAGTGTTGTACAGTAGACCTCTAGAGCTTATGCAGTTTGCTTGGCTGGAACTTTATGCTTTTTTAAAATTAGAAACTCCCTATTTCCTATTCCCCCAGCCCAGCCCCTGACATTCCATTCTGTCCTTTGATTCTACGAATTTGGATCTAGATACCTCATATAAATGGAATCATGCAGTATCTCTTTTTCTGTGACTGACTTATTTCATTTAGGAGTGAAATGTTTTAAAAACTGACTAGCTATTCTGTTAGGCACTCTAGATTAAACAATTATTTGTAGGCTTATAATTTGATGGACCATCGATTTGCCAAAAATACTTTTCAGAAGAAATCAATTTACCTATTTTCCCCCTACTAAATGTACAGTGTTAGTATTACTCCCAGTCTTCCCCAAAGGGACCTAGGCGTTTCATCAGGTATGGGAGGAAAGCGAAGAACCCCGTTCCTCAGGGATTAATGGCCTCTAAACTGACACTAGCTCCAGGGACCCACAGCACCACTGTAGTCCACTTGTCGAAGTTGGTGATCATGGAGGTCAAGTGATCGACGGAGTTTTAGCTTACGTACTTAGGTCTATGTCACAGTGGGTTTAGTGGTTCTCTGAACCCACCCTGAGGTCATTGTCCTAGTTCTGGGATACATAATTAGAGTAGACAGACTCAGCAACTGGCAGCATTCCCATATTATAATGCTTCTGCTCAACCTATTATGACTATCTCACGTAGGACAGAAATTGTATGCCTCTCCCCCAAACCAAAAATGACTCAAAGCCCTGCTCAGTTACTGAATTGAGCATGAAGCCCTCAGTCTCTGGACAATGACCATTATTCCTCTTCTCGTGTGTCTTTGCATTGCATTAATAGTGTGAAGGGGCCACTGTACAAAATCGCAAACACAAAACGTTTTGTATAATGCCTATGATAGTGACTACTTGCTAGCACTTTCTACCATCATCTGTGTCAACATTGTTATTGAAGAGCCACAGGGTGATGATAGAAGGAGAGGAGATGCCTTGACTGGCTCAGCAGTAGAGTGCCAGCCCGGCTTGTGGAAGTCCTAGGTTCTACTCCTGCTCAGGGCACACAAGAGAAGCAACCATCTGCTTCTCCACCCCTTCCCCTTCTCTCTTTCTACCCCTCCAGCAGCCATGGCTCAAATGGTTCAAGCACTTTGGCCCCCAATGCTGAGGATGGCTCCATGGCCTCTTCTTAGGTGCTGAAATAGCTCTATTGCCAAGCAACAGCCCTATATGGGCAGAGCATTGCCTTGTAGGACGCTTACCAGGTGAATCCCAGTGAGGACGCATACAGAAGTCTGTCTCTGTGTCTCCCTGCCTCTCTGTCTGTTACTGAAAAAAAATAGAAAGAGAGAAAGAAAGGAAGGGAGGAAGGGAGGAAGGAAGGAAGGAAGGAAGGAAGGAAGGAAGGAAGGAAGGAAGAAAGAAAGAAAGAAAGAAAGAAAGAAAGAAAGAAAGAAAGAAAGAAAGAAAGAGATGAACTCTATTCATGGTTAACATTGTTTTGGTTTATGACTATTTTTTACATCCTTGAAGACTAATGTTTATTATTTGCCATAATAACAGCAGTTGCTGTGTGTGCTAACTCACACTGTTAGAATGGCAAAATGTAATCTCCCTAAAGCGTGGCAGTATAGTTACCCTTCAACAAAAGAATTCAAGTGGTTTGGTTATATTCCCACACACTCCACTGGGTACTGACTTTACTGAAAACTATACTTCTAAGATGTTCAAATTGTATTTTTGCCCACCGAAGTAAAAAGCTACCCTCTCGCAAATGGGCTGTGCTATAGTTTCCTCCACCAACCAGCATATTTCAATCCTGGGCAGTTAGCATTGCTAGAAGCAGCTTACGCCACACGATGGGAGAACTCCCGAGGAAATGAATATGAAAACAATGTCCTCCAAAGCATTTCTTAAAAGCATTTTTCAGGCAAGAAACGGTCCAAGGTTTCAACTGCATCATGAAAGCTAATGGAGATGAGGAAGATGGTGTCACTAATGATCGGGAAATGAAATATGAAAAGCAGGGTGACTCTTCTACACAGCGGTGACTCAGACAGGGGTGTTGATAGATGGGCACTCCAGAGCATGCGTTCTGTACAATGCATCAGCCAAGAGGGGAAGGAAGGCCAGGAAACTACAGAGTCACTTCCTCAGGACTGCATTTTGACTGCTCTGAAGTACCTGCCTGGGCAGTCTTTCTTATTTTATGTAAAAGTGAACGTGGGCGGAAAAGCAAGAATTATGGCCTCTAGAAGGCTTTTGCTATCAGGGGAAATGCTTCTTGCAAAGGCAGGGGAACTGAGTTGGGAAAACGCACAATTTATTGGCCCCTGGCTCCTACTTTCTCTCTTTGCAAAAGCAGCTCCAATCGATAGAAGCCGCTTCCTGAGAAAAAGAAAGAAAACAACCATGTCGTGCATATTTGTTTTAGGAACTTGGTTTTGTCTTTCTTTCCTCGACTTTATTTTTATTTTTATTTTCAAAAAAAAACCAAAACAACAAACACCAGAGTGATGTACCTCGGTTTTAAAGATTCTGTGGTTTCTGCATTTTTCTGTCATTAGGAAGATAGTCAGTGATCAATTTGATGGGATGAATCCATCTGAGGTGAGAAGAGTGGCGGTGTGGGTCACAGATGCCCTGACAATGGTGTATCCTGGCGCTCCCATACAACACTGCAGGATTTGGGGCCTCTCTGGTTTTCTCAGTGCTGCATAATCAAAATAGAAGCATGTATTTTTATTTCTGAATTGGTAGCATTTTTTTTGCTAACGGGATATGGAATATAAGTTCCTGTCTTTCATTGGATTAAAACGAGGGAATAATGGCAATAGCCATGTATTCCAACGTGTATTTGATGACACATTTTTGTTTCTTTGATTTAGCTTTATGAAAAGTCTAACAAGTGAAGGGAATGTCAATAACATTGAAGTTATTAACTTAGTGGATACTACAGTTAACTACACGAAGCTTACGCTGTGGCAAACACCCAGAATTTATGGCTGCTGCGGTTCAGTTATGTTCCATTAAGACAGAATGAAAAAGAAAGAAATATACTTAAATAAAAAGGTGCTTTGCTGGAACAGTTAAAGAAAAAACCCCAAATGCCATCCTTTCTCTGCCCGACAGCTCCCCTAGTGAGAATCATCATGTCATACCAGGGTAACCATCAGTATTAACTCAGTATAGACTTCGGGATTCTCTAATGTAGTTACTCTCTATGAACAGTAAAAGGGATTTAGAAATAAAGCTAGAAATATTATTCTTTCATACAAGACTATGGTGAAGGCATGTGAAACATGCTAACAGTAGCTATAGCTACTTAGGAATTATAGATTTATTAATGGCTTAGGTCAGCCTGCTTAAAGTAATAGACTAGTGTGGTTTCCATATAAAAACATCCTAATAAATAGAAAACAGTTCCTATGGTATTGAAAGAAAATGGAATAATTCCAGTTTCTCACAGTCTACCATTATGGCCGCTCAAATGTCTATATGTGTCCATTTCTTCACGCATAGAACATACTGGAACTTGGGCTCCCCCTGTCCATTGGGATTCACCCTGATTAGTTATTTGCCTGAAACTGAGAGAAAAATTTTCTTTAACGTAGGGTTTTAGATAATAAACCAAAGGCCTCCTGAAGAATGAATGAATTCACACTTTGATCTGAGGGACGTGTCCGCTTGTGCACACAGCTACTGAAATGTCAGCTCTGTGACAGGAAACAGGGACACAGTGTCCTGTCTCTTGCGCTTTGGAGCTCTGGGATTTTTCATGCCTTTGGCCAGCATCTATTTCCTTATAACTCTTTTCGGGCTGCCACCCAAAATTGAGGTTGGAAAAGTCCCCTCTTTGCCAAAGAGCAAACAAAAATGTAATCATTCCAAGTTTTGTTCATACACACCGTTTGTGAGCTAGACTTTTTCTTTACCTCCCCACGTGTTTGTTTGGGGGCTGGGGAGCGAGAGGTCTTTGTGCTCCTCAGCTCTTCTCCTGTCCCCAACAGCATCTCATTCCTTTTTCTGGGTAGGTTAGTGGTTGGTAGTTGTCCAGCGACTCATTAGCACAATGCAAAATGAGATTCACGGTTTTCTAAATATAAAAGAATAAACCTAAGTATTTGCAAGTAGTGACTAATGCAATTCCTTAAAGATGCCTCTCTTGTTTTATCAAGATATAAGTAATTTCTTGATTTATCTTATTAGTGAGGGTATTATTTAAACATCAATTTTATGCCCAAACCCGTTCTAGACACCGGAAAGAGGAAAGAAGAGCAGTATTCAAGCATCTTACAATCTTGCAGGAGAGAAAAGTGTCAACATGTTTACTGTGATGTTCACATCAGAGATGCTCAATTCCAGACAGAGCCACTTCGGGTGGAGAAGGTCGGGACCTTGCAAGGGGACAGAAGAATGAATGACCTATAAGCAACGAAGCATGTTGAAGAATAAGGTACACAAAGAATAAAAGCCGAAAACGAGACTGGAAAGGAAGGTTGACATCTCTTCATGGAGGTTCTTTAGTATCAACTAAAGTGAGGAAAAGGTATTGCGCAATAGATGTTGGAATGGAGTTGGGTGGTAAGGGAGGCAGAGCCGTGGCTGCAGGCGGTCAGGCAAGAGGTTTTGAAGTCTGAGTCAATATCTGTCCGTGTGAAAAACCCTGCAGTGATCATGTGAGTCTTTAAAAACCACTTCCTGTGATTAGATTATACTCAGAATATTCAGAATTTAAATGACCTATCAAATTTTATGTAATCACCTTTATGTAATGCTGTCAATATTAACCTATATCTACTGGGTCAGTTAATTATTATTATTTTTTAATTCAAGGCACTAGATTCTGACAAATTCCACACCGTTTTTTAACAAACTTTTACAACACTTTTAGAAGGCAGGCTCTACTATCTAGAACTTCGATAAAGAAGAAATAATTTACGTTCTTGCCAGAAATCCAGTGTCAACAGATATCACCTCCTAGAAATACACTTGTTATTAAAGTAATAACAACATACACAATTCATGAATGACTAAAGGGCAAAACAGATTTTGATGGAAAACAAAACTTAAAATGCACAAAAGGATATGATTGTTGATGCCATCAGTTTAAATTTCCCACCCTAAAAAAAAATGAACAAAACCCACGTTGATTACCCTATTCTTATCATGTTGGTTGAATTCATTTATAGAGAGAATACAATAATTAATTATCATAATTAAGACTCCTGAATTCAGAATGAATGACACTCATTCTAACCTCAGTTGTCGCTATGTTTTATCTCGGACAGTTGGGTTTCCAATCAAATGTTATCTGATTTTTTTTCCCCTTAATCATTAAGAAATGCTTTACTAATTAGCACATGAAATTCATGCCACATCAGACTGAATTGAATCAAGGCCTATTATCTTGAGCCGCGAGACACTTTGAAATTCTCGGTAATAGGGCATGCATATGTGATGCGGCTCATACACATTTCATGAACCTCCGCATTAGCACTATTTTTTTTTTTTTTCAAGACAGTTCCATTAGTTATGCCATTTTCGGGACCTTTAATTCGGTCATGCTGTTAAACAGCCTGTTAGATTGTGGCGCTATAAAGTCCTACATTAATTCATCTTTGGTTACACTTTGACAAAATGATTGTATTTGGATATAAATACCGGGGATGGGGCGATGAAGAGCGGGCTACCTGAAAGGGACAGGTGGCTTTACTAGTTTATGAATAGTCATTTCAGATTTGTGCCAGGTGTCCTGTCTTGCTCCTCCAGCTCCTCTCTCCCTGCTCTCTGCACAGGGGGTGGCCTGTGTGACATCAGTGGGCTACCTAGAGCGCTGGCTTCTCTTTGGGCGTGGTTCATGGGGAGCTCAGCCTGGCGGAAAGGGGAGGGGAGGAGGGAGGAGTGATGTCCATTGGCTCCTCCTTCCATCTGATGGCGCGGGAGAGTGGGCGTGTCCAACTGCAGGTTCTGATTTAATTACAACAAACTAGTCTTTAGAATCCTGTTTCCAGATCTGGGAGGCATCCTCTTTTTCATTTCTTTCCATGTTTTTGCTGTTACTAGAACTATCTTATTAAACACAAAACATTATATCCACAATTATGGCCACCCAGGGGCTAACTATGACGGCAAAGACAAAAGTTAGCAATGTAGTTGCTGGTTAACATTGAGAAACTACCCAAAACGCTGCATTCCTTGCTAATGACCTGGTGATGAAGAATCAGCATTTCCAGTTGGCAACAGCAGCAGGGCTCCTTGGGTGTGTGCCCTCTGGACCCCTGGAAGGTGCGCTCTCCAATCTGCCACTTTCCTCCTCATTCCTGGGGCCTCTCTTTCGCTTTATGGTTAGCTTCAATCTTCTGCATTCCTTGCAGTACTTGGCATTCTTTGTAGGCATTTGAGTGTGTACCTTCTGCACTAAAGGACTGATAATGAATGGATGGTGTGTATACCTGTACAACCCTCCCCAATCATTCTTTTAAAATTCCTAAGATATTTTAATTTGTTTCCACATGGAATACCTAATGGTTGGGTGACCTGTTCCATTTGGCTTTTTTTTTTTTCTTTTTTTTACAGGGACAGAGAGAGCGAGTCAAAGAGAGGAATAGATAGGGACAGACAGACAGGAACGGAGAGAGGTGAGAAGCATAAATCATTAGTTTTTCGTTGCAACGCCTTAGCCCCTTGCTCGAGCCAGGGACCTTGGGTTCAAGCTGGTGAGCTTTTGCTCAAGCCAGATGGGCCCGCACTCAAGTTGGCAACCTCGGGATCTTGAACCTGGGTCCTCTGCATCCCAGTCCGAGGCTCTATCCACTGTGTCACCGCCTGGTCAGGCCCATTTGGCTTTTTATGATTAAGTCATTGGTCTGAATGATTTTCAGTTGAGCCTCTTCCTGCATTTTGCAAGGAAGAGAGAAGAAAACTTGAGTTGTCCAAGCCCCATAAATACTGAGTAGTACCATAAAAAAAATTAAAATAGAAGTATGCAAAAAAAAAAAAGGGAAAACAGGATGAAAGTTTCTTTTTAGTATTTATACAGAGAAAATTTGTAATACATATGAAAAATAAAGTCTATCCATAGTTCTAGAGCCTAAGATGCTAATATTATTACAGAATTTTTATTTGTCACATATATAGTGTTATTCATTTTATTATATATTATTTATATGTAACATTAATTAAAATTTTTAAAATTGAAATATGATTAACAATATGATAAAATGAGAAAATCTCTTACTATCCATAAATGTTAATGTATTATGTTAGCAAATTATATATTTCTAGAAATGAATTGAAATTAGTGTTGGGCAATGACTACACAATTTCTATTTTACATTTTAGTTTACTTAACAATTAACTATTGTATATATTATAATACTTTTAAAATGCATAATATAGATGACCCATACTTACCTTGATTGCCACAGGTTTTAACAAGTTATATAAAATATTCTGTTATCATAAATTCCTGGGTTGACAATGTATATATATATGTATGTTTTTAAAGTAATTTCCTTAGAATGTGTATGTCCACAGTATAATCCCAGAAATAAATAAAAAGCTGGCCTTCTAAACAAATATTTTGACAACTTTTATTGTTTGAATAGATACATTACTTAATTAAAAGTTAAGTTTGGCCATGGACCAGGCACTGAGCAGACTGCCCTGTTTGGAGCTGTGTTAACTTACTACTTTCACTCAAATAATGATAATCATGGAATCATAAAATTCTAAAGATAAGTATTTATTTGGCATCTCCTACATACAAGGCAAAGCTGTAAACTCGAACAAGACAAAAGCATAGCCCAATGTTCTTCAGTGTATGGACCCTTAATATAGTTGAGTTCGGATTGTTGTTGAGTTAAGGAATTCCTATGATCCATCATGTCCAATGACATAAACATGTGCAATTATATAACACACACTCCTGCTCTGTCTGCAAACCTACAGACCATTATATGGGTATTTCTTTGTACAATGAATTAGAATGACTTTTGTTTACACATTTCCATTATGGCATTCTTCCCAGGATGCTGTGAAGTCAAGCCTGGAATTAAATGTTGAGCAAAGATTTCATTTTTTGACTATGTCAATGCCCTGATTTAATTGTGTCTATGTCTTACGTGTGTGTGTGTTTGCAGACAGAGCAGGAGCTCCTAAGGATGGGTGGGTGATGCTTCACAATTTTGGCATTCACGACTCCTAGTTACCTTATCTCTGAGAAGTCGTTAGGTTGTCATCTAGTCTATCTGTTCCTTACACAAGTAAGAAAACAGAAAACCAGCAAGATGTGTGAACTACAGCTAATGAGAGGCAGTACTACTGTTTATTAAACCAGAGGCTACGGTCCAGATGAAGTTTGAGAACACACTGAGATTTTGTTGTTGACTTCGTTTTCCTTCTTTCGTGGAAACCACTGAGGTTTGGAGTCACACTGTGTGGAGTCTTCCGCAATGTCCCGGTGGACCAAATAAAAGACACTGGGTTGCATGCAATGGTATTTCAAGAGCATGAGACATTTTAAAAACAGATGGCAGAATACATGAAAGATCACAGGAGAGAGCGATTCACAGCAGTAATTAAAAGAATCCTGCATGATAGAAAGGCTTTTAAGTTAAGCAGAAAACTTTACATAAATAGGCATTCTTTTTCCTTGTCATTCCTGGTTGGCAATGACAGGGTTTAGACAGGAAGTAGACATCATAAGCTTTTTCGTGGGTGCACATGGACCCTGAGACAATTATTTTTATTGTTCACAGCTTTGTTTATTTCTCTACTTCTCTGTGGGTCCATAGCTATGAAACTGTTAGACAAAGGGTATCTAAATAAGCACGGGATTAAAGTAAATAAAATATGGTAACTATACTTCAGTTGAAAGAAGAAAGCCAATGTTTGGTAAGGAAGGTGAGAAAAGAGGTCCACTTTGATGTGGAGAGATTTTACAGGCATACACTGCTCTTTTGTGAAAAAACAAATGTGAACTCAGATTTGGAAATTTTCACAAGGAAACCAGAGATCAAGATAGTTAAGCGGGGAGATAAGTCATGATATCTATTTCACTGTTCTTAAACATGATAGTTTTTTTTTCACAGACCTAATGTTCATTTTAGCTTCATACATACAAATGTATTATCCTTCTCACAGGTGGCTAATTTACATAGAACCCAATCAAAATATTTTTTTATACAATGAGCTAATTCACAAAAATTATTCTTAAAAGAATTATTCTGCCAGTTATATTACACTTGTTTTTCCCATTAATCATATAAATTAATATAAAACAAAGCATGTTTATATGCCTATATGTATATTACTGTACACATACACATACACACAACACACACTACATACATACATGCCAGTGTGTACTTCAACCAGGGTCTTCATTCTTCTGTTAACCCGATAACTGGTATTATATTGAACTAAGAATAATATATAACAGAATGCATATTTTTCAAATATATAAAACCTCTTGGTAGGTCTTAAAATTAAAAAATGTAGGGCACCACTTGGCACGTTGTAAGTTCTAGAACTGACAAAAATTATGTTAGCTTATAGCTCAACTCATATATAAAATTAAAAACTTTTTAGAATATTGGAGTACACATGGTGTAAAATTAAATTTCTTTTTTATACCTGACTTTGAAGAGCTTGTGGCATAGTGTTTCTTAGGTTTTACGTGGAAGAATGAATTTATCCTCTCGTTTGCTATGGTCCATTCTCTGTACTTTCTTATTTGGTTACTTTGTTTTGATTTATGAAGGATATATAAAGCTGTTTGAATATGCATAAGAGTCCCTGCATTCAATCTAGTGTCCTCTGTTCACATATGGGATTCTCTGAATATTTTAAATGAATAATGTATCAAAACATATGGCAAAATTCTTTCCTCTGTAACTCACCTAAAGTAGTTCTTGACCTCAATGTGTGTTTACTTAACTTGAATATGCAAAATATGTTCCTACTGGAATTCTGAGTGCAGGAGTATGAGTGGGACTTGTGGATAATATTTTCCCCCCAACTGACATCAAATTAACCCCTGAGATTGATAAATTACTCTTTCGTCTATCAAATAATTTTAATAAAACCTCAAAAATAAACATGAAACAAATTAATGTGGTGACCCCTTGCTCAAGCCAGTGACCTTGGGCCTAAGTGAGTGACCTTGGGCTTCAAGCCAGTGACCTTTGGGCTCAAGCCAGTGACCCTGTGCTCAAACTGGTGAGCCCATGCTCAAGCCCATGACCTTGGGGTTTCAAACCTGGGTCCTCAGCACCCCAGGTCAACACTTTATCCACTGTGCTACCACCCGGTCAGGCTAAATATCAGAATCTTTAAAGATTGGACATATTGCCACTTTCAGTGTGAGTAATAGGAAATGGAAACCTTAATACTATGTATCTTAGAATTCTACTAATATGACAGTTGTTGGTGTTCTTAGTGGAACAGATGGTAGAACTCCCATCAGAAATACACACACACACACACACACACACACACACAAACACACACACCTATCTGTGTATGGAAACATGCCCTACTGTGACTCATGGCTTGTTACAATAGAGCATGTGTTGACACATTTTGTGTATGTGTGTGTGTATGTGTGTGTGTGTGTGTGTGTGTGTGAACAAGGAGGGCAGCAAAAAGGGCTCTCTGTCTGTGAAATGACAAAATGTAGTTTTATTTATGTGAAGAAGGAAAGATTATACATTATGCAGAAATTCTTCCTTCAGTTATCTTGATTTAGGTATATTAATTTTGGATTTCTTCATTTCAGTAGTCACTGGTTCATTTTATGAGTATTTTCCCCAGTCATTTATGAACAAATATTTATTGAATTATTTTATTTATTGAAATAGAAGTCCAAAGGAGATGAGGGTAGCATTATTGTATGTCTACAGGCAAAATGCACTCATCATGCATAGAGTTCTCCAAAATCAGATTCCTGGGGAGATAGTGAAGTCTTTACCTAACCACGTTTGAATCTGACAAACCTTGATGTGGTATAGATGCTGTCATCAGAATCCTTTCCCACAGACTGACACATTCAGCTTGATAGAGATGACGTGGGAGAGTTGTGGGAAAATACTAATTTACTACTTTTTAAAAATTTCTTTTTGGTATCCCGGTATAATGCGGGACTGAAACCAGAAGTTTTCGAATTGAAGTACTTGATTTGAATTCTGGCTCTATTACTTATGAGGTGTGTGATTTGGGCGCAGCGGACATCAGTGGAGGAAGTAGGGAAAACAGCTGTGGTTTGGCTTGCTCACTAGCAAGCACTTTCCATGATTAGTGTGTGAACACGTGGCAGAGAGCCACATGTGCATAGCCTATATAAGGCTATGGCTACTTTCCCTCTGGGTGGATCGCTTGTCTGCCAGCATGAGGGGTGGTATTACTGTTCACTCGCCCACCGCTGTGAGAACCCAGTACACAGGAATGGCCCAGTGCTTTCTGCCTCTGCAGTTCCTTTACTGTCTGCCCGAATCCTACATGAACCTGCCTGGCCTCAACCACGGGCATCACAGAGGTCAAGAAGAATATCTGCATAGGTTTGTTGTGATTATTAAATAAGTTGAGCACCATGCTGGCCACTTGGTAATCAATCAACACATGTTGAATAATGGTTATTATTACTTGCTCTTGTAACTAAAGGTTTATGTATCGACCATAGGTGTGTTGCTGCTGCAAACTTTAAATCCAAATTATTTAAATTGCTTCTATGAGCTTCAAAAATATCCTCTTCTTATGTGTGTTTCTATTTGTGAACCACTTCTTGCTCAAGGAGACAGTGCTTCCTGGGATCTTCTGCTTCACCAGAAGTGTTTTATTTTGTGGAATTCAAACCAACACATCATAACCTGATTCTCTTAAGGGTAATTGCATTTGTTGGAGAATTATTAAACCCAGAGAAGTACAATTTCTGATATTTAATACCCTAGACCAAAGTGAAAGTTGAATTAAATCTAGGGAAAATGTCGTTTATTTTAAAAGATGAGCACAAGGTGATAAAAATAGCCTTTCAATTAATGCTTATACCCTTGGAGTCATACTTTGGAATTAATATAAATTAGTCCCCAGAAATCTATTTCAACAAGTCACTTGAGGGGAGAAAAAAATAATGTAATCATATCCCCTGAGAAATAACTTTTCTTCTTGATGAACTTGAGCTTTGGACGAGATCAAGAAACCAGGGATGAAACAGAGGTAGAAAAAAAAGTGAACGTTATTCTTAAGCAAGATGGTCCTCTTTTGATGAAATTTGCATAAATCTCAAAGTTCAATGGAGAAAAGTGGCCAAGAAAAAGAGACAAGTGAGATTAAAATTATTTAATAGAATTCAGAAGTCTTAGAGGATTAACAAGGAAGCAACAGAAAACTGCAAAGCCATTTCTGTACCCATAAGAAGAAAGCTATTCTGAAATCAAAGAAAGCAAAAGTCACTTCTAAAATCTATCCCTAGGAGAACAAGAAATTAAATTTGAGCTCAATTTGTATTGAACTTGGCTTCTCAAAATAAATTAGCTTAAAAAGATATATAAATTCACTTTGGTAGCAAGGTACCAGATTACGAGAAGACTTAGCATTTTTCATCCATCCTCTACCAATTCTTTTAAAAAATATTATTTAAGATTTCAACCCTAAGATAACTTCACCTTCCTGACAATTACTAAAAATAGTATCAAGCTACATAGTGATTGAGTAATTTCTTTTAATAACACACAAAGGAGTCATTCAAAATTGCAAGTTTGTTTCTAACTTAAAGGTAGAATGAGACAATAACTTTCTCTGTACTTGTACATTTGGTTTGCCTCAAGCATGGAGAAACCAAGAGTTCCCTTCTAAGTATTTTATTTTGCTATAATTTGTGTTTGTCTAGATGTTTATTCCTTTCTGTTTCTTTTTTAAGGCAGTAGGACATTTCCAGAATCCAAACTATTACTTTAAAGAGACGTACATAGGAAAGCAGTGTTATTCAGAATCTTTCATTAATTAAAAGTTGTTCATTAATGCTCCACCCACACGTAGCAGGAAGAAGCCTGTTAAGTGGCAGGACAGGTGGTTCTGATTCTGACCACGCCTGAAAACCAAGGTCACATGTTTCTGCTAAATGGATGGTCCTTCAGTATAATCACACATCCCTTCACCAAGGGGATACTTCTGAGAAATGTGTTGTTGGGTTATTTCACAATTGTGTGAAAGTCACTGCGTATTTACACAAACCTCAATGGTGCAGCTTATACTGTAACTGTAACTGTATAAGAGTGGCTGTTCAGTACATTCGTCTACACCGTTATCACTAGACACGCGAAATTAAAGCATAAGCCCCAACAGTGGCTTTTCTTTTTGCCACGCAAGTGCGTAACCTAACTTTGATTGGCCAGTCATCTACTACAAAAAGGCATCCAATTCAGCGAAGGCTCTGGAATAAACACTTTTCAGCCACAGGACTGAAGAGGCTCCGCCCACTGCGGGTCCTTTGTTGTAGAGATCTTGGTTGATTTCAATCACTGACTGTTTGGGGTAATTGTTTTTCTTTTTTCTCTTCAGGCTTTAACATCTCAGTCATCTGTTTTAAATTTATCATTAAAGAGAGAGCCCGTGAACCTTAGGCGCCACCCTGGAGTCCAATCAAACCAGAACCGGGGCCACGTGCACACCTGTGCTGCAGGTGTTGTCAGCTCTGGCCATGCTGGGCTCTCACACTGTTGCGCAGTCTACCCGAGAACTTGCTACATGTCCCTGGGCGCCCCTTCTATACTGCCGGGACTGTAAGTAATAAAGCATTTTTTGTTGGTTTGTTTTCTTAAACTTTACTAATGGCTTTCTCTGAAGGGTGTGTCTCGCAATCATAATAAGAACCGCAAAGGTTGGTCGAGTTGGAAGATGGGTTTAGGGCAGGGAGGAGTCCGTGCGGAGCTCACGAGGCAGAGGTGACTGCCCCCAGGCACGTCTAGCCGGTGGCATTGCTACCGGTAGACTGAGATGGCACAAAGCAGTAATGCTTTGCAATGTGACTTTCAGCCAGGCAGTGGGAATATTTCAGGTCCATTATCATCATTCAGGACCCAGGTCCCTCCTTTACCAAAACATTATTATGTGACACATGACCGTATTATGTGACACATGACCGTATAATGTGTAGAGCATGGGCCCTCTGAGGCCATTTATCCGGCCCCCAGCACACTTCTGGAAGGGGCACCTCTTTCATTGGTGGTCAGTGAGAGGCGCACAGGATGCATCCACACCCATAGTTCCCATTGAAATACTGGTCAGTTTGTAGATTTAAATTTACTTGTTCTTTATTTTAAATATTATATTTGCTCCCATTTTGTTACTTTAAAATAAGATATGCTCAGTGTGCATAGGGATTTGTTCATAGTTTTTTTTATAGTCTGGCCCTCCAACGGTCTGAGGGACAGTGAACTGGCCCCCTGTGTAAAAAGTTTGGGAACCCCTGGTGTAGAGTCAAAGGACAACACCCAGAGCGTCCCTTCAGAGACAGCACACCACTTTCCCTCTTCACTGAGACTTCACACAAGATAAAAGAAATGTTAACAATTAGGAAGCTAGGAAGGATGAGTAAGTTCTGGAGCTCCTCTTAAATGTGAGTGGAGTGGATGAGAATCCCCTTGGAATCTGGCAGAACATAATCTCCAGGTTTCTGGTGTGGAGACATAGGTGGGATTCAGCTGGCTTTCACCAGTTCGGCAGAACTGATACCTAATTTTTTGTCAAGTTTGGTGAACAAGCTGTTAAAATGCCACTTGTCATCAGGGTTCTCTTTAAGGTGGGCGCCTGGGCAGCCTGCCAGTGTGGAAATCACAAATTTACATCCTTTACTCTTTTTAACATTCATCTGCGCAACAGCGTATTCTAAGTGCCTATACTCATGTTCATTCCGTCCACAGGTGAAAAAAATTGCAAGTGAGGACACCAATCAAGAGGCAATATGGAAATATCATAAATAACAGTTTTATTGTTCTTTTGTCAGGAATTATATAATATTTTTCATTAATATTTCAGAACTCTTTCTTTTAACATAATCTAGTCTTGTGTACCTCTTTTATTGTTCTTATTTAAGTATTAAATACATGAAATAATAAACTACCTTTCAGTATATCTTTTTTTTATATACTTAAAACAGTTATTAAGGCAGGGAACCAGTTGTTCAATTCTTTAATCACAGCACTATGTGGAGACCATAACTGAAGAGGGCCGGTTAGCGTCCAAGGACTGGTATAGCTAGTTGCAAAGGATGATGGGGAGGTTTGGAAAACTGGGTTCTGGAGGGTACAAATATGCAGCCGATGAGGCACGATGACTTTTTCTCTTTCGTTCGTGTTACCGGTTACTTCTCTTTCTTTTTGCTTTTTTTTTTCTGGGGCATCAATTGCTTCGCAGCTATAAATTCTCTGTAGTAATTTCAGTTTGTACCCTTAGTGTTCTTTCCGTTCCCGTCTTCATTTTTCTTTCCTGAGATCTTATTAAGCTTTTCACTCCATAAATCTGAGCGCTCCATGCAGGAATCAGACACTCCGGTCCCTGGGTCCAACCTGGCCGCAGCCGTTCGTTTCTATGTTTTCTATGGCTGCTTCTGTGCGGCCACAGCATGGTGAAGCGGTTGCAATAGAGACCTACTGTTTATTATTCTGGAAAACTTCAGTATTCATTACCTGTCTCTTTACAGAAAAAGTGTGCCCAACCCTGATAAATTCACGACAGAGGGTATCACTGGGCTTACCTAGAATATTCTAAGTCCACAAAGTGGTCTCACAGTGATTGGCTGGATAGCAGTCAAGAAACTAAGATGGTTTGTTTTATTATTTCCTAAGTCCACGCACCAGATGGGGTGAGAGGCAGCCACTCCAGTTTCAGGAGCGGAGTGTTAGATACCAGACTGTAGTCAGAGAGGCCGATTCTCACCCTAACCCTGCTGAGCAGACAGCGAGCATGCAGTTGTTCATTTAAGGCTACAATTCTTTTCTATCAGCTCCAGTCTCGTGACAGAGCCTCTGGTCTGCTGCAGGCAGTGCGCTTACCGATAAGAATCAAGCTGATAAGGCATTAGAAGGGGATTATGAAAGCCAGCTTAATTAAAGACACTTCTATGGGATCATAAATAATCAGAGCAAGTTATTAACTTTTGACAACTGCTCATCCACACTGAGTTCGAATGACTTCTGGCCTATAAAGTCCTTAATCTAATTCCAAGTGAATGCAGTTCACGAAGGAAAACATTCTTTCTAACACATGGACTAGAATCAGCACAATTTTGAAAGCGAAATTTTCCTAAATATAACTAAACCTACTCCACATTTTCTTGTATTTATAACTTGGATCCCATTATTATTATTATTTCAACATAGAAACTTCACTGGCCAAGCAGTCTGATCTAGAAAAACGAGATCAGATGTTGCTTTATATTCTCTATGCTAGAGCTCACTGGAGTGGCTTACAGCCTCTTTATTCACTCAGTATGCCTCACTATTCACCATTAACAATTGATTTGCTGATTTCAATTGTTTAATAGTCATGTATTACCCACTCGATCATAAACTCCAAGTGGCCCCTAGGACCATAGTGTCCTCTGCCTGAACCCCCCAACATGCCTGCACCAGTGCCCTGCATGACAGATCATCAGCATGCTAGTTGAACTCACCACAGTTTGCTCTCCCTTCATTCATCATCCTGTCATTCATGTGTGGGCATCTAAGAAAGTTTTCTCAAGAGGAGAAACGTATTTTCTTTCTTTGCGTAGTATACTTATTTTGAGACTTCAACTCCTCTAATTTTGTTAATTTTTGTTTTCTTAGTTCTTAAGCGTGTTTGTTATATTTATAACTTGGATCCCATTATTATTATTATTATTTCAACATCAGAAACCAAACAAGATGAAGAGGGGTTATTTTGGAAAGAATTACCAAACTGGTTGATTTCATGTAGTTATTTGTTGGAGAGGACTTCTGTCCTGTGTTCTGCGTGCTTCTCCACATTAGTATAGTTTGTACCCCGTGTGTCATCTATACAATGGATTGATACATTATTTTGTAAAGTAGGAATGTGGAATCCGGAGGGACAGTTTAGGTCTAACTAATGTCAGGACCCCAGATGTCTGGAGCATTTAGTGACATACCGGAGGATTCAACATTCTGAGAGGTTTAGTAGGCACGGTCTAGAATAGGTTTTCCAAACTGTACTTCAGTTCGTAGATGTGGCAGTTCATGTTTGAGTAATTACATGTAACTCATTAGACATACTGTTCTTTTTCTTATTTAACTGTAATATTTATACTGACTACTTCTGGATCAGCTAAGTTGTGGAAAGAGTGCTTAAGTATTGTAAGTATTCCTCAACTCCAGAATTTGTTCTATTTATTTGTGTATGTACTAATTTCTGTTGGAGAAGCAGTCACTTCCTCTGGCCTTTGCAGAATGGCTTAGGAGAAAAATAGGTTCACTGTTCAGCCTGGCTAAGAATTCTAAGGCTCTTTCATGGCCTTTTTCTCTCTTGTGAGTGAATTCTTAAGATTGTGTTCTTTCTTTCCATCCTGCAAAGCCAGACCTAGTGCCAACAGCCTCTACTTGTTTTTCCTCGGTTGGTGCTCTAACTGCTAAAGTTTGTGTGTCTTCACCCAGTTCCGCGGATGGCTTGGCTTTCTGCATATGATCGTGAACCTTCTGCAAAGGCTTGCATTGGGGCTCTGTTGGGGCCTGCGCAGGGAGCCAGCCACAGAGGGGTAGGGGGTGGATCCGGGTGGTGAAGTGCACAGAGCTTTGGGGCACTCATGGGTCATCTGGCGGTTCCTGGTGGTCAGGTGTCCCAAGTGGCTAATGGGGTGTCTTTCAGATGAAGTTCGTGAAGCAGGAGGCTCAATGGTCATTTGGTGAGTAGTGAGCCTTGAGTACTGCGCTCCGGCTTCTCAGCCCCGGTGTGTGGGTCACCTCTGAGTTCTGGGTTGCATGAGAAAGAAGCGGGTCTCTTGGGCCACGTCCCACACCACTGGGAAGGCCAGGCCCTCACGGCAATCTCATTTTCCCTTGTAGGACAATGCCAGGGGGTCTCTCTTGGCACTGAACTGTGTCGCCGTGCAGGAGGGGGTGATGCAGTTACATTAAAACTGTCCTTACTCTCTCCAGTGCGTTTGTTCTCAGATTTCTTGCTGCCATGCTGTGCTGGGACTTCTCTGCTGGACCGATCTCCAACTCCCACAGCAGTACCTCACACTGATGGGCGGCTGCCGAACTCAGTTCTGGGGCGAGATGATGGTAGTTATCTTGCTATTGACGCTCCTTGGAATGTCTTGTTTTAAATGAGCACTCTGAAGTGCTGAGGAAGGTAAAGCAAATTAAGAAAACTTAAATCTGGAAAGGACGTTCTAGAAAATATCTTGAATCTGAGTGCTATCAGCCACCGAGATTTTTCATAACGGTGAACCAATGGCCTTGAATGGAAGGGTCCAGTTTATAGTGGCGCGAAGTGAATCAGACTCAGTTGAGAAACAGACTTCATGGGTGCCTGTTTGGAAATGGTGGGAAAGGGAGAAAGGCCCCGAGAAGCCTGAGTAAAGGAAGAAGGTGGGTTTTAACTGATTCATGCTGGTTTGTAAAAGGGTGTTGAACATACATGTATAACTGGCACAAAGATATCCCTGAAATGAAGGGGCTATTGTGTTCTCTGCACGGGCAGAATCACCATAGTCACTACTCCTTGTCCCTTTAATGGCAAGGAAAGTGCTATGTGTTTGCCTTTTCATTTCACGATGTGCACTCTTACGATAATGAGGGTGTCACTATGGATAGGAGAAACCAAAGGGTTGTCATGACAATGACGCGGGTGATGCGGTGGATGGAAGAGGGAGGGTGGTTAAGGGCAAGACAGGTAGTAGTTTTACAAGTTTGTCATAACCTTACTCCTGTGAGGCAGGTTCATGATGTTGCTTTCAGTCCTTCTCCCTTTAAGCTGCTGGCATAGACTGTGCTGTCCAGTGTCACCAAAGTTGTTGCCAGAAGACACACTGTCTTTAGCCTTACTGTGCGTCTTTAGCATCACATGACAGATGGCCGTAGGGGAGGTGTGGCTCTAGAGGACATAGGGAGCGTGTGCCGTCCCAGCGCTGGTTCTGTGTGTTCCGTTAGCCCAAGGGCAGGTCTACAAGAACACCATATTTGTGTACTAGGCAGTGCGTGTATGGAAACATCTTGTTTTTCAGATATGCAGTGTGACTTGAGCTGGCAATGAACAAAGCTAAATGGTACAGACACAGCTCACAGACTGCTCCTCTTTTTCTTTGTGATGAAAAGGACTGCAAATAAGATTTTAAGTATTTACAATCATCTAATAAAATGCTCCATGAGTATTTATGAAGTACTTCTTTAATTGGATAAGTTGTAATATTAATCAAAATCAAGACGACTGCATGGAGTTCTTCCAAGAACCCAGATCACAGACAGCTTTTCAGGTATTTCTCAATTCATTGATCCTCACGTTTAAGTTGTTTATCCCATTCTTTCTGAATGCACCTATGTGGCAGGAAGTGGAACCATCCCAGGGTGAATTGCTGTTTGCTGGTTTATTAGCTAAATCATGATGACTTAGGATATTGTTAATATTAAATAAAATCCCTTCTGAGTGAATATGCATGAATGCAATTGCATTATGTTATGATTTCCTCTCTGTGCTGTGATTGAGACCCTGTGGGAGGCCAATTGATACATCAAAGGCGATTTTTTATATACCCTCTTTCCTCTTCCTCCTCCTCCTCCTCCTCCCCCTCCTCCCCAGGGACCCCTCCAGGGGGCGGGGTGGGGACATAGTGCTCTAGGAAAGTGAGACAGACCATGTGGAACTGAATGGGGTCGGGGACTTTGAAACACAAAGGCATCTTTATCTTAAAAGACTTCTCTGCATTAGACCCTGAAAGAATCTCAGAAATAATCTAGGTTGCTTCAACTTTTGAAACCCAGTTTGATAATATAGGAAATGAGCTAATATTCCACAGGTGTTTTGAGACAGTGCAAAAATTTTTATAAAAAGGAATTTTTATTTTGTCTGTGTGAACCCTAAGTTGTCTTTTTTTTTCCCAGCAAAGTTGGTTTTGAGTCTATGGGAATTTTACAAACAAAATTTACAATTTACCCTCGAATTTTATTTTATCTTACTCCAGATGCACTCGTAAAGCTCCCAAGGGAAGAGAAGAATAGTGACCATGCAAAGTTAAATCAGACAACTGGTCATGATGGGAATTCTTTTCCAAAACGTCTAGTGACTATGTTGAGTTTGACCTGAGCTCTGTTTTCCTGGAAGCTAGAACAACAGTTAAACAATTTCCCCCTTCCTTTTGAGTTCAGACAATTGCTTCCTGCCAAGAATCACGCTCCCCCCACGTGACTTATGTAAAATTTGAAGACTTCTTATTTACCCATGCCATGCCAGATGTAGCCCTTTCAAAGTCCTCTTCCTTGTCTCATAGCTGATTAGTGGAACTGTTTGTTTCCACTGAAAATGTTGCCTGATCATCTCTCTCATCATTCCACCCAGTCATACTACTGCCTATAACCAATTCTTTCTAGACTTCTTGTCTTCAAAGAGGACCCAGGATTTGTTTTAATCGGGTATAGTAAGACACATAGCCAATGGAATTACTGTCATTGAATGTAGGTTTGAGGGACAGGAAGCATCAGGGTCAGCCAGGCGGCAGAAGGACATGGACAAGTAACACATGGACAAGGGCCTTTATGGAGGTATCTGCAGGAAGGAATGGATGAGGCAGGTGCGCAAGCTTAGGGTGGATAGTAGAATCATTTCAGCAGGCTCTGGGGCATAGAGGCTGTTTCATATGCCTGGTACCATTAGGGTAAGGGAACGTGGCCTAGAATGGGAGAGCCCAGAAGAGGCCGTGGTGAGGGGCATGTGCTTAGATAGCTTGCATATGAAATATTGTTATTCTACCTACTTGTAACAGCTGGAGTTATATTTTGATATTTATTTAACAAGTTAGCTTTCTTTTTTTTGTTAGTGGAAGATTTTTTAAAATTTAGATTCTTTGGCTAATACCTCTTATTTATTTATTATTATTTTTTAATATTACCAAATTAAATACCATGTGTAATGCTGTGCTATCTCTCCTTCTCCTCTTCCCCTCCTTTTCTTCCTTCTCTCCCTCCTTTTTTAATATTTATTTATTTTATTCTACCCTCCCCACTATCCCTCTCTCCTTTGGCAGCCATCAGTTTGTACCCTGTATCTATGGATGTTTCTGATCGTTTTGTTTTAGATTCCACATGTATGTGAAATCATACAGTATTTGTCTTTCTCTGACTTATTTCACTAAGTATTATACCCTCTATGTTCGCAAAGGGTAAGATTTCTTCTTTGTTATGGCTGAGCAATAGTCCATTGTATATGCATACCACCTCTTTCTTACCCACTCGTCTATCAGTGGACACCTGGCTGCTGCTTTTTCTTGGCTATTGCTCAGAAGGCTGCAGTTAGCATAGGGGTGCACATATCTCTTCAAATCAGTGTTGTTTTCTTGAGATAATTACCTAGAAGTGGAGTTGCTGGGTCCTATGGCAGCTCTATTTTGAATTTTGGAAGGAATCCTCATAGTGTTTTGGAACTCTTTAAATTTAAAAATGTTTGACTACATCTTATTCCTGGGGTTTGTTTTATTATTTTCTCAGTACCTAACTTAGTACCTACCTTATCAGGGAAGGCATGCAATAAATATGTTGATAAATTAGTAAAACCACGTTGTGAACAGGAGCAATTTACTTGTAAATATACAAGTAAATACAAATATTTTATTTAACACATGTATAATAATCAGTATTTTCATACTAAGGACTGCCATTATCATTATTGATATATTTTTATATCATTATTTTACCAAATGTCTATTATAAGATAGTACCATAGTTGTACTTTGACTTTTGCTTTAAACTTCTTATAGAGGAAATGAAACAATTTTGGTTAAGTTCTCATTATTTTTTGGAATGACAGACATGTTTATCTGAAGGAGAAATTAAAAGGGAAAAGAAATGAACTTACACTGTCCTCTCGAAGGGAACTGTTTTGTCCCCAAAAATGGTTTTGTGAAAACTCAAAGTGTTTTTATCTGGACAGTGTCCATATATATATATATATATATATATGATTATATATGATTGTCTATAGCAGCCACGATCAAGGATATTATATTAAAATCACAGCCGAAAGGGCTCCTGAATGTGTCTGCATTGAAGTTTCCCTTTTCCTTCCCTGGTTCTTCCATCAGCTCATTTTAAGAGGCTGACATGAATGTTCAGCGGTCTACATCCATGCTCCCTAGAAAAATCTTCGTGCATCTCTTTACTTATCCTGTGTGAAATGAAACCTCATTTTCGCTAAACAAAAACAAACGGAAGCCATCTTTCCCCACCTATGCTGCTCTCCTTCTCGTCTGTCCTCCCTGTCCTGCTAGAAAGAGTTTTCCTTTAATCCTGGGAGGGGTGGGAACCTGCTGTAGCATCTTAAGCATGTACTTACAATTTGAATTTTAAGATCAAAATACTTAGCCTGGATGGACTTTCTCTGTCACCATATTATTCTTGGCTTTCTGCTCAAAAGTGGTTTGCCGTTCCCATCTCTAGCTCTTTATGAGCATCAATCAGTTCCTCTATGGACAGACAATTTTCTGTGCTCATTAATTCACAGTGGCTTACTATAGTTTTTCCAGATACCAGCTCAAAAGAGTAGGAACATCTTGCTACACTGCTTTATGGGGTTCGGTTCTAAAACATGCTCATAAATTATTTCCTCCGTGAAAAATACTAGCACTTTATTTGTATGATTTAAAAAAAAAAATTCCAGTGCCTGTCATCTATACTAGATGGTGGCATTCATTAAGGCTGGAATATTTTCTGCCTTCTTCACCATTTGTATCCTCTGTGTCCCGTATACTGCCCGGGATGAAGTAGGCACTCAATGAACACCTGTTGAATAAAACTGACTTGTTACCCCAAATCACTAAACTTTGAAGATATTCAGTTCTAAAATATAATTTATAAGAATATTCAATTCATGGCTCTTATACAAATATAATATGCAACCTATCAAAGATGTATGTAATATGTATTAATGGTGTACCAGGAAGATACGAAAACTGGGTTCAGAGTTGAATTAAAGGTCAGAGATATAATCAGGCAATCAGGAATACTGAAAGGAATATAATAGATGTAAAACTAGCTAAAATACTAATGGGCAATAAGATGGCATGTTGGGAGTCAACTTTCCTACAGAATGGAAAATTTATTTTTTGCAGACAGCATTTATTTTTATATCTGTGGACAATGATCTTTTGCAGGATATTCAGTTTTCTACAACTTAACCCCTACCCTTATGGAGGAACCAGTCAAAAGATAATTAAAGGTGCTTCCCTGTGGCCCTGGCTGGATAGCTCTGTTAGTTAGAGCATTATCCAGAAGCTCAGAGGTTGCCGGTTCAATCCCTGATCACGGCTCATACAAGAGCAGATCAATATTTCTGTCTCTCTCCTCACCTCCCCCTCTAAAAATCAATACAATAAATGTTAAAAATAAATAAATAAGGGTATTTACCTGTGGAATAACATATTTTTAAAGTGTTTGACACTTTTCCTGAAAATTAAAAAAAAGGTTCTATATACTTTTGTAGATATTTTTAGTTTGATCCTCATCTTCATCCCAGAAGCCTGGCTGCTATTTGGGTCAACTTACGGCTAATCCTGTTAAGGATTAATCTTTCGATCTGAGATCTAAGAATCTGCCTCTTAATCCAACTGCTGAAAAGTATTTTGATTCTTTTTGCATCAGTTAAGAATTCAGAGCACCCAGATAAATAATGTTGCCAGGAAGAAAATGTCATGTAATTCATCCATATTTGTCACTTGTGTCTCTTTCTGGGGGGCAAGACTGAAAGTATGGGAAGACAGCCAAGTCACTTACATAAGTGCTTCACTGAGTCTATTTAACTGACCAAGGGTGTGGTCATAGAAATGATCATACATACAAATATTTTTATGAAAACGAAAATACAGGCCAGGGTGGTTAAGTCTTCAAGGCACGTTAGCCCGCTGGCAAAAGGAGAAATCATTCACACCAAAACTAGCACAGCTCAACTTCTCCAGTTGACGGCTATGTGATCTGGAGCAAGTGACTTACCTTCTGTGCGCTATCATACCAGAAATGATATTCTCATTGTCAAACCCCTCGATGACCCTGGAAGTCCCGATGCTCTGCACCCCTAGGCCACATTCTTGGCTGAGTCTGCAGCCTGCTGCCTGAGATCTTACCAGCTGGGCTTGCAGGGAGACCTCCACTGGGAGGCTCTTTCCTGGGCCACTCGTCAGGGAGCAGGGGTCACTTCCTCCACTGCTGGAAGAACCTACGGCCCTGGGGTGTTTGTCATCATGCTGGTATCTCCCTTCCCTCCCCTTCCCTTCCCTTCCCTCTCCTCCCCTTCCTTTCCCTTCCCTTCCCTCTCCTCCCCTCCCCTCTCCTCCCCTCCCGTCCCCTCCCCTCCCCTCCCCTCCCCTCCCCTCCCCTTCCCTTCCCTTCCCTTCTTCCTTTCTTCCCTTCCCTTCTTCCTTTCTTCCCTTCCCTTCTTCCTTTCTTCCCTTCCCTTCTTCCTTTCTTTCTTCCCTCCCCCTCCCCCTCCCCCTCCCTTCCCTTCCCTTCCCTTCTCCCTTCCTTTCTCCCTTCCCTTCTCCCTTCCTTCCTTCCTTCCTGTGCTGGTTCTCCTCTGTGTGACGCCAGACTACTTTGCACCCCTGCTGACCCTGCTGGCTGTCCCAGAAGCCTGTAGGGGATGACCAGCATCTGGAACTTCATGCTTTCTGGCTAGCTGCTGTCTTCCGTCAGTGAGTGTTGGGCAGGTGATTAGAGGATGGGGAGGAAGGAGAGTAAGGCTACAATAGTCAGTCTTCTGGTGTCATGCTTGCTGTGTTCCTGTGGGTTGAGTGACTCTCCTAAAGGCCACATCCCTGTCAGGAGGTCCTTCCGGGCCGCTGCCTCTCTGAATTCTTTTCCTCCACGTTGAGGCCTCAGAGTGTGATGGGTCTGCACTTTTGCTAGCCTTGGTGCATTCCACCGGTCACGGTGCTTCTCCTTCAGTGATGCCCATATAGTCGCACAGGCTTTATTGAGCTCTTCTCAGTGGGCCAGTTTGAGCATGCTAGCATATTACTGCTGGGACCCTAGCTGCTACATTGCAATAAGACCCAGTTTTGAGAGCCATTGACTTCAGATTGCTTCTTCTTTACCCTGTCAACCTTCTGGTCATGAGAAAGGGCTGACTCACTGGGAAAGATGAAAACAGAGAGAGTACCAAGTTAAATAAATTGTTTTGCTACATCATAATAAACCAGGTCCCTCCCTCTTAGCTGACTTTATCTCATACCGCATCTTATAAAAAATCTTTCCTGTCTCTTATCTCAAGTCTTTCTCAAAGGGCAGAGAGACAGTGCGTCAGTGCATTTGGGACAGCGGCAGGATGTTGAAAGTATACATTGTCCATGTATTAGTGTATTTGGCAGTCACTCTTACCTTCTCCTTAATTACACTTGGCCTTATGGGTATCTGACTCCATCTATGTTCAGGCTGTCAAAACACAATGCTGTGGACTGGGAGGTTTAAACAATAGCAATATATTTTCTCATAGTTCTGGAGGCTAGAAATCAGAGGTCAGGGTGCTGGCATGCTCAGGTTCCAGTGAGAGCACTCTTCCTGACTTGTAGACTGTCTTTTATGGCTCAGAGAGAGTAAGCTTGTTCTCTCTTCTTCTTCCTCTTATAAGGGCACTAATTCCATCATGGGAGCCCCACCCTCATGACCTCATCTGAATCTAACTACCTCCCAAAGGCCACATCTCCAAATATCGTCATATTGGGGGGCGTGGTATTAACATATACATTTTAGGGGAACATAGACATTCGGTCTATAGCAGACTCTTAATTTATCAGCTGTATTAACTTGTTTTATTTTTCTTTAAGCTTTTCTTTCAATTCTTACAAGATAAAGTAGTAGTCTCTATGTTCTCCTTCCTTTAGCAGGAGGTCCTTCCCTTTCCTATTTTATGTGATCTTCTTCCACGCCCCTTAGTGGTTCCTGTCATTATCACATACCATGCTTTATTGCGTGGCTATGCGTCAGTTTGCTTTTAGGCTGTTATCACATGAGCACTTAATAACAACAACAACAAGAGCTTTACCTTGCTGACCTCTGGTTCTACATCCATGGCTTCATGCACAGGTTTCAGTTAATCCTCATCGTAACCCAGTGAACAAAGGATACATGAATCACTGTTTCCAGGTACGTTAACTAAGTGGGAGTTACTTGCTGAAGGTTATACTTTTAAGAAGCAGAGGAGTTGTACTGCTGTGCTTCACTTTGTGCCCAAGCCCTTAGTTACTTAGGTAATACTCGGTGGTATACTTACCAATATTAGTATTTTAAGAATGAACAAGATATTTCCATAGTTGGAAAGAACAGGAGATGAATGATCCTTAAAAATACTATGAAAACAACATTCTTTGCTTGACATTAAGTTAGTGAACAAAGACATGGATGCAGGGAACAGACTGACAGCTGTCAGGGTGGGGCTGGATTAGAGAAGGTGAGGGAATTAGCCAAATAACCCATATATATATATATATATATATATACATATATATATGTACACACACACACACACACACACACACACACACACACACACACTGCATAGACACAGGTGATAGCCAGAGGGCAAGGGGGTTGGGGAGGTGGTAAAAGTGGGCAAAGTGGAGGGGTCTGGGGATGGAAAGAAACTATGTTTGGGGCAATGGGCTCATGATGCTAGATGCAGATGGTGTTTATTAAGTTGTACACTTGAAACCTGTATGGTTTTGTGAACCAATTAATAAAAATCAAACAAACTATAAAAACAACATGCCTTACATGACATAAACTCGAGGCAATTAGAGAGTTTTGAAAGTCTTCCAAACATAAACAGGCAAAAAGTTCCCTATGAAACTGCACCAAGTCCGCTTCTGCGTCTTCCTCTTGGAAGTGGCAACATTACCAGAGATCTTACCCAGAGGTCCAGAAGGCTGGGATCTCCTTGGACAGAGCCCATGTTTTTTAGTCTTTCTTCAGAGACAGGAGGACCACAGTCTCCACAGTGGTCGATGATCACAAGGATCAATGAATGTACAAAGCAAAGGTTTCAAACCTCTGTGCTGGCTAACAGAGAACAAACGGTGTAATCACCCCCAGACCCCCTCAGGCTAGTAGGTAAATATTTACTATCTATACTTGCTTGGATTTCCATAGCTTAATTTTAGGATTCATTTTTTTCCCAGGAATAAATTAACCCAGTGCTTTGTTTGGTTATTGGTTTGTTTTCTAAAAACAGAATGCAAATTTATCAATCTACTTTGCCACACTAAGATGATTAGCATATTTGAAGTCTTTGTGGAGAGCAAATACCCTTAGCATATGAGCAGAAAATATTTAATCAGAGCATAAGAGAGCAGTAGGAATAATGAAAAATAAATGAATTGGACTGATCAAGTGCTATAACTATATTTTTTAACAAATATTAAGCCTTTTAGTAGGTCACGGACCTCCGCAGACCTCAGTATCCTCATCTGAAAGAGGATTAAATTATATGAGGTCTCAAGTTCTTTGAAGTTCAGATGATTTATCACTGCACGAAATCATAACCTTTCCATTGATTTCTTACGCACAAATATGCCACCTCCTCTCTCCTAGTTTCAATGCCTAGAAGGTGAGGTGCACTGTATCTGTGCCACTTGAGAAGTGGTCCTGGCTCTCATCTATACCAAAAAGAAGACAAGTATCTATTGTCACCTCAAGACCCCTCCATTTTCTTTTTTTTTTTTTTAATATTAACTGTTTTTTTCACTTGCAAATGGAAGACACCAATCCCAGCCAGTGGCTAAACTTCCCTTCCTTTTATTTCCAACTAGCAATACAAAGAAAACTGAATTGTTGGAGTGAACGCAATAAACAATCATTTGAACTCAATAGCCAAATAGGAGGTATGTGGCAGTTTAGCTAATAATTTACTAAAGCCACCAAAAGCTGGGGCCCATCTCTGCTCACCTGTATGAGATTCCTGCACCTTTTTTTTTAGTTGCAAGAAATACCTGTCCGTTTGTTGGGTGGGTGGTATTTATTCTTCTCCTGGCTTTTGACAAACTTATAAAAACAGAAACTAATTCCCATGGTCTTCAGGGGAGATGATTTGTCAGATGTTACAATGTCTATCGAGGCATGTAGCTGCCTAAATACCACATAGATATAAGAGCTGGATTTTGGACAGTTCATGCACTTGATGCTGAAATTGTTCATGGTGTTGTCACAGGGAGCTTGTCACTGCCTCTTTCCAGATGGCCTTCTCTAAGTCGGTGGCATCTTGTGTTTCTGCTATTACAAAGTCAAATGATTTGCTATTGATTTTGCTTTGAACCCGAAATAATATGGTGTTGGCAGAAACCAGAATGAATGTGGATCCTCGTGTTGCCCTGGGGTGTTTTCTTTTTTCAGACTAAGCCTTTTTCCCATGTAGCCAATGTGGGTTATTTTTAAAAACTAAATAAATTTGAAAGGATTTCTGTTATCTTCTTGTTCCCAGTAAGACCAGAATTTTCAAGGTGCTCTCTTAAGATGAGAAAAAACCCTCAGACATAAATAATCCTACTGGAAAGATTATATGGGATTTGGGATAATCCCTATTTTTTTTTCCACAGTTTTATCTTTGACTTTCATCAAACTAAATCAATGAATATGACTAGTATTGGGGATCTTCTTATCTTAATGGACTTTGAAAAACATCAGCGAAAGCTTGTTATATTTCTAATTTAGAATCCTAACTCCCCTTAATGAAATGTGTTCCTAAATTCTCACCCGTTATTTACTTTGAAAGGATTTCTGTGGCTTCAGAATTTTCTTGAGCTAAAGATGAGAAATATGTTTGTCAATTTTCAAGGAGATTGAATTCTCCTTTAAAATATTTATTTGCATTATAATTATATTTTTTTTCTCCTCTCTTAATGGAATTACTTTTTGACAGTTGCTAAGTAAACTTTCCCTTTGTCTCCCTGGGTTTAAAGTCTGAATACTTTTTAAAATAGACTGGAAAAGGATGACAACAGTTAGAGGTAAGGTTCATCAGGCACTTACTATGTGCCTGGCTCTTAGTTTAGTGGTTCATTCTTATGCATATGCACACAGTTCTTATAGCAACTCCAAGGAGGTAGGATTCTTAATATCCCATTTCAAAGTGGGAATATTGAGGCTTTGGGATCTCAAGTTCCCCAAGGCTACACTATTAAACAAGTGGAGGACTGTGGATTTGAACCCACTTTGTCAAACCATTGTATCAACCAGGAAACTTGCAGGAAATGAACAGCACAATCTAACTGGGTACTTCTGAAAAGTGTTTAATACACTTACCATTTACAAAGAAGGGACAGAATTCAGGGAAATCACTAGGTGTAGTGAAGATCTGGAATAGTATGTGCAAGGAGTTTCTTCAATCTGGACATCTGAAGATACAGCAGGAAGAAGTGATTATTAGAAATCCCAGAGAGTGAGCTGGGCCCCCTGGTGGAAGTTGTTCTTTGATCCAGCCTGGAAGGATCCCTTGGGAGGGAGTACATGATCTCCTGCTTGTGTATGCAGTCAAATGAACTTAAAAAAAAAAATCCAAAGAGTCATTGACATAGTCTATATTGAGCCACCAAGAACACAGAGCAGGGTAGAGAAGGTTGGGGGCCGGCGGGGGGGAGTCAGCCTACTGAAGTGAATTGTAGATATTCAAGAAGCTACTCCTTCTATGATGGGATGTTTGTACCACCAGTGTCAAGATTCTGAGAGTGCATGCAAAAAATTCAGATTGCCAAGTTTAAGGGAAAATGCCTGAGAATCGGACTTCAATGTTTGGGTGAGGAAGACCAAGTGCTAATAAAACTTACAGAGTGGCAAGTGTTTGTTCCCTACAAAGAAGAGCTACCTTGTAATCTGAGCTGTTGATCTATGACTGAGATCATCTTAGCTGTTCTTATTATTGGAGGTGTTCAAGCAATAAATATTTGGTGACATAATAAGTGTAAAATGCTTTGCATGTAAATTTAGGTGATGATAATGATGGCAACAATGAGGAGGAGGAGAGCCACTGGAGTTTATCTACATTGAAAAACTGACCTGTAAAATGTTAAAGATATTAATAGTGAAGAACGGGAAAATTATAATTATGCTATTTGGCAGCTAGAATATATGAAAGTGCCATGCTAACTTCTTTATTTCTCCTTCTCTGTTGTCCTCCACAAAAACCCTGGTACATAACTGTGAGGATCCCCATAAACAAATGAGGAAAGAGAGGCTTAGAAAATTGTATAGAAAGTAGTCAGACTGTAGGCATTTTGACCCCAGAACCTAAATTCCTATTTCTACTGTAGGGTCGGGGGCCACCACCATTGTGGCCATTCACATGCAGGTTCTCATTGGATTTGGGCAGACAAAAAGGAACAGTGGAGCCAAAAAACGGCAGGCCATTCCTTTATTCTGGCCTTGCAACTGGCCTGCGAGTAAACACACAGGGAAAACACTTCCCTTAACTCAGGGCTCCCAAAGCCTTCACACGTTCTCCGGTTCCGCAACCAGGAAAATATTCTCAGGTTCCTCCTAGAATCAAAGGCCCCCACATGTCTCAGTAGGGCTCCCAGAGCCCCTCACCTCTGGTTCCCTACCTGCAAACCTCTCTCTCTCTGCAAAACTGGCTGCTTCTCCAGTGTGTAAGGAAAAGGTGTTTGCCCCTCTTGTATTGGTTGTGGGCAATAGACCGGCATGTGCCTGTGTAAGCAGGATGCCGTGTGTAAGGCCAGTAGTCGCAGCCATCACAGCCAGACATGGGCAGATAAGTAAAAACACACAGGGCACCAAAACCCACTCACACATTCTCCGGTTCCACACCTGGAGAATCTTCTCCGGTTTTCCCTAGAATCAAAGGCCCCCACCAGTCTCAGTCACCTCTGGTTACCCATCTGGGAGCATGGCTTCCTACTCTGCAAAACTGGCTTCTCTCTCCTTTTCTTCCATCTTGTCTTCCTCCTCTTTTTCCCCTTCTTCGTCTTAAAACTTTTTGGTGCAAAACCCCTCCTGTAACAATATTAACATAACAATGGCCCTTCTCAAGCAGGCAAGAAATTAGCAATTTCACAGATCACATACTAGGGCAGCGGTCATTTTTAACAATAAAAGTGAGCAAACGTAAAAATCACATTTTACAAACTTATTTGCCCAACATTGTGGCTTCCAGAAGTCAGCTATTTTTTGTAGCTAGCCACCAGGAAATTGATTCTAAGTTTTAACGTGCATTTAGGAATGTGAGCAGGCTTTTGTTGATTTTGACCTATGGCTCTGTTAACTGATCAACTTCTTAACCTTCTCCACCTTCCTGACCGCTGTGATTTAATTGAAAACATTTCAAAATTTTTCTCTTGTTGTGCCCTTTACTATCTACTTCACTTCCAAGGCAGACATCACTAATTGAATACAGAACAGGTTTATACCTAGGATAAAAACTAATCTTGTTCAGGGTCAACAAGTAAACAAATGCAAGCCGTCAAGTTATTATTAAGCGAAATGACTCTTTTTTGACAGGCTGAAATAGGACAAAGATATTTCAGGAAGGCTCTGGATCCTTATGTTTGATCATGTAAAATTCTATAGTGTGAAGTATGCAAAAAAGTTCCCCAAGACTTTTGGAAGCTTAGAGAGCCTTTCCTGTTCTTAAATTTAGTTGCCAAACAATTCTCTTTGTGCTAATGTCCTTATTTCTCTTCAGGACTGCAGGTTAGCAGTGCCTAGGAAGAGTTCAGATCTCAGTAGAAATTGGGAGCTGGGCATTTTTGCTTTGCTTCTTTCAGGGCAATCACTGGAGAGTGATTCATTTGTATAATAAAAGAGCAACTTGAGAGGAAATGGTCACAGTGTTTCAAGGGCGAGGAGCTTTTTCTTTCTTTCCTGCCTGTGCTAGACTGTGTCAGGAATGAAGGGCTTTGAAATCATCACGACTGCCCGCCCGCCTTTTGCAAGAGTCTTCCTCACCATTATCACCTTCAGAAGAGACGGGGGGAACAAATTGGAAGTCAGTTTTGCGAAATTTCACAATGAACTTGAATATTGAAGATTCAATTAGACACATTGCTTTGACTGTGTTTGTGCAGCTGTTGAAATGTGTGGTCTGTGAAGGGATTTTCAGCTATTAATGTAAGAATGAGGAAAAAAAGTGTAAAGCCAGTAGTCGTGGCCATTACCACAGCCACCTGGCCAGTGCAGGTTTGCATTTGATTTGCACAGTCGGTAATGAAACAACGAAGCCAAGAACTGGTGAGCCATCAGCTTTAATTCTAGCTTGCACCCAGAGGGCAAGCAAAAACACACACTGGGCTCCAAAACCCACTCATTCAGTGCTCACAAAGCTACTGACTTATCCGAGTTTCCTAGAATCAAAGGTTTCTAGCTCACCAGACTTATTCACCTCTGTTTCCCATCTCCTCTTGCACAAACTGCCTTCTTCCTCAGCACTCTGCCATCTTGGCTGCTTCTCCTCTCCTCCACGTGGCCTTAATCTGCTCTTCTTTCTAATGCTAACCTCAGGAACCCAGAGAGCAAGCTCCCAATCTGCCCCACTTTATAGTGTAGAACCAAAACCTTTAATCCAATTATACAAACAAGAAAGTCTCTGATACAAAGTCACTTATCTGAGGCATAATGGGAGGATTCCTCCTGAGAGTGCACCACCCCACATCATCCAATCAGTCAAGGGTGTAGGGGAAAAGCTTACTCTTAAAACTAAGCCTTAGGCTATAATGACCCGACCTGCTTACAGCCTGTCCCCCACACCCAATAATATAATTACATCTATCCCAAGCATAAGGACAACCAATATCACCTGGGCAATGGGCTGCCCCATGGGCAGCGCCATCTTTAACAAAGTGAGCATAATATATTTTATCTGCCCAACAAAAAGTCCATGTGATACTTTATGACTTATCATACTCATCGCTTTATTATCCAGCTGTTGGGCAAATGAGTTTGTAAAATCTGTATTTTCTGGTTTTGCTCACTTTTGTTGTTAAAAATGGCATTGTTCACATGAATGGTCGTCGCCCAGGTGACACGGCTAATTACCTTCATGCTTGGTTATGCTAATGTGTGCTGGAGGAGGGGTTGTCCTGCTGAAAAGTTTTAAAAGAAGGATGTAAAGCCAGTAGCCAGGGCCACCATCACGGCCGCCTGGCCCATGCAGGTTCGCATAGCATTCAGACAGACGGTAATAAAACAATGGAGCCAAAAACTGGTGGGCCATCATCTTTAATCCTAGCTTGCACCCGGCAGGCAAGTAAAAACACACACTGGGCTCCAAAACCTACTCATTCAGTGCTCACAAAGCTACTGACTTGTCCGAGTTTCCTAGAATCAAAGGTTTCTAGCTCACCAGACTTATTCACCTCTGTTCCCCATCTCCTTCTCTCTGCACAAACTCTGCACAAACTGGCTTCTCCTCCGGCACTCCACCATCTTGGCTGCTTCCCCTCTCCTCCACGTGGCCTTACTCTGCTCTCCTACAGCATGGGCTTCTCCTAGAATGCAATCACTCTTCTCTCAAACAACGTGATCTCTCTCCTTTTAAAACCTTTTGGCTTGAAAGCCCTCCCCCAACACACATTAATACAATCACGCCCATTCCAAGCAGGGATGGCAGGGCAACGAATGTTATCACCTGGCCAATGGGCTTCCCCGTGGGCAGCGCCATCTTTAACAAAGTGAGCATAATGTATTTTATCTGCCCAAGAAAGGAGATAGAGGCCATCTTGGAGAGAGGCCATCTTGGAGAGAGGCCACGTGGTTTCAGGGAAAGAGGTAGCCAAGATGGAGGCATGCAGAGAGAAGGAGATGGGGAACAGAGGTGAATAAGGCTGGTGTGGCCTTTGATTCTAGGGAAACTTGGAAAAGATTCTCCTGGTTGTCATACCGAAGAATGTGTGAACACCTAGGTTTTGGTGCCCATGTGTTTGTTTTTACTCGCCGCCCGAGTGCGAGGCTAGAAATAAAGAAAATGGCCCACCAGTTCTTGATTTTGTTGCTTCATTATGATCTATTCTATCCAAATCAAATGCATGTGAGAGGTGGCTGTGATGGAGGCCACGGATACTGGACTTAACACCAGCCTATTTCTTTTATAGGAGAAACCTTTTTTTTTTTTTTTACATATAAATAATCATCCTGATTTACAGCTCCAGGGAACCAATTTGAATTCTTGTACTTTTATCTTGATTGTGCAATGCAGGACTCCACAACTCTAGAATTCTGGGACATTTATCTGTCCATCTATATCACCTTGACATGCAACTTATGTTTCCTTTAAAAATTTTTGTAACTATCTCCTCTACTGAGAAGTAAACTCTGGAAGATAGGAACTCTTCATCTCATCTATGCATGTTGATACTTGCTAACATAATGCTAAGCATAGGGTAGGACTCAAAACTTGTCCTCGAAATGATGGTCAGCTAAAGGGAGGAAATACTGTCGAGATGCAGAATGGACAAATAGAGCCGTGGTTGAAGATGTGGGTCCTAGACCATTTATCTCCTTCCATGAAGGTTACGGCCACAGCAGAGCTTACCGACATAAAGAAATATGGCAAAGTTAGAGAAAAGCATGAATTTTTTTGGAATAGACCTTGATCTTTTCCAAGAAGGAGAATGAACAGTTTGCTCATACCCTACATCTAACCTTCCTGGAATTCAAACTTGTGAAACCTGGCTCCAACCTTAGCTAAATCATAACATCTCATACCCACCAGGGCCATTATAACCAAAACTGTCTCTCTGCTACAGCTCCAAATTAATCACCTGTTTCCCACTCAAAATAGGACTTGAATAAAACCTGTAACATCTAACTTTTATAGACTCCAGAAAAGACAAAATCAGTATCAGCTCAATTCTTTTCTTACTATAATTATCACCACTCCCCAAATTATTTATAAACTTTCTTGGGAGGAAAAAGCTTTTTGAATTAATCTAACCATCTTGGATTCCCCCTAAGACCCAGTACGGTGGGAGACATATGGTAGTACTTAAAAAACACTCTTACTTGACCTACTTCTTACACACTGGTGGGAACTGTTTTTTACTAGGTTTTTCCAAAAGAAAAAAAGAGCAAACAGTTTTTTTCTTCACATTCTCAGTTCTCCCAGTGGCAATTCTCACTGAGGGAAGACTAGAAATTAAGGCCTAAAATTGAACAACCTCCCTGAAGTTTAGGTAAGGGTTTTGAATGGGGCAAGAATGACAAGCTGAAAAGAGTTGATCAGAAATTTTTTGTTGAATAAATGAATATAGTAGGCACTGGGAATATAAGGTTGACATGAAGATTGATATGATTATTGTCATTAACTGATTTAGGATAATGCCATTCTTCTGTGCTATATACTGACTGCTTTTTCGTATGATAAAGATTCTAGGCCCTCAAAGTTCTTGTCAACTTCCTCTACACAGTCTCTAGATGTCTCTGGAAGCCTTTATTCTCACCGCCAGTTTCTACCTTCTCATAAACTGTACATATAAAAACACTAGAGTCTAGTAAAATTATAACCTCTTTCTAAAGAGTTCCACAGTGACTTGAGATATATAAAAAATGATTTATCCAACTGAGTCTCTATGGAAACACATCACATTTCATAAGATATTTTAACTTTTTTTTTTAAGGAAGAGGTATAAGTTGTGGATCCCAAAGCAGCAACATACAGTAATTGAAGGCAATGCTATGGGTTTGCAGCACCTGTAAATTGTATGTTAGAGATCTCAGTGGAGCAAGCAGAAAATGAAGAGGAAAAGTTAGTGTTAAAAATAAGGGAAAAATAAAATAAAAAGGCAGGGGTGATGTGCCCACTTTCAGATGTGGCACATTAAAAGTGGCAAAATTATTGTGGCTATGAAAAAGATAAAAATGCTTTGTCAAGCTCTTACAGTAAAGTTACGATAAAACTCAATCAGAAACAGACTTTTGAAATGTGGCTGGGAAAGGAATTGAATTTACTTCTGATTAACTTCTGATGGCCTTCCTGATGGGGAGAAAAAAATAATTGGCCTTATTTGGGGGACCAGAGTAATTCCAGATAAATAATTCTTTCACTGAGATAAAAGTCTTTGGTGATTGTGTTCTGAGATGAGGTAAGAAAATTCATGATGATGTAATAGACTCAAGCATATTCATTGTATATCAACACCCATTGATTGTGTGAGGGAGGCTCACAATCCATTGAGGTCAGATGCAAACATGAGTGTTGGGCAAATGAGTTTGTAAAATTTGTGTTATTTGAGTCTGCTCACTTTTATTGTTAAAAATGGTGCTGGGCAATGCCAGGCATGTGTCTGTGATATTACTAATTACCTCCCTACTTGGGAAGGGCCATTGCTATGCTAATGTTTCTGGAGGAGAAGTTTTTGGCACCAAAAGAGTTTTAAAAGCAGAGGAGAAGGAGAAGGAAAAAGAAGGAAGCCATTTTTGCAGAGTGAGAGCAGAGAGAAGGCAGAGTGCTGAAGGAGAAGCAGTTTGTGCAAAGAGGAGAAGGGAGAAGGTGTGCAGATGGAGAACCAGAGGTGGCTGAGACTGGTGGGGGCCTTTGATTCTAAGAAAAACTGAGTGTGTCAGTAGCTTTGTGAGCTCTGAGTGAAAGGGAAGTGTTTTCCCCCTGTGTGTGTGTTTACTGGCCTGCCAGTGAGAGGGTAGATCAGGGGAATGGCCCACCATTTTTGGCTCTGCTGTTTCTTTACTGCCTGCCCGAATTTAATGTGAACCTGAACCTGCATGTGAATGGCCACAACGCCAGCAACTACTGGCCATACAGTGAGTTAATACTGTTACGTTACTTCCATTATTGAAAGTTTTCTTCTCTAAGTTATTCTAACTTCTTGGATGTTTTTCTTTTGAAGAATAAAAAATGGCTAAGCAGAGCCCACATGTTCAAGTAGTTAGAGTTAGAGGCTGGGACTTTTGTTATGTAAGTTTAATAATATAGTCTTCATTTTATCACTGGCTCATGAAGGATTCCAATGTCCCATTTGGTGAGCTTAATTATCCCCTCTGGTGTTTTTCCATATTCTATGCTAAATATTAAGTCATGATGTTTTATCATTGAGTGTAACTGTGAGGCCATAAAAAAAGAAAGTAGTGTAAGCCTTTCAAAATTGCAATTTCCAAAAAGAAAAAGGCTTTAATAATAAACACATCTAACTGAAGACACTTGGTATTAAGCTAGGGGCAAGGATTGGAAGGGTGGCTCCGTGAACCTTAAGTGTCCCAGTGTGATTTATGCAACGTGATTTTGCCCAAGTAAACTCTTCTTTCACGAGCCATTTTCTTGGTTAACAAAAGATTATTATCGGGGAAGAGCAAGTTGAGACATTAGTTTCTGTCTCTGGCTTTGCAGTTTCAGTTTGGAGTAACCAATTAAAAATGGAAAAGGTTATGGAACTGTTGCATCAGTAGTCAGATGTACAAATAATTGTGTTCAGATATATAGTGAAGTATATAATTAACGTCTATGGATTATGGGGTGCCAGTAAATCAGAGATTTTTAAAAATATCAAGGAGAATAGAGTTGGGTAATTTACATTAACAATAGAAAAATTCACCATTGCAGATCCGTTCTTTTGGTTTCTAATAACAATAAGGAAGATAGAAAATATTTTCGGTTTGACCCAGCCAGACTTGGATGGAGTAGGCAGTGGGCATGAATTAATCACCATCACAGACACAGAGAAGAGGAACAAGGCAGAGTACAGAGAAAGGAGATGGGAGAGTATTTGGGAAAGTCGAAGTGTCACAGGGTGTCATGAAGTTTTGACAAATTGTCCTGAGATGGTTTTCACGACATTTCATTTACTCACATATGTTCACCTGAAGCCAGGGAAGTGGTGACTTAGCTTGAATATTCAAACCAGAAAGAATACTCTCTGTTATGCTACTTTTATAGATGAACTCTACACGAAACCCCTGAAAGCAGAGGATATACAACTGTCATCCAAAGTTTGACCCTTTTTTTTGGAGGATGGATTAGGGCAGAGCCAGGACTAGGGTGAACCAAGAGGCACCTAGGGTGCAGATTTAAGGAGGCACTCATTCTCAGGGCTATACATGTGTAGGGTGAATGCCTGAGAGCGAATGCCTCCTTAAATCCCAGTTGTCTGCCTTGCCTCATCCTAGCCATGAGTTTGGGTGGTGGAGTCAGACTGTTGTTCTGCTTATTGATAAGCTTCCTGACTTTGGGTAAGTTATGCAAACACTGTGGCAAATCCAGTAGGGCAGCAACTTGGGATCTTGTGGTGGGATTTCTGGCAGTTGCAGTATCTGTTAGTATAAACTACTGGGCTGCTTCTTTGTTAGGTTATTCAGCTTGAATGATATCTGTCCGAACCACAGTTCTTTTTGTTCTTATCTGAGCTAATTTCTAATTTAGGATCAAAATTCCAAAGGAAAAGAGTCAGAGAGTCTGAGGTTTAGGGTGATGCTAAAAAGTTCAGGAAGCCACTCTGTGTACTCTGGGAAGGTGAGACACATAGGTGACCCCTGTGGGTGCCAGGAGAAGGCAGGATGGCTTGAAGCTAAGCCTGCTGGTTCTGAAGTAAGCCTGTCACAATTCAAATCCCACTTGTGACCAGTTGGACAAATAATTTAATCTCTGAGCCTTACTTTCCTTATCAATAAAATGGCGACAATATCTTCTTAACAGTGTATTAAGATAGAGTGCTTTGAAAATGCATTTAAGACTGTACTTTGGTACAGTGAAAGTGCCCAGATGTGACTGAGCATCTGTCTGCTCTGTGCAAAGTCTCGTGCGGAAGCCAATAGGATACACACCATCTCATTAGGGGTCTCACCAGCTGGGAGGCGAGAGAGTGGGCATTAGGCACGGAGATGAGGAAAAGGCATTGGAAATTGTTCTGGAGGTAAGAAACCCACGGAATTAGTAGCTGATTGGATGCTAACATTGTAGGAAGAAAGAGTGTCAAGAATAGCTCCTAGTTTCCGGTCACAGCTACTGGATGAGAGGTGGGGACCCTTAATGAAATAGAAAACACAGGGAAAAGGAATCGCTTTGGATGTAGTATAACGAGTCCTGTTTGAGATATTTCTCACTTTGAAGAAATTAGAACCGGGCTTTATTTGGTGTACAGAAGGCGGTTACTAACCCTTGCCTATCCTTCTTCTCCATCTTCTCTTATCTGCATATTCTCCTCCAGCCAGGACAAGAGCACAAGCATTGTCCTCCAATTAAACCTTTTATAGGCTTTCTTCTGCCTGTGCTCTCATTGGTCTGTCAGTTGGGAGTGTCTTCCTGGTCTTTCAATTCACCTACTCTAACTATCCTTCGCTGGCTCAGAGTAGGACATCCCTTATGTTACTGAGCTATTGTGCTTGTCTATAGGTCTATAGGGTATAGCAAAATTGGCACGAACTCCACCTTGTGGTATCTGTCAGATCCTATGGAGCAAGCTAGAGGGCTTCTCTACTCTAGACCAGTCTTGATATATAGAGTTTTTTCTTGTTCTTGGAATAACCCGAAATTAACTTTCTTCTGTGTCACTCAAGAAACTCAGTAGAATAGTATTCCCAAGAGTGGAATGTCTCTAAAGATGGAAGAGACCCATGGCTTGCTATGCTTTTCTCCGTGATAGGTGGTACAGGGTGCACTGATGCACTCTCTACATTGTAGGGGATTCCCTGGGGAGCTCCAGCGCTCTGGACTCCTGAGGACTTCGCCAATGAATCCACCTCCTAAACCTGGGTCGGTTCTCTCAGCTTCTGGGGATCATGTGTCTTACCAAGCTTACTTACTGTTTATCTCTCCTCAGTTAGAGTAATCATGATGTCACCAAAAGAGTGGGCCAATGTCCTATGCTGTGGTGGTCTACACCAGCGTTGTTCAATAGAAATATAGTGCAAGGCACATACATAATTTAAAATTGTCTAGTAACTATAGCAGAAAAAAAAGGAAACAAGTAAAATTAATTTTAGTAATATATCTTATTTAACCTAATCTATCCCCAATATTATCATTTTAACATGCCATTAATATATTTTTTTAAAACTATAACAGAGGGCATAAATAACAGATGCTTCTCTTTATCTTGTCCTGGGCCTAAAAAGTGAACTTTGGATGAGGTTGGACAGCTGGCCTCTTGTCACTTCCTTCCGTGCAGGGCAGTAAAAATAGAATGTGTACGTATATGGCCCATTATTCCTTCTCAGTGAGAGAAGCTGATAAATGGATGGAGGGAAGACCTAACATTATTAGGGTTCCTCTTCTGTGTTCTAATGATATGAGTGAGTAGACATCCCAGTTTCTCCAAAGGAACCCCTGCCAGCTGGGTTGCTAGTTGTAATTTCACCAGTTTCTTTTTAAGGAAGCAGGAGAACAGGCATGCCATAACTTTGAAACTTTTTAACTCACAGAGAAGTAAACTGATGGCCAACTCTAATACAGTCCATGAGGTGTCAGTCGACATTTATGGCCACAATCGCTTATAGCTCTCTATTGCAAATGACGTTAAAAATGATCTCCGAGGATGCCCTCATTTTTCTGATGACTTCCCAGGTAAGCCTCGTACATCTCCAGATTGGCAACTCTTTTTATGTTTCTCATTCGGTCGCTGCCTCTGTTTGCTCAGCACTTATTTTTATGTTTAACAAAGGGATGTGGATTATGTTATGCTATAATTGAAACCCACCAGCACAGGCAGCCTAAATTCAATTCCTTCTCATTTCAGTCAAATTTCACATTTCATTACAACAGAATTAATTTGATGGCCAAATCTGGGATGCTACGGCTTTCCAGCTAGATTTGCTTTCCATTTCACACCCTGACTGTGCTTGTAAAATAGACAATAAAACAATCTTTTCTGATTTGGGAAACACTCTCTATCCTGCATGTCTCTCCGCTCCACTGTAACATTTTCGCTGAGTTTTATGGAACAATCACTTTCCTCATCTAATTACTGCCGTTCCTTGGTAGATGGCCTCCCTGGCCCTGCCATCGCTGCGTTACCGTAAACACACGTTTCCTCTGCCAGCATCGTGTTCTTGCTAAATTGACAATTTTCATGCGAACTAATCTAGTCTTCCTCTGACATTCCAACAGATTTGTGAGCCCGTTAATCTGGCCTCAAACGTATGGGTCTGGTTCACTCCTAGTGCTGACCCATGCTTGTACACGTGATAAAAACCAAAGCTGGCTTTATTTCACATCCGTGACTTGTCCTATCTGTCCAAATGTTCTTCCAGGTACAGGTGGGAAACCTTTGGCACTTACCAGGTAAACTGGTTATTCTTTTCACAGCAAGTTATCTCCAAGTTCCTAAGAGGAGACTACAAGCTGATCTCCACTTACGTTTCCAGTCTTAGTCTCCCACATTTCTGAGTAACATGCACTTTCTGTTTCTGCTCTATTACAGGCTTGTAGTTCCCTGTGTACGCCCCTTTTGTGCACTTGTGCTGCTAGGGCACACCTTCCCTCGGCTGAAACGCCATTCCCTTTACTTGCCTTTTGTTTACCTTACATTTGTCTTGAAATCTCAGCTCCAGAAATGGGTTTTGTAAAGCCTGCCCGGCCTTAAACTCTTACACACTGATTATGGCACTTTTCACACTGCATCATTATTATTGGGTGGCGTATCTTACCTTTGTCACTGCATTGATCGTTTAGGCTTCAGAGTCAGCAATGTGGGTGCAGACCCTGACTTGACTTCTTTGTGGTTTTTCATCGTTGACAAATCACACGAACACAGGTTAAGAGTTTGGGATGTGGCATCCTACAAAAACAGAGGATGGGCTCTTGGCTAACGTTACTAAAATGCTGTGTCGATTCTGGCCAGTTCCTTACATTCTGTAAGTCCCCGTTTGCTCCTCAGTACAGTACTGACCTCATACAGTTGTTGCGAGGACTAAATGAGTGACATATACTCTGAGTCACACAGCCAGTGCACAGAAAGTTAGCTTTGTTATTAAAACGCTCTCCCTCTCCTTCTCTGAGACGGGGATACTATTCTATTCAGACAGTACTACAGTACTCACAAAAATTAGGGGATCAGGGAACGTGCAGATACTCCAGTACTTTCAGCCTTTTGTATAGTATAGTTCATTTTCACCAATGAAATAAAAGTTAGTTTTGCATCTCATTTGCATAATAGAACAACTTTCTTTGACTTGTTCGCATTTCTGATGTTCTTGTTTAATAAAAAAAATCAAATGCTTCTTTTTTTTATCACTTCATATTCATTTTGAAGTATCCCTTAATTTTTGTGAGCAGTCTATAATATTCTATTCAGTAGGCTATATCGAGGAGAACCAGCAAGATGCCCGATGCTTGGCTGGCACTCAGTAGGTTTCATTGAACGCACCAATGAATTAATGGTGTATTTAGAAGATGTCCTGGAATGGCGTGAAAATGTCTTGCTCCATTCTAACTAGAGATTATAATGGGAAGAGGTAATGTGATGGGATTCGGTTAATACATCCCTTGGACATAAAGAGAAATTGCCCTCACTCATATCTAACATTCTAAGCATAGAACACTAATAAATGTTACTCATGTGTTTTCAAATATGAGGCATTTTAAAAAGCATAGAAGTGTGAAAACAAGATATTTATTAATTTTGTTATTTGTTCCCAGAATGGCAAGAATATATTTTTTATCTGTTTGGAGAAAATTTATTCTCTTAGTGCATTCTGAATTAAATACACTTTTAGTTTGACAATTAAAAAAATCAAATCACAGAGAGCAGTACTTTGTGTCTCAAAACACTGCCCGGAAATAAATTTTTACAACCTATCTTATCGGTCCCCGGTGTAGATTTCTTCTATAGAGAAAATGTACGCGCATGCACACCCTCGCTAGAAGAGGGAATTTAACATACTGATGGGTTTTTTTGGAAAATGTACTTAGCAATGAACTTTTTTGAAATTTTCTTTATGATTATGTCCATATTAAAAGTGATAAAAAACTCTCCTATTAAAAAAGGATGAAAATGTTTTCTGTCGAATGCTTGCCCATCTGCATCAAAAGCCTTTTCCTTCCCAGCTGCTATTAGTTGATATTGAATGGCTATTCCGATGGGCTCTCATTTACTTAGTCATCTCTTTTTTTCTTGAGTGCACATTGAGCCGTGTTTGAAATGGGATTAGTTTTCAGCCTAAATGAATGCTGCATTTCGATAAACTAAGTGAATAGCTAATTCAAGTGTATTCAAACTGCGTTATTTACAAAACTGGGATGCGTTTTCTAAGTCCTTTTATATGTGTTTTCTTTCTTTTTGTTCTGTCATATACATTTTGGGTGGTGAATAGAAAGAATTCAATAAGGGTGGAAAAGGTTGATCTTAAGGTATTGCACTGTAATTATTTTCATTGAGCTTTTATATTTGAACATTTTTTACATTGCAAAGAATCATTTTTAAATTAGTGGTAACCTACATGATCCGGGTGAGGTAGGCAAGATGATTCCATATTTCAAACTAGGTTCTTTATAAATAAAACCATGTAAGGAAAAAATACTGAAATTTCCAACTTCTTGCTCTCTTCCTCCTCCTCCTAAGGACTGTTTGATCTTCTTTAGGACTCTTACTTATTAAGAAAGAGAATGAGTGAGGGGAAAAATTGAGAGAAACCAAAGCAGATTTTATTTATTTCTAAAGGAATGTCCATGGTATTAATGTAGAACAGAAAGGAGACCTAAAATGAGAAAAGAGGTGGAAAAGGCAAATAAAACAAAGCAAGGGATTATGCAGAGAGAGAGAGAGAGAGGAAGAGAAGGAGGGAGGGGGGGAATGAGACTATGTTGAGGCAACTGCTGTTATAACTTTATAAAGATCATTGGACACTGTACTCATTTCCTGTCACTGCTGGAACTGCCACATACTTGGTGGCTTAAGATAACATAAATTTACAACATTTTATGGTTCTGGAGGTACAAGGATAAAATCAGTTTCACTGGGGTCAAGTCAAGTTTTTAGTATGGTAACATTCCTTCTGGAGACTCTAGGAAAGAATCCATTTCCTTATCTCTTTCAGCTTTAATATATATATATATATATATATATATATATATATATATATATATATATATATAATTTATTCATTTTAAAGAGAAGAGAGACAGAGAGAAAGAGAGAAAGAGAGAGAGAGAGAAGAGAGAGAAGAGGGGGAGGAGCAGGAAGCATCAATTCCCATATGTGCCTTGACCAGGAGAGCCAGGGTTTGGAACTGGCGACCTCAGCATTCCAGTGCGCCACCACAGGTCAAGCTCTTTCAGCTTTTTTAGAGGTTGCCTTCATTCCTTGGCTGTTGGCCCCTTCCATCATCAAAGCCAGCAGTGGCTGTTGACATTCATATTATATCACTCTGACACTGGATTTTCTTTCTTTGCCTACATTTAAAGACCCTTGTGATGGTACTGGGAACACCCAGATAATACAAGATAACCTAATTATTTAATGATCTGTCACTAGCAATCCTTTTTTTTAATTGTTTCATTTATTGATTTTAGCCAGAGAAGAAGGGGGAGAGAGAGAGAGAGAGAGAGAGAGAGAGAGGAACATCAATCCATTCTTGTATGTTCCCTGAATGGGGATTGAACCGGCAATCTCTGCACTTCAAGCTGATGCTCTGAGCTATCCAGTCAGGGAGGCCACTAGCAATCTTAATTTCACTTGCAACCTTAATTCTCCTTTGCCATGTGACATATTCACTGGTCCTGGGGATTAGAATATAAGCATCTTTGGGGACTATTAATTTTGCCTACCATAGACACCAAGACTGTAGCCTTTATTTTACACAGGATAAAATTGTTCCTAGAAAATAAAATGTACCCCTCCCAATGGTATAAGTACTATGATAAGTACTGTTTCAAAATATTCAACCATAGGATTCATGAGAAACATCTAGATTCTCTGGAACTTTATTTTTGATGGCTTTATTTTTTTGGTTGCTCAAAATGGGAACTAAATACCTCTGTAAATTTTAATGAACATTTGTTTCTCATGGTTTTTAATTATACATACCTTTTATCTCTGCATTTTTGTGGAATTTCTTTTTTTGCTAGAGTTATGGAGGAAAAACAAGTGATTTGCTGTGATTCTTATGCATCTTGGAGTACTATAACTCTTAGTTTCATGTTTTTAATTGAGGATCGAGCTTCTTGCAGATGGGGCTCCTTCCCATATCGATTTTTTTATACTCATGTTCTGTTTTACAGTGCTTGTGATAATGTGTTCAGTATAAGCAGCTAAATACTCTGAACGCATGGGTGACCACAGGACAGAAGGAATGGGCTAGCAGGAAGTTCCCTGGATGAGAAATAAATAGGTCTTGCTTGTTCTTGGTCCTGTTTTTGCCAACAAATTTTGAAGTTGCTTTTTAGTAATTCATCTGAAATGATGCGGTACAACTGTATCATTTCAAGATTTCCCCTCCAATTCTCCAATTCTGAAGTTCTGTGCTTAAAGCAGAGTTGAAGTTTTCTTTCCTTTCCTTTTCCTTTCCTTTCCTTTTCCTTTCCTTTCCTTTCCTTTCCTTTCCTTTCCTTTCCTTTCCTTTCCTTTCCTTTCCTTTCCTTTCCTTTCCTTTTTATTAAGTGAAAGGCAGGAGGCAGGAAGGCAGAGACAGAATTCTGCATGCACTCCCACCGGGATCCACCTGGCAAGCCCCCTACAGGCTGATGCTCTGCCCATCTGGAGCCACTGCTCTGTTGCTTGGCAATGGAGCTATTTCAGCATCTGAGATGAGGCCATGGAGCCATCCTCAGTGCCTGGGGCCAAATTGCTCAAAACATTCAAGCCATGGCTGTGGGAGGGGAAGAGAGAGAGAGAGAAAGGGGAGAGGGAATGGTGGAGAAGCAGTGACTACTTTTCCTGTGTGCCCTGACTGGGATTCGAACCCAGGACTTCCACATGCCAAGTCAACACTACCACTGAGCTAACCAGCCAGGGCTTTTTCTGTGTGTGTTTTTTAACCTTCCAAGATAGTGCCTAAATGCCATCTATGGGTGTACAATTGTGTTTCTACTGAGAGGCAAGAGATTCGACGTCACATCCTTCATGACCATGAGCTAAAGAAAATCAGAGACCAGAATGAAAATGGGGAAAGAAGGCGGAGTTCTGTATCTGCACATTTTTGGCTACAATGATGGGTATATAATGGCTGATGGCATCCTAATTTCTCATCTTTTTTTTGCTTGAGAAGCTGGGCGAAGCGTAAGATAATATTGTACATCTTCCCCGCTGCAGAGACTTGGCCAATGCCATCTAAATTTTGAAACATTTTTCCCTGGAATTCCTCTGAGCTTGTCTGACTGGCATCGTTTAACAGTGGCTCCTCCTGCCTGTCCTTTTCATTATCTGGGGCAGAATGCTGAGCTCACACTTGATTTTTGGAAGCAGACCTGTCCATTGGTTACAAAAAAAAAAAAAGCCATTTGAGTGAAGGTCTTTTTTCTTTTTCTTGTCGATGACCATTCTCTCCACTTTTCTGGATGCCCTTTGTCTTACTTTTGTTATGTTTTTATTTTTTCCTAATGCAATGTTCACAAGGGGTGGGTGGCTTTAATTGTAAGAAAAGTGAGATGTGTCCTTTTCTTGGTGGGCGGCGGGTCCTCAGACTTTTCTGGCCACAGGGTCAGAATTAACAATGCCCAGAATTGCCACGCTTTGTGTGTATCCCAAGTGGCTTGTTTTCCTGACTGTAAATTGCCCATCATTCTTTTTTCTCTTTATGTGTGCAGAGACCTTCGGAAATACTCAGATTCAGTGTGTGCACTGGAGCTTGAGCTAGAAAATGAACAATAATGACAAACTGAAACAATGTCCTCTGATCGTCTTAACAAGATGCTCTCCGATTTCTTCTATGGAGACTGACCATTCGTCTTTCAATTCCGAATCTGAACCTGTGCTCTAATTATGACCGTTTAGGATCACAAAGTGTTGCTGGAGTCAAAGTGCTATACTCGTTCCGGCCTCTGTGCTTGTACTGATGTCATTTGTTTAGACCTTAGTTGTCTGTCTTCTCTTTGAAGGAACAGCTTCTGAATGAAGCCTTCTTCAGTCCCTCCAATCAAAGCAAGCTGCCCAAGTTCCTTATGCCACCAAGTTACCTTGTGTTCCTTCCTTCTTCAGCTTGTCCCCCAGTGTGTGTCATCCCAGTTAGCTGTATCCTCCTTTGACCTTGCCAGGGGGTGAGCTGTTCAAGATGGGGGTTGTGACTTATCTCCATGCAGACAGGTGTGGTTTTCTGTTTTTTTTCTCTCTCCTATTTTGGTTTTGCCCGCTCGTGTACCTGAAGGAGAAGGATATTTTAGATCAGCGACTATATGAGATTCTATATAGAATGATTTTTGTCAGCAAGGCAGAGATTTGAAGATGTTCCCTACTTAAGATCAGCTATTGCCGTCTTAGGATGGAGCGAGGAGGAATCCCAACAACCTCAGAAAAAATAATAATAGCCTCAAAGATATGTTAGGGTCTTGGGGGGAGTGAAGTAGAGCAGAAACTGGAAAAGGGACATAGAACCAGGAGTCTTTAAACCCCGTCTCTGGCTAATGCTGAAAGGACCGAATGTAAACCTTGTGAAATCCACCTGTAATATCAGGACCCTCGTTTGGAATCCAGTTCCATGCTTCTGAGTGAGATTACATCCTACCTGGTTATGGGTTATATATGTAAGCCTTTCAAAATAGTGTGGGACAACAGAGCAGGGATTTATGGATAGGTGTGGGTAGACAGACAGACTGACAGGTGCTAGTTGCTCAATATAAATATTTGACAAATCCAAAGGCCTGCGGTTTCTGGAAGAACATTATGAACACCATTTCCTCCTGAGTTCATCTTCAGTCAAGCGAGCCTTACAGAGGGTGGCTTAGTGTAATCCTCTGTTCCACACGAGCACAGTCAATAGCTGAGACTTGTGAAAAAGGGAACTACACGAACCACTAGAGGGGAGGAAATGCCTGCCTCTGCTGTCCCTGCATCCTGGGCCCTGGTGCATTGACTCTGCTCAGAGGCCAGACCTGAACTTCAGGGGGCGGGCCTTCACCAACCAGCTATGAGATGATCACACTTACCTAGGACAGAGGAAGACAGGCAGTAGGTTTGGATGGGCAGAACACAACAAACATACATTTATTTGTTTGGAATAAAAATCACAGAGGACACAAGAGTATGGACAGGATACTTACTGTCATACATTACAGGTGCCGGATGGGGGTGTGCATTCAAATGGCCACAAACCTTTTAATGATAATGCCTTGGTAATATTTGTTACGATTGCAATACGTACCTCTTCAGCTAGGTCTGTGATCCATTTCAAGTTAAATTTTTTTGTATGTGTGATATATAGGTCATGTGTGTGTATGTTTATGGGTAAACAGTTGTTTCATTCAGTACAAGTTTTTGAAAAGTCTATGCTTTACCCATTTGGCTACCTTTGTCAAAATTTGATTGCTCTGACATCAGGGAAACGCAAATCAAAACCGTAATGGGAGGCCATGTTATACCCACTGTGATGGCTATATTAAAAAAGATAAGAAGTTTTGGTAAGGATGTGGAGAAATTGAAAACTATATAAACTGCCAATAGGAATGTAAAATGATTCATAGTCAACATACAACCAAGCAATTCTGCTCCTAGGCCTACACCCCAGAGAAATGAAAAATATGTGCACACATAAACTTCCCTAGGATTGTTCATAACACCCAGCCTGCATAATGGCTCAAAAGTGGAAACAATCCAATGTCCATCAGCTGATACAGAAATAAGGAACATTTGATATATTCTTAAAATGGCATATTATTTGGTCATAAAAAGAAATGAAATACTGAGATAGCCTACAGAATGGATGAATTCTGAAAATATTATGCTACATTAAAGAAGCTTAGTCATCACATAGCATATGATTTCATTTATAAGAAATGTCTAGAATAGGCAACTCTATAGACTGAAAGTAAATTAGTGGTTGCTTAGGGTTGGGACAGGGTTATGGGGTCAAAGGAGGAACAGTTGTTAATTGTATGGGGGTTCCTTTTGGGATAATGAAGATGTTCTAAAATTATATTGATGGTTGCACAACTCTGTGACTGTATTAAAACTCATATAATTTTACAATTTAAATAGGCCAAGTGTAGGGTTTGAACTATATGGTATCTCAAACAAGAGTTTGTTAAAAACTCAACTGATTACGTCTCCTCTGTTCCATTGAGCTATATATCCTTTTTTTTTTTTTTTTTGACGGAGACAGGCAGAGAGAGCAACAGATAGGGACAGACAGGAAGGGAGAGAGATGAGAAGCATCAATTTTTTGTGGCAACTCTGTAGTTGTTCATTGAACTATATATCCTTAATTTAATACCACATTGCCTTGATTATTGTAGTTTCACAATAATTAGTAAAATTAGGGGGTATAAGCCCTCCGATCTTTTTTATTTTCCCAAAATATATATTTTTCACTATTCCAGGTCCTTTGTATTCTCCATATAAAAATTTTAGATTCAGTTTGACAATTTCTACAAGAATGCTTGCTAGGACTCAAAGGGTTTTTATTTACTCCACAGAGCAATGTGGGGTGAATGAACATCTTAATAGTATTGAATCTTTGAATGCCTGCATGTGGGATATTTCTTAAATCTATGTCAACTCTTTAAAATTTCTCTCAGCAGTGCTTTCCCCCTCTCATTTTACCTTTTAGTTTTTAGGGTAGAAGTTTTGAAAAGTTCTGGATAAGTTAATTTTAATTTAACTTTATTGTAAATATTTAAAAATTATCTTCTATTTGTTTTGTTGCTAGCCAATAGAAACATAAACAGTATTTGTATATCTATTTTTTTATCCCACAATCTTTATAGATTCATTTATTAAGTCTACCAGGTTTTTTATTACGTACCTTATAATAAAATTTTATGTTGCATTTTATTTTGCTATCTTGATGCACTTCATTCCTTTTTATTGAGTTATTGCACATGTTAGACCAAAATTAAAGTTTTAAGAGTGGACATGTTTGTCCTGTTCCCAATTTTAGAGAATAAGCATTGGGTCTTCAACTATTGTGTATGATTTTGTCTGTAGAGTTTTCTGAGACTCTTTATTAAATTGATGAACTTTTATTATATTTCCAGTTTGCCAAGAGGCTCTATTTTTGTATTTTTAAAGGAATGGGTGTTGAATTTTATAAAATGCTCTCTTTATTTCTTACTATAATCCTAACCTTTCTTATTCTGTTATTTGGTGACTTACAATAATTGGTTTTTGAATACTGAAACAAGCTTGCATTTCTAAGATGAAGCCTACATGATGCTAATATATGATCCTCTTAATTTATTTCTGGATTTGTATTCCTACTGTTCTGTCAAAGAGTTCTGCATCTATTTTTATGAGAGATATTGGCATACTGGCTTTGTTCAATAAGCGTGGAGGCATCCTACTTCCATTTTCTGAAAGTCTTTGTGTAATATTGGTCTTATTTCTTCCTTAAGTATTTGATAGAACTCACCATGATGCCAATTAGTATTTTTGCCTAAATTAGTTTTCTCTGTTGCGTGCCTTTTCCGTTTCACTGATTTCTGCTCTCATCTTGATCATCTCTTTTCTTTGTGTGTTGTTTGTTCTTTAAGCTTCTTAAACTTCAAGCTTCTTAAATTGAAGAGCAACATACTTGATTTCAAACGTTTCCCCCTTTCTCCTATAGCTATTTATGGTGATAAAGTTCCCTGTTCCAACTGCTTTAGGTGAATCAGGTGGTAGGACCCTGAGCCAGGGCCAGTATTTTTTTTTTATTCACTCATTTGTATATCCAGTCAAGTCCTCATTCATTTAGATCAGGCCTAAATGAGAACATAATCAGTTCTAGGAATTGAAAGATTAATAAGATACATTTCAAAAGGATGGGTATGAAAACCATGGAGTAAGTTGAGATGATCTTTCTATTCAACAATTACATAACCTTTTTAGACATTTTACTCATCTGTATTGACTAAATGCTAGTACCTCGCTTTATACAACTGATTTAACTGGGTATGTTGTTCCACTTTATAAACGAACAAACTGAAACCCAGGACAGTGAGGTGAATTACGTCTTTTACTTTCTCCTCCTTGGACCACCAGGCTTTCAGTAATATAGTGGAGAGTGGGAACTTTGAAATTCAATGCTGTGGCCTTGAGCATAGGACTCCCTTGCTTTCTGTGTTGAATGTGAATGTTACGGTTTCCCAGGCATTGGTTGCTATACTGCATGTATGTGTGTTTTGCAAAATATAAATTGTTGCACAAATCTATGACTTCTAGTAGGTATCGCTTGTTTCTACCTGTCTGCTGTATCTTAAGAAAGTCTGTGTTTCTGGGAGAAGTTGAGTGGATTATATATTCTTAAAGGGGGCATCATTGTTTGGGACCACCCAGCATTATTCTTCTTTGCCTTATAGCTCCACAGTTTTCTTAGAAAAACTACTACTTTCCTGTTTCCTGATTTCATGACCCCGCCCCTACCCAGGTGGGACTGTCAGTCCAGGATGTGCTCACTTTCAGCCTGCTGTCCTTAGCCTTGCTGGTAATAGTGCCCTGCTTTACCCCCCCCCCCCCCAGGATTTTGGCCAGAGCTATAGAAAGAGTGGTTATCTTTTAAAAATGGGCTTTGGATCATCCAGTTTTGTCAGCCAAGATCTTTCCTTTTCTTATATAAGATAGATGGACCCCTATAGTCTCCCTGGCACTTTTCACATGGTCGTCTCCTCCCTGGAAAGAATCCTCACAAGAACACCAATGCCTTGTTCATATTTATTTTTCCAGCACAGAGAACCGTCCTTGGAATGGAAGTGCCTGCAAAGCCGAAGGAGTTCATTGCAGTTCTCAGATATTGACTCCTTCAGGGCAGAGAATAAGTCATTCTAAACACCCAAGGGCTTGGCGTGTGGCTCCCCCAAACATCCTCCTCACACCTCAGCCCCCACCCGGCATGTCCAACCAAAGTGGTGCACAGCACGGTACTGAATCCACTTGTTCCAGTATTTAAATAAAAGGGCTCCTCTCACCAATTGCTACTGAGCATTGAAATGGACACTAATTCTTGGAGCAAAGGGCTGTGGTTATTTTCTTTAATGTAATTATGTTGAACAGTCAGACGTCAAGGGGGAAAGCAGAACTCCACAAAACCCCGGGCAAAGGGACAGCCAGGTATGCCCTTTGCATTTCTAATGCTTTCTTGCCTCAGAGGGCGGGAGCGGGGAAGAGGAGTCATAACAGAGCCACTGAATATTTTAAGGCTGATGAACAAATGACTTCATTATGGAGAAGATTGCTACTTCTCTATTGTAATGTCATAACTTTTGGTATAATTCAGCTTTTAAAGACTCTGTGGGGAAGCCACTCTCTCAGAACAAACTGCCATTAATATTTAACACACATACACCAAAAAATATTAGCCCCTTAAGCTTTTATGAAGTCTTTATGGAGGAAAAAAGACAAAACTACAAGCAAAGTCACACTTGCAAATAAAAGGCAGCAATGTTAACTACAGAAACTGTGGGGAGAATTAAGAAACAAATTCCAATGCTGAGTTGTTATGTCTGCAATAAATAACTATTAGGTCCTTGGGAAAGGACACAAATCTTTTTATTTCTCTCTCTCTCTCTCTTTTTGGTTTCTTTGGTTTCTTTGGTTGAGAGTGCAGTTACAGAATCCCAAATAAATGAGGTAACATCTGTGATTGCCACTAAATGTTGTCGAGCACTAACTGTTGCTTATTGTAACCACTCCCTGTTTGTTTTTCTGAATGAATGTGCTGAGCGAGTGGCATTGTGGGGGAAGCTCACTCTGTCATACACCACAACCCACCTCACAGTGTGGCCTGATGAGATGTTGAGGCGGAAAGCCGTCGTTTCCTTACTCTCTGCTTAGCATCTGGGATCCCGCAATCCTCACACACAGCACTTGCTCATGTCACCTGTAGCAATATTAGTGGTAGCTCTTTGGGGAAAGGGAGTTATACTTCCAGAGCTTTTGTGTGTTTGGTTGAAACCATCATACATTCTTCATGTAAAGTAGCATTTTCCAGAAAAGGCCGAGTTGAAGCACTGAAGGTCAATTGCAAAGTGCTATATGAGGATTTCTGCCCCAAGTCCTACCACTTGGGGGCCAAAGGGCAGAACCAGAATGGAGAGAAAGAAGGGAGAACCAGGGAAATGTTAAAGATGCTCATCACCAGTAAAACCCTTGGGGCACTAGGTAGAGAGGGGGACGAGAAAGAAGCAGCATGTTGTAGTAGCGGAATCATAGTGGCAGGTGTTGAAACAGAATTCAGATTTGGTTCTCAGGGAGTTACTTACCTTTCTGTGTCCTCTTATTCATTTTAAACCCTGTGAAGTTGTTCTGAGCATAGTTGTTGGCAAGTGCCGCTCAATTTCTTATAGCTTCTTCATTTTTTATATACTATACAATAATGATGCATTGATTCTTTTATATTAAAAAGTCATTTACGTGATATTTTTCTGCTATTTTAGTAGATACATTCCTGTTGTTCACGTGTTGGTCTTAGTCATTCATCTAGATCAATTACTTCCCTTTTGTAGATAATAATAAAGGTAATTGTTGCTACAGTAAAACAAAATAAAGAATTATCATTTATTGACTTCTAAATACTTCTCAGGTGCTCTGCTAAGCACTTCGATTTGTTGTATCACTTAATGTCTATAACAACCTCATGAATTAGATACTGCATTTTCTCATCTGTAAAATAAGGTGAAACCAAACCATGGAGTAAAGTATTTGGATTTTAGTCCTTCTACTGGGCTTAATGAAGACAAGACTAGACTATTTCCTTGGCAACTCAGACAGAAAGAGATGTTGGGAAACTGTGAGCAATCATGTTTCATCCCTGAATAAATCTTACTGCAACAGTCTTAAGTTTCTCCAGTGTGGGTCCTATCAAATGCTTTCTAGGCGACACTGCACAAGAATCACATTTCCACTAGCATAACTCTAGGTCAGTGTTGGAGAAACCAGAATGGTCAGTTTATACTGTGTCTCCTTTGGAAACCAGAGTACTTTTGAGAGCTGAGGGAACCTATCGGTTAGAAGCTGAGCCTCCGTGGTCACACAGAGCAAGTTCAATTCCTCCAGCCCCATCTCTGCATGACACTGATCAAACTGCTTAACTCCCCTAGGTATCCGTTTACTCTTACTGAAGACAGAATACTCAGTACTACGTATCTGTAAGAGAGAAACAATAGTTATCTCATAGGTTTATTTTTAATTCTCTTTCTAAATGAGTGCTAATTATGGTGGATAAAGTAATTAATACTAAGCATAATGATTATTATTGTGAAAAGGCACCATTCCCCATGAGCTAGCCAAGTATATGTATACACACACATAAATACATACATACATACATGTATGTATTCTTTTTAGCATTTGTGTGCATATGAGAGACAGACAAAAAGGGAGAGATGAGAAGCATCTACTTGTGATACTTTAGTTGTTCATAGATTGCTTTCTCATATGTGCCTTGGCTGGAGGGCTCCAGCTGAGCCAGTGACTCCTTGCTCAAGCCAGTGTGACCTTAGGCTTAAGCCAGCAACCTTGGGCGTAAGCCAGCAACCATGTCTATGATCCCATGCTCAAGCCAGTAATCCTGCACTCAAGCTGCTGAGCCCGCGTTCAAGCTAGGGAGCCCATGCTCAAGCCAGTGACCTCACAGTTTCAAACCTGGATCCTCAGTTTCTCAGGTTGATGCTCTATCTGCTGTACCACCGCCTGGTCAGGCTCAAATATATATCTGTGAAATAATTTGGCAACATATTTCTTACATTTTAGGAATATTTTTAAATTCAGCCTTTGTGGTCGTATATGTATATATTCATACAAAACTGACACAAATCTCCCCCAATAACACACAAAACAGCCACATTTAGGTTGCTGCTAACACAATTCCCAGTGTCACTGAATGTTTCTATTCTGTAGAAGACTCAATAGATCAGGTTTCTTTCATTGGGGCAGAGGGGGTGACTTGAGGCTTTGGTTAAATGGACACAAAAGAATAGCTCCTGATATCAGTCTATTTGGAATCTCATCACTATTCATGACTCCTGCTGTCCCTTTGTTCTCTGTGCTTTCCAAGGCTCCAGGCATTTCGTTTTGGGTTTCATTTTCATTTCATTAATTTTCTGATATTCTTCTCCTCAGCCTAGAGCCTTGAATAAAATTTTACCTAGCCATTTACAAGCAAGGGCCAAGAGTCTTCTTTCCATTCAACAGCATGGCGGGATGTCCTTGTTTGTTTGCCTTTCTAACCCTCCCCACCTCCCAAATGCTTTTTAGGCGATTTAGAACAAGAGTAAAGCAGATCATCAATCAAAATCAAGTTATGTAAAAGGCCAAGACATGAAAACTCTATTAGGAGACTCAAACCAAGAGAGGCTACACGGTTAGCCATGACACTGCGTATGCTGTGTTTCTCTTCTTTAGAGCACAGGGAGAATTACTTTCTTCTCTCTCTCTCTCTCCCCCCCTTTCTGTGATATGACCTTGAGACGTATTTAAGTTAATATTAAGATGTAGTTATAGGAATGGAGACATATTTGAAGAGTATTCATTATATTTTGTGTCTCCTCTAAAGTCCTGATGAAGAAATGCTCTTTTTTAATTCAGTTGTAGGAAAAGCCTTGAACTAAAGCATTTCCTTATTTTTTTTTAAATTATTGATTGATTTTAGAGAGACAAAAAGAAGAAGGGAGAGAGAGAGAGAGAGAGAGAGAGAGAGAGAGAGAGAGAGAGAAGCATTCATTTGTTATCCCATTTAGTTGTACATTTGCTGGTTGCTTCCCGCATGGTACCCTGACCAGGGATTAAACCTACACCATGCTGTTCTGGGGTGAGGCTGTCACTGACTGAGCTAATGGGCCAGAGCCCATTTCTGTAGTCTTACAAACACAGCTAATATACATTCTCTGATTTTTTCCCCTGACTGCCAGGAAGCTCAGGATCAGATGTCCAATTATAGCCACAAGTACAGTTAGTATGTTGTCTCTTTTTCGTGAATGTGGCTTTCTTATTCTGTGTGTATTTTCATGTACATAGGCGAAAACAATAGTCCCTGTCCTGATGATCAAGCTGTGTTTACCAATAGTTGTAGCAGTAACAGATGTGGTACACGTTTTAGTGGTACTTCTAAGCTACCTAAGAGGTTCAGATTTTATCTGTGTACCATATTCTTAGCAGAGAAGAGAAATTTGTTATTTTTATACGTAACCTCTTTCTAAAATATTTTAACAGTACAATTGTCTGCTCAGGCAACAATGACAAAATGCCACAAACTAGGTGGTTTAAACATAGAGATTTATTTTTTGCAGCTCTGGAAGCCGAGAAATCTAAGATCAAGGTGCAGGCTGATTTACTTCCTGCTGTGAGCTCTTTTCCTGGCTTGCAGATGGCTACCTGAGTCCTCACATGGTGGGGAGATAAAGCTATAGTGTCTCTTCCTTTTTTGATTTTTTTTCCAGAATTTTTAAATATTATATTGCATTTTGCAATTGTGTAAACTATTTATATTATTTTACACAATCAAATCAAAACAAGTTATTCAAAGTAGTGTATACTGGTCCATCCCTGACTCTTTTCCTTCTGTTCTTCTCCACTCCACAAGGTAATCCATGTTTCTCTGTATGATCTGTGCTTTCATTTAAAAATGTGTTCACATGTGCACGTATGTGTGTGTGAACTTGAAGTGTGTGTTGAAGCTTGTACTCTGCCAGTACTAGAATCCCCAGCCCACTCTTCCTCAGCCTGAACTGCTGAGCCAGCACATAGGGGTACTTCCTGGAGGGTTGATGAGGGTTCTGTGTTCTTTGCATGACCAAGGAATGAACTTTGTTGTTTTCAGCAATGGAAATACTGAGATTCTTTGTTACCACAGAATAACCTATCCTGTTTCTGCTTGTTAGAACGCCTAGTGCTTGAATGTCTTCCCCTAAACTAACAATTCAGAAATCTAGTTTCCCCTGCACTAATTTTAAGCTGGTATTATTCTTTCAGTTTGTTCGTGTGGAAAAGAATACAAGAATTAATAAATAACAAAGCAAGAATGAACTGTTTTGAGTCCTCAGAACTGTAAACCTACTTTTGCCACACCCTGTATAATATGTCATTTAAATACAACCACAGTGGGTTTTAAATGACATCATCATTACAGTTGATGTTACTTTGAATATTTTAAAAGGTAAAATGGAATTTTATTTTTTAAACGTTTTTTTTTTTATTATTGATTTTTAGAGAAAGAGGAAGGGAGAGAGACAGACACAGAAACATCAATCTGTTCCTGTATGTGCCCTGACCGGGGATTGAACTGGCAACTTCTGCTTGGGGAAAATGCTCCAACCAACTGAACCATCCGACCAGGGCAAGGTAAAACTGAATTCTAAAAGTATTCAAAAATTGTGGTTTTGACCAACTTACGCTTTTTTTTTCAGATGACAAAGTAGGATGCTGTCTTGAATATTACTGAGATTGATACAAACAGTATAGCTCAGAAGAACATAGAAGTACCTGAATTTTTCTTCCAATAATATTATAAATTTAATGGGAGATTTTTACAAAAATATTTCATTAGTTTATAAAATTGATTATTGTCATCTTTCAAAAGGAACTATGAATGATGGTACATCTATATCACAGGCCTATTGCAAGGACTGAATGAGGTAAAAAAATGTTGAAACTCTGTATGTTCTTGTTAAATTTCCCAATCAATAGCTTTATTCATTATTATTAATATTTATGCTCTCAAAATTACTAAGGTACCGTATTTAATTTCATTTATATGGCAAAAGATAGTCTCAGTGATGGTCTTTCCTGCTTCCTATTGCGTTACAATGAGGAATTTGTATATTAACTATTCACTGAACTAATATATGGAAATTTCAACTTTGTCAAAAATTTTAAGACTCCTGTTGATAGCAACAATTAAAATCCAATCAAGGGAAAATAGTTCATCATGGCACACCTGTGAAAAATAGAACTTAATTGAAGAATAAATGTGCTAATATTTAGGAAATATATTAACAGCATTTAGTTTTTATGATTAAGAAGTTGCCTTTACTTTTTTGCCATTTATATAGATAGCTTCCATAGTTCTCAAACCCTGTGGGAGCTTAATTTCAACAAGTTTGTTTTTATTATCTAAATATTTTATAATGACAGGGAAGAAGAGTCTGCTGCTTCCTTTCCACTCCAGTAATGTTCTTTTCTTCTGCCACACAAATACTAATTTTGTCCTAGATTTAAACTGAATACTAGAACAATCGTGCAAACATGCAAGTAATCCTTTACAGCTTGTAATTAATTTCCCACATATTGCATTATTTGCCTATCATAACCGTCCTGTGAGATTAGTCATGTTATTTACATGAAATCTACAAGAAAACTGAGATGTGGTTAGTAAATCTGGGAAGAGAGTCTCAAATTCAGGTTTCCACATCCAGTGTTTTTATCTTTTCTGCTTTCCAAATACTGTACCCAAGTCCCAGAAACTTAAGAGAATTTTATGTTTAAATCCTCTAGGGCCCACCTTCCACCAATTTTTAAAAATTTACTTAGAGAGAGAGGAAGGAGGGAGGAGAGACAGACATCGATTTGTTGTTCCACTTATTTATACATTATTGGTTGATAGTTGTATGTGCCCTGACTGGGGATCAAACCCACAACCTTGGCATATCAGGACTATGGTTTATCAAACTCAGCTACATGGCGAGGGCCTTCTATTATTCTTTTCCTTCCAGATTTCTAGCTCAGCTTGGTTTTAAAAAAGATAAATGTTTCTTATTACTCTCACAAAGAACTCTATTCTTTGTGAAGAAGAAGTGTCCTGTTGCAATTGTGTCTATCCGGAGTCATCACTGAATTCCATTTATAACTGATCAGAGACCTGGGAATTTTCCTGGTTATACTCAGTGACCACTGGTCTCTAGCTTATCTGCCTAATAACATCAAAATCTGTTTATGTGCAAAACCATCAAGTAAAGTTGCCTTCTGAGTGAATTACATGTTTGACTTTGTTTTGGGTCAGTTTGCAAATGCCTTTCTAGACCTATAATCTTCTCTGTGTAATTTACGTCTGAAAAGATTATATCTTATTTTTGCATGCCAGGATTTCTTTAAAATTATTTATTATCCATGTTACATTTTTGAACTGTTTGCTGGTCTATGCAGATTTTAAATGTGTTTGTCATATACCATTAGTCACTGTGGGAGATCTCTCAGTAGTAGTTAGCCCTTGCATTTTCTGCCGCTAAGGAGAATTTAACACTGATTGATGGCGGATCACTTAGCTGGTTGGCAGACTTTGCAATTTACGGTGGGGGAATTGCTCTTTTCTTTCTGTTCATTCCTTCTGCTGCTTGAGCAGAGCAGTAAGACCTATGTGCCAGACTGTGTCGAGAAACAGCTCTGGATTGGTGAGGTGGCATGTCTCTTTTACAATCGCGATTTTATCAGTTTCCCAAACTGCACAGGGAGTGTCAATATCTGCTATGACATTCCTCCATTATTCTTGGCGGTTTATTTATGTCTCTTGTACTCCAGCGCCTTAGATGTGCTACATAACCCTCCATCTGTGTGTTGCTCAGAAGTCCCAGGTTATTTTGCTCATGGGCTGTAGTCCAGCTCCGTGATCAGTTTTACCTTTTTTTTCTGTATACATGCTCAGGAAATACAGCGCTCCGCCAAGCTGGCTTAGTTAGATCTGTTAATTAGAAAAGGTATCAGCTTCAAGTAACAAGAAATTCAACTTAGAGTCGCTTAAATAAAGAGTGGATTATTTTTCTCACATAACCAGACACCCCAAAGTGCATGGTTTCTGACACTGGAGCAGCTGCTCACCGATGAATTTATTGACACTGGCTTTTTGTGTCGTGGCATGCTGCCCATTTAGAACATTGGCTACCAACCGCTTTTGAATGACTGAGGTCTCTGGTTGGGCAAGGCTTTCCTTGTTCTTCATTTTAGAATCCAGATAGCATGGGAAAATTGTGTGAATGGGAGTCAGTTAACCGCCCTTTACGCCAAATCTCACCAATGGCCGTCTCTATTAGTTGACTTAGTATTGCATTTAAGCGGCCTCTAAAATGTGGTTGGCAATAAACATTCATTTCTGTAACAAATACTTGACAGGTAATAAGTACGTATCTAGCCCTTGTCTTGATCACCAGGAAAAAAACTAGCGAATTAAACCTACAAAAATCATTGTCCTTGTGGGTCTTATATTATCCATCCAACGTAATTGTCTGATTGTAAGAATTGCTTTTATAATGAACGGATTAAATAAATGCTACCTCCTCTATGAAATTTTCTTACTACTTTACCTACTTCCCTCACGATGTCCCATTTAGTACTTTGCTGGTTCCGACTCAAACTAGCTCACGCTAACCAATTATAAAATTTTCAGGAGTTTTGCAGGCCAATTGATAAGCATGGTCATTATGTAAAGATAATTATATAAACTTAGAATTTTTTTTTTAATTTATTTTTATTTATTTATTTTAGAGAGGAGACACAAAGTGAGAGAGAGAGAGAGAGAGAGAGAGAGAGAGAGAGAGAGAAAGGGGGGAGGAGCTAGAAGCATCAACTCCCATATGTGCCTTGACCAGACCAGTGCAGGGTTTTGAACTGGCGACCTCAGTGTTCCCAGGTCGACGCTTTATCCACTGCGCCACCACAGGTCAGGCTAAACTTAGAATTTTTTAAAGTTATATTAAAAATCAAAATAAGAGATACTAAAATTATAATTTTCTAAGCTACATTACTATAATCTATGCTGAGTTTTATTTATGACTAGTATATGAGAATGGTAGAAATACTATGTTACTGCTTCCCAACTCCGTGTTCAATGACGTCACATTGAAACGAGACGTAGCGGGAGATTGACACCACCACCATTTGCAAATGCGATAAATCATGGCCCTTTGGTTTCCTGGGGAGCCAGTTGTTACACATTTGCCGACGCACCTCACGCCCCATCCAATTGTGAACCTTTCCTTTTATTAATTTTTACAGTGTTTACTTTGGGTCTCACTTATTCATTAATTCTCTCAGCCAACATTTGCTCAGCATGTATTAAATGTGGATTCAGAAATGAAAGTTTTGTCTTTGACCTGAAATCATTTAAAATCGAAGAAGATTCGGACAAATTAACAAATAATTGTACTATATAGGGTGATGGAGATTATAATACCAGCGAGTGCTAGATAAGAAGAGATAAAACAATGGCCATAGTTAACATTGACTGAGTAGGTGAGTTGGAAACGTTGGAACTTGAAGGAAGAGAGGAAGAGAAGAAGGTGTTTGCCAGGCAGACGAGGCAAGAAGAGCATTCTAAAGAGAGGAAACGTTGACAAAGACCATGGGGGTCGGGACACCGGGTGAGTCTACACACTGTAGTTGTTCCTTGTAGCTGAAGACCGCCCTAGGGAATTGAATGGTGGGAAGACAATGGGGAGAGGTTCTCAAGGACCAGATCACTGAGACCATGTCGTCCTCATCTCTGTGTCCCCCAAAACTAGCACTATGCTTGGAGCGTAAAAGTAACTCAGTTACAATTTGCCGAATAAGTGCTAAGAACTTTGGCGTTGCCTTTCACTAACAACAATGACTAACTTGTGCTTGGTATTTTAAGTGTTTGTATCATGTAGGTACAGTGATATCTCAGTTTTTGTCAATAATCCGTCCAAAGACGGCAAAATCCAAACCGACAAAAACCGAGAGAATGATTTCCATACGAATCAATGTAAATTCAACTACTGTCCGCAGTAATCTCTTGCATGTAATTGTAGTATCAGCACTCGCAATCAATAATAAAAAAATAAAAAAAAAAAAACAAAAAACCACTGGAAAGCAATGGAATTGTTTGGCTAGAGGTGCGAGGTGCTGCTCACACAGTGAGAAACAACCCCACACTGAGCAGGAGAACACGTGGGTCGCCCGTTGTTTCCACAAAATTAGCAGCGAGGTCACGTGGGCGCGCCGACGAAATCCGAGTCAAATTTTTCACAGAAAAAATCGGCAAAAACCAAAACAGACGACAGCCAAAATCAGTGAAAACCGATGCGTTGCTGTATTTTATCTTTACACCCGGGAATATCCTCCTTGATGGCAGAGCCCACGTTTTAAAATTTTTTTGTGGAGCACGATTTTTTTTATCCCTTTTCCTTAACATTTTTAAAAAATTCTTTTTAAATTTGTGGTTATTTAATTACAGTTGACATTCAATATTATTTTACATTAGTTTCAGGTGTACAGCATGGTGGTTAGATATTGATATAATTTACAAAGTGATCCCCCCAGTAAGTCTGGTACCCACCTGGCGCTGGTCATAGCTATGACAATATTTATTATAGTTTCTGTGCTGTACTTTACATCCTTATGACTCTTATAATTTTTAATCCTTTTATCATTTCACCCAAACCCCCAGACCTCCGCCCATTTGACAACCATCATCAGTTTGTTCTCTGTATCTAGGTAGCTGTTTCTGTGTTGTTTGTTTATTTTCTTTAGATTCCACACATAAGAGAAATAATATAGTACGTGTCTTTCTCTATCTGACTCATTTCACTTAACATACTACCTGCAGGTTCATCTCTGTTGTGACAAATGGTGAGATTGCACTCTTTTTCACAGCTGAGTAATATTCCACTGCATGTGCGTACCACATCTTTTTTTACCCAGTTGTCTGTTGATGACCAGTTGGGTTACTTCCATATCTTGGCTATGGTAAATAATGCTGCAGTGAACAAGGGGTACACGGACCTTTCTTTATTAGTGCTTTTCTAGCCCCTATTTTGTTTATTTCTGCTATAATATTTATTTCCATCTTTTTGCTAATGGTAGACTCAATTTGTTCTTTTTGTTTTAGTTTCCTGTGGTATAAAGTTAGGCTGTTTATTTAGAATCTTTTTTCTTAAGGTAGGTAGGCATTTATTACTATAAACTTCCCGTTTGGAACTGTTTCTGCTGAGTCCTATATATCTGGGTATGTTGTGTTTTCATTTTTATTTGTATCAAGATTTTTAAAAGTTTTTTCTCTGACCCATTGGCTGTTCAGGAGTATGATGTTAAATCACACATACTTATGAATTTTCCATTTTTCCCTCTGTTATTGATTTCTAGTTTTATCATTGTGTTGAGAAAAGATACTTAATATGTTTTTAACTTTCTTAAATTTGTTAAGACTTATTTTGTGGCCTAATGTATGATCTGTCCCGGTGAACATTCCCTGTGAACTTGAGAAGAATGAGTATTCTGCTGCTGAGTGCCATGTTCAATAAGTGTCTGTTAGGTCTAGTTGTTCCATAGTGTTTTTCAAGTCCTTTTTTCTTATTGATTTTCTGTCTGGATGTTCTATCCATTAGTGAAAGTGTGGTATTGAAGTCTCCTACTATCATTGTGTTGCTGTGTATTTCTCCTTTAAGTTCTGTTAATGTTAGCTTTATATATTTAAATTCTCTGAAGTTGGGGGCACATATATTTTTCACCACTAAATATCAATGAAGTTTTCCTTTTATTGTTATATAATGTCCTTCTTTGTCTCTTATCACAGTTTTTGACTTAAAGTCCCGTTTGTCTGAAATAACTATAGTCATCTCTGATCTCCTTTTGTTATAATTTGCATGGGGATATGTTTCCATCTTGTCAATGTTAGCCTGTTTGATCAAATCTAAAGTGAGTCTGTTATAGACAGCATAACATTGGGTCTTGTTTTTTAAATTTATTTAGCCAGTCTGTGCCTCTTGATTGGGGTGTTTAATCCATTTGTGGATAAAGTAGTTACTGATAGAGAAGGACTTCTAACTGCCATTTTGTTGTTTTGTTTTATAGGTCTTTTTTCTATTTTCCTCCCTTACTGTCTTCCTTTGTGTTTCAGACTTTTTTCATAGTGATATGCTTTGACTTCTTTATGTTTTAGTTTATCTTTTATAGGTAATTTTTGTGGTTGTCATGAGACTTACATAAACATCTTATATTAATATATTTGATATAAGCTGATAACAAGTTTAATTATATACCTTTACTTCTCCCCTTCACTTATGCTTGTGGTATCATGATTCACATTTTTCATATTGTGGATATATCAATACATTTTTGTAATCGTAGTAATTCTTACTACTTTTTTAAAAAAAATGTATACTAAAAGTGATTCAACACCACTGTTACAGTAATCTATATTTGTCCATATAGTTACCTTATTAGTGAGTGTTATACTTTGATATGCTTTTAGTGTTTCTGGCTTTTGTCTCTTTTCATTCTTCCATAATGCATATATTTGTTCTTTTGATGGTGTCCCATAAGTTTCTTAGACTTTCTTCATTCTTTCTATTCTTTTTCTTTTTATTACCCTAATAGGAAGATTTTAAATGACCTATCTGAAAGTTTGCTGATTTTTTTCCTTCTTGTTCAAGTTTGATTTGGAAGCTTTCCATTGATTTTATAAATTCAGTTATTGTATACTTCAGCTCTCTTTTTTATGGGTTTTACCTCTTTGTTGAATATTCTTATTTTGTTCCTATATCATATTACTGATTTCATTTAGTTATCTGAGTTCTCTTGTGCCTGACTGAGCTTAAGATGATTATTATGAATTTTTAGTCAGGCAATTCATGAATTTGTTTTCTTTAGTGTCAGTTATTGTAGATTTATTTTGTTCCTCTGATGGTGTCTTATTTCTTTGGTTATTTCCTATGCATTTGCAAACACTTCCACCTCTCCCATCGTTATAAGCTGGTTTTAATAGGAAATGGCCTTCAATAATCTAGCTACCTAGAGATCCTGGATAACCTCTCAAAATTTTTCTGTGTGTGTTTGCACAGTCCACCCTTCTTCCTCCCTCCTGGAGAAGAAGGCTCAGGGTTGTGCATCTGCACCCAACCTTGTAGAGCAGTGGTTCTTAACCTGGGTTCTATCAAACCCTAGGGGTTCGATGAGTCAGTCTCAGGGGTTCGGTAGAAGCCTCTGCCTCGGAGGCCAGAATAAAGTAATACCATAATTTGTTGTGAGTTCATGCACTTTGTTGGTTTTGTTCTTTGAGCAAGGTGATGTTCATGCACGGCTCATTTTGTGCACCAGTAAAAAAACATATACCTATGTCTTGAATTTGGAAAAAAAAATCATATTTATCACTAAAGAAGGGTTTGGTGAATGCGCATATGAAACTGGTGGGTTTGGTACCTCAAAAAAGGTTAAGAACCCCTGCCATAGAGCTATATTGGCCGCAGTAAGCTACCTACGCCCTTTCCCTAAAGCATTGATTCAAAAGACCTGAATGTTGGATGCCCACTTTATAGGAATATATACTTCTGGGGGAGTAATCCCAGGGTTGTACAGTTTTTCTCAGTCTCACATAGCCATGCCAGCTACAATAAGTTGACCTCCATTTTCCTTTGTTTTTAGCTTTCCTTAGGTGTTCAAGTGTATTAGTTCCCCCAAATGTTCCAAGTGAGGGCAGATAGAAGTAGGTCCCTTGGGTGTAGCTCCTCTAAAGTCCAGGTATCTTAGATACCAACTACACTTTCTCTTTCCTCCCAAGGGGGAGGTCACAGGCTGAGACAACTCAGCTCGGAACTGTGGGGACTTTAAGGAGAAGCTGATGTGGGTAAAGTGAAGTTGCTCTTTTTATCTGGTTCAGTGTGGATGTTCTGGGTATATTGTTGTTCTGGGATTCTTATTTGTTCACCTTCTTATTTGGATTCTGGACTTACCATATTTTGGCCCATACCTCATTGCTAAATCAGTGTTTCTGTCTGGAGAAGAGCTGGGATTTCCTATTCTATCATTTTGCTGACATCATTCCCTATGGCAGTATTTTTAAGCAAATGTTTCAACAAAGTGGGACATTTTAAGTAAAGGTGTTCCTATGAGACAGTAGACAGCACAAGAAAGCCTTTTTGGAATGTTTTACAGAGTTTTCTGGCCTATTTAGTAAAGGATCAGTTATGTTTCCATTACCAGCACTACACAAGAAGAGTGGCCTCAAGATGAATTATTTTCTGTCTGTATGAGGGTTTTTTAAAAGAAGTTTTTGCTCTAATTTTCCACTTGAAAAGAAGAAAACCAAGAAAGCCCTTTGAAAGAAGGACCTCAAGCAGCCCAGAAGCTCATTAAATCAGAAACGTGCTAAGTCTGCCCTTTTATAGGCTGTGTGGTTGTTGGTCCTGAGACAGACCTGACAAAGTGTTAACATACCTGAAGAAAGAACAGGATGTTCTAAACTACTTTGGTCAGCAATGGGATCTCTGGAAAGTAGAATAAGTAGAAAGCTCATTGCTATTATTTAATACTATGTGGTCAAGCCCCAGCAAGGGGAAAGGGAAAATTAATTCATGGTCTACAAACATAAATTGCAATTTTCAATCCTGTCTGTATTGTGAATTGGATCAATCAATCTATCCAAGTTTTCCAAAGGAAAACTCCCTGTTCATGATGCATCCCGTTGGTTATCACGTGGCTAATCACAGTGTATCTTTCAACAAGGACATCTGACTCAACCAGAATTTAATTAAACTCCCACAAGGTGTCAGGTATTTTTTAGGAAATAATTGCATTGCTGTCTATTTTCAAGAACATGCTCTTGCAATGAATAATGTATTCTTACTGTGCACGAATATGTTCTCCTTCTGTTTTTATTTATTGATTGAATAAACTTGATGATCATCCCACCACCTTCAGTCTCCCAATTCACTCACTCACTCACTCACTCACTCACTCACTCACTCACTCAGAACTGCTTTCTGTCTGACCAGGCAGTGGTGCAGTGGGTAGAGTATTGACTTAGGACATTGAAGACTCAGGTTCAAAATTCTGAGGATGCTGGCTTGAGGGTAGGCTTACCAGCTTGAGTGTTGGGTTGCCTGCTTAAACCTAGGATCATAGATATGACCCCATGGTTACTGGCTTAAGCCCAAAGTTGCTGGCTTGAGCTCAGGGTCTCTGGCTTGAACAAGAAAATTAAAAAAATAATAATTATATATATTTGCTTTCTTTGGGTTGACAAAAACATTGCTGAGTCTGCAAGACCAGATTGGATCTTGAGCTATAGACATGGGTGCATTCACAGCAAAGGCTTTTGAAAGGCAGCTAGCTGGTCTCTTCTGGTGACCCTCTCTGCACATCACAGAGTGCCTTTCTAGTGGAAGCTTTAGGGTTTTTCATGATTAAGGGTTGGACAAAACAGAATAGGAAATTAAACGGAGAGTTTTCTGCATTCAGGACAGTTCCTGGTAATTTCAAACTAAATCTGTGGTATCTGGTGTTTTATTTTGATTCTTTCTTGCTGTTTGCTTATATTTTCTTTTTCAAAGTAGCTTCTGAAAGAGATTTAATACATGAGCAGTGAGGTAAAATTCCATCTCACGGGTTATCTCTGTAGCTACTTCTTAGAATGTCCCCCTCCGTGTGCACCTCGATGACTCCTTCCTACTCTTCTAATTTCTGTTCACTAGTTTTTCTCCTCAGAGAGGCCATCCCTCTCTATTCTATCTAACATGGAGCCTTTCTTCAAACTTCATCCCCACCTGCTTTATTTTTCTTCATAATAATTGCGCGCTATAATGCCAGATAGCCATAGTTATTTGCGTTCTGTTTCCTCTAAATTATGGAGCCTTCATCTCTTTTCTTTTCTGTCTTGAACTTAACAGCATGTGGCCAATTTTTGAACTACTTATTTTGCTTATAAAAGTCTATTTTGATTTACATTACCCAAATTTCCAACTTATCTATGTTCATAAAGGTTTACATCCAAATTAATATAAAAAAGGTATATTTTTCTTCTTATAAAGCTACCCATGTGGTACAATAAGAAGTCAGATCTTTTTTTTCCTTTGGTGAAACATTCAAGTTCTACTCCGCTAGTAAAATTTAATTGCACAATACCGTGTGTAACTATATGTGGTGTTATCAACTATAGTCAATATAGCAAGTCCTGGCCTGTTGGCTCAGCGCCAGAGCATTGGCCCGGTGTGTGGAAGTCCTGGGTTTGATTCCCGGCCAGGGCACACAGGAGAAGTGCCCATCTGCTTTCTCCTCTCCCCCCTCTCCTTTCTCTCTGTCTCTCTCTTCCCCTCCCACAGCCAAGGCTCCACTGGAGCAAAGTTGACCCGGACACTGAGGACAGCTCCATGGCCTCCACCTCAGGTGCTAGAATGGCTCCGGTTGCAATGGAGCAACGCCCCAGATGGGCAGAGCATTGCCCCCTAGTGGGCATGCTGGGTGGATCCCGGTTGGGTGCATGCAGGAGTCTGTCTGTCTGACCCCTACCCCGCTTCTCACTTCAGAAAAATACAAAAATTAAAATAAAAATATAAAATACTATAGTCAGCATATTATACCCTAGATTCTCAGACTTTATTTACTTAAACTGCAAGTTTGTTCCCTTTCACTAACCTCTGCTTATTTTGACCCCCTCCCTACCCCGAGCCAGTTCCTGACAATCACTCTGTTAAGATGAATGTTTTAACTTGATGGTGGGAATCTTTTCTATACACGCATACATATACACACGCGCATATGCATATGGTTGTGAACTTTAAGTATTTTACAATTATGTTTGTTAAGTATACCTAAATACAGCTGAAACGAAAAAGAATTACAGAAAAGGAAATAGAAAGAATATGTTCATAAAAATATGATCAATTTCACCAGTAATTAAAAATGCTAATAAAAATAAGATATTTTTCACTTAAGAGAAATGAAGGAAGTTAGAACTTTAAAGCAGGGTATTTGAGTTCATCTTGACCCCACTGATGATATGCCCACAGGAATCTGAGTGTGCCATTATTCCCCAACGAATTTCCTAATTTTCTCACTTGAGGAAGGGAATAATTCTCTCCCCCCCCTCCTGACACACACATTTTCCCAGGTTCATTGTGAAAAGCAAATGAGATAGAATAAGTAAAACACTTTGAGGATTTTAAAATGCAACTTTACTTAAATATGATTAAAATTTTTCTTGCCCTTCTCACTAACTCTTTTTCTTTATAGCTGTATATTTGTAGACATATGCATATTTATAGGTATGATACATACATACAAACATATAGATAGATATATATATACACACGTGAATATATATATAAAATATCTTTATTGCTAGGTTCCTGTGATTTTTCAGGATTCCTTCTTTATTATTATTATGATTTTGCTTGTTGCATCTACTGAGCTTTATTCTGACCTGGAAGATACATATAAAGTCAGAAGATAATAAGTTTTAAATGTTTTTCCCTTAAATGAAATAGCATCCCTACCTCCCTACATGAGAATCTGCTTCCAGCCTCAGAGATGCCAGGCAGTTGTTTATTATGACTTGGTGCTAGTTGCAAACTCTCTGACAAGAAATGAAAATCGAAGTCTTTATGTCATTGGTCTGTAGGGTAGCCCACAGAGAAATAAAAATGTGTTTGTAAACTCTGAACAGAGGTAGGCATTTCTGAAATCCTCCAGCTCTGACAGAACGATTTCCAACGAAGAGTGCAAAATAGTTTATTACAGCTTTGAGTGGCAGCCTAATATATTAAATCAGTTCAGAAGATTGTAAAATGAATTAGCATTAGCAATTTAATATCTTCAACAAATTTAACTGTCACTCAAGAGCATATCTGCCCTTGTTGTAAATAAAATAGCCCAAATGAAGGTCCTCACTTGATGGACAATAATGTTCAGGGAGACAAAAGCTTTTCAATGTACACAGCCTCACACAGGAAGGGTACACTACATTTAGCAAAATTAAGTGGCACAAAATTAATATATACATTTGGCTGTGGCTGGACAAGTTGACGCCTTAAAAAAAAGTGTGACACGATGATGAACTGGGTGCCACCCACCGTCCAGGAAATCTTGCTCATAAAAATGCATGGAGATGTCTCTCCAAAAGAAAATGGCCCTTCCTGCTTCCATTACCACCTGTCAGTATTGTACTCCTGCCATTAGGAAGGACGTGTATGAAAGCCTGCGAGGGAAGAATCGCCATCCCTGTGCACTGCTTGCCGGACGTTGAATAGCACTTTATCTCATGGGAACCTTTTAAGCTTGTTGGTAAGGTAGTTATTTTATAGGTGGAGATACTGTGGCCCAGGGAGTGAAAGTAACTTGCTTAAGAGCCCCCAGCTCATAAATGATGGAGCCAGGTTTTGACTTGAGGTCTATGAATTCTGTTAATTATAGAGCCTCGGGTAGGTTACCTGGGACGTGCTACGTCATTCCAACAGTCTTGCACGCATTAGAAGCATTCATCTTCGCAATCACTATGGCCGATACGTTTTTTCCTTATCGTGCAGATGGGATACGATGACTTAAGAAAAATAAGTGGCTAGACAAACTCTCACAGAGACACCATACTCCCTTACATCATCATCCACTCACGCTAAGACTAGGAAAAGAAAAAATATTGACAGGGAATACCATTTGGAGGCCAGATTAACATTATTTCTCTATTTTAGCACTGTGAAATTTTAAACAAGAAGTATGTGTGTGTGTATAGGCAGATAAATACAATATGTAGATAGACTGGTCGATTGACAAACACCTGCTCAGCAACTTGTCTGTCATGTGTACTCAGAATGGTCTAGGTATTCAGTGGTGACATAGTGAGTAGGAAAAACCCGTCCTGACCTCATTACGCCCAGCAACGTCCAATGGGAACATTTTGTTTAATTTGCATCCCCCTGTACCCCAGCCCATCCCCTGGGTCCTGTCAGAGTTAGGTCTTCGTTTTCACTTCCCACTGTTTTCCATGTGCGGGACAGTTCCAATAGCTTTTGTACCAGGAATAGACTTTATAGATTAAGATATTTTGATATTGAAAAGAGCCATGCTGATATTTATTTAAAACCCAATTGTCATCTAATTTCTTAAAAATATACTATTTTTTGAACTTAATATAAATATAACAATGTACTATTGAGATAATATATACTTAAAGTTAACAGGTGCAAATTTTCATGCACAGTTAATAAATTGTAGTTTCCTTTCTAAATTCCCCAAAATTCCTACTCGTTCAAAATCCTGGAAATAGTATAAAAATTTCTTCTCTGTAAAAAAGTGAACAAACACCCAAGATTTTCCTTATTTTTACTTTTAAAAAGGTATTTATAACCAAATTTTGACTATATTCAAAATCAGAGAAGACGATCTAATAAACCTGATACACTTGCCAACCATCTTATTTCATGGATGTTTTATTTAATCCAATATCCTCCACCACTTATTATTCTGAAGCAAATAATGCCTTGTAAATATTTTAGCATGTAGCTCTGAAGACTCTTAAGGAAAAAAATATTGCAATATAATTATTACACCTTACTATAATTAATACACAAAGCTCACATTTCTTGGTTTTTAAAGACGTGTTTATTTGAACATTATCTAATACGGACTAGATATTATAATTATTGGATGTCCCCTTATGGCTCTGAAACAAGTTATACTTGCATATTTTTATTCCAGAAAGTGGGTTGTTAGTCATGTAGATTTTTCCAGTCCGTATTTTATTTTTTTACCATACAAACATTACATCTTACATACTTTGTGTCATAAAAACAAAGAATACAAACATAATAAGTGGGACTTTGGTCGCCGTTCTGAGGATTTATAAACTTAATAGGATGGAAAGAACGAGAATCACTTTTGTTTTGTCTAGATGGTGAAAATGTTAAGGCACAATGGGAAGAAACTGAAATTGCAGGTAATAATATTTTATCCATCTGTTTACAGTCTGTATTTCAATGCTTACATTTCTTTGTGGTATTTGATATGATTTTCTATCAATTATATCAACCCTAATCATATAAAATTATTAATAGTCAATTGATTTTGCTGTACAGAATGGCAATTTAATGTGGTTCAACTTAATATTTCTTGTAAATTGGTAGTTAGATGTGAACTAGATTTAGCTGGACTTTGATAGCTTGCCTGCCTCCAATATGACAGGATGTTCCAGGCTCACCTTTTGTGTTTCCTGTTGTAGACCATTAATCAGAATTTCTTCAAGTTCAAATTCAGATTGCTTTTAGTAGGAAATGGTATTTAGAGATCACAGTCCACACACCATGGGTGTTTATTGGTATTTTAGGTTTGTCATTGCCTTTAGAATTTCCAGTGCACAACATCAGTGTATTTGATCATTTTAAGGTCTTTCATTATAGTGAGTTCACAGGGATACCTCCAAATAAACCCAGGTTTTTCTTGATCTCATTCTTTTTTTATCACATTGGTGTTTAATCATGGTGAACATTCCAGTTATTAACTAAGTTTACTAATTTTCTTGGTGCCATATCACAGATAACCATTTTAATGCACTTTCACTAAGAATATGATTACTGAAGAGTTTGGTTGGTCAGTTGGTTGGTTAGTTGGTCCATGGGTTGGTCTATTTATCTTCTTTCTATCTATCTATCTATCTATCTATCTATCTATCTATCTATCTATCTATCTATCTAACTGTTTATCTTTCTATCTGCAGTTCTATCCAGAGGAGTATATCCTATTAGGAAAGCACAGAAAAATTAAAACAATTTCTCTTTATGTGATTATTATAACAGCTGGACACATAATAAGGTTATCATTTCTTACCACTTTTAATTTTTAAAAATTGTTTAACTATTACAAAATAATGATGTAAAATTTGTGTATAGCTCCAAAGTCATCTGCTAATCAAGACATACAGATAAATGTCTGGCTTATATTCCTATTTTCTCCATTTTTCTCTGAAATTTTCTTTTCCTAAAGGTCACATTTTGTTTAACTGTTTATTCTTTCATTGTTCTTTTCTTGAGATAAAACACAATCCAAGTATATATGTTACAGCATTCCACATATCCTCCATTTGATATTTTTTATTCAACAATATATCCTGAAGAATACAACATTGCAATTAGATATCACGTTCCTCATTTTTCCTCAGCATGTCAGTCTCCTGTTTATATGTTTCTTACAATTAATAGTCTGGTTCCTATGTTTTTTCCATATACTGCCACTGTATATTTGGGATAGGTTTTTTAGAAATGTAATTGTTTCATCAAATAGTAAATAAATATGTAATTTTTGCAGGTAATGCCAAATTTTCTTGTGCAAGAATTTTAGCATTTTGTATTCTCATCAGCAATGTTTGAGAATTCTATTTCCCCATGGAGAGTCCAGAGTATGTCGCTAAGCCTTTGGAATTTTGCCAACCTGATAGGTGAGAAAAGCTATGCTAGCAAAGTATTAATATGCATTTCTCCTTTTATGAGTAAAGTTGAGCATCTTTTCAAATGGTTGAGAGACAGTTGTGCTTCCTTTCATTGGAACTGTGCAGTTTGTAGTGCTTTGGGCAGTTTTCTTCTTTATTTTAATTCTTTCCTCTGTATTTCTTTATATATTTGAAAGATCAACCCCTGATCAGTGATATCAGTGGCAAACGGTTTTTTCCACCTGTTATTTTTCTTTTCATTTTGCTTGTCGTATTAAATTTTAATAGAATTTATCCATCATCTTATTGAAAAATGTTTTCTTTTTATTGGCTTGATTGAAACTAGTTCTATAATCTCTTGGGACTTATTTTAAGGTTTGGCTTCAGTCCCCTACAGCACATCATTAGGAACAGGGATTCTGTTGCTTTCGTCTGTATTCATGAAGGTGGGTGGGGCTTTCCTGGGGGTTCTCCACTTAGTCACTTTGGCTCTTTACCGACTTAATTTATAAAACGTGAAAAACATAGGATATCTTCTCTGTCTTTCCCATAACATACACACAGTGATGTATGTGATTGGCATCTGACAGTGGAAGGGTTGAGTTCTAATTATGCAGTCTTCCCAAAGAATGTGCTATCGCTTTGCAGCTACAATCAAGAATTTTGCTGTAAAGAGACATGTGATTTCACAAGGAAGATTAATCTGCGAGGCTCATTCCTGAACAACTAATAGAAAGTTGTGCATAACACCCTCGGGGAGGGAACAGTCTTGAGACTTACAACTAATCCTGAGCAAAGAACCTTCCTGCATAGTTTTCCCCTCTCCCTTCACTGAGTATAGTTTTCTTGTTAATTATCTTTGTAATGTCGTACTCTCGGGATACCAAGCTTTTTATTTTGTTTCTCTTTTGCAAACAATTTCTTTTTGTACTTGGAGTTAGGTATGTGCAGTATGGAGGCACAATTGGCCACACATACGGCAAAAGGAATACATATATTCTTTTAGTTTGAGAATAAAAATACTGAAAAGTTTGAATTAAGTATCTGCTGATAATGCACTTATGTACATTCAAGCAACAGAAATTTCACTACTCCCCTGTCTGTACCACAATTTATCAAGGGAATTTGCAATCTAGTGAGCGAGACAGACAAGTAACGTATTCCTGTTTGTCATGTGTTTAGAAATCTCAATAGAAAAACCTAAAAGAATATTCATTATCTTAAGGTTTCCAAATCTCAAAATTAGACAGATTTTGATTTTGTATTTGAAATAAACCCATTCTCCAAAAACAGTTACAACAAAACTAGTTTTCCTTTTCAACTGGAAACAAAATTGTAAAGGGAATTTTTAGGTTCCAGACAGGCATTTGAAATATTTGACCATATTTTCCTGAGACTGAGTTTGATAAGCCATTGAAGCTTCAAGACATTTACAGGTAAAAATCCCTTTCTCCATCCATCAATTTGAAAAGAAAGTTTGTTTTTGTATCTCTTGCTATGATGATTATTGCTTCCAATGAAAGAAACATCAATTAATATACCAAACATATCAGTTAGAAACTTGATTTATTCTGAACTTAGTGATTTATCTGTTTAATATAAAGCAATTTGGGTGTTTAGTAAGTTGCATTTTCTTTTTCTAGTTCATCTAGGTAAGTAAGGGTTGTTTCAAGTGGTTAATTGGAGATTTTGTGTTTTATACCTTTTAGGGTAATTGTAACTCTTTAAAAGGGTAACTGATTATTATTTTGTTTTCTGTTCATGTTGCTATTTCCTACTGATTCATTATTCACTTGTCATCTTGAATTGTAAAAATATCAATATGCTTTCATTCAATGGGGGTTTCCATATGTTTAGTAATGTAGGTATAGGTTATAGAAATTTGAGATACCTGAATTATGATACCTGAGTGTAAAATTTCATTGTATCATTATTTGATAGGGAACTAATTAGTAAATACTAACAATGTTGTTCTAGAAATAACAGTATATCATGGTCACTATGTTTTAAAGGCTTTGCTAGATATTTTTCTTTAGTATACTTAATCTTCATAGCAACCCTGTGAGTTTGCCAGTTTTCATTTGTGTAGATTTAAGTTTCAGAAATTATCCAAATTTATACTCCTAGCAAATAAACAAGATAGGAATTAACTGAAGGACTGTATCAGAATTCTGACTTAACTACAACACAAACCACATTACCTACTTTGAATACATTAGTTCATTTTCCCATTAAATTAGAATTTAAATGATTTTGAATTTTAATGGATTTGTGAAAATATTCTGCTATAGATTATCACCACATATCCAAAGTCATTCAAAAAGTCAATCTACTGATAATGACTATAGTTCTGAACAGAATAAATTAAGGCTTATAAATGGCAGGATGTATTTTGCCAGAATGAACTCCACTGAAATTAATTTTCAATGAAAAGAAAAGAAGGATGAGGGTAAGTTCACGTGCATGTTTAAACAAAGTAACCAGTCTCCAAGACTCAAAAAGTCTATAATGTTCTATAATGAGACTGTTCACTAAGATTTGAGTTAAATTTGACATTCCAGTATCATATTATGTGGTAATCAAAATTCCCAGAAGAAAATTATGTGACTTTCACTAACATGATAGTGAACATATCTGGGGAGGTAACAGGTGTACTTTGTTCATTATTCTATCTGTAGGGTTTTGCCCAAGAGCTGCCTTGTTATAAGAGCACAGTTGAACCAAATAAGTAATTGATTTATTATTAATAATACACATTAATCATCTCTCTTGACTCTGATCCGAGATCTGTTGGTTTCTGATCATTTTGATCTAGTCTTTCATTACTTATGCTATGCCCGTTCCTTGGACGATATTGATATTCTTTGTGGGTTTCCTTAGCTCTGACCCTTCAACTTTTCTCGGATAGAACTTTTAGTTAATCTTTTGGATCTTTTCAGTCCTATCCTGGGTAACCATTTCTGCCTCTGGAAATATCACCCTAATCTTAGTACCCTCACCAGAAACTCTACTAGGTTCACACCTTCCTGCCAGAGTATGTTAGAAATATTTTCAAAACTAGGTAGAACTATACAAGGAATGTCTGTTCACAGACCAAAAAATTGTCTTGGTTATTTTGTTGTTGCATGTGTGTTTTTCCCTTAACTCATGAAGACCTTACTTAATAGAGGCAAATGACACTACTTAACTTATAGTGAAAAGTATTGATTTTTTTCTACTTCCTCAAAGGTGACCTCCAGGCAATTGTAGACTCTAAATTATAGCGAGGCAAACAGATATTATGGATTTTAACTCAGCAGTTTGAAATCTATCAGCCAGTTAATTCCCACCTCCCTTTACAGTCCATTAAATACTTTATTTTTAATTGCGGTTATAATATTTATTTTCTCAATCTTGCCTCTTTGGGTATGCTGCATTTCTTTGTTAATTTCTCTAGAGTTTTGTGCTTGGATTTAATTTTTCTTCTTTCCATTATCTTCAGTGCATTTTTCCTTTTATTCATGTGTGTTTGGAATCAGTTTGACGTTAATTTTTTTTTTTTTAATTTGGAATAAGCTTATTTTTGAGAAAAGGGAAAAAGACTTTAAGTGAGGGAAACATACCCAAGTCCTTCTTTGTTTAACACAAGATAGATGTATCTTTGATATAGAGGAGGGGTAAGCTCATATAACAAACTATCCAATTCTAAGAGTCAACTCACATACTGGAAATGTTGGTATTTACTTGTTCGTGCTCTTAAAAATTAAGTTTATTTAATTTTGATAAATATACTTACAACATGATAATAAAATGCCTGCATAGACTATAATAGAAAAATATAAAAATATGAGAGATAACAATATTCGTAAAATAGATATAAACTTGTTCTCAATTATAAGTCTAGTGACTAATTTTTAGATTCAATAATAACTAAAGTACAAAACCATTTTCATGTATTTTGTGACCAGATTTTTAGCTTTGTTATTTGTGACTATAGAAAAGTAAATAATTTTGGATTGATTTTCATATAAATACTTAGTGTTTATAAATATTATTTAATATTTAATACATATTTAATATGTATAATAAAATATTTAGTTTGTTGATTTAGTCCAAGCCCGAGCCCTAGACTAAGAGTCACATGATCTCTTTTAATCCTGAATGCTACTAACTCAGTGGTAGTCATATTACTTATTTATTCAGTAACCTTTCTTTAAGTGTCTCCTTTGAGCCTACGCTTGGCTCTTGTTCTTCAGCTCTCGGGATTCAGTGTGGAGGAAGATAAACATAGCTCCTACTCTTAAAGTTTTGAGCCTTGGCAAACTCACCAACAGTAAATTGGCAGCATAGTCATCATCTTCCATAGATGTATACTGTCCTCTAGTATTTAATGTGCATTTGCATATCTTATGTGTGTTTGTAGGTATGTATGTATTTACTTATTTGTAACTGAGATTCAAATGCTTTGCACATGGCCCATTACTAAATATAATGTTGGACAGTTGATTTTGTATAGACTAAAAAGGTGCCTGACTGAAAAAATAAGAATAAATAAAGGATTGACCAAAATAATCCCTCCTGGTAATTTAGAAGTAGAAAGACCCAAGTAGGAAATTTAGTCCAGATTCATCAAGTGCTATCCATTTTTTAACTTTTTAATTCATTTTACTGATACAACTCCTTCTTATATTAGGTATGTTATTTTAAGCACTATACTTTTGGAGAATTGAATCATGTAGACATGTCAATTTGCTTAGAAATGACTTGTTTATTTTTATTGGCACCATCTGACTTATTTTTGACAGAATCCATTGGAAAGAGGTCCTTGAAACATTCATTATATATGATGAATAAGGGAAGCAGTTATTATTTAGCTTTTTATATATAAAATTTGTAATTTTCACATGATTTCTTTTATTCTATAAGATATCAACATATAGCATGTTAACTATTTTCAGTCTTAATTAGGACCATTTAAATCAACCAGCACCAATGTGTCAGTGTTTAGCACCTTGTATCTGAATGTTTAATATATGTGTTTGACAAATTTAAATGAGGACAACAGAGGTCTTGTTTCAAAGCAAATATGCAAGTGAGGCTTCTTGGGAATAATTAATATTTTTGAAAAGACTATCAAACATCTTAATTATAAATAAATTTTAGTTATGGGCCATTGATAAATATGTTGGCATTATAATAAATATTTTTGGAACTATTTCTAACTGAAAATAAACATTAGAGATAAGTTTTAAACATCAGCATGGCTAGAGTGTTGTGTTGCTAAAACATGACTTTGAGTAGCTGTTGGGAGAGCTGGTTTCTAGGGCTGCTTCAGCATCAGTGGTGGGCTAGTCATATGAGCTCTCACAGCATCAGTTCTCATCTGAAAGTGAGGATGTAATAAGCATGTATATTTTCTATCCCAGCTCTTTCGGTGCATGATTTCCACATTTAATGTGAGTAACATTCACAGTAGTAAATTTTTATTAAAAACTATCTATTTTGAGAAAAATAGTATATGAAATAGTAAATATGCTAGTTTGAAAAATACTAAAACTATTATAGATTACAGAAATAACCGTGAATTCTCCTCCTCCTTCTACTTGTGCCCTTGCCATGCAATTTCCCAGTTCTACTTGCAAAGCTTAAGTCAGTTCCAGTCTCCTGAATTTGGGCTGGCTGTGTGACCTGCTTTGGCCAAGAGAATGAAACAGAAGTAATGTTGTGCCTATTTGGAGTCTAGGTCCCCAGAGCCATTGCAGACTTATGATCTCTCTATTGTGATCCTGAGAACTAACCTAGTATTGGCTGCTGTGTGGGTGAATGACCACATGGATCAGATAACAATCATCCCAGTCACGTGATAGATAGAGCCCAGTCAAAACAGATAGACCTATCCAAGCATCTGACTGCAGATACTTGAGTGAGTCCCCTGGGAACCCAAAGACTACCCCACTTACTCAAATCCAAAATCCCAATCTCCCAAATGGGATATTTTTATAGCCTCTATTTGGGGAAGATGACTTATTAAGTAGCAAAAGCAAATGGATATAATTCTAATCTCCTAAATTTTCCAAGATAATGTTACAGTTATCACATGATAGATGCAAAAATGCATTGGAAACAGACTCATTCCTCAGGATTTTATAGTGTGATCACTGTTTTAGAAAGGAACCCAGGAAACTATTTCATGGAGTTCTATAAGAAAAAAACTAAATATGAGCAGAAAGTCATACTTAGAATAAGAACTGAAAGAGATGGAAAATTTTATATTCAATTTTATTTTTAGTTTTTGAGAGAAAGTGAAGCGAGAGAGAGAGAGAGAGAAAAAAAAACATCAATCTGTTGTTCCACTTATCCATGAATTCACTGGTAGACTCTTATATGTGCCCTGACCAATAATTAAATACAAAACCTTGGTATGCTGGAATGACATTCTAATCAACTGAGCTACCAGACCAGGGCAAGATGGAGAGTATTTAAAAAATAATATAAGTTATGGTACCAATGCAAGCATGATATAATACATACATAGTGCATTGCTTGTCACATATTAGATATTGAAATATTTCTTACATGGAAAAATGATTGCCGTTTCTTTATTATTTCCCAAATAGTCTGTACTGTGGTGGTATAAACTTTATTATATGAAATATGCAACAACCTTTAAGTAGCATACCCTACATCTCATTGACACTATTGCATATACTTCATCAATTAACTGGTTAATTATATTGGGTAAAATTTGGTAAAAGCCAAACTAATTAATTACTTTTCAGTCTGTCAATATAATAATACTCTTCTTTTGACTTAACTGAAAGTGTGGGAAGCATTCTTATCAAAGTCACTTGATGATACTGTTGATTGTTTGCACTATATCAAAGTTAGATGAAATAGAAATTATCTTCTATTTGTTTTTTGAGAGAAAGGGAATGGGAGAGAGAGAGAGAGAGAAGCATCAATTTGTTGTTCCACTTAGTTGTGCACCCATTGGTTGTTTTTTATACGTTCCTATGTGCCCTGACTGGGGCTCTAACAGGCACCTGCTGGAGACCATGGGATTGAACCAGCGACCTTGGTGCTTGTCGTCCGGGATGATTCTCTATCCACTGCACCACTGGCTAGGGCACATTATCTCCTACTATTAAGAAAAGGCCAAATTCTACTGCTAGAATATAGAGGAAGTGTTCAATTTAGTAAAACTGAGGCTTCTTTCTAATTTTAGCCTTTCTGAATTTTAAGTTATTTCCAAGAGTCCTCTAGGATGATTTCTTACAAAAATTTCTGTGAATATATATTATCTTGTATGGCAAATGTAATTTGTTTGGAATTTTGGTTGCTTTTATAAATAGGAAGAGAACTTATATCTCTTTTATTAGAATTCAATTTCATGAACATGACTTGACAGGAACTATCTTTCCAGTGCTATAAAACGATATAACAGACAGCATAAAATTATGCTGAAAAATATTTTACTTTTTATACCCATGAGAAAGCACTGACTTCATGAGCCTAGCAGAAAACTTGTATCTTAATATAGAAAATCTGTAATCTAGATTTTCTGAAACGAATCCCTTTCTAATAATTATTCTATCACACCCATTAGCATACTTTATGGTTGTCAGACTTGTTGTTTTTTGTTTGTAAAGCTACAACCATTTTATATAGACTGTTATACATACAGTATAACATTGAGATAAATACACCTGTATCAAAGGAAAATATTTTAAAAAAATAAGACATTAACAGCAATAGGATCTTCAATTGAGAGCTTAGAAATTAGGTTAGTTCCTGTAATATAAGTGATGCTTTGTTAAACCTTGAAGAGGAGTTGAATGTGACCTTCTGGGGAGTCATTGTGTAGAGGAGAGGGGGAAAGAGGGAATGAAGGAGGGTAGAAGCGAGGGAAAGGGACTCTGAGGTTAAAAGTGGCTTGAGAAGCAGTGGCCAGTGATACAGGTTCAACGGTGGGAGTAGATATGAAAGTCCGAAAGGAGGGGAGTAGAAAGAGACCAAAGTCAAAATTGGAGATGAAGATTCTTTTCTGGGGCATGCTACAAAGGGAACACAATGTGTTTGGGAAGCTGGGGTCACGGATGGTTCCTAAGGAGGCTTCTAATTGGCTCCTTTTAAAGGCAGAAGCTGTGATTGTCTTCCTTGCTGCCAGAATGATGCTGTAGAGAGAGAAAGTGAAACAATGCAGGAGAAAGAGGGAGTGAGTTGGCAACCAGGTCATTGATAAGATGAGAGCAGACAGACCCTGGAACCACATTTTGTTGATAGTTCTCCCTGCTCACTAGGCCATACGTCACCAGGATTGCATGGGACCTCCAAAGGACCTTCTGATTGTGACCCTGGCACATTGTGTAGTAGTCCCATTAAGAGAAAGGAATAGCACCAAGGAGGGTAAAAAGACATTTGTCTTTTTCCCGCCCACATAGCCAAAAGATTTTTCTTAACAATTTTCCTTTTTCAGATTTTACATTTTCCCTTTTCTAAAAACAATTGCCTTTGTTCTATGACAAGTGGTGTTTTGAAAATAGTATTAATCTAATCTGAGACACTAGTTTTGTCTGTTGTTGAGTACTCTCTGATTGTGACTATAAAAAATCTTTAAGGGTTTTTATCACAAAAGTAGAATGAAGCTATGGGGAAAAAGAAAAAAATAGGAGTGATGAACCCAAATGATGCGTTATGGAGTTGTACAACTGAAACCTGTATGATTTTATTAATCAGTGTCACCCCAAAATATTCAATATAAAATAAAACTCAAATCAAATGTTTTTTGGCACTGATGATTTTTAAAAAATTTATTTAATTAATTGTTTTTACATAGATTCTAGGGTGACCCCGACTGCATCCCCCCTCCTCCATATTCCCCTCAACATCTTCCTTACCCCCCTTCCTACAGCACCCTCCCCCCTTCCCTTCAGGTTTATCCCATCCTATCATCCCCTTTCCCTCTGTCCTCTTTTCCTCTGGTCCCTTTGATCCCTCCTTTGTCTCAATCCCTTTCCTCAGTTCTCAGTTACTTGGATTCCTCAAATGAGTGAGGTCATATAATATTTCTCTTTTTCTGCCTGGCTTATTTCACTCAACATTATTATGTTGAGTGAAATAAGGCCCCTCCATATTGTTGTTAAAGGTAAGATTTCCTTCTTTTTCATGGTGCCATAGTATTCCATTGTATATATGTACCAAAGCTTTTTAATCCACTCGTCCACTGATGGACACTTGGGCTATTTCCAGCTCTTCGCTATTGTGAACAATGCTGCCATAAACATGGGGGTGCATTTCTTTTTTTTCAGTCGGTGATATGGTGTCCTTGGGATATATTCCTATAAGTGGGATAGCTGGGTCAAAGGGCAGTTCGATTTCTAATTTTTTGAGGAATCTCCATACTGTTTCCACAGTGGCTGCACCAGTCTGCATTCCCACCAGCAGTGCAGGAGGGTTCCCCTTTCTCTACATCCTCGCCAGCACCTATAAGGTGTTGTTTTGTTAATGAGAGCGTTCTGACTGGTGTGAGGTGATATCTCATTGTGGTTTTAATTTGCATTTCTCTAATGATTAGTGATGTTGAGCATTTTTTCATATGCCTATTGGCCATTTGTATGTCCTCTTTGGAGAAGTGTCTATTCATTTCTTCTGCCCATTTTTTGATTGGTTTGTTTGACTTCCTGGTGCACTGATGATTAAATGTTGTGTTGGATGCTTTATAAAATATGAACTGTTATCACTTATGCTTTTATAGTTGATAATTTGTGTCATAAGATACCTTATGTTCTTGGTTGGACTTCATACATTTTATCAACCATTTGACTGTTATGAATAAAAGTTACCCATCTGACTGCCCTGAAGACACATAATAGTGATATGTATCCCCTCCCCTCCATTTTTCAAAAATTTATAACTTTGATTTTTCATTTGAAGTGATCTTATTTACATCGTTGTTAATATCTTTTTTTTAATTTTTTTTTTATTCATTTTAGAGAGGAGACACAGAGTGAGAGAGAGAGAGAGAGAGAGAGAAGAGAGAAAGGGGGGAGGAGCTGGAAGCATCAACTCCCATATGTTCCTTGACCAGACCAGTGCAGGGTTTTGAACTGGCGACCTCAGTGTTCCCAGGTTGACGCTTTATCCACTGCGCCACCACAGGTCAGGCCGTTGTTAATATCTTAAGAGTAAATTATATTCCAAATTTATTTGCTTTTTTGTTTTTGTTAACTGAATTTATTGGGGTGACGCTGGTTAATGTAATTATACAGATTTCAGGTGCACAATTTTACACCTCTCTGTACTTTGTATTGTATGTTCATCACCCTCAAGTCAAGTCTTCATCCATCATCATTTACTTTTCATACACTTAAACTTTGAAACTTAAGTTATAATCTGGAAAAATGGGTCATGGTAACCAAATTTTAATATATCGATAAAAGAACATTTTCTAATGGACATTAGTTAATATCCCGGATTGTGGGACAGCTGTTAGATGAGGTATGAGGGAGTAGGAGATGGGATGTCTCAAGAATTAATAAATTACATCCTTTGGGATTCTTTTCACTTTTTCTTTTTTTTAAAATAATCTCAAAATCCTTTGGTTAGCCTAAGTGCATACTGATTAGGCAATTTTTCCAGTATTGTTCATTTTTGGAACAGAGAACTAATTAACAACTAACCCTATTAATAGGCTAAACTAAGAGCGATGTTTTCTTAATACTTAATTTGAGCTGTTTGATCAAATATTAAATAAAATACTTTGTGCTTTTAAAAAGATTCTTGGTAATGCGTCTTGACACTTTCCCAGGAGCCCCAATGTAATTCTGATTTTATTTTTCAAAATGACCCTTGTCTCCCTTTATTGGAAAATGTCACTTCAGCAGTCCTTTAGCAGTGAAATTCTACTGTGGCTTGACCTCCCTCTGTAACTTTTGTGACTTCACAATTCATTCTGTAAGTGGAGCTGTCATTTTGATATGATCCTCGTTTAATCCTTTTAAACTCCTACAAGCATCCCATTTTATATATGTTGAACACTTAGTTGAAATGTAAGACACTTTTACAATGCATTTTTCATTCCTGAACTTGCTGCTATAGAGTAGATTTACCATTCACACGCTCTGAAACCAGGGCTTTCTGAGCAGATTGGCATGCCTAAAATGGTGTGTCATCATTTCTTTCATCCATTGTACCTGTCATTTCTTCATCTGTTCCCATTCTGCATGGTCTTTCTTGCGTCCTGAAACTCGCCTGTGTTTCTTATAGGGTTACAAGATTCACCCTCACCACTAAGGGGTGAAAGATCCCGCTCTGTGTTGAAGGCAAATAGAACCTTATATCTGGAATTCATAGACCAGGTTTTCATTCTGGCCTCATCGCTTACTAGCTCTATGTTTTGGGCAAATTACAGTTCCCTTTGCTAATCACTAATACTACCTGCTTTAAATCACTGGCAGCGATGTGACAAGCCCAATGAGAAAGATGCACAGAGGTGCAGCCGCCATGTTTTACTACGTCCAGTTTATTTGATAGTAGATGATTAGAGAACTAAAATGTATGTCAAGGACTAAACTCTGCATTTCAATTATTTTTTCAAAAATGTTGCCTTTAGCAGTGCTTCAAAGAAAGAATGTAAATTAGTCTTTGCTTACCTGTCGTGTTGATCCATTTTGGTATGCTAAATATAAATGAATGCATTCAATCTTTCAATCTCCCAAAGCCTCAGTGTGCTCATGGAAATGGGGATAACAGTATTAACTCTAGTATTACTTTAAAGAGGAATGAAATCTTATATAGACACCTTAGCTAAAAATTTCACAGATAGTTTTATTTTACTTACAAAATGCGTCTTTATTATTGGATTATTCTCCCACTCTATTTTAAAACTTATTGGGGTGACATTGGTTCATGAAATTATACAGGTTTCAAGCATACAATCCTATAATACATCAATTGTGAGTTTTTAATAGAAGTTAATTAGTGGTAGTTGTGGTAGTCATGGTAGAGGTAATGGGCAGAAAAGTTCCAGCTTATTAGTAACTTGTAGCCCAGGTGTTTCTAACATTTCTAATGCTATCTACATGTAGAAATATATATTTCATTTTAATGTTTCTTTTTAAAGGGGGTATTGTAGTTAGATGTTCAGAAAAACCCACAAACTCACCTTGTAATTTTGTTAGGATGTTTTATTCATAGGGCTATATAGCTCTCTCATCTTGAAGTGCTGGCCCTACACATTCATGGGTTGACCATTTAGGGTTTTGAATCTACTGCAGGAAACCAAAATGAACCAATTTTGATGGTGTGTCTGAAGGAATAAAAATATTTTATGACAGTACTGAAACTGATGATAATGTAAAGTGATTGAGATGTATAGACTTTTTAAATTCTGAGAGTATCTAATGTAACCTGTGGCCATGAGGCAACACATTTGATAAACTAGCGATGGTACAACTTCATCCCCCACCCCAGAAATACTAGCCCCACATTAATCCCTGAATTAGTTTTTCTTTGTTTTGTTTTGTTTGTTTGTTTATTTATTTATTTATTTATTTATTTATTTATTTATTTATACAGGGACAGAGAGAGAGAGTCAGAGAAAGGGATAGATAGGTACAGATAGACAGGAACAGAGAGAGATGAGAAGCATCAATCATCAGTTTTTTGTTGCCTTTGCAACACCTTAGTTGTTCATTGATTGCTTTTTCATATGTGCCTTGACCGTGGGCCTTCAGCAGACTGAGCAACTTCTCGCTGGGTCCAAGCTGGCGAGCTTTTGCTCAAGCCAGATAAGCCCTGCACTCAAGCTGGCCACCTCGGGGTCTCGAACCTGGGTCTTCCGCATCCCAGTCCGACGCTCTATCCATTGTGTCACCGCCTGGTCAGGCTGAATTAGTTATTTTAGGCTGCAGTTGGAAAGTATATTTGTTTATATTTTTACAAATATCATTAGAAATACAGTTTTCAATTCATCAACTACAGTTCATTGCCTGAGCATTTTAACTGTTTTATTTGTGTGTTTGTTTGTATTCAAGCTTTCATTCAAGATACTATTTCAGGGCATTTGTTTTCCAAATCAGGTTGCCTTTAAGACATGATGATTGATTTGTTTTTATTGAATCCTGCTTAATGCCTGGTTAAGTTAATTACTAATAACCTTTTTCAAGTCGCATGAAATGCCTGGGCAGAATGACATCAGAAACTAACTTTAAATTCACATTTTTGTTCAACTGAAAATTCCAACTGTTATTGCAGAAAATTTCATTATTTTGCATGTATACATGTGGTTGTGGCGAAGAGAGAGGTTCTATTATTTAGTTTATTGCTTCTCTGCCTAGACAAATTGTGCAATATGAGGCAACTTTAGGTGGTACATAAACTGTTTTTCAAAATAGGTATTTAACTCAGGGTATAGTAGCAAATCCAAATGATATCTCAACACCACTTTGTGACAAACAACATTGCTTAGGTGATTGCAAAAAAGTTATTTAAAGTGGATTTAGAGAAAATATTAAATTAATATATAGGTGGCATGGGCTTTGGAAACTTGGTGAAAGCAATATAGAAGTTTTCAAATTATTGGTGAAATCAGAGATTATTGGGGAGAGATGTCTTTAAACTCTTAATTGAGGTTGTGCTACATGTGTTGAGAACTTTGTCATATGACTCTCTGGGAAAACAGGAGTCCAGTTGTGTATATGGCTGAAAGGAGATGAGAAAATACAGTCCTGAGGGTGTGCCCTTAGTGGTAATTGACAGGAGAGGCAAATAAAGAGGGGTGTTACTAATATGATATTAACACATAATGGGTACACAAACAAACAGTAACAATGGATTTCATAGCCAGTTAGATTAAGCTAAGCATGTTGCTTTGTTCCAGGGTTTTCTGTGTGTGAATATCACTGTTACGATGCTAACTGCCACATGACTAATAGGAGCCATTTTCTAAAGGATTTTGATCATAGAACCTTTCCCTTCAAAAATGTCTATTAATATTTCAGGGAAGCAGAGTATTAGAGCGTGTTTGGTGATTGTCAAAGGAATAATGCTTGAGAAAAATGGATGGAACACATTATTTTCTTGAACTTCTCAATGGCAGGCACTAATTTTTATCTATCTCTATATTTCTAGTGCCTGGACTTATAGCAACTATCAAAACATATGGTGTGAGTGCATTAGTCCACTAGATTGAAAGTATTATAGAACAGAATGAGGGGCCCTCTTAATTGTGAATTGAATTGAGTTATTCAGAAGACTATAAAGCATATATTGGAATTTGGGAGACTTTTGGCCTTATCTGTGATCTTCACTTTTATTAATGTTTCCTGACTTTTGTTTAAATTCAGAACCAACTTTAAGTTGTGTAGATGACCATCAAGCTCCTCAAATTAAAGTCGAGGATATAACTATCTTCCTCAAACCTCTTCCTTATCTTGTATTGTCTACATCAACGAATGACTGCTTCATTCACATGCTTTATAGAGACTGAAACATTCATTACTATTTACTATTTTCTACCTGTAATGCTAATATATTTTTCTGCATTCTTTTCTTTTACTCTTAGTATGCTTGGAATGCTGCATTTTGTGTTCATCAAGCAAAGTTCTCAATAGATTATAGTGGGATAAATGAATGAATGGCTAATTCCAAATTATCCTGTCTGGTTTACATAGACTTCCCTTTATCCAGAGAAATCTTTCCTCAACTTCTTACACTGGTTTAGGCATCCTTTATATGTGTATGTGTGTGTTTCCAAAGCATTGTCCACTTACCTGTTTATAGAATTTATGATAAATTATAGTAATTATCAATATGAATGATTCTTTCTATTAAAATTATTAAGAGCACACTTGCACTAAATTTGTCCCTGGCATATTGACTGACACATTTAAAAAATCCAGTATATATTTGATGAGTGAATAATTGAGACTTTATGTACAATTATTATTAAAAGAGAACCCACTCAATTTAAAGGCATTGCCTGTTTCCTGTAGTCTCCAATAAAATGAAAAAGAAAAGTGTGATAGTCTAGAAACATGATTTTTTTTTACCTGCATAAAAAAGTCTTTTGGGAGTTATAATGCTATAAAATAATTATTGATGCCTATTAAAACCAGGCATTTAATTGTATGAAGACAAATTTTCACATTCATTATCTGTATTTCACTTCTCTCTGCTCATTTCTTCCACATTATATGACCTTGTTTACACATTACATATATATTAAACTTCTTTCTCTCCAGAGAAGGAAGTTTTTTTTTTTTTTTTGCTTGAAGGTAGAGGTGTGTGTGCATGGGGGGAGGGTGCTTATAAAGCAATGATCTGGGGAGGGACAGGTGACGAAGAGTTTAGCAGTGTCAACAAAAGAAGTGATGCAGGGCTATCTTTATTTTTTCCATTTTAAAAATTATTTATTTTTAATTGAATTTATTGGGATGACATTGGTTAATAAAGTGATATAGGTTTCTGGTGTACAATTTTATAATACATCATCTGTACATTATAGTGTGTGTCCATGAAGATCATTATGCTAAGTGAATAAGCCAGTCGGAGAAAAATGAGTACTGTCTAATTACACTCATATGTGGAATCTGATGAACAAAACGAGCTAACAAGGAAAGTAGAGACAGATTCATAGAGAGCAGGCTGACAGCTGTCAGAGGGGAGGGAGGTTGTGGGGCTGGGTGAAAAAGGTGAAGGGATCAAGCAAAAAAAAAATGTCATAGACACAGACAACAGTATGGTGACACAGGAGTATCTCAGTGGAGAAAACATAATGCACAGGGGGTGCCCACCACGGAGCTAAAGCCATCTGTTTCTGGGTGGATGGAAGGATTTTATATGCCATCTTATACCCATTTAGATGGCTACTTGCAAAACACCTAGAAAATAAGTATTGGCAAGAATGTAGAGTAATCGAAACCCTCGTGCACAGATAGTGAGAATGTAAAATGTACAGCTGCTGTGAAAAGGAGTATGGTAATTCCTTGAAAAACTAAAAATGGACTCACTATATATGATCCAGCTATTACACATATTCCATACCCAAAAGAAGTTGAGATGTTTGCACACCCGTTTTAGTAAGGGCAGCATTCCCAATAGCTAAAACGTGGAAGCAACCAGAATGTCCATTGGCTGATGAGAAGCCAGTGTGGCATATCCATACAATGAAAAGGAATTCTGCATGATGCTACAATATGGTTGAACCTTAAGGACATTATATGCTAAGTGAAGTAAGCTAGTCACCAAATGACAAGTATTGAATGAGTCCCCTTACAGGTGGTACGTAGAGTAGTCAAAATGACAGAGATAGAAAGTAGAGTGTTGGTTGCTGGAGACTGCGGGGGGAGAGGAGTTATTATTTAATGGACATAGAGTTTCAGTTTAGTAAGGCGGAAAGTTACGGCGACAGATGGTGGCGATGGTTGCACAATGTCATAAAAGTACTTAATACCACTAAATTGTACACTTAAAAATTTTAAATGGTAAATTTTATGATATTTTTACTTTACCACAATAAAAATAGTGACTAAAAAGAGAAATTGAGTGATGTTTTTTAAGGCGTGAAGAAGGTGACTAGTCTTATCCCTACTTGGAGGTTCTTTAGATTTCACTCTTTAGTTAATATAATATATACTCTTAATCTTGTTCACTTCACTATATCTTAAATTTATTTCTATTAGAACTGATGGAAAAATAGGTTTCTGAAAATTTTATTAAATGATGGAGAATGTGAAAATGTAAACTTGATTCTCAAGATTAAGTAGAAAATGATGTCTTCATACATCTGCCATTTCTAACAATACAACATATATCACATAAGACACAAGTTTTCCTTTACACCAAGGAGAATGCTTTTACTTAGAATGAACTGATGTTAGAAGCATGTTCCTTCCAGTGTCAACACAGTGATATTTATCTATTGATCGAGTGGCATTCCAGAGGGTAAAGTTGTTTCCACAGGACAGATGCTGTGCGAGGCGAACTGTCACTTTCTTGCTTTCCTGAAGCCAGGAGTTACCCAGCTGCTAATTAAACTGGGATGAATTAAGGTAAATTGAATTTTCCTGCACATCTGCTCCAGGCCCGCAAACAGGACCACGAAGCAAAGCAGACACAGTTCACTTGACAAGAGCTTTCTTCTTCCGAACCAATCTCAAAGAATCTCAGCACTTCACTTTCTGAAATCCTGAGGCAAGAGAGGGAGAGGGCACTGCTCTCCATCTTGTACCTGTCTTGACATTGAAGGGAGGTGTGCAGAGCAAGGAGTCCATATTCATAGAATGTCTAGACACCCTCCAAGTTAAGGCATTCTGGGAGACAGACTGTGTGCACCTATAGAATTAAATTGTTAGATAAGGACTGAATTAATCCCCTGGTGACTTTTAAACTTAGCTGGAAAGAGGGCTCTATAATAATATTATTATTATTTTTGCGAGAGGGACAGATAGAAATAGCTAGTCAGGAAGGGAAACATCAATTCTTAGTTGTGGTTTTTTAGTTGTTCATTGATTGCTTTCGTATGTGTCTTGACTGGGGGGCTACAGCAGAGCGAGTGACCCCTTGCTCAAGTCAGTGACCTTGAGCTCAAACCGGAAACCTTGAGCTTCAAGCCAGTGACCTTTGGGCTCAAGCCAGCCACCCTGGGGTCATGTTCATGATCCCACGCTCAAGCCAGTGACCCTGCATTCAAACTGGTGAGCCGGTGCTCAAGCAGGCAACCTTGGGGTTTTGAACCCGGGTCCTCTGTGTCCCAGTCCAATAGTCTATTCACTGTGCCACTGACTGGTCAGGCTATTATTTTTTATGGGTACATAAAATATATCACGTAATACTATCATTTATGTAATGAGTCCCCTATTGTTGGACAACACTGTGGTTTTCATTTTTCCCACTTATACTCTTATTACAACTAAAGCAGCAAGTATTTTCCATATAGAGAGCATTATGCTAAGTGAAATAAGCTACTCAGAGCAAGACAAGCACCATATGATTGCACTTATATGTGGAATCTAATAAACAAAAGTAAATTAACAAAATAGAAATAGACTCATAGATACAGAAAACTGACTGACAGCTGTCAGAGGGGAGGGTCTTTGGGGGGCTAGGTGAAAAAGGTGAAGGGTTCAAGCAAAGGAGTAAACCTCACAGATACAGACATCAGTATGTTGATTACCAAAGGGAAAGGGGATGGGGAGGTAGAAGAGGGTAAAGGGCCTGACCTGTGGTGGCGCAGGGGATAAAGCATCGACCTGGGAACACTGCGGTCGCCAGTTCAAAACCCTGCACTGGTCTGGTCAAGGCACATATGGGAGTTGATGCTTCTAGCTCCTCCACCCTTTCTCTCTCTCTCACTCTCACTCTGTGTCTCCTCTCTAAAATGAATAAATAAAAAGAAATACAAAAAGGAAAAGAATTGTATTAAAAAAAAGAGGGTAAAGGGGGAGTAAATGGTGATGGACAGAGATTTGACTTGAGGTCGTAAACACACAACACAATATACAGGTAGTGTACTACGGAATTGTACACCTGAAGCCTATACAACCTAATTAACCAATGTCACCCCAATAGAAAAAAGAAATAGTGCATATTTTCACACTATCAGTAAAGGATGCTAAATATTATTTATTAAATTGCCAATGATTAATTTTATATAAGAATTAATTATACATCTAATAAATTAGTTTAAAAAGGGAAATATACTTATCACTTATTTCCACGAGCTAAATTTCTAGAACTAAAACTGTTTGGATCAATTTTACATCTAGTTTTTCATTTGTGTATAGTATGTCACTAAGTTGCTCAGGAGTTTATCTATTGTTTGATGTTTACAAACTTCTCCTTCTTCCTCGCCCTTCTTGCCCTCCTTCTCCTCTGCTGTGTCTTTCTCCTATTTTCTATCTTTATTAGATACTGAACTTTCCTCAGTGGATTCACAGCAGTGACATTCACTCTATGGACACTTAGTCTGATATTTCTAATTGTGGACGAAAATGCTAGTTGAATTTTATTTAAAAAGTTTACATTATGCACTTTCAGACAAAAGGATGCTTATTCTTACACTTACTTGAAAAAATGATCCAGTATAAAACTTTTTCATCAAAATGTAATGGTCTTGTTTATGTCGACTAGAAAATTAGATACTGAATTTAAAGCAATAAGAAAGAAGGAATGTGAGGAATAAGAGTAATCTTTAGCTTGACTATTTCTATGACTATATCAGTTTCTCATTCATTTTAGTAATCAAGAGTTAATGGCCATGCTAGGCTGTGGGATTGATTTGAGAAAGATATAAAGATCATCTTTGCATCAAAATGGTTTGTTACCTGTCAGTATTCCCTCTGTAATGGAGGCATAGGGTATACTGAAAAAGCATTCTATCTTCAAAGAATAGGGGTTAGTTTTATGTGGTTGAAGCATGGAAAATGCTAGAGAAATGGGAGGAGGGTTAAGGCTAGAGTAGATTAGTAAATTATACTAGATAGTAAAGTAGTAAATGTTACTAGTTTGTGAAAAAATCTTGAAGTCCAAGTTAAGGATATCCCAATGTAAGTTTTACAAATATGGCTTCCATGTTTGTCTCTCAAAAAATGTAATCCATTAATGTATATTAGAAGATCTTGAGTGTATCTCTTCTTCTTGGGCAACTAAAATGCCCATTTGGCTATACGAAAATCTAAGAGTTCTTTTGCTAAGTAATCTAATTTTGGTTTAACCCTGCATTTCCTATATCTATTTGTCCAAGGAAACTCTGTATATGTAACACCCGGTGATGTCCCATAGAAGGGTTTTGGGAAGTACTCTTTTAGGCAATAAAGGGCCCCATTAGGTTTTTAACAGGATATTACATTATCCCATCTTAAATATAAAGGCACTGAACAGAGAAACAAGAGAGAGATGTAAGTTCAAGTTTTTCAAAGAAAAGTAGGAGGAAGATACACCAGAAGTAAATCGGGCTTCTAGAAATATGGGGAGCTCCACAATATTTTTAGACACTGATCTAATTGGTCAGCATCTCTGACTGGATGGAGGACAGGGAGCTAGCTGGTGTGAGTATACTTGACCCTTAGATACTTGAGTGCCCCTGGCCATTACCTCAGTTTTGGACAATACTTAACACAGGCATCTGTCTTTGTCCTTTCTACCCCATGCTACTTGTCACCAACCACTGAACGCAGGGCAAGAAGAAATCGCCATGGCCTTCCAATAATGCAGAAGGAGAGAGCAACACCTCTGGATCCATAAATAACAATTATGAAAATTTATAAATGTCAAATAAGCTTTTAGAGTGATACCATCTTGAAAAGGAATTATAAACTCCAAAGACTTGAACTACTACTTGAAGTCAAAATCTGGAAAAACTATATAGAATCCAAAATTAGTGAGATGCTCACTTCTTTTAGATATCCAAGAAAAATATTTACTGTTGCTCAGATTCTAACAAAATATTAAACAGAAATGGACAGGAAGAAGGATAACTTTATTATTGAATATTTTATAATATTAATTATATATTATTCAGTACTTTATTATCATGGATTCGGTAATAATTATTGAATAGTTCTTTACTGCTGAATTTTATTTATTGTTACCCTCTCAGTGTGGCCCACTGAACCATGGAGAAGCTATGGATATGATGAGCCAGTAGTTTAGGCAGGGAATGATGGTGGGAAAGTACACTTGTTCATTCTCCTCATTCATCATTCTATTTCCAACACTCCTTTTCCATTTCTTATGGGCCCAGACAGAAATATATGGGGAACACTTTTTCATTTTTGTGGTCAAAGAATCCTCAGGATATGTTATTGTTTGAAAGTTTAGGCTATGGACTCAACTCTCCACTCCCCAAATTAGTACATTTGAGGTTCTCATCATCCATTATATAAAATAAGAACTAATATTTTTTACTGTTGTTCAGACAGTACTCTTTTATACAGATTTCAGCATTACATCATCTCACTTGACCCTGCAGGAATTTAGGGGCATAGTTCAATTTTACCTATAAGACGAGAGAAAACTAAGGCTCAGGGTTTGTGTGACTTGTTAAGATCTCCAAGTTAGGCAGCAGTACATACAGGACCCATGTTGTGAGAGTACAAGCTCCTTTTAATTTCGTCTGTGCTTCTTTGAATTCCAAGATCATTCAAGATCTGACAGCAGCTCCCAGTGCCCGTCACTTCTCTGATTGAATTCCTGTTCCATCGCTAGATCCCTCCTCTCCCGCCAGGCCGGTCTCCTAGCTGTTCTTCCAGGATGTCAATCACGCATGCTCCTGCCATGGGGAGTCTGTAGTTATTCTGCCTGGCATGGCTTCTCCCCAGAAAGTTGTATGATTTGCATTTCACCCCTCCCTTTGCTGATTTAATTGACTTATCAAATGTCATGCCATTCCTACCATTCTGTCTGCAGAAGTCCCTCTCCTCTCTCACCAATGTACATATAACCATTTAATATACTTGACTTTTACTTCCTTATTTTCTCACTCTGTCTTCCTTCCAAGAGGAAGTTCCCTGGAGGCAGGAACTTTGTCTATTTTATTTGCTACTGCACTCTCAGCACATAAACCAGTGCTTGGCAAACAGTCCTCAATAAGTGTTTGTCCAGTGAATGAATACCTGTTTCATTTTTCCTCTCATCCATTCCATTTCTTTTCCCATTTCATAATTTAAATTTATCTCAGCTCTGTAGCCTCATTACTAGAGTGAGAAATCAATCTTGAAGAATTCGCCTAAACAATAATCAGAAATGACAAATAATCAGATACGATTGCATGAGGTGTAAAAACGGGACGTGTAACGAGTATAAGGTATGGCCGATGTGTTTCATTGGTTAGGCAATCACACAGAGTCACACAAAGTGTGTAACAAGAGCCTGTACCAGTCCCCCCCCCCCATCCCTTCACCCTTCCAATGACAAATTAATTGTCATCGCGATGGAAATATGCAGAAATGTCATATTAACCGGGCCATTTTAAAAAGACGATGATTTTAAGTGCAAATGAATTGTGTTAAAGGATGTGGGTAGATGGGAAATAAAAAAATAATTTCCAAGGGTTATGTCTAGAAATAAATGTAAAAGAAACACAAAAGCACGGTGGACTTGGAGTCTCAAGGCAAGTTAAATAAAAAAGAATCTCTAATTCAGTCTATGCCTGATACCAGCAGTGACTGTGAATTCTTTACACAAGAAAATCGAAAAAAGTGCTTCTTTATTATTAAAATATACCGAATGTATCTGAAAATCTCATTTTTACTGCCAGGCATTTCTGCTGGGGTGACTTTACCTGCTGCTTCCTGCCATTCTTCACTTTCTCTTTATTTTCCCCTCAAAAAATAGTTGTATATTCCTCTTTTCTACTTTCTTGTCAATATTGACTTTATTTGGGTCTTAATCATCTATGATCTGGAATGCTGAAATAACCTACTAATTATTTTTTCTATCATCTCTTTCTTGACTTCCAATCTTGCATCTGTATACCACCTAAAACGTCTTTCCAAAACTCAGTCTCATCAAGAGTCTTCCATTATCTGTGCAAACTCCCAAGCAGGATACTCAAAATTCTTAATGACCTGGCTCTGTCTGACCTCTCACTCTCCCACAGATGAAGGACTATGATTATTCTGTGCCAAATGTCCTTTCTCAAAGAAGTTATGTAGTTTGTTGCTATAGTCCACCCCTCCCCTCCTTCTGGAGCATGATGGTTTGCTTCTGATTTTATGATATTACTCATTTTTCATTTTTTAAGACTTAACTTGAAAGAAACTTCCTTCTTTTTTTTATTCCTCCCAGAATCAGAAATAATAGCATTTATGTTTTTTTAAAATATTTTCTGTGTAGATTTATATTTAGGAACCGCATGAATTTTAGCTTTGTTTTCTTTTAAGTACAAAACAATGTAGGCTTTATTATTATCTTTACTGTGTTTGGAATTATGTCTTACATCCTTTCACAGCTGAATAACAAAGTTGTATTTGCCTTTATTATTTTTGCTGTATACAAAGCACACCAAAATTCGTTAGCTTAAAACTACTCATTTATGATACCCACAGAATTTTTAGGTAAGGGGTTCTTGCAGGGATAGGATAGGGCCAATTTGTGTTTCAAAATTTCTAGATCCTCTGCTGGGGTGTCTAAAGGGCTGGGGCACTGTGTTTTATCGTCTTTCTGGTCCCTGGTCTGGGGTGACTCAGATAAGGATTGCCCACTAAAGCATCTCTACTGGCTTGGCTTCCTCACAACATGGCGGCCTCCCAGAAGCCAAACTTCTTATGTTCATGGCTTTTAGAGCTGAGAGTTCAATAAACATGAAGGAAACCCCAGTGCCTTTTATCACCTGCTTAAAAATCACTCCGCACCACTTCTGCCCTGCTCTATGGCTTGACGTGGTCACAACCCTGCCCAGATTCAAGGAGAGGGCATGAGACCCTGCCTCTGATGGAAGATGGGCGGAAGTTTCAAAGAATATGACACTGCATACTACTCCTCTACATGTGGTAACTTTTTGTGTATAAAAATGAGTGTCTGTGAAATAGCCATGGGCACGTTTCTATATTCAGTGAATCTAGCCATCACATTTCTTTTTTTCTCCTATAAATTGCTGCTGTGACCGCAGGGCAGTAAAAGTAGAACATGGCTCTTGGAGAAAGATGGGCCTGGTTCCAAATCCCGACTGCCATGTGTCACAATGTGGCACAAGGCAGATTAATCAACCTACCTAAGCCTCTGATTACCCCATTATGCAGTGCAGATAGTGACATCTCAGAGAACTGAGATGAGGATTAAATAAGATAATGCACACAAAGTAAAATGAGATGTCCTTGGCTCTAAATAAGTATTAGTTCCCTTGGGCTCTTCTTCTCCAAATCATATATCGTGGATAGAAATATTCCAACAAGGAGCAAATATTTTATCACACTGGAATATAAGGAATTCACAGGGGTGCTCAGCAAAGACACCACTGAGGACTACCAGGCATTACATTTATCAAGAAAACAGATTCTGGGCTGAAGGGGGGGCAAAGAGAAAGTTCAGAGAAGTAGGCATGAGTAGGATTTAAAACTTCTGTTGTCTTTTTATTCTGCACTTTTTTTACATGTATCCCAATGGAGAATGATTTAAATTCTGTGTAATGGAAATCCCAATAGTCTTTGCTAGAAGTTATATGACAGAAGGGCTCCTAAGTAGCCACAATCCCCAAGCATTGAGTTTTCTCTTGGCTCTTTCATTAGATCCTCAATATCCCAACTCTGGGACTGAGCAACTATAAGGTGTGTGGTATAGCAATCTCAGACCAGCAAGCTGATCACGGAAGGAGTAGTTACCCAGAGGCACCCAGGAGGAAGGGAAATGGCTCCAATTACTGTGACTGCCTATGATTATTTGTTATTTTTCTCATTTCTTTTAAAGGGATTGATAACTTCCTTTGCAAATGGAGGCAAATACACTGGACCTGTAAAGGGAGAATTGAATGATGCTTTTGGAAGATGTATTTCAAGTGGTGCTATGAGGGCTTTGAATTATTCCAAGTTGGAGTTACCATGGAGCACCCAGAGAGGCCCCGTTTCACTCCCCACAGGAGGGAGATTGCCTTTTCATAGGCTTAATTGGCATCCTCACCCAAGTTACATTGTCTACTTGCTATGCTCTCTGCATATCTTTGTCTGAATACCTTTATAGTTTTCAAAAATGGATGAATTCTATCTATATATGTGTGTTGGTGATGTGTATGTAATATAGGTTCCTAGAATATGTATTAAAATAATGTTAATTAGTGCTTTATCTATGCCTGGAGATAGACTTCTCACAGTCATTTCTCTATGAGGTAGGTACTGTTTGTCATCCTGTTTAAAGGGAAAATAATCAGGGAACTGACACATAGGGAGATTAAGTAACTGGTTCATCTTGGTCACTCAGATCATCATGGCAGAGCTAGGATTCTAACACAAGCTGGGCACACACACATTATGTATGTGTATTGATTGGTGATTGTATGGGTAATACATGTGTAGCAGATAAAGTTAGATTTACAAATACAGGTGTGGTATTGAGACATATCTTTTGCTTTGATGAACTTAGTGTAGTAACATAGAATAGACATTTGGAATAGATCACTAGACCTGAACAAAGATCTTTAATGATATTTTCTTAGTCATAGACATATAATATGTCCCGTGAGACCAGCAACAAATTAGTTCCAACTGGAAGCAAATACCGAATGAAGAAAACATTCTACAAAGATTTTTTCTAGTCTCTGGAATGAAAATAAATTTTCATCTTTTTACTCTATCTGCTCCTCCTTTCACCTGATCAACCATTTAAAAATATATAGGAGAAGATCCTGCAGCTATTTTCTTTGATTGTTTGAGATTTACCCCCGTGAGTTCAGCATTATGATTTATAGAAGGAAGCATCCTGATATTTATACATCCTTGACATTCACTCCTCTCCTAGGGCCGTAAAACACCGTGCCTAGTTGTTGGCGTGTCCACATAGGGTGCATGGAGGCAGGGTTGCAAAGGGAGCATGTGAGGAAAGAGCGGAACTTGAACATTTTCCATGTGATTTATTCAGTTGCTTTGGAAGCAACTGAATAAATTATTAATATTGTAGTGCAACCGACATTGTGGTTAAAAAGGAATTCCTTAGAATGGTTGCACCCATTGGGAGAAGAATATAAAAAGTTGTTCTTCACCGCTCATTGGCTGAGGAATAGTTCCTGGGGATATCTAATGGTGCAACCTTGGTGTCCCCAGCACTAGCCAGGAATGCCAGAGAAATCTGAGTGAGTGCTTTAGGAAGCTGGGTAAGTATGTGATCAGTGAGGCCTGAGGCAAAGGGAGGGAGGCACCAGCAGTATCTGCTACAGATATTGTGCAACGTAACCCTCCCATTCCTGCACAAGGCTCCGTCCTCACAAAGAAAGCTTTAAGTGAACGTTGGCTCTCCCTTTGGAAAATTATCTCATTAACATTAATAATGTACATGCTTTTCCATGCATTAGCTCATTTACCTCTTAAAGAAATAATATTTCTATTTTAAAGTTAACGACACAGGTCCTGAATTATTTAACTGCATTTCCAAGGACAAATAACAAATGAACTATTAGAAGGAAGACAACTCAAACTGGGGGTGCCCACATAGCACGTCTCTTCTGGAAACAGAGGTGTTTTCTTCAGGTTTGAGTGTAGCGAGACTTTGTCTCTTTACCCAGCACAGAATAGGGACAGTCATCCTTGAGGAGACCAAAACATGAGAGCCTTGATCCAAGGCTGTCTTCAGAGATTATAGTGTTGCTTGGTGGAGAACATTATCAAAAGCGTCAGCAGCAAAACTCTCTCGGAGGGAAGTTCTATGGCCAGAGACTCTAACTGACACCTGGTGGAATTAATGAAGACCTCCGGGATGCAGGCAGTGAGATGACATGGGAAATACACTGGGTTGAGGAGGCAGAGACCTGATTCTAACACAGTGTCTGCCCTGCCATCAGCTAGCTGTGTGACATGGATGAAATCACTTGTCCTCATGGAGCCTCAGGTCCCCCATCCGTAAATAGAGCTATTTGTACTTAAAGTGTATTTTGAGACTTGGAAGAGAAAAGTGACATTACCTTTAAGTAAACTGCTTTACAAATGGGGATCATTATATGTACTTTGAGAGAACTCAACACTTTAGAATGCTTTCTCTCTCTCTCCTTCTCACCTTCTTCTTCTCCCTGCCCTCCTGCCCTCCTCCCCCTCCCTTATTCCCCCTCCCCTGCTCTCCCTTTCCTCCTTCCCCTCCTCCCTTCCTTCCCCTCATTCCCCTCCTCCCCCTGCTCCCGTCCCTCCTTCCCTCCTTCCTTCCCTCCTTCCCTCCTTCCCTCCTTCCTTCCCTCCTTCCCTCCTTCCTTCCTTCCTTCCTTCCTTCCCTCCTTCCCTCCTTCCTTCCTTCCTTCCTTCCTTCCTTCCTTCCTTCCTTCCTTCCTTCCTTCCTTCCTTCCTTCCTTCCTTCCCTCCTTCCCTCCTTCTTTCCCTCCTTCCTTCCCTCATGCCCCTGCTTTCCAAGCTTAATTTCCCCACATTCTGGTTTTGTACCAGTGAAAGAAGACCACTATTGTCTTGTCACCCACCTTTGGCTATCATAATGGCTTTTTATATTTCCACGTAAAATGATTTCTCACTCAATTAAAGTGAACACTTGGGGCAAATAATAGCTAAAATGCTCAGTGATTTTAGATTATGCTGGACAAAGAATCTGAGTCTTTTCTTCAGGTCAGCATGCTTGAAAAGAAGCAACATTTAATGGATTTAGTCAACATCAGCCTGGCAATTTACTGACAAGATATTGTCAGCCAGTAAATTATGGAAGTAGTTGATCATCAGACACACTCATCAGCTCACTGATACAGAGACGCCGGTGCCAATTTAGAGGAAAAATAACCAAAATAATATATTACATTTATTCTATTCAGAACCAAACTGTTTTTTAAAAACATTTTTTTCCCTAGTTAAGTTTCAATTTATCTAAGTGTGTCAGGATGACAGAAACTCATTTAGAATCCATGAAGACAGCTGACAGAAAGTGCACCAAAAATTAGATTTTGAATTCAAAGAATGGAAGCTTTAAATCACTGTAGTCAAGTCAGTGGGACAAGATTGATACCAGATGCTATTTTGTTCATGATATTAAGGAAGTATTAGAGCCTGGAAGAGTCTTTGCCACTACATAGTTTCTGTCTATGTAAATAAGAATGAAGTGAATATATCTACTGATAGTAATAAAAACCATCCAATGTCTTGAAGCACCAGCCTAGATCATATAAGGAAGTTATTAAAAGTTGAAAAGACCTCTTCGAGGTCATATATGCCTTGTTTCTTCATTGTGTTTATGGGAGAACTGAAATCCTGTGGGGGAAGGTTAGCAGATATATTATAGATGGATTGACTTTATTTTTAAAATGTTTTATTAAGTTTATTGGGGTTGGTAAGTACAATTACACAGGTTTCAAGTGCACACTTTTATACTGCATATGTGCACGTTGCATGGCGTGCTCACCACCCACGCCAGGGGTTCTTCCATCACATCTGTCCCTCTCTATCCTCCTCAACTCTTTATCTTTATTTCTTAATTTCCTAAAAATTTTATTGATTTTGCCTGACCAGGCGGTGGCGCAGTGGATAGAGCGTCGGACTGGGATGCAGAAGACCCAGGTTCGAGACCCCGAGGTCGCCAGCTTGAGTGCAGGCCCATATGGCTTTCAAGCTCACCAACTTGGACACAAGGACGCTGACTCCAGCAAGGGGTTGCTGGGTCTGCTGAAGGCCCACGGTCAAGGCACATGTGAGAAAGCAATCAACGAACTGAGGTGTCACAACGGCAACAAAAAACTAATGATTGATGCTTCTCACCTCTCTCTGTTCCTGTCTGTCTGTCCCTCTCTCTGACTCTCTCTCTGTCCCTGTAAAAAAACAATATATTGATTTTATAGAGAGAGGAAGGGAGGGAGGGAGAGAGAAAGAGAAAGTGAGAGAGACAGGAACATAGGTCTGTTCCTGTATGTGCCCTGAACAGAGATTGAACCGGCAACCTCTGTGCTTTGGGCGGGACGATGCTGTAACCAACCAAGCCATCCAGCCAGGGCTTGACTCTTTAATTTAAACCAAAGTCTGAGGCACAGTGGAGCCCTTCACTGAGTGGAAGCACAGACTCCATGACTTCCCTTGTGTAGTGTAATTGCACCCTTTTAATTGCAAGCAGTTTCTGACTTCTGTGTTACTGCCACGTGGTCAGTGTCATGTGGGGTGTCATAGCTTATTGGTGAGAGGACAAGGAGGGCAGTGTTTAGAGCAAGGCATCCTTTGCCTTGGCTACATTAGGAAGAGATGGACCATGACCATAGAACAGGACTGGCAGAGATGGTCCATTGACATCTTCAGCTAGAGAGAAGATATTCCATTTAAGTAAGGGAGAGATGAATTCAGTGCTGAGAATTTGGAAGACAGGGTTTCTTTTACTTATTTTTAAATAAAATTTATTGGGATGGCATTGGTTAATAAGATCATATAGATTTCAAACGTACATTTTTCTGATACATGAGCTGTATATTGCTTTGTGTGTCCACCACCCAAAGTCAAATCATCTCTTGTCACCATATACTTGGCCACCTCTGTCCTTTACTACCTTCCCATCCCCTTCCCTCTGGTAACTGCCATACTGTTGTCTGTGAGCTTGCTTTATATTCTACATGTGAGTGAAACTATATGGTTCTCAGGGTTTCATAGCATGCCATTCCTTTAGCAAGCTGGTGGCGTTGGTCAGCTCCTTCACCTCCCTGGGTCCTAATGTGCTCAGCTCGTTGACCTCTAAAATCTTAACCAGCATTTGCCCTGAAGGATTTGCCTGAACATTTACTGATGTTGCCTCTATAGCTTAATCTTTTACGCTAATGGAAATATTGTACGTGCTGGAAGGAGAATGTATTTTGGCAACTAAATAGAAATGCTCCTCCCGAGGAAGTGGTGGGCAAGTATTTACCAATGGCATCTTGCTTATAGCAATAAGAAATGTCAGAAGAGGAGAAAGCGAATTAAACAGTTAAGTACTTTGTAATCTGATCTAAAAGATGCTGCCCAACTAGAAATTACTCATATTAGGGGAAAATCTACTCTTCTAAATCCAGTCAGTCATTACATGTTTCATATGGATTTTCTTTTACTTCTTATGGGACTATATTTAATGAAAAACACCCAAATAATGAAAAATGCTGATACTGAAAAATGGAGGCTTACTGAAATGTGTTCTTTGGTGAAAATAAAATAAAATAAAATTAAAATAAAACAAAAAACATTAATGCCTTAAACTATGGGTAAAAGTCACTTTAATATTGCCAACGTTCTTGAGTGTCATTGAGTAACATTTCAAATAAGCTTTTATTTGTTCCATTTCATTCATTTATTCATTTAATCAACCAGGAAAATATTTGTTCAGTAGATATTCTATAGACTACCTTGACTATTAATAAGTTACGAACATGAAATAGATACAAACCTTATATCTTAAGAGCCTACTTTCTATGTGGGAGAGGTAAGATATAGACACAACGAATGAGACAACAAGGTATAAGCTAATGTTTGCCACACGAGCTATGAAGAAGTCTAGATTGTGAGTGGTCTCTGCAGCTAACTGCTAGAGTTCCAGTCCTAACTTTACACAACTCACCGGCTGTGTTACCTTGGGTACGTTATTTAGACTCTGTGCCCAGGGCTGTTTTGAGTGTTAAATAAATTACACATAACAGCCTTAAAAAGCTACCTGCCCCCCAAACTAGTGTATACTCTTATAAATCAGAATAAGGGTTACCTTTGGGGATAGGGGTAGGAATAATGATAGGAAAGAAATAAAAGGGGGTTTATGATTTTCTGGTAATGTTCTCTTTCTGGGTCAGGATACTGATTAAAATAGTATGTTTCCTTTGTGAAAATTCAACTAGCCATACACTTATATTTTTACTTTTTAAAATGTACATTTAAAAAAAACCCCGCAAAATGCAGCACCTCTATCACGGTATGCACAAAACAAATATTTATAATGCTTAAATTACAGATCTTAGGATCTCCAATATGGTGAGCAGTCACTTCCGGCTGGGACAGTGGACAATGATTTTAGGGAATAGAACATGAAAACTAGGTCCTCATGACTAGTTGGGTTATGGGCATACGTAAATAAGAACTTCCACTAAAAGTATACGATGTGCTCAGGAAAGCATAATGAGTTAGGGTGTGGACTGACTGCAGTTTGAATAGCAGCGCCAGGGTTTAATATCTGTTTATAATTATACAAACTACTCAAATTCTTTGAAGCGGTTTCCTTAAAAGTCCCCACTTCACAGGATTATTGTGCTGTCTAAATGAAACAGCATGCACAATGTCCTTCTCATAGAGATAATTGCACTAGGAAAGCTCAACCCTGTTCTGTGATGTCATAGAGCAGTGCTGTCTGCTTAAGCTTGTCTTTGTAGCACAAATGTCAACTTGTCCTAAAGCGATTAAGCTCCTGTAGCTCATAGTTCTTATTTTCTTTATGTTTTTAAAAAGACACCTTATTTGTTATCTATTAGAACCAATGAATTTTGTAGGTATTAAAATGGAAAAATATTGAGATCATAGGTTCATTTTTTTTTTTTTTTTAGTTTTTATTATCTAGGAATTGTTAACATTTCATTTTAGGCTCCATTTTATTTTATGTGGTACTAGGTTTCTGAACTTCATTTTAATTAAGCGTGATAGTAATTACAAGCGATTCTTTAACTCCTTAGGTATTATTGTTGACATTGAGACAGGTTGATGTTTGCTGCTTTATCTGGTCCAACATCCTTTGCCTTATTTTGCAATAACAGCACACTAGGGGTTATAAGTCCACATATTCTGCATGTGAGCAAACACCTGCCCATCTCTTATGCCAAAGACAGACACACAGCCCAAGTCTGCTCAGGCATTGCCCCTCAGCCATAGCTGTTACTTTAGAAATAGGCATATGAGCAAAGTTGGATAATTAGGAGCCTGTTTGGGGAGACAGACACTGTGTTCCTCAGAGTCCCTCACACACACCCTCCTCCTCTTTCTCTTTCGTTTTCTCTTTCTGGATGAATGCTCCCATCATGCAGCTTGTCCCTTCACTTCGAGGTTTGGCTAAAGCCCCAGAGTGTGGGGCACAGAACCTGACATCCTGAGAGCAGCATCAATGGGTAGAACATGGAAGAGACACCGATTCCACTTCTATTCTGTTTCTTCTTGTGTCTCAGATAAGGCTTGTCCATTCGCTCCCTCTTGGAAACTGCCACATGCCCAGTGAAGGTACCAATGGGCTCTGTTGTGGCTGTATCCCCTTGAAGGGATACAATATAATCTGATAATAGGACTTTTTTAAAATTTTATTTTCATATTAAATTTATTGGGATGACATAGTTAATACAATTATATAGGTTACAGGTATACAATTCTATAATACATTATCTGTATATTGGATTGTGTGTTCACTACTACCCTAAATAGAGTCATGGACACAGACAGCATTATGGTGATTATCAGAGGAAAGGGGGTGGAGGGTAAAGGAGAGATAAATGATGATGGAGGGAGGCTTGACTTGGGGTGATAATGGGTCTTAAATAAAAGTTACTCAACTCTAAAGAAATATTCAACATCCCTTATGTAATAAAAGGTAATATATGCATAGGTCACTGGGATTAGTAGGGCATGGACATCATTGGACAGCTATTGTTCTGCCTTTCAAAGAATCTCTTATATATTATTTTTTTTTAGAATGGTTGGGTTCTTTATTTAGAATACCAGGGATGTGTTAAGAATTTTGACAACCTTTTTAATAGTCACTCAACATTTACTTAGTGCCAGAAAGGGCTAAGTGTAGCAAAGCCCACCACAAAATAAAATGAAGAACAGCAACAAAGGAATTATTTATCTCCATTTTATAGGTGAGAAAGTTAAATGAAGGTAGCTGTTAGACGAATTCTCTGTGTTGACTAAGTCGTACATCAGGAATTTGCGATTACATATGATTTAAAATCTAGTTAAGTTTAAAGGGTACCACATAGTTTTAACTCTCCTCATTTTAGAGTGAATACTTATATGTGATCAGCAGAGCTTAAGTATTAACTACATCAGGGAATAGCCTTTTTCATGATACAGCTTTAACATATTCAAGTTCAATATCTATTTGAACTATAGTCAAGATTTGCAATATAAGTTAAAAGATTATAAGTCAAATTGACATGCATTACATGAGTGCATTTCAGGGCTTTTTACACTTATGAGACAAACATTGATCTACTCAGATATTAAAGTATTTAATAATAGTTTCACTCTTTTGAGATTTCTGCTTGAAAAATCTAAAACTTAAAGATTGCAATCTCTTTTGGTAAAGACACTAAATCAGTGGTTCTTAACCTTTTTTGAGGTACCAAACCCACCAGTTTCATATGCGCATTCACCGAACCCTTCTTTAGTGATAAATAAAATATGATTTTTTTTCCAAATTCAAGACATAGGACTATGTTTTTTTACTGGTGCACAAAATGAGCCGTGCATGAACATCACCTTGCTCAAAGAACAAAACCAACAAAGTGCATGAACTCACAACAAATTGCGGTATTACTTTATTCTGGCCTCCGCGGCAGAGGCTTCTCTGAACCCCTGAGACCGACTCATCGAACCCCTAGGGTCCGATAGAACCCAGGTTAAGAACCACTGCACTAAATATTACTAAAAACAAAGTATTACAACCTGATCAAAGATTACCAATTTAAATGATTTTAGAATCCTTGACAAGTCTTGATAGGAATTTAAAAGTTGGCATTTTGTTCAACCTCTGTTAAAGACAGACATGTTTATACTTGGGTTATAGCAAACATCTCTTTTATTTCATGACAAAGAGAGAGAAGGAATTCAAGGAAAGCACACAAAATACCACGTATTTCCCTGAGGACAGTCTTGTCTTTTTTATTTTTATTTTATTTTTTAACCCATCTTGCAATCAGTATTTACCATGATCAGTCAATATTCAGTCTTTGAAAAAGAACATTAATTTGTTGAACCATAATTTGGAATAAGTCACAATTTAATCTTATTTAAAAAACACTCTAGTTAATTGTAATTAATGTTTGACAGTTTAAAAGACATCTGTTATATTAACATAATGGTCTTATTGCACAGGAAACACCACACATTAAAAATTCAGCAGAGTTGAATTATGGGTATTTCTAAATAAAAGAAGAAAATCTTCAATAAAACCATATAATTCTTTTTGCTATTTGCTAAACTAATTTGAGTTTTTTCCTCTCTTGACACAACAATTAATGAAACATATGTTTCTTTAAAAGGAAAATATACTTCCCACTGTGTTTCATTTTAAACTCAGTCATTCTGGAGACAGTTAGGCTTTATATTTTACAATTTGAAAGTCATTTGATATACTTCATAATTTCATATGTTCACTCATTGGCAGCTGTTCATTGGAGGTCACTTAGATGCTTAGATTTTTCTATACTACTGCAAGCCATTCCTCCACAAACAAATAAATGAAACAAATTTTTAATGAAAACATTTTGCCACATATTTAATGCCTTACATTATTAGTGGTTTTAAACCCAGGGGACATTTGGCAGTGTCTGGAAATAATTTTGCTTGTCACAACTGGGGAGGAGGGATACCAGAGGCCAGGGCCACAGTTTAACACATTATAGGAATCCCCTCCCCCCAATAATTTAATCCAAAATGTCAGTAGTGCTGAGGTTGAGACCCCTTCCTTAAATAAATAACAAACATAACAAAAGACTTTATACACATTACTAAATTGGCAGAGCATGGAGTAACTCTTAAATATCTAATGAGCAGTGGTAAACTTTATAAATGCAAATAAATCTATTTGAGACTCCTGTCTATTCAATCTATAAATTTGTGATAATGAAATGTTGGTTTTGAGTGGAATTTGTGCCTCATTCTAAAACGAAGGAACCAGGAGTGACTGATTTTGTAAAGGATTTATTTCACTGTGCACTGTGTTTCTTCCTCTTAAACAACAGCAAGAACAAAACAACAGAAAAGGCTGACATAAGGGCACTCCTTTAGTGTCTTAGGAAAATGAAACGGTAACAGCAGGAGAATAATTTTGACCTGGGACAATGTTCACTCACAAAGGTGTTCCCTAGTTAGCGTTGGATTTTATTTCAGCTTCCTGCTGGGAAATGTGAAGAGGGAAGCTTGCTGAGCTGCAAGGTTTGCAGGGTCCATAAATTTAATGTTATCTGTGACTGCTCCCACATCACCTAAACCTTATCTAATACAATACCTGGAACACGGAACTCACTCAGTAAATATGTGCTGAATTCAGTTTGCTGTGGTCAGAGAACAAAATAATGGTGCAAAAATTCTTTGTAAAACTACAAACCACTATTCAGATGCCTGGCTCACACATGCTTCTGCCTTTCTAGAAATTTCTTCTAGAAAATCCTTGCTTGCTTGGCTCCCTCCTGCACACATACATGGCTGCATGTGCACCTATGTAGTAAAAAAACAATCTGATAGGTGAAAGTAGGAAAGCAAACTGTAAGCTAGGTATCCAAGGCTAATATCTAATAGTCACTATGTACTAGATGCTGTTCTTAGTACTTTACATCTATTGCTTTGTTTAATTGTTAAAATAATTCTATGATTATAAGATAGGTGCTATATATCGCCATCCCCATGTTATATATGTGAAAAGTAAAATACAGATGTCAGAACCTAACTACGCTCATATAGTTGATACCACGACCAAGCTTACCCCCTCATGTAACAATCCTTTTAACAATGTCCACAAAACACCCCTCTAATAACCTCCAACATTGATAACTATAGGACGGTTCTTTTGCTTGTTTAGAATACTCTTTAAGCACCATGTGTTCAATTTCAGACCCTTCTTTAAGGATCGAACCAAAAGCCATACCTTATAGAAATTTTTTTCCCTATTCTCCCAGCTATAAGAGCTCTTTTCGTTCTTATTAATTAACTTCTGTAGGAAAAATATTGCATGTAACAGGTAACGTTTTTTTTTTTTTGTTTGTTTGTTTGTTTAAATGTCAACCCACACATAATTGCTTAAAACAGCAACTAAATGTTAGCCTTTGATTTTGTGGTTTGACAGTAGAGCTGGGCTCAGCTCGGGGATCTTTTGGCCTTGGCTGGGTTTACTCATGCATCTGTTTCAGAGGACTGGTTGGCCATTGGCTGTGGTGATGGCAGTGACCGGCTCATGTGTCTCTCACCATCCAGTAGGCTAGCCAATTAATTAGTGGTGACAGCATAGGTTTCCAAGGGTGGGCTGGTATACCAGCTCTGAACAGACACAACATCATTTCTGTTGCATTGTATTTGCCAAAACAAGGCACAAGGACAGTGCAGATTCAAGGTGGTGGAAAATAAACTGTACTTTTTGGTGAGAGGAACCACACCACCATACTGCAAAGAGTCCTATATACAGGTAGGGAAATAATAGTAACCATAATTGCAGCCAATGCACTCGGCCCACCAAGATGTCCTGTAATCTCCTTGAAGTCAAGCGTATAATTTTGTACATGGTGCCTGGCACGTGGTAAGGCTTTGATGTAAGCTTGGCATCGGTGAGTAATTTTAATTTTAGAGTTATCGTTTATTGTGGCTAGCATGATTAAAAAAGGAATCCGGACCATGGCTCATTCCCCAGCCTGACTGCAATTACCTTGGGTCTCAAATCAATACAGTCACGTGACACAGAATGACTTTCTGTTCAATGACGGACTGCATATACAGCAGTCATTCCCTGAAATTACAGTGGAGCTGGACTTTTCCTGTCTCCTAGGGTGGTAGCTGCCCTAACATCATACATAGCGCAGTGCATTACTCACCTGTTCGTGGTGAGGCTGTGTAAACAAACCCACCACACTACCAGTCGTTTGAAAGTGCAGCCCATACAATTGTGCCCAGTGCATAATACTTGATAATGTTCACAACTGTGTTACTGGTTAATGAATTTGCTATACTATATTTTTTCTCATTATTTCAGAGTATACCCTTTATCCTTATAAAAAAATGTTTGCTGTAAAACAGCGTGTTGTGTTATGCTGGCCGCAGCCTCCCAGGGCTCATGTTTACTGCATCTCGTGATGACATCATTTTCTGTTGTACTCGATTTAAGCTCGTGCTGTTTTTATTCATCACGACCCCTACGTGGACCAAGTCCATGGCTCACGTTACCAGTGAGAGGCGGCGGCGTGCGATTGACCCGGACACAAAGTGGAAAGTGATGAAGGAGATGAAAAGGGGGTGACTATGCAGGTGGAAAATGAGCGATGGTTATTGCTCACCCATCAGGCGTGGCCCATGCCACCCAGGCGACGATCATGAAGGACAAGAACAAAGTGACAGAACCTGTTAAAGGATCGGCTTCACTCAAGGTGACGAGACTTAACAGAGGTTCAAGAAGTGTCTGTATCAGACATGGAGAGACTTCCAAAGACCAGGATTAAAGATTCGGCACAGGGTGTCTTCCTCTCATCACCATGGCGATCACAGCCAAGGACAGAAATTTGCGGTATTGAAAGCAAAGGCTGGCTGCTACCAGGATATTGAATTCTCTGCTGCTCAAAGAATCATCCTTTATGACATAATGCCAAAGCATGTGGTGTCTCGGCAAGTGCCGACGGGAGGGCAGCTGGAGAGCTTTTGAACACTTGAGAGAAGTTGATTGTGGAGGAATATTCCTTGCCAGGGCAAATATTCAACGTGGATGAAACCTCTCTGTTCTAGAAACAGATGTCCAAAAGGACTTTCTTCATAAGAAGGCCCAGTTAATGCCAGGTTTCAAGGCTTTTAAGGACAGATTAAGTCTTGCTTTGGGGCTGTGTTGCAGGTTACAAATTGAAAGAAAGCCTTGTGATCTGGCACTGGGGAAGCCCAGCAGGGCCCACAGCATTTCAGTAAGCACACACTGCCAGTGCACAACAGGAACAGAGAAAGTCACAGGTGACACCACTCCTCCTGAATTGTTATGTCAGTGAAATGAAGAACTGCTTTGAGAATAGTGCAGCTTTCAAGATTTTGCTTATTGTTGACAGTACTCTGGACTTCAGCCTTGTTTTGGTATTTTTTATTCCAATATCAAAGTCATGTTTCTCCTTCCAAACATCACCTGTTTGATCCGAAGAGTCATAGTAGCCTTTAAGGCCTACTACCTGTAGAGGACTTTTGCCCAGTCTATTGCTGCAATTGGGGAAGACACTGATGTAATTCTAGAATGTCTACGATTGTATCCAGAACCTGGCTGTATCCTGGGGAGATTGTCACCAAGGAGCGTATGAGTGGCATCTGGAAGAAGATCCTCAGCAGGTTTGTCTGTGACTTCAAAGGATTTGCCTAGGACAAGATGTTGCACCATCTGCAAGGCTGAGGATAAGATGGCTAAGCATTTCAAGTGGGGGGTGGATGACAATGACATTGGGGAGCTCTCAGAGGGGGCCCCTGAGGTACTGACTAATGAGGTGATGTTGGAACTGGAACAGGAGCACATAGCATAGAAGAGGCAAGAGCAAAGGCAACTGCAGGAGAAGGAGAGGGAGAACTCCCAAGAAAATTTTCAGTGAAGGGTTTAGCAGAAGCTTTTTATGGACCTCAACAAGCTCCTTAAAATGTTTGAAAACATGGACGTCAACACCAAAAGTTTTCATTAATGTAGAGGAATGTTGATGGTGCATCATCTGCTTATAAGCAAACCTGTGATAAAAAAAGAACAAAACAATTTGAGCAAACCACCATGGACATATTTCTGAAAAGAGTGGCACCTCCTCAAGAAGTGCTCCAAGGCGGTCCTTCCGGAGGACTTCCGGGAGAAGACATTGTTATCCTAAAGATGGCAGCTCCATGCAGGATGGTCCCTTCCAGTGTCATGAACGCTGGTTTTAGAATTTTTAACCCACATGCCTATGAGAAACAACTTTATTGACTAGAATACAGCACTTATGGCTAGTGCCTTGTGCTTTTTGTCTCACAAAGTTCATTTATTTCTCCAGTGACTTGTGTCGGTGCCTTATTTCATCATCCCCTTCAGTAAGAGCATGAACGTACTCACATCACAGCAGCCAAGGAACACTGAGCTCCAGCCTCATAGCCTTGCAGCCCTTAATTCAATGATACAGAGACATACGGGAATTAGCAAAGAGATTAAGAGACTAATAGAGTAGAACACAGTAATGTTGATATAAATAAAGAGGGGCTCCATGTTGGCAAATTGAAAAAGAAAAAAAAAAAGGCCATGATGAAGTGTAGAATCGTAGAAAAAGGACCTGAGGATTGAGTGGTGAACAGGACCCTCAGGGTCACTTAGCTTTATGAGATTCTATATTCTAGTTGACAAGGACTTTTGAAGGGAGGGGTGGGGACATGTTATCCAGGTTCTTTGGAAAGCTGAAGGATGTACAAGGACACAACTGTATGAGGCAGCTTATCCTATCGTGTCATTCATTTACTTGGTCAGCCAGTTCCTCATTACTTTGTTTAGCAGATACCTACTGAAGCTTTACGTGCCCCTGCTGTCCTAGATGTAGAGTTTAGGTGACATAAAGTTGATCTTGACAGAGAGGATTTTTTATGGTAAGACCCAGTGAGGCCCTGTAATCATTTTTAGTTGTTTTCTTTTCAATCCTATAAAGCATTTTAAATGCTTGCTATGGAATTTTGTCAAATAATTGAAGAGATCCTGTGTCCTAGAATGTCTTCTACTTTCATGATTTGAAGGCCCCATTGTCCTCAATGTCAGATTATATTTTCTTTGGATTCATACGAAGGCAATGGGTTACCCAAATAATGTCAGAAGGAGTGAAAGGGAAAGGATCATATTTCAACCACGTGCCAGACCTGTGGGTTGTCTCATACATCTAGCATGTGAGATCCACGCGTGTGCAGACCTTATGTGTGCTCTTTACTCCTTTATCCCAGGACTTCAAGAAGCATCAGGAGTATGGTGTGCACTCAGAATCTATTTGAGAAGTAAAAGAACCCAGTCCTTGGACTAGCTATAAAATGCAGTATGATGTCCCTCTACAGGCAAGAGAACTGCTCTGGTGTGTAAGACATATCAATCGCAAGTTGACAGAACCTACTTAAACTATTTCTAGTAGCATTACCATTAATAATAATAATTATTATTTAATAGATCACAGCAATGAGAAGTGACATAGCTTTATTCATAGCTCACTTTCAGTGTTACTTCATCTGTACCTAAATGTTTCAGTGTATATTTTTAGAATCTGTACAAAACCATAATATTTTATTTTCCTGAGAGATGAATAAAAGACACAAAGCTTAGAAACTTAGCCAGGGTTCCACAACAAATGCAGGCTGAAGCCATGGCTTATAATCTGCCCGCCTGAATGCTGAATTCATGCCGTTAAGCGTGACAAGACTCCCGGCAGAGTTAATATAGGAAAACTTGAATAGACTATGCGGCCATTGCGTTTCACAGAGTAGTTGGGTTTTGAAGGATAAATACAAAACTACAAAGTGGACAAGGGAATGGACGTTCTAGACGAAACGTGAAAAAGCATATTGGGGGAGATATAGAATGCTTGTATTTCTCACCTGTATGAGCAAGAAAAAAGCGATGTGGGAATAAGTTGGTAAAGACCAGCACAGTCACTTCCCAGCATGCCTTGGTGCCATGATCCTGATGCAGACCAGATTGGAGTCACTGCGTTTCCACGCTGTTTCCAGCCTCAAAGAGACCAGGATCCTCTTCACACTCTATTCCCTACTGCACCCTTTTTTTCCAATTTGGAACTTGGTCAAGGGGAAGGATAATTAAAGAGCCACTCAAAGAGAATGGACCACCATCTCACGACAGCCCATTTACCGTGTATGATTTTATATGTTCCGCAGAAGTGTTCACATTTCAGAGCATTTAAAACAAATGAGACATTTATTAGTGTAACCTTTATTCTGCAGATGATTTAAGCCATTTCCAACGTAACTAAAAGAGAAATACTATTTTCCTTACACACGAGTTCTCCCCGGACCCCCACCAGCTCTTAAAACGCTTCGGTGATTTTATGCGCTGGGCATCTCCTGAAACACCTACATAAATAATCTATTGTTCTAAAGGTCACAAAGGTAGTGCATCACTTTGAAATGTCAGGGAAGTAAATTAATTGGTAATGCGGTGTCATAAGTTGGGATATATCCATTATCTCTTTATCCTTAGATACGGGGCACAGCGGAGGACCTGGAGAGTATGGGGACCGGAGGGTTCGGGAAGGGAGAGATGAATGGCTGAGTGTGTGTGGGCTCTTCTCCCCCAGGAGAGAATCATCAAGCATCTAGCAGCCCTGGCCTTTTCTCTGGCCTTCTTTGCTTCTGTTCAAACAGGATGAAACCTCATTAAAACACCAGGTCTCAAAGACACCATTCAGCCATAGCTCTCTTTCAAGTGAAAGGCCACCTGGTTAACATGGCCCAAAGAGTTAGCTTGCAACTTTCAAACATCCCATCAGTTTGCAGTTAATAGGAAGGTTGATAACTTTTCTCATTTGAAATGCAGTTCAGAGCTGTCATCCTTCTTGACAGATGTCACCGCCAAAAGAAGGAATTTCTAGGCAGTTCAATGTCGCCACTGGCTTGTGCATCCACAATTATTTTTGCATATTACCTGGGTAACTTAAAAAATTCCTATGGATATGTAGAATATTAGAATTAGACAGATTATAGAGACCTCAGAGACAGTTATGAACTCTAAGCCTTTCATTTTACAGGGGCAGGCAAAGACGAGGTACACAAGGACTCAAGAGTGGGATTGGGACCACAGTTTCTTCCTGAAAATCCTGTGTTTTTGCAAGATTACAGAGACACCGATCTCCCACCTGGCAAATTCACTACTTTCCCATGTGGGCTGGAGACCAGAAGGCTGAATGTCCTATAAATCCCATCCTAGAGCTGTAAACAAATAAATGTTTAGAAGTGAGAGCCTTCTCACACCATCTGTCCAGAATGAGCTATGTTCAGCTACAGAGCTGTAAGCACAAGGTTTACTGCTACCATAGAAAGTTCCGTGTCTATCCAATCTTGTGAATTCAAAGCTCATTTCTCAAGCAGGTACTAGTCTCTCTCTCTCTCTTTCTCTTTTTCTCTCTCGCCCTCTCTTTCCCCCCTCAACCCCTAAACTGTATTAGAATCCCTTGTTACAAATTCTCACCTCGCTCAGTATTTATCAACTAAAACATTTGAAAAGTCGTAAATGAAGCAGTATCTTAGTGTTTGAATATTGTGTCATTGACATGATATAGAAATACATTTTTTCCTTTTTCTCCTCATCTGCTGTGAAAAGACTCATTGTACCCATGATTGATGCAACATCACAGTGAGAATGTACCTCCTTACCCCGACTCCTTCCATCACACTCATATCAGGCCAGTCTTTCTAGAGACAAAGACTTGTGAAAGGGGAACATGTTTTCTGTTGGAAATGTTTTGGGAGTGGGTCCAATAGGGACTCAGTTCTGCTGATGGGTGAGGTTCTGCTGGAAGCACTTGTAGGGGTTATTTAAGAGGATGAGGGTGGGAAATTAGAAGACCCAGGGCAGGTGGGTTGGTGATGAGGAGAGGTTTCTGAATTGGAGAGCTCCACATGCACTCCAGGTGTGCGGCCTGCTCCAGGTTCATTCTGTGAATTGATCTCCTGCTCGGAGGTGTCTGGCAAGTAGCCAGAGAGGAAGACTTCTGGGAGAGCAGCCTTCATGCAAAGTCCAATTTCAAGTCACCAATATCTGGGCCTCTCTGCATGCCCCATGTGGGGAGAGCTCTGGGGCACTGAACCAAGGGAGTCTCTGCAACCCTAGTGGGAACTGAGGAAGAGTTAAACTACAGTGCTTACCTGAGCAATCTGAGCGCTCCAGCCGATCTCGAGCTCCTCCTATCACATAATTTATAATGCTTCATTTAACGCGCTGTCTTCCACTTCCGCCCCAGTGGAATACGACATTTAAGAGAGCTGAGACTGTCCCCTGATCACTGCTGTACACTGATGACTGCTGCAGCAATTGGGAAAAATTCTTGTTGAATGTTCCCACTGGGAAAATGAGATTGGGTCACATAAGTAGTTCTTATGGGGATGTGAGCCTCAGAAGTGCCTGCAGTTTTAAAAGAATGGCTTTGGACTGGGACGCGGAGGACCCAGGTTCAAAACCCCAAAGTCACCAGCTTGTGTGTGGGCTCCTCTGCTTTGAGCAAGGCTCACCAGCTTGAACCCAAGGTCACTGGCTTGAGCAAGGGATTCACTTGGTCTGCTGTAGCCCCCCGGTCAAGGCACATATGAGAAAGCAATCAATGAACAACTAAGGTGCCACAACAAAGAATTGATGCTTCTCATCTCTCTCCTTTCCTGTATATCTGTCCCTCTCTCTGTCTCTCTCTGTCCATCACACAAAAAAATAAAATAAAAGAATGGCTTAGAATGCTGACACGAACAGAAGAGTAAATACGTCAAAGGGATTTGGCCCTCAGCATCTCAGTAGAACCCTAACTTCTCTGCTCTTTCCTAATAGCATCCCTCACTGGACTTCTTGTTATATCACCCAACAACTCCAGGATGGGATCATCTACTAAAGAGCTTGCTCTTCAGTTGTATAATGCTTTCCAGTTACAACGGGCTTTCCTGTATGTTATTCTCACTAACTCGGTGACCGCAGATGCATCCTGTTCCAAGTCTTTCTGAAATTAGTGTGGCATGACAGTGAGCTAAGAAAACAGAAAGCTACAGTAGTCTTAAGGACTATTATATTTTCTTGATTCCCAAGACTGGAATTCATGGCCGCAGAAATAGCTTCTTTAGAACACTGTGATGAGCTGGTTCTAGAGAAGGAAACGAGGATTGGTTGCCCGTGGCTGAGGGCTCGTCTCACACCCTCCAGGTGGTAGAAAAGGTAATCTCACCAGTTCCTGCTTTGGACATGGGGGCCTGTCTGGCTTCTTTGATATACTATGCTTTAGATACCCTTGTCTCATCTTGAATTCTTAGCCCTCTCTTAGATCTCAAGAATGAGCATAGGAACCCTGTTCTGTCAAGTTTGGCCTCCATCTGCAAACTCCTTTACCACCTTTATCAAACCCACTGTCTGTCACATGTGTATGGACTCCAAGCCAACACCCTGAATTCCACGAACACCTGTTCAGTCATTCCTGCAAGTCGCTGCTCTGCATTCTTCTTCTTCTACTTACTCCACTTTTTGAAAAATTTTATTAATTAATCTTGTATTTAAATTACAAAAAAACAAAACAGTCTACATATTTCTTCTATTCCACTTCCTTTCTCTGCCTGTTGCAACCATCAATCTGTTCTTTGTATCTGTGAAGGGTTTCTTCAGATTCCTGTATAGGAGAGATCATATGATACTGGTCCTTTTCTGTCTGATGTATTTCACTTAGCATAATATCCTCAAGGTATATCTGTGTTATCACAAATGTCAAGATCTTATTCTTTTTTATAGCAGAATAATATTCCTCTGTCTGTGTGTATATGTGTGTATGTAGCATCTTCTTTATCCATCATCTATTGATGAGTGCTTAGGTGGTTTCTACTTCTTGGCTATTGTAAAAAATGCTGCAGTGAACATGAAGATGCATACATTTTTTTGAATTAGTGTTTTTATTTTATTTGGATAAATATCCAGAAGTGAAGTTGCTAGGTCATCTGGTAGTTCTATTTTTAATATTTTGAGGAAGTTCCATACTGTTTTCCATAATGAATGCACCTATTTATATTCTTGCCAGCAGTGCCTAAGGTTGTTTTCTCCACATCCTCTCCAACGCTTATTTCCAGACTTCTTGCTAATGGCCATTCTAACAGGCATGAGGTGATATCTCATTAGGATTTTGATTTTCATTTGCCTGATAATTAGTGATACAGAACATTTCTTTATGCCTATTGGCCATCTGTATATCTTCTTTGAAAATTTGTCTTCTGATTTTCTGCCCATTTATTAATCAGACTGTCTTTTTCTTTCTTTGCTATTGTTAGGAGTTCTTCATATATTTTGGATATTACTCCTTATCAAATATATGATTTGTAATTATTTTCTCCTGTTTGGTAGATGACCTTTTTCTTTTATTTCTTTTTCTTTTTTTCCAGGGACAGAGAGAGAGTCAGAGAGATGGATAGATAGAGACAGACAGGAACAGAGAGAGGTGAAAAGCATCAGTCATTAGTTTTTCGTTGCCGTTGCGACATCTTAGTTGTTCATTGATTGCTTTTTCACATGTGCCTTGACTGCGGGCCTTCAGCAGACCGAGCAACCCCTTGCTAGAGCCAGCGACCTTGGGTCCAAGCTGGCGAGGTTCTTTGCTCAAGCCAGATGGGCCCGCGCTCAAGCTGGTGAGCTCAGGGTCTCGAACCTGGGTCTTCCGTATCCCAGTCCATCGCTCTATCCACTCGCTACCGCCTGGTCAGGCAACCTTTTTCTTTTGTTGATGGTTTCTTTTCCAAACTAAAGAAACCTTTTAGTTTGACATAATTCTACTTGTTTGTTTTTGTTTTTGTTGCTTTTGCTTTTAGTGTCAGATTAAAAATGATTGCCAAGATCTATGTCAAGGAGTTTACCAGTTTTGTTTTTTTTCCAGGAATTTATTGTTCCAGGCCCTTCATTCAAGTCTTTAACCCATTTTAAGCTAGTTTTTGTATATGGATAAGGTCCAGTTTCATTCTTTTGCCTGTGGCTGTCCAATTTTCCCAGCATTTTTATTGAAGAGATTGTCCTTTACCCATTGTATATTCTCGGCTCCTTGGGTGCTGCAGACCAGTGTGGCTAGTAATTGTGCAGGTTCTGAAAGAGAATGGTGCAGAATGAAGAAATAAACCCAGAGAGAAAAAGGATGGGATCTGGAGGTCTCTGCATAGCTGATACCTTGCAAGAGCAAAGCCAAGCCCCCGGTTTGCTTTATTATATAGTGCAGAGCCATATGCAAATAAAGAAGTCTCCTCTACAAAGTCACACATCTGAGGCATAAACAGGAACTCTCTTAAGGCATAAACAGGAATCCATTTAAGTTGTAATCAGGCATCCCCCCATAATGCATAACTGAAATCAGCCAACATCAGAACAAACAAAGGGTGAGAGGTAGGGCATATAAATTGCCTCTAGCAACTTAATCAAATAAGTGGGGATGGGACAAGTAGAAACCCTCAGCTTCAAGGCCAATATGGTGATGGAGATGAGCTTAGCCTTTAGCAATTTAAGCAAGTGAGGTGGGGGAATAGGCAGTAAGCACCCCAACAAATTACTGCCAGTCCCCCACACCTTTGTCCCCCAAAAACCTAAACTGCAAGGACCCTGTCAGCTTGCAGTCTCCAACACTTTGTCATAAATTAATTGACCATATATGCACGGGTTCATTTCTAGGGTCTCTATTCTGTTTTATTGATCTCTGTGTCTGTTTTTATGCCAATATCACACTACTTTAATTAGTATAGCTTTGTAAGATAGTTGGAAATCAGGGTGTGTGATGCCTCCAACTTTGTTCTTTTTTCTTAAGATTACTTTGGTTATTCAGAGTTTTTGTGATTTTATATAAATTTTTGGATTGTTTGATATCTTTTTGTGAAAAACATACCTTTAGAATTTTTATAGGGAGTGCATTAAATCTACATATTTCTTTGGACAGTTAACAATATTAATTCTTTCAGTCTCTGATTATAGCATATCTATTATTTATGTGTTATTCAATTATTTTCATTAATGTCTTATAGTTTTCAATATACACATCTTTCACCTACTTGGTTATATTTATTTCTAAATATTTTACTTTTGATGCATTTGGCAATGTATTTTTAAATTTCTTTCTGATAGTACATTGTTGCATAGATACACAATATATTTTTGTGTATTGATTTTTGTATCCTGCAGCATTGCTGAATTTGTTCATTAGTTCTGACTGGTTTTGATGGAGTTCCTAGGGGTTTCTATATACAGTATCATGTCATCTGCAGATAGTGACTGTTTTACTTCTTCCTTTCTAATTTGTATTTATTTTATTTCTTTTACTTGGCTAATTGTTCTGGCTAGGACTTTATACTATGCTAAATAAAATTGGTGAGAATTATATCCTTGTCCTTTTTATTATCTTAGAGAAAAAGTCTTTTTAACTTTTCCCCCTTATTTATGATGTTAGCTGGGAGTACTTATATTGATAAAACAAATTTGTCTGGCACTGGCAATATTGAGCACTCCTTTCTCCAGTTAGCTGAAGAAAATCAAGGGTGATCATAGGATATTCAATCATTTCCTTTGGTCAGCCTTTACTATTCCAAAATTTAAAAAAATATGTAGAGTGAAAAAAAATATGTACAGTGACTCATGATAAAAACATCCTTCTGCTCAGACTCAATGAAATATAACAAGTTTTAGAGGGGAAGAGAAAGTTCTGAAGCACCTACTTCTGTCCTGCAATTTGCTAACCATGATCAATGGTAGAGGCATTAATAGTCCCATTACTCAGAGGAAGAAGGAGGGTTAGATAACTTGTCTAAGACCACACAGGTCGCATGTAATAGACTCACATTTGAACTTATGACTGTCTCACTCAGAGGTGGAGAGTCATAGCTTAGCTGAAGAAGAATCTCTATTTGCTGGCTCAGATAGAGCATCATCCTGATAAGCTAAGGTTGCAGGTTTCATTCCTGGTCAGGGCACGTGCAAGAATTCCCCAGTGAATGTGTAAATAAGTGGAACAACAAATCAATGTTTCAATCAATACATGAAAATTTAAAAAAAGCTAATGAAGCATTTCCTAAAAATAGAGCTAGCTAGCATCTTTCCCTTAGTTTATCTGGCCTATTTATAAATAGTGTGTGGAAGAAAACTCTCTGGAACAGAAGTAATCCATAAATCACCATGTAAGGACTTCAAATGAGTATTTAGGTGAAAACATAATGGTAATGCGAAACCATGAACTTTTTTTTAGTCTAAAACAAAAGCCTTGTTTTTCGTCTTCTAATGGGGACTTAAAAAGGAAAAGCGGGTCACGTCTGTTTCTTGCTCTCGTAAAAATGAAATGATGGCCCTTCTCTGCCGGAATCCTTAAAAAGGAAGCTTGCAATGAGGAGGTTGGAATCTGGATTCCCGGCACAGACTCTCTCTTCACCTTCACGTCTTCCCTCTCCTACTCTTGCTAGGTCCTCACCAGCCACACCAGGCTTGCTGTGGCCCCTGGGACATGCCCCACTGCCCTGTTTTAGCCCCCTTGCCTAGAAATCTCTCCCTACCCCAAATCTCTATGGCTCACACCTTCACTTCCATTGAGTTTATGCTTATATGGCACTTGCTCAGGGAGCAGTTTCCTGATGTCACCCTTGTCACTCTCCTCCCTTGCTTTTTTTTTTATTCCAAGCAACACGTGGCATTATGTTATATACCCATTTATATTATTTTATCCTCTCTGTCTCTCTTAACCAACTTCAAGCTTGATGAGGGCAAGGACTTGAAGTATCTTATCCATTGTTTATCCCTAACACATGGGAGAGTGCCTGACCCAGAGAAACCTCTTTATAAATGTTTATGACATTAATGTTCTGCCGCACAGAACGAATGTTCCATTGGCGAGAAGCCACACCAGAGCATCCACCTGTACCAGGGCCATCCTGTAGGAAGCGTCACTGTTGGCTAAACCTGGAAAACTCACTTCTAGGTTTCTGTAGAGTCTTAAGCACTACTAGATTGTTGCCAATGCAATTACAATAAAGCTTTGGTTTTCTGTGGAAGATGCATTTTAGGAGCTCAGAGTTACAGGTTGCATGGTTAGGTCAGCCAGGCATATCAGCAGTTGGGTTAGGGGATTCTGGGTAAGAGACAGGTACTTGACATAATAATCCAACATTCTCTGATTAGCAGTAGAAGGAGAAGCATCCTGGACAGCCATGGAGTGAACTTGAGAAAGGAGATCTAAGTTTAGAAACAAAGATGACTTAATTTCTTTAGCAAAGGAAGTAGGATGTGTAATTTTTTTCCTAACTAAACCTCAAATTAGCTAGAATATATGTCTGATTTACATTACAGTGGTACATTAACATTATTCTAATTCTGAAAATACTAAGATGGACATCTGTGACAGGAAAAATGCCTTTATTTAAAACTGTTGCTCCCCCACTATAGAACCAGCTAGAGTGTATTATCTTAAGCGATAAGTCAGAGAAAGACAAATGCCATGTAGCATCACTTATACGTGGAAGCTAAAAAGCAAGGCAAATGAAATAACAAAGCAGAGACAAACAGAAAAAAATATTATCATGCATTAATTATACAATTGCTATTGAATTAGAATTGAAGTTACATAATTTAGGCTTTGCAAACACCGTGCAATAGAGGTGTTCTTAGCACTATGTTGCTGATGAGGCTTGCTTGGGATGTTACATAATTTGTTCAAGGTCAGCTGTTGGAAAATGGTGTGGCTTTAATTCAAAACTACTTTATTTGACTGCATATCTTTTGCCCCTCTCCCTATAAGATACCAATAGTCTGAATAACAGTGATAATGAGGAATAAGATTATTCTTTATTATTGTAAAAGGACATTGTGTTGAGGTCATTGGTCATCTGCATCAATTTTATATGTTACAGAAGCTGAAAGATTAAGAAAATACTAACAGTGAACAGAGTATAGTTATATACTTAATAAATAAATAGACACAGTTTCTTTAATAATATTTTGATCAGGAATGATTTGTGTCTGAAGCTCTTTTCTGTACCATGAGCCACACTGCAGTTCAGTTACATTTCCAAGCTAATGAGAGGGGCAGACTGGAAACACCCAAGCCTTTCAAAAAGCCTCACAAAATAAATAACTAAATAACCTCTATTTTTTCCATATAAAAAACTAAATTTTATTTCTTGACAATTTTTTTTTATATTTGGAAATTCTTCTCATTCTCAAATACTTCACAGTTACTCTTTTACCCATTGCTTCAAAAATATTTATTTTGATACCTATTATATACCGGGCACCGTCTGGGCTGTGGGGGGGAATGTTCAGATGGTCTACACGTCAGAAGCCTGCAGTAATATTTGGTAAAACAATGCAAGCAGGCAAATAAGCAATGACCTGATTTAAGGTTTTTGTTTGTTTGTTTTTTGGGTTTTTTTTTACAGGGACAGAGAGTCAGAGAGAGGGATAGATAGGGACAGACAGACAGGAACGGAGAAAGATGAGAAGCATCAATTATCAGTTTTTCGTTTTTGATACCTTAGTTGTTCATTGATTACTTTCTCACATGTGCCTTGACCACGGGCCTTCAGCAGACCAAGCAACCCCTTGCTGGAGCCAGCGACCTTGGGTCCAAGCTGGTGAGCTTTTGCTCAAGCCAGATGGGCCCACGCTCAAGCTGGCGAGCTTGGGGTCTCGAACCTGGGTCTTCCACATCCCAGTCCGACGCTCTATCCACTGCGCCACCGCCTGGTTAGGCAGCAATGATCTGATTTAAATCTGCACTGAATACTGTTAAGGTCTCAGGATGTCATGAGAGAGAATTATGGGGGAAGGACATAGACACATCTAAGATAGGTGGAGAGGTGAACGTGCTTTGAGGAAGCCACATGGACACTGAAGTCTAAAGGACAGGAAGGAGCTAGCTGTATGTACGCTGCTACGAGGAACAGACTTTCAGAGCGGCTGGCTCAGTGGGTGTCAAGCTCTGAGTAGAAACTGAGTGGCTAAAGTCAAGTGGGCAGAGAGAAGAGTAGAAAGCCAAGAGATCTGAGAAATTGAAAGGGACCCGACTACACAGTTCATAAGAGCTTTGGGTTTTATTTTACGTGTAACTACATCCTTAATGCTAACCCTAAATGGAATTTGAAGCCTTGGAGAAATAGAGTATGAACAATGTACTTTGGATTTCTGTGTCTCCTGTGCAGAACAGTTATACGGTGCGAGAAAGAAAGCTGGGAGTCTGCTTAAGTGGCCATTAGTTGGACAGAGGAAAAGTGAAGGGCAGTGGACTCAGCCTGCTGACCTGCATCTTCTGGGTTCCCTCTAGACAGTGTGACTTGTCTTGCCAGTCACAATCTCCTCTTGGATGGGGGTAGGTTTGTGAACAGTGAGCTGCCATACTGCCAAGGAGGGAAACGGGGGCTTCTTCCATTTTCACATAGGAGGTCCAAACCCAGATGGCGTCGCTGGCTGTGAAGAAAACAAAATGAATGAGGAGCCTGACTCTTGAACAAAGGCAACAGCAGGAAGACTCTAACAACATATGAGAAAATGAGATCTATGAAAATATGAAATGGGTAGTACATCAGGACCATGCAGGGTTGTCACCAGTGTATAAGAGTTTATCAATGTTTAATGTAATTTACTATCTTGATGCAAAAATAACAATGTTATAAAACATCGGCCTGGAATGCTGAGGCTGGTTCAAATCCCTGGGCCTGCCTGGTTGAGGCACATATGGGAGTGGATGCTTCCTGCTTCTCCCCCCCTTCTTTCTCTCTCTCTCTCAAACTGAATAAACAAAATCTAAAAAAGAGACAAAGTTGTATACCTATTATTGATTTTAATACCTTTAAAAATCTATAAATGGAAGCAAATGACCTAAATCTAAGAAGGAAAAAAATTTTTCATTTAATATCATACCTAGTATTGTGACCCTTTGGAAAATTAGGAAACAATTAAAATGATTGTTTCTAAGGATTTCTGTTCAATAGCAAAGCGGTGAACCTATACAGTAAAATAAGAAAAAAACAATACGTAGTATACACAATATTGGGAAAAAGAAATAATCTCTATTTTTGGGTGCTTTGATCAGTTATCTAAAGGACCATAAGAATCCTAAAATAAAAAATAGTACTAGTAAGTGAAGGTAGCAAGGTCCCAGGATTCAAGATAAACATACACACAAAATATTGTATTTTTAAATGCTAGCAACATACTTTGGAAAGCAAAATTAAGCAATATAATTTCTAATAACATGTACATAAAATTATTTCTTTAGCCACAAATTATGGACAGTGTCTACAATAAAATTCACTATTGCTAAGATTATTTTAGAAAATTTTCATAAGTGCAAAGATATACCATGTACATGGATTCAAGATATCATATTGTAAAAGTGTTAATCCTCCTTCATTAATCCATGCAACAAATGCAATCACAATCTAAATCCTCACATTCATTTTTGTAGAAATTGAGAAGCTGACCCTAATTGTTTTTAGAAAAACACAAAGTATCCAACTAGTCACGCACGTTGGAGAAATGAATAACACCCTTGCCTGACATTGTACAAAACATAAAACAAATCAAAGACCTAGGTACAAATGGTAAAAGGTCTAGAACCAAAACTTCACCACCTTGGGGTAAGTCAAGATTTCATAGACATGTAGTACTAACTTAATGATAAAATGGATGTTAAAATTTATATGAGTCTGACCAGGCGGTGGCACAATGGATAGAGCATCAGACTGGGATGCGGAAGACCCAGGTTTGAGACCCCAAGGTCATCAGCTTGAGCGTGGGCCCATCTGGCTTGAGCAAAAGCTCGCCAGCTTGGACCCAAGGTCGCTGGCTCCAGCAAGGGGTTGCTCAATCTGCTGAAGGCCCGCAGTCAAGGCACATGTGAGAAAGCAATCAATGAACAACTAAGGTTTCGCAACGGCAACGAAAAACTGATGATTGATGCTTCTCATCTCTCTCAGTTCCTGTCTGTCTGTCCCTATCAATCCCTCTCTTTGACTCTCTCTGTCCCTGTAAAATACATATATATGAAATGTCCAGGATAGGCACATTCATAGAGACAGGTTGCAGGTTAGTGGTTTCGCAGGGCTGGAGGAGGGGGAGTAGGTGCTGGTTGCTGAGTGCTTGTGAGGTGTCTTTGGGGTGATGAAAATCCTCTGGAATTAGGGGCCGATGATGGTTGCACAACACTGTAATGTGCTAAATGTTACTGGATTTTACACTTTAAAATTGTGAATTTTACGTTATATAAACTTTACTTCAATGAGCATATTAAAGATCTGTTCCTCAAAAGACACTATTAACAATGAAAAGTCAACCTCAAAATAGAAGAAAATATTTGCGATCCATATTAAATGAAAGGATTTCTGTATAAATATGACACCTTCTATAGAACTAAATAAATAAGACCAAAAATTCAATATATAAGGAAAACACTTTGTCACTTAATTAAAAAGGAAAGGAATGGTACAATGTACTCAGCGTCATTAATCACCTAACTACCTAATATACCACTTCACAGCCATTACAATGTATAATAATAATAAATACTCTGACAATACTAATTGTCGGGAGGATAGTGGGAACATAATTTAAATGTTTCTCATATATTTTAACAGTTAACTCATGATCCAGCAGTTTTTCTCCTAGATATTAACCTTAGGAAATGAAAACATATGTCTACAAAATACTGCACAAAGAGTATTCATAGAAGTTTTATTCATAATAGTTAAAAATCGAGGCAACCCAAATATTCATCAATAGGCGAGGGCATAAAACACAGGGTGATAGGTTCACACAATAGAATACTGCTGAGCTGTTAGGAGGAGTTAATTCCTGACACATGATAGCATAAATGATTCTAAAAATATTATTTCCACAAAAGAGGACAGACAGAGAAGAATGCATACTGTATAATTTTATTTACGAGAAGTTCAAAAACATGGAAAACAAAGGTTTGGCAATGGATCAGTGGTTTCTTCTCAAAGGTAGGTTTAACCACAGAGGGCCACGGGTCAGCTGACTGGCATAATGAAAATGTTCTACATTTTAATTATGGCGATGATTATAAAACTCATTTAACTGTATACTTACAATAGGCATTTTTAGGAAAGTTATGTATTAATTAGGGAAAAAAATGGTTATTTTTACGTTTTTATTCTCTGCACCATCCTGTTGTAGAAATCACTCCTCTCTCTTTCTCTATTTTGCTTTCTTTATTGGACGCTTTGAAATGTCCCTTCATCTATGGGACAACTCGGGTATGAACCAGTCAATAAATTGGCTGATCTCAGAAAAAACATAGATTTGATCTTTTAGCCTAGGGCTCAATTCTCACATCCAGTATTCTCCAAAGAATTCAGGAGGTGTCATTATAAAGAAAGACTATGGGATTTGTAGTCACAGTGATAAGGGGGCCAGAACCGGGTCTGTCGTTTATGAACTGGATTTTGAAGAGATGAACCTCTCTGAGTTCCAGTTGCTTTATCAGTTAAATTAAAATAGTTGTTCCTTACCACTGTTGGGAAAATTAAACAAGGCGACGGTCACAGAATGCTAGCACACATGTGAGCCAGAGCTCCGTAAACGTTCGTTTCCTTCTCTTCTCTGCTTCACGAATCAATTTAACAGGTTTTTTTTTTTTTTTTAATTTACAGGGACAGACAAATGGGAACGAAGAGAGATGAGAAGCGTCATTATTTTTTTGTTGCGACACCTTAGTTGTTCATTGATTGCTTTCTCACATGTGCCTTGACCGTGGGCCTTCAGCAGACCGGTAATCCCTTACGCAAGCCAGTGACCTTGGGTCCAAGCTGGTGAGCTTTTTGCTCAAGTCAGATGAGCCCGCGCCCAAGCTGGTGACCTCGGGGTCTCGAACCTGGGTCCTCCACATCCCAGTCCGACACTCTATCCACTGTGCCACCACCTGGGCAGGCTCAATTTAACATTTGAAAATGAAATATTTATAAATCGTGAATTGAATATGATTTCTAATCCCCTGATGTTGTTTTACTCTTCTTGTATCTGACATATTGAGGTATGTTGCTGGTCGACCTTCCCGCAAATATTCATAAAACATTTAGTAAGAGCTCAGCCCATTGCAGACATTGGATTCCATGATCTGCAGCAGGGGTGCTTTCCTCCGTGTCCCCCAGCGAGGGACCATTGCAGAGTTGTCATGAATGGGTTAGCAATGGAGTGGCCGCCACTTCCACCGCCGCTGCTTTTACAACATGACCTCAGCTCTTCATTCATCCATGTGTTCATTCAACCAGGCCTTTTCCGTTGGGCTATTTATTTATTCATCTATTTAATTTTTCAACACATGTTGAGCGAATGCCTAATATACTGTGTGCTAGGAGTAATGTGAAATAGGAGCAGTGCTTTACACATTTCTTTAATATTTTTAGTAATTGTAGACAGAGGAGAGTTGCATGTCAATTCTGTGATGCTGCATAGGCTGCTGCGAAGTGGGATTTATTAACTTGGTGAAAGGCATCTCCTGGATTTCCTCACAATAGTATGCAATTTTCAGAATGCCAGTTGTCAGGGTAAAAATAAAAGGCCTGTGGGGATGCTAGGGAACACAGCCTTTGGACAGCCCTTAGAATAAGGAGAAAGTATTGTCCGCACAATGAGAATATTATGATTATGATGTCAAGCCTACGACCAATCACTCAGTTAATGTCTCCTTCAGACGTTCTGCTGGGGAATGCCCAGGAAACAGCGTCTGCAACACATCCTGTTTGTGCTTATGTTTGAGGTACTAACAAGGCTTCTTAACAATTAATTGCACCCCCGTTTTACTAGTGTGAATGTTTTGATTTGTGAACTTTCAGGAAAACTTCTAGGAGATTTTAGTTGTCTTCAACCAACTTACCCAGTTCAGTGCCCTGCATTGTGCAAATTTGATATTAAATGATCAAAATGCAAACCCCCGACCCTGTGAGGTCATGGGATTTCTTGATTTGGGACCAGGTGTATAGAGATGTTCAATTATTAAATAATTAGTTTGGAAACATTAACTAGTGTAGTTTAATCCTCTTGCTGATTCCCTAATGTTTATTAATTTAAGCACCTGTGTCTTCCTGTAACACTTTTCTACAGAATGCTTACTGGGTTATGCATAGCATGTAAATTTACAATGACTATAATTACTTTTTTGCAGCTCACTCCAGGTGCCTAAGTGAGTAGAAATGAATTATGACTTTAATTGTCAGAAAGGTTTCAATATTCTGAATCTAATTACTTAAATTTTGTTTAAATTTCTAGCTAAGCAACGAGATGTTGGTGTTTACTTAAAACACCCAAATATGACATTTTTTATTAGGATAACCAAATGTTCCATTAAAGAAGACTCAGCTAAATAATTATGGAATGAAAAGAGGCAGTTGTCTTAGCATACCTAATTTGTTCTCAGAATATTTCAAGGGTGATTGAAGTTGTAGATGCATTTTCTAGCCTTAGAAAAGTCCCTAGCTCTTTTCCCCGACCTTCCCCATTTTTCTTGGGAGCGAAAGAACATTTATTATTGCAGAAAAATATCTCATTGACACTTCAAATTCGTGTTCCAAATTGAACTCATTATCTTCCTCTAAAACTATCTTCATTTCCCAACTATGTTTCTTAATTTGATAACAGCACTGCCATTCCAAATCTAACTAAATCAGAATGTGGAAATCATTCTAGATTTCTCAGTCTCCCTTAAGCCCCACATCTATTAGTTACCATGTTCTGGTCATTTTTCTTCAGACATTTCATCAAATTCTCAGCTTTATTGCTTCAGACCCTTATTTTATCTGGTTGGACTATCTCGGTAGCTTTTTCCTATTGAGCCCACTCTCTAGAACCCCTGCCCCCTGCCCTTTACCCTCTGCCCTCTGCTGTGACCTTTAAGGCCATCCTCTGTGCATCAGAGTTATTTTTCTGAAATGCAATTTGGAACAAGAGAAATAGGAGAGTTCATGTCCCAAATATGGGTTTTCAATGAGGCCAATTTAATAGGAATGAGAGGAGATGATTTTATTTTTAAAAAAAATTTTAAATTTATTTTAGAGAGAAAGAGGGTGTAGAGAGAGAGGCAGGAACATAGATATGTTCCTGTTATGTGCCCTGACTGGAGATCGAACTGGCAACCTTTCCACTTTAGGATGATGCTCTAACTAACTGAGCTATCCGGCCAGGGCGGAGAGGAGATGGTTTTAAAAGATGAAAGGAATATATATTGGTATTTTAAAACTATTCCAGATATCAGCTATTTAATGGAATCTGAATTACCAGGAAAGTAATCATTTCAAATGTCCACGTGAGTAAAATGAATACTTTTAAATGGATACTACAATAATAACAGCAACGTAAAAGTTAACATGTGCATGATTTCGACATTGAAATGCCCTCATAATTTCCCTAATTTTCAATTATATGCTCATGCAGACGTAGTGAAAGGCATTCAATCTCACAGTATAATTATGGGCAGGTCACTTTTGAATATTCTTTCACAATTTCTTCCTAGATCTTAACAGTCAGATAGCGGATACATATGTGTAAGAACATAAATTTGTTCAAGTGCACCATTAGCATAAATTGATTTGATAAACACTGACAGAATTTTGACCATAGAAAAATGTGTAACATGATCTTTTAAAAAGTCCATTACTTTGATGGGAGTTTGGCATGGGTACCTATTATGTGGTGCAAGATATATTATTCCACTTGTAAGAGTGTGTGTTAAAAAATGGCAGGAAGTCAACAGCAGGACTGAAATCAGAATGGGTTGCCTGCATGCAGTGTTTCTTAGAAACATAATTACAGCATCGTTGAAGCATGAAGGTAGCCACCCGTGTTTGTAGTCGTGTTAATCAGTGGAATTGCCTGCCATTTCCTCTGCTCATCCTTTTTCAGTTAGGATATATTGGGGTTTTACTGCTGCAATGATAACGATAACACCCATTTGTTCTCTGTGCTGTGAAAGCCTGTTGCCTCTCTCCTCTGTTCATGATGCTGTAACATCGTAAGACAGTGTTTTCAGTGTAGGCACAACTGTCAAACAGACTTAAAGGTTTTCTATCGGAACAAAAAGAATCCATGAAAGAAAAGGGATGGCACACACGGTTTTGCTGACGTTATTCTTTGTTTCAGCACGTCTGAGGTCCTTTGTGGATGTCCACCTGCTTCGTTCCACTCTGCCTGGCCACCTTGGCTGTCTCTAATAGCATTAGCGCGACACTGCAGAAGAGTGAAAGACTCTTTGGAGATAAGAAAAAGAGAGTGTTTACAAATTGCTAGGGTTAATCAGGGCAAGTTCTAAGGCAGGGTATCTCATACTTACCTCATAGTAGTTATTTTACCAAAGAAAGTGAATGCAGCCATGATGAAATATTTTGATTTTGCTAAAAAGTGCATAAATTAGTAGATTTACAAATAGGCATGCTCTGCCCCTTGGAGCATGCCCAGGTCTCTTCTTTCCCCCTGTTGTATTACCTTTGCTTTGCTCTCTTCTAAGAGTTAAGGACCTTTTTCTTTCTTTCTTTCTTTCTTTCTTTCTTTCTTTCTTTCTTTCTTTCTTTCTTTCTCTCTCTCTCTCTCTCTCTCTCTCTCTCTCTCTCTCTCTCTCTCTCCCTCCCTCCCTCCCTCCCTCCCTTCTCCTTCTTTCTTTCTTTCTTTCTTTCTTTCTTTCTTTCTTTCTTTCTTTCTCTCTCTCTCTCTCTCCCTCCCTCCCTCCCTCCCTTCTCTTTCTTTCTTTCTTTCTTTCTTTCTTTCTTTCTTTCTTTCTTTCTTTCTTTCTTTCTATGATTTCATGTATTCATTTTTCAGAGAGAGAGGAAAGGGGTGGAATGAGAAGTACCAACTCATAGTTGCTTCACTTTAGTTGTTCATTGATTGATTGCTTCTTGTATGTGACTTGACCGGGCAAACCTAGGGTTTCGAACCAGTGACCTCTGCTTTCCAGGTCACCGCTCTATACACTGCACCACCATAAACCAGGCTAATGGCACTTATTTTGCCTCTGTAACTTATTTCCTAAGTCGACGCAACTCAGCTTGCTCACCATTTCTACCACTGTGACTTTCTAAATAAACTTTCTCTTATAATTGGAAAAAAAAAAGATTATTTTAATGCAGTTACCATTAGCCTTGACAACTTTAAGAAATGCCCTTTCTAAGAACCTCAAGTCTTCAATTTGTCTTTTCAAATTTATTAAACAAAAGTTAAATGCTACCATGAACTTTTATAAAGAAAAAAAGTACATTATTATCATATTACATCTGATGATAATAATGAAACATTGATCTTTGTGTCTACATATTTAGCAAAAGTATATCTTTTCAACAAAAGTCATCATGAACATAGGAAGATTGTTCCTGTCTTAACTAGCTGCTAGGGTGTAAAGGGATACCACCCATCCACTATATTAATAATTTAAATTCTATATATTCATCCAACTAAATCAATGGGCAGCATTAGGACATTAGCTAAGATACTTAAGAAAAGGCCTTTACTGAGCTGTTTTCTTATCTCTTCCTTGGTGTCTGGTTGTTGTAAGATTTAATCATTTTGAAACTACATTTGTTCACAATACCAGGTAATCTAGACCAGGCAGGAATTTACATTATGCCTTGTTTTGTAACTATTACTGTATATGTGTTCCATCCCATTGCAGTTACTCTGCTTATTGGTTCTCACAGTCTCCCATGTTCAACCAGTGGGTGTATATTCAAATTGGCTTCTTAGTCCTTTGATAAGACTCAGTAATTTTTAGTAGTTTTCTTGCTTTCTAATATAAGATGGCTAAGCTATTGCCTGGACTTACCTTGTCCCCAATCATGAATCAATTAATTCTCCAAGGAGTCCTTGTTGTTTTCAGTGGAATATGATATTTAGAGGCTGACAGTTATCTGAATTTTAATATTGTATTGCTACTGGGTGGCCATTGTTTTAAGTCTTTGAACAGTGGATCACTCTAGGAAATGCGTAATATAAATATACTGAGAGTACATACTGATATTCCTGTTCAAATTCAAGAAATCATTATTGAATAATTTCATCAAGCTTAAATCTTTATCTCCTTTTATCTTCAGTGCAAACCTGATTCTCAAAACCTTTATTTATTTATTTATTTATTTGAGTTTTTTTAAAAGCATTATTTTGAAATATTTTCAGTCTCAGGGGAAACTTACAAAAATAGTAGAGTTTATTTATACCCTTGACCCAGCCTTCTCCTGTGTTGACATATAGAGCACAGTAGAGTATTGACAATTGAAATGGTAACAACAGTATTGTTGACTTCACTTGGATTCTGCCATTCCTTTTAGTAATGTCCCCTTTCCAGTGTAGGATCTAGCCTAGCATCCCACATGGCCATTTGGTTGTCATGTCTTCTGTAGTCTGTGACAGGTCTTCAGGCTTTGCTTGTCTTTTGGGACCTCACTTTGTAAAGAGGACTGGCCAGGTATGTTGTGGACCTCCCCTCAGATTGTGGGTGTCTGAGGCTGGGAAACATGGGGGGGGTGAAATAACACAGAGATATGTGCTTTCTTGGCCATCTGAAGGGCTGTAAGAGATCAGTGTATCTCATCACTGGTGACTGTGCAAAACCCTCAGAACACTTTAATTCCATTCACTCCCCACTTTGATTTCCGAACTATAGTTGTCTATAAAACTATTATTACTTTTCTTTAATAAGAGTCAATCTTCAGCTAGATTGACCCACATATTAACCCCAGTTTTGTCCTCAGTCTTTCCTGCATCCATGACCTTCCTCTCAGATCATTATTCTCTCTCGATTTTTGTCTGAAAATGTCTTTATTTAGTGTTTGTTTCTTCTTAAAGGATAGTTGTTCTGAGTATGGAACTCAGGGTTGGCAGTCATTTTTCTTTAGTTCATTGAAGCTATTGTTCAACCAACCTGCTGGCTTCCATGTTTGCTGTTAAGGAGTCTGATGTCTAATTTTGTGGGTTAGTCACATTTCACTAGAGGATGCTGCAGTAACAAATATCCCCTAAATCTCCTTATATTGCAACAACAAAGGCCTATTTCTAGCTCACTTTCTATGTCCTCTGTCAGTTGGCTGCAACTCCCACCTGGGACATGCTAATCTCTTGTGAGAGGAGTTCAGTATGATTGGTGCAAATTATTTTGAGAGGAGCTAGAAATTCTTGAATTTACTCATTTACTTTTGACACAATAGTCTCATAGTAGCAATATAAATACTATAGCCAATAATATTCTTATTAAAAATTGTTAGATTTCTAAAGTTTTTAATCAGTAGTTTTATGTCATTAGGGATACACAGCACATTTAATGTTTTAAAATAATAAAGAATATTTTCTTTATGTGGTTATAAAATTATTTCTTTATGTGGCTATAAAAAACAGTTGCATAAAAATTAATCTTTTAACTTGAATTACAATGTCAAGAATTTATTTTTTGAAGTTTAATTTTGTTTAACTTAATTTTCCTTGGTCTTAGAGTCTCTATAAACTAAGATATACTCAAAGAAATATAGTTTCTATCTTTACACTATTCCTCCCTGCTCCCATGAATAATGCTTTAGCTTAAATTTAAATTCAGCTTAGTTTAAATTAAATTTAACTTAAAATTAAGCCAATCTAGCTTTAACCCAGGCTTATTTTTTCTTTGATTTTTAAAAAGTATAACCAAATATGGTTGTATGTGTATCTATATACGCACGTAGTAGTATCTGCTTAAATAAACTGTAGCATATTAGTGTTATTTCCATCTTGTTTTTGTCACTTAATATTTTATAAATATCAAGTTACTGTAATGTATGGGGATATTCATAATTTCTTTTATTCAAGGTGCATAGTAATCCATTCCAAGTATTTATCAAGGTGAATTTAAGAAGGGCTTTGCAAATGGTCACTGAGGGTTGATTCTAGTCTTCTGCTGATAGAAACAATTCTTCAATAAATCACCTTGCACATTTGTCTTTTTAAAATCTTTTTTTCAGCATGATGTTAGATTCCTAGAAGTGGGATTATTGGTTGAATGGGGAATATATGTGTGATTTTACTCAATACTGCCCAATTCCCTTTCCTAGTGGTGGTATCAGTTTACTTCTTTCTAGGAGTGTGTTAACATGTCTCTATTCCCATAGCTGTCAACAGAACAAGTTGTGAAACTTTTATCACTAGTATTATAGATGAAAAATTGACCCACAGGGTGGTTTTGATTCCTATTTATATTACCATGAGGAAATTGAGCATTTTTCAAAAGGTGATGGGCTATTGCATTTCTTTTTTTGTAAAGTCCCTTTTAGATCATTAGACTACATTTCTCTAGATTTCCTAGCTCCTTTTTTTTAGAAGCTCTTTATATATTAGGAATATGAATTCTGTGTGGCAAATATTTTTCCAAGTTTATCAATTTTTTTAGTGGTTTGCGGCATGTATCCAAATGAAAGATTACCAACATTATGTAGCTGTGAGAGCTATTAATTGGATCAAGACTCTACATGTAACCTAAGCATCACCGCAGAATTTTAATCTTCGAAATGAAGAGTGGTGAAACTGTACAAGACAAGCAGGATTGTCTCAGAAACAAACAAAAATGGTGCAAGAAAAAAATGTAGAGAAACAGAGAGCCTGTTGATGGAGTGCAGTGTGGTTTCTTTCTATTAAATTGTTTGGTAGGAGATGAATAAAAGCTTAGGAAACTTGACATACAAGAAAGGTGCCACAGGTCTATTTCAGGCCAGAGATGAAGGTGTCTTAACTCTGAGTCCATTGATTCTGGGCTTCTGATCATTAGTTAGGATTGGCTTAGATCTGGAACCAGAGGGAATCTGAAATTTAGAGATATTAGTATAAGCATCTAAATGTCAGTCAATTATTACCCTTTGACTTCTTTGATTGTGTGTTTGTGCCTGCTTATGAACATAGGTGCTTTGGCATATCCACAAATCAATCTATGTCTACAGAACATTTCACATTGTTGTTGAAAGAAACTGAGTGTATAAGATAGGGCACACTCTGTTTGGGGTAACAGCGGTCTGGTTCAGGACCCTGGTAGGCTTTGGCTTCCACAGAGCACATTCCTCGTCTTTTATCTAATCCCATTTTGTATGCTCCTCCCCCCAAATTCTGCACATACATCCCCATACAGATATAATTACTTGCTTATGTTATGCTCAGTAAATGCCAATTTTGCTCATTGCCAAAGTGTTGTAATGTCTCCCAAAGAAATCACCAAACTCAGAGATGGTGGTTGAGTACAATAACTTTGCAGATAGAAGACAGTTCAAAACAGTTGTTTTCTGTGTCCCCTGAAGAGTTAACATAGTCCACAAAAGATTATGTTATCAGAAAAAGGTAGCAAAATTTTTGATTCTACCACTGACATAAATGTCTTGATCTCCTTGATAATGCCTACCACAAAATATGAAATATCTTTCCTGAAGAAGTAGACAGTGAAATCAGAAAATAGGCCATTCATGCTTTCAACTTCCATTTTTAACCATCCTACTGAACATGATAAACAACCCCTGTTTAGATTTATTGATTCTGTGATTATTAAATTTAACAGGAGCAAAGAGTTCTCTTATATGGCATGTGATTTTAAAGGCATACAAAACCCAATTTTGTCTCTGCTAAATTATTCTGTAGATTATGAAAGAATTTTAAGTAATAAGCAAAAAGTTCTGCTCTTGATTTTATTTTCATAGGAGATCAATAAAACCTTTAAAAACGTATCACAGGAAAAAAAGGAGTATTATATGGGATACAAAAAGCTTCATATTACAGTTAATCTAATGGCCATAACTGTAAATGCTATTAGAAAATGCATATATTAAATCCAATTAAGTCTCACAAGCCCTAAATCTGTTGCAGGCAATTTAAAGATTATTTCCTCACTTGTTCCCTAAGGGAGATGGGTGGGGCTCTCTCAGGCAGGCCAGACTCCTCACCATCCATCATTTCAAAGAGACATCTATCGCCTCCAAAGTGCTTGAAGGCAGCTGCAAGGAAGTGTCACTTTGAGTTAAATGCATTATTAAACTGTTGGGAAATTTCACTTCATCGGTCATTTATCTATGCTAAATTGGGTCAAAAGCCTTTGCACATGCCCAGAGAGAGGAGCAAATTCTCCTGTGGGAAGTAGTACTCTGACATGCCTTTGGATATGGCTTATTTATTGATCGACTGATTGATTAGCCATTGGGAAAGGAGGTTTTCCTTCGTGAGAGTGTGTGTGAGACTACATGTGTGAGTATTATTTTTATTCTTTTTTTTTAAAGAGAGAGGAAAGAAGGAGAGATAGACAGACTCTTGCATACACCCCGACCAGGATCCACCTGGAATCCCAGTCTGGGGCAAATGCTCTGCCCATCTGGGGCCATACTTGCAACCAAGCTATTTTTAGCACCTAAGGCAGAGGCTCCACAGAGCCATCTTCAGTGCTCAGGGCCAATGCACTCAAATCAATCCAACCATGGCTGCAGGAGAGGAAGGGAGAGAGAAAGAGAAAGAAAAAGAGAGAAGGGGCAAAGGGAAGGGTGGAGAAACAGATAGTCACTTCTTCTGTGTGCCCTGACTGGGAATTGAACCCAGGACTTACACATGCCGAGTCGACGCTCTACCACTGAGCCAACTGGCCAGGGCCAATATGTGATTATTTTAAAAGGTAATCAAATATTGTATAGAAATGACCTTCTCCAATAAATACAGTAGATATTTACCAGGCATCTAACGTGTCTAGAATAAGGTATTGTAAAAAGCATACATCATTGAATGGTCATTCATTTGGCAAACATTTAAGTGTGTCATGCGCATATACCTAGGAGGGTAAGTGTCAGGTGAAGTGGTAATTCTCTGGGTATGCTTTTGAGGAGCTGCCAGGCTGTTTTCCAAAGTGACGGCACCATTGTACATTCCCACCAGCGATGTATAAAAGGTTCTGGGTTTTCTTCACACCTTTGATACTTGCTAAAATCTGTTCTTTCTTTCTCCTTCTCTCCCTCTTTTAAATTTTAGCCAGCCCAGTGCATATAAAGTGGTATCTCACTGTGATTTTGATTTGCATTTTTCTGATGGCTAATCACTTTGAGTATCTTTTCATGGGCTTTTGGCTGTGTTAGTCAGCCTGAGTTGCTCTAACAAGATATTGTAGACTGGGTGTCTTAAAGAACAGACTTATTTCTCAGAGTTTTGGAGGCTGGAATTAGAAGATCAGGTGTTGGTGAGGACCTGCTTCCTGGCCGGTGGAGCACCGCCTGCTCACTGGGTGGTCACATGGCCTTTCCGCAGTGCGTATACACAGAGAGGGAGCTGTCTTGTGCTTGTGGGGCTCCTACCCTCATGGGCTAATACAAACCCAGTTAGCTCTCAGTGGCTTCCTCTGCTAATGTCCTCACATTGCGGTCAGGGCTTCAACATACACATTTTGGTAGGATGCCAACATTTAGGTCAGAACATTGGTCATTTGCTCATCTTGGTTGGAGGAATGTTTACTCAGTTAAGAAACTACTCAGTTTCTTAACTGAGTAGACGTTTTAATTGGATTATTCTTTGTATTTTTGAGTGGTAGGTATATTTTCTAGATATGTCTCGAATCAGACATATGATTTGCAAATATTTTCTCCCATTATATGGATTGTCTTTTTATTTTCTTTTTCTTATCGTACCTAATTAATTCCATTGTAGTGAGAGAATATAATTCCAGGATATGGAGGTCTGCTTGAAGCCTAGCATGTGGTCTGTGCTGGGGAACGTTCCATGTACACTTGAGAAAATGTGTTCTCATCCTACATTGGCTGGAGCATTTTATAAATGTCTGTCAGGTTTATAGTGTTGTTGAAATACTCTGTTTTCTTGTTGATCTCCCTAATTCTTCTATCCGAATGTGGAATATTTAGGTGTCTAACTATTATAGTTTAGTTTCTTCTTCATGTATTTTGAGGCTTTTTTTAGATGCATGTGTACATGCTTATGATTATTATTAAGCGAAAGTGATCTGTATGAATGTTCTTCTTCTAAATCCATTTCCCCTCCACTTCATTTATAAAATGACATCGTATACGTGCTGGACAGTGGAGAAGTCAATTTCCACAACAGTGTGTGAATATTTTACAAAAAGAAATAGAGTCCTGCATCTTTAATAGAGTCTCTTTAATAGAGTCCTCATCTTTAATAGAGCTCTGCATCTTTAATACAGTCCTTTCTGTATAATTGGAGTTGTTTCTTACATACTTTGGAGATGTTGCTTAAACAATCATGTCAGACAAGAGATACCTTTATACAATGGATGCCTAAGAATTGGTTGTGTTATCTTAGTTGGCTTCTGCTGAATCAGCCCTGAGAGAAGAGCCAGAGGGGAGAAAACCTGGGAGGTGACCTCAGGAAACACCAGTGGGAAAGCCAGACTGAGAAGACAAGGAGCCAGTCCAGTGGTGACTAAGTGATCCAGCCACTGAACATGGTGGCTCATTGGAACTTAATTCCTCAGGATAGAGAGTAGACTTTATATCTGAGAGTACCCTACCTAAGATTTGAGGGACATGGGGCATTTTTAGGTAAACTGTCAATCACTCTTTGAGGGCTCTGTTGGTCTGCTAGGGATGCCCTAACCAAGTCCCACTAATGGGGGCCTTCAACAACAGAAATTTGATTTTTTCTTCTCCTGGAGGCTGACAGTCCAAGAACAAGGCATCGGCAGGTTTGATCTCTTGTGAGGTTGGTCTGCATCTCTCAAAGGTGGCGGCCTCTCACTGTGCTCTCCTGCAGTCTTTGATCTGGTGTCTTTTTGCATGTCCCAGTTTTCTTTTTTATAAGGACATGAGTCACATTGGATAAGAGCCCACACTAGTGGCCTCATTTTAACTTAATTACACTATGGTCCCTGCAATTAAGCTTGGAAAACGGATAGACACTCATAAACCTGGCAAGAAGTTTGAGATAGAAAAAGGAAAGAGATTTGGAGGCAGGATGAGAAATAATAGAGGAAGAGTGATGAAGAAATGCAAAGATAAAGATGGCGCATTGTTGGGCTTCAATGCTAAATTTCAGCGAACTAGCACCCCTCAGTAGGGAGACTGGGAGAACAAAATGGCTTTGATCTCCACCTCATAGATCAGAAGTCAGGGAAGGAACTTATTCACAGGTTTTGTACATAGCAATTCCCCCTTATTCTTTTCCTCATAGAATTACAGAAAAGCCAAGGGTCAGAAAAGGCAAACTAAGGCTTCCTCTATAATTAGGAGAAAGCAGTTAAAGAAAGTTGTTTTTTTTTTTCTTTCTTTATCTTTCTCTCTGGAGGAGCAAAAGCTTCTGGCAGCTAATAACAGGCACATGGAAGGATTTTAGATGCCAAGCTGGCTTGGGTACCAGAGCCATGCGTACTCCTTCTAAAGGGTTTGGACTCCAGGCTAAGAAACTCAGCTATGTTAGAAGGGGATATCCTCATCAGAGTCTGAGCATTTGCACTGAATTCATTGTTTTGCTATGTGCCAAGATAGCTTTTTTAGTTATTACAAAATGTAAAACACTATTCCCCAGAGAGAGAGAGAGAAAGAAAAAGAGAGAGAGAATCATTCATTTGTGTTTTGAGGCTGAAAATTATGTGATTTCCTAGCTTCCACAGGCTTGGTTGGAACTAGGTCCCTGGGATGTGAAACAATCCTGTTTTCTTATAGTCTGTACCTGTACAGGTGTGCTTGTCTCTGCCTAAGGGGACAGGGCATCAAAGTGGGAATGCAGACAAGTATATGCGCTTTAGTGTATGTAAGCGTCAATGTATAGCTAAGTTAGGAGTTGGTACTAATTGTCCCAGAGAGTAATGTCTTTATCTATAAATAAATTTAGAAAATAAATTATAAAGTGTTTGAACACTTTATATTATGTTAATATCTGCCAAGGACATCACCAGAACAGGTAATATATCACTGATCTCATAGTGCATGGAGCATACTTGTACTAAAAAGATCATTTGTTTTTTATATCAAATATGTGAGTGTTTTGTATTTTATTTTATTTATTTTTATTCATCTTAGAGAAGAGAGACAGGAAGAGAGAGAGAGAGAGAAGTGGGAGAAGCAGGAAGCATCAACTCCCATATGTGCCTTGAAAAGGCAAGCCCAGGGTTTTGAACCGGAGACCTCAGCATTCCAGGTCGATGCTTGATCCACTGCGCCACCACAGGTCAGGCTGAGTGTTCTGTATTTTAATTTGTTAAATATGGCAAGCCTGGGTCACTCAGTATCATTGCAAGTACCAGAACTCAAGCCACAATGCTGACGTCAAAGCTTACATGGGAGCTTTGCAATATTGTTAGAAATATCACACATTCCCCAATAATGAAAGAGTGAAATCACTGATTCTGACTGATTCTGTGGGAAACTGGGTATTAAGAGAAAGTAGCCTGGACCTTAAAATGGCCAGCTCTCCCAGATGTTGGGGAGTAGACCCCGAGATGTGAGTTCTACTCTATTTCTTGAGGAATTATGTTTCAGTCACAACCACCATGGACACTGGCACAATCATGTAGTCATCATGGGCGCTTTGCCTTTCCAATCTTGCCTTCCCTCTGGTGTTTTACCTTTTCTCTTGGCTAGGGGCAACACTGATGTGCTGGGGAGTGTGTATTCGTACCGTGGTGAAGAGCTCTGTGTAAGAGTGAGGCTTGAGTCTGTGCTCTTCCACTTGGCCGCGGAGTACGTTCTGTCACATGACTCTGCTCATCACTGTTCCATGTTGTCAAATGGAGGTTACTTTGACTCCACCAATATTCAGGTCACACAAGCTCTCCAAGTGACTTGTGCCCAAGGCAGTATGAAGAACTAAACTTGGATTATTTCAGTCCATCATCATAAGAAAGCTCGGAGGCAGACACTTGTCATACAGAACACGGCTCCATTTTTGATGTTTGACTGATGGCAGTGGTTAAGGTCCCCTTCCCTTCCACTTCCTCTTCCACCCCTCATCTGAGCACGCTGGGAAGTCTGAGTGCACCCTGCTTTGATCCCAGGAGGAAGGTCAGACTACAGGAACCCACACCCAAGCCCCGTTCCCTCACCATAAAGACCCAATGCCATTCTCCTTCCCATGGTCTCTTGAGTCATTTTAGGACTCGCTTGAGAAGCCTGTTCCCCCATGAGAGAGTTATTCTGTGAATAATAAACGTTTTCATGTCTTCTTGGGGTGTGTGTGTGTGTGTGTGTGCGTGTGTGTGTGTGTGTGTGTGTGGTGTCTTCAGTTTCAACAGCTGCACCACATTTTGGATGAAGATTCATCCTATCTCTAGAGAGGCTCCAAAACAACACTGTTCTTTCCCCCAATTTTGAGGTGAGAACTATAGCTTCAAGAGGATTAACTTACCCCAAATCACACAAGCTAATAAATGATGGCTCTTGGTTGGCCCAGGGAGCTCTAACTTTGAAGCCCCAGCTTAACCGTTTCACTGTGGTATCAGAAATAATGAAATGAGGACATTCTTGTGAAATGTTTAGTATGGTACCAGACACATTTAATGGCCCATAAATACACGCCACATCCGGGTAGAACTGCAAGGTTGGCGTGTGTGGACATGCAAGTAGGTTGTTAACTCATAGTGTTTTGTCATCTCTACTGTGCTCAGGGTTTTCCCAGAAATAAAGGTTTACGTGTGTTACTAACAACCACCGGAGGCGTGCGAACACGCCGCGCCTCTCATTCCAAAGTGCTAGAAATGCACAGCTTCCGTCAGCCCAGGACATGTTTATTTTCCAGTCTCGCGTCTTTCATCCCCTGCTTGTTTGCTGGAGGCTGCTGGCTGGCTGTCAGCAATGACGGCCCCCATCTGTCATCCGTGGATGGTGTGCCCATGCATCGCCTTTCATGGTGACTTGCAGGATGTGTCTTCCCATGGCCCGGGAGGTGGAGGCTCTGTCTGCTAAGGCACATACGAATCCCAGTGTTCTCTGCCACACAGCATTAGGTACAGTGAAACCCACCCTCAGCAGACAGCGACATCTCCCCACCCGGGCAGTCTGTCGGAGGACAGATGTGGATTGGCAGAATGGGATGACTGGGGAAAACATTGGACTCTCTCCTAGAGTAATCAGAATCATGATTACAAATAACTGTGAGCTACCTCCAGTGATCGGAGTATGTTTGTTCTCTACAGAGAGAGCCTCAGGTTTTATTTTTCACAGCAGAACAATATTAGACAGGTGACAGAATGACTCTGAGAGCTACACATATTTTTGGTTGTTAGTAGCATCTTACCAAGAAGTAAGATACATATGCTCACAGAATCCTGGGATATTAAACTGGTCTTCCTAACAGCCACTAGTAATTCTCTCTGTCCTCCTACTCTACTTCTGCTATGGTGGCAATGATACCGCTACTAGTAATACTAAGTTAACATTCCCAATTAGTGGCTAGTTTGTGTACCATGCAGGATTCTATTCTCATTGCAATACTATAAAGCAGATCTATTATCAGCTTTTTTGTTGTTGTTTTTTAATCTGAATGAGGAAACTGACAAATGGAGCTATGTCATCCAATGATTTGAGAGCCAGGCAAGAATTTGAACCTAGGTCTTTATGACACTAGGTACTGCTCTTTGACATCTCATATTTAAATATTACCTGGTCTGAGATATTCTAGTGGAGAAATCTGAATCTCAGAGAGCTACAGGAGCTTGTCCAAAGTTTCAGCACAGGGATTTTAAAATCTAGGTTTTCCTGGCTATGGGTAAACACTGACTCATTTTAAGCCACATAAGTAACAGGGAATTGTTAAGCCTGTGCCCTCAATGGTACCTCTTCTAGCTCTGTGCTAAACACAGGTCCTAATTTTAGAAAGGACATTTTGTATACTGTCCTTGCTGATAGGTAAGGCTCTGAGAGAGAAGAAGGGCTGTGTTCAGTGCATGAGTTACAGGTGCTTAGACCTGTGAAAATAGTGCATAATCTTCTCCATCTTCTTCTCTCCCCTGTAGTTGTCCTAATGCTACTTTCTCTGTTTTCCAGGTGGGAACAGTTAACCGTTCATTTCTCAATGAACCCATTATTCATTGAATGTATCTTTCTTTCTTTTGTTTTTTGTTTTAGCATTTCTCATTTAGCTCTGTAGTGATTTGTCCACCCGTGTTTCCTGTTAGGCTGTAGGCAGCTTGAAGGTGAGAAGTGTACTAAAGTTTTACCGGCATCTTTGATTTCTCAGATAAGAGGCACTTACGATATCCCTAATAATTTGACAGAAGGCTGACTGATGAACTTACACTGAATGGCCACAAGTTGCAGATGCTTTTGCCTCTTTCATTGGGGAAGGGAGAGAAAACAGGTAAGAGATGAAATGGAGGGGCCTGAGGGACTAGCAGCCTGCAGGGGGTCAGGTTGTGGTCTGCAGGTGTTATCGTGAACCTTTACTTCCTCTGGGAAGGTTATATAAAGGACTTGTTAACGTTAAATAAAAAATGCAATGTATTTATAAATAGATCGGTCCATTGCAGACATTCCCCCTGAACACTTCAGCATCATCCCGATTCGATTGACCCAGAGTACAGAACACCTGGCACATCACATCTTTGATGTCTTCTGAGAAACAAAGGATGTGCTCAGCAGACGCTCTTTACTGCATAGAACCTGGTCAGTGTTATCTGCGGGGTGACCCCCGAAGCGTTACAGAAAGATGGGGGGCTTCCAAGGGTGAAGCATGGCATCCCCAGTATTTCTTTGATTTGCTGAGAACGCTTTGCAGGGAAGCATTCAGACTGAGGAATGAAGTGAAATAAAAAAGACAAAGTAGCCTGACCTGTGGTGGCGCAGTGGATAAAGCGTCGACCTGGGAACACTGAGGTCGCCAGTTCAAAACCCTGCACTGGTCTGATCAAGGCACATATGGGAGTTGATGCTTCCAGCTCCTCCCCCCTTTCTCTCTCTCTCTCTCTCTCTCTCTCTCTCTCTCTCTCTCTCTCTCACTCTGTGTCTCCTCTCTAAAATGAATAAATAAAAATAAAAAAAAATAGAAAACAAAACAAAAAAGACAAAGTAGGCTAACTAGTGTAAGAAGCAACTTGATACCTCCATTGTTGGGCATCATGAGGTATTTTACTAATTGGCTTAAATGTAAACTATTTGTTAAAAGGGAAAAGGAGGATGGGCATTATTGAGTGGAACTTGAGAGAGTCTTCCAGCAGTATTGTAGAAGGAAGTATTATCAGTTCTTGGAATCATAACAGTGTCCATACCTATCAGGGCAGAATTTTCCTAAAATGTCAACATACCACATTGCAAGTTCATATCTGATTTTCTCTCTGTTCTTATTAAATCTGGGTGTCTTTAGGAGTTGTTGATTTCTAACCATATGTTTTTCTCCCATTGGTTAACACACCAAATATTTAGGGTGCTAAGAAGTCAAAACCCAGAATCTGTCAGTACTGAGGAACCTGCCCTGAATATGTGAATGGGAAAGAGAGGCCCGCTAGGTGGGGTTTATGTAACAGGACGAGGAGATGAATGTGGGTGATCACCTCTCCTGTTCATAGGGAGGAAACAATTATAAGTAACAAGTACGATTCCCAGGGTGTCTGTGGGTATAGAAGGGGAGCTTTCCAGATCATTTGCTTTCTTGGGGAGGAAACAATAAAACAAAACAAAATGATATATAAAAGGGTAAATGGTGATGGACAGAGTTGACTGGGGGTGGCGTGGACACACAGTACTGTGTACAGAGATGTGTTGTAGAATCGGGCGTCTGAAACCTATAAAGTTATGTTAACCAGTGTGACCTAATTGCTCTGTACCTCTAGTCATGATCTTTCTTCCTGGACAGCTGTAGGTACCTTTGACTAGGTTTAGGTTCATCAAGCCACTGTCCTATGCTGACTAACCCCCTTCCCCATGTATCCTTCTCCTTTTTGTAAAGATATTGATAGTATTGATTAAGTTGCTCCCAGACTTGGCAATGTCCTGTCTCTTTCGATTATAGACGATGTTGATTTAATTAGAACTGTCCTTGGACATCTTAAGCTAAGGTTTTGGGAATGGGCATGGCACGTATACCTCCAGATAACCACTGGTGCCCACTTATTTTTAGTGGACAGAGGAAAAGAAAAAGTATCAGAATAAGGAGATGACATCGCGTGATACAAAACAGTTTTTGCATTGTTACACATGCTTAGCGTTTGACAGATGATCACAGACAGTCCTCGACACCACACACCAAGAACAGTCATTGCCAGTACATTCTTTTATAAGAGAGTCAACTAATGTTTTTAATGGGTGAGGAAAGCGTTTTGTCTGACTGAACTGCAAAAACCTAAAAGTCTGGCCATGCCAAGTTTTGTTGAGTATCCTAGTTACAGGAACTCTGACACTAACCGGTGAGAAGATACACTTAGAAAATGGTTGTCCGGCTCACTCGCTGCGTGACCTCAGGCAAGTGCTATTTCTCTGAGCATTTCCCTTGTTATGAAAAGGAGAATACTGTGTATTTTATGGATGGAATGTTAAATGTTAAGCATTTAGCATAAAAATAGAATGAATACGTTGTAGTGATGATGATGGTGGTGATGACAATGGTCGTGATGATAATGATGTTTGATACATCTGCAGAGGAAGGGAAGAAAAAATTTGATTTTCCCTTGCCCTTTAGAGGGACAGCCTTCTGAAAAAATCTCCCAGTGACCAAGAGAGTCTTGTGTGTGGGTCAGAGGAGCTGGAAGAACATTTGGGTTACTGTCAACTGAAAACCCCCCTGGGCTGGCGTGGGCAGCCCACAGAGGCACAGGAGATGCTAAGAAGATGTCCCGCAGCCATTGGGATGTAGGTGACGCATTTAAATCTTTGCTAATTTGGCATTGGAAGAAAGAGTGTATCAGATTTATAGATTTCATACTGACTTAATGTAAATTTTGCATTATTTTGTGTCAATTAAATTTCATGAGAGAGCTTTGAGCTAAGAGTGTTTAACAAGGAATGACATGTTGAGGATGGAAGTGTGTGATCTAAACCCTAGTTGTGGTTGTACTCTTTGTCACCGTGGGACTTGGTAAATGTAGCAAGCTGGTGAAAAAAGAAAAAGTTTCAAAGAGATTGAAGATGTTTAATTGGATCTGAGCGGGACTGGTATCTGCAGGAGAGATTCTGCCCAGGTCCAGTGGGCAAGAAATGGGTGGAAATTATAGGGAGATAGGTTTTAAACTTGTGCAAAAGGTTGGAAGCACCTATTGATGACAAAAGTCTTTACAAGGTGGATAGGTTACTAATTGTGGCCTACCCCTTTGTGAGAAAGGTGCCAAAAAAGTCAGGTAACCACTGAAAAATTATTTTCAGAAGGATCAACCTGCTATAAGTATACTGTTGAGCTACATTAATCTAGGATGACTTTTAACCTCAAGGTTTTAATAGCTTTGATTGAGGGAGCTCTACGTTTTACATGGTATTTGTATTTTTATTATATGAACACCTCAAAAACAGATGGACTTCCATAAGTGGAGGCAAATAGAGTTGAGCAAAATGGCAACTATTATCATGATAAATTTTTAATTAAGTACAGAGGCATAATCTGCTTTTCTTAAAGGTATTGGTAAAGCCTCATTGTAATATGTATCTTGTGTCTTTCATATTTTGGTATTATTCTTGACCTGCCTTAGTCTAGTTATTTGCTGCTGGGTGTTATAAGCAGGTCAGGTATACCCTCCAAATACTTTGTAAATAATGGAGGTTTAGTAGATGTTTTTAATCCAAGGAGACAAAAAGAATCATTGCTTAATAGATAACACTGAATTCTGTATATTTGTGAAAAATTGAAAGCTGGAAATTATGTTATAAAATTAGAAATTCTGAACTATCTGAAATTTTTAAGTCATTAGCAAAAATATTTTTCATTCAACAATTAATTTTGAGTTTTTATCGGGTGGTAGCAATGTGGTGGGGGAAAAAATCTTCATAACTGCCAAGGGAAGAGTGAATAAGAGCAGCTATAATTTTACTGTTACACAAGAGTGGGGATTAGTATACTCTAATGCTGTCTAAGGAAAGTGGGAGATGGATACTTCCACAGATGGACTGGAATATCCTATGGGTACCATGTGTCCAAACAGTGGGCAGCCCATGCATGTACATTCGCATCTATCTGTGTTTTTGACTGCGCCTAACTTCTCTCTTCCTGTGACTCACCATCTTTGGTAAAATGAGGCAGTTCCAAAATGAACTCATTAGCCTTCTTATGCATCTAAGAAGAGCCGTGATAACTACCAGCTTCAATCTGCCATACCCTATAGAGTAATTCTCACTTTTCTAACCTGTCATCCGATAGCATGAATGTCTCAGTGAAAAACAATTTCCTACCCAAATCATCTTTCAGGTAGCTGAAAGTAAGAATTAGGCTACTTATGTGTCTGATTCTCCTAAACAGAAATAATAAGCTTGTAAGGAAAATAAAATTTGGTAATTATACATATCAAAAGTCTAGCATGTTCTCTGGAAAGGTAAATTATATGTAGTTATGCAAATATATAATAGGCAGAATTTGTCAATTACTGTGGACTGAATGGGTTGAGAGCAAAGAAGAAAAATTTGAAGTTGTAATTAAAATATCTTCATATGTGACAGACATTCTCATATTTTCCATCAAATCCCCCCAAATAAGTCTAAAATCCTTTGTTGTCCCTACCCATACATAGAGTATGTGACAACTATTTCACAAGTGCTTTTTTTATAGGAATTACAGAAAACTCTTGTATTAGAGTGTTGTGGCAATGCCTTTAGTGAGTTATGATAAATCATTCAGCAATCACAAGGTTTGATTCATGACCACCAATGAGTCAAATAGAACTAATATTGGTAATATGTGAAATGTAGTTTTTATTGTTGAGAGAAATTTATCCAGTGATGGCATAATATAATCACCATTCTTACCTGATTTAAGCAGTTTGATTGAAGGCCAGGTGGTAAATTGGAAAGCCCTCTGCATGAACAGAAATATTTGGGGTAATGAATATTAAAATTTAAGCCAATGAATGATGACATGTACATAAACAGCTTGGATTTCTTAAGCCTTTTGGCAAATATAAATCACAACACATTAAATGTTTAGACTTTGCAATTCATCTCAGCTTCAAGTTGGACTTTGTAGTTGATTATTTATTTCCCAATTGTTCAAACAAATCATTAATCAGATTTGAGAGTCCTGGAATGAGTATGAAAGTCAGCACATGAGTAGATCAGAGTCCAGATATGAGAAGAAATGAATATTGTAATTTATTTGATTAGAGTACTTGCTGAAGACATTATAAACTGAAACACTGTTCTCTTGTGTCAGCCAGATGAGCTCACTGCGCAGAAGAGGTACTAATACCTGTATTTAATGGAGAATGTTTGCAAGGGCCGATAGAGACCCAAACATAAAATCTGCAAATCAATATGTTTCTGGCCATCTCTGAGTACTGCTTGTATTTGCTGGACATAGAATCTACCCTTGGCCAAGGAAAATAGATTAACAAGAACCTCCTGAGAATTAAATTATAAACATCTATTATAGATTTCCAATGTTTCACAGCATGATTTTGAAAATAGTTACTTGTGTGGCTTTGGCCCATTATGGATTACAGGTGGTTTGATGTCCTTTCCTCCACCAATAAGGCAGCTAGCTCTGAAATACAGGTATTGATCGACTTACAACCTATGCAACGTACAACCATTCAACTTTATGATCACAATCGCTAGGTATGACTGTTCCATGTCTGGCAGCACAAGCGTTTCCCAGCTGGGCTTACGACAGTGCGGACCAGCTTCTGGCAGCACTACCATCTCCACGTGCACCATTTTAACTGTACAGCAATTTGTGTTTTGTGTCTTGAATATTTTTTATCAAACCCCTCCCAAGATGTCTACTAAGAGGAAATTGTCTTTGTCTATAACCTACTCAACTTATGACCAAATTGTGTTATGACCGGTCTGTCAGAATCAATCATGGTCATAAGTTGAGCACTAGCTGTAGAAGGTAGTGATTATGAAAGTGTTTTCTCTTTATTTTCTTTTTGTGCTTTCTAAATTGCTGTGTCTTAATACAAGCATATCTAATTATCACTGGATGTAATTCCACCAGAAGTTGCCAGTTTGGTCTAACATCTAGAAGAGCATGGAACAGTGTTTTGGATGGATGAATGAAATCACCCTGTGTAGTCTTATAAAGTCTATTGGCCCTTTGGAACATCTTGATCTGATCCCCAAAGTTAATAAATCCTTAAACATCTATTAAATCCTATTAAATGAAGGATGGAGAGAGTAATGCAGGGAGAGTCATTAATACTAGAATAAATAATTGTCTAACATTTAGATTGGTGCTATAATAATAATACAACCGATAATATTTGAATTCTTACCATATGACAAGCCAGGCTGACGTACTTATTTGACATGGATTATCTCATTGAATTGTGATGATCGGAACAATATGTAAGGTAGATATTGATATTAACCTGTTTTAGAAATTGAAAAACTGGCCCTGGCCTGTTGACTCAGTGGTAGACTGTCAGCCCAGCATGTGGAAATCCTGCGTTCGATTCCCCGACAGGGCACACAGGAGAGGCACCCATCTGCTTCTCCATCCTTTCCCCTCACCTTCCTCTTTATCTCTTCCTTCCCCTCCCACAGCCAAGGCTCCATTGGAGCAAAGTTGGCCCAGGTGCTGAGGACAGCTCTATGGCCTCCAACTCAGGAGCCAGTATGGCTCCAATTGCAACAGAGCAATGCCCCAAAGGGGCTGAGCATCACCCCCTGGTGGGCATGCTGGGTGTATCCAAGTTGGGTGCATGCAGGAGTCTGTCTGTCCCTCCACTTTTTCACTTCCAAAAAAAAAATGGGAAAACTCAGGCTAAGGGAGGTGACATTACTCGTCAGTATAAGGATTCCTCTAGAAATTGTGCACAGGCCAGTGGTTCGTCCATATGTGCAGAGGCATCAGCTCTGCAGAAATGCCACATGATGTCCCATAAAGTATGCTCTGGTTTTGCCCAAAGTGCCTGTGACCAATCAGCCAGCATAGTGCCTGCTTGGCTAGGAAAGAACACAATGGAAGCAAAAGGGATTACACTAGTTCTTTTTCTTCCATGTTAATTAGTCTACCAAGGACTCAGATTTGTAGAGCAGATGTATGGTATTCCAATCAGAAATGTTTTGAAGTCTCCAAAATTGATATGGAAATTTTGAAGAATAAATTTTCACTTCTTTTTGGGGACCATTCATTCTCACATCCTAGTATGTGAATGCAGAAGAGTCACTGACATAAATAAAGAAGGGTTGATGTGATAGGCTAGTTCTTAACACTGTCTCATTCATAAGAATATTAAAGCATTTTAGGCAAAGTGGCTGTGTCAAACTGAATAGAAATAAAGAGAAAGTGATAATTAGACTATGTTAAAATATAACCTCTAAGGATATTAAATATGCAAGATCTCATCCATAAAAAATTAGACTGCAAGAGGTTACACCATGTATTAGCTTATTTTGTAAGATATCAAATCACCCATTATGAATAAATATGACTAATAATGGTAACTCTATAATTTAATGCTATACTAAAAATCTTTTATGATTCAATAAACTAGTTATAGAGTTGATCTTTGTTCACTACCAAACTGTTACTACTTAGGTAATTAGATGAATAATTCCTGTTGACATTAACAAATTTTGAGAGGTTTTATGCTTTAAACTCCACTAACAAAATAATTTAATAAATGCCAGTTAAATGAATCCTGAGGTTTAAATTGGAAAGGGGAAACAATGACACAAACTATTCTGCCCCGTGGTGATCATGTCAAATAGCCTGAAAGATGAAAATGAGGTTGTTCTTTATGAGCCAAGCATTTTGCTAGGTGCTCAGGTCATAAAGTCCAATGTGAACAGAGAGAAACAAATGCAAATAATCAGCAGTATCAAAAATCTTATACCATCTTTTTGAAAGAAAGATGATAGCATCTTCACCAGCATTTTAACTTTCCCCAAATTCCCCCAAAGGTAAAATTTAACTGTTATTTAAAACCTAACTCAAATTTATCTTTTTTTTTTTTTTTTTTTTACCTTCTCCTACTTAGGAACTCATCACTCTCTCTTTGGGTGTCATAGCACTTATTGGTGATGCCAATAACTTAACTGGAACAAAGAGATTCAGTATAAATTAGAAAGGTGTTTGTTGAACTTCTTAGTTGTTCTAGCTCCTACACAAATGTTGCAACTATTGAGTGAGGTCCCATTGAAGGTTTTTTCGTTGACTGGGTTTAGAAGGTGAAATGGATTAAATAGACCAAGATCCTGCCATTGTTCTGCTGCATGGGTCCCACGTGCCTTATATACCTACATTCTCCCTTTCCTGTGTTTGGTCAATCTGAGGATTGACACAAGAATGTTTCCTAGCAATCTTTCTTTGTATGCTCTTTAAAAAAATTGGTGTTAATCCACCAACAGTTTAATCTTCGAAATTACTGATTTTTTAATGGGAATTACTTACTTTTTGATTTCCCAATCCTTAGTTGGAGATGTCTCAAGACTTCTGGGTTTGCTTTTCTTCTCTCTTCTGAAAGCAGGTGTGAAGATTTTAAATCCTGGCTTTCATCCTTGTGCAACAAAGAAGAGAATTGCAAGACATTTTTTTTTAATGTTGAAGATTAAATTTAGATCAGTAGTTTTAAATACTGTGTTAAAATGTCAGTACTCTGAAAACTTATGTATAGATTCAAAGTAATTCCCACTAAAGTGTTCTTTGTAGATGTCAACAAGCTCATTCTAAAATTTATATGGAAAGGCAAAGAAGAGCCAAAACAAGCTTTAAAAGAATCACAAAGCAGTAAGAGTTGCACTAACTCATCTTGTGCACAGATATAGTCCATTGATACGAAGAGAGATAGATATTTTATACAGAAGAACATATATTGCATGGTTTTATTTATATGAAGCTCTAAATGGGCAAATTTAGTCTATAGCAAGACAATCAGAATGAGTGTTGCTTCCAAGACTATGGAAGAGTTTTTTGATATGTAAGGACATGAGAAATATTAAGGGGTGATAATGTTCTAATTTTTGATAAGAGGTATGTTACATAGGTGGATACATGTTAAAATTCAGTAAACATTAAAAATTATACACTTTATTGTATATAACAATTAAAAATAACTGTCAACTTAAAGAAAAAAAAATAAAGCATTTTAGGTACCTAGCAAAATAGCCTAAGATGGGAATTTTTAGGAACAAAATATTGTTAAACACACAAGCAAGATTCACTGTCATTTCTTGGAACAGAGCCCTCCTTCTGTAGGGATTATTGCTATCTCTATAAGGTGTTTTTCACCTGTTAGTAATTTCCTACATAGAATATAGAATGTGGAGAAATTGAAACAGGTCTATAGAAGATCAACAAAAAGATTAGAGAGATAGAAAATAGTACTGATGAGGAAAGATTAAAGGAAGTTGGGTTGTTTTGTGCAATTTCTAGAACCAACATTGAAAGATTGCTTAACAACCATCTTTTCCAATTATATGGAAAATGTGTTGGGTTCATTGAAACCCATGAAACTATAGGGAACTTTGAGGTCATCTACTCCAGCCTCCTTTTTTTCTACAAGTGAAAACACTGATGGCCAGAGATCAGGTGTGACTTGCTGAAGATCCTACAAGTCATTCATGGTTAAAGTTTGGAATAGGACTCAGCATGACAGCAATTCCAGATATCAAGCTAAAAGGATCAAGGCCTATTAGGTCTGCCAATGTGAGAATTCAGGGAGGACATCTTAGAAAATGTTCTGTCAAGAGTGAAATATGGTATGTCTTTAAGAATATCATTTTTACAATGCTTTATTCATATACCTCTATTTTCAGTCCTTCATTTCTCCCTAACTGTCCCTGAACAAGGAATTGAAAATAGTGAGGAATTAAGCTAAAAAATCCTCCCCCCAAACAAGAAAACAAAAAGCCATCTCAGAAACACAGACAAAAGTATGGTGATTGCCAGAGGGAAAGGGGGAGGGGGAAAGGGGGAATAAACAGTGGAAAGACACTTGACTTTGGGTGGTCAGGGCACCATGTTGTATGCAGATGATGTGTTACAGAATTATACACTTGAAGCCTATGTGATTAACCAGTATCACCCCCATCAATTCAATTACAAAGAAGTTACTAGAAACTTAGCTCTAGTTCTGGGGCAAGGCCATGATTGGCATACGTGAGTTAATGGTATTCTACTTGCTATATTTTTGGTCCATTTAATCTAGGTCTTAGCCAACTGCTACCAGAGTTTCCCCTAGATATATTGTCTAGTTTCAGTTGTAGTTCAATTATAAGGAACATCAACATCAACACTTTTCCTCAGAATGTTAAACATAGTGATCATCTCCTTTTGGATATAAAAGCAGTAAGTCAAAGGGTAGACCTGGCACACTTCAGTTGAACTGGGTCAAAGAGGCTGATGTTCCTTCTCAGAGTGGAGTGTCCCATATGCATTTTTGTAAATTACTAGTCCTGCCAATTCCTGTCCAGGATAATTGTGAAATTGAACAGAGATATTCAATTATTTTAAACTGAGCAAGTATAACCACAACCTGAAAGCAGCTACAGATTGGCCTGGAGGAAAAGACTACATAAAGGGAACTAACATTTTTGAGTATTATTATGATGCAAGATGTTAAGACAGATCCTTTGTCACAACATACCAGAATCATGCAAAATGTATATTAATGAATATGTCTTTGTCCATGTAAATGTGTATGCTTCTGTTCATATACACATGCAAAAACAGACATAAATGAGCGGACAAACACACGAGCCACATTTCCTGCCAACATCACATGCTCTCAATCCTGCACAGGCTAGTAGCACCAAGAAAAAAAAATCTCTAGGCAAAGAAAAGCGTTCACACCTACTTACATAGTTCATATGGCTTGATGCTTTTAAAAGTCTAAAGGGTAAGTGATTTACATTTCTTCTAGAATACTTTTGCCTTTCAAGATGATTACTTGTATAAATTATTTTTTAATGGAGAAGAGTGGGAAGAGTGGATAGGGTAGCTAATGTATTCTACTTTTCATACCAATTTTCTATCTCAAAGTAAATTTTAATTTCAGTTCTTGAGGCCTTCAGTGTTAATGAGTATTTATTTCTCTTTTTCTCATATAAAAAATGAGCATATTAGCATGATTAAAGTTGATGACAATTTCATTTACATAATTATAATGTATAGCTTATAAAAATGTATTCAAAATAATGTTCCTTGTATGTATGTGTATTTTTTTTTTCCAGATAGGAAGTGGAGGGAAAAAAATGGAGGTTTATTTGAAAGTGAGAAATTGTCACTTCCCAGTACATTTGTATGGAAATATCACTGAGTCCTGTGATTCTCAGTGGCCTCGTCTGCTGTGTACAGATGGTCATACTTCCTTGACAGAGTTGTTGCAAAGACTAAATAACACAATGATAGGAAAAAGAAATACTATCAAGAACAGAATTCAAATAATATTTATATTTAGCGTGATGTTTATAATTCTGGAAAAAGGATGCAGTGGTAGAGCGTTCACTGAGACCCAACAGTCTTAGGTTTGAGTCTTGGCTCTGGCTCCATTGGCTCTGTGGCCAACCAAAAGTTGCCCAAGCTCTGTAACTTTTGTTCCTTAGTCTATAAAATAAATCCCATTAGATCCTAACTCCTCATATTTCAGTAAATCAATGTAGTAAAACGCTGACCAGTGTAGGGTGCATTGAAAGTTCCAATAAATACTGTCTATTATTATCAATAATAATTTTGTCACTGTTGTTGAACAAGGCAGTCAAAAGCAGAGCTCTGAGCCTATGTCCTTTCTCTATCCTTTTAGTCTTAATTTTTTGGGACACTGATCTCCATGTCTTAACCACAGGTCCTGAGTAAGGTGCAAAAGCCTTAGCAGGCCAGGTTAGCTCTTGCTCTGCTATTGTTTCCATTGTATCTGCAATGACCAAAATCCAAAATTGTGAAATAAATGGTGAAAAAAAAAGTTAGTGAGTCTGACCTCCAATGTAAAATGTAACCCAATTAAATAAAGCGTATGGATAAAAATTTTCAGAGTGATAATCTGGATTCCCCATGGTCTTGGCCAACATGTGTCAGATAGCTCTTCAGTAACATAAATGTGAATCAAGCATTTGAGGCCCTTTAGGAAACTTGCAGCTTTGTATCTTAAACATCAGCTTCTATGATTCTGACTTATCTCTGCAATCCGATATCAATCCCACAAACACGGTGAGAAACAGAAAGCTCAACATCAAGTGCCATGAGAACATCGAAGCCTACACCTCGCTGATTCAAACACCTGAATCATTTTTCACCAGGCTTGATCGAAAATCCAAGTTTCCTGACTTCCAAGGTTGCTGTAAGGATTGTGACCATGAACTCTGGTATCATGCAGATGTGAGCTGGAGTTTCTTCTTCCCTGTCCACTGGTGATGTGATCTTGAATTAGTTATTGAACCTGTTTTCATCTGTAAGACTATGATAATGGTTCCAATATCACAGGCTGTTGCAAGGATTAAATTCAATCATGAATGTCAAGTCCTTTACACATAACAAGTCATCAATAAATGGTAGCTTTTATCTTTTCTAAGCCTTGGGTATGCTAAATTCAAATATGTTAATGCGAGTGAACAAACTCTATTCTATATTTTCCATCACTGACATTCTAAAACTAAATGAAAAATAAATTCCTAAAAATATATCTTATGGCATTTTATTATTATTATTCAACGTGAACTGTGGGTCAGCTTTGAGACATATGGCGAATCATTTGAGTGACATTAATCAAATCCTGATATGGATTACCCGTTGTTATAGTTTATCATTTCTCACAAATGCGATTCTTTAGGTAAGCTTGGTAATTTATCTTTAGAAATTTGACAGACATTCCCTTGAGACAAATTAATTCCATTGACACTAGCCAATTGGAAGAGTTAAAGCATTTGCTGTCATTTTTCTTAATAAAAAAATATTAAAATGCAGCCCACCAAAGTGACCAGGCAAACACGATTTTACAAATAAAGGGTTTTTAACCCCCCAATGTCCTGAAGGTGATTCTGTACCACAGTCATGGTTCTGGAAATCTTTGTCTACTTCCTGTTTGTTGTATTTCACTCTTCTAATCAAAATGATCACCTCTGATCATATCAGTGTGTATGAAGGGCCGATGGCTATTGAAATGGTCAGTTCATTTATTAACTTAAAATCAGCATGTCATCAAATACACACATTTTTACACATGGGAGTCATTCTGTCTGTTGGCACAACTCTCTTTGTTAAATTGTTAGTATGAAAGTCAGTGTTAAACTTTAAATATTATGTAATATATTTAATAATTTAAAAGTTATTTTTACATACATTTACCATCTATTTTTTCCTCCCAAAATTTCTACAAGAAATATATCATCCCCATTTAAGCAATGGAGAACATTGTAATTCATTCAAAGTCACATGGCCAATAAAATGTAGCATAAGATCTATAAGCGTGGGATTTTTGGTGTGGTTTGCTTAATACTACCTCTACTTAAACATCCCCACAAATAACTTCTAATATTCATTCCTTTACCTTTCTGTATCTTTTAGATGTAACAGTAGACTTGATGTAAAATGACTCAAACAAAAAAGAAAAATAATATCACATCTCAAGTCAAGAAGTTCTAACATATAAATCCATGTCAACACTAGTTAATCAGAGGTTCCAAGTCATTAAGTATCTGTTTTTCCATCTTACTCCCTGTCATGCTCTAGAAATGACTTTGCTCCTTAGGCTAGGTCCCTTCTTGGTCCAAAGATGTAAAGAGGATGCCAAGATGAAAGAAAAAAGCCTGCTTCATCAGAAGGAGCAGAGGAGCGGATGACCTAGAAAGCAGATTACTCAGCTTATTATAAACAACATCAATACAGTCCACGGAAGGCTCAAATTTCGTCATTAGGAGGATTTAATTAAGTGAAATTCTTTCGACAGGCAGACAGGCATATTTTAAAATGCCATAATCTGATTTCCGAAATCAATAGGATTCTAAGAAGCCACAGATAATATATTTTTCTTGTAGTCACATCAGGAAAACAGATTCAGTAAGTGGTTGCGACCATAGGAAGGTATTTACAAGCTGTTCCATCTGCTTTGCTGGCATTTCCCCAAGCTGTGTGGGTGGTTCTGAGTTCTGAGTCATCTCTACCTAACACTTGCATAACATGGCATGAAATGGAACCATTTTCTTATATTTACTTTTTTATAGTCTGGAGTAGATTGAATAACTTTTTTATTTTTTTTTCTCCTTTAAGTCAAGGGTAGGGGGAAAGTTCTTTTTTTTGTACTTGTTCAGTGTCCCTGAGTGCCTTGGCTGGTAATTTTCTAAAATGGTGGTTTTAGAAGTTTCCCTGGGGGTTACAACAGAATCTGTGATCGTTTTTTTGCCAGCTAAATAATTTGACTGATTGTGTTTATGTACTTAGATACATTATCTACTTATTCTGTTCCTGCTATATTAAAAGTAAAATATATGCTGATATTCACCAACATTAAAAAAAAACAAAGAAAAAACATGGCTCTTCCTGGGATACTGACATCCTGAAGGAGACTTGACTTGGGGGTGGTGAACACCCAATACAATATACAGATGATGTATTACAGAATTGGACACTTGAAACCTATATAATTTTATTAGCTAATGTCACCTCAATAAATTCAATAAAAATTTTCAAGAAAATGATTGTAAATGCCTTTGTCAGAACAAAGAAATAGTAGAAATTTTCATACCTCAAATTTCACCCAGATAGCTTTTGAGAACATGAGCTATGGGTGTAGGCAAAAGTAGCAGCTTTATATGAATCATCTTATATTTTGAAACTTCTGCTCCATTCATTTTATATTTTTTCCCTTCGCTAACCTACACTGAGAAAATGGTTAGTGAAATGTTTCCATTTCTATATTTTATATGGGCATTCTAAAGGTTAGAGAAAATGTTCCTATTTCTGTATTTCATATGGGAATTCTAATGCCTGGAGATGTCCAGTTATTTGTCCAATATTAGAATTGCAAATAGAATCTGATTTTTAATATCACTATGCAAAATTCGGTATCAGTTAGACAGAGCATGAATAAATATGACAGTGGAGCCTAGTGGTTATTATGCACAGACCCCCTTTCTGGGGTGGGGCTCTCATCTTTCCAACTAAGTGGAATGTTTTCAGCCGATGTTTAGCTACATTGCTGTCTGGGAGTTTGTCCTTTCCCACAAAGATCTCTTTCCATGATTGTGGTCCCTCCCAGCGACACTCTGTATCTGCTGATTGGTCACTAGAGGGTAAAAATGCCTACTTTCTTTGCCTCAAGGCATGACAACTCTGAAAGTTTATCCTAACTCCAGAGCTTCCAGTGGGATCAGCTAATCCCTTTGCTGTGAATGCTTTCCAATTCAATCGCTCTAGCCCTCTGTCTAATCATACTTTCAAGCACTTTTCCATAGACTTCTGACATGCCCATCTCCTTCTTAGAACCTGTCTCCTGTAACCTGACCTAACGCAAACAATGACAAGAATAATCAGGCTCTGACAAAGGATTTTGGAGCTGGACCAACCACCAAATATTTGGCAATAACCACTCCATCACTACTGGTGCATGGAGTGTGAATAGTCCCTTTAGCACACTATAGTTGTACATGATATGATTCAATCATGGTAAAAATGAATAAGCTATTAGTGAAAATGTGCTGGCAAGGGCAGTGTCTCGGGTATTTGTGAAACTTGGGAGGGGGAAGAAGTTATAATGGAATTGGATAGATAAAGGACTAAGTTTGAATCCAGAGAACATAGTTAGACCACTGATGCCACAGAAATAAAAAGTATCAAAAACCTCCCAGCAAAGAAAGAAACACACAACCAGGTAGTTTCACTGGTTAATAGTACCAAAGACTAAAGAAAACTGAACTTCAGTCCTTCTCAAACTATTTTAAAAAATAAATTGAACAGAAGGCAATACTTTCAAACTAATTTTTATATGATTCTAGTATTAACCTGATACCAAAGGCAGACAACTCTATAGAAAAAGAAAATCACAATCCAATACCCTGGGTAAACATAGATGCAGAATCCTCAACAAAATGCACATTAAAGATTGTTTTGTCTTCTTGGAGAATTAACCTTTTTGTCATTATATGATGCTTCTCTTTATCCTTGATCATTTCATTGCTCTGAAGTTGGCCTTGCTTAAACTTAATGCAGCTGCCTCCACTTTTGAATTTTAATCTGTACCATATATTCAAAGTGAGTTTCTGTACACAGCATAGAGGTATGTCTCATGTTTGCCTTTTTAAAATCCACTTTGAAAGTCACTGTCTTTTAATTAGTGTATTTAGACCATTGATGTTTCAGTGATTATTTATATAATATAAACTTTATCTGGATTAATATGAAGCTGATTTCTTCACTATTCACTGCCCTTGTTCTTTATATCAGTCATTCTTTTTTGTCTGTCACTGTTTTCTGCCTCTCTGCTATTAAATGAACACTTTATGTGGTTCCACTTTATCCTTCTTGTCTTACCAAATAAATTAGACTCCTTTTCTTTTTACCGTTTTCAGTGGTTGCCTTTAAGTTTACAATGTATATTTACAACCAATTCACGTAATCTTTCAAATAACACTATAGGACTTCATGGGTAGTACAAGTACGTTGTAACACAGTATTCTCAGTTCCTGTGCCTTGTAAATTTTCCATCATTCATTTCATTATACATAAGGTATAATCACCAAGTAATTGCTTGCTTTTACTATTTGAACAAATAGTTATTCATTAGATCAATTAGGAATAATAGAAATAAAATATTTTACTTATCTTTATTTATTCTCTGATGCTCTTCCTTTCTCTATGTAGGTATGTTTTTTTTTTTACCTATATTATTTTTCTTATTTATGAAGAATTTCTCTTAACTTTTTCTTTTTGCAAGGTAGGTCTACTGGTGACAGATCCCTTCCATTTTTGTTTGTCTAATAAAATATTTTTTTCTCCTTCATTTTTGAAAGATAGTTTCAGTGAATATAGAATAATAGATTGGTAATATTTTTTGTATCAACACTTTATTTCCATCTGTCTTCTCCTTGCTTCCATGGTTTCTAAAGAGAAGTCCAATGTAATTCTTATCTTTGTTCCTCTACAGGTGGATATACCCTTCACCCCTCCTGGCTTCATTCAAGATTTCCTCTTTGTTTTTGATTTTGCACAGTTGAAATACGATGTGCTTAGATGTAGTTATTTTGGTACTTATCCTGCTTGGTGTTCTCTGAGCTTCCTGGATCTGTAGTTTGGGTTGTAACCTTTGGCAATTGGCCTATAGTTCTTGTTTACTTGGTTCTGTCTTTTATGAATATATTTTCCCTTTGTATTTTGGTTTTAGAAATTTCTATTAATATTTCTTCAGGCTCATCTATTTTTTTTTTCTTTGATGTATTCAGTCTACTAATGAGCTTATCAAAGGCGCTGTTATAGTGGTTTTAATTTTTTTCTAGCATTCACTTTTGATTCTTTTTAGGGTTTTCATCTCTCTGCCTGCATTACCCATCTGTTTTTGCATGTGGTGTACCTTTTTCATTATATACCATAGCATATTATTAGCCTTAAGTTTTTTAGAAATTTTCCAGTCTGCTAATTCCAACATCATTGCCATATCTAAATATGGTGTTAATTCTTGCTCTCTCTCTTTTTAAAATTATTTTTATTTATTCATTTTAGAGAAGAGAGACAGAGAAAGAGAGAGAGGGAGAGAGAGAAGGGAGGAGGAGCAGGAAGCATTAACTCCCATATGTGCCTTGACCAGGCAAGCCTAGGGTTTTGAACCAGCGACCTCAGCATTCCAGGTTGACGTTTGGTCCACTGCACCACCACAGGTCAGAACTCTCTCTTTTTAAACTGTATTTTTTAAATGTTTTTATTATAACTTGTAATTGTTTTGTGGTTGTTGAAAGCTTTACGTGATATACTTGGCCAAAGTATTTGAGTTAAATAAGTTTTGTATGAAGTTTTATGCTTTTTTAGCTGAGAGGCTGTGTTTACTGTTTTTGTTTTTGTTTTTTTTTTTGAAATGAAGCTAATATATCCTCTGCTGTTTTTGATCGCGTCTACCTCGTTTAACAGGAGTCCTACTGAGGTGTGTGTATATATGTGTGTATGTTTCTAGAGGGTGAAGTATTCCACGGTCTTTTAGTCAACCTGTGTTCCTGGGTTGTGACTCTCATAAATGCTTCTGTTTTCCCTCCAACTTTAGGTATGGCAGGAAAGTTAGAGGAGACTGGAGTTAAATATTCCTCTCCCATAAAGTCACATAGGCTCTGATAGAATAAGCTTTTCTGTTTCAAAATGATAACTTTGCTCGTGTCCTTGGAGATCTTCACAGTGACAACCTGGTAGAGCTCCTGGAATAAAACTCAAGAAAATGTGTAGCAGCTCCTCTCAGACTGGGCACCCCCTTGTGTTTGTTTTTGAGCGTTGCACACATTGAGCCTCTATCAGTTTGGCTGTTACCCTGTAGAGGTTTTTCTACCCCAGTACTGGTTCCTGTGGGTATTTGTGCTCCGGCTTCTGCTGCAGTAAGTTGTGATTCTCTGCCTCTACCAATCTGCCTCTCCAAGTTAGGGGGGGAACTGTTTACACTGTGACCTTAGTTTTTGTTGTTGGATCCGAGAAGAGTTGTTGACTTTCAATTTGTTCAGCTCTTTTCCTGCTGTTCGGACCTAAGTGATGACTTCCAAACTCCTTAAATGCCAGACTAAGAATTGGAAGCCCCCTTTAGGTTTTAGTACAAGAAATTCAGTGCTTCCTGCATGAAACCCTTTGGTATTTTATAAACACCAGCGTGTTTCTAGTTAATTTCTTTTTTTTTTCCCCAATAGAAACCCTGAGAGCCAAGGCTTTGTTCATGGAACAATTGAATCACACTTTATAATAAGCCTGTTGCATAGTGACATTACACCTGCTTTTGTCAATTTGATTTTATCTTTATTACTTATCTTTATTCTTTATTTATGTTTATATTTAGTTTGACTGTATACACCTGTGCAAACTACATCACATTTACAAATTTAATTAATAAGTTTATACCTTATGTCTTATTCATACTTAGTAGAAAGGACTGAGTTTCCCAGAAGTAAAAGAGAGAGAGAGAGAGAAAGCAGAAGTGTATTTACCTGTATCCTTGAAATTCTCAGTTTTAATCCTGACATTAGACAACTCCAATCACTTCTCCATGTAGCTGTATCATCACCTACAAAGTGAGGAGTTAAATTGGAAGGGTCTTTAGAAATCGAGTCAGGAGTTCAATGGATGTTTTACAAAAATTGATGAAATAAGGGTGAATCACAAGATTTCTATTATACTTGTGATTTTTACCACATTATAGCATTGCTTATGGGAATCATTGTGTCTGTTAACTCTTATTCCAAATCTGTACTCAAGCAATGCAATTCTCATTACAGAAATTCAGGTTATACTTGCTACCTTTCCTTAAAGTGAAAAAAGAAACATAGCCTTCAGATATTTTTAGTTCTTCTACCACTCTAGCTTTACACTTAAGTTCTGAATAAAAATCCAAATTGTATACCACAAATTTAGGGAAAATATAAATACCATAGAATGATTAAACCAGAATTATTAAAGGCTGAAACATTGAGGTATATATATATATATATATATATATATATATATATATATGTGTGTGTGTGTGTGTGTGTGTGTGTGTGTGTGTGTGTGTGTGTGTGTCTGTGTCTGGGGGATTGTGGCTTGGAAAAATAGATCCTACCTAATTGTATCACATGGACCTTAAACTTCATAAACATTAGTGCATTTGGTTAATACAAATAATATATAGAATAACCATAGTGAACTGTATTCAGCATGGGAAGATTTGGAAGGAGACTTCTGTTTTGTTTTGTTTTTTTTTTCTATTTTTTCCCCTTTTCCTCATTCAAAAACATTCCCGGGTCACTAGAGAAAAAGCACTTGGACTTTAATGCGATTTCCAGGAAGTTAAGCAGTCTCAGAAATGCCAGACTGCTGACCTTCAACCTGAACTACAAATCACGCTCTGAACACTGAGTTGGCTAGTGGTCTGCGTCACTATTTTCTCTACCAGATCACCTTCCTTACCTTTCCACTCCTTCAAAAAACAATAGTTCTTTGAGGGGAGCACTCCTGCAAGGGCAGGCAGGGGGAACCACCTCATCTATTAAGGTGACACAGTTCATCGCCTTTGACAATATTCATTTGTGGCGGAGGTGAAGCATTTCAAGACCAGAAATGACACTTTGATATTATATTGCCATTAACACCTCGATCCACAAACGCAGAGTTTTTGACCAATGATGCTGAAGCCCATGTCAAAGTAAATCATTTGGCATCTGGATCGAATACCTCCTGATCAAACACATTAACACAGACTTTTCAGCCTAAATACAAATATCGTTCAGGTAGCATGAAGTAGAAAACGTATGAAATACCAGTGTGTGAGGATTTTAAATATTCAGTTCATTTAATACAGTGTCATCTAAATAAAAATACTGATACGGATTTGCAGCTGCTTTCTTGAGTGGGGCCGTTTAAATACGTACCCCCTGCTTACCCACTGATAAATATTTATTTAGGGCTGTGAAGAACTTGCAAAGTATTGTAGCAAAGCGCAAAGCAAGGCCATTTAGCTCAAGCTGAGGGGTTCATGGTTGGCTTCATAGAGGGGATGGACTCTAGGCTAGATGAAGAAGCATAAGAAAGAGCCATTCAAGTGAAGGAGAGAAGGTGGGACATTTTAGTGTGGGAATAAGCAAAGACACCTTTCAAAATGGAACGAGCAGAATATTTGGAGTAGTGCAAGCAGTGAAAACTTGTGGCATATGAAACTGGAAGAAAATAGGGGCCAGTGTTAGAAAGCTTGGTGTATCGCACTGAGATGCTTAGACTTTATCCTGTAAAGAATGAGGCTGATACAGTTGGAAAGAAATGAGTAGAATGATAGCGGATGAAAGTATGTTTGCCCCAAAGCATTGCCAAACTCTGATCATTGATCCTACCTCCAACATAATAGAAGTATAAGTTTGCTGGGGTAAGCAAAAATGATCCCTACTCTTTAGAGTTGAGGAACCTGACACCCAGAGAAAAATGGAGGTGACTTGTTCTACGTCACTCAGTAAGACAGAACAGTAGAGTTAAAATGGGAATCTTTAAAAGTACTAGCCTACAAGAAAATCCTAGCCTACAAAAATATTCTAGCCTACAAGAAAATTCTAGCCTAGGCAAAACAAACAAAAACACCCCAGTATGTTAATCACCAGAGGGAAAGAAGGTCGGGGAAGGGAAGATAGAAAAAGGGAAAGGGGGATAAATGGTGATGGAAGAAGATTTGACTTGGGGTGGTGAACACACAGTACAATATGCAGATGATGTATTACAGAATTGTACCCCTGAAACCTATGTAGTATTATTAACCAACAGATTCAATAAAAATAAAATAAAATTCCAACCTTGGAAAGAGTCCATCCAAAGGAGATCTTTTCTTACAATCTATTCAAGTCTCATGTAAGTGTGACAGCCCATTTTAATTCAATGCAAAGTTTCTGTTCTCTAATTTGAAGTGAGATGAAATCTAGTAAATTAGCTGAACACTTTGAAAGGGATAATGCTTTGAAAGAACTAAGAAGCATGCACGTTATATTCCACCACTTAAGAATATGAAATATCTAGCGACAAGCAAAATTGGACATTGGGAGAAAGGAATTCTGTTATGCTGGTAGCTAAATGGATGGTCTTAGGTAATGAGTTTCATTCTGCCTTGTTTTTCTAATCTAGAAAGTTAATTCAGGACCATCAACACCGCCCACCTGTGCAGAGGTTGTAAGAATATGTGATAATAGATGTGATTCTATGTACTGAAACTCAGTGTTTCATGTCACAGTTTCTTATGCATGATGGAGGTGACCTAAGATGATTTTTAGGTAGTTAAGGAAAATGTGTGCAAGTTATTACTATTGATTCCCTCCTGGGGTCCCGCCCTGGGGGGAGTCCAGGGGTCCCACAGGAATGGAAGGTGCCAGCACGAAATAAGTGAGAGAGCCGAATTCTTTAGCTCATCTGCCAGACACCTCTGCCAATGGCTAGTACCGCTTTATTTTTATACACTAAGTTATAATTACATGGTATGAAGAATACATTGATTAATAGTTATCTTTGCTTTAATGTGGATAAATATTCCAGGAAGAAGTTAGTACATTTCTTTAATATAAATCAGGTGGTAACCATTCTAAGTACAGTTATACAATAACTTGAGCAGCTACGACAATACTGGCGCAGGCTTCTAGAAGATCAGTATTGATTAATAGCTCTACCTTACCCTAATGGCCTATTGTCTAGTAAAATTATGTTTGTCTACTATTTTCATGTACTAGTTAAGTGCTAACTTTATTTTTTTCAGAGTGTTCCACTACCTGAAGGTCAGGTATGTAAGAAAAATGAAAAGTTTTTCTATTCTTCTATAGTATAAAAAGGCTAGAGGGGGTTAAGCAATGGATTAGGTAAAGGCTGAAAGGTGCTTTTGTGTTGAGCCTCTGTTTTCTATCTGTTCATAAGTCACAATCTATTTCTTCCTAATATGATTTTTAGGAGGGAGTTTACCCACAGACCTAGCCCCTTTCGGGGGATATCATAGCCAGCCTCCTATGTCTATGGGCCGAGGCTAGGGGGGTTAGGGGCTTTTCTGTGGAATTCACACCCTCTGTCTCATTTCCAGAGAAATTACTGCAAATCTGCAGGAAAAGCACGGTGCAACTATTAACTCCAGTCGTTGACCCTGTGCCATAAGTGATAGCATGCACACCCAGAAAAAAAGGGGGGGGGGAAATCAAATAGACCTAAGAAGTTAGGGGGAAAGTATCACTGCGCCTCTTTTTTTTTTGCTGTGACTGTGTCAATCAGCAGCTGTCGATGGGCTCCCGACACTTCCCAGGTCCAGATCCACCTGTCTTTGTCCTGACGTATTATCCCAGAATCTGTAAATATACTGCTCTCAAAAATTAGGGGATATTTCAATGCTTCATATTCATTTTGAAGTATCCCCTAATTTTTGTGAGCAGTGTGTTTCCCCTTTGCCAGGTGGTGCAATGTTGGACTCTGTCCACAGAGGATGGTGGATGAACACTGGGAGGCACGGTAGAGAAAGGCCTCTTTCTCCTTTTTTCTTGGACCCTTTCTCGTTTTTTCTCATCTTGTGGCCTCCAGCAGTGCACAAGGCACCCAGGAGCACTCGTTCTGCAGCAAGTTTCTTAGAACTAAGTCCCCCCCCCCCCACTGACACCTCATCTGGTGGCTTTCTATGGATAAGCTTTGCCCCACATCAGGTCAACAGAGTTGTCCACTTTCTAGAGGGCTGTATCGAAGGAGATCAGACTGGCAGTCTTGAAAGCCAAGGCTCTTCCACTTGCTTAGTAGCCTCCTTGATCATTCTCCCTCGGCCCTAGGGGTAGCAGCTTCACCCGGCAGTTGCTATGTCTGTTATGTTAGGATCAGTTTCTGTCTTTTAGTAGTTAACAACTGTAAGGCCAGTAGCGCGGCCGACATGGCCATTCACATGGAGGTTCCCATTAGATTCGGGAAGACAGTAGAGAACAGTGGAGCCAAATAATGGTGGACCATTCCTTTATTATAGCCTCACAATTGGCCTGCGAGTAAACACACAGCAGGAAAACACTTCCTTTTCCATTCAGGGCTCCCAAAGCCACTGACACATTCTTTGGTTCCACAAGCAGGAGAATCTTCTCCAGTTTTTCCTAGAATCAAAGGCCCCCACCAGTCTCAGTCACCTCTAGTTCCCCATCTGCACACCTTTTCTCTTCTCCTCTCTGCACAAACTGGCTTCTCCATCAGCACCCTGCCATCTGGACTTCTCTCTCTTGCCATCTTGGCTTCCTTTTCCTTCCACTCTGCAAAAATGGCTTCCTTCCTCTTCTTCTCCTTCTTCCTCCTCCTGAAAAACTACCTGAGCCCACAAAGACCCCTCCTCCAGCACACATTAACATAACAATGGCCCCTCCCAAGCAGGAATGCAATCAGCAGTCAGCTGCCCTGCTCTGAGGATAATCACACATGTGGCTGCCCAGCGCCATTTTTTTGTTTTTGTTTTTTAAGATTTGATTTTATTTTACAGAGAGGGTGGGGAGCAAAAATTCCAGTGCCATTTTTAACAATAAAAGTGAGCAAACTCAAATTTTATAAACTTATTTGCCCAACAACTATTACTATAATTTATTTTTTTACATTAAATATTTTCCTTTCATGTTACCAGAGTGTTTTCTGTCTTCTGATTGGACTTTCTCATTTATATTTAATATATAACTTATTATGATGTATATTTATTATATAATTTATACTTATTACATAATCATGATTATGTACAAATTCCTTGTTTTATGACAGACATATTAAGTTTCCACCCAACACTGACTTGTTTTTAAATGTAAATAAATGGGCTTAAATATAACATTATGTAAATAAGTGTGAAAGTAGCTCACTGATATGGCAAAATTTTAACAGTGTGATACAAATGGCCAAAAGAAAGTCTGGACTATTTAATAAACAAACTAAGTGACTCAATAGTAGTTCTTGGATGTCTAAATGATGTCACTTCTTAAAGTGTTATACAGAGAATAATAAGTGTGTAATTGAACAAGTGATGCCATTTTATTCTGGCAACAAGCCTGAGCAGTCATTCTCGTCTTTGTTTTACATCAAATAAAAATGAGTCTTTGAATAGTTAAGAAAATTATCCAAGTTAAGATTCCTACTCAGTGACAGATCTGGGACACACATGCTGATTTATCTAATTTCACTGTCTACATCTCATTTGGCATAGCCAAGTATGAAAAACACGCCATCCCAAGGCAGTAGGGGAGTTGTTACACCAGAGTTCCCCATAATAATGGCATAATATTAGTAAAATTAGAGAAGGAGCTACAAAAAACTTATGGACCTGAAAGTATAACCGTGATATGTTGTAAGTTGATAAAAATAGTAGCTGACCTGTGCTCATTGAATGGTTCTATACTTGTACACTAAAATAATGCGTAGTTACGTATATGTACGCGTACGATTACGCTTAGGAAGATAAGTGGAAAGCAAGGACGGTTGTGCATCGAGTCCTTGGAGCTGGGATTTTCAGTGGAACGATGGCTCTTTGTTGTGTATAATTTTAAATAGTTGCTTGACCTGTGGTGGCACAGTGGATTAAGCGTCGACCTGGGAACACTGAGGTCGCCAGTTCAAAACCCTGCACTGGTCTGGTCAAGGCACATATGGGAGTTGATGCTTCCAGTTCCTCCCCTCTTTCTCTCTCTCTCTCTCTCTCTCTCTCTCTCTCTCTCTCTCACTCTCACTCTGTGTCTCCTCTCTAAAATGAATAAAATAAAAATAAAATAAATTTTAAAATAAATAAATAAATAAATAGTAAAGTGACGAGTGAATGTTCAGTTTTTTCCCCCCAGTAATTTCTGAGTGTATTCTGAAGTACATTGTGTTCTTATAACAATATCAATTTTCTATTTTACATCATTCTCCACTAACGTGAAACTAGTGGATACTTTCCCTGGAGGCAGTAGTCAGGGAGAAAGAGCTGAGGAAATTATTCTTTGACAGCAGCATCAGCAGAAAGCCTCACTGGCCTGTGGTTTCTCTCCACACTCCCCAGGCCACTTGGACTCTGGGCTCTCACTGCCCATTGGCATGAATAGGCTTCTCACCCTACTGGCTAAGGAAGTGTAACTGTAGAATCTCCCCTCAAAACATGAATAGTCCTTATCAATTCTTTATCCATGAAGCTTCAGCTGTAGTTATAGAAGTTACAGGTTCTGAACATAAAAGAGCGCAAAGGTTGACTTGGTGTTTAAATTGTCTTCTAGTCACCCCATTGGTGAAGCAGTTCTGCACTGGGGATATTAGTTTAGTAGTTGCATGTACTCGCAGTCTTGGGGAGGAAGATACCATGTACCAGGCGGGGCCAGATGAGTGTCAGCTGTAGGAACCAGGTGTACAATCAGGGCCAATGGGAGGCAGGTTTGTAGTATCAATAGGGTGGAGTGCTCTTCTGGTTCCTGGGAGGGAGGATGTCATTGGTTGGTTTGAATAATTTCCTGGTCTGGCCCAGGACTAAAACCTGATATTTTCAAACTGTGCGTGGTCTTTTGATAGAATTGTTTTCGCTGGGGCACCATATTTATAGGAGCAGAGTGAAAGGGGTATTAGTGGTTATAAGATCTTTTTGATTTCACCAGGTCTCAAGACGGCACATAATATGGGAGCTTAATGTTAAGTCTTCCACCATGGATAAGAGTTAACCTAAAATTCAACTCCAAAGGCTTGAGCTCAAATAGGTCACACTTGGAATGTGAAAATGTGGCATTTTCTCAACACAGCCACGTATTTATTACCACCCGGAAGTTGGGTGGTAGTGTTTGTTTTTTGTTTTAATGCATTTGTTGGCATCTTATAACAATATTACATGTATTTTCGGGGGAAAATCATGTTTTATTTATCTTTGTTAGTGCCATAATTTGCCCTCAACTTCACACCACAGAATTAATTTCTGTCCTTGAATTAGATCTTGGGGATTTTAAACTAGGAGATTTATCATAAAAAAGAAAAACAAACACTGTTTTTATGTCATCTAGCATTTTTAATAACTGACTTAAAAAATGAATCTAGAACGGCACCCATAAGAATATAAACATGGGCATTATAATTAATCTACAGCTGGGCCAAGAAATAAACAACCATGCAGGGAACCGATGGTGCAAAAACGTACATTTTATTAAAAGACAAGACAGATAGCAATGTGTGGATTTAACTACCAAGGCGCTGCGGAAAAAGAATATTGTCAATAATAACCACCAAAAAAGTCATAAAAGTTTGTTACTGCTGCAAACAACTCAGTTTGATGAACATCAATGGAATGAAGGACCAAGGAACTATATTTTAAAGGATATTTTGTAGGGATTTGTTAAGAGAAATGGGACTTAGTCACTCCAGGGCCACATTGTTGGCTTTAAGAGACAGACAGGGCTGCATTCCACCCCTCCCAGTTGTGGAACCAACCTTTTACAGGCTTAGCCTTCCTGAAACTCCACTGATTCATCTGGAAAACAAGAAGAAGAATAAAACTCTTCTCACAGATTTTCTGTGAAGAGTAAATGAGATCCTGCCTAGCCAGTGCCTAGCAGAACACTGTGTTGTATACAGTAAGTGCTCAATAAATGTCACTGTCCTTCTTCGCTGATGTTCCTTCACTAGCAATGGTTGGAGGCTTCTAGAAAATGCTTCCTGAGTTATTCAGGTCTGTCACCCACCAGTGGAAATCTGGTTATACTCTGCATCGGGGTCACCCGAAAAATAATTGGGATGCAGAAATTTTGACCCTAAATTCTTTGGAGGTGAATCAGTTTGTGGGTAATGGGCCCACGAATCTGCCTTTTAAACAAAAGTCTTCAAGTGACTCTTCGGCACACTTCCTGCTTTCATTCCAAATAGGCAATTGTCTCCCAACTGTCTGCTTCACATCAGTGACATATTTTTGTTATGTCCTAGTGACCAAGAAGCAAACACAAAACACCCAAACCAGACAGACCTAATGATTGTGTTACAGAAGTGAAGCTAACCTTTACCAATGAGATGTGCTCTCTAGAAGCAAACGTTACTGAAAAGTTTTCTGCAGGGACACACCGAGATCCAAACAACAACAACAAAAGTCCACTGTTCTTTAGGGGATGTCACAGGATTGCGCCCTATCCTTGCCCGGATCCTGCTGGGAGTAACAGACCTTCCCTACCGGTCTGCGGGAATGGTTGGCCTGGTTCATTAACAGACGAACATCTGTTCCGATTTCAATGCTCCTATGGAATAGGAGACAGAAAACATTGCTGAGTTTATTTTGAGGCTTTAATCCCAGCGGATATTGAAGCCTTGCCAAATCTGGAGGTGAGCGCTCCGTGGAAAACAGGCAGAACCAGGCTGTGGAAGAAGGTGCAGGGGGAAGAAAGCTCAGGAGCAGAGCACCCCACCACTGGCTCTTTGTGAGGAATGCAGAAGAAGGCTTGGGCTGTCTGGGGAAGGAAAGAGGAGGTGCACAAAGGGGAAACTGTAGTGGAGCATGTGTCCACCTGCCAAGGGGGGCTCCGTGTCACTGAGTGTCTGCCTTATTTAAAGAAGCAAGTTAGGTACAGGGATTGTTATCCAGACTTAGAGAGGGAGATGGATTCTGAAAGTAACTTGTGACAGTCACCTAACTCGAAAGTGGCAGAATTTGGAACCCCTGTCTGTGTAAGGAAAAAGCTCTGCTACTGCAGACATGTCACTTATTTTAGAAGCAAACTAAGCAGGGAAACAAACTAACAAACAAAAACATGCTTCCTCTTAGGCTCCCTGAAATGAGAGTGTGGGCAGCGAAAAAAAATCAAAGGGGGGGGGAGTGTGCCTGACAAGAGACATATCAGCTCCACCACGTTAAAACCTGAACTCACGGCACTAATAGCCAAGCTTCCTTTCTTTCCTCCCTCCATTCTTCCTGCATCCCTTCCAGCAAGTATCCAATCAGTAACCATTATGCGTCAGCCGCTGTGCTGAAAACTATGTAGAGAAGGGGGCGTCCCTGACTTCTTCCGGTGCACACTCTTCTGAACTCCCAATTATCCAGGTATGTGAGCTCTCTTACTCTCCTTAGATATGCCCATGGGTTATTGATCATTTTTCTCATGTTCTAGATACTTTTGATAGGTGATCTTATTTCTTTCTCAGATCGACTCTCTGGTACTCAATTTTTCCCAATATCATAAGGATAGTGTTTGGTCTATCAAGAACTTTTGACTTTTCCGGGGACGTTTCTAAGCCATTGTGATGGCGGCCAAGGAGAGTGATACCTGTAGATTTTGTAAAATGAAACTGGGGCCAGTGATGATTTGAAATCTCAGAACTCTTAAGCAGCTGTGCCCCGAGTCCCCTTTTAGCCTTCAGCACAAATAAGCTTTGACTGTGGCAGCACGTGTTCAATTTAAAATCATGATTTACAAATATCTTCAGCCTGTAGCTGAGTGCTGCAACTATGTTCTGTTTCTGCTCCATGGCAATATGTGACAAGGACTTTAATACACACACACACACACACACACACACACACACACACACACACACACACCACACCTTTATATTTTATTTGTAAAAGAGGTATATACTCTCCATCCCCCCAAAGCCACCTGCAGTCAGGAGTAATGTGCCACGCTTTACTCTGGAGTACTAAAATTATACAATATGAAACCCTCCAAATGATCTGATCAACCTGGTAGATACAGACTGAATGGATGGGGATTATCATGTCATAAATGGTCTATTTGATTGATTCCGGTAAGCACGGGGTTTTCAAAGGCATACGTTGGAAAAGTAAATTGGACTGCCCCCAGGGAGTAAGTCACTGGCATTGCCAATCCAGTGTGAAGTAGCCCGAGCACTGCTATTCTTAGGGCTGATGGCACCAATGATAAATTTCATGTAAGTGCACACCAGGGAAGACACGCCAAGGAAGAAATGCAATGCTCCCCGTTTAATGTCACTTCGTTGGAGTTGCCAGAGATGGCCTGTAAAAGGATGGAGGAGGTGACTCCCCAAATAGCAAGCCTCACACTGCTCTGTTGCTAAACTGCATAGGCACATGTCGAGTGGTCTACAGAGCACCAGGCCCTGACTTTTAAATCGGTGCTTTCCTGTTTCATGGTCCCCTGCTGTTCCCTCTCCTGTCTCCAAGCTGCTGTTGTACATGCCCGTTTATAGGAGAGATGCTCCCTGACCTCACGGGACCTTTCTCCTGCAGCCGGGGGACCATTCCGGGGACATATGGGTCGTTTTGTCGCCATGCACTTATTTTCAGAGGAAGCCCTGGAATGACTCCTTGATGGACCTTGTAAAATCTTCTTTCATTTGGGCATGGTAAACTCAAACCTTCCAGGGGAAAAAAATGACTTAAAAAAATCAATAGCTCCTTATATATAATTTTTAGTAGGGACCTTGGCAGAGTAAAATAACTATTTTGCCCTCCAGTCCTGAACACACTATTTCTTGGGCAGAAAGAAAAGGTCTTTCTCTTCAACTTTTGGGTGACAGAGGGGTCATGGTCACATAGAGGGGACTAGCAACACACCATGTGTCTCAAGGTCCATATTCCTGGCCACTATTGACAGTCTACTTTCAGCCCAGGGCTAAGAGTAGTCAAAACTGTGTTCATTTCTTGCTGGCCACAGCCTTTGTACCAGGTGAGCATCTCTGCAAATTATCCTGGTTGAATATTATTGAGCATTTATTACATTCAAACCATGACGCTAAGCACTTTATTTTATTTTTATTTATTTGCTTTTCTTAAGTGAGAAGTGAGGAGGCAGAGAGACTCCTGCATGTGCCTGACTGGGATCTACCTGGCAAGCCCTCTACTGGGTGATGATCTGCCCATCTAGGGCCATTGCTTGGCAACCAAACTATATTTTTTAGCACCTGAAGGGAGGCCATGGAGCCAGCCTCAGCACCCAGGGCCAACTTGCTCCAACCGAACCATGGCTTCAGGGGAAGAGAGAGAAAGAAGGGAGAGAGGTAGGGGTGGAGAAGCAGATGGTCACTTTGCCTGTGTGCCCTGACCGGGAATCAGACCTGGGACATCTACACACTGGGCCAACACTCCACTACTGACCCAACTGGCTGGGGCCTAAGCACTTTAAATGCATATTCTCCATTGGATTTATCATTACCTCACTTTCCTGTATTTATTTATGATCAACCTCTTCTGAACCGACTGTAGGCTTGAATGAATGAGGCAAGGGTTTTTTTCTGTTTTGTTTATTGCTCTATAAATAGCCCACGGAGCAATGCCTAGTCAGAGTAAGCATACAATGAGTATTTGTTGAATAAATGAGTCATTTAATCTGAGTTAAAAGGCTATGCTATAAACCTCATTATCAGCCCCAATTTCCAGATATGAAGCTAAAACCCTACAAAAATACATAGCTTGCTCCAGGCTGTGCAGGTAGGCAGTGGAATCCAGGATTTGAACTTACGCTGTCTATCTGAGTTCTGAATCCATACCCCGCTTCACTCGTCAGCAGTAACTGTGGTGCTAGCTTCATGCAGTCAGGTATAAATGCCACGTGGATGAGAGCTGTCAGAGAAAGTCCGGTTCTCACAGTTCTGTATGTCATAATTTTGAACAATAGGTTCTATTATTTTCAAAAGCAAAGCGTTGCCCTGTGGCACTCAGCTCAATAACCAGAGCTGTGGGGTGTGCAGAGAAAGTGTGTGTGGGGGTGCTGAGAGGGAAAAGGAAGGCGAGGCAGGGAGATGGACCAGGGAAGAGGAAGGAAAAGCAGAAGATGAAGGGAAAAGGGAGAAGGAAGACCACGATAGGGCAAAGGAGGCACATTTTGTTGTTGAGGATTGATCTGTCTCCTGAGAAATGCGAACTTCCTCCCCGTGTGGCAGGGTCTTTGTGAACGGCTGAGTGGTGTAGATTGTTGCGAGGCCATTAGCAGTGATTTGCAGCAGACCAATTTAGAGGTCGCTTAGGCGTGAAAACACTGCGCAAGAAATTGTATATCTAATGAAACAATATCAGTTATAGCATATTTAAATGAACAGTATCTGCATTAGCATATTCTAAATGTTTCATTAAGTCTGGATTGTTAGAATCAGAGTATTGCAGTTTAATAGATTTTTACCTTCTTTAACAAGTGCTTCCTTATTGGTCATATTATTTTTTATTGGTCATGTCTCTATTGAAATTGGGAAGCTGTCAAAAGTCACAATGTTTCTATAATCATGTGGATTTTCTTTTTTTACAGTAACATTCTATTTGGGCATCTCTCTCTCTCTCTCTCTCTCTCTTTTTTACTTCTTATTTCACACAAAAGCCAGTTCATAATTTTAAAAAAGAGTACATAATAAAATGTTAGACATTTACATGTTTAAACTAAAGTACCTTAAAAGTAAGGTTGTCAGTTTAATATAGTTTTATAATCCTCACAGCGTGTTATGGGGGAAATTATTCTATCAACCCAATAATAGCTTTGCTTTCATTTTGAGATCATCAGGAAACAGTATTAGGACTTTAGAGACCATAATAAGGATACTTTTCTATTCTTGAAAACCTTTTATTGCGTTTTTTAGTGAATGCATTCAGGTTGTCTTTCTGGATTATTCTTGTGTTGACAAAAAGAGAAGGGGAAATATTTGAGAAAAGTTTTCAATGATGTTCATTAGTGCTGAAAATCATTTCCGACAGTTCAGGCAAGGCGTTCTCTGTATTTTTCTTCCCTTTATATTGAATTTATTGTTTTTTTTTTTTTTTTTTAACAGGGACAGAGAGAGAGTCAGAGAGAGGGATAGATAGGGACAGATAGACAGGAATGAAGAGAGGTGAGAAGCATCAATCATCAGTTTTTCGTTTCAACACCTAAATTGTTCATTGATTGCTTTCTCACATGTGCCTTGACCGCAGGCCTTCAGCAGACCGAGCCACCCCTTGCTGGAGCCAGCGACCTTGGGTCCAAGCTGGCGAGCTTTTCTTTTTGCTCAAGCCAGATGAGCCCTCACTCAAGCTGGTGACCTCGGGGTCTCAAACCCGGGTCCTTCACATCCCAGTCTGATGCTCTATCCACTGTCCCACCGCCTGGTTAGGCTCAAATTTATTGTATTTTTAAAAATAATTTCATTAAAAAAATAATTTCATCTTGGCTCCATGTGCTCCCAGGTACAAATGCTGACTAAGAGAGTAAACACTGTTTGATTCCTGCCATCGGCCCGCACTGGGCCAGTGGCTCTCATTCTGTGGCACTTAGTCTCACTTTGAACTGACACAGCAACTGTGAGGAAGGCACGCATTTACTGATGGAGACCCTTAGCTGGAAGAGGCACACACTGGAGGAAGTGGGAGAGTTCAAACCCAGATCCTGACTCCGCACTCCTGTGTTCTTTGACAAAAGCAGGAAAATACAAAAAGGTGATATTACAATGCCAGGGGAACCACAGCTACAAACTTGAAGCCAAAGGTGAGGGAAAGGGTTCATCTCTACTGCCTTGGCTCCTGGTGTGGTCTCATGGCTGTACTTTCTCTTACAGAATGTCACCATCTTCCACGGTGTCAGCTGGTTATTGGAGTCCCCTGCTCCCTGCTGGGCTCCAGGCAATGTTTCAAAGTATTTGAGTTCTCTTTGCTTTTGCCATGAATCATATACAAGATACAGTGTTGAAGTTAGCATCTTCCTCCAAACCTGAGTTTCCTCTGTGTTCCTGTTCCCAATCTGGATTTGAACCATTGAAACTATCGCTCATTACACAGTTGGTTTTGATAGAAGCAGAGAACTGGCCATGCAACACAGTTCACTATATCCGCTAGATTCTGCAAGCAATGCAAGTTAGCCTCGAGTGAGTGGTAAACAAAATTATTTATATTGGGCATTTTAAAGTTTCATCCCACCCCCCACCCCCCACTCACCAAGTATTTTAAGGATATAATTCACATTTCTCACAGATAATACCTTAGACGTAAGATTATATTCTTAAAAACATTCTTTCTAGGTGGTGAATTTGACCCTATGTTGCATAGATGCAAACTGATGCTGGCCGGCTCTTAAATAACTGGGTTAAAATGGCACCAATTGGGTAGGATTCAAACATGTTCCGTTTCTCCCCAGTGACTTAATATGAGCAGTCAGGAGTTTTCTAAATATATGTCAAACTATTGCAAACATCTCCATTACATTAGAACAACACAATTTATAATTTATATTCAAATGCAAAAGGTGAGTGGATATGCTTCACCCAATTCTGGTTCTATTTTCAAGATGAAGTCCACATGATTTGCTGATATTGGGTAGAGAATATGCAAGAAAGAAGTCCAAGTAATTTCCATATTTTGACTGGGACAGCTAAAAAGGGTGGTTATCATTAACCATGACGAGGAAGGCTGTAGATGGTACTGGTTTGGGTAAAATTGTCAGAGTCCAGTAAAGGGTACATGGAATTCTCAATGCCTGTTGGACATTCTAGTGGTGATAGTGTTGAGTTGTCTGTTGGATGCACAAATCTGCAGTTTGGGAGGTAGGTCTTTTTTGGAGAAACTATTGGGAATTGTTGGAGGTGTATGGACTTTCAAAGCGGTAGACTAGCTGAGCTCATCCAGGATGTACAGATAAAAAAAAAAGGACATAACCAAGGGTGGAGTCTCAAACACTCACTATGAGATTGGGAATAGAAACAGAAACCATTAGAGAAGGCTGAGAAAGAGCAGTAATGAACTGAGAGGAAAACTCATATTGTTTGGTATTCTGGGAGCCAAGTAATGAGAGTTCATGAAAGAAGAAGAAACACTGTGTTAAATGCTACTGATGGGTCAAGAGGAAACAGAATTTTCCATTGGATTCAGTAAGAAGGCTGGTGTTTGTTATTTATGTTGGAGAGTTAAAGACAAAACTGTAGGAGTGGGGATGGAGAGAAAACCACAAGATAAATAAACCTATAAATATTCAAACTTTTAAAGCATAATTTTGTTCTAATTAAATCTCCAAATACTTAATTTGATTTTATTCAAGCTATATAAATAGTTCAACTTTGCATGCCTTGAGCTCGTTCCACTTGTTTATTGAGTGTAAAAGCAATGAAGAGAGAGAGAAAAATGAAATGCTTCTAAATATCACAATCTGGGTTCGTTCAACTTTGCTTTGTCAAAGTTGTTTTTTTTTTTAATTTTTATTCATTTTTAGAGAGTAGACACAGAGTGAGAGAGAGAGAGAGAAAGAGAGAAAGGGGGGAGGAGCTGGAAGCATCAACTCTCACACGTGCCCTGACTGGACCAGCACAGGGTTTTGAACTGGCGACCTCAGTGTTTCCAGGTCGACGCTTTATCCACTGTGCCACCACAGGTCAGGCTGCTCTGTCAAAGTTTTTAAACATAAGAGTGGATAGTATTTTCGGGTAAAACTTATAACCATGGAGCATCAGCCTAATTTGTTACTGTCATTTTCTCTACAATGCATAAAAGAAAAAGAAATCTGATGTTACAGTATTTTGTTATATGTTTCAGGTTGTATTGAAACTCTTCTGTAGAAAGCGGATACCTTTTATTCTGTATATTTGGAGCATAAATCAGTTTTAAGTAATCTGAGAATACTTGAGAATAATCAAAGAAAAAATGTATTATACTTTTACTTAACTTGCAACCTTAAGATTTCAGTGGCCCTGGCTGGTTGGCTCAGTGGTAGAGTGTCGGCCTGGTGTGTGGAAGTCCCAGGTTTGATTCCTGGTCAGGGCACACAGGAGAAGCGACCATCTGCTTTTCCACCCTTCCCCCTCTCCCTTCTCTCTCTCTCTTCTCCTCCTGCAGCCATGGCTTGGTTAGAGCAAGTTGGCTGTGAGCACTATGGCTCCATGGCCTTGACTCAAGCGCTGAAGTAGCTCAGTTGCCAAGCAACGGAGCAATGCACCAGATGGGAAGATCATTGCCTGATGGGGGCTTGCCCGGAGGATCCTGGTCAGGGTGCATGCAGGAGTCTGTGTCTCTGCCTCCCTGCTTCTCAGTTAAGAAAAATAAATAAATTTCAGTGATATTATTCAAAAATAAATATTTTTAAATCCATTGATATGGATTCAAAAGTGCTATTTATAATAAAAGTTGTCTAACTTAAGAAAGACAGGACTTACCAAGTGTCATGACTTTTTAAGTATCATTTCCTAACCACAATGCAGAAAATGTTTACTTTGAGGGAGAAGGGGTAAGAACTATTTCTGGTGGACAAAGATTCTATTGAAAATCTAGTCATATAAATTAGCCCTCCTTTACAAATGACCTGGAATTCATATTTCACTAAGTCAAGGATAATACGTAATAATGTACCAGAAGCATATTTGCCTATAAACAGTTATTATTTAGTATTTTCCATTGCAGTGAACAATGTGTGAGTCACGGAGCAAGTGTAAAGCTTACGAGGCATCTAAACTGGTCACACACTCAGCTGAAATAATTTTGTCACTATAATTACTGCCAGTTGCAGTCACGAACTACTCTTACATTTTAATTATAACTTAACTCAATACAATTAAATATATAACACAAATATTTAGCAAGCACACGAGTAAGTTTGAAAACATAATAGAATTTTAACTTGGACTCTTAGCAACAAGCTAACTATACCTACACACGTCCTGATGCAACGAGGAAAGAAAACTACAGGCCAATATCCCTGATAAATATAAGCAAAGATTTGATGGACCTTGAGGGCCTAAACTAAGGGGAAAAAAGTGAGAGAATGGCAAATACTGTATGTTCTCACTGAGTTGGGGAATTTTAAAAGGCAGGACTCTTAGAAATACAGAGGAGAATGGTGGTTGGCTAGTAGGGGGGAGTGGAGGAAGGGGGCAGATACTGGCGAGAGGGTACAAAATTTTGGGTATAAAATGAGTAAGTTCTGAGCAGTCTAACATACAGTGTGGTGATTATAATTAACAATGTAGTTCTTCAACTTACCTTTGCCAGCACTTGGTGTTTCCACAGTTCAGAAAGTGGCACTTTGATATATAGAACCTAATTTTATGCCATTGGTTTGTGTCAGCGGGTGTAACATCATGGAGAGGTAAGTCAAGTCTCTCCTGCCTTCTCTTTTCCACCTCCACCTTTCTGAGTAACTTTTGTTTGAGATTCAAAGAACACCCGAATTTTGTTGATTTTTCTTGGAGGGCGGTGATAAAATAACTCATATGCGTTTGTCTGTTGATAGATTTGATTTGTATTTACCTTTTGAATTTAAAATTTGTGTTAAAAGAAATGCAGTCAGGTTGACCTTTGGTTTAAATATTGAAGAAGACTTGGGCTTACTTACCCTTTGAGTACTAGGACAATTTTGTGTCAGAAAGCTCTTCATATGATCAAGGAAAAAATTGTTTGTTTTTTATGAAAGTGTCAATTGTTCTGCACTCAAACCCCAGAGATGAAATTTAACTACACCTCATGGCTGATCAAGGTTCACCCTCCTGTCCTCCATCTCCGGGAGCCCTGAATATGTTACTGAGATTTGTGCTGCAGATACGTCACATTTCTCCTTTTAAAAGAAATAAAGAAATACTTTTTTTCATTACTACCTGCTCCCTTCATCACCCAACAACATTCCTCAAATAGAATGTTTCTTATTTTTATATGAACAAGCCAGGTGTGATTTTTCATATGAACTTCAACTCCATCATCTCAGCTAGCAAAGAAGAATGAGAAAAGGGGCTTTGTAGTTTTATCTTCCAAGACACCAGCTTTGTAGTCTTACAGTTGGATCTTTGCACTGATGGTCTCTTCTCCCTCAAAAATATCTAACCCTCCCGTACCCCCGATTTAGCTGACTCATCTCCTTGTTCCCATTACTGATTCAGCGAAAACTGCATTTAATGAACTGTGTTCCTCCCTTCCTGCCCAATGCATCCTTTCCTTTCTTCATAAGATTTATCACTGGCTGACACTATCTTAATAGTTATGGTAATAGTTTAAGCTCTACCAGGACAGAACTTTCAGACTATTTTGTTTCCTACTGTCACTCTACTTCCTAGAATAGAACCAACTAATAAGTGGATGGTAAATGAAGGGTGGGGTTTATCCAATAAACTTAACAGATGACTAACGTCTATTGGATAGATTACTTTGGCATAGTTCATTAAAACATATTCTACCATTTGTGTCTTGTTTTAAAAATTATCAAACTCATTTGCATGCATTTGCTCATTAGGAAAATGAATCAGAAGGAACCACTGAATGCAGATTTGAAAGAGTTGGTGCGTTAAACCCTATTTGAGTATCTTCTCAGATTGCGCTAGTCCCTTTCCCCAACGCTCCGATTCCGCCCATGTGTGTGTTTGTGCGCGTGCGCATGCATGTATCTGCGCACGCGTACATATACACTACTTGAATATTTGCTGCTTACTCCCCCGTGCAGCTTGTTTAGTGAGACCCCCGCTGTTTCAGCAGCTCCAGGAGGAGGGCCACTTCTTGGTGGGAATAGCGCTGTACTTTCCAGCCTGGGAACTGGGGGGCTCTTGCACCTAGATCTGTTCCAACCGTACCTTGGAGACAATAGATCCTCCCCCCCACTCTTAGATCCGTATGAGGAACTACATTGTGGGGCTCGGGAAGTGGATTCCCCAGAAGCAAACCTGGAAGGATCAGGTTGCCAAGTCTAGAAGTTTGGCAATGTTAATGCCCTGAGGGACACACCTGGAAGCTGGGAAAGAGCTGCAAGAGTAGTAGTTTTTTCTTCCTTTTCCCAAAGGACTGTTCCGAGACACAGTCCAGACGGGCTAACTCAGTGCTACAGCTCACTGCACGTGCTCTCTCCTCTTCCTCCCTTAGTGCTGCTTGTCTTCTTACTGCCGCTGCCCTGGCATTCCACCGCAGCCTCAGCTATACCTGGAGCTGTGCCTCAGGCTCTGTTTTCCTAGAATATCTGGGCTAAGAAGCCGGTACTTGACTTTTCCAAGCATTTGAAACAATACTTTCCTCCATCTAACCCATGTTACCATAGGCTGTAATGAGCAGATCAATCTGAAATAATTTCCTAAGAAATTAGAAGAGAATAGAATATATTAAGTCCCATCTCCAGGTTCGTATGTCTTATACGATGCCCTAGTGACCCTGGAGAGATTTTCAAACAATAAGCTGAGATCACTATCCATATTTGAAAAAAGTTTGTGTTAACTGTGTTGCATATGTCTCTAGCACATGCTCTGCTCTAAGAATAGTTGCAGTTGATTTAGTATTAAGTATTGATTAAGAATAGTCTGGGGTCAAGGACTCCTGGTTTCACAAATCAGCAATTTATTCTAATGCCATCATAGATAGGAAGTCACTAACCCTGCTTGATTCCCTCCGTTATCCATATTTTAACCAGGAGGGCATAACAATTTATCTAGCTTGAATTTAATTGTGAGGATTCAATTCATGATGGGCAGAGAGCATTTAGCGTAGTTTCTAGCTCTATGCCAAGCCCATGTGGGAAGCTTGATTATCTATAAATTGCACCTGTGACAGGATTTGAAGCTGCCCATTGCTTCACAATCACTTAGAATGCAACTGGGTGTCTGTGCATTCATTCCCAATGCGACAGAGGAATTGGGAATTTGGAAGGTATGTTACACAGGGGTTAGAGATCACGGAGATGTTGATTTAGGAGATAAGAGACAGAGGATTGAAAGGAATGAAGGTTATTTATTTTTCCTCTCTTAAACATTTATAGAACCTTACAAAGAAGCTGCAGTGGTCACAAGGAAAAGGGCATTGGAGAATCCTCTGTGCTGGCCATTACATAATTCCCTTGTTTCACATGGGCATGGTTAAATCATACCCTCTCCCCCTGAATATCAGGAAACCCACCACGCAAAGCAATAGCACTCTCTTCTCTTGCTATTTATTAACAATAATATGAGCAATTACTTTCATTTATTATTTCTGTTTTAATCCTGTTATAAATCAAGAAGTTTACAGAAATCTAAAGGATTTTCAAGGTACCAGTTCTCACCGATATGGTAAGAAACTATTTTAGGAAGTAGAATGCTGTTTTAGCACTTTTCACCTTTCACTGTGCCTGGGGATAAAGGTCATGTCTGTCTTATTTTGGTTTCTTGTTTGTGGAAATAAAGGAAGACAGCCCAAATGAAAAGAAACAGGACACTATTCAGAGCTGACTGTAGCAAGGGCGTCCATTGCTATCACTTGAGTTTGGCAGAGACTCAAAGGCAGGAAGGGCTATAGGAGAACTTGATAGTGACAACCAGGGGTGACTCAAGTATTCTTTGATAGGAAGTAGTTGGGACAGGGAAGCTGCGAGGGGAACTGACTAGAGTTAAGGTGTCTTATGTGATTGACGGAGGGAGGTTATTTGGCTTTCTCTGGTTGGTCCTGTGTTGAAACCAGAGGCAAAATAAGGAAGTTGAAACTTAGAACGGAGCGGCTGGTTTGGCCATCTGGACTGGTTGCTGTAGAGCAGGGGTGCCCACACTTCTTCAGCTTGCGAGCTACTTATAAGATGACCAAGTCAAAATGATCTACCTACAATAAAAATGCAAAACATAAATTTATTTCTTCTATATTATCATTATTTAAGGTACTATTATTACTATTTAATATTGTGTATTCTTCTTCCACCTTTCTCCTTCTCAGCTCTCTTTTCGGAGGAAAGTCAATGTCATAGTTTTTATGAACAGTCCGAAAAAGCCGCTCCACATTTCCCTTCTTTGGAATAGCAATGGCACACAGACAGATGAGGCAAACGCACTTAGAATATGACATAGTGAAAAAAATCCCCTCCCATTCTGTATGAAAGTGGTAGGTTTTAGGCTTCTTACTCGGACCAGCTACGGCACTCATTTTTATACCCTTTGTTGTATTTAGTTTAAATAAATTGAAGGCTAACTACGCAGCAATGTAACTGAACAAGTTAGCGCAGTTTAACGCGCATGCGTAGGGTGTCAAAAGTTCAGACGTCAGATTGGCTACCCTGTATGCCAATCAAAAGACAAATGTCTTTTTAATGTCATGCGATCTACCCACACTTCCTTCGCGATCGACCAGTAGATCATGATGATCAACGTATTGAGCACCCCTGCTATAGAGGCTGTGGTCAGAGTTCCATTGTCACATATGGTGTGGCTATCGTCTGTCACTTGAGTCAAAGACACTAGGAATCTCCTTTCCATGAGGGAGCATCTTGGGCCCATATGACCAATCATGTCTTATTTTGTCTTTGTGTACTTTTGTGACCCCTCCCTCCTTTCCTTTCCTTCCTTCCTTCCTTCCTTCCTTCCTTCCTTCCTTCCATCCATCAAATGAGAGGTAGATGGGGGGCGGGAGACACAGACTCTAGCATGCTCCCTGACTGGGATCCACCACACTTGCTCCATAGAAGGCAATGCTTTGCTTATCTGGGGCTGCTGCTCTGTTGCTCAGCAACCAAGCTACTTCAGCACCTAGGTAAGGCCATGGAGCCATCCTCAGCGCTGGGGGCCAACTTTCTCCAGTCACGCCATGGCTGTAGGAGGAGAATAGAGAGTGAGAGGGGGGGAGTGGAGAAGCAGACAGTCCCTTCTCCTGTGTTCCCTGACCAGAAATTGAACCCAGGATTTCCACACTCTGTGTCGATGCTCTACTGCTGAGCCAACCAGGGCCCCTTTTGTGACTTCAACGTGGAAACATTGACTAGTGCTATTGTCATACTTTTCTGAGAGAAGTTCCAGTTTCTGCTCTCCCCCCTCCCCCCTTTTTGACTTTCCTTATCAAGTAAAAAAAAAAATAGAGATGTATGATTGACCTTGTTCATATCTTACCAATCTATTATCTCTCCAGGTTTAACCATTCAAAGTTTGTTTCAACTGGGAAATGCCTAAAATCTGTCCTTTGGGTATTTTTTTGTTTTTGTTTTTTTTTTACATTTTGCCTTTTTAAATTTATTTTATTTTTATTTTATTCATTTTAGAGAGGAGACACAGAGTGAGAGAGAGAGAGAGAGAGAGAGAGAGAGAGAGAGAGAAAGAGAGAAAGGGGAGGAGCTGGAAGCATCAATTCCCATAAGTGCCTTGACCAAACCAGTGCAGGGTTTTGAACTGGCGACCTCAGTGTTCCCAGGTCGATGCTTTATCCACTGCGCCACCACAGGTCAGACTGTTCTTTGGGTGTTTTGTTATTTTGCTTGTTTGTTTGTTTTTGAGAGGTTGGGGTAGTTTCACTCTCTCTTAAAAAAACAGTTTTCTCCTTTCAGAAAGTCAGTTAAGCAAAGTGTTAGTATGCATGGTCTGTAATGATGGGAAAAAGCAAAACACATTATTATTATTATCATGATCTTTTGTATTTTTCTGAAAGGAGAAGTGTGTGTGGGGGAGGCAGACAGACTCTCACATGCACCTGACCAGGATCCACCCGGCATGCCCACCAGGGCAATGCTCCGCCCATCTGGGGTGTTGATCCATTGCAACTGGAGCCATTCTAGCGCCTCAGGCGAAGGCCATGGAGCTGTCCTCAGTGCCTGGGCCAACTTTGCTCCATTGGAGCCTTAGCTGTGGGGGAGGAAGAAAGAGAGAGAGAGAAAGGAGAGGCGAAAGGGTGGAGAAGCAGATGGGTGCCTCTTCTGTGTGCCCTGACCAGAAATCGAACCCGGAACTTCCACATGCTGGGCTGATGCTCCACTGCTAAGCCAGGACCAATACACATTATTTTTTAATACCAGTTTTTACCAACCATTGCGCTTGTATTCCGGTCCAGTCTTTCTTGGCAATGCAGACGTGGTGATTGTGTCTGTTCGTCGGGATGGACGGAAATGAACAGAAAACTTCTTTTGGCCTTTCATAAAAGTTCTGGTTTACATAAGCCTTCCAAGCAGATCAAAAAACGATTTCCCCAATTGGTCCAGCCTATATCACTAGCATTCTTCACAGGGTTGCGGGGACAACATGTCAACCAGTAATAGAGGTTTTTTTTTTAAGAATTTTTTAAAATTTCTTTTTATTTTATTCATCTTAGAGAGGAGACAGAGAGAGAGAGAGAGAGAGAGAGAGAGAGAGAGAAAGGGGGAAGGAGCTGGAAGCATCAACTCCCATATGTGCCTTGACCAGACCAGTGCAGGGTTTTAAACTGGCGACCTTAGTGTTCCCAGGTCGACGCTTTATCCACTGCGCCACCACAGGTCAGGCCAATAATAGAATTTTAATCTGCCTTGCTCATCGTTGGCGGCCACGTCTCCCTAGAAGGATGCAAGAGAGGGAGTACTGGCCAAACACATCCCCATTTCATTTCTTTCTCTTATTTCCCAGAGAGCACACCAGATAACTTTCTTACTCGCAGTAAGAAAACTAATTTATGCTGTTTCAAGACAGAATGCAAATGCCAGAGGCCAACACACGAGAAAAAAAAACAGTTTTTAAAGGCAATTTTGAAATCTGGTTTTGAAAGTCCTTTTCTTCTTTATCTCTTCCTTTCACACATTAGTTGTTAATCCCCACTGACTGCCGGGCGCTTTTCTGTGGGCAGTGGGTGTAGCAGTGAGCAAGAAAGGTCTAGTCTCTACCTTCCTTTTTTTTAGAGGCAGCTGAAAATAAAGAAATTAACACTAATTTCCTAGGGTGATATATTCCAAAAAGAAAATGAAATTGTAGCATGTTTTAGCAATAAGGAAGTTCTTTCCACCTGATCTTACTCCCCTCCCCCTTATCACCTGTGGCCCATAAGATCATTATTCTCTCGGAGTGCTAATATGTGAGCGGGACCTGAATACGAGGGCCTCCCTCGCCTTTGGGAAAGATGATCAGCAGAGGGAAGAGCATGAGCAAAATCCTAGAGCTGGATTAAGTCCGGCACGCCCAGAAAACAGGAAAAAGCCAGTGTATCAGGGATACAGTGAGTTAGGCAGAGAGTGAATACAAGTTTAAGAAGACAGGCAAAATTCAGAACATCTAGAGTCTTGGCTGGTTGATCTTTCCATTTTCAATGTCTAGAGAAAAAATAAATCATATTGGGACCAACAACCAAGTTTTGTGGGTTTTTTAAAAAATATTATTTGTTTAAGCATTTTCAGCCACTTAAGAAAAGCTTTATCTGTGATCAATGAGTGTTCAATGTAAAACTCAAACTTGGTGCAGACTCAGGTGTCATTTACATCACTAAATTCCCCCGGAAGACCAGGCTAACGCTGTCCTGAAACAGTCCCTTCTTTTGTCATTTTCCCCTTTCTGTCTACCGTTTACCAGTCTTACCTGCAGGGATTCGTAGAAAAGCAGGTACCTATGAAAGAGATGTACCTGTCTGGATGGACTTGGCCAACGATCCCCAAATCTCAATGGCTCAGGAGGGGAGGTCTATCTCTTCTTGATGTTATTTGTTTCATAGGTAGGTCCATGGTAGTGCTTGGGGGGGGGATGTTATTTTTTTTTCTACATAACACTCTGAGACCTACTCTGACTCTTAAGTCAGAGGCCCAGCAAGAAACAGATGACATATTTAAATCAATATAATTCAAGGAAATTTAAGAAGGGACAGTTTGCTCAGGTGTTAGCTGAGTATGAGGGGACCACAGAGACACCTATGCTAGCTGGAACATGAAACTTCTTTTATTGCCAGAGCTGGAAATAATACTAAAAATCAAGCATGGGGTGTCTAGTCTCTCAGCCTGGAAATAATGACATTCAATTGGCTCACGATTTATTGGCCAAAGCTATGGATCCACCAGACAGTGGACAGATATTACCGACCCTTTCGGTCTTATTGTCCCAAATGCAATTTATATGGGAATATCTAAGTATGCAAAATACATACATTCCCTTCCAAGAAGTTAATGCTTATTTCAAAAGTTGTACATTTTTCAAATATACTTAACTTTTTGAACTTTTATCAGTCTTAATATTTAGGTACCTTCTGCTGTCAAGTTATCATATCTCTATTTTTGACCAGTATAATTTTTAAGTTTTTGATTGGTGTCATCACTGAACTTAGAAGACAGGATTCTGGGTAACATTAATAATTGAACACTTTGAATGAAAGGATTTCATAAAGTGACTTTCTTTTTACATGATCAGAGTGACAACTTGCTGACAGATGACTGTTACTTGCCCTCCAAGCTGGTAAAATGAGTTTTTAAAGGAAAATAGCATATCACAGCATTACATGTTTAATTATATACATTCAGTATTTGATATTTTATTTTAAAAATTTTATTTTTATTTTATTCATTTTAGAGAGGAGACACAGAGTAAGAGAGAGAGAGAGAGAGAGAGAGAGAGAGAGAGAGAGAGAAAGAGAGAAAGGGGGGAGGAACTGGAAGCATCAACTCCCATATGTGCCTTGACCAGACCAGTGCAGGGTTTTGAACTGGCGACCTCAGTGTTCCCATGTCGACGCTTTATCCACTACGCCACCACAGGTCAGGCTGATATTTTATTTTATTTTTAACATACTATTCCTGTAAGTAGGAAATATATATATATACACACACACACACACACACACACACATATATATATATTTTCCCTTCCTTCTTCTTTTTAGATATAAAAATAATAAATGTATCTGTCAGGACAAGTTAAATTATGCTGTAGTAACACACAACACTAAAAATATCAGAGGACTATAAAACAACAAAGATTTAGTTCTTGTTTGCAACATGTGATGGACTTAGCACTTCGTCATCCTCACTCAGAGAACCAGTGGGGAGTAGATTCATTGTCCCACTGGCTCTTCCAGTGGCAAAGGCAGAAAAATTAAGCATTAACTTATAAAGTTTCCACCTAGAAGCCATATGCATTATTCCCACTCATATTTCATTGGACAGTTTTAGTCACATGGCCACATAGATTTCAACAGGTAGGGAGAAGCAATTGTATTATTTGACTCGGAAGAAATCCTGAAGTCCTTAGTAAACCACGTTAAAGACTGCCCCACCGTGGAATGGAATGTATCTGAATAAACTTAGGGATATGTAATTTCAGACACTGGCAGAACTGATTTGTGTTGACGTTCCTATTTAAAAGGTGTTTTAAATATATATTTTTAAAAAGAGATTTATTCATTTCATGAATTGATTATAAGCAATACCACAGAGACTATTTTACCTTTTTAAAATATCTTGGGATGACATTTATTTATGTTAATAATTTTGTCCCAAAGGTAGATAGCCCCAAACATGAATTGGAGGTGAAGTACATATTGCATTAGCAAATTTTGTAACTATGAAAAGAAATTATTCTTCTATTGAGGCAGAAGCAACCAACAAAATGATATGGAAATTAAGAAAAAAAGAGTTTGGGGAAATCATGAATTGTTTATGGAGGAAAAGGATTTTCAGTTTGAGCAATCAGGATTACAGTGGTGTTTGCCACTTTTTTTGGTTCTAACTTTTTAAAAAAATACTTTATTGAGGTATGATTGATATACAAAAAGCTGTACATATTTCATGTATACAACTTGATGTTCCAGACTTATATATATTTCCTACCCCATTTCTAGAATCAATTATTTCTCCAAGGAGCCTTTACTCTTTTTATTGGAGTAAAAATGAATGTAGACTTTCAGCTCCAACACGTACAGATATGGGACCAAGATCCTGGTGTTAGATAAGCTCAATGCTGCTTGAATGTTGTTGCTTCTAGGTCTTTTTAACTGAATGAGCAAAGAAATATGTGAGTGCATTTACTTGTACATATACGCGTATCTATAAGATCTCCAATTATGACCATCAATAATAGCTTGAGACAGAAGTCACCAGCTATAGTAATGTCGACTCTAATTCATTATCACATGGACCATTCTAGGCTTTGTCACTTCTAATCTGTAACCTCTCACTTCAATGGAAAGAAAACTGGCTTCCTCTGTCTGCCCACACTTACTCGTTCTCCTTTATTATACGCGGGGGATGATTTCCGAATGTTGAATGTGTGTTTCAGGGGCGAGCCACTTTATTGACCAAAGCACCATGCTTATACACTGCTTCCTTTGTCTTAAAGACTCCGCTCGCTCCAAAGGTATTGAGGTCAGCACCTGCTTCCCTCAGCCCCTTGTGTAAGATTGTTTCGTATGTCCGTAAAACCCTACGATTTCTGTCACATCCTCATCCCACTTTTAGAATCCCAACTTCCCTGAGGTTTCCTCTTTGTGTTGTGTGGTTCTGTGCACTTGAGAAAATGCCTCTTGTCACGTGGCCACCATACAGTACCATACAGAATAGAGTTTCTGCCATAAACATTACCCTTCTCTTCATTTGTTTGCCCCCAACCTCCAAATTCAAGCTAGCAAAGGATCTGCCAGAATGTTATATAAATGAGATCATATAGCAAACTACAGTTCCAAGCTGACTCCTTTCAATTAGCAATATGCCTTTAACGTTCCTCCATGTCTTCATGTGGCTTGCTAGCCCATTCCTTTTATTATTAAAAAATATTCCATGGATGTAAGTGTTCCCACCACTTACACACATGTTCATGGCTCCAACAGTCTCTGCTCCAGGTCAAGAATCTCAGCTGTCCCGGGAGCATCTCTGTCCAGATGGTGGAGTGCCATTTTCCTCTGTAACCCTCAGAGGCAAAAAGAAAAGTCACTGATTGTAAGTTTGTCTGGACTTTTTTTGTTGTAGAAATGTGAGTAGTGAATTCCCAAATCTGTATGTGTTGGAGCTGAAAGTCTACATTCATTTTTTTTTTTGAGGGGTGTGGGGATGAATAGGCAGGGACAGATAGAAACATATAGGAAGGGAAAGAGATGAGAAGCATCGACTACTCATACTTTAGTTGTTCTTTGATTGCTTTCTCATATGCGCCTTGATAGGGGTGGGGGGGGGTGGGGAAGGTTCCAGCCAAGCCAGTGGCTCCTTGCTCAAGCCAGTGACTCCTTGCTCAAGCCAGTGGCTCCTTGCTCAAGCCAGTGGCTACTTGCTCAAGCCAGTGACTCCTTGCTCAAGCCAGTGACTACTTGCTCAAGCCAGTGACATTGGGCTCAAACCAGTGACCATGGGGTCATGTCTGTGATCCTGTGCTCAAGCTGGCAACTCTGTACTCAAGCTGGTGAGCCCACACTCAAGCTGGTGACCTCAGGGTTTTCAACCTGGGTCCTCAGCATCCCAGGCTGATGCTCTATCCACTGTGCACCATGTGATCAAGTTCCACATTCATTTCTAGCTAACAGAGCCAAGTATGGGGAATTAAACAAGCAGTATTATTAGCTGAGGTGTCATAGAAACCTTCAAGGTATCAATGTTTCTAGATGGTATATATATTTGGATTATACCCAAGACTCTGATATCTAATTATTCATAAAATATATATTTTTAATGACAGTAATATTAGAATACATTATTAAGTCAGAAAAAATCAGAATGGGTTTTATAATATGTACTTATTTCCAAATTTCTCCCTTGATTCTTCCTAAATCAAACAGGTTATATGTATGTAATTTTCATTAGTGGAAGCATCAGCCACTTTATATTTGTGTATACCTTGCAAATTGGCTCAAGGAATTTACCATTGATGATTTTAGCATATCATTCAACTTGATAAAAATTCTATTAAGCATTCTGATTGCTTCATACCATTTAAAAGATATGCAGAAATAGAACCTGAAATAAGAATAGTGAATACTTTGTGGGTACACTTCGTTTAGAGCTAGTGATCGCCAATACCATCTGGCAGTTGTCCAAGTCCTTTCAAAACATTGATTAGCTATGGTGTTAATAACATAAAATGCAGCTTCAAGATCAAATGCAAGCTTTGTGATTTCTTGGTTCTGTACTGCCAAGTTGTTTGCTAACCTGGTTTGTTAATTATTTGATTCAGTTGCTTAATCAAAAACTCCAAGTCACCTCCCAGAACCTGGAGTTCCCAGGATTCCACGGTGTTTATGTTGACATAGAAATTACTACTATTTTTTTTACCAAGAAGGGTAGCAGTGTGAAAATTTGTTACAGATTCGTCAAACTCGAGTTGCATTTATCTCAGTTGATTGATTGCACTTACACCAGCAATTTTCACATTTGTTACAATAGGCACAAGAAAGAAAAACAGCAAAGGGTACAAATTAGTTCCTATTTGCTCTAACTACCAACATAAAAGGGAGTACATTAAAGCCAATCATCCTTCCATTACCTTGTCACTGCCACATTTGTACCGGCCCACCATGTGAAATGGAAAGCAGAGAGCTTGGGAGCACGGTGATAACGAAGTGTCTCTCCTGCCATGTGGGCTCTTCAGACCTGGTTCTCCACCGTAGGACTCGGGCCTTTCAGGAGGAATTGGAAAGTCTGGGCATTGAGAGTGGGTGAATAACAGAATATAAAAAGCGGTACTATTTTTAAAGGCTATATTACTATTATAGAGACCAGAAATTCATCATCCTACCTATATATATGCATTAGCTATTTAAGGGATTAGATAGTTACCTTAAAAATAAAAATAAAAAATAAAAAGAAACAGGAGATAAAAAAAGGTTGGCAGAAACTAACTTAACTAAGTATTTGTGTTGCTATTCAAACTTATTGAAGATATAATATTCTTTAAAAAAATTTCTTTATTTAAATTGAATTTATTAGGGTGACACCAGTTAACATAAATATACAGGTTTCACGTGCCCAATTCTACAACACATCTCTGTATACCCCCCTACCGAGTCAAGTCTTCATGCACCCCTATTTATACCCCCACCTTCCTCCACCTCCCCCCTCGCGGCGGTCACCACAGTGCTGCCTGTGTCCGTGAGTATTTGCTGTCCTTTGTTGCTCTATCCCTCCAGCTCCCTTGCTCAACACCCCTCCCCGCCCCCATGGCTGTCAGCCTGCTCTCTATGAGTTTGTCCCTGTTTTGTTGTTAGTTCTTTTTATTCATTAAATTCCGGATACAATCTTATGGAATCATATGGTAGTTGTCTTTCTCTGACTTATTAAAAAAGTTAGTTTACATATCCCATGGTGGCCTATGGAGTGCATTCTTCTATGCTGTGAGTAATAAGCTGACTTTTCCAACCCATGCATATTCCCAGTGGTTCTATTGGAGGTCACCGACAGCAAGGTGTGGTTGACGTGCTTCACGGAATGAGTATTAATAAGAGGTAGCTGCTATTATTGCTGCAGTAGAACTGGCATATTTCATACTCATATCTTCCTCTTTTCTTTCCCCTTCATGCTGTGTATGAGAATACTGCACATAGATTGTGTACCACGACCTGTCACTGTAAGAAAACTTTCTTTCAGGATGTGATGCTTGAGCATGGTTGTACTTAACTAGGATGGAAACTGTATGGAACAGGGGTGTATGTCAGACATGGGAGAGGCAGATAATGTGTAATAGGGACACAGGAAATCTGCCCCGAATAATTTTTATAAAAAAAAGAATTTAAGCCGAAAGGCTTTATCTGATATATTAAGAACGCTAATTGTAGTCAATGAATTACAAATAACTGCAGAGACGAAATGAACTGATAGTCTGTTGCTCTTTCTAGAACCAAAGTTAGTTCAAATTAAAAATTTATGATAATTTGTTTGAGGAATTTGAAGACATTTCAAAGTCAGTGGCAATTTATCTTACTACGTGATCAGTGTTATTGATTATGTAATCAGCATATTAGCAAATGCATTCAAAATTTTCTAATATTCATGAAGCTTTAAGTGGTGTAGTTGAATTACATTGAGAAGAATAGTATGTTCTTAATTAGAACATTCCAATAAATGTACTAATTTGCATAGAGAAATGATTTTCAAATACTTTACCTAGGATCAGCACTCTGAAACATGCTGAACATGCCAGTCCATCATCAATAAAGAATAAAATATTTTAAAGTGAAACATTTATAATGTTACATGAGTGTCACAGAGGTAGAGTTTTGATATGGATAGTGTGAAAATCTTTCCATTTGGTTCACACCCTGACCAAATCCAATTCTTTTTTTTTTTTTTTTTTTACAGGGACAGAGAGAGAGTCAGAGAGAGGGATAGATAGGGACAGACAGACAGGAACGGAGAGAGGTGAGAAGCATCAATCATTAGTTTTTCATTGCCGTCGCAACACTTTAGTTGTTCATTGATTGCTTTCTCACATGTGCCTTGACCGTGGGCCTTCAGCAGACTGAGCAACCCCTTGCTGGAACCAGCGACCTTGGGTTCAAGCTGACAAGCTTTTGCTCAAGCCAGATGGGCCCGGGCTCAAGCTGGCGAGCCCGGGGTCTCGAACCTGGGTCCTCCGCATCCCAGTCCAACGCTCTATCCACTGCGCCACCGCCTGGTCTGACCAAATCCAATTCTTTTAACATTAGATTTGTGGAAAATCATTGGATTCAATGCAAACATACCTATATTTTAATCCTGATCTTTACTTCACTGTGGTAGTAATTTTGTTAAACTCTATGCACCTTAGCTTTCTTAACTAAAAATCAGGATTGTGATATTTAACTAATCTGCGTGATAAACATACAAACTGAGAAGAATGTCATGTTTCAGAAATTAGTGTTTACTCAATTAAAGATTAGTTATCCTGCTCTAAAAATATAGGCATGTGAGATTCCAAGATTAAGCATCAGCTAATTTCATCAATACAAATATATGTCCCCACCTCATATGAGCACCAGCAATGTTCTTGAACTAAGTGACTATCTGACACTTAAAAAAAGGTCAGTGCTTCCTTAGAGTCCCAGAGATTCAGAGTCAGGACATCTTACTACAAAGTTGTAAAATGCTTTCAATGAGGCCACAGCTTGTTGGTGGCCGGGAGTGAGTCTTCACATCACTCGTATTTAGTTTAGTGCATCGCCCATTGTAGACAACCCATCTATGGTTCTTGTTGTTGTGTTTTGCGCTTTTTTTTTTTGCAGTTACTGACTCTAGATCCCTTGTGAATTATCTACACTAATCATATTATTACCCAATTGACATCTCTTTCTACTTTACTTTCGGATTGTTTACCTTTCCAACATCCTGGGGAAAGGTCCTCTCTACTTGCACTATTAGTATAAAAACCCTAGAAGTAGCATTACCTCCTGCACGGGGCCAGGGATCAATGAATTGTGTGGAGCCCAGTGGAATCGATCCCAGGCCGTAAGTTTCAGTCCATAGGAATAGTTTGGCAGCTTTGTACAGAGTTGGAGGCGGGCTGCTTGAGGCCTTGTTGACTTCATAGCTATTTCTTTGTTTACACAATGGCAAACTGTTCAAAAAAGACCTTTGAAACTTCCTTGTCAATGCTCTTGAGCAAAATGGCAGGAGTGACCTCCCTTGTTTCACTCTAGCAAACATAGCTTCTCTAACACCATTCAGTTCTGAAAGCCAGCGACGACCGAGACTTTGCTTTCTGTTTTCTTCCCCAGACTAATTTTATTGTGGAACATCTGCTTAGCTTTTAATCTCTCGACTAACAGATCGTTACTCATTTGTTCACGGACCAAATGATTTAGATCAGTGTAAATAACTCCTATAATATGGTTCTCTCCATTGATTGACTCTTCAACAAAGCAATAATGGGTAGGATATGTAACTTCCACTAATCTTGTTTGTTTGTGGACCGTGCCAAGGGTTTTAGTTTATGACGATTCCTGGCAGGAAAGCAAAACTTGCAGCCTTCCAACTCCAGATAAGCTTCCTTTCTTAAGGATCTTAGTAGACTTATTTAATATAAACCTCAAAGCTAAAGAACATCTGCATTCCACTAACAACTCTCAAAGTCTTTATATAAAATTCTAATCTGCTTTTGAAAATTATAGTTAAACATAATGTTTGGCCACTGTCCTGTTGGCACCCAAGGTGGTGTACTCTGGCCAACCATCTAATTCTAAGTAAGACTCACTAATGAGAATAATTAGGTTTTATGTTTTAAAAACTACATTCTCCAAAAAAATGTTATATCATTTTATATCTTTTTTTTACCCAAATTATTGAGGCCCTGGCCTGTTAGCTCAGACATTTAGAGCATCGTCCTGAAACACCAAGGTTATGAGTTTGATCCCCAGTCAAGGCACTCATGGGAAGCAATCAGTGAATGAACAACTAAGTAGAACAACAAATGAATGTCTCTCTCTCTCTCTCTCTTTCCCTTCCTTTGTCTCTTTAAAATTGATCATTTAAAAGCAGATAATGATTTGCTCATACCTTTCTCTTTCTTGATTTAAAATAGAGTGCTTGTTTTCTTACAAAATCAACACTGATCTGAGTTGTTATTCTTAAAAGTAAAATAGGTTAGAGTAGCAATGGAGAAGAAAACTGTGCATTCTGCTATTTCTAATAGCAAAACCAGAAAACGTGGTTTACTGATTAATAATCCAATAGATGTAAAGATAAAATATTAACAAAGCATTAAGAATCTGGTTGGCATAGGTATTTTATTGTTTCTGACACTCCCATATGACTTCATGTATATGAAGTATCAGGACAAAGGAGTGGCTTCCCATTTGAGATATTTTGAGGGAAATCTTGGGTTGACAGCAATGTTCTATAGCTTGGTCTGGCTGATAGTTACAAGGGTTTATATATTTATAAAGTTTCACCAAACTGCACACTTTTAAAATTTATATTTTTTAACATAAAAATAAAGGTAACTACTTTTAAAACTGCAAAGAAGTAATATTCAAAGCAAACTTTTTCTCTACACATTTATAACAATTGCAGAGAAAAATCCTGATATTTAAATACGCCATATTTGAAGATTGTCTTTAATTTTTAACAATAGAAAAATACTACTAAAAATTTACTTTACTTATAATACTATTACTGCCATATGTTTACTGACCAAACTGAAATTTATCCAAAAAACAAACCAAACGTAGGGTTTATTAATGACAGATGTTTACGACAGAATGGATCATCAACATGGTTAAGACAGTTCCCATTTGCCCAAAAGTACCATATCTTTTGCTTCATGGAACACACTCCCCCACCCTACCCCCACCAAAGTGGAGGGGAAAATGCCTGTGCATCTTATGGAGCGAAAAATACGGTATATACACTGCTCCCAAACATTAGGGGATATTTTATCGCTTCATATTCATTTAAAAATATCCTCTAATGTTTGTGAGCAGTATATTTTATAAGCTCAGTTATTCTCTAACATTTGAGCATGTTCTCTTGGAAGCATCTAATGCCAATTTCTCTCAGTGAAGCAGGGTTCAGAGAAACAGAAAATCATTTGTCTTGATAAAATAATTTTCAATGAATAAGTAAATTGTTTGTCGAGTGCCTGTGTTGTGCCAGGCACTATTGGGCCTGGGGAGAAAGAACTAGTGAGCGAAATCAGACCCAATCACCCCTCCATGGAGTTTATGGCTCGGATAGATGGAGCTTAAAGGCCAGCAGCAGGATTCAGGGATGAGAGATTTAGAGAGTAGGATGGTCCCGAAAGGGGAGAAAAAGGCCCATTCTTGCTGGAGTAAGAACATGAACTCACTAAAGAAAGTGACTAGATGTTAGTGTTCACTGAACCCCTAATACCTATATGAGGGCCTGGCACAGAACACATCCATTGTGTTGTTGTCAAATGAACACATACCTACAGGAGAGAGAGACACAACACTGTTCCTAGACAACAAAGGAAGAGTAGTTGATTCTGGACATCTCACTATGAGTCATCAGTGGATAAACATCTCTTAAATAAATGACCTATATAGGTCATTCAGAATTAGGTGGAAGTCATCTGTTTATTTCAGGTGTGCCTTAAAGTTTAGAAATTCTTTTGAGCAATGATTACAAAGGCCGACTAGAAGTCCTTAGTGTCCAAAATTTGCATAAGCCTAGGCAGATATTGGGAAAATTAAAGCCTGAGAGGACTGTTTCCAAGAACATTAGCATTAGCCCTGTGCTTCTGTGGTTTTCATCCATCCTAGACAAGGAGAAGCAGCTCTTTGGAGCTTTAGCAAGCATTAGACACTCTTTGCTTTGTGCATAAAGCACTTCACACCTCCAGTCCCCGAAGAAGAGAAGCTGATTAGATCCTAGTCTGGAAAGCTCAGAAACCCATAGAGTAATAGGAATGGTTTCCAAGTCTTTGGTGCAAGAACAAAAACAAAATGGAGAAGCCGAGCCCCGAAGGAGCCAAGTGAGTTAATGAAAAATGGTCCCCTTCCATCTTCTGATATTCAATTGAGCCATGGCAGATGGGCAGGGCTCCGTGGGAAAAATGAAATATGCACATCAGACTGTTGTTACATTTCTTGCAATCCTATTTTCATCACTTCACCTGTTGTCTGAATTGGGCTGATTAGTTATGCTTTTCAGGCAGTCCTGGTTCAGAGATAATCTTTAATTGGTTTCTTTCCCATATGTGAATCTGTTCAAGATTTTTGTCTACTCTTTCTCTCATCTGACAAAGCGTGTTTCACTGAATTACTTTGGAGAGGAGGAGGATGAGGATTATGCTATTATTTGAGAAGCTTGCGTGGGATAATTGTGGGAAAGGTGTACGCTAAGTGGTAGGCTAGAAGAAAGGTTACAGATGCTAATAGTCATTCTGTACCTTGGGAATGGAGTATTTTAATAAGGCATTGTTTAAACAAAAACAACAGTGTTGGCAAAAGTTACTACAGCAGGGTTAGATCAGATGTTAGATTAAGTTCTTGCTAAGAGGCACGTTCACTCACTCTGTATTTTATATCTCCACAATGAAACACATTGTTTACTCCCTGAAACTCCTTTTGTAATGTTGAGATCAGATAAGCATTTAATAATCATCAGGGAAGCAGGGTTGTGTTGTGGAAAAAACTTCACCTGGTATAAGGTCTGTCTGCGGACGCTCATTTACCGGGAGGTATGGGCAAGCCACTTTACCTTTCTAAACCTTGATTTCTGAATAATACTTCCACCTTTAAAGAGTTGATGGAAAGAGAGCAAAATCGGGTGGGGAAAGTCCTTTATGATGCTTGTGGGGGAGAAAAGAGAAGGGTCTATTCAATAAAAGGTGGCTGAATCTGAAAGGTTGTAGTAGAAAGTCAATTAGAAAGAAAAAATTCAATCCTTATCATGAACTTTCTGCAATATTAGGGGAAATAAGTACATCTATGAATCACTTTTTTTTTTTTAATGACAGAGAACCAGTGCAAATCAATAGGCAAATATTTAAAATGATCTTCTTGAAGCAAAGCTAAGAATTCCACATCCCTAACCATTTGGCTCTCCCCATCTTCCTACCAGACATTACTGTCTGGCTGACTGGCTAAGTGATCTCTAAGATTCTTTTCATCTCTGAAATGAGAAAATACTAATGCATTCATTCATTTTTTTTTTTTTTAGTAACCTGCTTCTATAATTTAGAAAACCCCAATGTTAGCCAAAAGCCAACTAGGAAAACAGAAGCCACTAGAAGTATGTGACAGGAGAGAAGGTTCTGGGAACTTGTTATATGGGTGATAGAACTGCTGAGAAGCCAAAAGAAGAACCAAGTGCAACCCAGGGATTAGCAGAAGTGGAGGCCTCGGCAACCCTAAGCAAGAGGAAGGAAGTGAAGGATTCAAGTCCGAAAGACTAGAACCCGTAACGTGATTCTGATGTTACCCAGACCCTGCCTGAAGCAGGGAAATAGGAGGGACATCCTCTGGATCCTCTGGATCTCCTATTCCTCCAGCCTCCAATCTCTCACCACCATCTCCTGTTGGCTGAGCCCAGCCCAACATTGGCTGACCCGGGAGCCTGTAGACTCTGCGGCTCCCTCTCACTGAGAACAGCAGGACCAGAGTGAGGAATGGATGTGAGAGTGGCAAATGGCTCATGGGCCGGCCAAGTTCAACTGATTCATTCAGGGTAGAAAAGGATTCTTCATGACAGACTTCAGTCAAAGGAATGGATTACTCCAAAGCCTCTCAAATTGAATCCCGGTAGTCACCTCAAGCTTAGTTAATTATGCATTGTCCCCTCGGTAAGAACATTTAGAAAATGCTGTTGACCTCCTTTTTGAGTATATTAAACAAGTACACCTTTTTTGCATGTGCAATCACACCTCAATAAACTCATTTAAAAATGCATAGCTCAGAGGGCTTTGTGAGAAGCCAATGAGACGCTTGGTGTATCCACGTGACACACTTCGCTGGTGACTTCCTTTGCATTGTTATCTTTATCTACCAAATGCCGCCCTGGGTGCAGGAGACTTTATTTTGCTCATGACAATCAAGCTTTTTAAAATCTGAGTAAACAGCCTCAGAAAAGTTATCTATGCTGACATTCTCTAGCTAGGTAACTGAACAGCAGAGACTGAGAAGTAAGGCTGGAGTCAGATCACACCAAACTTTAGTCCCTGTGAGATGAAGCATGGTGTGGGATAGTTAGCTCACACGTTTTGCTGTTCATGAAGGATTCTGTAAAGCCCACATGTTGTGGGAGGTGGACATCTGTCACTATAATGACTAGAGCTTGTACATGTTTTCTTCTCGGTACTACTTGGGCAACTCACCTCTGCTAAGAACATAACTTCATGGACATATTAGTGGCTTCTAAATGATTCCTTTCTAAAGGTTGGGTGGCCATAATGCATGACTTGCTGATGTTTAGAGCACATGAAGAAGTTTAGAACCTTACATTATAGGAGTCTTACATTATTGTTGCTTTACAGAAGATATGTAAGAAACCAACTGGTCCTGGATGGTTGGCTCAGTGGTAGAGGGTTGACCCGGTGTGTAGATGTCCAGGGTTCAATTCCTGGTCAGGGCACACAGGAGAAGTGACCATCTGCTTCGACACCAATCAGCCTCTTGATTCTCTCTCTCTTCCCCTCCTGCAGCCATGGTTTGATTGGAACAAGTTGGCCCTGGGTGCTCAGGATGGTTCCATGGCCTCTGGCTCAGGGGCTAAGAAGAGCTTGGTTGCTGAGCAACAGAGTAATGCCCCAGATGGGCAGAGCATTACCCCCTAGTGGGCATGCCAGGTGGATAGCAGTCGGGGCACATGCAGGAGTCTGTCTTTGCCTCCCCTCCTCTCACTTAAAAAAAGAAAATGACTCTCCTCCATTCGCCCAAGACTTGCCCATTTCTTGTCCTGAAACACTCTCAGTCCAAGACAAACCAGTACTGATGGCTGGCCAGTATAACCGAATGCAGTATTTGGGTCATAATTGCATAAAATCATTAAAAGGAAAATTAAGTTTATTTATTAGTGTCTCAATACTCATCCATCTTTATTCTGTATTAAATATATGGATTTGAAGTCCTGATAGTTTGATCGTTGCATGCCATTCTCTGCCAGATGAAGGCTGATTCTGTGAGTTCCTTCAGGAAGCAGTTGCTACTATTGCTCTTGATTGCCCTGTGTATCTGGAATACCAATTTGGTATCAAAGATTACTTCCTGCACTTCTGTTGGACTTGACAAAGACAAAATCCTTCCCAAGACTTCTTTGGTAGTCATAACAGGCATGGAGTGCTTCTGAATTTAATTACTTATTATTCAGAAGCTGGTAATGTTCATGTTGTGGTGATAATATGGTCTTGCAAATAGATCAAATGGTTGAACATTGAAAAATAAATTTAATTCTTGACTTTTTAATCAACTTGTATCTCTCAACTTCCTTTGAATAAAGAAGTTAGTTTTTGTGTGGATAATCAAGTCTCAGCTTTTATGAAGAAAAAAGCTGCTTGTTATACATTGTTATTACTCTGTGCTTTCTCTCTTTTTTTATTATTTATTCATTGACTTTAGGGAGGAAAGGAGAGAAAGAGAAAGAGAGAGACAGAAACACCAATCTGTGTCAACATGGGCCCTGACCAGGGATCAAACCTGTAACCTTTGTGTTTCAAGACAACACTCTAACCAACAGAGTTATTCTTCCAGGACTACTCTGTACTTTCTTAAACAGTACTTTTCAGAAGGGTAATTAATTAGTTGTATTTTTACTAATACATGTCCCCTGATTTACACTCAGTCCCACAAAGCAGGGTCGGACCTGTCTTGTTTATCAGTGTATTTGTAGAACTGACACAGAGCCTGAAGATACTAAGTGCCCAGTACTTATGGATTGAATGGATATATTGGTGGGGAGTAAATGGATGGATAAATGGACGTCTGGATGCATCGATGCATGAATGAATGGGCGAGACTGACAGCTAACGCTAGCCCTATGAGGTTACAGGACAGATCATAATTCTGGCAGGACCTGACAGTTTATGTAGACCTCCACTTTTCTACAGTATGGATTTAAAAGAACCTAGTGAAGATTTTTCTTCTTTTCCTCTGGCTGCAAGAAGACCTGTCAGTGCTACCCTACTCCACACAGGACAGGACAGAAAAGAGGTCTGAGAACATACGTCTTCTGCCTAGTATTCAAATACGCTCATTAGGTCACGTGCTCACTACTTCTGTTCCTTCCTCAACAAAGAAACATGGAGTTCAGAGGAATCTTAGGGATCGAGCAATTCAAAGCACTTTTTTTTTTTTAAAGCTGAGGAAAAGGAGATGCATTTAATTGCTAAAGGTTACACTGTACTATATGTTAATAACATAGGCAACAGGAAAAGCCAGCTCTGAGATGGCCACCTCCTCGATGCTTGATGCTGTCTGCTTAAATGTAGCATGATGCCTCTTGAATGCCTCTTGAATGCCTCATTGAGCCAATCTCCTGAATCAATCTTGGTCTGTCTGACCTCCATTAACAAAACTAACCAGCCTTTATTCTTTGACAGAACCTCTTGCTAACCCAAGATTTCTCATCTTCAGCCTCTTCTGGTCAAACTTGGTCTGATTCTTCATGTCCTGAGGGAAACATCAGGGGAATGTATTGCAAACATACGACACTTGAGAAAAATAAAGAAAACATTCATGGCCACATTCAAGAAAACTTTCAGGACCAGCGATTATCTATTGTAGTAATCCTTCTCGTTAGGATCACACCCCAAAGGATTTCACATTCACTTTCAAAGTTACCCAATATATCCCTATTTCACATAGTTAGAATGCTGGATTTATGTGGGAGCCCTCCTTTTTCTTCTCCTATATTCTTTATACATTGTGAATTCTATTCCTGAATTGAAGGTTATCCACAGTAATAGAAATGCAGTCAGGTGGAAACTGTCTACAGCAGAACTATTACTAAGTCCACAGCATGCTATCTCTACATACAGTATGCTTTGGGCACAAATGAGGGGAGGAGAAAATGGCACTGAAATAGGATTACCCCTCTAACTAAGTCCCTTCTCACTAAGGAAGAAATTACTTTATTGGAAAGATGCCATGAGCTCCTATACAATATTCATGTAAAGGGAACATTTCTGATAGCTTCATTTCTGCTCATTTTCGGCAAATAACAATTCAAAGAATCAGATCTTGCCATATTCTATTTTAACGCTGCTCACTAAAGGGCCAATAAGAGAGAAAGAACTTTTACTTTTTTTCAGGCTTAAGTTACTCCAAAATGGAACAATTAACAAATGTTAGGCAGCAAGATTTAGACTCTTTGCTTCCAATATTTTACAGCAGTGCTGAATGCCAAATGCAAACACTTTCACAATCCTACATTATATTCAGGAAAATAACTGGTCTTTATTCTAGGAGCGATTTTGATCAATAATTTCAAACAGGTGGCTCATGGCTCAGGAAAAACTGCTTTTAATTGCTTTACTGGAGAATATTTTCTGATTTTCTTCTAATAGTTGGGCACACAGAATGCCTGATCTTCATGGATGTCTCGGCCAGTATGAGAAATTGTTTTGTTGGCTACTTGACTGGGTAAATAAAATAAGAAACTACTGGGAGAAGAGGATTCATAGCTCCCTGAAGGTGCAAGAGTTTCTTCGAGCTGAAAATTACACATTTATGAGAAAAGCTAAGTACCTCCCAGTGGAGAGTTCGTGTCTCAAATTAGCTGAAGTGAAACCAAATACATATATTGAATAGATAACTAAATACCACAAGTAGAACACAAGGAAATGTATTACTCTTTGTCACAACATTTTACGAAGGCTCCCATAATCAGGATCAAGCACTGTTTCGTGAAATAAACTTATTTTAAAAGTAAAGTTGGTTAATAAATGTCAGGACCAAGATTCTAATTTAAATAGTTTATTTTCTCCCCTTTCTCATTTTCTTCCTATTTGTCCCTTTCCCAACATTTCTAAGAAGCTTAGATTTAACTATGCATTAGCGGGGTTTCTAGCTGTTTTCCACCAGGCTAGATATACCTTGGCTGTCTTTAAACTAACCTTCCCTTTTTTACCAGTAGCAATTAGTATAGCTTAGTGTCATTGCTCCAAAAATGGTTTACATTTAATATTTAAGACATCATGAGTTTGACGGCAAGATGGCGATGGAGTAGGCAGACGTATCAACTTCCAACTCCTGGAACCAAAGTGGATTATAACTTAATTTTAAGAACCATAATCTGGAAAAACCAACTTTGAACTAAATTGAGAGGACTCTTCAACCAAGGAACACTGAAGAAGCCACACTGAGACTGGTAGGAAAAGCGAAAACACAGAATGGGCTGCCCAGCTTCCCGGAGCAAACAGCAGCCTGGAGAGACTCACGTGGTGGGAAGAGAGCTTAGTGGAAGGGTAGGGACCTGGCTCCCAGGAACAAAGCCCCAGGCTGCAGCCCCAGAGCCTAGAAGAGTAGTATGGACAGTATTTAATTGTGAAACAAGTGAGGATACTGTTTGTGAGAAAGAGACAGATTTATCAGACCCAAGATTCTTCTTAAAGGGACAACGCAGAAAACCTCTCTCATAACCACTCACCCGAGGCTCTGGGGGATGGGGAGAGAGGAGAGAACCGGAGCAGCAGGAAGAAAGTGTGGTCTGGAAGGCACAGGGAGAAACACTCTGAGGAACAGCCACCCTAAGCCCTGTGCTGAGTCACTCCCCAAATCTGAAACGAATATTTTCCCTGGAACCAGCAATACCAGCAAAGGGAATCAGTATACCAGCCAAACAAGCTCCCCTGCGGCACTTAGAGCACTGCCGCTTAGAAAGAGGGAGCTTTTAGGACTACAGTATGTTAGGGTCTGAGCTGCAGCGCCCCCACCCACACTGCTGACAGTTTCCTGGGGGGACAGTGGCAGCAGGATGCGGAAATGAGGTTCCATTAGCAGGGGCAGAGGCCAGGCCAGCTGGCTGGCTTTGAGCTCAGTCTAGCCCAGCAGGGGCCGAAGGGACATGCGAAAGGGATCTGGCAGCTGCGGGCACGCCTGCAGGCCCACATTTGGGGGAGGGGCGGGAGCCCTGGAGTGAGCAGAGATCTGGCACTGAGCAAGGGTGTGTGGCACGCAGCCTCACCGAGCCTGCAAGGCTTGTGGCCCTGCACGAACTGGCTTTGCCCATGGGGCGGGGTGAAAGCCCAGGAAAAGGTGGAGGTCTGCAGCTGAGCATGCATCAGCAGCCCCACCCGCCCAGAGGAGCTCAGGCTTGCAGCCCTGCATGAGCCAGCCCTGACCTCGGGGGTAGGGCAAAAGCCCAGGACAGGTGGAGGCTCACAGCTAAGCACAAGCCAGCAGCCCCGCCCAGCCTGAGGAGCCGATGCTTGCGACCCTGTGTGAGCCAGCTCTGACCACAGGGCAGAGCAGAAGCCTAGGAACAGGTGGGGACTGCAGCTGAACAAAGGTGCTCACCCCTGCTCTTGTTGCCAAGAGTGCGGTACACAACCCCACCTGTGGGGGCGAGGTGAAAACTGGCTGAGGCTTCTAGAGCCGGGCACAAGAACACAGCTCCTCCTGCAGAGCAGAGGCAGAAACCACAGCAACAGACGCAGCGGGTCAGCGCAGGCAACACCCATACCCAACCACCCAAGGCATCAGCAGAGGGGATGGCAGGCCTGCAGACATATCAAACCTAGGGAACACAGAGGCAACACTCATTGGACTCCAGTGGCCAAACCCTTCTTATACACAAACAATGGGCAGGCAGAGAAATGCAACCCAAATGGCCAAACCCTTCTTATACAAAAACAATGGGCAGGCAGAGAAATGCAACCCAAATGAATCAAGAGAAATCCCCAGAGAAGAACCTGAATGAATCAGATATAACCAAATTACCAGATGCAGAGTTTAAAATAATGATAGTTAGGATGTTCAAAGAGCTTAGAGGTACAGTGGGATAGTCATTATGAACACCTAAATAAAGAGATAACAAGTATAAAAAAGAAAATTTAAATAATAAAAAAGAATCAGAAATGACAAATACAATATCAGAATTGAAGAACACAATGGAAGGAATTAAAGCAGGATGGGTGAAGCTGAGGATCGAATCACCAAGTTAGAGGACAAAATGTTTATTTAATAAACGAAGGCACAGAAGCAGAGCAGAAAATAGAACAGAGAGTCAAAAAGTCTGAGGAAACTGTAAGAGAGCTCTGTGACAACATGAAGAGAAATAATATCTGCATCAAAGATTTCTGAAGAGAAAGAGAAAGAACAAGGAATAGAAACTTTGTTCAATCAAATTATAGCTGAAAACTTCCTTAAATTAAGGCTGAAAAATGTCTCACACGTTCAAGAAGCACAGAGAACTCCATTAAAAAGAAACCCAAAGAAATCTACATCAAGACACAGCATAATTAAAATACCAAGGCTAAGTGATAAAGAGAAAATATTAAAAGCTGCTAGAGAAAAACAGGCTATCATCTACAAAGGAGCCCCCATAAGGATGACATCCAACTTCTCAACAGAAACACTTGAGGCCAGAAGGGAATGGCAAGACAGATTCAAAGAAATGCAGAACAAGAACCTACAACCAAGACTACTTTATCCAGCAAGGCTAACGTTTAAAATTGAAGGAGAAATAAAGAGCTCCCCAGACAAAACAAAACTCAAGGAATTCATTAAAACCATACAATCATGCAAGAGATGCTAAGGGGCCTGTTGTAGACAGATCAAAAGGGAAAAAAAGTATAGCAAAAGACGAATACAGCTTTAAAGAATAAAATGGCAATAAACAACTACATATCAATAATAACCGTAAATGTAAATGGATTAAATGATTCAATCAAAAGACATAGGGTAGCTGTGTGGATAAGAAAACAGGACACATACAAATGCTGTCTATAAGAGACACACCTTAAAACAAAAGATACACATAGACTGAAGGTAAAAGGATGGACAAAAATATTTCATGCAAATGCAAATGAACAAAAAAACCGGGGTAGCAATACTTATATCTGACAAACTGGATGGTTAAACAAAGGCTGTAGTAAGAGATAAAGAAGGACACTGCATAATGATAAAGGGAACAATTCAACAGGAAGATATAACCATTATAAAAATCTACGCACAGAACATAGGAGCACCAAAATACATAAAGCAGACATTGATGGATATAAAGGGCGAGATGAACAGCAATACTATAATAGTAGGGGATTTCAATACCCCACTAACTTCACTGGATAAATCCTCAAGAAAGAAAATTAACAAAGAAACAGCAGACTTAAAGGACACACTAGATGAACTCGATTTAATAGATATCTTCAGAACATTTCACCCTAAAGCAGCAGAATATACATTCTTTTCAAGCGCTCATGGTACATTCTCTAGGAGAGACCACATGTAAGGACACAAAAGAAGTCTCAACAAATTTAAAAAGATTGAAATCATATCAAGCATTTTCTCAGATCACAATGGCATAAACCTAGAAACTAACCACAAAAGAAAAACTGAAAAATACTCAAACACTTTGAAACTAAATAGCATGTTATTAAATAACGAATGGATTAACAATGAGATCAAAGAAGAAATAAAAAAGTTTCTAGAAATGAATGATAATGAGCTTACATCAGCTCAAAATTTATGGGTCACAGCAAAGGCAGTACTGAGAGGGAAGTTCATAGCACTATAGGCATACCGTGAGAAGCTAGAAAAAGCTCAGATAAGCAACTTGACCCTGCATCTAAAAGAACTGGAAAAACAACAGCAAGTAAAGACTAGGTGTAGTAGAAGGAAGGAAATAATAAAGGTCAGAGCAGAAATAAATGACATAGAGGCAAAAGAAACAATACAGAGGATCAATGAAACCAGGAGCTTTTGAAAAGCTAAACAAGATCGATGAACCTTTACTTGACTCACCAAGAAAAAAAGAGAGAGGACTCAAATAAATTTAGAAAGGAGAGTGGAGAAATAACAACTGACACAACAGAAATACAAAGTACTGTAAGAAAATACTGTGAAGAACTGTATGCCAAAAAACTAGACAACCTAGATAAAATGGACAAATTTCTTGCAACATACAATCTTCCAAAAATCAATCTGGAAGAATCAGAAAGCCTAAACAGACTAATTTCAACAAATGAGATAGAAACAGTTATCAAAAAACTCCCAAGAGCCTGACCAGGGAGTGGCGCAGTGGGTAGATCATTGACTGGGATGTGGAAGACCCAGGTTCGAGACCCTGAGCTCTCCAGCTTGAGCACAAGCCCATCTGGCTAGAGCAAAAGCTCGTTACCTTGGACCCAAGGTCACTGGCTCCAGCAAGTGGTTGCTCGGTCTACCAAAAGCCCATGGTCAAGGCACATGTGAGAAAGCAATCAATGAACAACTAAGGTGTTCGGATGGCAACGATAAACTAATGATTGATGCTTCTCGCCTCTCTCCATTCCTGTCTGTCTGTCCCTATCTATACCTCTCTCTGACTCTCTCTCTGTGTAAAAACAAAACAACAAAACAAAACAAACAAACAAACAAAAACTCCAAAGAAAGAAAAGTCCTGGGCCGGATGGCTACACAAGTGAATTCTACCAAAAATTCAAAGAAGAACTAACTCCTATTCTTCTCAAGCTATTTCAAAAAATTCAAGAGGAAGGAAGACTTCCAAGCTCCTTTTATGAGGCTAGCATAATTCTGATTCTGAAACCAGGCAAAGACAACAAAAAGAAAGAAAATTATAGGCCAATATCCCTGATGAATTTAGATGCTAAAATTCTCAACAAAATATTAGCCAACCGGATCCAGCAATATATGAAAAAAATCATACACCATGATCAAGTGGGATTTATTCTGAGGAGGCAAGGTTGGTTCAATATTCGCAAATCAATGTGATTCATCACATAAACACAAGGGAGGACAAAATCAAATGATAATTTCAATAGATGCAGAAAAAGCATGTGATAAAATCCAGCACATATTCATGATCAAAACTCTCAGCAAAGTGGGAATACAGGGAACATACCTTAACACGATAAAGGTCATCTATGACAAACCCATAGCCAACATCATACTCAATGGGCAAAAATTAAAAGCAATCCGCTTAAGATCAGGAACAAGACAGGGGTGCCCCTTTCTGCACTCTTATTCAACATAGTTCTGGAAGTTTTAGCCACAGCAATCAGACATGAAGAAGAAATAAAAGGCATCCAAATTAGAAAACAAGACGTAAAACTGTCATTATTTGCAGATGATATGATATTATATATAGAAAACCCTAAAGTCTCAGTCAAAAAACTACTGGACCTGATAAATGAATTCAGCAAGGTGGCAGGATATAAAATTTATACTCAGAAATCAGAGGCATTTTTATATGCCAACAATGAACTGTCAGAAAGAGAAATTAAGGAAACAATCCCCTTCACTATTGCAGCCAAAAAACTAAAGTACCTAGGAGTAAATTTAACCAAGGAGATTAAAGACTTGTACTCAGAAAACTATAAAACATTGATAGAAGAAATCAAGGAAGATACAAACAAGCTGAAGCATATACCGTGCTCATGGTTAGGAAGAATAAACATTATTAAAATGTCTATATTACCCAAAGCAATTTATAAATTCAATGCAATACCCATTAAAATACCAATGACATACTTCAAAGATATAGAACACATATTCCAAAAATTTATATGGAACTGAAAAAGAACGTGAATAGCATCAGCAATATTGAAAAAGAAGAATAAAGCAGGAGGTATCACTCTTTCTGATATCAAGTTATACTGCAAGGCCATTGTACTCAAGACAGCCTGGTGCTGGCATAAGAACAGGCACATGGATCAATGGAACAGAACAGAGAACCCAGAAATATACCCACAGCTTTATGGACAACTGATATTTGACAAAGGAGGTAAGAGCATACAATGGAGTAAAGACAGCTTCTTTAACAAATGGTGTTGGGAAATTGGACATCTACTTGCAAAAAAAATGAAACTAGACCATCAACTTACACCGTTCACAAAAACAAACTCAAAATGGATAAACGACTTAAATGTAAGCTGTGCAACCATAAGCATCTTAGAAGAAAACATAGGCAGTAAACTCTCCGACATCTATTGAAGCAATATATTTACCAATTTATCTCCACAGGCAAGTGAAATAAAAGACAGGATAAACAAATGGGACTATATCAAACTAAAAAGCTTTTGCACAGCTAAACACAATAAGAACAGAATAAAAAGAGAAACTACACAATGGGAGAACATATTCAAAATATGTCTGATAAGTGGTTAATAACCAAAATTTATAAAGAACTTATAAAACTCAACACCAGGAAGACAAAGAATTCAATCAAAAAAATGGGCAAAAAAATGAATAGACACTTCTCCAAAGAGGACATACAGATGGCCAATAGGCATATGAAAAAACGCTCAACATCACTAATCAATAGAGAAATGCAAATTCAAACCACAATGAAATATCACCTCACACCAGTCAGAATGGCACTCATCAGCAAAACAACATAGAATAAGTGCTGGCGAGGATGTGGAGAAAAGGGAACCCTCCTGCACTGCTGGTGGGAATGCAGACTGGTGCAGCCACTATGGAAAACAGTATGGAGATATCTCAAAAAATTAAAAATCGAACTGCCTTTTGACCCAGCTATCCCACTTTTAGGAATATACCCTAAAAACACCATAGCACTGTTTGAAAAGAAGAAATGCGCCCCCATGTTTGTGGCAGCATTGTTCACAATAGATAAATCTGGAAACAGCCCAAGTGTCCGTCAGAGGACGAGTGGATTAAAAAGCTTTGGTACATATATACTATGGGATACTACTCAGCCATAAGAAATGATGACATCGGATCATTTACAACAACATTGATGGACCTTGATAACATTATACTGAGTGAAATAAGTGAATCAGAAAAAACTAAGAATATATGATTCCATACATAGATGGGACATGAAAATGTGACTCAACGACATGGACAAGAGTGTGCTGGTTATGGGGGGGAAGGAGGGAGAAGAGGGAGAAGGTAGCGGGAGGGGAGGGGCACAAATAAAACCAGATAGAAGATGATGGAAGACAATTTGACTTTGGGTGATGGGTATGCAATATAATCAAATGTCAAAATAACCTGCAGATGTTTTCTCTGAATATATGTACCCTGATTTATCAATGTCACCCCATTAAAATTTATTAAAAAAAGACCTCATGAGTTTGACAAAAATACCCACAAAAGCCAAGAGGTAAGGGCAGAGCCTTGACCTAAGCACCAATCCAATGAACTGAATATCCACCTGGACTCTGTAATGGGATTGTCTAATTCTGAGGATATGGTGGTTTTGGACATTCTTTCTTTAAATGTGATTTTCTCTTGAAGTGATGTAACTTTGTTTTCTTCTTGTACAATCTCAGCCATTCTAGATTTTATCAGTTTTTCTGCAGGTAGTTCCAAAACTGATATCCGGACTTGTGATTTTACTTCTCAGAGGTGTCCGATGGAAGACTCCGTCTGGCTTTTACCGGTGCTTTTATTTGTCACGTGCAAAATGGGGCTCAGTACCTACAGTGGCTCTGTCCTGTGGCGAGTGGTCACATGCACTACCCGGGAGCTCCAGCCACGGAGGAGGGGGCACTTTTCCCTCTTTGCAAAGGTGTGTTCTGGTGACTCAGCCATGTGCCTCCAAGGCTGAGTTTCCCCAAAGGGACTGTCTTTTTCCAGTTTGACCCTATAGGGTCTTTGATTGAACTCTTCATTTTTTCCCTTTCTCTTCTTCTGTCCTAAGTTTCCCATTTCTGTTAAAGGTGATTTAAATCTGGTGCCTGAGGTCATTTCCTTCCCTCTACTCCCCATTTCTCTTCCTGTTCAGTTACTGTCCAGATTAGATCCTAAATCAGGTAACCATTAATAGGAATCACTGAACACTTAAGAGGCTGTGATTAAAATTAGTAGGAAAAAGAGTATGACAAAATTAAATAAGTACATTTTAGTTTTCTTCCTTTAAGGGAGTAAATATCCCGTTCTTAAAATAGGCTAGTTTAATGCCAATATTTATTATGCCCACATTTTCTTTTACTAACTTTCTCAGTCTAAATTTTCAGCCAATAAACAATTCATGTCCTGTTTTAAATATAACTCTGATGGTGCTAGATTCCATGCCACGTGGCTTCATTCTAATTGTCTCACTTTTTCTTTGTCCTCCAACACACACAAATGCTAGCTATAGGTGTAACTTTATACAGTATGTGCCCGGAGTAAAGTCGCAGATGGGCAGTGTGATAACAAGAGGAAGCATCTAGTTGGGCTTGAACCTCTTCCTCCTATCTTCCGGTGTAGTGTCCCTCCCCACATCCACTTTGACTCCCATAAAAATGGCATTGCAATAATTAGGTTGTATTAGTTTTGTCACAAGTTCCTCTGTTCTTTTTAGGAAAATTTGCAGAAGGATCTGTGTAGCCTGAGGAACCCCCAAAACATTTTCCCCCTCCTTCAACACAAGTCACATCTTATCCACATTCCACAATCGCATAGTGATTTTTTTTTTTTACTTCAACATAGGCTACATCTTCTCCATATTCCAGAGATATGCCCAATGTAGAAAGTGTGCAGAAGAGTAACTCATAGGGCAGAACTGTAAGTGATCAATAAATAAAGGTTGGCTGTTGCCCTTTTTGTTGTTAGCCCTTGGGTAAACCAGGCCTTTCTAAGACATCACCCATCATTCATAGCGAATTCCAATGTCAGACACATAATAATTCTCCCAAACTGTGAGAGTCAACATGGGTGGTAGATGATGTATTATTTTCAGAGGCATAGGATGTTATTTTTGAATCTCCTTTGTTGTTTTTATTTTAATAGTTCTGTGATCTTGGTTTGGTTACCCAGCTGGGCTGGGCTTCAGTTTTCTCTCCTTTACAAGGAGAGCAGCAATATTTCCCCTGCTAAATATACACCTGCCAACATTTTTGTCCTTCAGACCAAGATAATTATGCCCCCATACAGGATTCCACTGCATGGTGACTTGTAATTTAACATTTTCACAATCCCTGTGTGTTCTGGAACACTTGTTTTAGTGACTGGTAGTTTGGTTGCAGAGTGAGCGACGCTGTGTACGTTATCAGCGATATTTGGTGGGAAAGGGTACCTTAGATGCTTAGAAGAAACACATTTAAGCAAAAACAAAAATCCTAAGAGAAAACACAAGAGACTCCATTGTTAAAAAGATCTCTTCACTGTCTTTGCAATCACTGCATTGGTTCAGACTCCATCTCTACACCTTACTAGCTGTCCAAATTTTATATTATTTAATGTCTGTTTACTTCTGTATTAAACAAAAATAGTAATACATACTTCATCAAGTGCATTATCCTAGTGGCTCATGATTTTGAACATATTTTTGTGTACTTATTTGCTATGTGTGTATCCTCTTTGGTGAACTGTTACTTCATAAGTATTTGTATTTACTAGACATACTTAAATATATCCGTGAGTATGTGTGCACAATATTATTAGCATTTCATATCTTCTTTTCATGGAAGAGGTAAAAATATTACAGAGAAGCTACGTAATATGCCCAAAGTCATACCGCAAAGAAAGAGCAAAGCCAAGTTAAAAGTGCTGGTTTAATAACAGCTTTATGTTATTGCATATAAACCACACTTTGCTAATTTTTCCACTTACTTGATTGTTTTATCAAGCTGACCACTCTGTAGAGATGTCAGGCCAGAATCTCGAGGAAGGCAAAAATGGTGCCTCGTGATTACATACTTAGAAATATCACTTGTCGAATAGAAGCATATCTCAGAAATTGTGGGTTGCATTTCAGACCACTATAATAAAGCCAGTTAGAAGTCTGTTGCTGATGAAGTGTTTTTCCTTCAATCTTAAAAACAAATCACAACAACAGGGAGGTAGAATTAAAAACAGTAATACGAGGCATGCCGGTATCTTACAAGTTGGAAAAAAAAAAAGCAACAAATTAAAAATAACGGAGTACATGAACTATGCATTTTTTTGAACATTCTAACATGCCTCTTGTTATTAAACCAAATGAAACTTGCTCTGAGGTTGACTTTACAGCTCAAGGTGTGAACGCAGAGTAGAAATATTTTTGAAAATAGGTATCTTATACTTGGATTGAAAATATTCCATTTAAAATGTGTCAAGGAAGGTGGAGGTGCAGGTAGGAGGTTGAGAGTGTTTGAGGTGGAAGAAGAAAGATCCAGGAAGCCTCTTTGCAATCTGCCTCCACTCACCGCCTTGTACATCCTTGCCACAGTGGAGGTTCAGTGTGTGGAAGGTACATGTGTTGTTAATTACAGACTGGCAGACATTCTGCAGCCAAAATTAATTAATTACCTTCCTTCGGGTGGAAGAGGCTCAGTGTGGTATTTGAGATGTGGGGTCATGATTCTCTGTATCATTTTGTATTTGATTATACTAGTTCTGACAAGATTTTTGCTAAGGGCGTTATACCATTCAGTCGATAGCAATATTCTTCTTCAGCTATTTCAACACCAGATTACTAGCAATTAATCTTTGATAGCCTTGGCATGCTGTTTTTCTAAGATTCTGGTTCTTATTCATAAGATAGAGATATTTGTCATTTTTGTCTGAATTTCTACTTAGAATTATTGTCTGGTGACTGACATATCTTATTGGAAGATGTAATTGAAGTACTATATGTAATTTAAAAAGGGGAGGGAAAGTCCTGAGTTGAACTCTGAAAGATTACAAGTTCTATCAGGGTTAAGTTCAAGAAAACAACAAGTGAATGTAGGAGGAAATGTCAGCTCATGTCTGGAATAATTCATCCATTTGGCTAGGCATTTATTAAGCGAAAGAAAATAGATAAACAGCAATCAAGAGTAGATGTGCTACAAAGAACAGAGCATGAAATGGCTGCCCAGTATAGCCACAGGGGCTACCGCCAAACAGCGTGCTTGATACTGCAGTGTGGGAAGAAACATAAATGTCAATATCTTCTGTTCAGTAGGGGAGCCTTTTCTAGGTCACATCCAACTTGGAAGTCATTCTTGTGTAAGACAGATTCTGCGGCAGCCACTTCAACATCAGAGGTTCTCAGAACAGTGGGAACTCAAGCACAGGGCGAAGGTAAATTGTAGGAGGCGTTTTCTAGAGCAGATATTGGGAAGTCAGCTCCGCATAGGTATTTATGGTAACCAGTGTGCAAACAGGCTGAGAGAGTGCAGTTGAAAGCTTTTATTGAAATCTGTGAACATCGAATGACTGTAGCTGGAAAGATCAAAACATGCCTACCATAAGGATATCAAGTTGGATATTGCAGATAAAACAAATGACGTGAGACACAAAATAAAATGTGAGACAAAAGGAATCAGAAAAGAGTTCTAGAAATCACTGGTCAAAGATGTTATCTTGACAGAGTCCATAACTCAGCCTCTAGATGCCAGCTAAGGTCTTCTTTAGCGAAGACGTTAAGCTATTATCAGAATGTTACCATATGACGTCTAATAAGCATTACACTCATATAATAAGCCCAACTGTATCAGGCTTTCATGGAAACATCATCAGGAATATTCAAATCTATTCTTTCTTGATATTATTTCACCACAATCATATTTCCCCGAAGCTATATATCAGTGACCCATAAATTATATGGGTCAGTATCAAATGTTAACTATTAAAAATAATAGTCAAAATTAGTGCTGTATCACTTACAGAGGATTTGGTTTAAATAATTTAATCAGAGAGAGAGAGTAAAAAAAATTTCTTGGTGTTTCAACAGCATGGACGTAGCAGTCAGACAACCCAGATTGAAGTGTTAGTTCAGTCATACGACATGTGCTCCTTAAACTATTTAGGTTTCTACTTTTTAAATCTATTAATTATAAGTAATAATGGATCATTATAAGGATTATCTATATTTATTAGAGTATCTGGCACATGCATAATACTTGGAAATAGTAATTATTCATTGCTATTTGGCATTTACAATTTTTTTACATTTTTTATTAATCATTTTTACATCACAAATTTTTATGTCTTTTTTAAAAATACATAGTTATAACATTATTATCGACTGTATTTCCTGTGCTGGAATTTACATCCTATGACTATTTTGTAACTACCAATCTGTATGTACTTCATAATCTTTTCCCTTTTTCACTGAGCCCCCCAAACCCTCTCTCCTCCAGCAACCATTAGTCTGCTCTCTGTATCTATCAGTCTGTTTCTGTTTTGTTTGTTCACTTATATTCTTTAGATTCTACATATAAGTGAAACATTTCGGTGTATCTTTCTATGACTGGCTAATTGCACTTAGCATAATCGATTCAGTCTGTTGCGCTGTGCCTCTTTATTGGTGAGTTCAGTTCGTTTACATTTAGAGTAATTATTGAGCAATGAAGATTTCCTGTAGGCATTTTATGTTTTGTTTTCTGATAACTCTGTCTTTTTTTATTAATTTTAATGGGGTGACATTAATAAATCAGGGTACATATGTTCAAAGAAAACATCTCCAGGTTATCTTATCATTCAATTATGTTGCATACCCATCAGCCAAAGTCAAATTGTCTTCTGTCACCTTCTATCTGCTTTTCCCTGTGCCCCTCCCCTCCTCCCTCTCCCTCCTTCTCCTCCCTCCCCCCACCCCGTAACCACCACACTCTTGTCCATGTCTCATAGTCTCGCTTTTATGTCCCACCTATGTATGAAATCATGCTATTCTCAGTTTTTTTCTGTTTTACTTATTTCACTCCGTATAATGTTATCAGGGCCCATCCATTTTGTTGTAAATGATCCGATGTCATCATTTCTTATGACTGAGTAGTATTCCATAGTATATATGTACCAAAGCTTCTTTTTTTTTTTTTTTTTTTATTTTTTTTTTTTTTTTTTTTTTCACTTATATATATATATTTTATTATTATTAATTCTAATGGGGTGACATCAATAAATCAGGGTACATATGTACAATGAAAACATCTCCAAGGTTATCTTATCATTCAATTGTGTTGCATACCCATCACCAAAAGTCAAATTGTCCTCTGTCACCTTCAATCTGGTTTTCCCTGCGTCCCTCCCCTCCTCCCTATCCCATTCTTCCCCCCCTCCCCCCATCCCATAACCACCACTCTCTTGTCCATGTCTCATACCCTCACTTTCATGTCCCACCTATGTATGTAATCGTGCTGTTCTCAGTTTTTCTTTTTTTCTGATTTACTTATTTCACTCCGTATAATGTTATCAAGGTACATCCATTTTGTTATAAATGATCCGATGTCATCGTTTCTTATGGCTGAGTAGTATTCCATAGTATATATGTACCATAGCTTTTTAATCCACTCGTCTTCTGACGGACACTTGGGCTGGTTCCAGATCTTCGCTATTGTGAACAATGCTGCCACGAACATGGGGGCGCATTTCTTCTTTTCGAACAGTGCTATGGTGTTCTTAGGGTATATTCCTAAAAGTGGGATAGCTGGGTCAAAAGGCAGTTCGATTTTTAATTTTCTGAGGAATCTCCAAACTGTTTTCCACAGTGGCTGCACCAGTCTGCATTCCCACCAGCAGTGCAGAAGGGTTCCCTTTTCTCCACATCCTCGCCAGCACTTATTCTGTGTTGTTTTGCTGATAAGTGCCATTCTGACTGGTGTGAGGTGATATCTCATTGTGGTTTTAATTTGCATTTCTCTAATGATTAGTGATGTTGAGCATTTTTTCATATGCCTATTGGCCATCTGTATGTCCTCTTTGGAGAAATTTCTATTCATTTCTTTTGCCCATTTTTTGATTGGGTTGTTTGTCTTCCTGGTGTTGCTTTTTATAAGTTCTTTATAAATTTTAGTTATTAACCCCTTATCAGATGTGCTGTCGAATATGTTCTCCCATTGTGTGGTTTGTCTTTTTATTCTGTTCCTATTGTCTTTAGCTGTGCAAAAACTTTTTAGTTTGATATAGTCCCACTTGTTTATCTTGCCTTTTATTTCAGTTGCCCATGAAGATAAATCGGCAAATATACCGCTGCTACAGATGTCGGAGAGCTTGCTGCCTATGTTTTCTTCTAAGATGTTTATGGTTTCACGGCTTACATTTAAGTCTTTTATCCATTTTGAGTTTGTTTTTGTGAATGGTGTAAGTTGATGGTCTAGTTTCATTTTTTTGCAGGTAGATGTCCAATTTTCCCAACACCATTTGTTAAAGAGGCTGTCTTTACTCCATTGTATGTTCTTTCCTCCTTTGTCAAATATCAGTTGTCCATAAAGCTGTGGGTTTATTTCTGGGTTCTCTGTTCTGTTCCATTGATCTATGTGCCTGTTCTTATGCCAGTACCAGGCTGTCTTGAGTATAATGGCCTTGTAGTAAACCTTGATATCAGGAAGAGTGATTCCTCCTGCTTTATTTTTTCTTTTTAAGATTGCTGAGGCTATTCGTGTTCTTTTTTGGTTCCATATAAATTTTTGGAATATGTGTTCTATATCTTTGAAGTATGTCATTGGTATTTTAATTGGTATTGCATTGAATTTATAAATTGCTTTGGGTAATATAGACATTTTAATGATGTTTATTCTTCCTAGCCATGAGCACGGTATGTGCTTCCACTTGTTTGTATCTTCCTTGATTTCTTTTATCAATGTTCTATAATTTTCTGAGTACAAGTCCTTAACCTCCTTGGTTAAATTTACTCCTAGGTACTTTATTTTTTTGGCTGCAATAGTGAAGGGGATTGTTTCCTTAATTTCTTTTGCTGATATTTCATTGTTGGTGTATAGAAATGCCTCTGATTTCTGAGTATTAATTTTATATCCTGCCACCTTGCTGAATTCATTTATAAGGTCCAGTAGTTTTTTGACTGAGACTTTAGGGTTTTCTATATACAATATCATATCATCTGCAAATAATGACAGTTTTACTTCTTCTTTTCCAATTTGTATGCCTTTTATTTCTTCTTCTTGTCTGATTGCTGTAGCTAGGACTTCCAGAACTATGTTGAATAAGAGTGGTGAAAGTGGGCAACCCTGCCTGGTTCCTGATCTTAAGGGGATTGCTTTTAATCTTTGTCCATTTAGTATGATGTTTGCTGTCGGTTTATCGTAGATGGCCTTTATCATGTTAAGGAATGATCCCTGTATTCCCACTTTACTGAGAGTTTTGAGCATGAATGGGTGCTGGATTTTATCAAATGCCTTTTCTGCATCTATTGAAATTATCATGTGATTTTTGTCCTTCCTTTTGTTTATGTGGTGAATCACATTAATTGATTTGCGAATATTGAACCAGCCTTGCCTCTCCAGAATAAATCCCACTTGATCGTGGTGTATGATTTTTTTCATATATTGCTGGATCCGGTTGGCTAATATTTTGTTGAGAATTCTAGCATCTAAATTCATCAGGGATATAGGCCTATAATTTTCTTTCTTTGTGTTGTCTTTGCCCGGTTTTGGGATCAGAATTATGCTCGCCTCATAAAAGGAGTTTGGAATTCTTCCTTCCTCTTGAATTTTTTGAAATAGCTTGAGGAGAATAGGAGTTAGTTCTTCTTTGAATTTTTGATAGAATTCACTTGTGAAGCCATCAGGCCCAGGACTTTTCTTTTTTGGGAGTTTTTTGATAACTGTTTCTATCTCATTTGCTGTAATTGGTCTGTTTAGGTGTTCTGATTCTTCCAGATTGATTTTTGGAAGGTTATATGATTCAAGAAATTTGTCCATTTCACCAAGATTGTCTAATTTTTTGGCATATAGTTCTTCATAGTATTTTCTTACAATGCTTTGTATTTCTGTTGTGTCAGTTGTTATTTCTCCACTGTCCTTTCTAATTTTATTTATTTGAGTCCTCTCTCTTTTTTTCTTGGTGAGTCTAGTTAAAGGTTCATCAATCTTGTTTACCTTTTCAAAGAACCAGCTTCTTGTTTCATTGATCCTCTGTATTGTTTCCTTAGCCTCTATGTCATTTATTTCTGCTCTGACCTTTATTATTTCCTTTCTTCTACTTGTCTTGGGTTTTATTTGTTGTTGTTTTTCTAGTTCTTTTAGATGCAGGGTCAGGTTGCTTATTTGAGCTTTTTCTAGCTTCTTATGATATGCCTGTAGTGCAATAAACTTCCCTCTCAGAACTGCTTTTGCTGTGTCCCATAAATTTTGAGTTGATGTATGCTCATTATCATTTGTTTCTAGAAACTTTTTTATTTCTTCTTTGATCTCATTGTTAATCCATTCATTATTTAATAACAAGCTATTTAATTTCCAAGTGTTTGAGTATTTTTCAGTTTTTCTTTTGTGGTTAATTTGTAGTTTCATGGCATTGTGATCAGAGAAAATGCTTGATATGATTTCAATCTTCTTAAATTTATTGAGACCATTTTTGTGTCCTAACATGTGGTCTATCCTAGAAAACGTACCATGAGCGCTTGAGAAGAATGTATATTCTACTGCTTTAGGGTGAAAAGTTCTGAAGATATCTATTAAATCAAGTTGATCTAGTGTATCCTTTAAGTCTGCTGTTTCTTTATTAATTTTCTTTCTTGAGGATCTATCCAGTGTTGTTAGAGGGGTATTGAAATCCCCTACTATGATAGTATTGCTGTTAATCTCGCCCTTTATATCCATCAAAGTCTGCTTTATGTATGTCGGGGCTCCTATATTTGGTGCATAGATATTTATAATAGTTATATCTTCCTGTTGAATTGTTCCCTTTATCATTATGTAGTGTCCTCTTTTATATCTTATTACAGCCTTTGTTTTAAAGTCCATTTTGTCTGATATAAGTATTGCTACCCCTGCTTTTTTTTCATTTCCATTTGCATGAAATATTTTTTTCCATCCTTTTACCTTCAGTCTATGAGCATCTTTTGTTTTAAGGTGTGTCTCTTGTAGACAGCATATGTATGGATCCTGTTTCTTTATCCATGCAGCTACCCTATGTCTTTTGATTGGATCATTTAATCCATTTACATTTAAGGTTATTATTGATATGTAGTTGTTTATTGCCATTTTATTCTTTAAAGCTGTATTCTTCTTTTGCTCTATTCATTCCTCCCTTTAAACTGTTCACAAGAGGCCCCTTAGTATCTCTTGCAGAATTGGTTTGGTTTTAATGAATTCCTTGAGGCTTTCTTTTTCTGGGAAGCTCTTTATTTCTCCTTCAATTTTAAACGTTAGCCTTGCTGGATAGAGTAGTCTTGGTTGTAGGTTCTTGTTCTGCATTACTTTGATTATTTCTTGCCATTCCCTTCTGGCCTCAAGTGTTTCTGTTGAGAAGTCCGATGTCATCCTAATGGGGGCTCCTTTGTAGGTGATAGTCTTTTTTTCTCTAGCAGCTTTTAAAATTTTTTCTTTATCTATTAGCTTTGGTATTTTAACTATGATGTGTCTTGGTGTAGATTTTTTTGGGTTTCTCCTTAATGGAGTTCTGTGTGCTTCTTGAATGTGTGGAGTGTTTCCCAGCCTTAATTTAGGAAAGTTTTCTGCTATAATTTGATTGAACAAAGTTTCCATTTCCTGTCCTCTCTCCTCTTCTTCAGGCACCCCTATGATGCGAATGTTGTTTCTCTTCATGTTGTCACAAAACTCCCTTAGAGTTTCCTCACATTTTTTAAGTCTCTTTTCCTTTTTCTTCTCTACTTCTGTGTCTTTGTTTATTGTGTCCTCTAACTCGCTTATTCGATCCTCAGCGTCATCCATCCTGCTTTTAATTCCTTCCATTGTGGTCTTCAGTTCTGATACTGTATTTGTCATTTCTGTCTGATTCTTTTTTATTATTTCAATTTCATTTTTTATACTTGTTATCTCTTTGTTTAGGTGTTCATAATGACTATCCATTGTTGCTCTAATTTCTTTGAACATCCTAACTATCATTATTCTAAATTCTGCTTCTGGTAATTTGGTTATATCTGGTTCATTCAGGTCCTTCTCTGGGGATTTCTCTTGATTCATTTGGTTTGCATTCCTCTGCCTGCCCATTTTTTCTGTGTATAAGCAAGTTGTGGCCACTGGAGTCCAGTAGGTGTTGCCTTTGTGTTCTCTAGGTGTGGTCTATCTGCAGGCCCCCCACCCCCTCTGCCGGTGCCTAGGGTGGTTGGGTATGAGCGTTGCCAGCGCCGGCTCACTGTGGCTTTTGCTATGATTTCTGCCTCTCCTCCGTGGGAGGGGCTGTGACTGAAGCCACAAGATTAGCACCAAGGGTAGAGGCGAGCACCTTTCCTCAGCTGCGGACCCAGCCTATTTCCGGACTTCCGCCCAGAACCAGCAGTCGGAGCCTGCTCGCTACAGTTCCGCGGGTTAGGCGGGGCTTTTGACGTGCTCTCAGCTGTAAGCTTTTGCCCGTCAGGAGCTTTAGCCCCGCCCTCGAGGCCAGGGCCCTTTGCGCAGGGTCGGAAACCAAGGTTTATTGGAGTGGGCGTGTTTGCTGGCTTCTGCCGAGCTGCGTACTTCCGCTCGTCCCAGACTCTACCCCGCCCCCGCGTTCGGAGCCCGCTCGTGCACCTATGAACGCTATCCGGGGTTTCTCCGGCCGGATGGGGATAGTAGTATGGGCTCAGCTGCGAGCCTCCGCCTGTCTTGGGGTCCACCCCATTCCCGCGCTCGGAGCCCGCTCACGCACGTATACTGGCCAACCGCGGTTTCTCCGGCCCGGGGGGGGGGGGGGTGAGGGGTGGGGGACTGGTAGCGTCAGCTCAGCCACAGCCCCTGCCCGTCCCTGGTCCTAGCCTGGTCCCCGCGGTCAGGGCCGGCTTGCGCAGGGCCTGCCCGTTCCTGGCCTCCCGCTTTGTCCCCGTAAGTGGGACCAAAGGCAGGCCCGCAGCTTCCGGACCGCTTTCGCGGTCCCCTCTGACCCTCTGGGCTAGACCGATCTCCCACCGGCTTGGCCTCCGCCCACGCCGACAGAACCGCCTTTCAGCGTCCTGCCGCCCCAAAACCTTAAGCAGTCCTCAGCAGAGTAGGAAGGAACCTAATACTCCACACTGTAGGCCTGGGAGCTCCCTCACTTGTTTCACATCTCAACACTGTCCATACGCCTCTTCTAGGCTCTGGGACTGCAGGCTGGGGCTTGGTTCCTGGGACCCAGGTCCCTCCCTCTCCGCCAAACTCTCCTCCCGCTCCACGGGTATCTCCGGGCTGCCGTTTGCTCCGGGGAGCTGGGCAGCCCTCTTCGCGTTTTCGCTATTCCTACCAGTCTCAATGTGGCTTCTTCTGTGTTCCTTGGTTGAAGAGTCCACTTAGTTTTGTTCAAAGTTGGTTTATCCAGGTGATGGTTCTTAAAATTGAGTTGTAATCCACTTTGGTTCTGGGAGTTGGAAGTTGGTACGTCCGCCTACTCCGTCGCCATCTTGCTCCCCCCTGAGTATCCCAAAGCTTCTTAATCCACTCGTCCTCTGACGGACACTTGGGCTGTTTCCAGATCTTCGCTATTGTGAACAATGCTGCCACAAACATGGGGGCACATTTCTTCTTTTCAAGCAGTGCTATGGTGTTCTTAGGGTATATTCCTATAAGTGGGATAGCTGGGTCAAAGGGCAGTTCGATTTTTAATTTTTGAGGAATCTCCAAACTGTTTTCCACAGTGGCTGCACTAGTCTGCATTCCCACCAGCAGTGCAGGAGGGTTCCCTTTTCTCCACATCCTCGCCAGCACTTATTCTGTGTTGTTTTGCTGATGAGTGCCATTCTGACTGGTGTGAGGTGATATCTCATTGTGGTTTTAATTTGCATTTCTCTAATGATTAGTGATGTTGAGCATTTTTTCATACGCCTATTGGCCATCTGTATGTCCTCTTTGGAGAAATTTCTATTCATTTCTTTTGCCCATTTATTGATTGGATTGTTTGTCTTCCTGGTGTTCAGTTTTATAAGTTCTTTATAAATTTTGGTTATTAACCCCTTATCAGACGTGTTGTTGAATATGTTCTCCCATTGTGTGGTTTGTCTTTTTATTCTGTTCTTATTGTCTTTAGCTGTGTAAAAACTTTTTAGTTTGATATAGTCCCATTTGTTTATCTTGCCTTTTATTTCATTTGCCCGTGGAGATAAATCGGCAAATATATTTCTGCCACAGATGTCTGAGAGCTTGCTGCCTATGTTTTCCTCTAAGATGTTTATGGTTTCACGGCTTACATTTAAGTCTTTTATCCATTTTGAGTTTATTTTTGTGAATGATGTAAGTTGATGGTCTAGTTTCATTTTTTTGCAGGTAGATGTCCAATTTTCCTAACACCATTTGTTAAAGAGACTGTCTTTACTCCATTGTATACTCTTTCCTCCTTTGTCAACTATCAGTTGTCCATAAAGGTGTGGGTTTATTTCTGGGTTCTCTGTTCTGTTCCATTGATCTATATGCCTGTTCTTATGCCAGTACCAGGCTGTCTTGAGTACAATGGCCTTGTAGTATACCTTAATATCCGGAAGAGTAATTCTTCCAGATATCCTGCTTAATTCTTCATTTTCAAGATAATAGGGGAGGCTTTCGTGTTTTTTTTGGTTCCGTATAAATTTTTGGAATATGCGTTCTATATCTTTGAAGTATGTCATTGGTATTTTAATTGGTATTGCATTGAATTTATAAGTTGCTTTGGGTAATATAGACATTTTAATGATGTTTATTCTTCCTAACCATGAGTACGGTATATGCTTCAACTTGTTAGTATCTTCCTTGATTTCTTTTATCAATGTTTTATAGTTTTCTGAGTACAAGTCTTTAATCTTCTTGGTTAAATTTACTCCTAGGTACTTTACTTTTTTGGTTGCAATAGTGAAGGGGATTGTTTCCTTAATTTTTCTTTCTGACAGTTCATTGTTGCTGTATAAAAATGCCTCTGATTTCTGAGTATAAATTAATTTCATTTATCAGGTCCAGTAGTTTTTTGACTGAGACTTTAGGGTTTTCACAGTATCATATCATCTGCAAATAATGATAGTTTTACTTCTTGTTTTCTAATTTGGATGCCTTTTATTTCTTCTTCTTGTCTGATTGCTGTGGCTAGGACTTCCAGAACTATGTTGAATAAGAGTGGTGAAAGGGGACACCCCTGTCTTGTTCCTGATCTTAAGGGGATTGCTTTTAATGTTTGCCCATTTAGTATGATGTTTGCTGTGGGTTTGTCATAGATGGCCTTTATCATGTTAAGGAATATTCCATGTATTTCCACTTTACTGAGAGTTTTGAGCATGAATGGGTGCTATATTTATCAAATGCTTTTTCTGCATCTATTGAAATTACCATGTGATTTTTGTCCTTATTTGAGCTTCTTCTAGCTTCTCATTTTATGCCTGTAGTGCTATGAACTTCCCTCTCAGTACTGCTTTTGCTGAGTCCCATAAATTTTGAGTTGATGTATGTTCATTATTATTCATTTCTAGAAACTTTTTTACTTCTTCTTTGATCTCATTGTTAATCCATTTATTATTTAATAACATGCTATTTAGGTTCCAAGTGTTTGAGTATTTTTCAGTTTTTCTTTTGTGGTTAATTTCTAGTTTTATGCCAGTGTGATCAGAGAAAATGCTTGATATGATTTTAATCTTATTAAATTTGTTGAGAACACTTTTGTGTCCTAACATGTTGTCTATCCTAGAGAGTGTGCCATGAGCACTTGAAAAGAATGTATATTCCACTGCTTTAGGGTGTAAAGTTTTGAAGATATCTATTAAACCGAGATGATCTAGTGTATCCTTTAAGTCTGCTGTTTCTTTATTATTTTCTTTCTTGAGTGATCATCTATCCAGTGATGTTAGTGAGGTATTGAAATCCCCTACTATGATAGTATTGCTGTTAATCTCACCCTTTATATCCATCAAAGTCTGCTTTATGTATGTCAGGGCTCCTATGTTTGCTGTGTAGATATTTATAATGGTTATATCTTCCTGTTGAATTGTTCCCTTTATCATTATGTAGTGTCCTTCTTTATCTCTTACTACAGCCTTTGTTTTAAAGTCCATTTTGTTCCCTAGGTATGGTCTGTCTGCAGGCCCGCCACCCCCTCTGCCGCTGCCTAGGGCAGTTGGGTATGGGCATGGGCCTTGCTGGCGCCAGCCCAATGCGGCTTTTGCTGTGATTTCTGCCTCTCCTCCATGGGATGGGCTGTGTTCTGGTGCCCAATTCTACAAGCCTCAGCCTGTCTGGGCCTTCACCTCACCCCTACAGGTGGGCCTGCACACTGCATTCAAGCCACAGGACTCAGCACCAACGGTAGGGTTGAGCACCTTTGCTCAGCTGCAGACCCCACCTGTTCCCAGGCTTCTGCCCAGCCCCCGCTGATAGAACCGCGCTTCCGCGTCCCGCCACCACCATCCCTCCAGCAGGCCCTCAGCAGTGTGGGTAGGGGCACTGCAGCTCAGTCCCTAACACTCCATACTATAGTCCTGGAAGCTCCCTCCATCTAAGCAGCTCTGTTCTAAGTGCCGTGGGAGAGCTTGTTTGGCTTGTGTCCTGTCTCCCTTTACTGGTATTGCTAGTTCCAGGGAAAATATTTATTTTTGATTAGGGAAGTGACTCAGCCCACGGGTTAGGGTGGCTGTCCCTCAGAGTGTTTCTCCCTGTGCCTTCCAGTCCATAATCTCTTCCCACTGCTCTGCTCCTCTCCTCTATCCCTGTGCCCCAGATCCCCGGGTGAGTGGTTGTGAGAGAGGTTTTCTGCGCCATCCCTTTAAGAAGAATCCTGGGTCTGAGAAAACTGTCTCTTTCTCACAAACAGTATCCTCACTTGTTTCACACCTCAATACTGTCCAAACGCCTCTTCTAGGCTCTGGGGCTGCAGGTTGGGGCTTTGTTCCTGGGACCCAGGTCCCTCCTTCTCTTTTAAACTCTCTTTCTGCCATGCGAGTCTCTCCGGGCTGCTGTTCACTCTGGGAGCTGGGCAGCCCTCTCTGCGTTTTCGCTTTTCCTACCAGTCTCAATATGGCTTCTTCAGTGTTCCTTGGTTTAAGAGTCCACTTAGTTTAGTTCAAAGTTGGTTTATCTAGATGATGGTTCTTAAAATGAAGTTATTATCCACTTTGGTCTGGGAGTTGGAAGTTGGTACGTCCACCTATTCCATCGCCATCTTGCCGTCTGCCCAACTCTGTGTCTTATTTGGTTCTTCTCTTTTGTGTTTCTGTCAGTTGTGTTTGTTTTTTTGGCATTCCATATTTCTTTCCTCTACTTTTTCTTTTTTATAAGCTATGTGTTTCAGTATTTTTTTTTCCTGGGTGGTTACCATTACAATATTGAGAAAAAATTTTACATATAAAAGAGCCCTTTGTTTAATGAGTGCTTTTGCACTCCATCCTCCTTTGCTACTGCAGATCTTTATCCTCTCCCCTTTTATGTCATTGTTATCACTGATTATCCTTGTTTTTATTGTAACCTTGTTGGAGCTTTTACTTGTAGTTTTGTTTTGTTTTGTTCTTTGTATTTGGTAGAATAACCCCCTTGAGTATTTCCTACAGTAGGGTTTTGTGGTGAGAAATTCCCCCAGCTTTTGTGGGTCTGGAAAATTTTTATTTCTCCTTCATATTTGAAGGATAACTTTGATTTATATAGTATTATTGACTGGTTATTCCTCTTTCAGCACCTTGAATGTTTGGGTCCACTCTCTTCTGGCTTGTAGAGTATCTGCTGAGCTAAAAAAACAAAACAACAAATTAATAAACAAAATGAGTACTTCACCAAAGAGACTGAAACTTTAAAAACAGAGATGGAGAACTTTAAATAATGTTGCTTTTGCCTATCATGCAAATCAATGTGGTAAAATGTTCTTTTTTTCCAATTTAGATCAGTTTTAATTAATCACATAGAAATTTGCTCTCAGGTGTGTTCATGGTCTGCTCCCTGTACACTTAAGCCCAGTTCCATTGTTCCCTTTCTAAAACACTGTCTCAGGCAAGCTACTTGCATAATGTTTGTGTGGATATGAGATACTGTGACAGTGGACACACTAATCATCACACTTCTCTGTATTTACCCTCTTTAAAATGCAAATTTTGTCTTCCTAACATTGTGTCAGATCTGAGGCTAGGCTAGAAGAAGACTTTTGTGTTCTCTCTTGCCTCTCCCATCATCATGACAAGAACATACTAGTCACGAAAGGGGTATAAAGAGAAGTAGGACAGAGCCCAAATTAGCTGAGCTCTATTCAACACCTAGACATGTGTGAGAGAGGAAAAATGGTAGCTTAAGATGCAGGAGTGTTTTCAGAAGAAGGGAAAATCCAAAAGAAAGTGTGTAACTTGGAGACTGAGACGATAGGTTCAGGAATGTAGGGTCATTCTATGGAATATCTTGAAAATCTAGTAACAAATCAGTGCTTTATTCTTTGACTTAATATATCTGAACCAAGTTCTATACATTAGCCCAACCTAAAGAATGTTGATCACTCAGTGTCCTTTCACCTGTGGTTTTGAAAGATTCCTCTGTAGTCTTCAATGAGCAGAATTCAAGTGGAGAATAGTGCGAGATTAATTAGGAAGCTATGTCAGTCATCCAACAAAAAGATAGCAGTAATACTGTGGTAGCCCATCTGTCAAGCAGAATTAGCAGGGCTTGAAGGCAGGTTTTTAAATTATATTCATTTTCCTGTCATACACACTCCTTAAGCAAGCATTTACTTAATGACTACTATGGTGGGTAAGCATTGTTCTGGGGGTAGTAAAACAAACTCAAACATAAAACATTGCCTTTCTTTAAAATCAGATTGTCCAGAGGGAAGAAAAATAGACAAATACACAATATGTCCCACGGTCTCAGAAGTTCCTAAGTTATGTCTACATTGATGGTAGACACCAGTCTACCTTGGGGAATTCAGAGAATGCTCTCTGGAAGAAGTAAGACCTGAAATGACTTTTAGTGCAACAGCAGGAATTAAGGTGCTAAAGAGGTAGAGTAATATACCAGATGGGAAGGGGATATGACCTCCAGGCAGAGAGAGCAGCAAGGGGACTCGGGAACTTCACATTTTTAGAGCAATGATGAAGTGGTAGGCAATGAAATTGCAGAGATGGACGGGGAAACCAAGACCAGGACATGGGAAGCATGGTAGGCCATGTTGAGGAGCAGCCTATCTCCTACTGGAAATCAGAAAGCGCTGAATGGTATAAGAAAAGCAAAAAGAAGAAGAAAAATGATACAGTCAGAGTTGTTACAGAGAGTATGTGTTACAAATCTTCCAGGCAATGTGCCTATAAGTAGGTCAAAGCTAGAGGTAAGGAGACTAGCCAGCAGGTAATTTTGAGTACACTAAGTACACTAAGAGAAAAGAAAATCAACGTTGATGGAGGTCATGTGAACATTTCATTTTTGAGTTCTTGTCCATAATTTGACATGCAAATGTCATATTTGATGGGTCAGTTTCATCACTGATTTTTTACTTCGAGTCTTCTTTCATTTTACCTTAAGTAACCCAAATACTATAACCAGTAATAACCTAACTTAAATATAATTTTCCTGAAGGAAGAGTTTGTGGTCCTACGCTTTGGAAAAAGGCATCTGGCGATTGCACAAATCAACCAATGTCATCCAGTTTAAAATGTGAGCTACCCACTATGCATCATAAGATCCCCAAAACAAAAATCACAAAAACAAAAACCCCTCAAAAAACATGGTTCTCTGTGCTTCAGAATGTATTTCTTCTTCTTGGGAGTTGATTCACCTTTCCCAAAAGAGTGGTTCCACACAGACTGCAAGTTTTAATGTCACCGAGATGTCAGCAAGATGAATAAGAAGTCATAGCCTTCATTCTCTCACAGCAACTCTGATTTAACAACACCATAAGAAATAAAATCCCTTGATGAGAAGTTCAGGTTCCAGTGAAGAAGTTGCAGGATTCTAGATGAACACAGGAGTGAGACTTGTGATGCTGAAATGGGTAAGAAAGAGAATGAATGTTACCCGTGACAGGTCCTCGCACAAGCCAGCAAAGCTCAGTGCTGAGCAAGGTTGTGACTCCTCCCTGGGGAGGCTGAAGGGAGAGAATGGACTGAATGTTCCACATTCTCAGTGTTCCATCGCTCTCCCGGGCTCTCTTCTGGGACGCTGGCTTCTGTTCCATCATACACAGAGAGCTGAAAGAGCCTGTCTAGTTTGGATACCCGGAGCAGCGGGGGAAAGGGCGCCTTTCTGCTGGCAGCTTAAGTCTAGTGTTGGAAAGGTGCCAAACTGGGACATTTCTCCCAAGAGGAAGAGAGCAGTAGAGTTCACTATCATTGTCTTCAGTGCTATTTGAGTATGCTGTTTGAGGGGCTGGTTTCTGTCCCAACTCACAAAGAGCACTGAAGAATTTGATGTAGACACCAGAGAATTGGGAGATTATAGATTCTTAAAAAAATTAAAAAGTTAACTGGACTCTCGAGGAAGCTAGTAAGAAAGGCCCAGAATTCATCAGCAGGGTGACTGGTGAAGTTCTTTCTGAGTCAAAAGCAGTCCATGAAGATGGGGAGAGATGGCCCATTTCTTCAAATATGCTGACATCAAGGGAAAACTAAAAGGAACGTGACAACTAGGAAAACACAACCAAAATACAGCTCAGAGAAACACAATCAATAGAAGAAATAAATCTCCAGTAACCTACCATAAATAAATGGAGATCTATGACACGCTTGGCAAAGTATTAAAAATAACCATTTTAAAGAAGTTCAATGAGTTACAGGAGAATGGGGATAGAAAACTAAATAAAACCAGAAAAGCAATATGGAAATCACTGAGAAGTTAAACAAAATGAAAAGATAGAAATAATATAGGAGAATCAAACAGAAATTAAGGCGCAGAATAAGACAATATTTGAACTAAATAATCCACTGAAATAAGGTGTTCAACAGACTTAAGCAGAAAAAAGAATTAGCAAACTCAAAGAAAAGTCGTTTAAAACTATCCAGTTAAAGATAAGAAAATAAGAAGAGTGAGGAAAGCCAAAAAGAATTATGGGATGCATCAATCAAAACAATATGCACAAATATGAGTCCCAGAAAGACAAAAGAAAGGAGCATAAAGCTTATTTTTAGAAACAATTGTTGAAAACATCTCAAATCTGTGAAGTGAGATGGACATGCAGATTTAAGAATTTCAGAAAAAAAACTAACTCAAAAAAGTCTACCAAACACATTACAATCTCATGTCAAAAGTCAACAAAAATGAATTTCCAAAAAGGAAATTAGGAGAATAATTCCATTTACAATAATATCAAAAATAGTAAAATGCTCAGGAATAAATTTAACCAAAGAAATGAAATACTTATATATACACTAAAAGGTGCAAATAATTGATGAAAGAAATTTTGAAGACACAATTTAAAAAAAAATCCCTTGTTCATGGATCAAAAGATATAATATTGTTAAAATGTTTGTGCAAATGAAAGCAATCTACAAATGAAATGTAATACTATCAAAAGATCAGTAACAATTTTTTTTTTTACCAAATGAGAGAAAACAACCCTAAAATTCATATGGAAGCACAAAAGACTTCAAACAGCCGAAGACATCTTGAGGAAGAAGAACAAAACTGGACGCATCATTCTTCTTGGTTTCAAATTATATCACAAAGCTATTGTAATAAAAACCACATGACACTGTCATAAAACCAGCCCTATAGACCAATGAAACAGAATAAAGAGCCTAAAAATAAAACTACACTATATAGTCACACTGCTTTTCAACAAGGCCAAGGATACACAATAAGAACAGTCTTTAATAATGGTACTGGAAATAAGGAACAGCCAAAGGTCAAAGAATGTAATTGGACTCTAACGTACTCTCTATATAAAAAAATCCCACTTCTTTTATTAATAGGGTTAATCTCATGTGAAGTGTTTTTACCATATATACACACACAACACACACACACACTCACACACACACACATGGGACAGAGAACCTTCCATTGGTGATAGGTATGTTTAGTATATTGATTGTGATGGCAGTTGCTCCGGTGTATGCATATGTCCAAACTCATCAAATTGTGTCATTATCTGTATATTGTACCTAAATAAAGCTAAATACAAAGGGATACAGAGAAACTTTGAAGGTGTTGAATACATCTATTACCTTGTTTGTAAGGAGCGGCATCGTGGGTAGTTGCATATGTCCAAACTCATCAAATTGTGTAAAGTAAATATGAGCATTGTTTTGTGTATCAGCTATACATCAAAAATACTGCTTTCAAAAGTTTCAGTGTTACAGACTGGAATGTATTTTGAAACAAAGGGTGGAACAAAAACCTCAATGCAGAAAAACCTCTTTAGAGAACTAGAGGGCCTGCTTTATATTAAAAATCAGGTACCGTGGTCCTTATAAAGTCAGTGAAAAATACAGATTCAGAGTAAAATGATTTTAAACAGTAAAATGCTTTTATAAAAATAAATGTATTTGGAAAATGAGGTAGTAAAGTGAACAATGTCAATTTTAGGTTTTAAAATGATTTTAATTCTATATTCATATCTTGCAAGAAGTGTTACAATTCATTGAAATCTGCTTAAAGACTCTCAGGAGACAGTTGATTCATTTCAAAAAAGAGAAAACCTCCAGGCTCACATATTTTATAGTGATTGATGCTATTCTATTGGAAAAGATCAACTAATAACTGCTAAATATTGAGGATCAAAAACCACAAGATATTGGGTAAAGTTACAAAGATAAAATTTAATAATTCTGATTAGTTATTAAGGACATACTCTTTGCCAGAGTGTTAATAGGCATTTATCATCTTACTTGACTCTTTTCTAACCTCTGAGGAACTTTGTTGTTTAGGACACAGCTTAGAAGAAAGCAAGTAAGCCCTGGCCAGACAGCTCGGTTGACGGGAGGTCGTTTGGAAATGCAGAGGTTGCTGGTTCGATACAGGAGCAGATCGATGTTTCTGTCTCCCTGCCTCTCTCTCTAAAAAAAAATGGGGGTCAAAAATATTTTCCCGCTATGGCTTAAGAGGATATAAGAACTAAAATATGAACCTGGCTCTTCTTGACTTGGAAGTTGGTTTTCTATTAACATGTAAGAAGCTTGTCTCCTAAATTCCAATAATTGCTCTTTTCAGTGAGGAATGGAACATGAAAGTCCTTGCTTGAAGATGAGCATTTCTTGAATAATAAATAAGTATTTTCAGCAAGATTGAACCTATGCTTTCAAAGCCACTGGAGCAAAGCTGGGCGAAGATGTATAGGCTCAGGTCTCAGAGGGCTCATTCACTGCTAAGTGACTCTCTTTGAACTACAGCATCACAATGCACATATTTCAAACTTGACCATCAGGAAAATGACAAATCACCACATGTCAGATTTCTTTAGGGATAGGCATGACTAAGTCGAACCACACTGTTAAATCAGTGAAAGTCAGGAACCTACTGAACTGCTGGGGGAATATTAACTATGCAAAATGTTATAAGGAATATAGGTAATTAAAAATTCCAGGACTTGCCCTGGCTGGTTAACTCAATGGTAGAGTGTCAGTCTGGCATGTGAAAGTCCTGAGTTCGATTCCCAGCAGGGCACACAGGAGAAGTGACCATCTGCATCTCTACCCTCTCCCCCTCTCTTTATCTCTCTCTCTCTCTTTCTCTCTGTCTTCCACTCCTGCATCCATAGCTTGAATGGAGCAAAGTTGACCTCGGGTGCTGAGGATGGTTCTATGGCTTCTTCTCAGGGGCTAAAGTAGCTTGGTTGCCAAGCAGCAGATTAGTGGCCCAGATGGACACAGCATCACCTGGTAGTGGGCTTGCCGAGCGGATCCCAGTCATGGGTTATGCAGGAGTCTGTCTCTGCCTCCCTGCCTCTCACTTAAAAAAATACCAGGACTATCACTATACTGGTATTTAATTGATTAATAATAAAATAACAACTTTGACAATGAAACTGTTTAATATGTCCAGGACCAAAAACAACCCATGCCAATTAATTAAAGGTTTCCCAATACCTTTCAAACAACCTGGACAATGGGGATAATTACAGAGACAGTTGAGGGAATCTGGGGATGGCTGGGATGTGATGGGTGACATTTAACCACAAAATCAAAACAAAAATAAAAACTAGGCTGTACATGCTTAAAAAACAGCTAAGGCACATGAAAATAGATCATTTATAAAGCACAAAGCTAAAGATTCCAAGAGCACGTGACTAGTAAGTGACATGGAGATCGAAACCCAGGTTTGTTTGGTGTGTGGAAAGAATTCAGACTTCAGAAGCCCGTTACCTTCTCTTACCATGATCACAGCAATAAACGCAATCCAGAACCATAGTCAGGTGTCGCCTGCGTGCAATACCCGCCCGACATCGCTTTCGTTCTGAGAAATGTAATTATTTTTACCAGTAGGATTAGAATAATGTAGCTGTGTGATACAGGCTTAATTAACATCAAGGACACAGAAGAATTGCATGGTGATGGAGGCTGTTCAATGATTCTTTGGTGAAATCACTGGTAGAATCCAAGAAAGGCATGATCATAATGGTATTACTGGGAGAAGACTCTGTCAGTTTATTTTTGTGTGAAAGTCGAAGAGAAGGATTGAAGATTAATCCTAAACATGAGAGTGGTCAAAACCCCAAATATTCCACCTGACACTCTAAATGAAAAAAATCACATCAATGATAATATAAACCACATGTGATATATAGGTAGATATAAATATAGATAAACAGATATTTATTGCATTTCATCCTCGCTAGGTACCTTTATTCTGTCCTAAATATACACAAACATTTCTGCTTAAATTAATCAAAATAATATTATATACTTTTCTATATTTAATGAGTATTACCTTTTTTAAACATTACAAAAATATTTTCCTTTTTTTTACAGAAAACTCCACAAACCAGATGGTTGATCTTAATTAATTCTTATCACAGAGCCATCTTTGCTATAAAGTATTTTCACAGATGAACAGGATTATATAAGCGCCTTTGTTGACTGCTTTCCTGACAAGAATGCCTTTCTCATGAGGGAAGCCGTCGCTGTGATTTTATCTTTTATTTCTCCAACTTCCTTGGCACTTAAAAGCAATTATAACATTTAGGCTATTGAGTCTCCACTTAAGCAAGAAACATATTTGTTTTAAAGGTTTATGTTTTTTAAAAAAATTAAATATCTCAGGAGTTTTATGTTCCATGATGTTTAATTTCAGAATAAATACTGGAAGGCCACGTTTGTCAGTGGATGCCCCATCTGCGCGCTGCAAACGTGCACTGCCCTCGCTGCCGCCAGGCGACGCTGCTGGCTGTCTGATCTTTCTTCTCGACCTTGGTTCCCATCTCAGTCTGCAAGAATACTGAGTCAAGGCTATCCCTGAGAAGTTAGGCCACAAGGAAACAAACTTTTCTGAGATGTTTAAGCAATTAATGTTTCCACTGGGTTTCATCTCAGAGTAATACAATTATGATTATTCTTGGAAAACTTTGAAAAAATAAACAATTATGACATGGTTTCTCTCTCTCTCTCTCCACACACACACACACACACACACACACACACACACACACACACACCGCGAGAGAGAGAGAGAGAGAGAGAGAGAGAGAGAGAGAGAGAGAGAGATTTAAATCAGAACTGCAGAACTGCATTGCCTAGGGAAAAATACTTCCCTCAGAGAACCCCCTATATGAAAAACCTGAGTTTGGTGTTATTTTATGTTAACTTTGTTTTCAGAACGATGTTTCCAAGTGAACTGAGGGATGTTGTGTGGTGGATAAATGATAGTCAGGGTTTGAACATGAATTATCTGACTCCAGGAACCCCCTCTACTTGCATTATGATATCATGCCTCCTTTTCTGTCTGACGGAAAAGTATGTTTTCAGTCTCTATTTTTCTTCCTGAATTAACAAGGGGGTTTCATATGAGTTAAAGAAAAAAAGAGTAGAGTTGTTCTGGGCCCTGGGCAGCTGGTTCAGTGGATAGAGCATTGGCCCTGTGTGCAAATGCTCTAGGTTAGATGATGAAACCTGGTCAGGGCGCACATGAGAAGTGACCATCTGCTTCTGATCCCCTCCCTCACCCCTGTCTCTCTCTCTCTTCCCCTCTCTCCCAGCTAGTGGCTCAGTTGGTTCAAGCACCAGCCTCCGGCGCTGAGGATTGCTTGATTGTTTTGAGCATTGGCCCAAGACAGGGGTTGCTGGGTGGATCCCCATTGGGGTACATGCAGGAGTCTGTCTCTCTATCTCCCCTCCTCTCACTTAAAAAAAATGAGTACAGTTCTTATCCAAATCTCTCATCAGAGAAATATATTCCAATTCATCCAATAGCCTTGAATGAACATGTATGAATGTGTGTGTGTATTTTCTTCTTCCTATGTAAAGACATTTTTAACCCCCTGTTGGTTAGTCTGATGTGACATGACGATTCTGCCTCATTTGCCTCAAGTTTTCATGGGTATTTGTCTCCAAATATATTATTTTCTCTATCGAAATGTTTTCATTGTGGGGATGTAGTTCACTTATAAACAGATGCCAGTCTTAACCCATGTAATAGCCTTCATAATAAAATATAAAAATATTATTTTCTAAATAACAAGCATCAAAAATAGTAGGATAGTTTTTTTTCTTTTTCTTTAATCTTTCTTCTGCTCCAACTTCCCTGACCCTTCCTAATCTATTAACAATATCGAAGAAAGTTGGGGAGAAGTTCGGAGAATAAAAAACGGGATGGTCAAAAGAACTTTTACAATTTTAAAATGGATTGGTTTATTCACTCAGCAAATGTTAATGAGTGACTTCTTTGTATCAGACACCATGCTAGGCTCATGGCAATAATGTTGAGCAGAACACAAATTTTTGCGTATCTTATAAAAATGATTTAAAGGTCCTATATTAGGTTGATGGAATGCAAAGTGTGTGTGGTGCTTATTAAGTGCCGTAGTAATTTTTCAAAAACGAAATCATTTTCACTGTTAAAGGTAAAATCAGTGATACATGCTATTATCTTATGAAATGAATGCTTGTGATATTTTCAATAATTTATTCACATCAACTAATTAAACCTAGGAAGAGAAGAGACAGTTTTTATATGTCTGATAATAACTCTGATCAAAGGCAGGATAATGGCATTTTAATCACAAACAACTTGAGAGTTTCATTTCTAACTATGCCAGATAAGAAATAACTTTCCCAGCTGTTTTTGCCTGACAAACAGCACTGAACAGTGCAAAGGGAGAGAGATGGTGTGTGGCCATCAAGCATGGCGCACTCTATTTGAACTTGAGCTTTTCCTTGAATCCCAGTCTGCCCATGTTGCGGTTCAGTGGTGAGTGGATGACAGCGTGGGCACCGACTGTCAGTATAGAATTTGATCTGTAAGTTATAAATGCGCTACCAAGTGTAAAATGCCATAGTTTTACCTCTAAACTTGTAACAAGCAAAGCAATATTATTTTTCTTTTTAGAAAAAAATCATTAGTGACATTTCTCACATTCCTTTTTGTTGTAATCAGGAGTTATGACCACTTCCTACTTCCTAATTTAGTGAATCACCTCAAGTTGTGTAAGAATTGCTCTGTTGTGTGAAATCATCCCTCAGGTTCTCTTGTGCTATTTGATCATATCATGAAATACTGGAATGCTGAAACCATGGACCCAAAGGTTTATATACCTACATACCTGTATATACGAGCATGCAGAGAAAATAATACGTTTAACTTGTAGATATAGAGCACACACACACAAAAACACTCAAACCACTTGAATTTGCTATAGAATTTGATCAAAATAAAAACATTATTTTAAAATCATTTCAAATTCATAAATTATAGGAAATATATTTTAAAGTTTTATATATTAATGTATAGTTAAAATGTTCATGATCTCTTCATGGTGGAAGTAGAAATGATTTAAATCAGTGAAGCAGATGAGTTTGTCTTAGTTGGCAAGAAGAAGAAGTCTCAGTCAGCAAGATACTTGGAAACTCGGGCATGATGAAAAGAAGAAGATGAAGAGTTAGCATGCTCTTAGGGCCACAAGACAGGAGGAAGAACTTGGTGAACTTTGGGATAAACAAGATAAGAATTGAGAATCTGTATGTATCTGTTAAGGTTGCAGAAATGATGATGGCATGCTCAAGAAGGATGACTTAAAAGAGTCGATGAAGGTAGTATATACAGTGTGGGTGGGTTTTAAGAAAATCAACAAGGAATGGTAACATACCCTGATACTAGCAACAGCAAGAGACTATCACCAAATCTGCCCCTGAAGTAGAAAGGTGGGGAGGGGGGAGGTAAGCCATCACTGGAATCTGGTGAGACCTAGATGTGTAGAAGGTTCTCTGACAAGGTTTGTTACTCGGATGGAAGAGGGACAGCCACTGGTGAGGAAGGAATCTGGGAGGTAATACCATAACTTTTGTCTTTTCTGCCTTCTACCCTCCCATTTCCCGCCAATGCTTTCATTGGTTAAATACAAAGAAAGAGATCAAGGGTATACCTTACTATGCTATAGAAAAGGGCTCCTATTGTGGGAAAGGAGCAAGGTGAGAATTGAGCCTATAAACCCTGGAAAAATGTTATAAAAAAATTAGGATGAAATAAAAACTTTCTTGACCCTGGCCAGTTGGCTCACTGGTAGAGTGTTGGCTGGGCATGTGGATGTCCTGGGTTTGATTTCTGGTCAGGACACAAAGGAGAAGCAACCATCTACTTCTCCACCCCTGCCCCTTCTATCTCTCTCTCTCTCTTCCCTTCCCGCAACCATGGCTCAATTGGTTGGAGCTCATTAGCCCTGGGCTCTGAGGATGGCTCCATGGAGCTTCCGCCTCAGGTGCTAAAAATAGCTCTGTTGCAAGCATGGCCCAAGACGGAGGTTGCCGGGTGGATCCTGGTCGGGGCGTATGCAGGAGTCTGTCTCTCTATCTCCCCTCCTCTCACTCGGAAAAAGAAGAAAAAGGGAAATAAAAAAGAAAAGAAACACTTTTTGAAGTAAAGAAAAGCTGAGATAATTTGTTACCAGCACACTTATAAGAAACATTAAAGGAAGTTATTTTACTAAAGAAGGAAAATTGCAGATTACAACTTTTAAGTAAACAAATGAATGGAGTGCATCAGAGGTGGTGATTATGAGGCTAATACAAGATTTTTTCTAATTAAATTTATTTAAAATATCATTAGCCTATATAAAGCAAAAATGAACATGAGGTTTCTAACATATGTATAAGTAAAGCATATAAATATAATAGCACAGAGGCAGAAATAGTATCTACTGTTATAAGGTTTGTCATTATAAGTAAATTATTTTAACATTTGAACATGGACTATGATAAATTAATAAAACATCTTGTAAAACTTAGAGCAACCACAAAAAATAAAGCAATGAGGAATAGATAATATACCACTTATTGCTATAAAATGAAATGTATACATATGTATGTATGAAGATTTCCTTACTTTTAGACCAAAAGAAAGAAAATAGGGAAAAAAATAAACAGAGTGGATGTGGCACATGCAAAAACAAACAATAAAAAAGTAACCACAACAGTGGTTTACACACTCCAATTAGACAGCAGAAACTGTATGCAGGATATAAAGCGAGAACAAACTATATGATTCTACAAGAAGTCATTTTAAATGCAGAATTGAAATAACTTAAAAGTAAAGGTTTCAAAAACCAAATGATACAAGCATTGATGAAGAGACAATTGAAGCAACTCTCGTTAGCATAAGAAATAGACGCCAGGCAAAGGAATATTGTCAGGGATGAAATCTTACATTTCCTAATGATAAAGGAGTCAGTTCGTTACAAAGACATATACAACCTAAATGTGTATGCACATAGTAATAGAGCTTCAAAGTGCAGAAGAGTGTACACCCTTTTCAAATGCTCCCACAGATTTACCAAGATAAAGTGCATGTTTGGTCACAAATAAGTCCCAGCAAATTGAAAATGATGAAAATAATTCTGAATGTATTCTTTTACCACGTCATTAATGTAGAAATCAATAGCAGCAAGTGATCTAGAAAAATCTTTATATATTTGGAAATTAAACAACAGACTTCTAAATAACCCACGAGTCCAAGAAAAAAAAATCAGAAGAGGAATTAGAAAATATTTTGAAACTAAATGATAGTCAAAGTACAGCACGTCAAAATTCGTGTGATGATGCTAGCAGGGCTTGTAGGAAATAATGGAGGTTCGCATGCCAAAAGAGAAACAGGAAGAAAATGGCCTGAAGTTTTGATAAAATCTTTCATGTTAAGCTGGAAAAAGAGTAAATGAAAATGGGAATCAAAAAATAAAAGCCAATATGGAAGATAAGATTGATTCACGCTGCTATCACAATATATCATAAACGTGGAGGTCACAGAAAGCAGAAAGTATTCTGTCATTTTTCTACAGGCTGCAAGGCCAACTTCAGCCGACAAGGTCATATTCTGGTGACGGGTCTTTTTGGTTCATAGCTGCTCTTCTCACTGTGTCCTCCCCTGGCGGAAGGGACTAGAGATACCTGGAGGGGGGGCAGGGGGGGTCTCATGTAGAAGGTGCTAAGCCCATTCATGAGATCCGCCCTCGTGACCTATTAATAATTAGCTTGCTAAGTCCCCACTTCCTAATACCATCAGCGCTGGGGGTTAGTGTTTCAACATAATGAATTTTGGGTAACACAAATATTTAAACCGTAGTCATATCTAATATTTCTTAAGTAAGGACTGGTGAATAAGTTCCTCCAGAACTTCACTGGCAGTAAAAACACACATACTATATAACACTGCCCTCTGTTAGAAAGTGAGATTCATATAATTCAATACATTTTCCTTTTGATGTTGGTTTCTGGGAAGTGCAAAACTATAGTGAATAATACTTCATAATTAATGCAAGCAATTCTGTATTCCTGCTCCTTAGACAATTGTCGGCCTTTTATTTTGCCAGATTCTCTTTTTTAATATTGTGAGCCATGTCAAATTATTTTCCAGGATAGGTAGAGCAGGAGGTATTAATGGGGTCCTCCCCAAATTATCTGTGCTGCTGGAATCCAACTCAATGAGTCCCTATAACTGAGAAAGGGTAATTAAATGAAGACAGCTTGTTAAAAATTCAGTATCAGCTTTAACCATCTGGAAAATGTACATTTGTAGAGTCCATTAATTTCATTTGTAACCAAATAGAACATATACATTACGTACTGCCTGTAATTATAAGGAATTCACATATTAAATGATTTTTTAAAAAATTCTCATATCACTGTCCCCATAAAAGAAACGAGTCATGCATTGCATCTACCAAGTATTGATTTGTTTTGCTTTCCCAAAATACTTTTTAAAATTGTGTGCTAAAGGTGAACAACTTCTTATCTTCCTTCTTTGCTGAATGCTTCCCAGAGTTAGTTCTCCAGTGATTGAGGTTGTAAAACACCATTCAAGGGGATATAAGAAATTGATCTGTAGTTCTTCTTTGGTATGAATGATTTAAATGATCTTCCTGTTGCTAGCAAAGTGTATCTGATGGTTAGGCACCCACCTTTTTAATTTTAAATTAAGCAGCATGTTTTTCTCCCTTCTAGATTCTTCTAAATTAATAACATTCACATTCGGCCTTATTTTTCTTGCAACTCACCAACAGTGATAAGGAGAAGAGATGTTCTCTCAAAGGCCTTTTTTCCCACTAGGCCCTAATCATAATGGGACGCGAGGCATTGTATAAGTTGAGAAACCTTCATTGTTTTTAATAGCAAATGGAAAGAATTTAAAAGAAATAAAAATCTATTCTAATCAGTATTGGAAAAAGTGAGGAAAGAAAGAGAAAAACATGCTAACAAAATGTTATTTGACAATCATGCATCAAGTTACTTAAAATCTGCATTTTTTTGTCTCAGTTATTAATAAATAGACTTACGTGTATATATATATATATATATATATATATATATATATATATATATATATATAAACAAAGTGTACATATAATGATATTGTCATAGTAGTATTTTAATAGTGAAAACTTCTAATAAATCTAAAAATTCAACTAAAGGAGTATGGCTGAATAAACTATGATACACGTTTTAATGGCTATACATTCTCCATATTTTCAAGACATTTTAAATAAATGATGTACACATTTTTTATCCTATATTAACAAACATAAATATAAATTTAAAAGAAATGCACAAAAAATATTTTAATGTCTTCTATAGTGGAACAGAATTTTCAACCTTTTATCTGATACTCAAAGCAACACTAAATGGTGCTCCATTTATGCTTTTAAAAATATATACGTGTATATATATATACAGGTACATATATGTGTATATGTGTATATATATATATATGTATATATAGGGTGGAGCAAAAATAGGTTTGCAGTCTGTATGGAAAATAGTATAATCTATATAAATAAAAATGTAAATTTTTGTTTGTTCAAAATCTTAAATCTCTGAAAGTTCTTCACTGATTGCTTTGAAATTTTGACACAACGTTGCATTCAAATATGCACATTTTTATCCAAAAATGACATAGCCTCAGCTCTTGTGTCATCTGGAATAGCTGCGACATTGCTACCAGGTGGAAGAACTGCTCATTCCACTTTGAAATTGCCATTGAACATGCAATTCATTGAAACTCCCACGTGCAACATTTCCAAAGCATCCAGAATGGGAAAAGGATTGCAGAAATGCAAATTATTGTTTGGGATGAATGCACAATAGTGCACAAAAAAATCACTTGAGGCTCTTGATCAATCATTGCAAGATTTGTGTGGAATCATCAGAACATTTGGAAACACATTCATATTGCTTGCAGGAGATTTAAGGCAAACATTACCTGTAATTCCTTGATCGATACCAGCAGATGAAATAAATGCTTGCCTGAAATACTGTACTTTGTGGCGACACGTAAAGACATTAAAATTAACTAGAAATATGCATGTCCAGCTGCAAAACAATTGATCAGCTGAGATATTCTCACATCAGTTGCTGAAAATTGGGAACGGAAAGGTGATCTGACCTAAGGACGAATTTCATTGTCTCATAACTTCTGCAGTTTAGTGACGTCAAAAGAGAATTGGTTGAAAAAGTATTTCCCAGTATTCAAACCAATTATAAGAATTATGATTGGCTGAGTGAATGAGCTATTCTTGCGGCCAAGAACAAAGACATCTATGAACTTAACAATATTATTCAGTCTAACATTCAAAGCAAGGTAGTCACATACAAGTCCGTCAACACTGTTGTGGAAGCAGATGAAGTGGTTAATTATCCAACAGAATTTTTGAATTTACTTGATCTGCCAGGGATGCCACCACATGTACTGCAATTGAAAATCAATGTGCCAATTATCATGTTGTGAAATATCAACCAGCCAAAGCTTTGCAATGGCACGCGGCTTGCAGTAAAAAAATTAATGAGCAATGTCATTGAAGCAACAATCTTGACACGACCTTTCAAAGGTGAAGATGTCCTCGTTCTTCGCAGTCCTATGATTCCAACGGATACACCATTTCTATTTAAGAGATTACAATTCCCAAGTCGATTGGCGTTTGCAATCACCATCAACAAAGCTCAGGGCCAATCTTTAGAATTGTGTGCTTTAGATCCAGACACGGATTGCTTCTTACATGGACAATTATATGTTGTGTGTTCTAGAGTCAGCAAACCAGACAATCTCTATATCTGCACAGACAATGGAACAACAAAAAATATTATATACTCACAAGCACTAGTTATTAATAAATAATAATATAAGAATAAACTCTGTATTTCACACAACACACAACTGTTTGCTTCACCCTGTCTATATGTACTTGAAATTGGCTCGCATGAACATGGCGGCTGACAAGACCGAAGAATTGTATTCTGCAAGCTGAAATCCCGGGGAGCAGCAAGTATAGTTCCAGTCTGAAGATGGCAGGCTTCAGACCCAAGAAGAAGCTGATGATTCCTAGTCTGAAGCCAGGAAATAAATAGTATCCTACTCAAGGTAGTCAGCCAACAGGTAGTGACCTGTTATTCACGGAAAGGTCAGCTTTTTGTTCTATTCATATTGCAATTGATTGGATGAGACCCACCCATATTAGGGAAGGCAGTCTGGTTCATCTATTGATTTAAATGCTAATTCTACAAATGTAGCCTCCTATAAACACACTGAATAATGTTTGACCAAATATCTAGGCATTCTGTATCTTGGTCAAGTTGACATGTAATATTAACCATCACACAAAGAATGCATTTGAAAATTGAGTAGTTTCATATTAATAGGTAAAGATAATTGACATAAAGTTATGGGCTGGCATGCTGAATGACAAGAAAGCATGGATTTTGTCACTACCTTTCCTAGAAACAAAGCAAGGTGACATGTTCTAAAATTGTGTTTTAGTCTTTGTGTGGTCACTGTCTTGTTGTTTAGAGATTTTACAACTCTCTTCAATATTCAAATTATGCCATCTAGTGAGCGTATATAGCAGTGGTTCTCAAAGTGTGCACCAGGGCACACTGGTGTGCCCTAGAAGATTTCCAGGTGCACCCTATGGTATTCCAATGAAATATGTGCCTATTGGGAACCAAAAAACCAACAAGGTTTTTGGAGTTTAGATTTTTGGGGGACAGAGGTGTGGGGAAATGGCTGTAAGCTGACAGTCTGCCCAACCCCCCACCTCACTTACCTGATTAGGTTGCAAAAGACTGTTAAGCTGTGGTGCTGGATTGTTTACACTACCCCCCATGTTCCCCGGAAAGACTGGAGGCAAGTTTCTTCTATCCTTTGTTTGGTGTAAAGTTAAGATGGTATGTATGGTGGGGTTTTCTGCACTCAACACAAGAGTAAAAAGAGAGGAATTCTTCAATGTATTGACAAGGAAATGAGAGTTTGCCTTTCAAATATATGCCCAAACATTGAAGAAATCACTAGGACACTTCAGGCTCATATTTCTCATAAAAACAAGAATGAAAATCTTAACACATTCATGCTGGGACCTGCCAAATTTACTAAATCTTAATAAGTATGTATCTATATATATAAAAAGATAACTTTTTTGTCATTTAAAAAAATTTTTTAACCCCTCCTTATTACAAATTCTAAAAAGCATAACTCAAAAAATGTAACATAAAAGTGTTTTTTAATGTCAGAATAAATTTAACTTTGTTGCATTTATTTCATTTAATTACCATAAAAGTACGCTTGGACATTATATATTTTTTAATATTTGACTTAATTATTATAACATATTTCTCAGAAATTTGTATATAGTGCTCCTACAGTTATTTGTAGGATTCTAAATGCTCCCCGACTTCAAAGAGTTTGAGAACCACTGGTGTATAAGAATGTGGTGATTCTCCATTTGGCCCTATTATTACCAGCCTCTTCTCTAGGTTGTCCCTGTTAAGTAAGCTACCAGGGCACACTGTCAAAGACTTGGAAATGGGCACAAAGGATCGCTGAGGGTCCCTTTGGAAGAGTGCTCAGCATTATCTTGTGAACTCTGTAGGGAGTACTCAGTCCACAGGGATGTTTCTAATTGTCAATGGAAGACTGAATAGAAGAAAACTGATAGTACTGTAAATGCTTCCTGTCCAGAACAATGCAGATTACTCCTGTACATGGTAATAAAGTACATTTTGTTTGATAGAGAGTATTAATCTCTATAAATTAAATTCTCATTTGAACCAACCTCTGGTTCTCTCCTTAATTAGAAATATTATGTAAAACCTTTGATTTATGTTCATTTTATAATGCATAAAATATTTATATGTGCATTGTGCCTTGATCTTCTTTGTTCAATTCACTGTACTAAGTTACCTCCTCACAGAGCTCTTTCAGTCCATGGACTACAAGTTCAGTGAAGGCAAGGGTCACATTTGTCTTGTTTACTGTTGTGTCCCCAGGGCCTGCTATCAGGAATTTAATATGGGCTCAGAAAATAGCCTCATGGTTCCCTGAATTAGTAAATGCAAATGAGTCAAAGATATTTCTGAGCAATCAAATGAGTCCTGAGGGGAAAAAGTTTTAGTGGTATTGAGAAAGCATTGAATAGCCTCATTAAATCAGAACATGCGAAGTGTTTACATGCAAAATTTATAATGAAAAAAAGCCACTACTTAAAGAGCTTTTTAAACATCTTGGCTGGGAAACCTCAAGGATTTTAGACATGAATCCTGTAGTGTTAGAAAGAGATAGACTACACACTGTTGAAACTTGAAGCAAGAACGTCTTGATAAGAAATGAAAGATTATTTTTTGTAATTCTTATACCTAGGGATTTAAAAGATACATATTTTTATGTATTCTTCATATTTAAAATTTTTTCATTTTAAAAATGACTTAAACATTTTTTTCAATTAAAAGTTTCTGGTTTCTGAAGAATATTTTGCAAGAGATCAAAGTCAAGCCCATGAAATACTGGAGCCCTTTCCACATGGTCCATTCAGACTGAGATCCCTTGCAAAGTCTGCTTAGTACTTTACATATGGCATTTTATAAAGACTGATGGAAATGGAAACTATACCTTTCCTGATAGACTTAGTTCTCTTGTTAATATTAATGTATAAATTCTTGACACATAAGCTCTTCGTAAACATTGACAAAAATAACAACTACCATTTCTTTGCTTTATAACATTGGTAAAGAAATTTATTGTTCTGTGTCTATCTGTGGTATTTGTATGTTTCAGAGACAGAAAGACAAATAAAAAGACTTTCTATAGAAGTATGTCAGCCCTGGCCTTTGTTGGCTCAGCAGTAGAGCATTGACCCAGCGTGTGGAAGTCCTGGATTTGATTCCTGGTCAGGACACACAGGAGAGGCGCCCATCCACGTCTCCACCTTTCCCCCCTATCCTTACTCTCTCTCTCTTCCCCTCCCGCAGTCAAGACTCCACTGGAGCAAAGCTGGCCCCGGGCGCTGAGGACAGTTCCATGACCTCCACCTCAGGTGCTAGAATGGCTCCTGCAGCAATGGAGCATCACCCCAAATGGGCAGAGCATCACACCCTGGTGGGCATGCTGGGTGGATCCCCGTTGGGTGCGTGTGGGAGTCTGACTGCCTCCCCGCTTCTAACTTTGGAAAAATACCAAAAGAAAAAACAAAAGAAAGAAAAGAAGTACATCGTATATCTCTCACAGAAAATATAGTCAAATTAAGAACGACAACAACAGAAGACCTTTGATAATCCAGTTGTAGAAAAATCAACATTAGCAGGCCATTAAATTTACATTAAGGTGATATGTATTGTGATCTTTTTACTAAGAACTCCTGCTATGGAACCACACACATGATATCTGTAGGAAGGCTGTTTTGCTTTGCATCAATCTATTCAGTAACCATGAAATTCTCAGCTACTTTTTTTTAGCATAACTCCCAGGTACTGCTGGGTCCTTTTTCCTTCCAATCCCAAAACATTTCTGATAAGTTAATTATCATTTTAAAGTGATGAATCTCTTCCTCCAATAAATGATACTGGGTAAATTAAATCTCTGCGAATGCCATCTAGATTTTTCTAATTAGTAATTAATGTGTTTAAAATTCTAACGAGATGGAAATGGTCAAATAGAGATAGTGTCATCTACTGTCATGGTTTCTCTGACCTATTTATAAATTCATAACCTGCAGAGGGCTGCAAGAGAGATGGCTTGCAGAAGCTTACCTTTTAAATAGAAAATCCTAAGACACTCTTTGCATCATAACAGGATGCATTACTTGCTTTAAGACTGCCCTTTAATCGCTAAACCCACCACTGAAGTGATTAGCCCACGGTCATATAATGATTAACTTATCTGACCTTCATTTTTCTCATCTATGGGAATGTGATTGAGTATGAAATAAAAAAGCACATTGCACAATCCCTGATCCAGCACCTGTACTAAATCTGGCAGAATCAACTGTTTCTTAATACTATTGATTATCAAAAGGCGTTGCTATGGCTGTATTTTTTGACTGAAATAGTTGTTTCCATCAAAACTCTTACACAAATTTCTTTAGAAGTTTTTAACTAAGTAGGAGGGATGTCCAGGAAGACAGCCAGAAGAAGGAAATAGGAAAATCAAAACAAAATGAAAAGGAACATCTTGCATCTGGATGAATTAGCTCAGCTATTCATTATTTGATTTTCTAACTTATACTGCAGTGAAATTGACAGTTGGGAGCACTGGTTAGTCTCCATAACAACAGAACTGGTGGCCTAGAAAATTGTGACAATTTTATTATTTATGGGCTGTGCATTTTTAAGCAAGGCACTTGACCACTCTGGGTTTACTTTGATCATCTGAGGGTCTTAAAGCAAATGCATATGTAGCATCTGTAAAGCTTAAACATTTCTATAGTCAATGAATCTTTGAATTCTGTGTCCTGGGTTTAATCTACTGACCTCATTTTATTTGAAGAGTTGGTCAAATAGTCCAGATTTTTGCTCTTTAAACTGTTATTTTCTCCCCAATTCTGGAACATTTGCATCCCATCCCCTTTTATCCTGTTCTTAAAGAAACACCTTGGTTGGTTTGTGAAAAAGAGACAAGTGCATCCTTAAAAAATATCTTCAAAATAAAAGTTTTTATTTGTGAAATTTTTTTATATCAACTTACCAATTGGGATAAACATAATAATCACATAGACGATAAATATTGTAACTAATATTGAAGAAAGTTCACAAAATAATTATCTCCATGGTCTCTTAACTATTTCAATTCCCTATTATTTATAAAAAAATAAATTAGAGTTCTGTGTCAGTGTGTCTCAGAGTACTTACATAAACTGAAACAGAAAATCAACAATCAAACTGCATTTTATAGATTACACTGGGGAACAATTTTTTTTTTTCATTTTCTGTTGCATGAGGTTTTAGAACTTTTTCTATATATGTCTGCATCATTGATTCCAAATCTGAAATCTGTTTTCTGGTGCATGCTCTAGTTTTTATGCAATTTTAATTGCTTTTTGTTACAGTTAATGGCATGCATTGGTTTTTAAATTGGAGTTAAAGGGCAACGACTCTTGGATTGAACATAACCACAAGGCAGTTAATGTTTTACAAGCATCACTTTTATATAATTGTGGTTGTTTTTACATGTAAAAAATTATTATCTGATAAAAACACCTTCTTATTTTGTTTTAAGATTGAATCATGGCTTCTTCGAGTAGGTATAAATGTAAGAATAGTCCTGACACCTTATGTTATATACGTGGCTGTTACACACTTCAACGCAAAGGCGCAATATTTCATCATTTGTGACATGTGCATATATTGCCTATTTTCAAGTTCCCCTTGGCGATCAAGACAAGAATTGGGCTCCTCACATTGTGTGTCATAATTGTGAGGAAATGCTTTGTGACTGGACAAAAGAAAAACGCAAAGGAATGCCTTTTGGTATTCCTATGGTTTTGCGTGAACAGTGACTGTTATTTCTGTCTGATGCATAAAAGGGCATCGGCAAGAAAAACGGCATATGATCACATATCCTAATATTCCTTCATCAATATGACCTATCCCACACTCTGAGACACTCCCGGTTCCAGTTTTCAATGGTTTTATTTTTTCTAAGGACATAGACAGTGAACATGGTGATCAAGTGTATTTTGATAAGATGCATGAGGAAATGGTTGTAGAATCTGAAGGGTCTTCTTCTGATGCCAAGTAGTCATTAACCCCTCAGCAGTTTAGCCAACCTGAATTGAATGACCTAGTAAGAGATTTGGGCCTATCAAAGAAAGCAGCTGAGTTATTAGCCTCCAAGATTCAAGAAAAGAATGTACTTCACTGGTCAACTAAAGTATCCCATTTCAGATAGCATAAGCAAATTTTTGTGAACGTTTTGTCCGAAGACAAACACTTTGTTTACTATCATGATATCAGTAGTCTCCTCAGCCAGCTAGGTGTTACCACTTACAGTCCAACAGAATGGCGGCTATTTCTTGAAAGCTCTAAACAGATCTGAAATGTGTTCTCCTACACAACGGTAATGTTTATGCAGTGGTTCCAATTGGTTATTCAACTCATCTGCGAGAAGATTATAATGACATAAAGATTGTCCTCAACTTACTGAAGTATGAGGAGCATAACTGGATCTTTTGTATGGATCTTAAAATGGTAAATTTCCTGCTGGAACAACAGAGAGGTTTCACAAAGTATCCTTGCTTTCTGTGTTTGTTGGACAGCTGAGCTCGGGAGAAACACTGGACACAGATGGAGTGGCTGAAACGTGAAGTTCTGGAAGTAGGGATGCAAAATATTGTGAATGAACCTGTAGTTAATCAAGACAGGATTATTTCTCCCCCACTTCACATCAAACTTGGCTTAATGAAGCAGTTTGTTCAGGCTTTGAATAGAGAAAGTGAATGCTTTCAACGTATTATTTCTGCTTTTCCTGCCTTGTCTTTCACGAAGATAAAAGCAGGTGTATTCAATGGACCTCAAAGTCAAACCCTCATATGTGATGAAGAATTTGCCAGGAAGATGAATGAGGAGGAGAAAGCAGCATGGCAATCTTTTGTGGCAGTTACAAAGAACTTCCTTGGCAACAAAAAAGCAGAAAACTATGAACTTCTGGTTCAAAGGGTGCTGTTTGCTTTCCATGACATTGGATGGAACATGAGTGTTAAAATTCACTTCCTGAACAGTCACCTTGATAAATTTCTTGGAAATCTTGGAGCTGTTAGTGATGAGCAGACTACTGCGGGAGCATCAAACCAGATTGTCCTCAACAAGTACTTAAACGCAAGAGCTACAAATGCAAATTTTTGCCTGAATAGAATTTAAATAAGTTTTGTGCAAATTCTATGATTAAAACATGTGTTTTAATATTTTCTATTTTGAAATTGTAGACAAATTCTGATGCAATCATATCTTTTAGTGCATTAGTGTATTTACTGCATTATATAAATTATTATATTTTCACAAAGATGATGCCCAAGAACACATTCTACTTCATTAGGTTAAACTAAATGTTGAAAATTTTACAATAAGATGAAAACCTAAAATCTTGAATTGCAAAAAACTGTAGCTTACAGAGAAAAACTAATGTCAGATTTGAGATCAGCACACTCGAATTAGGTAAGAACAAGTGTTTTTGTGGATGCAACAAAAATTTTTTTCCCCAGAGTTATCTATATTTTTGAGGTAGGCTGAATAGTAAATATCACACAAGGTAGATGAGGCTCTCTAAAACTGTTCTTCTCAAACTGAGATGTGCGGACAGCTCACCTAAGGAGCTGTTAAAAATCATGCAGAGCCTGACTCAGTAGGTCTGGGGTCTTAAAGGAGATGCTGAATTTCTAACAAGCTCCCTGGCAATGCTGATGCTACCAGTCCAGGAACCAGGTTTAGAGAGATGAAAACGTGGACCGAGTAATCACAGCCCACCTGAAAGCTCCATGAATGCATGCTATGGTGAAGTAATCAGCTGTTCTTCCCTTTGATCACAAATGGTCCTAGCATAGCTGTTTCCTTTTTCAGTTTCTTTCTCTGAAAAAAAGATACAATTTTACTTGTTTTGGCAAACAGTTGAAGTATCCAATGAAACAATATTACAAAATGTTTTCAAACAGTCTCTTAGTAGGACATTACTGTGGGGGAGGAAGAGACTGTCCTTCCTCTACCCTCAAGGTTCTTTAAGCTAGTGTAATAGACAAATAGATATGAGACCGATTAGCAAGAGAAAATGACCAAATTTAATCACATACGTATATATAGGAACCCCACATACATAAGCAGTTCAATGACAGAAAGGAAAAATGAAGTACATATGACATTCTGAGATATGAATCTTCTTGGGGACTCAGAGACATGGAAGGTCATTGCAGGATCATAAGAAGAGATGTTCAATCATTAGAAGTTTGCCCTACCCTATAGGGTCAAAAATTTTTCTGTAATCATCTCTTATTATGGACAAGATCTCTAATTCAAATTCCTCTAAGTAGTTCAAGGGTATGTATGTGCAGAAGTTTCTCATGCAGGGTCTTAGGTATCTTTAGCTCAAAACAATTCACATACCATAGAGGCAGCCCTTGGGGGGACTTGTTCTGAACCCCTATGGTACTAAATTTTATTAATTCCAAGGGTATATTCTACGTAAGGGTAGAAGAACCTTCTGGGAGTCCAGTTTGTAATTTTTTGGATGAATAAAGGGAAACAAGACAAGAATTAGTTCAAAAAGTCCTTTGATGCTTTGAAGGGCTTCAGGGGTGCACATTTGTCGTGGGTTAAGCTAGTTTACATCTGTGTACAAACTGAGGCTCAAAACTGTCCATAAGGAATCAATTGCATGAAACAAGGGAACAAACTCTTGATTAATTTTATTAGAATTCCAGATACCCATGTTGTCTCCATCTTTCCTATTAAGTAGAAAGTGAGAAAATTGATGAGGATGAATACAGAGACTAATTAATTATCTGGGCTTGGTATCTAACATTCCAGGCTGGAATCCTGGCTCCATACCTTACCAGTCATGTTTCGTGGCATCTCTGAAATTCCATTTCCTCAATTATAGAATGAGTGTTGGTATCTAATAGCACTCATCTCCTAGGGCTATTACAATAATTAAATGAGATTAAGCATATCAAATATCTTGTGTTAGGCTTTGTCATATAAGAAATGCTAAAAACAATAAACAAAACCCAACACTGTAAAACACACACATATACACACCCTAAATAAATCTCTCAAAAGGAAAGTATTCTTAGTTTCTAAGATTTTAGTACACAGACAACATATTTCAAGTGTTCTTAAGGCTAACACTATTACCTGCTACAAAATTTTCCCTTTTCCTTAAAATCTGAACATTTGATTCCTAGTTTTCACCATTCTGGCCACAGGGATGCACTGTGCTTCTTTCAAAATCTCTTTGAAAGCATGATTTGGCTGATGGGACATTTGAGCCAGATCTTAAATTAAAGAACAGCCTAGAAATCTAGTGGGTTTAGAGTAGAAAACATCTGGGGTGTAAATACAGAGAGCACTAAGTAGGAATCCTGGTTGAGCAGGTCTCAGTACCTCCTTTCTGAGTGAACTCCTGAGGTTGAAAGGAGTAGTCGGTGCAAAGACACAGCGCGGATGCCCCATAAATGTGGCCTGGGAGAAAATGATTCTGGAAATCTCCTTATTTTTGCAAAGGCCTGCATGTTGAGAATTTTACTTAGAGCTAATCCTGCTCCTCATTCCTCAGAAAAATATTGGATCCTGTGACCTAGGATTCCCAAAGATTGTTGTAGTATATAAAGAGGATTTCTGTTTACTTCCAGGGTAACCCAAGTGCCACCTGTGTCCACAACCACTGGAGTTCATTAGTATTTTTATAATATGATGCAGTCCAGACTATCATTCCCAGTTTTAGCCCTAAAGGAGAAAAAAGTAGGTGCAGGTTCCCATATTCCTGGTTTTACCTTCTTTTTTTGCACCACGCAGCGGAATAGTGCTTGGCAGCCTGTAACCTGTTCCAAGGTCCTTCCTAAAATATGTGCTTTTCTCTGTTGGCTTTTCTGCCTGGTAGATTGAACTGGATCAGTGTGTAAGACTTTTCAACATAAAAGGGTAAAACCTGAGATTTCAGAAATTGTCAAGATTATATCCTTAAAACCCTTGGAGAGAAATACATTTACAATAGCATGAGAATAGTCAATATTCAGAGATTCAATAAAAAGACAGGCTGATCAAGACGTATGATGTGGCAAATTTTCTCATTAAATCTGGGAAATAGTTTTGACATTTCCCTTGTGCTGTAACATAATGCACTTTCGGTACTGGAATGGAATCCTCTCAGGGTAAAGACATAAGACTAATACATGAACTGTCTTGCTTCATTCTTATCCTCACGCCGCAATTTTTGGTGGAGTCTAAACTGTGTAATTATAATTAAGACTTTTTTTTCTAACATTCTCATAGCAATCCCCCTGTCCGTTGCTGACTCGAGGTTACTGATACAAATTCCATGGATTTCTATCCTAAACCATGTGGTAGCTTTTTGCTGTGTGTAAAAAATATATGAAGAGATCCAAGATGGCAGCAGAGTAGGTGGAGGGCACACTCACCTCCTCCCAGGACCAAACTGGAGTTACAGGTAAAATAGAGAGTAATCAACCCGAACAACCAACTTAAAACTAGGTGTACAGAAATCTTATAACCAAAGATTCACAGAAGAAGCCACATCGCGCTTGACGGGAGGGGCAGAGACACAATACAGGCTGCCCCCACTCCCACAGGCAGTGGTGGAGATTCTAGGAGAGATCTTAGTTGCAGAAGATACCCCTGAGGAGCCTAGGATCTCAATCCCATGCAGGGTTTCCCAGCCCAGAGCACCAGAGCTGGAATACACCCCCATGTAATATCTGGCAGTGAAAACCAGCAGGGATTCCATCTGGCAGGGAGAGACAAGAGTCTGCTAGAAATGCAGGCTCCCTCTTAAGGGGCCAAACAAAATGTTATTCACAGCTATTCACCATTGGCTGCAGTGGAGGGAGGGTGGGACACACTCCACATGAGGAGAGACTGGGGTTTGTGCCTCTGGGGAGAGAGTTGAAGGGACACCCACCAGATCCCTCTCCCACGCTACAGACACCATTTTCCTGGGGTGGAGCATGCCCCACCTTATGTCATCAGCCTGGGGGGAATGCAACCGCCCCACCCAGGGGACTCCCTGCCCCCCACTCTGCGGAGTAACAGCTGACATCAAAGAAATAACAAGGATTATAAAAACATGTTATGAGTAAAGTATATGGTTGTTTAACCAATAATGCTGCACATCTAAAACTAATACAAAATAAAATTGAATATAACCTGTCATTGAAAAATAAAATTTAAGAAAATATACAGAGTTTAAGAGCATATGGCTTTTAATTGAAAAAACAATCTCTTATGGTGCCTAATTGCAATAAAATAATAAGCAGAATTATTATTGTAAAAATGTAAAACCGGAAAACAAGAGAGAGAGAGAAAATCTTTGCGATATTAACCTCGTTAAAGAGTTCTTAGACCAGACACCGGGAACACGAACCCATAGAAGGAGAAGTTGGTTATTTGGACTCTATAAAGCTGCAGGGTTTTGCTCTAAAATAAAAAAATAAATAAATAAACAAACAAATAAATAAAAATGTAAAGCATGTACATAGAAGCACTAAAAATGTGAGAAAACATTTGTAAACCGTATTACCAACAAAAGACTACAATCTAGAATATACAAAGAAATCTCAAAATTCAACAGTGCAAAACGAACGCTCCAATTAGAACATGGGCAGAAGACATGAAGAGACTTGTCACCAGCGAGGCTATACAGATGGCCAATAAGCACATGAAAAAATTTTTTTAAATTCATTTTAGAGAGGAGACACAGAGTGAGAGAGAGAGAGAGAAAGAGAGAAATGGGGGAGGAGCTGGAAGCATCAACTCCCATATGTGCCTTGACTGGACCAGTGCAGGGTTTTGAACTGGCGACCTCAGTGTTCCCAGGTCGACGCTTTATCCACTGCGCCACCACAGGTCAGGCCTAAGCACATGAAAATTTGTCAAGCTGATTAGCTACTGCAGACCTGCATGTTAACGCCCCGATGAGATAGTTCTACCCATCTGTCAGAATGCCGTCAATGGGAAATGCTGATGCAGGTGTGGGTAAGTCTGCAGAGGAGCAGGGGCAGTGACACACAGATGATGAGCATGGTGTGTTTATTCTGCACAACTGTTGGCAGTGCCTTAGAAAACTTAGCATAGGACCCTGAAATTGCACCCTTGGACATTCACACCAGAAAGGTAAGATGTGCCTAGAAAAATGCGTACACGAATGTACAGTAGCTTCATGCATAGTATCCCCAAACTGCAAACAGTCAGAACAGTTACCCATCAACAGATGAATAAAGTGGACCACATCCCCGTCATGAAACCCTACTCAGCAACGAAATGAAATAGAGTATACATAATCTGCAATAATCTGGATCAATTCCCAGAGAATTGTCCTAAGGTTTTAGAAAAACCAATCCCAAAGGTTACCGACTGTATGATTCTGTTATGTTGCATTCTTGAAATGACAAAATGATAGAAATAGAGAACAAATTTTGGTTTCCTGTGGTAACAATGGGATGGGAGTTAGAGAAAAGTATTTGTTTATAAGAAAATAACATGAGGGATCTTTCTGGTGATGGAAATCTTCTGTATCTTGACTCTGGATGTCAGTATCTTGGCTGTGATATTCAGTAGATTTTCAAGCTATTACTGTTGAGTGATGTTGGGAAATGATACACTAGATCTTTCCATTATTTTTTAAAACTGAACATGAATCTGTAATTATCTTAAAATCAAAGTTTATTTGAAAAAAAACAACTAAGGAGCTCTGACAGGAATATAACTGGTGATGCGTTAATTACCAATATTGGTTTATAGGTGCCACATGGATGTGAGCTCTTAACTGTAGGGAGAGTGCGTGTAGGCTGCATGGGAACCTTTTCTGAATATTCTGGCAACTGTTTTTCTGATTCATTTGAAAACTCTTTTTTAAAGTAAAAAATTATTAAATGTTTAAAAATTAAGTGGAGAAACTATGTAGGTAGACACATTTATTTGAGCCATTCAAAGAATGTTCTTGAAAAGAATATTTTATCATTGTTAATATACTAACATTTTTTAAAATCTGTAGAATAAATTTTTATTTGTACTAGAAATTATATGTGTGTATACATGATGTATACATATATCTAGGTGATATACAGTTATTGAAGTTTGATTAAGTCTATGATATTAGTAATAAAAAAATACTGTGTTATGTGCCAGTGTGTAAAACCTGTTATCACCTGATATCTTTGTTTTACAAGGGAAGTATATAGGCAGCTAGGCGTATATATGGCTATGCTTTTAAAAGATGGTGTGCAAGGCTGATGTTAAGGATCCCTGGGACCTCCCCAAACTCAGCTCTTATGATACTTAATTTTCAGATCGCTAAATCCAACAAGACACTGGACTTAAAGAAGAAAAATTCGCAGTAGTACTTACCCACTGACCTGTAATTTTCCCAGGAAATCAAAACTAGTGAATGCAAGAATGAGGAGAGCACATTCATGTCCTCATTTTAAAAATTAAATCTATTGGGTTGACATTGGTTAATAATTACATAGCTTTCAAGTGTTCGCGTCTGTGATACACAATCTGTATGTTGTACTGTGTGCCCAGCACCCAAAGACAAATCTCCATCAATCACTAGGTGTTTGATCCCCTGTATTCTTTACACCTACCAGCACACCTCAATTCCCAGTATGCCTGCAGAAGAAAACTTTCTTCTGTGTCTTCCTCACCCTTGTTTCCACCATCGTTTTAATACCTAATAGGTGTTTCGTAAACGTGAGTTAAAGAGAAGGAGATCATCTTCTCCCTGCAGGGCACCTCTCTTCCCTCCCGTGGTCTCACCATCTCATCATCGAGACTGTAAAACTTGGCAATTTCCGTTCACAGCTTCGAATGATTTCGAATTCTGTTTTGCATTTCAGTTTTGTCTGGATCCATATGGCAAAGTCAAAACTCCAAAACAAATCTGATCACTTCCGTCTCTTGCTAGCCATTCCCTGTGTCTTGGGAAGCGCGGTGCGCGTCTCACTGCTCAGTTCTGCCTAATTCCGGGGCCATCTGTGTCTCTGTCTTCCGACTTGGGTGGGTCTCACAGGTGTCCCTTGTTCAGAGTGAGTCTCTAAGAGACCTAGAGAGGAAGGGAATCAACCTGGAAACCCAGAGTGTGTAGTCCTAGAGGGGTGTACGTCCCCAGCACAGGGATGCTTACCGATACAGAATGATGCCCTGAGTCCCAGGCCCCCAGTCAGAGTTTGTACATTGTCACTTACTAGCTAGCATAAGTATTTACCAGATAATTAATATTTATTAAGTACTAATACCTTAATATTTATAAGTGTTTAACATGTATTGTCCTTCTATTGCACTTTATTTTTTCTATTCATGTGAGAGAAAGAAAGAAAAGTGGGGAAGCGAGAGAGATAAAGAGAAGCATCAACTCGTCGTTCCACTTAGTTGTTCGATTTAGTTATGTCTTCATTGATTACTTCTCGTATGTGTCCTGGCCAGGGGTCAAACCCATGACCTTGGTGTGCCGGGTTGGTGCTTTATCCATTGAATCACCCGGCCAGGGATGCATATATTGCCCTTTCAAAATCTCCAAATAATTCTTGGGACTAAACACTGATATTATCTCCATTTAATCTTTCATTTTGGTTCATCTATAAAAGTGTTGGGCTCTCAAACACCTCATCATTATTTTTTCATTGTCAGTGGTTAAGCTTTGTATATAATGACACACAATACATGCGTGGTAGGCTTCAGAGGGGAGTTGACATTTGAGCTGTGTCTTGACGGAATGAGATTTGAGTAGGCAGAGTATGATAGAGAGGATATTTTGGGATAAAGACCAATCTGTACACACACACACACACACACACACACACACACACACACACACACACACACCTGTAATGGAATGACTTATTCAGACAATATGGCAAAATATAAGACCAGAGAGCATGTGAGAAGCTATCTGATGAAGAGTCATTTTGGGCCTATTATGGAGTGACCTTGAATGCTAGAACTTGGGTTTCATTCTCTAGGTGACGAGGGACTGGCATGCGGAATGCCATGACAGCCTTTCTGCAGCAGGAATGATTCATTGACAAGGAATCAGATGGGGACACCAGGTAGGTCTTCCCAGATGTAATTGGTTGCGGGTGAACATGAGCCTGAAGCTCATTAATATGCTTTGCTCTCTATTAGACTTTATGTTCTGTGGCTCATTGATTCCTTGTGGATATATCCCCTGGTGATGTTTCCTTGTTACTGAGTTCATAGTGTCAAGATTTTTCTCTCTCTTAAAACTATATCATCATACTTCCTCATTGGACCGTATAGCCTTTGCCCATTCCTTTGTGAGAACTTGTGACCCTCAGTGAGTTTAGTTTCACACCTTAAGAGTTGGTGAAAAAAAGTTAAATGTGGTCAGATCTGGCTGAGATATTCAGAATGTCCATTCCTGAGAATGTCCACCATGGAGACACAGTTTCTTTGTTAGCTCATTGATCTCTTTCCTCCAGAGGGTGAAAAGTCAGATGATCTGGCAGGCAGGGAGGGAGGGAGTAATTTTTATCATTCACTGTGTTTGTTTGATGGAAGATGTCAAGGCAAAAGCATAGGTAATTATTTTTCTTTTTGAATAAATTGAAAATATTTATGTAGCGTTTATGCCTTTTGCTCTCCATAAACAGATGAAATAAGTTGGAAAATAAGTGGGTGAAGAAATTAAAACAAGTGGAAAATGAGACTTAGAATGGAATGCTGTAGTTGAGAATGACATCAATACCCACAAGGTGTAGCTTCAAAGCCTGCACACCAGTGGGTGCTGGGCTCCGACCCATTTTTAACCAACCCAGGGATCAGACAGCTCAGGGATCATGTACTTTTTCAATGTCCACTGAGAGAAGGAGGGGAAAGTAAACAAAATACATAAGCTTGCATTCGAAAGCCCACCATTCATGTTCTACTTTCTCCACTGTCCAGTGCTTCCCAGGGGGATATTATGTATTTTAATTAACACAGTCCTTCAAAAATATACTTGTAACACAACTGAGATTTCAGAGAATCTTTCCCAATCTACCCATTAGTACAACACCGAAACCCATTCCAATCACATAAATGCTATGAGTGGGGAAGTGGAAGAAGAAAGACTACAATAAGGCTGTTCAAATACACTGCTCACCAAAATCAGGGGATAGGGGAAGGCACAGATACTCCAGTACTGTCAGCCTTTTGTACAGTGCATTTTCACCAATGAAATCAAAGTTGGTTTTGCATCTCATTTGCATAATTGAACTTTTTTTGACTTGTCATTTGTTTTTCTGATGTTCTTGTTTAATAAAAAGAAGAAATGCTTCTTTTTTTTTATTCGCTTCATACTCATTTTGAAATATTTCCAAATTTGGTGAGCAGTGTACGTTGTTTCCATTACTCAGCTTACGTAATGAGGAAATAGTTCTTAAAGCAGATTTTTTCACCTCCATGATATTGGTCTGTACAGAAGCTTTCCAAGTTCACGGTCGGGGCCAACCCTGGGTCTGTTACAACATGTAACCTCGGGCCAAGTTTTTGGTGCATCACTAAGGTGGATGCAAAAGATACAGCTCAGGAAGAAAATGACATGATTTGTGATACAGTGATAATAACTATGTCCGTTTAATGTTGGGAGACTTGGCCAAAATTATTGACTTAAATTTCATTGTAATTTGTGACTTGTTAATTATAGTGTTTTTTTTTTAACTTGTCAAGGAAATATTTAATTGATTTGCTTTGAAAACAGAGCCTCGGCACAAGGTATTTCTTGGAATTGATTACAGGACAATGAGAGAAGCTGATGTCTGTGAGGATCTTGGTGTCTAATATTGGGAGTTGGGAAGGTGGCTGGGGAAATAGAACACATTAGAGACCAACTTCCCCTTTACAGTCCTGCAAAGGGCTGTCCCTACTAATGAAGCATGCAAATTGTATCCCATCTAAGGGTTGGTTAAAACACGAGAGCAAGAGATTGTTATTTCTTGCTGTCTCCGTTGAGCATTTTCAGCATCTTTGCCACGTAACCTCACACAGTTATTACCACAGGTGTGCCAGTAATTATGATGCATTAGAAACATTTACATTGCATAATGATCCTCCATGCCTTCCTCCTGTGACCTGGTGCCTGAATTCCAAGCAGTTGAGCAAAGCTGGTGGAAATACTGGCTGCCAACTGATTTTTTTTCTCTTTCCAGATGTGCCATCCTCTTAGGGCAGTGGTCAACAAACTCATTAGTCAACAGAGCCAAATATCAGTAGTACAACGATTGAAATTTCTTTTAAGAGACCAATTTTTTAAACTTAAACTATATAGGAAGGTCCATTCCTTATCGAGGTAGCGCCCACACTTGGTGTTTTGTGGAAGAGCCACACTCAAGGGGCCAAAGAGCCACATGTGGCTCGCGAGCTGCAGTTTGGTGACCAGGATCTTAAGACATCCATGTTTCAGGGATTTTCCCTCTCTGTTTTCTAAATAGTTGCACTTAATTGCATTTTTAAATCTTAAATATTAACAATTTTATATACACACCTTTCCAAACGGGATGCATGCCTCATTGTCTTCTTAAACTAAAGTTGAGGTAAGTTTACATTTATTTTCTAAATGATCTAGATCTTATTTTATTGACACTTAGACAATGATGAGATGAGTCTTCTCAGCAAGTATTAAGGATGCAAAAGCAGATTTTGCTTGTGCTAAATGATCATATATCCCTTTGTTTGTTTTTTTTAACAGGGAGAGAGAGTCAGAGAGAGGGATAGATAGAGACAGACAGAAATGGAGAGAAATGAGAAGCATCAATCATCAGTTTTTTGTTGCAACACCTTAGTTGTTCATTGATTGCTTTCTCACATGTGCCTTGACTGCGGGCCTTCAGCAGACTGAGCCACTCCTCGCTGGAGCCAGCGACCTTGGGTCCAAGCTGGTGAGCGTTTTGGTCAAGCCAGATGGGCCTGCGCTCAAGCTGGCGACCTCGGGGTCTTGAACCTGGGTCCTCCACATCCCAGTCCGACGATCCATCCACTGCGCCACCGCCCGGTCAGGCCATATATCCCTTTGTCTTATGAACTCTTGACTTGGTTTAGAAATAACCATACTAAATCTTCTACTACATTATAGGTCCATCTGCTTTTCAATGGTTTTGCTTGCTGAGATCAATATTTCATCTAGTATCATTCCTCCATTCATCCATTCATCCCCATTATAATAGGCATCACTTTTTTTTTTTTTTTTTTTTTTTTTTAGATGAGAGAAGGGGTGATAGTGAGGCAGACTTCTGCATAAAACCTGACTGGGATTCACCCAGCAACCCTGTCTGGGGACAATGCTCAAGTACCAAGCTATTTTTAGTGCTTGAGTCTGATGCACTAGGACTAACTGAGCCATTCTTAGCACCCAGGGCTGATGCTCGAAGTAACCAAGACTCTGACTGAGGGCAGAGAAAAGGGAAAGAAGCAGAATAGTCACTTTTCCTGTGTGCCCAGGTCAGGAATCTACCCAGGATGTCCATATGCCAGGCCAACAGTCTATCCACTGGGCCACTGGCCAAGGCCTCTCTTTTTCTTAAGGCATACCTACTATAATTGGAATAGCAGTGGTAACAGTCACCACCCACACTTATCTGGTGCCTAATGTATTCCAGGAACTCCATTAGATACTTAACTTCTACTGCTTCATTTTCCTTTCTTAATTGCTTATGAGGTTGCTATTATGAACCCAGATGATGAGTTATTTAAGATCAAGAGTTGAGACAGAGAGAATGTGCGATTTGGTGTGAGTACTTGGAGTGGAAATTGGTGGTAAATGCAGGCTCCTCTTTTCCTGCCTTCAGATCAGCAAGGCTTGAGGATTAATACTGTTGAGCAAAGTAGATGGGAGATATTATCCCATGGCTCTTAGAATGTCAGTGAAATTGAGGATATGGGAGGTCTGACCTCCAGAGAGGCAGGATTGAATAGGATGTGGCCTTAAGAATAAGATGATGTTAGATTTTGCTTTCTTCCTGAGAGGTCATTAAGTTGCCATAACTTAAGAGAGAACACAAATGAACACCGCTCTGGAATCCAAATGTTTCACAAGTGATAATAATGTGGTACTCACACAGAAAATGAAACAGCAAACAAGCAAGCAAACAAAATATAATATCACAACTGAAACCAATACAGTAGAATATCCATTGGAAGGAAATCCATGAAAGAACCTGTTACACAGGTAAATAAACTAAACAGATTACATCCAAACAGACTTAAATCCCACACTCACAGGAAATTCTGTGGACTTATGAAGTTTGCATCCATAACAACCTAAACTCTTGTAAACTATGGATTTTTTTCTTTTTCTTTCTTTCTTTCTTTCTTTCTTTCTTTCTTTCTTTCTTTCTTTCTTTCTTTCTCTCTTTCTTTCTCTCTTTCTTTCTTTCTTTCTTTTTTTCTTTCTTTCTTTCTTTTTCTTTTTCTTTTTCTTTTTTTTTTTTAGGATAGTCCTTATCTTTAGCTCAGTTATTTTCATGGTAATTCAGCCTCAGTGGTAAAAAGAGGGTCATGGAGGTGATGAGCAAGGAAGACAAAAGGCTTGATAAAAATACTATCCTAAGTGCTGAGGATGCCAGTAGACAACTTCAGGGATCAGAAAGAGACATCAGTTTGGAGGCAGAGAAGTTCCATCAGTGGCACGTTGTTTTGAGATGCCAGCAGTGCATCTAGGTGGTACCATTCAATGGGCACTTCGTTATTTTGTTTTTGTATCCAAGGGACAGACGGACTTGGCAGCTCAGGAAGTGCTTTGATACAGGAGGTCTGAGGAGATGAGCTGGGAGAAGGGAAGAGACGGGAACCCAGGGGAATGTAGCATCACCGCCACCAAGGGAGGTGGGGAGATGTCCAAAGGACAAACGGGGGGCTGTGGTCTGGACTACCAAGTTTCTTTGGGAAAAAAATTAACATAATTTCATTGATTTTTTTTTTCTGTGAAAATGTGGGAGGAGCCCCAATGAACTAGGTCTAGGAGAACATCAAGTTTACGGGAAATTCTGGCTGATCCTTAAATTGTCTGTTCTTTGAGAACAGTTCATTAAATCCAATTTGTGCTGCACTTAGTCCCTCTGATGTCTAACGTAGGTGATTGTTATTTTCTCTTTTTACCTTTTTCTCAGTTTCCTCCTTACTTCTGTCCAGGATTTCTCTGGTTATTCCCTACCTTGACCTTGCTGTTTCACCAGCCTCATGTAGGAATTTCCTCACAGTGAAAAATGTCCCTTTCAGCTGCCTAGCCTGTGCCATCCTCACTGACAAGTTTCCACAGGGCACAGGTGTAGACTGGACACCAAAAGGGCCATATTCGGAGTGCATCCAAGCGACTGGAAAACCCCAGGTCATTATTTTGTCAATCATACTTTTAAGCATCAGAGCCTAAAGGAAACATTTTTGCTGTTTTGTGTTATTTTTTATATGTTAATTAAGCTAATCTTCCATTGCACCATGGTTAACCCATGGAAAAGCTGTTGTCATTGAGCCTCATGTTCTTACCTTGCTCTCTAGATACAAACAAAATGCTTTGGTATAAGAGGACAAAGAGAGCTTTTAGAGAGGGAAATGCATGTTAACAAGATATACAACATGCCCACTGTCTTAGTCAGCTCGGGCTGCTGTAATGAAATGCCGTAGGCTGGATGGTTTAACAACAGACATTTAATTCATAAGTGCTGGAGCTGGGAAGTCCAAGGTTAAAATGGCAGCCGATTCTATGTGTGGGGAGAGCCCTCCTTCTGGTTTGCAGATGGCTGCCTTCCTGTGTTGTCCTTATGTGGTCATTTCTCTCTCTTCGTCTTTTTATAAAGACACAAATCTCATCATGTGGGTCCCACCCTCATGATTTCATCTAAACCTAATTTTCTCCCAAAGGGTTCACCTCCAAATGCCAGCATATTTGGAGTTGGGGTTTCAACATACAAATCTGGGAGGGAAAGCAACATTTGGCCTGTAAAATTCAGCCGGATAGAAACCCCCATTTCCTCTCCATCCCCTCGTCTCCTCTCTATCCCCTCATCTCCTCCTCCCTAGCTTATTTGGGTTCTGGTTTGTTATTGTTGTTGTTTTAAAAGCTGTCACAGCACCAGAAGCAGAATGAAGCTGCCGGCAATTGCAATTAAGTCAGGAAAAAGACACACTCACCAAGGTTAACACAAGCTGCAGCTTAATCAGGATGAAACAAACAGATAAAAACAACCAGGACCTCAAAATAAACAGCCATTTCAATCATAGTCTCTGTAGTGCCCCCCCCCCACCCATCAGTAACCTAGTAAAAACACGTATAAGCAAAAGCTAAATAAAGATGTTTCTAAATTGATATGGATGCCACTAAAATGTTCAAGCTGCAAATGTAGCATGTCATTTTAGTGTATGGGCTAATGTTGCCCCCAAAAGTTGTGATAGTATTAAAGGCAAACATTGATACAGTAGCACCGCCCTGTTCATAAGCTATAGATATAGGCATAACTTAGTATTGATCTAATTAACAAGTAAATATGTGTAAGGAGCTCAGTTGCCTTAATCTGTATTTGATGCATGTTTCCTTTCAAATTTGATTTTTAGATGTAAATTTTAGTAAATTCGATTTGGTGCTTTCTCTATAAGCTTATCAATTGTACATCTAGGTTGGTATGCATATTATAAGGCATATTACATTGAGAATGATCATTCAAATGTAATAGTACATAGAAACTTTATATTAATGGATTTTTTTTGACATGGCATTACATTGATTGTTATTACTTGTTATCATTATTTAAATAGCTTCCTATACCCTTTTGGGTGTTTTCAGTCTCTATAGGCAACTCTCCACTGTACTGTCAGTTATTGTCCTTAAACAACTGAATAAATTCCTCCAAAGTATTTTATGGTTCCCTATTTCCTACAGACTAAATTCTGAAGTCTTTAACGTAATTGCTAAAACCATCCATGTTCTGTTGCATGGTCATATGGTCATGGTTTTTTCTGATTAAATCATTTGATAGGAATCTGTTCCCACAAAGCCTAGATAGACTACCAGGTCTGAGGATGCCATCTTTGACCAAGCCTTTACAACTTGGGACAATCTTTTTCCCATCTCTGTAATCATCTATCAATTTTCTGTTCTTTCTTTAAGACTGAATTCAGATTCATTCCTTCTGTGATATCTTCCCTGATCCTCCCAGGTATACTTATTTTTTTCTTTTCACCTCCCAGTAGCACTTTGCTTATATGTTTTAAAATAGCACATGTTTTATTCCCTTGATGTAGTTTTAGTCATGCACATACATGTATAGCTCTTGACCACATCTTAAGGTAAAGGGCCAAATCTTATTCATTGCTATATTCTACCTCCACATAACATAAAATACTACTAATATCTGGTAGATTTGCATTCATTAAATTATCATTTTATCCACTCGCCTAGTTAGGCATTAATTCAATTTTTTATTCATCATCAGTCAAATAAATACTGAGTTCTTTTTTGTGGTGCCCAGTGATACTGAGGAAACAGTGAATAAAGTAACTAAGTTGGTAGTACCTGCCTTGACATCACTGATGTCCTAGTGGGGAAGATAGAATTTAACAGGTACAACGAAATATGCAATGAGTGTTAGGCAGTATTGGAACATTAGAAGAAGGAGAATGCCATAGTGTACAGGTCATAAAAGTGCTCCTTGAAAAGGTGATCTTTAACTGGAGCTTGAAAGATTAGATGATATTCACCAGTCTTAAGAAGTGATGGGAGGCAGCATAAGGGTGTGTAGATAAGCTATTCACTCTGAAGAAGAAAGGGAATGTAGAACTCCAGGAAGATGAAACAAGTCCTTAATGATTATTTTCTTAAAGTGAAAGTGGGAGAAAAGACAGAGAGAGACAGAGACTGTAATAAAAAAAGTTTTGTGGACTAAGATCTCTTAAGGAGGTAGGGACACTATTTAAATTTAGAGTCCCAAGCAACTTGACAATATATTGTGGTATTTAAAAATACTTTATTATACTCTGACCTCTCCAAAAGATGATGTCAAGAGGAGGCTAAACAGCTAGAAAGTTGTAAAAAATGAAAATAGAAAAAATAGTGCTTATTTCTAAAACATCTATGGTAAATGGCCAAGTAAGTGTATTACCACACAATAGTATCTCTGTGTACCTAATTGGTTATCTTTAATAAACTCTAAATATCTGTTTATATTTAATTTTCCATTTCAACTTCAAGACCTAAAATGTAGTTGATGTCCAACAAATAACTGTTGGTGAGAGTGAATATGGACAATTTTGAGTATCTTACAAGACATGTAGAATTTGTCACGTTGCCCACAAGATATAGAGCCATGATGGCATGACACGCGTAGCCATTTTCGATGACACACAGCCACATGGGGCTAGATCTGGGACTTCCGGTTAGGCTGTGTTTCTCCAAGTGACACACCATCGGAGTTATGCTCATTTTTTTGGTGAATTTTAACACACCAATCTCAAAAGATTGCCCATCACTGATATAGAGCCATGTGACAGTTCCCATTTTTACCTGTCACATCTTTCTGTTGTACACTTCTGCTTTATGAGCTTCAAGCTCCATATTCATTCTATAAAATCAGCCCAAAGGGCGCTAATAGGCTACAAGCATCTCCCTGCTTCAAAGTTAAATATCCACGCTTTTCCACCATTCCTTCCCAGCACGTTCTTTTCTGAACTTTCTGAAATTGAGATCTTGACTTCCTCCCCTGTCATTCAGATTTAACTTACTCTCTTAAAAGTTACATTCATGTCAGAACCAGTTATTCCTAAATGTTATACATGGTGGGGCAAAAGTCGGTCTACCATTGTTCGTATGGAAAATACCAATACCATAGTTAATATATAATAATACAAGAATAAACCCTGTGTTTCATGTACTCACAACAGTAAACCTACTTTTGCCACACCCTGTATTTGTCCTTTTTTAATCCTTTCTCTCTCTCTCTTTGCAAAGCCCCACAGGTTGCCTACTTTTGTCCACCAACCTTATTCCATGCTCTTAACAGCTATATTGGGCTACCCGACTGAGCCAAACACTCTGGGTGTCTTTTGACTAACTACTTTACAACAGGCCTGCGAGTATACAGACACCATGCTAAGGTTCCCACAGATATTCTGCATATAATGGCCTTTGCTTACTTGGGGCATGCCTGCTAGAGACCACGAGAGCTAACATGTTCACAGTACAGTAGTCACAGTTAGGAAAATACACATTGCTTCAATATGTTGTATAGCCCACAGTCCCTTTTTAAGTTTTGGGAATTTTCCCTGTAATGATTTGTGTGGGTATGCCTGGGTCCAAGCTAGGATTACACGTCATAGTTAGCGTTCATGTGTCTTTCCTCTCTTTAATTTGGAATGACTCTTTCGATCTTTCTTTACATTTATTGACCTTGAGAATTTCGAATACTGAATAGTTATTTCAAAGTATGTCCTATATTTGGGTTTGTCTAACTTCTCTTGATTATTAGACTCATATATTTGCATTACTTGAAGGCATATTATAGAGACGGTGCTGAACCATTCCCAGGGATTCATGTCATAAAGCACAGGATGCCAGTTAGTCCCGATACCAGTGAAATTAACTTTAATTATCGGAAGTATAGTTCGTTTTCTCTATAATAAAATGGCTACTGATTCTTCTGCTAAAAATGCTAAAACTATGGACATGTACCTCGCCAAGAAAAAACAAGATTTAAGAATTACAATTGGTATTTCAACATATAGTATTCTAGTTGATCTCCTCCATACCTCTTGGTTGACAGTTGAGAACTATCTACAGAGAAAGTGGGCTGGTACCTCTTCCCATAGATTTGTCCATACCCAGCAGAGACAGGTAAAAGCATAAGAGAATGGTGAGCTTTCTAGAAGACAGCATTAGAAAGAAATAAAAGGATGCATTTAAGAATAAGTTTAGGAATACTGCAATATTTAGTCTTTAGTTTTACACTGTGCATCACAATATGCCTAAAGTTTTCGCATGTCACTTTTATTTTTTTTGCTGTTGTCTCTTCTGCCCAATTTCTTTTGCCTAAGACAGATGCACACATCCATTTCTCCTGTAAATAACTAAAACTTTGCTTCCTGAAGGGACACTTCTTTGTAAAGCACCTTTAGCCTTCTTCACCTGATTCTAGTGATGTGCGGTAAGGATGAAAAGTTCTCCAAGCTTCCTTTTCGCTCAGACATCCTCTGATGCAACCCCACGCACTTGTTTCCTAAGAACCGCAGTATTCAGAGAGCCGGGACCTCCTAAGATCTCCCAAATAGCACCTGGGGGTGTCGGGGCTGGGGCTCAGCGCTCTTAATTTGGAGCTGTATGCAATTTCTCCTGCAGCTGTCTCTCTCATTTCACCTCACCTCCTCCTCTGGGTAGAAAGGATATAAATCTTTCCTCAGCAAAATGTTTTATGCAGGAACCTCAGGGCAGAACACCAGCTGAACTTCTCTAGTTATATATGCATATGGCTTAATTTTTACTACACCATCGAGGTTGAAAGGAGGGAGGCAACCAGGAGAGGCCCTGCGTGCTGCTGGCTCGGGGTGGATTTTTCATTCAATATTTATTAATTACTGCAGCCTGGGCTGCGCTACGCACTGCAGAGAGCACGATAAATAAGATGTAGGCTTATCATCACGGAACTTACAGGTTAGTAACGTTTGTGCTAAATGTTATGTTAGAGACAGAAAATACGATATAATGGTACAAGGAGGGCAAGAATGACTCGAGTGAGTGACGACTGAGGATTCGCCGAGGCGAGGCTAGTTGGCCTGGGTTTTGAAGTCTCAAGTCAGGAAGAGTAGAGAAAGGCATCACAAGCTGCTGTGGACACCGGGGTGTTCTACACGGGCTGCCCTTTAGGACCAAGCCATTCATCCTTCCTCTGCTGGGCGTGTTCTCTGTGGGCAGCTCACAGCTGGATCACTTTCTGTGACGTGCTTTCAGCCACAGGAAGATGCCACGTCCAATGTTATGTTCCCTTCGCACAATCAGACTGCATTCAAGGACGGGCCAGTTTGGGGAAAAAAGTTGTGGGTCCTTTGCCTGCATTCAGGACAGTGCAGAATGAAATCAGCTAAGGCTTCTATTTCAAAGGCTTCACAGTTCAACATCTCTCACTGCCCTGTTCTGCTCCTCTGATTCCCTTCATTTCATTCCAGAGAACATGCCCCCATAGACCCTCTGCAGTCCAAACAAGGTTCCCTGGAGAACGTTTCCTAAGACACAGCGAAAGGCAGTGTTTTGTTCCAAGTGTCAAGAAGATTCCAGAGTGTGGCTGAGCTGGCTTCCTGCTTGGATTTGGTGAGACAGGAGGAGAAGACTAAAAATGGAGCTGCAGGAGAGGAGGAGAGCCTGGGGCCCTTGCTGAGTGATTCATACCTCACCACAGACCCGGGGGGACCATGGGTGTGTCCTGGCATGGTCCATGGCAGGAGGAGAAAGGCGGGTCAAGTGACCATCCGTCATCAGGAATGCAGATTGCAATGATCCCTGTCATGTTTCCTCATCAACCACAGGAATTTTCTATGCTGAATTTTGTCTCTTATGGTTGAGGAAAAAAATTACTTTTGCAAGATGGATTGCAGTTTGTGGGAAAAAAAAAAAAAGATGAGGTCCTGGTTTCTGCTGTCAAACTTTCAAAAATTACCCAAGACTCAAACTGCAAAGGAAAAGGTCCATAGCATATGAGAGAGAAAGAAATACTGTTGGGAATTTGGAAAAAGACATGAAAATCAGGCATGGGAAGACTTTTCCATCTTATTCAGATATGTCTCACCCATCAACTCTCAGGGAAAATATCATGGAAGACTTAGTTTCTGTCAAATAAAAATCATTGTATCTTCTTTCATGACATTTTATCTGAGAGATGATGGGCAGAAAAATATTTAAATACGATGTGAAAGTTGGCGTGCTGTTTTCATATGCTATTTCCCTTCCTTCTAACTGGAGTTTGTGATAGAAGTGGCAGTCATGGTCAGCTCTATGAATTATAGTTCCAGTTCTTTGTTTGTCCAATGATGTGTATCTAAACATAGAATGATTATCTTACTCAGGTTGTGTATTTCCATAAGCATATGTGTCGTTTGCATTGCTTGAGTTGGGGAGTAGTCACTTTCCTTCTTCTTCTTTCTTCCTCCTTCCTTCTTCTTCTTCTTTTCTCCCCCTTCTTCCCCCCTCTTTCTTCTCTTTTTTTAATTGAGTGAGAGCAGGGAGGCAGAGAGACAGACTCCCACATGAACCCAGACCAGGATCCATTCGGCAAGCCCCCTATGGGGCAATGCTCTGCCCATTTGTAGCATTGCTCCCTCGTTCCCAACTGAGCTATCTTTAGTGCTTGAGGCAAGGCCATGGAGCTATCCTTAGCACTTGGGGCCAACTTGCTCCAATCAATCGAGCTATGACTGCTCGAAAGGGAGAGAGAGAGAGAGAGAGAGAAGAGGAGGGGAGAGGTAGAGAAGCAGATGGTTGCTTCTCCTGTGTGCCCTGACCAGAAATTGAACCCTGGACATCTACATGCTGGGTGGATGCTCTACTCCTGAGCCAAATGGACAGGGCATCTTCACTTTCTGAGATTTGTTTCTTTCTCAGTAGAAAAGTGGAGAAATTAATTCTTCTTGCTGTATATCTGAGGATCAAAGCTGTTAACATGACAGTTTTTAACAAAGTGTAAAACATTGTATAACTGGCGATCAGAACAGTAAAGTCCTGGACAAATCAAGCAACTCATTTCACAAAGTGTTGGATGACTGAATTTTAAAGCTTCAAGCTCTTAGTATCCTATTCAGCATCCTGAAACATAACGTTGAGAGAGGGGGGAGGGTAAGGAAGGGACTACAGCCTCTTGGAAAGGGACTTCAATGCCCATTAAAATGCATCTCACAGAGGACATAAAACAGAGGACATAAAACCAACGAGAAGCAGCAATTTACTTTTACTGCCTGGGCAGAAGTCATGCAACTATTTTTACTAACTATGGCTGTTCCCAAGTTTATTGAAGTAACTAAAATATTTATGATAGCACGGTCTGTGTGAAACACTGTCTGCCGCATGTAGAAGAGCTACCCTGCATTACAAGGTGTTTGCTGTTATTTTCTTGTCCGATGAGTGAGACCGTGAGAATGATGAGGGGCTGAGCAAAGTTCTCATACAACATCAAGAGAAGAAAAATGAGGCTCTGGCACCATGCCAGGAGGGGAAACTGCCAATTTGGCACTTTGCCTACCTCAACTTGGGGATTACTCTGTAGCACATTCAAGTATCAGCTTTTTAATTTATCATATTATTTTCCATGTGTTTTTGGTAGAAAGGGACATCTCAGCAAACACCTGACTGCTTGTCAGAGAATTACACATTTAATATTATACGCTACTCATTATTTTAATTAATGTCAGGAAGAAGTTGCTTGAAGACATTTCTTAGTCACATAAAAAAAGGATGTTAATATTGTATGAGGGGAGGAAATTATCTTTAATGTTGATGCATTGGGATGTTCAGGAATTATAATAGGAAAATTAATTTAAAAAATGAGCTGTTGGTAGGTCTGTTTAATGCTATCCATCTATTCTTATAGAAAATTGATATACAGGTGCATGGTGTAATTTTAAGAAGAACATATGCAGTTGACATGTACCATGTGTGAAAAGTCAATAGATAATAGTCTGATTGATTTATAAGTAGTGATGGATGCAAGAGAAATAAAAAATGGTGGCAATATAGCTAACATGCACATTAGTGGCTACAGCAATAGAATTTATTTTTCAGAGGAAGAAGTATCAACCATATTGTACTAGAAAGAGGTAAGAATAATGGTTAAACCCAAATGCCGAGGTCAGTATGACTTCTTCAGTATTTTAATGTTGAACCCCTTCAAAAATGACCATTAACAGATTCCTTCTTTTGAATAGTACCATGGGTTGTCATTCTAATAATATTCCAGGCTCCACTCCGTGTGCACCAACATTATCCGTGTACACTGAGACTCACACCTGTGGTCTGCTCAAACTTTTGCAGTCACGACCTCAACAAATCCTGAAGTCCCACGTGCCTTCCTAGTTCTCCCTTCCCCGCACAGTTCTTGTGCAGCCCAACGCCCGAGGCCAGCTTGTGCATCACTTATCCTAATTACTCTGCCCTTTAGAATGAACTTTTATTCTTTTAAAAATAATTATTTCAGCATTTGGAAAGAACAGCATAGAGTATACTTTTTGGTTTAAGGGATTTATAAGCAATAAAAATTTACTTTTAAAACTCGGTGCAAGGGCTGGATGAGCATTTAGCTGCTTCTTTCCTGGGCTGTGTACAGGAAGCCCGGTATCGAGGTTGCGTTTATCATTTACTGCGCATGCTCACAGATGTGTTAAATAAATACCAGCAGTCAGAGATTAAGTATCTTTTAAGGAATATCTGATATTTAGTTTTAAGACTTAAGAATCAGTGTCTTACTGCTACAACAACTTAACTTGTAAAAAATAAAGTAAAAATTAACAATATTAAAAAAAATAAAACTTAGCTTGTCATTCAAGGGCTAATGTTCTTAAAATCATTAGTTGTCAAGTTCTAGGGTAAAGATTCTTCTGGCAAGACTTCAGGTCCAGGAAGATGATTTTTATCAATTCTATAAAGAAACTAAACTTCTCAAGAGAGACTCACATTCTCAGGTTGTTTCTCATATTCCATAAGAAATATATATGGACATTGGCTACAACAAAGTCAGTCTGAAGGCCAACAAGTTGGATAACCTAGAAGAAATAAGAAACTCCTGGGATTGTACAACCTACCTAGATTGGATAACTAAAATACCAGAAATTATCTGGGAAAACATCTGCTTGTCTTCTTATAGATAAGGAGACTAATGGGCTTAATCTACTCTAAAATGTTCAGGCTGTGAAAGAAACTCTCATGGCTTTGCCCTATAGAGCTGCATTAGGAAAGAAACTGGCATAGTCAAGTCATCCATCCATCCATCCATCCATCCATCCATCCATCCATCCATCCATCCATCCATCCAGAGAGATAGACAGACAAAAACAGAAAAATCAAGCTCTTTCTATATGCGCTCTGACTGGGGATCAAGCCAACAACTTCTGAGCTTTGGGACCAATCAATATATTTTTTAAAGTTTAGATATTTAATTATCAACATTAAATAAATAGATTGGGGATTGTTAGCTCAGAAAAGAAGGTAGGCAATAGATTTCTTGGAGCTTTCCCTAAGTGCACTAATTCAGAAAAGAATATTTTTCTATTTCTTCGATCATTTTTGTATATACTCAGTTTTTCCTCTTCACATACTGTCTCATACATCTCTCTGTTAAATGCCATACACTCTCCCAGGACCTATAATTAAAATATACACTTAGGAGTGATTGAAATATATTAATAATGTGGGTGAATAAAAAAAATTTAATTTATTGAGGTGTATTTGTTACAAAAGAGCCCTAAACAGCTGCTTTGATAGCTGATTTGTCCAAATTTCTATATTTATATGCCCATGCAGACGTCTTCAAACTTTTTATAAAACCGGCCCACTTTTGCAGTGCTGGTCTACCTGGTCCCTACCGCCCACTAGTGGGCGTTCCAGCTTTCATAGTGGGCCAATCGCGGTGTCGTTTGGTTGCTCCACTACTGCCCATCATGCAAGCTGGAACGCCTACTAGTGGGAGGTATGGACCAGGTTGACCAGCACTGCAAAAGTGGGCCGTTTTTATAAAAAGTTTGAAGACGTCTGCAATATGGACTCCTTTATTGGTCTACCTGATATTGGGGTTTGCAGAGAAAGTAGAAAGGGAGTATTGAAAGGTTTGCATATTCACAGGATTTATGTTTTAAAATAATTCCTTTACCAACTCTCTGCATTGAAATTTCAATTTGGGGTTTACAAGTTCCGGAAGTCTGGTTTTACAGTTTCTATTCCATGCTAAAGATTTCTCATAGTGCTTTGGTACTGAATACATCTAAGAACTTTTCAGTTTCCAAACTCAATTGAACTCTGTGAAGAAGGCGAGAAAAGAAAATTATTATATTAAGGGAGGTGGCATAAGTGTGCTCTATATTTCCTTCAAGAGAGAAAAGGCTGTTTGTGAGGGTTATTTGATATCCAGCTTGGTGTGATGTCACATAGTGAGCAGCATGGACAAATCTAAACTTAAGTGCCTGTCTTATATCAAATTATTAAAAACCATTCATGCTTTGTTACTTCTCATTCTGAAATCATTAGTTTCTTCTTTAATGTCTATCTCTTTTATCATTTCTTAAAGATAAAGCAAGGACTCTTTTCAGAATAGCTCTGATGCCTTGATACTGGAACAGATATTAAATTAGGCTCAGAATGTGTCATTCTTTGGGACATCATAATTATCTGGCATATAAGCATGTACTTTTTTGTGTAACTGAGGAAATCTCAATGGGAATAATTAATAGAAAAATTATCCTATTTTAGTGAGAACATTTTTTTTTCATTCAGTCGAGGACATTTTTTTCCCCTCTGATTTGTAATTCTCTCTGAACAAAAGTATTTTCTAACATAATCATAATTTTTTCTTCTTATGTTTTTAACCCCAAACAACTAAGAGACAGGGGTTATATTGACTGGATTTCAGGATCTGTTATAATTAAATGCTTACCTGATGTGAATGACAATAGAAACCCTTTCTAGTGTGGCGTTCAGGAACTATTTTCAGTCCTGATCAAGTATTGCTCATTTCGACACACTTGATGCTCTGTTATTTGTTAACTGTCACGGTACTCATTTTTTCTGCAGGTGTTGCTGTTGTTGTTGCACAATAAGTATGAGGCTTCTCTTTTTCACTTGCTTGATTAAAATAATGGAAAACATACACTGAAAAAAATATTCCAATGCAGTTTGCTCATTAGCATAGCTTTCTTTCATGAACATCATCTTTCCATAGCTTCACAAAGAATATTGGTCTGTGTGTTCTCAGAGGTGATTTACAAAACTCATTAAAGAGATGGAAATTATTTGTGAAACTAAATTAAATTCAGGAGTGGTGATAAATCCTATGTATGACTTCAAATAGTACACAGATCATGTGAAGTAAAGCTCTTCAATCAATAGAGAAAAATGAGCCTGGATTTTCTAAGATAGACACAATTCCAGCTGTTTCCCAGGATGTTTTCTAAAGTTGGATTCAGAAAACATGATCATCTGACTTTCAAAAGAGAATGAATGGTTCTCTTTTCATTGGTTCTGGATTTCTACATAGATCAGGCGAACCCTGGTCTAGTCATTCTTCTCTTTGCCTCATTCAATGACTACTCTTACTTTGAAAAGAAAAGCAAACACAAAACACAACAGAGATATCTATGGGATTCATTAAGTCCTATTTACATCTCTGCCTTTTCTATCACTATAGACATTGTCGCATCCCTTGTGACAACAGTCACTTGAATTTTAAATCCCTACATTGTTATGATCTCTGGTGTCTTGAGTTGTTGCATGATTTGTCCTTGTGCTCAACACTCTTTTGCATTTCCCTTTATTACTTGGCCAACTCCTAATCATCTCACCTCTTATTCAGAGATTTCCAGGAGTCATTGAAATATATGCCAAATAGGTCTTTTCTACTTGCTATCCGTAGACCTCTCCTTGCCTTGCCTTGACCATGCCACATTATAGTGCATTTTTCTATTCCCTAATCAAACTCCTCTGCTTCACTGAAAGCCATTACCATGTTTAACTGGTAGACATTGCATTCTTACCCCAAGGATGGTGTATAGCTCAGCAACAGAAGAATCAACAATATGATTGGTTGCCTAAAAGAATGAGTGAGCAAAGGAAAAAGCCATTGAATTTAAAAGTTTAACTTAAGTGTCCTCCTTTTAAATACTTGGATAAGGTCTGTTGGGGCAGAGCCAGTCAGTTGTCCATCTCTAAGTCTTTTTTATTTTAATTCTCTACTTCCTGTTTAGGAATACAATTCTGATATTATTTAGGGTTAAAATGTGCCACTTTTTCTGTTATGGTCAAGAGACTTAAGTGTTATAATCAGAAACGTTTCATAAGATTAACATACAGTTCAAGATGATTGGTTGTGACTCCTGTGGGATCAACTCTGTGTGCCTTTACTTTTTCTGGTCAAATGGTTCCCACAGAAGGATGGCTGGTGTTAAATGACTGGAATCCCAGCATCCATCTTGAACCACATGGCGACTCTGAAAATAGAAATGGTGCACTAGAACAACATGGTGGAAAGATGGCCCCGCTTCAGTTGCTGGGATTACAGTGAAGCCAGCGAGCCAGCCCTGGACAGGCAAAGTTCAGACTCATTTTGCATGAGAAAAAACACACTTTTATTTTGCTTCAGCTAATATTACTTTTTAGTGTTCAATTTTATGCAACCAAAACTTCATCTGAACCATTATTATCGAGAATATTTATTGAAATAAACCACAGGAAAGTCACTAATGCAGTGCTATTAAACATATTATTATTACATTATGCATCTCTATATAGAGTAACAGTCAACCCACATAATGAGGGTGGAGGGTAGGTGTTCCATAGCAAAACCAAGTATATAGAGCACGTGAACTTCATCTTTGAGAAGATTCAAATGACTCTACAGCCCCAATCTTACCAAAATGTTCCTAAACTGTATTTTCAAATTTTCTATTCTAAAAAGATAGTGGACCAGTGTGATCTCTGTGGAATTACAGCAGGCATTCCTACAGATCAGGCTGCCTTGGGAGTGATGGTCAGTGAACATATGAGAGGAATGCTGGAAAAACAGGAAGGGCTGATGCTTAGACTATTGAAGCCCTGTACACCCTGGTTAATAGATTATTGCTTTAAATATGCAAAATGCATATTTCTGTGGTTAATTCCTTAAAACTCTCATTGATATGTATTTGGCTATTTGTATTAACACTTTTGTCCTTGATTTCAAAGGCTCTCTTTTCATCATAAATTGAAAGAAAATGTGCTGAAATTACCCAAGATGGTTAGATTCTGGAGGTCTGCTGTGGAACATTGTTCTATCATTAACAGTACTATTCTTGTAGGTAAAACTTATGTGATTAGATCTGAAGTTAAGTGTGCTTAACACAATTTTAAAAATATAAAAATATATACATTTTTTAATGGATTCATGCATTTTTATGTCAGATCAGTGGACCATAAAGTAAATTATTTGATCTGATTTACATGCGACTTGGACTTATGTTTTTCTTGATATATTTAAGTATAAATATATCAAGCATAAATATATCATATTCTCTTTTTTTTGGAGTATATTAAAATATGAGCATCCCAGAAATTGCCACCACAGACTCTTCCCCTATTAGCATGTTCCTCCAAAGCAGAATGGGAGTTTTTATAATATGTATATTTGAAGCAATAAGCACAATGCCCAGCTTGCTACTAAAAAAAAAATGTATATGCTAACTTCGATAGTGCGGTACTTAAAAAAATTATTTTCTTATAAATGTGTTACAACAGATTAAGCTCTAAATTGATATCTTGTTTCTGATGGTTCAGTCTTTTCCGAAGAAATCCTCATAGATTTTTTCTTCACCTCTCAAATTATCATCCTGAGTCAGTATTGATTAAGTATCTTTCTTAGCTCTGTTTCCTTGGACGCACTGTGTGAAGCAAGTTCAATCAACACAGTTCCTTCTTTTAGAGATCCTTACACCTAAGAGACGTGCCAGTAGTCAACTCCTACGGGATTTGGGCCAGCCCATGGGCGTCTCAGTTTTCATCCTAGAGAAAGGATATTTGTGAAGCTTGAAGAGGGACGATAGCAAAGATTGTCTAGGGGGAGCACTGAAGTAAATATCTCAGTGAAGAGCCAGATACTATAGTGTGCTTGTTGGCTTTGAAAATTTCAATTCCTTGTCAAACTTGGAAATTTGTGATAGAGCTTTGGAAATAGCTGAGCACACAGAGAGCATTTGCTAAAGATATGATATCCTTTGGTCTCTTCTTGAACTACTTTATCATTTATAATGTACTTGGGAAACTTGCCTTACATTAACTTTAGTTAAAACATGGATGTGGACAGAGTAAACATAGCTATAAATTGATCAGTTAAAGTTCCCTTCATAGTACTTTTTTGTACAAAGTTGAACATCATAAAAGTCTTAACAGTGAAAAACAATTTAAAGAGGATTATGACTTTAATATTGATAGTAATAATAGTATTTCCACTGTTTTCAGCATGCATTTGAGTATATATCATGTGAAACACTTTGTCCCTAGTGTATAAGTGTAATAGTCACAGTAATGCTACAACATAGTTACAGGCCTTCAAAAGGCTCTACTGCAAAAGCCCCTCTAGTATTTTTCTCTAGATATATATATATTTTCACAATAAACCCTCAATTAGAAAAAGAAGGTTGGTGATAGTGATTGATATGATGATGTCCTGAATTGGTCTTCTCTCTCTGTAGATGATTTATATCACCCCATCAAAAGTTTTTATCATTTGCTGACAACGGCATCTCAGAGGAGCAATTAAAATAAAAAATAAAAATTTATCATACATTTAATAGAATCACGTCTCACAGTAGTGAACCATGAACATTCAATATTAATACTTAAAGTTTTTACAAGCCCACTTAGAGTAAAAAATAACTGAACTACAGATAGCAGTCATTAAGTTTTTAAGCACTTGTTTAAACAATTATTTCATCCTGCAGTTCCTTGCAACAAATTGGCTCCTTGTATCCCTCCATTTCCAGGTTACTGGAATCTTGAGGTTGGTATCATTTCTTGTGTTTTCCTCACGTCTGTGTAGGACTCAAAAAACGTTTGCAATAATAGTATTTTCCTATTTCTTTATCCATTAATATAATAGTGTATATGTGTGTGTGTGTGTGTGTGTGTGTGTGTGTGTGTGTTACAGAGACAGAGAGAGAGCCAGAGAGAGGGATAGATAGGGACAGACAGACAGGAATGGAGAGAGATGAGAAGCATCAATCATCAGTTTTTTCTTGCGACACCTTAGTTGTTCATTGATTGCTTTCTCACATGTGCCTTGACCGCGGGCCTTCAGCAGACCGAGGAACCCCTTGCTCGAGGCAGCGATCTTGGACTCAAGCTGGTGAGCTTTTGCTCAAACCAGATGAGCCCATGCTCAAGCTGGTGACCTCGGGGTCTCGAACCTGGGTCCTCTGCATCCCAGTCTGACGCTCTATCCACTGCGCCACCACCTGGTCAGGCAATAGCGTATTTTTTATTGGAAAACAACCTCTCTTGGAAGGATAAATTGATGGAAAACAATGCAGCTTACACAAATAAGAATAAAAACTGCTAAATTATAAAGATGTAAGGTTGTTTCAGCCAGTGTAGTATGATATTTACTGGTTAAAAATAAATATCCTAAGCATGATACCATGATATATGGGTGTTGTACACAGAATTCATTCAAAAATACATGCTGGATTCTGGAAGGTAATGAATGTATTACTAAACTCTAAAATAAAAATAATACTCTGTATTGAGTGATGAATATCAAATACTTTAACAGTTCTTTAGAGATATTATTTTATTTAAGGTTTTTACAAGCCAAGTATTTTTAAGCACATTTATTACTTACATTAATATTTCTAAATTTCATTGTATTTTTATATTCTTTAAAAACTGCTCCTTTATAAGATTGTTATAAAGATCTTACTAAGGACAAACTAAAAGCACGTGGGTGGTGACCACATTGGACAGGTGATATTGATTTTTCCTTATATAATGTATGCACATATTACATTTTACACCAAGGTTGTGTTGCGTGAAATAGAGTATATTTTTGCATTGTTACTCCACACACAGCTTACTTAAGACCCTAGATGTCTAATCTAAAGATAGTGCAATGAAAATTGTTTTATATAAATTTGGTATGGCTCCATTAGGGGGGTTGGGGGAAAGTGGAGGAGGGTAGAGGGGGACAGATGGTGATGGAGGGAAAGTTGACTTGGGGTGGTGAGCACACATGCAATGTACAGATGATGTACTGCAGAGTTGTGTACCTGTAACCTGCATAATTTTATTAACCAATGTCACCCTGAGAAATTCAATAAAAAATTTAGAAACAATTTTAAAGAAGAAATAAACAAAGAAATTTATGTTGAAGTGTTCAAATCCAAATACGTTGCTTGCCACTGAACAGATATCCAATAATTAAAACAAATCCAACTGTGATATAAAAAGAACTTGTATAAATGAAACCATTTTATTGGATTGCTGTCTCAAAAGTTTTAAACTGGGGAACAAGTTTTAAAATTCAGGCAAATATTTTTAACCATTTGGGAGAGCTTCAATTTATCATAGATTTATCATAGATTGACTACAAATCTGACTATAACCTTTTTTTCTTTCCCTGTATTGATGGCCCACAGAAGGTGCCTTTGCTTCTCCCATGAACAGGTCGCATGCATTTCCCATCCCTTGAATCTGTGCTGGCTTTGTGGTTGGTTCTGTACAACAGAATGCGTCAAGTGCAACATTAAGGCACATGCTATCATTTTTTCCCTTGGACCTGACTCTTGCCATGTAAATAAGCTGACGCTAGACTGTGGGATGACTAGAGACAGAAGCCCAATCACCTGTATTACACTGCTCTCCAATCAAGAGGCATGCAAGTGATGTCATTCTGGATCAGTGACTCCCCAGCTGACCTGCCAGTAAACGCTGACACATGACTGGACCTGGTCCAAATCAACTGTGGTGACCCATCAACTGGTGAGAAATAACAAGACTACTCTTTAGGGCAACAATTTTCGGAAGTGATGTTTGTTTTTTAGCAAGAGCTGAAAAACAGTATTTATAAAAGAAAAGACTTTAACTCACTGAGAAGATAACAGAGGCTGACTGACAAAGAAGTATGGTCATAAATGAAACACGCCATTTCCAACAATTGCTTTTTATGGTGTTACTAAAAGTGTTCAGTAGTTAACCATTGTTCTTCTCATGCCACGAAGGAAAGAAGCCACAGATGGAAGCTTAGCCTGAGTTCCCGTTCACCTGAGACCTGTGACACTAGCTAAAAAAGGCAAGGATCCTAATCTTAACCCACACATGATCTGGCTCCTGGCTATAAATATGACAGAAAGTAACAAACAGAGGCCTTGCTACCTGGTTCCATTGGAGGATGACAAGCAGCTGCCTTTCTAAATGTTGGGCTCTCTCTCAGTGTTTAGTGATTTAACTGGCAGTCTATTGAGACAGAGGGGACTTTGAGAATGACCTTAAACATCGGGGTAATGTGTTGAATTCCATGGGGTGCTGTCCATAGGACAGTGAGGAAAAGCATCACGGTGATGGACTGTCATTTATCGATATATAAGTGTGGAAACAAAAGTGGGAAGTTTCAAAGGAAGGTATTTATCATGAGATATTGTTCTACGAAGCTTGCTTTATTTTGGTTATGTCAAGTGATTGATGTGCAAGAGGCATAATGACTTTCTTGCGAAGATCTTAGCCCTGCACAGTGTCAACTGCTCATTGTACCATTAGTAAACAGCTGTACTCTGATTGAATTCTGAACAAGAGACAGTCAAGTTTCTGTTAATCAGAAATAGGCAGGCCCTGGCCAGTGGCCAGTGGATAGAGTGTCAGCCTGGCATATGGACATCCCGAGTTTGATTCCCAGTCAGGAAACACAGGAGAAGCGACCATCTGCTTCTCTACCTCTCCCTCTACTTCTTCTCTCTCTCTTCCCCTCCCACAGCCAGTGGCTTAGTTGGTTTGAATGTGGCCCTGGGTACTGAGGATAGCTCGGGTGGAGCACATCAGCCTCAAGTGCTAAAAATAGCTCGGTACTCGAGCATTGGTCCCAGATGGGGTTGCCTGGTGGGATTCTGGTCATGGTGCATGTGGGAGTCTGCCTCACAGTCTCTCTTCCTCTTACCTAAAAAAAAAAAAATTAAAGAAAAAGGAAGAGAAAGAAATAGGCAAGCCAAAATTGAAAAGCAAAGTCAAAAAGAATGACAAAACTGCTTGACAAACTTTTAAATGTCTAGAGAAAGAACCAAATTGCATTAAATACAACTTATCATTGAAGAAAAGGCAAAAAAAAATGCATGGCAATAATTGAAAAATCATACTCTTTGCTTTGCAACTGTTTTCAATAATTGACTTTTATTGTTATCTCTTTTGAGAAAGATAATTAATCTTGGGAAATGGTTAATGGCTTTAAAATGAATTTTTCTTTGAAAAACTGAATAACAGATTTCATATTTTTTACAAAGCTAGTCTGAGCTTGGACCTTAATCAAACTGAATTTCCTTGAGTTGCTGACTTTTAAAGAAAAAAAGAAAACTTCTCTGACATTAGGTTGAGTTGCAGAGATCAGACTTTGACAAACATTTCTCTAATTTAAAAAATGTAATTAACACATTTTATGAGCACCTACTGAGTGCCTGGCACTGTTTTAGGCACTGTAGAATTCAATAAAATTGTTACCTAGTAGAATTTAATTTTATTTCTCCCCAAATTTAGCCAAATTGATTGGGAAACACCGAATAAGTCCCACTTAATAAGACTATACTCACTGCAGTCACAGGTGCCAATATTGTCTGTACTCTTGGCTATATTTCAGGGGTATAACAAAAGGGCTTAATGAAAAAAATGGATCATGAAGTTAAGATATATACACAGTGGTGGTTTATGGCTTCAACATTTCCTAGCTGTGTGTTTTTTGAGAAGACACAATCTTTTTGATCATCTTTTCTTCATTATGAAAGTAGAGATTATTCATCTTTTGTTATAAAATGATTAAAAGAATTAGGGTTACTTAATATACTGTATACAAGGTGACTAGGAGTTAGACTACTTATAATACTTGCTCAAAAAATTGAAGTTATCGTCTTAAGGAAGAAGGTTATTGGGTTTTGTGTGTGTGTGTCTTGGGTTTTTTTCATTTTTTCCTTCCTTTGGGAAATGCAGCGTATGACTTGGTAGGTCATGGAAGTCTGTGAGACTCCTTCCATGGTGTTTAACCATATAGAATGAAAAAGTTGTGGTTATAGAAAGAGCAATGACTGGTGAAGAAAACAACTTTCAAGAGGAAGAAATGGTCTCTGTGGCTTTCACTCAGTCATTGGGTGTCTTGGCTTTCATCCTTATTGTGAAGCATGGAGGCTATTCTTGGTGATGTCAGTAAGCACTTGATTCAGGCAGTAAGCACTTGATTCAGGCACAAAATTTAAAGGGACACAAAAACACTCACCATTCAAGGAAATAAGATTTTAATGGACTGTATTTTTACAATGAAACTCCATGATTAACACAATATCAATTTTTTAATAAGACAGGATCAGTTTTAGTGAATGCTCCTACTACTTCAGGCCATGTTCACACCAAATAGTGTGCTTTAGTGTACAGCTTAATGAATATTCATGAACTTAAGCACAGTCTCACCCACCAGCACTCAGTTCAAGACACAGAACAAAACCAGTATGTACAGAGCCTCCTCCAGGTCTTCCTATCACTAACCCCCTTTCCTCACCAAAATCATCCTGCCTTTTGACAACAGAAAGCAGGTTCACCTGTCATAGTAATTTATAGAGTTAGAATCAGAGAGCCTGTGCTGTCTTTGCCTAGCCCCCCTTGTTTAACATTACATTTGTGAAATGTATAGAAGGTGCGTTCTTATTCCTGTATACTGTTCCACTGGGTAAATATAACACCTTTGATTCATTTCACTGTTGATGGGCATTTGAGCAGTTTCTATAAATAATAAAAATAATTCCGATTTTCCTTTCTGAGCAGAGAAAAACCCAGGTCTTAACTATCGTGTTTCTTCCCTTGATGTCTACTTCACCACTCACACAAAACCCTTCATTTCTGACACCTGTGGTCAAATGCATGACACTCTTTCCCCACACTGAATGCTTCTCTGCTTCTCCAGCTGGGTGTCCACAGCTTAACTCAGTTCTGACACTATCTACCTGGAGTAGCATCAGTTCCCACAGGTCAAGGACTAAGTCCCACGTGGTCCCATGTGACTGCCCCCTGACCCTCCCCCCACATCAGGTGCCGGGGGCAAGCCCAGATTAGCAGCTTTGCTTCTGACCCACCAAGGATAGATTAGAGTTTTAATTTGCTAGAGTGGCTCACAGAATCCAGGGAAACACTTTTACCAGTTTTATAGGATGTGATAATGGATACAGATGAACAGATACATTGGGTGACATCTGGGAGGACCTCCGGAGCAGGAGCCACTGTCGTGGTGGAGTTGAGTGTGTCACCCCCATGGTGTGGATGTATTTGCTAGCACGGAAGGTCCCTAACTCCTGTAATTTGGGGATTTTTATGGAGGCTTTATTACGTAGGCATGATGGATTGTGAATTCCATTTTCAGCTTCTCTTCCTTCTCAAGAGAATGGGGACGGGGCTAAAAACTCCAAGCTTCTAATCATGGCTTGATCTTGCCAATGACCAGCCTTCCTCTAGGACCCCACCAGTTAGCCTCAATAGAGCAAAAGGCACTCCTATCACTCAAGGATTTCAAGAGCCTTGCGTCAGAAACTGGGGACAGAGCCAAATATATCTTTTCTATGTTTTTATGCTGTAGCAACTTTAAAAAGGGGGATTATGGAATTAATAATAAAACAGCTAATGAGCAAACAAAAGCAAATGAAACCACGCAAACAAAACCAAACAATGGTTAAGGGCATTTGCTTTCTTTTCTTTGTTCCTTTTTTGGGGGGGGATAATAACACTTCAAATATCGCTGTCACTCGCACATTCTATATTGTGCAGGTGGGGTTCTTCACAATAACACTCTCCCTCACTTGCCAACCAAGATGAGTTCATGACTCAAATTCAAACTATCTCTATAAATTCTGATGACCTAGTGACATACAGCAAATGTTAGTACTCCAAAGAGATTGTGCAAAAATAACTGCTCTTAATATTTTTCAATATTCCCTGAGTCTTTGCCTCCCACATATCCAGGAGTTCAGCTTCACATTTGATCCTGTGAGCTCCTCAGTGTTCTTTCAATCAATGGTTTAAAACAATTAAGCTAGCCAAATTATGTTTCTGTTGCTTGTGCCCAACGAATCTTCATAGAGAGAAGTTAGAGCACATCACATGGGGAGAAAGAGACAGCCAATCCGGATAAATATACAAGGCACAAGACATAAGACTGTTACTTGTGTGCAGGAAGAGTTTAAACATTTTGCTTATAATTGTGACACTACAAAGTAAAAGGATTTTAAAAACCTAATAAAGATTCATCCTTTAAATGGAATTGTAAGCATCATGGCTGATGTTCTGTCTCCGTAGGTTTTGGAAAGTGATGACTGTGATTTTTGTAAATGTCTACTCAGGTGTTTTTAAATACATTTGTAACTGCATTTTTATAAGAGTCAGTGGGGTGAGAGCCATATATGAATGAGCAAGTCAATGTGTATTCTGCAACTGTCCTCTTCATAGGGACTGTCATATCTAATATTCAAGGCAGGCCACTGTGTGACTTTCCCAGGTTGGGACCCTGTATGAGGCATGATTGGTCATAACTTTAAAGAAAGCATGAGGTATGAAATGTTTGTTGGTAGCAGCACAGAATACAACCTGTCATATTTAGTTTCCAGTTCCTGAAAGCTTGGAAAAATTCTTGAGGCTTTAAGAGGCACACTATCTCATTATGGGATGTTGCAGAAATGGTTGTCAATCCAGTGAGACTGAAAGCCAGCTGTGTCTTTAGGATACCAGAGAAACTCACTATAATATTATTTTGAAAGGTAAATGTCCTTGTATTATTTTCTGCCTTTAAGCTTTTTAAAACTTTTTATTGAATATTTTAGGGTGACATTGGATAAATTTATATAGGTTTCAGGTATACAAATCTATAATACACCATCTGTATATTGTGTTGTGTGTTCACCACCCCAAATCAAATCTTGTTCCATTTATATCCCCATCCGTACCCCCTCTGCCCTCTTCAATGTCCACCCACCCTCTTTCTCTCTCATAATCACCATACTGTTTTCTGTTTTATGAGTTTTTGTTTGTTTGAGCATGTAGACAGTTCATATGGCCATAGTGGCTGAAACTCTCCCTCTGATAGGATATCTTTTGAGAGGTTGTCAACCACCAGAACACATGAAAATCAATAGGATTGTCATATGGATCTATCTCACCTCAATCTCATGCTTTGTGTGAAGAAGAAAAGGCCAGTTGATATAAAGCATGTGTGCCAACATGATATTTTGATATAAGTAGTTGTACATTGAAAGTTAGATCTTCTGTAGTCAAATTGAGAATGATTTTTACATGTCAAAGTGAAATAAATGGGCTGTGGTATGTGGTTCCTCAACTTAAAATAGGTTGGATAATCTTAAGGCATCATCAGCCTTCTGAAATAATTTCCAAGCTAGTCTTTGCCTATAAGGGAAGTTTAGGATACCGGGTGATTTCTAATATCACTCAATTTTTGTTCTGCACATGAATAATGAACAAGATCTCCTTGAAAGTTAATTTAGACTTTGTAGACTTAGAATAACTTGATTTCCTCAGATACTTAAATTGTAGGCCAAACTACCTGAGGAACCTTCTATGATTCTTTGTTAATAAACTTAGTATTTCAATTGAGTTTGAGTCCAGTTTCGATCAGAAATATGAGGTCTGAGTTCAAATATGAGTTCAATAGCTGTGTAACCTTGGGCAAGTTAGTCATTATCTCTAATCATGTCTTCTTATTTCACACTGAGGAAAAGAACAATATCTAACCCATAGAGTAGACATGGGGATTAAATGAGATAATACATGAAAAACTACTGGAGAATGTATGAAGCTCTACCTGCTTTTGAGCTATCCTTCCTCCAGCCTTAAAACCTTGGCATATACTGTTCCCTCAATCTAGACTGCCTTCAGTCCCTCTCTTCTTTTCAGCTAGAAAACCTCTAGTTATCCACATGCTTCTTAAATGCCCTAAGCTTCCGGACTAACTCTGGTTGTCATCCCACATGATCAGAAATTCCTTGAAAGTATTTCTTATAGGCACTGATTACACAATCATATAAAACGTATTGCATTCTGTCCTTGCTGCTACAAACTCTTAGAAGATAGGACCTTTTGTTCAATGTTAGAATCTAGGATAGAAGTCAACATTTGATACGTAGTGAAGGTATGTAGTCTCTTGTACAAGCACTGCTATCTCCCAAAGGCCAGCATCTCCTTTATTAGTCCGACTTTTTATGGACAGGCGAGAGCAGTGTTGTTGGTAAGCAAAGGATTTAGAACACCTGAGTAACCACTGGGTGGGAGCAGTATGGCTAAACCATGGGTAGCTCTCCAAACTTAGCCCCTTGGATCCTCTGCTTTAACTCTGGAGTGTCACATGGAAATTTTCCTGCTACTTTTGGGATTGTGGTCAAGAAATCCACATTTTTTCCCCCAGTACAAGTATTTATCGTGATTAAAACAGTCCAAGTCACACATTATTGAGTCTTAATCAAAGCTGCATTTTGGAACTCCAGCCATATAAATTAATGATTGCCATCCACAATCATTTTGTCACATTCTATATATGATACAGGTGAAAGGTTAAAAAATGCTTTTTTCATATATACATATATATCAGAAGGGATATTAATTATAATCCATCAAATAATCATACAATCAATGCATGTATTTCTGTTTTCAAAAAGGTGAAAAAGCATCTAAATAGATGTTTCTAATATACGATTATGTTGATGATATTAACAGCTTATAGAGTTACTGGTCTAATGCTATTCCCTGGAGTGCAACATGCTAGGCCTACCTGATTCCAGGTCCCTTACCAATTCCCCAATGTCCACCAGTGTTGGTCTAAGTGAGATTCCTGTATATTCGCCATGCTGCTCGCTGCACAGAATGGGCCCCTGAGCGAGAGGGGACCTCATGTTTCCCCCGCCCATGATTATGGAATTGTTCTGCTAGCGCAGCACCCGCTAATTAACTACTCAGTCAATACTGGGAAATGAATACCTTCGGTCAATTGGACCAACAAATTAGGCAGAATCTCTGTTTTCCTGGCATTGACTATCGGGGAACACGCTTGTATTTTTATCATTTCTATTGCAATTATTTTTAAAAGGAAAAATCAAGTGTCTGTAAGAGTGCATGGAGGGACCTGAGCAGGTCTGAGATAGAAGGACAGATATTGTTTTGATGATCAGACATTTAAGATGAGGTGCCTAGTGGGCATTGGAGAAACTTTTTTCTCCCCTTCCCCTTTCATAAAAGGTAGTGATGCAGGATGGGAAGGAAATGACCGCAGTAGCCGGTGACAATGGAATGTCACAAGAGTCACAGTCTCAGGTGTAATCAGGCACTGTTTTCAAGCCTCAGTGTTCTCATCCGCAAACTGGGGCCAATGGTGATTGCTTGCAGATCTGAAAAGCTCGTCAGAAACCAATGCAGAACTCAGTATTAAAAACGTAGGTGGATTTTAATGCCGCATATAAAATGCTAGACAGTCACATTACCTAATGGCATGTGCACATGCTCAAGTTGTATAGGGAGAGAACAGTGTGTTGTGCACCGCGCAGATCCAGAAAGCCGCCGGGTGACGCCCGTGCTGGAGTTATGTGCAAACAAATGTACGTTTTTCCCTGTGAGGGGCTTTGATGAGAGGAATCTTACCATTTGTTCCACGACTTACAATCTGATACTATAACGAGACTTCAAGCAGGGTTTATTTCAGACCCAATTTGAGCTATTGAGTACATACCAATAAGAATGCCAGCATTCATTATGTGTGGAGAGACAGATGGTCAGGGCTGAGACAGCCAATTAACGTAAAATGTGTTCTCTGGCAGTGCTGACCACAAAGGAAGAATTTTTTTGAAGCACCATGTTCTTAAAGTTTGTTCTATTTTCAGACTAAGTTACCTTTATAAAGTACTTAAGGCATCTGTAGGTAAATGTATACCTATTTTTATGATATTAATAGAAAACTAATGCTTTTGAATTAGTGGGTTTTTTTATTTTAAAGACCATGAAATATGATACTCATTTGAAATAGTCTGATGTTTCATTAATCACAGTTTTCATCTGGTGGAAAAGTGTAAGAAAACTGCTTTTCCCAAGATTGCTCAATGAGGTCATTTCCTGCCTTCCTAAAATAGCCTTTCATTAAAACTGTACAGGTGTCGTGGGCTGTAAGAATTGTTCTGGGGTATTTTGTTTTTGTTGTTGTTTTGTTGTTCTTTTTTTTTGTCAAAAATAAAAAAATATATACCCTTTATTGACAATACTTCATTTTTTAGGTCCTGGATGTTTGATCAAATGTGGAAAACATTTTTATAGCTGAAAATGTTCTGAGATCTTTGCAAAATGTCCTATTTGTTTCAAGAGCTATGCATGGTTAGGGTCACACAGGGAGTGTCGCCCTATCCGCTGACCTAGGTCGTCACCTGTGGAAAGGAATACATGTTGATCAGAAATGGTCAGCGATGGATAGGAATAAAGGCTGGAGCAGTATCTTGGTATGACGCATTTCACATTAGACCTCAGAAGCTAAGGTTGCAAGATTAAATATCTTCTGAACCGAAGTGAGGTGACGAATATATTTTATTGGGTTGTAGAAAGAAAAGGTTAGAACTTCTTTTTATGTTTATCATCACTTGAGATGTTTCATTTTCTGCTTGTTTTATAACATATGGAATCTATTAGTTAGAAGTCCTTCTCTATTATTTACAAGTAGATAAGCATAAATTTATGCTACACGCCATCATATTTTACTAATGAGGACCTGATGAAAAAGTTTAGAAATCATGAGTGTAGGGTCGGCCCAGTGTGTGGTTGTCCCAGGTTCGATTTCTAGCCAGGGCACACAGGAGAAGCACTCATCTGCTTCTCCACCCCTCCCCCTCTCCTTTCTCTCTATCTCTCTCTTCTCCTCCCCCAGCCAAGGCTCCATTGGAGCAAACTTGGCCCGGGCACTGAGGGTGGCTCCATGGCCCCCTCCTCAGGTGCTAGAATGGCTCTGGCTGCAATGGAGCAATGGCCCAGATGGGCAGAGCATTGCTTCCTGGTGGGCTTGCCAGGTGGATCCCAGTCAGGTGCACATGAGAGTAGATCTCTCTGCTTCCCTACTTCTCATTCCAGAAAAATACAAAAAAAAAAAAAGAAAATGAAATCACGCATTTAGGCAATAGTGAGTCAATTGAGCATATGGTATCTGAGGTTTTACTTTTAGAAAATAAAGAACAAAGAGAGAAGACCAAAGAAGGAAGCAAAATAAGTAGAGGAAGAAAGAATATATGTGAATGACATAAATATAGGCACATAGACTGGTAACAATGATCATGTCTTTGGAAATAGCCATTTCTGTGTGTTTTCAGCACATGAATGTCATGGACTTTAAACCAAGTTTCTCTCTAAAGTACGATCATGTTGACTTGATTTTATGACTAAAGGTGACGTGCGCACTTGTGAAAGGTCATGTATGCCTCAGGTGTCACGTTGCTTTGTGATCTATTGTATGTTGTGTTTCTGTTCATTTCTGTAATTGTTAACGTCCAATACTGGGTTATCAAGTATCAGAAAAACACAGTAATGCCACGTTGAAACTTCTAATAAGTGGCATCAAATTATTATAGAAATAAAGGTAGAGGTGTTGGTGGTAAGTATAGTTATTAATTCAAAGTGCTGAGAATCATGTTACCTGTGTCTATGGGGAAAAATGGCTCAGCTGAAAGACTGATGGTGAAGAAGAAAGAGCAATTTGAGGAAAATATAGAAAATGATATGTATGTCTAAGGTATGGAAAAAATATTTCTGGGGGATGAAGATTTTTTTTCTCTAAATTGTCAGATTTCAAAAATTATCCATGTGTACATATATATAAACAGCATTAAAAAGCTGGAGGCATTCAGGACATATACTTGCCAAGGAAATAAAAATATCATAGCCAGACATAAGTTTTAATTTAAATCAGGAGCTGTCTTACCCCAGTGCCTATGCTAACACGTTGTTAGGTGTGGAAAAGCTCCTTAGCCTCTCTGAGCTTAAGCTCCTGTACCCAGTAAGTGGGAAATATAACGCTCAGGTAAGAATATTATAAAGGACTCGTGTGAAGTTCCTAGCTGTGGGTGTGTGGGAAACCTTCAATAAGTTGGAAGCTATTAGTGAAAAAATGTCTTCTAATCAATAATCATACTAATCAATCACCATAATAAAATATTTGGCAAAGGAATATTTCACCCTACCTGGCACTTAGTAAGGCATGCCATGGTAGTCTTTTTGCCTCCTTTTTACTTATTTTATTAATTCAAGTCAGAAATATAGAAAACACTGTTTCATAAGGGAAAATATTAATGATTAAACATTTGCTTAATATCACATAATAAATGTTTCCCATTCACTTAATATGTTTTTTTAAAATTATTCTATTCCTACTATAGAAACAATCGTGTTTTATAGTAGCATATTTTATTAGGAAGGAAGTATTGATTGATATGATCTTTTTCTTATTTTTATTAGGATGGGTTTTAGAAAGGTATACTAAAACTGTATTTAAACAAAGACAAAAATATATACACACTGGAAATATAGTCAAGCTCCTACTCATGGTTATAGCTGAGCAAGAATGTGCAGAAACACAGTGAATAGAAAAACAGACTTCTCAATCATCAGGAGATTTCATGACGGTACCTAATCTGAGAAAAACAAGTAATACATAGTATTGTTGAAAGTGTGCAGAACAAGATACAGGATGCATCCTGGTGATAGTTATATGAAGGTGTCTGATGGTTAGTCTGGACAGATAATCTAGTCAGAGCTGCTGGTGAATTATTCCTGGTCTAATGGACATCAGCCAAATCTTTAAAATTCCCCTGACCTAATTATTTCATAATTCATTTTCTCATGATATTATTTTGAATTATCTGGAATAAAAATATTTCCTTTTCATCTAATTATTTTTGGAATAAGGAAGGTAATATATTTCCTGGCACTGCTTCTACATATCCTATGTAGGAATTTGTACGTGAGCTTTTGTATATGTGTATGTCTCTCTTCTGCAAAGAATATGGATGTAGCAAAGGGTCACTCTAGGCATGCAAGAGGGGATGGGGACATGCAATATCAAGCAGAATGACTTTCTCTAGGAAAAGGATACTTCACTTTTGTTGAAGAGTTTCAAGTCGTGTTAACTGTGTGTGTGTAGGGGGGGTTATTAAGCAGAGTTAACATTAATTTTTTCAATACCCTGGTGCTTAAAAGGTCCTATGTAGAAAAAAGTTATTTATGTGTTTCAGAGTATTCTAATTGAAAGATGAGTTGAGTCAATTCTAAGGTTAATTCAGATTCTGGATGAGAAAGCGTTGGTAGAAAAGCATGTCTGCCATGGGGCAGAGTCACAAACGTGGTTATAGAATACAGGTAAAACTTGTCTGTGGCTGGCGTGTCCCTTAACGAGGAAGCAGCTAAGTGGCACCCCTCTTATCCACATTGATAGTCCCGATACCTCCCTCCTCCAGTTCCGTTTTTACCTCTTTCAATGCAAGACAACAGTAATCACCAGAGAATACGGGCCCAATCATTGAGGTATCTGCTTTCTTGTCATAAGAGGAGCTATTCATGATGTTGAGACAGTATTCTGATGAGAAGCAGGCAGGTGGTCTTGAAACCTCAGAACTGAGATGGGAGGTCATGGACGAAGTTACCTTCTGCAAAGGGAGAGACAATGAGCAAGCCCACCCAAGGCTGATAGGCAGGGATCAGAAAACAAGAACAAACTCAGATCATTTCTAGGAAGAAGAACAATTTAAAGCAGCACATAGCCAAGGCATAGATGTTTTTGAAAAAATTCTTCCTTTGAGATTTTTAACCCCTATAGTAGTTACCAGAAACCCTTCTCAAATTCTTTTCTATCCTCAGTAGGGAATGCTTTTTGAATGAGTTTATTGCATATCTGATGTGGAGTTTTATTGGCATTTCTAGTAACATCTGATTAAGTGGTATTATGGAATGAGGTGACAATGGAAAAAATAGAGATACACAAGATGGCAAATTGGCTAAAATAACTTAGAGATTTGCTACTCACTGTAGGGTCCATAAATGACTAGAGCCAATACAACCCAGGAGCTTGTCAAACATGCAAAATCTCGGCCCTACCGCAAGCTCACTAAATCGGAATATGTACTAGGCTAGGATTCTCAGGCTCTTTATATACATATTAATTTTAAGAGTACCAATTTAGAGAGACTTTTCACTAGCAAGGCCTTAGGCATGATGGCTTGAGCGAAAGCCTGAACCAGCCCAGTCACTCATACCTTTTGGATTCTGTCAGCTAACAGGGTGACAAAATCCTGCCTCTGGAGTGTTGGCATTTGCTTTATTGAAACCTTCTGCTTAAAGTGGTGATGATATTGATGGCATCATCCTGACCTTAAACAAATGGACAGATATTTCTCCAGCAAAACTGGGTTATTCGGGAACAACAAAAAATGCAATTAGGGAAATTAGGGACTTATTGTCTACTGGTGAGCCACATGCACGCCCAAGACACAAAGGAGAGAAAGTGCTTTAATAGAGGAGAAAAGGAGGCTGGGAGAGTGTGATTAGCGGAATTCTTCCTGTAGGACTCCACAACCAACACAGGGTGCGAGAGCTCCCCCTACAGGCCCTCCCAACTCCAATGTAAATGAGGTCTCTGGTTATTAATTTTTATAATCCCAAATGAAAATTTAGATTCAGAAAACCACAGAGTGATTAACACCTAAGGAAGTCTCAGTATTATTGTTAGTAGTGTCCTATTTTACAGTGAAGTGTAATTAGACTTGGATAATAAAGTATATGGTCACCTTAAGTATGGGCCACATACATGGTTACTTCTATACTTGGTTGCTAATAATGGCTAATTAATAAATGTATGTATGATTATAAAAAAATAGCAGAAAAGAGACTTTCATGATACATATGGAACCACCACACACATCTGAGTAGGTAGCAATGGGTAACAGAAGACAGATGAACTTGATGGAGGTAAGAGCTGCCCTCCCAGGAGCTGGCTGCCTTCACCTTTGTGCCCCCTAAAAGGTCAATTCAAATAGTTTTCTAAGAAGCAGTGACAGCCCACCCCGGAGGGGCAGTCAGGGTTCTGGCTCTTGTAAGACAGATCCATGCTTCTGCTTTTCACATGCCAATTCTTTCTCGATTCTCCTCATTTGGGCCGCAAGGGGTTTCAGGACTGTGGGGTCAAGTTTTATTCAGAGTTCAAGGTGAAGGTGCTGTGTGTTCCGTGCCTTTCACATTCTCTGAGGCGGGAAAGCTCTGCCAATTGGCTGTCCTGAAAGCTCAGCCTTTGTTAATCTAGAAATGTTATCGCTCACCATCTTTTCTTCCTGTGTAGCAGCATCGCAGGATCCCCCCGCCACGGTGTCCCCAGGTCGTCTCACCTGCTTATATATATATATATATATAAAAGGGCATCTCTACCGGCTTAAGGATGAGCATTGTTACCTCTGTCCTCCTAGCTCTTACCCCTTTTAGGTTTAGTAAGCCCTTTAGTAAAATTATTTTCTCCTAGCCCTCCCAACACAGATTTCAAACAAACAAACAGACAAAATAGTTAAAACCACTTAAAACTAAAACTACAATTAAATGGAAGGAAACTCCATTACCAGCCACCTGTAGTAAAACACACATCAAAAGAGAATACCTGATGTACTGTAACAACCATTTCTTATTCAATGGTTTTCTTTGAGGTATTAAACATTTATTTTCCACCTCAAAATACTGTTGAGAGCAACAAACACATAGCCAAATGATAGGCATATTTTTTGTGATAGAACACTTTTCATTTCCCCCTGACAGTGCCAGGAAAATAATAGCAAGTGTTAAACAGAACAAACTGCGCAATGGTAATCAATATAACCCATGTTGCTCCTCATGTATTTGCCCAAAAACATTGTTAGCAGTGATTTCCAAAGCAACGTAACGCATTCCCAGTTTTGGCACCAGCTCCTTCCCTGGTCAAGTCAGATAGGAGCAGCAATTCTAAACCTTTTTCATCTCATGACACACATAAACTCATTATTAAAGTTCTGTGGCACACTCAAAAATATACTTTTTGCCGATCTGACAAAAAAAATGGATAATTTTGATTCACACTGGATGATTATTGTGTTGGCTGTTGTCATTTTCTTTTTATTTGACTGTCTAAGGGAAAGGAGGTAAGTCCCTGTCTGAATAGTCAGCTTCTGTACATTTTAAAAATTCTTGTGATGCACCAGTTGAAAATCACTGGAAAAGAGAAGAATCAAATCACCACCTTGCTGTATCCGTAAAATTTTCTTTGTGATTATTTAACTCTTGTGTCTATGTCATGTTTGTTTAGAATTAACCATCTGCTTCTCTAGAAGGTATTTGAAATGGATGAAAATAAGATCATTCTCAAACCACTGTCAACACCGTGCAGAGATTCAGAGGAGCGCAGAAAGACAGGTCTCACTCATAGAAAAGTGATTGTTGTGCTGGAAGGTGAAGCTGAGTTATTTACTCAGTATATTATACTCTGCGCTTCCTGGCAGTCAATGCGAAAAGGGAAAAAAGTGGGAAGGGAGGGAGGGAGGGAGGGAGGGAGAAAAATTATGCAGTCACTATTTCATGACACAATAGTCTTCAGAAAATACTACGGAGCTCTGTTGTGTAAATAGGCAGCCATGCTAACTGCCTGATCAGTGTCTCTGCACAGCCCCAGCCTACTCTTCCACACCACTACACAGAAGTAAAATTTATGTTAGAGATTATGTATTGCCAGAAATACTTCCCTGCCTTACATATTACACTTTATGGTTCATTACTCACCTTGCCTCTTAAACTCAGTGCTTTTAACAGTTGTCTCTAGTCTCTCTATCAGAGTACCCTAAAAAATCCTGTAATAATGTTTTCCACCTCATTTCCCCCTTTCTTTCCACCGTGCTGTGGTAAAGCTCCGCATCAGATAAGGCAAGTGACAGCCTCGGTCAACTCCAGAGTGAGCATTTGCATACTGTTACTTTATTCGGATTAGGTAATTAAAGCGGCCACCGGAAACAGAGGGAATTTACTTTTCCTCCCCATAATACAGTTTCACTGCTTGTGTTTTATCCTACAACCTGTCACTCACAAGCAGCCTCTTTTGTAGCTCGGTTTGATTTTTTTTTTTAAGGATACAACAATTCCTCATTTTCCGTGATAAAATATCTGTTTAAGGAAACAAAATCAACAGAGAACACCCGGCATTGTCCTTCTTTTCGTTGAGGGATTGGGTAATAGACATTCATGTTAATACGATGACCAACCCACGAAACAGTTTTGTGTCTTGACTCCGAGGAGAGAAAGCGCCTTACAAACCTTAAGCAAATATCGCCAAGGTCAGTGGACCTTCTTCAGAAGCCTGAATTGCTGCTTCAGAAAATGTCTTATTTCTTTTTGTTCGCAAGTCACCTAAGAAATCAAGAAATGCCTTACTGGAAGGTTTCAGTATTTCTCGTTCTCTAAAGGGTGGTGGCGTATCTTATAAGGTTTTATGAGCTTCTTATTGCTTGAGGTAATTCATTCAAACAGTAAAATTGGTGGATTAGACCGTTTTTCTCTCAGCTTTTGTTCTGCTCAAACTCGAAGGGTTGGCTATCAACCAGGAAGCTGTGATAGACATTGTGCTAAGAGCTAGCTTTTTCCTCTGTTAATTAGATGAAGTGTTAGAACGCTTACTCCAGGGAAGAATAATTTTCACAGGAGGGGATAGAGATTTTAAAAAAGTATACTCTATAACATTTTCTTACAGTAATAACTACACTTCACAACTGTAATTCCTGATATTTAGTCATAGGCCAATGGGTAAGCGCTGGTCTAAAGGATCAGAAATATGTTTGGATTCTTACTCCTTCCTGACAAGTTCTGCCACCTTGGCGAGCTAATTAAGTATTCTGAGTTTGTTTTCTCATCTGAAAAAGTGGTGAAAGCTACCTGCTGTTATTCCTCCGCCATTCTAAGAACGTGTCGTGGATGCTGGCGGCTGGAAGCGCTTTGCCCTCTGCCCTCCGCAGAATCGTTTGCTTTTACCCGTGTGGAATAAAGAAAAAGATAGCAAAGTTTTCCCATCTCCCAACGTGCAGAAATATCTGCGCTTCGCTACAGAAACGAAATCTGGAAGGTCCTTTCGGTGGGGTGTCCTCGTAATATGTGCCGGACTTGGGTCCAAGGTAAGTGGACCTCTCTCTGTCTGTCTCTCCTCTCTCTGTTGCTACAAAGAGAGAGAGTGGTAGAGGGGGAAAAAAGTGTGATGAGGTTGAGTCTTGTTTCCAAATCCGAAAAGATTTCCCAATGAAATTTGAGATTAGAGAGAGGAATGAAAAGGAAAGAACCGAGAAGCAGGTAATTAACAAATGATCAGTCTTGCGGTATCAAGAGGCAAGGCATGGAAACCAGGTAGGCTAGCGCCTGCTGTTAGACAACAGGCCTGAACTTTGAAATCAGACATTCTTGGGTTTGAACTTCATCTCTGTTCTTTGTTCGCTTCAACATAAGCTTATTCCTTAATGTTTCTAGTCTCAGTTTCTTTTTCTCTTGTTTGTTGTTGTTTTAAAGAATGGAACACCTACCTCCAAAATGTTAAAAGAGTTAAATTAGAAAATGTGGATAAAATACTTACACACTCTGGCATATAGTGGGTATTGAATTATCTGTTTCTTTTCTAACTTCTTTCCTCAGAAAATGGTACTAATTTCCCCTTCCTGTTCTCTGTGCCATAACACTTTGCTAAAGCTCATTTCACCATCTCAATGTCAGTTCCTGACACGAGGTCTTCATCATTTCCCAGGCTTCTTTTAATCGTGTTCGCGCACGCGCGCGTGCGCCTGGTATGGTGTGGTGCCGTGTGCCTCCTTCCGTTCTATTTTCAGAGATTCCTGACGTAGGGCTGTGGGCGAGACACAACAGCAACACTTGAATTTCTTTGCGGTTCCCCATTGTCATGCATCCAAATGTCACTGGTGTGTTTTCAAAAGAAAGGGACTTTTCTTCTTCTCACAAACAAAGTTATAAAGATCTGTTTCTTGGAAATTCCAGGGATGGAAAGCTTTTCCCATCCTTGGGAGGACCCCAGAAATATTGGAGAGTTTTAGTTGTTAAACAAACACAATTTTAAGAGGGGTCTGACATGGCTGCTTCAGACAGCAGAATTTTCAGACCTTAAAAGGAAGCACCAGGAACGAGACAGTGTTTGAAGAACTGTCACCGTTTCAGTCATTAAAATAGACAGCTCTCCCCTACTTGCCTTCTTCAGAATGAACGAATATTTTTATGTATTTCTAAATCAAGTGTCGCTTTTGGATGCCTCATTGTTCTTCTCATGTTGGCTTTCCCATTGGGGACTTTTACTCCCTTTCTCATTGATTCTGTTTCTACTAACATGAAAAATAAGGCAATCGGATTGTACCGAGGCCCCAGGAGATACCTAACAAATGATCGTATGTATACATGTAGACCGGCAGACTCAAGGTTCTTCTCTAATTCTGACAACGGCTTTAAGGACTAAATATTCTAATTCTTAATTTTCTATTTGGGAAACCAGAGAGGTTAATTAATTCCAACAAGGTCCCAGAGGGAGTCTGTTAGTGGACCCGGGGTTTCGAATCAGACTTACCACCCTCTTCACACCGTGCAGTGGTGAGTGAATTGGAGAGCAAGGACAGTGACAGGCACGGCTGTCCTTTGACTGTTCCAGGTGTGTTTGTAGCCCCTCCCCAACTATGTGAGAGTTCCAGACTTCATTCAGAGCCATGTTGTAAAGGAGGCTTTCCGTATGATGTTTGCATACAATGATTAGGGGGGAGGGTATTGAACATAAAAGGGAGACGGCGTACATCTGTTAGATTTATTCCCGCCATTTTTTGTTCTTCTTTACAACTGTTGAAACTTTTTCTGGATCTTGGCCCTGTGGTTGATTTAAAAGCAACATGCATGCGGCTTCCATCGCTTATTCCAAGTCTTTGATCAAGACAAAGCCAAAGTGGCCTCCCGAGGAGAGGTCATGTAGTGAGATCTTCTGCAAAGCATTTATTGGATGTGGTTGTCAATGAGCTCTCAGGTATAATGAGAGCTCATTTACAGTACATTTTGGAAGCCCATTTTTTTACCTGGATCACAGAGTTGTATTGGACATTTTTGCTGGTTGAGATAAAGGCACATTAGGTCTGTGTCATTTCTTTGTTTGAAATCCCTAAGAGAAAGAAAATCGGTAATCAACATTCAGGAGAAAAGAGGTCCAGAACATGTGGTATATGTCAGTTTTAAACCCTGGTGTTTAGTACAGTTGCTCACACACATGGTCACTCAGTTGGTATTGATGAAAGCAGTTATTTTTATCCAGCCACCAAATGAGTTGCTAGAGTCACTATGTGATGACTTGTTCTTGCATTCCTGTTTCACCTTTGTGTTGGTTATATGGACTCTCATCAAATATGCAATCCTACACAACACAGAACCAACTCATTTATAACACCAGTTTCTGAAACAAATAATAACACAAATGAAGTCTAGTTGAGCTCACAATGGAGCAGGCACTTAACACTTTGCCCTGAGCTTATCTGTCTTTGGCTCCCACTGAATACACTAAATCTGAGTTCTGAGTCCTGTCCTCAGAGTCCTTCTTAGAGAATTTATCACTGGCATGCCCATTGCTTAACATTCTGTCCATCAGTTCTCTAGAATTTTCCACTGAGATATTTACTATTTCTGACCTAGTTACATGGATAAATACAATTAAGCTCAAATTATTTGCTTTACTATGTTCTCTTATGTTTTATTTTTAGACCTCACAGGAGTTTAGAAGGCTTTAAAATCTGAAGATGAAACATAGTGATTACAATGAAAGCTTTTATTAGTCAAGTTTTCCTAAGCTTGGACGTATCTGTATAGTTAGGGTTAGGAGGAGGAAATTGCAGTTAAAATAGGGAATTGGAAATTAAGATTTAGCTAATTTGTTAATACTAATTAACTAATTTACTCACAAAGGGAGAAGTAGCCACTAAAAATAAAATGGGAATGCCTAATAATTATTACCATAAGTCACAAGAAAAACCCCTTCTTGGTATCAGAAAATCCAGATTTTAAAAGAAAATAAAAACAAAATATACATTTCTCTAGTATCTCTTTTCCCTTTACCAAATGAATTTTTTTGTCATGAAATAACTATTTTGTTCAACAACATTTTTCTAATTGTCTCTATTTTTGCTCTTTTAACAGAATTATGCTTTTGTGCTCTTCTTTTCATCATTCAATTTAAGATCATTTGGAATGATGTTTTGACTTTTATTGGGTTGATCATACTTTATACATTTATATGCATTGTATTGATATACCCACAGTTAAATGAAAACATTTCAAAATGTTCTGAAATGTATACTTTTTAAACACACTGTTCCTAGAGGTATTGTTTTAAATGACTATTACCCAGTGCCCAATACAGTATCTACCAGATGGATAGATAGATGGACAGACAGAGGTAAAGATATATGCTTTTTTTTTCATTTCAGAGAAATCACAGTCAGAGAAAATAATTCTGGAGAAAAAGTAGCACACTGGTAGGAATGTTAATATATGTGTCTTGTGGTAAACTGAGCATGCAGTTTGAAAAAGGAGCATCTTACTGGTTAATTCATTGAATGGAAAAATGTTTCAAATCACTGGTAGCTACTCTGAGTTCAATGAAAGTTTGCTTTGAAAACGTTTTAATTGAGTGCTACTGATTAACTAGAGTTGGCTCTATACCACAGATGACTCTTTCTATTAGATAACATGAGAGTTTTACAATAAAATGATCACCACCTTTATTATATCTGACATTTTGTGATGCAGATGTTGCATTCTTACACAAAACATAATCTATAATTGTTATAAAATACTGTGCTGAAATTAGGTCAATGTTTCTATTTGATTTAAAACATCATGTAGTAAAGGTTATTTTTATTCACTAAAATTAAATGCAAGTGGCCATATGTTAGAACAATCTTTTGAATTGAAAGTATACTCAGCTGAAAATTGTCAAAACAAACTCAAAAATACCTACCTCCAAAAATAGCTTTATTTTTTTTTATTTGCCAAAGCATCTTCTCTCAATTATGATGTCATTATGTTACATTCATGATACTTTATTATGACAAATTTAATCTTGAAAACAATGAATCATTCTACATATAAATTTAATGGCATTTTGATATTAATATGTGTAAAATTTGTCAATACTCCAGAAATGGAAAATCAGCAAAGAAGAGTATTGGTCTACCAAAATAATAATGTAACCATTAAGAGGATAACATTTTCCAGTTGCAATTACATGCCCTAATTTCAAAGGGGCTATCATTTACATTAATTTGGCAGATTTGGCCCATATTTCTTTTAGAAATTCATTTCTTCATTATGCCTCAAAACAATTTATGGTGCATTTATTTTGGTGAAAATAATTTGCTCATTTTGTTGTAAATGAAAATCAGTAATTGCATACAATTCCATTTTCTGCAGATATAAAGTTAATTCATGGTAGTAATGTTATGGAGAATATTAGCTTGTGTTAGTTACGATGAAAATGTAACTATGGTAAATTCCTCCATTATAACTGAATTTCCTTAGACTTGATGGAAAGAAAAGGAATGTTGAATTACTACTAACAATTTCATAAATGGTGTTAGGACAAGCCCACAGATCCCTTTACCCTAATAGCAGTGTTTGGGCAATATTGGAATTGAGTTTTAATTTCAACTTCTTTATTTTTATTCTGTGTGTCTTTTGGCAAGTAGCATGATTGGTCTAGTTCTTAATTTTATCTCTTATAACATGGGAAAAATTATAACATCTCATAATATTGTTAGTAAGTTGTTCATAGTTTCATAGTTCATTAGATGTCCTTAGGTGGTTGAGGTAGTAACTTAAGATTTACTCTCGTAGCAACTTTCAAGTATGCAATACAGTGTTTAACTAGAGTCACCCTGCTGTGCATTACATCTCCTTACCTTAATTCTTTGATAACTAGAAGTTTGTACCTTTTGACCCCCTTCACCTATATATCCTTATATGCTATGTTGTCATTATCATTTATTTCTAAATATTTTCTAATTTTATTAGCTCTTGGTTTAACCATAATTTATTTATGAATGTGTGGTTGAATTTTCCAATATTCTGATATTTTCCATATCTATTTTTTTTATGCCTAATTGAATTCATTGAGTATACTATACATTGATGTCAAATCTTTGACATTTACTGAGACTAATACTATGGTTCAAACTATGGCCTATCATTTTGAATGTTCTATGTGCCCTTGTAAAATATAAGTTCAACATTTGTTGTGCATAATTTTCTATAAATATCAACTAGATTCTTAGTTACATTTAAATCTTCTGTAATCTTTTGCTATCAATTTCTGTCTATTTTTTCTATCAGTGCTGAACAGTCATTGTCTTTCTGATGAATTGTCCTTTATCATTATGAAAAGACCTCTTTGACTCTGATAATAACCCTTTCCTCTTGAGGTCTATTATGTTTGATATTAATATAACCATACATTCCTTCTGCTGCTTACTGTTTCTAATGTTTTTTCTTTGAACTGTGTCTTTGTAAACTATAGTAATGATTCCTGAAAGTACAGTCTTTGAGCTGTGTCTTTATTTAAAAAGGGGAGAGGTATATCTCCTGTAAACATATATTTAGGTCTTTTTTTAAATCTAGTCTGAGAATCTGTCTTTTCATTGGACTTTGAATTTTTATGTAACATAATGATTGATATGCTTCGTTTTTGTCTTCTACTATGAAAATTTTAAATTATGTTGTCCTACCTGTTCTTATTTCATCCTTCTGACTTTTTTCAGATTATCCAACTACTTAACCAATAAGTCTCATTAACATCATTATTCTCCTCTATTTATTTTTTAGTTTTATATGTTTATTTTACTTTCAGCTGTTAGTTTAAGGACTGTAATTTCAACTTCAACATCTATTGTTTAACATGATGTGAATTTACCACTTCACATGTAATGCAAGGCTTTTTAAATAATATACCTCAATTTCCTATTGTTCCAGTTGTTCTCATTCTATGGTTATTTTTTTTAACACATCTCAATATATTGCTATTATTTGGCTTAAAACAGTAACTTATCTTTCGAAGAATTATTTTCCTAGGAAAAGAGCAATTCTCTATTTACACACCCATTTGACAGTTTTCATTAACTTTATTCATTTGTGTGGGTCTGATACAGAGTCACTTACCACTTTGCCTTAGCCAGAACATTTTGCTTGAATAGTGCTTAAAGTTCCAGTCTTCTGGTGCTATTTTCTCTCAGCTCTTACACTGACATTTCTTTATTTTGCTTATATTTTTAGTACAATTTTCTCTGGACATAGAATTCAGAGATGACTTTGTTTTAAATTCACATTTTTTTAAATTCTTTTTTTTATTTATTCATTTTAGAGAGGAGACACAGAGTGAGAGAGAGAGAGAGAGAGAGAGAGAGAGAGAGAGAGAGAGAGAGAAGGGGGGGAGGAGCTGGCAGCATCAACTCCCATATGTGCCTTGACCAGACTAGTGCAGGGTTTTGAACTGGCGACCTCAGTGTTCCCAGGTCGATGCTTCATCCACTGCGCCACCACAGGTCAGGCAAAAATGACTTTGTTTTTTTTAGGCATTTTAAGTACTTAGTTGGGTTCTTCCTTGCGTTGTTCTGATGATACATCAGCACCCGATCTTATGAATGTTCCCTTGTGGGTTTTTATCTTTCTTCATCTGGTTATGTTTCAGATTTTCTATCATTTTGGTTTTTAGCAATTTAAGCCAAAATGTTCTCAAATTTCTTAATACTGCTTTGGATTTATCTTTCTTTTTAAATCTATAGGTTTTTATTTCTGTCAAATTTGGGCCCTGGCCTGTGGCTCACTGGATAGAGCATTGGCCCAGTGTATAGACATCCCAGGTTCGATTCCTGGGCAAGGCACACAGAAAAAGAAGCAACCAAATACCTCTCCCCTAAAAATCTCCCCCTTCTTTCCCTCTTCCCCTCCCATAGCCAGTGGCTTGATAGGTACGAACATAGCCCCAGGAACTGAGGATAATTTGATTGGTCTGAGCGCAACAGCCCCAGGCACAAAACATAGCTTGGACTTGAGCATTGGCCCTGGACGGGATTGCTTGGTGGATCTGACAGGAACCCATGCAGGAGTCTATCTTACTATCTTGCCTCCTCTCACCTAAAAAAAAAATTCTGTCAAATTTAGAGATGTTTTTCTTTCTAGACCTTTCTTTACATTCACATTAGACTTTGATTATGCCTATCTGTCCACACATTATATTCATCTTTCCTGTGAAATTCTTGAACATATTTACATGGCTTCTTTAAACCACTGCTCTGCTAATTTCTATAATAGTGTCATCGCTCAGTCTGTTTCCATTGATTGTTTTCTCCTGGTTATGTGCTGCACAATTTTTAATTGTACCATATATGTAAGAACCTAGATTTCATCCACAAGAGCTTTCAGTTCTACTCTGTCAAGCACTTAGTTTACTTTTTGATCAGATTGACTACACTGAAGCTAGTTTTAGGTTTTGTTAGGAATTTTCTAGAATAAACTTTACTCTAAGATTACATAGCTAGAGAGAACAAATTGATAGTTGCCAGAGAGGTGGGTGTTTAGGGAATCGGGTAAAACAAAGGTAAGAAAAATCGGGTAAGAAATGCAGATTAGTAGTTACAAAATAGTCATGGGACTGTAAAGTACAGACTAGGAAATATAGTCAATAATATTGTAATACTTACGCATGGTGCCAGGTGGTTGCTGGAAGTATTGGAGGTAACACTTAGTAAAATATATGATTGTCTAACCACTATGCTATACACCTGAAACTAATATAAAATAATATTGAATACAAACTGTAACTGAGGAAAATAAAATGTATTTAGGTTATTTTAGAAGATTACATCAATTCTATTTACAAGGGATGGTTTTTCTTGGATTTCATTGCCTTGTGGGGTATTCAACGATATAATTTATGAGTGTGATTAAAACTCTCTTTATCAGCGTGGTTTGACCTCCCTGAAGATGCCTGTTTTCTGATAGTTCTCACAGAGTCTCATCCTGAAAATGAAAGGTTAGTATTCAGGCAAAGACTCAAGGAAATCACTATGTAGTTATCAGTGGCTCTTTCTCTCCCCCACAAGTTTCTACTTATTCAACAATTTCCAACTCTGATCTATTTCTTCTTCCCAATGAAACCATCGTTCTCTGCTTGGCTGCTACACCCCTGTATCAAGATTGGAGAAATACCTCCCGACAAACAGAGCAGAGGGTAGATACAATGCTCACATCATACATTTCCATTTGACGTGTTGTCCAATTCCTACAAATAGCTGCTTCATACATGTTATCCATTGACGTAGTTGTTTATGGTTGGAGTGTATGTAGGCTGTCCATAACTCTTGTCTTCAAGAAATCCACTGAAATTATATTTACTTTCCATTAAATTCTGTTAAACTATCAAGCGTGCCTTACCTAATAGCCCTCCTTGAGATATTTCTCTTTGTTTCTACAAGTAGAACTAGATTATGTGGCCAACATGGATACACTTTTTTATAAGTATCAATTGACTGCAGGTTTTAGATATTTGTACAGCATGAAAATAGAAAGAATCTTTAGGTCAGTGGTTCTTAACCTGGGTTCTATTGAACCCTAGGGGTTTGATGAGTCGATCTCAGGGGTTCGGAGAAGCCTCTGCCACGGAAGCCAGAATAAAGTAATACCGTAATTTGTTGTGAGTTCATGCACTTTGTTGGTTTTGTTCTTTGAGCAAGGTGATGTTCATGCACGGCTCATTTTGTGCACCAGTAAAAAAACATATACCTATGTCTTGAATTTGGAAAAAAAATCATATTTTATTTATCACTAAAGAAGGGTTCGGTGAATGCACGTATGAAACTGGTGTGTTAGGTACCTCAAAAAAGGTTAAGAACCACTGATGTAGATGTAGCAAAATGAAACTCTGTATCGTGAAATAATTTCTCAGGCTTCACAGGACATGCTTAGTAGGTGAGACACATCTGAGATGAAGCTTTGGAGGCTCAGAATTTACACTCAGAGCCTTACGCTTCTGGGCTAGAGTTAGGGCTGCAGAATAATAGGAAATAGCCTAGGCAAAGTCATTAAAGAATTCCGATGTCATTAGAGGATTTAATTTAAACATATGGCATTTTATGCATTGTATCTTCTCTCTCTCAGATGGCTTAAAGATTACATTCCACTTTAACTATGATCACTAAAGAAAAAAAGAGAAAAACCACTGAAGTTTTCCTAGACGCTTTGTTGCCCAACTGCCTATTTCGGTGGGACATTTGGTTGTCATTGTTTTGTTGATAAATACATCCTCCAGCACACGTCCCCACCAAAGTATTTGCAAATGCAGAATCATTATTTTATTATCAGTGGACGCAGTGGTAAAAGCAACAGGTTGCTTAAGGGCTTTTTATTCCTTCATCTCTGTAATACTTTTGAAAAATACTACTTAGTAATGAGTGAACTATCCATTTTAAAAAGCATTACTTCTAACAACAAAAAAATCATTCTGATACACTACAATTGCAGAACGTTTTCTTGTTCCCCTGGTGAAGTTCTGATTTACATAATATTCTAATCATCATACCTTTTTTCCCCCTTTTTAGATAGAGAATTCCCATGCTAGAGTTCTGAATGTATAACTTGAAAAAGCTTGCAGTTCCTTTCTTCCCCCTTTTAAAGTCACTGTGAAGATAGAAGAAGCAGCCTCACACCGACGACTTCAATGTTTTGCTCAGAAATGCCGCGATGGGCTGTGCGCAAAGCAGCCCATTCATGTTGGCGAGGGAATGAACTCCTCAGGGATCCAAATTGGCAACATTTCCCTTTGTACGATTTTTCACAAACCCTGGACCCATGTTACATAAAGTTGATGCCATGGGTGCCCTTGAAAAATTCCCTATTATCCGTCAAGTTCTAGTGAGTTCTGATTTTCTTGTTTAACAATTTGAGGGACGTTTTGATTTTCCTCGTGAGAAACCACCAAACTTGAAGGAATGATTTCGCTACAGGGCACGGTGTTTGCAAAAATTGCAGAACCATTTGGGAAATCCTCTAGATACCTGGAACCAGACTTTACACTTTTGCTGAGTGAAAAACACCCTACTTGCCTATAACTCTGAAGGAGTTCTTCAGGAAGCTCAGCTGAAATTTTACTCTACTGCAAACAGACATTTAACTAGTGACAACTTAGCTGATGTAAGTTAAAACCTATTACTGATCTCAAATGCTGTGTATTAGAGATGTTTCCAGAAGAAGGAAAGAATGTTGTGTGTTCTTGACAGTCTGAGAATATTGCTTCCACTACTAAGTACCTAACATAAACCCAAAACGACAATAAAAAGTTTAGATCTGTTCATTCTGAGTGTCACAATGAGCTATCTCATTGAGTTATAATGTCTCCTCTCTATATCTCAAAAAGAACAACTTTAGAGAGATTAAAGAATGCTCTCAAGTTCACACAGCTAATCATAGGACAGAACGTACACACAGACTTGGATGTGATCATGAGCTGGCACCCTTTATGTTACACATTTTAATTAAATAACCTAAAGTTAAAAAAAATAATCTCTCCCAAACTAACCCCTTTTTTTCCTTCACTTTTTAAAATTAACATTATCTTTACCTCCTCAGAGTCAAAAAAATTTAATTATAATGGCCTTTTCCCTCTAACATATCTTTCTAATCACTTCTGTATTCAAATCGTTTATCGCACACACAAAAAAGCAGTTAGACTATCTAATTATTATACCATCTTCCTTGAACTCAGTGTGTATCTTTTAGTCTTGATTTCTTCAGTATCCCCTCTCCTTAAAATAGAACTCTCTATACCTTTGTTAATAGTAATCCTAGCCTCTTCTGCCTCATTCTTGTAGTTATCTGTTCCACACCCCTCTCAAACTTATAGTACAAATGTATGTGTTCAAACGTTTGTTTGTTTACACGTGTTTGTTTCTGTCCCATTCTGAGATTAAGCCACAAGCTTCTGGAAGGTGGATTTTGTATGAAAACACCGAATATAATATTATAAGCCCATAAGAAAGAGGGGCAAGAGAAGAAACAATTTCTGCATGTCTTGTTACTTATTTCACTGAATGCCCTAGTCTATCCAGTGTAGATGTACTTACATTACCCCTTGTTTTAAAAGACTAAAAATGGATGGGTTAAATTCTTTATGTCCTCCAGAGAATCAGTGGCTAAAACCACCAGTGTCTCTGATTTCCAAACTATGCTTCTTTTGTTGTACTGAAGAGCTTTTTCCCTCATTTCTGGATATTTAACCTTTGCACTAAAATTCAGTTTCCCAATAGTAGCAAAAGGTGGAGTTGCACATATTTTGACAGAGCATGCCAATGTGTATTGCTATGAACAAATTAAGAAATCCTCAGAGTAAGAATTATGAATTTCAGTAGTTACTGACAAATTATATAAATTGGGGAAAAATAATATCCTATATAAAATAAAGAGAATGTAAAAGCTGAACAGGTAAACCATCAACAATCTAAGCAGGCTCATGACCAAAGCAAGGAATACATTCCAACAAGAATTAATTAATTTGCAAAAGTGCCAGACATTTCTGCTACTGAATTATGACCATGTACCCACGGACATCTCTTCAAATTCTTAAGCCAAAGGGAAAAGGAATACAACCTTTAGCTTCAGAAGAGATTTGGAGGCATGCAGTGCGGCGTGGGAGATGAATTGAAGTCTTCTGTCCCTTTTCATTCATTCTTCTTCATTTTCTGTGAGCAGACAAGTTCTGCCGGCAGAACTGGCCCAGTAGACACACGAAATATCAGGAGGTTATTCTTGCGGGAGTGGTTCAGATGAACTTGCAAATCAAAGGGAATTGTTACCACCAGTGAAATGAAATCAGATTTACTTATTTAAGTGAAGTTTCTGGAGCTCTGTGTTTATGTCACTGAATAGGTATAGAACAACCTAATTTAGAGTGAGAGAATGACAGAATTCAGAGGGAATAAATATCTACTTTACCAAGCCATAAAAACAGGATGTCAAAAAAGTAGAATGGTAAAATTAAAGATGCAGCTGATTTATTTGGTATATTTTACATAAATTACACAGTTGTCTTAATAGACTCAGTAATTTATTTTTCATCTAATTAGACTATTTTATCTATGTGCCCTAGTAATTTCTGGATAAAATTTTATATATCTATTTATTATAAAAGAAATCTTGAAAATGTTATTTTAATGACTTTCCTGAGATATATTTCACATTCCATACAATTTGCCTATTTATTTAATTTCTTTTTATTTATTTATTTTAGAGAGGAGACTCAGAGAGAGAGAGAGAGAGAGAGAGAGAGAGAGAGAGAGAGAAGGGGGAGGAGCTAGAAGCATCAACTCCCATATGTGCCTTGACCAGACCAGTGCAGGGTTTTGAACTGACTACCTCAGTGTTTCCAGGTTGACGCTTTATCCACTGCGCCACCACAGGTCAGGCCAATTTGCCTATTTAAATCATGCAAGTTTATGCTCGTTAGCATATTTAAGGTTGTGTGACTATTCTCAAAATCAACTTGAGACTATTTCATCACTCCAAAAAGAAACTCCGTCATATTCCAGCATCATATCTAAGACGGTGCCATTGATAAGCAGTGATTACCTAACATAGTCATAAGGTTTACTCCTATATTTTTCTCTAAAAGTTTTATGATTTTATCATCCTTTTCATGTACCGTTTTGGAGTTCACTTCCCATCGTCCTCCATCCCACCCAAGTGGCAAATACTAATATTCTGTGTGTCTCTTTAGAGTGTTTATTCTTCACAGTTCATAGAAGTAGAGTCATATACTATTGTTTTCCTTTGTAACTGGATTCTCTTCACTTAGATAAAGTTTTCGAGGTCTGTCCATGCGGTAGGATGTCCCAGCACCTCATTTGCTTGCATGGCATGGATTGGATGTGCCCCAGTTTGTTTATCTCTTCACCAGTTGGTGGATATTTAGATTATGTCTATGTTTTTGGCCACTATGAACAATTCTGCTTTGAATATTTATATACACTTATTTGGGGGCATATATTTTTATTTTCGGGGTCATGTCCATAGCGGTGGGAATGCTGGATCATCGGTGATGTCCATGTTTAACATTCTGAGAAACTGAAAGACTGTTTTCCAGTGTGGCTGGACTATTTTATGATCCTAAAAGCAATATTTTAGACTTCCGATTGCCTCCGTCTTTGTTTTTGGCTTATAGCCATGTTAGTGATTGTGAAGGGGTACCTCGTGATGATGTTGATTTGCATTTCCTAGATGACTAATGACTATTTTGCTGTTGTTACTTGAGTTTTCAATGTCATGTCTAAGAAACTATTTCATAATCTGAGGTCATAAAGATACATCTTGAAAGTATGTGGGATTTCATAAAATGTTCTTTATTCTATTAATATGATATACATTACATTAATTGAGTTTTGGGTGTGAAACCAACCTATGTGCCTGGGATAAATGTCACTTGCTTATTGTGTATATCCCTTTTGACACTGCTGTATTGGGATTACTAGCTTTTGAGGATTTTCACTCCTATCTACATAAGAGATTTTGGAGTGTGATTTTATTTTCTTGTGATATTTTTGTTTGATTTTAGTATCAGTGATACTGTCCTTATAGAGTGAGTTGCAAAATGGTTTTTCCTCCATATGTTTGAAAGAATTTGTAAAACATTGGTATTAATTTATCTTTAAATATTTGGTAGAATTCACAACACAGCCATCATTAGGACCTGGGTTTTCTCTTGGGAAGGCCTGCCCTTATTTTTCCTTTGTCCACTTCGGTTCCTTACACTGGGTAAAAAATCATCAAGAAACTTCTACACATTGCAAAGTTTCCTACACTTCAGGATTAACATACCTAATTACTGAATTCATGTCTTTCCCAGAAACCTTTCCTAAGGAGGCTAACAACAAACTAACTAAAAACAAACTCTCAAAGTTTATCACTGTATGCAGTTATTCTTTTTTTTAAAAAAATTCTTGGTTCTGGCCAGTGGGTTCAGTGGTAGAGTGTCAGCTTGGTGTGTGGATGTACCAGGTTTGATTCCCAGTCAGGGCATACAGGAGAAGTGCCCATCTGCTTCTCCACCCCTCTCTCTCTTGCTTCTTTCTCTTTCTCTCTCTCTCTCTCTCTCTCTCTCTCTCTCTCTCTGTTTCTGTCTTTCTCTCTCTCTCTTCCCCTTCTGCAGCCATGGCTTGGTTGGAGCGAGTTGGATCTAGGAGCTGAGGATGGCTCCATGGCCTCTGCCTCAGGTGCCAGAAGGAGCTCAGTTGCTGAGCAACAGAGCAACACCCCAGATGGGCAGAGCATCGCCCCCTAGTGGGCTTGCTGGTGGATCTCGGTCAGGGCACATGCGGTAATCTGCCTCTCTGCCTCCTTCCTCTCACTAAATAAAAAAAATATATATTAATTCTTAAAAATTCTGTGGCGGTTTAATGCAACCGTTCCTTTCTTCCTGATGCCTGGTGATACCAGTCATGCTAAAGCTGCTCCATTGGATGATCATAAGAAATGTTTTCCATGCCAGGCATTTCCCGTTTTAAATAAAATGAACACATTCTTTCTACACATGACATATTCACCTAGGGTTACCTTAGAGTGCCAACTACTGGAGTCAGTGACATTGTCATGATTGATTATGCTCATCTCAATTTTTATTTCAAAGTGGTTGGAAAGAATCAGGAGCTTTATTAGTGCTATCGCCAGCACCCAATTGGTAAAAGATACAGCTTTCAAAATAATTGCATATTGTGCTTACAAGCCTCGCCTATAAATTTCTCTCACTACCTATAAATAAAATTTAAGAAGGATCCCAGAAAGGACAAGGCAATAAGCCCTTTAACAGATGAAAGAAGACATATGTCAATTTAAATCACACAGTATAGATGGTGAAGACAGCCTGGCATAATTTGGACTATAAGCCAATGTAAAGTGGGATTTTTTTTCTCTTTAGCAAATACTGTGCCATCTAGAGTATTTTAAATATCATCTGTTAAATAAAAATATCAATTTGTGTCCTGCTGTACTGGTTACAAATTGCCCAGCCACAGTCACATGCTAATTTCAGAAGCTCTTTACTGTGTACTGTTTCCAATAGAGGCAGAGCATTTATTCAAATGCCTCCTCATACCATTGTGCACTCAGAAACCTAAATTATGCTTAAATTATCTGTTTAGGCAGGAGAGAGACATGCCCACTACAGCCTCTGTTTGCTCATTGAAACCTTCTAAAAAATGCAGATTTTGTCGCTATCATTTGGCATTAATCTAACTCTAAATGTGATGGATTAAATATGAGGTCTAATTACTTGATTTTGCTTTTGAAAAAAATAATTGCCTTTTCAAAGATAAATAAAAGAATTTTCTCTGTGTCTGGGAACTGCAGAATTATAAATTCAAGTAGTGCCATGAAACACTCCATCAGAAAAGCTGATTGTCGATAAAGAAAAAAATTATTGAACAATAAGAACCTTGGCTTTTTAAATCTGGCCCCTGTAACCCGCAAGCATTATATGTTAATAAAGCACAGTTTTGAAACTCCCGTGGGCATATCTACTTTCCAGAGATGTTGAGTGAAATGTATTTGTAATCTAAATAAGGAAACAGGGGAATAAGAGAAGGTGGTTGGTAATACTTGTGAACCTCTTTTCAAATCAGCGATAGTCACTCAGGTGATGGGATGAAACGCAAGCCTTGGTTTACCAGAGTGTTTTATACGTGGTTTGCTAAAACAATAAGAGTCATCATTTTTAAAGTGTGCTATAAAGGTTACTAGTCTTGGTAAAGGACTGTTTCTGTAGTTTTCTTTCAGTCTTTCTCTTTTGTCTTTAAGGCACATTCTATGTAATTGGGGTTTCCGGTTAAGTGAAGACTGGATTATTTTTCCTTTTTTTTTCTTTTTCTTTCTTTCTTTACCCCATCCCCCAATAATAGGCTCTTCTGCAATTTGAAGTGAGAATCCTATCAGAGGCACCTTGAAACAGTAATGTTGTTAGCCCTTACATATTGGCCACAAGTCAAAGCTATGCTTTATCAGAAGAACACCCCAAAACCAAATGCACAATGAAAAAAAAAAAAAAAAAGAAAGAAGAAAAGGCTACCTACCCCATTTAACCATGGACAAATTAATTTTCTCCCCTAGCTTCCCTGTCCTCTTTGAGAAGACATGACTCTATCAACTTCCAACTTCTCCACTTAGAGAAACCTCTGGCAGGGGGCCCCTGGTACAGGGGAATATTTTTAGCAAACAGTGTACACGAGGTCCTTGGGTTACAACACAGTTCCGTTCCTACAACAGTGACGTAACCAGAATTTTGGTGTAAGTCAAAACACACCGTAGCCAAACACAAATGGAACACTTGCATTTTTAACTGTCCAAAATGGTGTAGGTAAGCGCACTAGGGTAGCCAACGCCCTCGCTCGTATGTTGTATTACTGCGTGTTCTTCCACTGCACATAGCCAAGCTACTTCACCCATGTAGTCTATAAGTATGATGCTAATGGTGTCAGCCAAAACACTCACGTCTCAATTTGTTTTAGTTTTTTATGGGAGTGAGAGTCATAAACTTGAAACATTGTATGTTGAGACTGTTGTAACCCAAGGAACCTCTGTATTTATGATTGGGGGTGGAAGGACTCTTTTAGAAGCTACATATTTATGCTTCCATAGTTCTGTATCAACTTGTGTTACATTTTCTATGTCTTACCTGTGTCTCTACTTTAGACCTAAATACATGCACATATGAAACTTGACTCTTGGCTTTTTCGTTTGTTTGTCTGTTTGCTTGTTTTTGAAAGTTTAATGAGTTTCTCAGGGTGACCATTAATTTGGAAAGGATTGAGAGCCCAAGTCATGGTCTGTTGTCCTCTGGGCTTGTTTACTAGAAAAAGCAAGAAATGTGTAATGGGGACACCCACCCACAACCCCCTAACCTAGAGTCCTTCATACGCGTCCGATTCAAATTGGTTGAAAAGTTTAGGATAGTCTTCATTTAATTAGGGAAGTCCAAGTAGGGCAGTTGGGGTAATAGCTGATAAAATAATTCAAAAATAGTCACTGGTTTTTACCAGGAATGAAGTGGTCTTACACAGCTTCCTGAGAAGAAAACAATGAGAATGCTTTTCTGGCAAAGAAGTCAAGAAGGTGATGAGTCTGAGTAGTTCAGGCAGTACCGCCCACGAATGGGCATGAATATAATAGACAGGGTAATCTGTCTTTCTCCAATGTCTCTAATCAAACTCTGATTCCAATACATTTCATAGTGGAACACGCATAGGCTCTAGAGTCAGATGTCTGAGTTTTTATTCTAACGCAAGTTACTTCACCTCTACTTTTTCACTTCTTCTATGTGATGGACATTATAATTTACAAACGTGAGGATTCACATTGTAATGCTGTGTAATTTACTACCTAGGTAGGTGCTCAATAAATTCTTCATAAGAAAGGTTACAACCACGACCACTGCACGTGTAATGTTATCTGAACTCGAACTTCAGACACATAGGTTGAAAAAAAAATGTGTCGTTCCTGTGTGCAAGAGGTACTGTAGATGAAGATAATGAAAATAAAAGGACATTTATTTGGCTAATTTAGAATCTAATCCAATAAAGAATGCTCATAATCATAACTCCCTGGGATTTATTATTATGAAATATTTATCTATCCTACTTCAAATCACATTCTGCTTATTTGTTAGTATTTTCATTTGCCAGCAATTTGAAAATTAATATACATTAGATAATTAAAATTATTTGGCGAGACCTCCTCTTCTAAGATGAAGTACCAGGGATCAAATGTATCCTCTCGTCTGAAACAGCAAAAAACAAAACAAACAGACCAAAAAATATCCATGCTTTTTGAGATACAGTAGTAGCACATGAAGTAAGCCCAACAGTTACTACCATGTAGTCTCCCGAGAGAGATTCCAATCTGAAAGAAATCAAAGATCTATATAAATGGGGAGAAATACCGTGTTCATGGATTGGAAGACAACACAGTAAAGATGTCAGTTCTTCCAAGTTGATGTATATGTTTAATACAATTCCTATCAAAATATCAGCAATATTATTTGTAAACATAGACATGATGGTTCTAAAATTTATATGGAAAATACAAGACACTAGAATAACAAAAATAATTTTGCAATAGAAAAATAAAGTGGGAGGAATCACTCTACCTGATTTCAACACCTATTATATAGCCACACTGATCAATAGTATGTGGTATTGGCAGAGAAATAGATGCATAGATCAGTGAAACAGAGTGAAGAACCCGGATACAGACTCATACAAATAAGCCCAACTGATTTTTTTACAAAGGTGCAGAACAATCTAATGGAGGAAAGACAGGCCTTTTAATAAATGTTTTTGAAGAAATTGGACATCCATGAGAGGGTGAATGAAATTGGCCTAAGTTGCATGGCTTATATGTAAAGTTTAACACAGAATGGATCGAAACAATGTAAGTCATAGAGCTATAAAACTTTGATAAAAATAGAAATTTTCTTCGTATTATTTCTTTTTAATAAACAAATCACAAGTAGCGTATATTGAAAGATGAAATTTTGGAGTCATAAAATAAATTACAGAAGCATGAGATGGAAGGAGTCTGGCTTAACAATAGTTTATGTATAAAAATTTGAGAGGAGGCATTTTATTTGCTTCCACGTGAATCTACATTATTTCAACATTTAAATATTTAATTAGCCTGACCAGGTGGTGGTGCAGTAAATAGAGCATTGGATTGGGACGTGGAGGACCCAGGTTTGAAATCTCAAGATTGCGGGCTAGAGCACGGAACCATCTGGCTTGAGCGTGGGGTCGCTGGCTTGAGCGTGAGATCATACACATGACCCAGTGGTCGCTGGCTTGAGCTCAAGCTTGCTGGCTTGAGCAAGGGGTCACTTGCTCTGCTGTTGCCCTCAGGTCAAGGCACATATGAGAAAGCAAACAATAAACAACTAAGGAGCCGCAACAAAGATGCTTCTCATCTCTCTCCCTTCCTGTCTGTCCCTATCTATTCCTCTCTCTCTGTCACACACACACGAGTTTAATTAAAAAGAGCAGTATGATTTTTTTAAATCTATACTTAATCAAGTATCAAAATTTATTGAAATGTTCTCTAATATAGAAAAATAACACTAATATAGTAGGCGATGCTATATTCAATAAATACATTGCATGAGAACTTAACTGATACTATATTGACAATAAGCTGTTACATTTTACCAGTTTTAAAATATGTAAAAATTGTGACTTGTATAAGAAATATAAAAATATATGCATACTATAAACATTTGAAAACTGGAACTATGCGAATATAAGAAGTACGTAATTATTTTCTCTCTTCTATTCCCATTATTCCTAACTTTCTTCCTTATAAATACTTATAGAAAAACAATTTAGTACATGTATTTTGGGGAAGTGACAAGGGAGGATTTTGCCATGGCATTTATGTATGTAGTTTTCTCTACGATATTTTTTATTCATTTTATTATAAAGGTTTTAATTTTATATAGAGCTACTCTACTAGGTATAAAATTCCATCATATGGATATATATTAGTGTTTATTTAGTTACGACCCTACTTAAAATATTTGTGGGCTTCTTTCCCCATATAAGAATAATAAAATAGAACAATTCAGTGGTGCCCATTCATATGCATCAATCTGAGCACATACCGAAGAATTTCTTTTGTTTCGATTCCAGAAATAAATTTTTGGGTCCAGATGCATGCCCCTTCCTGGTTTTTTTAGCAGTATAATTTATTCTAATGCTCTCCATAAAGGTTTCCCAACTATGCCAGATCAAGTGTTTTCACTCGGCATTATATTGGTTCTTTTATAGGCTGTATCCTTTCTACTGATGGTGTTAAAAGCCTCCAACCACATCAGGCTGCTGGGAATGCAGAAGGAAGAGGTGGGCTGGGGGAGTTGCGGGAGCAGCAACTTCTCAGTATTTGCACAAAGAGTCCCCTTCTCTTTGTTTTGCTGTTACAGACATGCCTACTTCTTGCTTTTGGTCCTGTAGACCTTCCAAAAACATTGCACCTTTCAAAAAAATGTAAATAAATACTTTTTCATATATACAAAAGCTGAGAGTAGACTTTCACTACAAAAAAAAAAAGTAAAACCAAAAATATGTTCTTTAAGCAATCAAAATGATCTGAGCAAAAGTAGGCTTGAACTCAGGTAGGGAGAGAAAAGGCAGTAGTATTTAGAAAGCTGGTATGAAATAGGCTTCAAAGAGAGCTGAGCTTCCTAGCAGCCAGATGGGAAAAACGGAGGGAGAGCAGAACAAGGTATCCATTTCCCCTTCATCACTAACTTAAGTTCGAATGTGTTTCTGGAAAGAGAGCAAGTGTTATATACTTTTCTCGGGGCTCAAAGTCAAACTAGTGCCACGTGGCCCCAAGGGTGTTTGTAATTGTCAGGGGTACCCTGCTTTCTTTCAAGCGACAGAGCCATCATTTCAAGCATCCAATGAGCACCATCTAAGAAGTCAGCCTAGTGGCCATCTCTTGCTTCTGTCAGTATTGTTGTTGAAACCCCAGGGGTTATGTTAGCCATTTCATTAACTATAAATCATTTGTTTAATATGGCTTTTCTTTGAAATAATGGAGCTTTCTCTCTAGGATAGCAGTTTCCAATTTCAAGGGTCGAACTGAGCAAAGATGTGCTTATGTCTGGGCAGTATAGGATGTGAACGCCTTTTTTCCTACCCTAAAACCAAGAAGATCATACCAACAACAAGAGTGGTTCTGATTTCCTGAGGCCAACAGAGAAGCAAGGCTTAAAGCCCTCAGTTGAAAGCCATGTTTCCCTTTTATTTTACTGAAATAACCTGCCTTCCTGACCCTCTACCTTGTGGAAAGCAGAGCTGGAATTAAGAAGAAGGTTTTATTAAAATAGCCCAATCTCAAGCTGCAAAGATGGGTTTCTCTGGGTTGAATCCAATGAGGATGTGTGCCCCATCACGTACCTTGAAGTAGAGGCTGCTTCATTGGCTCTGCTGATTTCTCTGTCCCTCTCACCTTTCACTTAGCTTTCAGTCTTCAGATGACATTAGAGCTCTTTGTGTTTGGAGATCCCATTAACTAGTTAGCCAGATCTCTAAAGTGGGGACCAGAATGCTCCAAAGTAAGCATTTCATTTGCAAAAATGCATGTTGTCTAATGCACTAAGTGGTGGTAGTGTGTCTTTAGGTCCCGGGTGTTCCAGTATTTGGGGAAATAATAAAGACTTTTCATTTTCTCCCTTAGATCATGTGGGCTCTGTTATTAGTGCCATCTCAGCATTAAACCAGGTTGCAAGCTGCTTATTCTTCAAAATAAAGCTTTATTTTTTTGTTTAATTGCTTTTTCAGAAGCATTATTAACTTCCAGAAGGGGAGAAAAAAAACAGTTAAAGCAGCTGAAGCTGTGGTTCAGTGTATCTGACTAAAAACAAAATCAGAAACATGTTTCAAAAACGAATGCAACAGTACTGTACCAATTATCAAGAATAATATTTGGGACATTACAAAGCGAGGTAATTGTAGAAAGAATTGTCCCTTGAATAGCAGGTGTGAGCACCATCTGTATTTTTCTGTTAGGTGCTATTAACATGCTGAATAAATAATTAGGCTATGATCCTGAGAGACCAGATCATGCCCCAAATCCCTGAACTTTTCAAAAATAGATTTCTACCAAACTTTATATCCCAGTTGCTCACCAAAGTCTAGATTCAATCATCTGAATAACTCTCAAATTCATCACCTTCTCAATTTCACTGACCTCCAACCTTTGTCAGAACTGGGGCATTCCCCATCATTCTCCATCTTTCAATCTGATACCAGTTGTAGGATAATCTGAATGAATTAAGTCAGTTCTGTCCTTTTCCACCAGAAGGTTTCTATAGATGAATAAATTCTCGTTGATAAAGGCAAAACAAAAATGCCAATGGTCAGAATTTCATGGCTTTGTACCTCCTTCTTTGAATGGAAGTTTCCTTCGCTCTCCAAAGTGTCTCCTTTGCTCCATCTAGCCTAACCCAGTCACTATTGGCCTCAAACCTATTAAGTGTCCCTGAAGAATAGGAGTGGAAGAGTGTGATAGGAGGTCATGGGATAAGGCATATGAATAGGTTTTAACAACTTGGCACTAAGTATAAAAATCTTATATCCCATGTTAGTGCCTACTAGATAGCATCTGCCACAAAAAGAGACAATAAATAAAAGAATAAGATGACTCAGACAGTTGGTATTAGCAAACCTCTGTCCTTGGCCACCCCCGTGCTTATGCATTGGCTTTTGAATGGAGTAGTCATAGCAGAAGAGAACTGCCCTTGGCCAATCAGTGCCCAAGATAGTCCTCATAGCATGGGTCCTCTCTCATCACATCAGATTTAGCTCCCACTGAATGTTCAACCTGTCAGTAAGAGACCCACACTGTGCCCTTCATATAATACCATCCATCAGAAAGAACAGCCAGCCCCTTGGTGGGAAGTTGATGATGACATTGGATATCTTCTGTCCTTGGAAGGGCAGTGACATTCTGATATAATGTTTCTCTTTTCTGCCCTGAGTGCCTAAGCACTGTTGGAAGACTAATGGAGTTTCTGATCTGCTGACATGGAATACTGTGTCACCTTGCTTTGGACCAAGGTACCCGATTTAAGGCAAAAGAGAAACATTCCTGGGCACATGATCTTGCTGAATAAATTCAACTCTCTCTTCATTCTGACTTTCCATATTCAAGTTATTAGTGGACATTTGCTCGTTAGAGGAGACTAATTTAGATACCTAAGGGTTTTTCAAGTGAATATATATGCTTAGCATTTCCAAATTTTATAAATGTTAATGTTAATTAAATACATCCTCTGAAGGAAAAGGAATTCCCTTAGATAGCATATGTTATAGTTCAGCTATATTTGAATATTGTATAGGAGTTTTATAATGACTGCTTTCTGGAATGTCATATTATTTCCCAAACTACTGGTCTGATGCCAACTGGTGGTGTGATTTCCTACTGTTTGGTTCACATGCTTAAAGAAAATGTCAAATTCTTTCTAAATTATGCAGGTTCAATATATAACTGCCTCCTTTACCATGCCATCAGGTGTGTGTCTGTGTGTGTGAGTGTGTGTGTACGTGCGCGTGCCATTATGCTGAATATTATTATTAAATGAGAGATGTTACTTAGTTTTGAAGTCTCCACTGATCTCTTAAGTATTAAAAATAAAGTATTTTTATGCCTTCCAATGAAGTGTTATGGATTTTTGACACATACATTTGATGACAGAAAAAAACAACATTCCACCTTCACAGTCTAATGGAATTATTCAGAGATGATATCATGAACATGTATTTAAATTCTCACTATGTGTTAAGCACAAGTGTATCAGAAGGTCTCTACCAGGTAATTGAGGGAGGTTGGGTTTCTATTCAAAGGGAATAATTTAAAGTGTGTGACTGGTGTGGGAGACCACAAGGGATATTGCAAAACTCTCAAGTTAGTAGTAATTGTGATGTTTCCATCCCAGGGCCAGAAGGAATGTGCCAATATCAGAAATCAGGAAGAGACAGTAATATGAAATCTCGCTAGTCAAAATGTGATTCCCAGGACTGCAATATTGGTTTCACCTTGATGCTAAATAGAAAGGAAGAAGTCTCAGCTTCAACCCTAGACCCGGGACTTAGAACTGCATTTTCATATGCATCCAAGGTGATTTGCAAACGTGTAAATGTTTGGAAAATATTGGTGTAGAGGATGCCACTTTGAGAGTAGTAGCCCCAGTTGACCTAAGAATAGCCAGTACATGTGAACTGCTAGGGGAAGTACTGGACTATACATATCCTGACCCCCTGTCCTACTAACATCTTTTGGTCCCTGATGGAGAACCTCATTGGCCAAATTTAATAGGAAGCAAAGAAAACTGTGGATGTGCTTTATGAATATCAGCTGGGCGGAGGACTGAATGGGGCAAAGTAGCAAATGGACGTGGACTGGCAATTGGAAGACATCTGGCACAACTGGGTAGACATCATAGACGTGGAGATAAATGTGTGGTCTCCTGACCACAAATAGCCCAATGCACTTTTTTTTTTTTTTGCAAAATCATTTCTTATATTATAAGCACTATTAAATATTGAGATTGTGAACAAAGGTAATTCTGTTCTAATACAATGTCCAACATTTACTCATTTTGAAGACACTTTATGTAATCTTTCTTTTTACGTAAAGGTATGAACAAGTGTTGAGTCAGAATGAGCTGGCTTGGCTGGGATTCTAACATACAGTCAGGCCTCATATTCAATGGGCATTGGTTTAAAATTATTTTAATTGACAAATAGCTGTTTTTTATATGTCATAGCTGTAGTTATTTAAAAGACTCCTTGAATTCTATACATAAAAAATTACAATAAGCTTACACTCCAGAAATACATATTTATCTAGATAAAGTATGTAAAGAAGATTACATAATGCCTATCATTGAAGTATCTTTCAAGTGACATTCTAGGTTGAAATTAACAATTAACAAAAGGTCGCATGTGTGTTTGATACCTAACTATATATGTGGATCTTCAGATTACAAACAAGCTTGAATACAATGTTTCATATCGCAGGCAGTCATGGAAAGGTTGAATCCAGATGAAAAACAGTGACAGGCTATTGACTTCTCAGGAGAAAAGGAGAGAGAAGTTGCTGAGGAACAGGGAGTATCCAAGGGCTGGTGGACTTGGGTTCTGAGCTCTGTAAATCTCTGCGAGTCTCCCTTCCATGAAGCTGTGTATTGTTTATTATTAAAGGAGAAAACTCAAGCCCCGAGAATACACATCTTGCTCTCTGGGGGTAGGAGAGGTTGTCACAAAGCTATCACAAGAGTTGGAAACATTTGTAATTGCAACAACTCATGCATCCACCAGCCGGCTGGCAGAGGAGTGTGGAGGAGCAGTCCTGCTCTGTCTCCATCAAGGTTCATAGAAAGGGGAGGAGCAGAAACAGAGAGAGAAAGCAATAAAGAGCAGAGCTGGGATGATGAGAGGCTAAAGCCAGCAGGCAGTGGTTTTGAGAGAACTAATTCCTTTGTGCTGGTTGGCCAGAATGCCTGACCATTACCCACAATTCAGTTTTATATGTGTAGGATTTTCTATTTATAAAACTCACTGCTATTACAAAGTGCATGTTTGGTTTGGGGGCGTGGCTGCAGCTTACGTTTATTTGAAATGTAAATCAAATTTCTTTTCCAAAGCAAATCCCAAATGAGGGGATATTGGTCGATTTGTTTTTTTTGTTTGTTTGTTTGTGTTTTGTTTTTTAATGGATTTTTATGTGTATATCTTCCTTCTACTGAAAATCGTGCACCCCAGAGGGTATTTCTGGTGTCGTGCTTGCAGGATTTAGTTACTCATCACAAAAGTTGAATGTGGAAGTCATGGCTATCTTTTTTATATCTTACTCATGAGGAAGCAGAACTCCAGAGAAGTTAAAGGAAAAAAAAAAAACCTTATCAAGATAACACAACTAACAAATGGCTGAACTAAGGTGAAATGCAGTCTGTCTAACTCTAAGACCTAACCCAGTTCAAAAAGGCTGCACTCCTTATAGGAACTTTGTACAGGACAATCATGTCATTTGCCTTTCTGATGGAGATATTTTTGTCCGGGAAATATACTAAGCAGGGCAACAGATGGGAACCAGGACTCGTCCACAGAAATTGGGACATGCCGTGGCCCTACCTCTATGTAACTCGTGCGGTCAGGTGAAATCACATAGTATATATACCTCCATGTCGCGTTCTTCTTGAGAATCTGAACTACTTGCCTAATCTACATTTGTAAAATGTAGTCTTGCATCCAATTTGCAGGAATTATTCATCAGAAATGGTTGATTTCCTGCCTTTCCTCAGATTTGTGTAAGTGACTCAATTACAATCAAGAAACAGCCGAGCGAGCGCTGTAACCACGCACTCAGCAGTGTGGATCTCCGGCTCTGATGTGAAATGAGAGCTGGAAGGAGGACAGGGAGCGCGTGGAGGGTCTGCACTTTACCTTTTCACATAAGTGAGTGGTGCATGTTTTTCACGTCACTGGGTCAGTTTCCCGCATTTGCTATCTTAGCATATCTGGGGGGTGCAGAGTTCCGTGCGGGAACAGTGAGCAAGCACTGATCATGAAAAGTGAAATGACAACCACTTCAGTGCCTATGAGAAATAAGGCTCATCAGTACTCAATGTTGATCGTCGGTGGATAGATCTTTCTTTATTCTCCTTTTGGTGGTAGCTTATAGGAGAGCTCAGAAAATTATGGCTACCCAGCCTCAAGGCCTCGGTATCTACCTTCCTGGGCAGACTTGGGACCATCACTTTCTATCTCTGGACCTCTGTGAAATAAGACATTTGTTCTGTGAGAAAAGGGACTACAGTGGTTCCTCATCTATTGCAAGATTTAGGTTCCAGAACCCCCGTGATAGGCGAAAATCCATGAAGTAGTGACCTTATATTTATTTTATTATTTATATATATTTTAAGGCTTGATAAGCCCTCCCTACACTCTTATAAACCTTTCCCACACTGTTATTAACCTTTTCCACACTTACTTTACCACGAAAAATAATTAAAATAATAAATATCTAAAAATAGCTATATACCACAAAATCCCGCGATATAGCAAAAAAACCACAATACAACATTAGATACATACAATTTAAAAATCCGTGATACAGTGAGGCCGTGAAAAGTGAACTGAGATATGGCGAGGGACGATTGTACAATCTAGAAAGCAGACTATCTAGACTGCTATAATCCCGGGCTCACCTATTCAGGGGACCAAGAAAGCAGCGTTTTCCAATTCCAGGGTTTCTTCTGTATCAGTATGCACATTAATTAAAACAGGCATGGCAATCTGAGTTCAGCGATATGATTCATTAGCTATAATGACAGGCTCAGAGCCAGCAACAGCACCCGAGGAGCTGGCAAATATATAGGCTTGGGTTTCCAAATTATACAATCTCCTCAAAATGTCCTTTGAAATAGAGAAAAGAAAGTCCTTTTGCCAAAAGCAGTCTGCCTCGGATACTACCATCACCCACGCCATAACCAGACTTGTACATAAAAGCACTTTGCAGTAACGATTCCATGTATCAGTATAGGAGATGGTCTGCAAGCAGCTGTTGGACCTTAGAGGCCTCCTTCAGTTGCAACTTTTTATATTTGTGAGGTCACTTAGTGTCAGATGGCATGAAAATCAATGTTTTGCTCAGCCCTTAATATATTTTCAGCTTTTTGACCTACTCCAGTTTTTCTTAGATGAGTATTTTAATAAATTTCCGTTCTTTCTAAAACAACATCAAACCCACTTTAAATATTCTTTTATTTCCTATTTGTGGGTACTTAACTAAAAGTAAGAGATAGAGGATTAAAAACTCAGAGAGAATAACTACTTAGCCTTAGGAACCCAAAGATGGATGGCAGGTCTAGAATTGAATTGAAATGCTGGGTGTAGGAAGATCCCCAAAGGTGTCATTTGTTTGTTTCTTAACACCCGGTGACATCTCTGGGTTCGGACTATAAACCACTCAAGGTCAAGGATTTTCTGATCCTTCCTGCTATAACCTTATGCCTAGAAAAGACTGTAGCATACATATGTGCTCAGTAAATATTTGTTAAAACCGTAACAATTTTACTGTCATTCAAAAGAGGAATGCAAAATATTCAAACCACAACTGAGGGCATCTTGAAGCAAAATGGCAGGAAAATAACACAACCGCGAGAATAAGAGGCTCTTTAATATTTGCCTCAAAATTGAATGCATTTCTTTTCCCTGGACACGTATTTGCACATTTTTAAATATAGTTCATAAAACATACACAACTATGAAAGACTGTAATCTCTATGAAACTTTTCAAAAGAAAGCCATTCTATAATGGAATATGGTTCCTTTGGTGGTTTTATATTTGAAAGAAAAAATTAGAAAACTCATTTATTTCATAGAAAGCATGTTTTGTAAATACAGTCTTTTTTATTCTTCCAAGTGAGAAAAGGGGAGATAAAGTGACAGCATGTGCCCTGATGGGGATCCACCCATCAACCCCCTATTTGGGGCTGATGCTCTGCCCGTTTGGGGCCACACTCGCAACCGAGATATTTTTAGCACCTGAGGCAAAGGCTCCATGAAGCCATCTTCAGTTTCCGGGGCCAGTGTGCTTGAACCATTGAGCCATGGCTGCAGGAGTACAAGAGACAGAGAGAGAGTGAGAAAGAAAGGGGAGGAGGAGGGGAGCAGAAGCAGATGGTTGCTTCTCCTGTGTGCCCTGACCAGGAATTAAACCTGGGACATCTACATGTCAGGCCGATGTTCTACCACTGGGCAAACCAGCCAGGGCATATAAATATGTTAAAAAACTTTGGAAGATAATGACAGAGGCCAGAGTTAAATGGTTTGCTAGGACATTTAAAAAGGACTCAGGGCAGCCCCAACTGGATAGCTCGGTTGGTTAGAGCATCATACTGAAGTATAAAGGTTACCTGTTTGAAACTTGGTTAGGGCACATACAGGAACAGCTTGATGTTCCTGTCTCTCTCTTTCCCTTCCTTTCTCATTGAAATTAATAAGTAAATATTTTAAAAAATAATAAAAAATAAATAAATAAAAAGGACTTAGGGCATATGGCTCTGCCATGATCACAGGGAAAAAATTAGCCTTCATGTGATGAAAGGATCCAACTTGGAGGTTTAAAAAAAAGTTTGTTAGTGATAAATAGAAGCAATAATTTAAAAATTAATTAAAATGTGTTCCCTCTGAAATACATATATCTAGATGATAAATTGGGAAAGACCCCAAATTTTACAGGTTATAACATGCTATCCATCCTATTTTTTTATTTTAAATATTTTTATTTGTTGGTATACATGCATTGATTGAATGTGTCTGTTAAGTATTTGAAAGAATATTACAGAATAAATTATTTCTATTGCCAATAATTGGTTCTTTAGGTATAATTGAGTTTAAGTGAGATTGAGTAGTATAAAGCATAGGTCTTCAGGCCAAATCATCTCTCATTAGTAACCAAGTGACAAATCTAAAGCTAAAACTGACAGAGCCAGTTCTGGACCTTTTAATCTCATCTGTGACCTCATCCTCTGATATAAACCAGGGGTCGGGAACCTATGGCTCACGAGCCAGATGTGGCTCTTTTGATGGCTGCATCTGACTTGCAAACAAATCTTTAATAAAAAATAAAAATAACGTTAAAAATATAAAACATTCTCATGTATTACAATCCATTCATTTCCTACCGCTCATGTTCATGGTTGTGGGTGGCTAGAACCAATCACAGCTGTCCTCCGGGACAACACCAAATTTTTATTGGATAATGCGTAATGTACACAGGTCATTGTGAGGTCAGGAATTAAACTCTCTTCCTTTTATTCAAGTAGTCAGCTAGCTAATTGCAGAAACCCTTTTGACGAAGAAGATGGCTAAAAGAAAAAAAGATGAGGAGTATCATACTTTTCAGCAGGAATGGATAGAGGAATTCGCCTTTGTGGAGAGAGCAGGTTCTGCAGTGTGTCTAATATACAGTGATAAAATTGCATCGATGAAACGGTAAAATATAAAGCAGCACTTTGACACATGCCATACTACATTTGCATTGAAATATCCAGCGGGGAACAGCAGGAAGAAAGCATGTCAAGAGCTACTGTGCAGAGTGCAAGCTAGTCAGCAGCAACTCCGTGTTTAGACCCAACAAGGTGACTGGAATTTGGCTACCTTTGCTGGTGCTTTAGCAATTGTGAGAAATGGAAATCCATTCACAGATGGGGAGTATGCCAAAACATTCATGTTTGATGTTGCCAATAAACTTTTTGATGACTTTTTGGATAAAGACAAGATAATCAAATGAATAAAAGACATGCCTCTGTCAGCAAGAACTGTTCACGGTCGTACCATCATGATGGCAAATCAAATTGAGGCAACACAAGTGAAGGACATAAATGCAGCACTATTCTTTTCTCTTTCTTTGAATGAGTCAACAGATGTAAGCCATTTATCCCAGTTCAGCATGATTGCAAGGTATGCTGTCAGTGACACACTACATGAAGAAAGTCTTGCTATTTTGCCTATGAAAGAGACAACAAGAGGGGAGGATTTATTCAAGTCTTTCACTGAGTTCGCTAAAGAAAAATATCTACCGATGGATAAACTTATTTCGGTGTGTACTGACGGTGCTCTGTGCATGATGGGGAAAAACAGGATTTGTAGTGCTTCTTCATGAACATGAAAAGAGACCGACCCATCCTAAGTTTTCACTGCATCCTACATCAGGAGGCGCTTTGTGCTCAGATGTGTGGTGAACAGCTTGGTGAGGTGATGTCCCTGGTCATTCGGGTGGTCAACTTAATTGTTGCCTGAGCTTTAAATCATTGCCAGTTTAAAACACTGCTGGATGAAGTTGGGAATAATTATACTGGTCTGCTTCTGCACAGCAATGTGCATTGGTTGTCAAGAGGGAAGGTGCTCAGTCGTTTCGTGGCTTGTCTGAGTGAAGTCTGGACTTTTCTTGAAATGAAAAACGTTGAGCATCCTGAGTTACCTAACACTGAGTGGCTCCTGAAGTTCTACTATCTCGTGGAACATGACTGAACATGTGAACCAGCTCAATGTGAAAATGCAAGGCGTTGGAAATACAGTCTTATCCCTTCAACAAGCAGTGTTTGTATTTGAAAACAAGCTGGAACTCTTCATTGCCATCATTAAAACAGGTCATTTACTACACTTTGAAAAACTGGGAGAGTTTCAAGATGCATGCACAGCAAGTGACCCTTCTCAACGTCTTGATCTCCAGCAGCTAGCGGGCTTCACATCTCATCTCCTGCAGTCATTCAAAGTGCGCTTTGGAGAATTTCGTGAGTGCACTCGTCTTTTTAAGTTCATCACCCATCCACACGAGTGTGCAGTGGATAGTACCGACCTGAGTTACATCCCGGTGTCCCTGTCAGAGATTTTGAGCTACAAGCTGCTGACCTGAAGGCCTCAGACATGTGGGTGAATAAGTTCAAGTCATTGAATGAAGATTTGGAAAGACTTGCACGACAGCAAGCAGAGTTGATGAGCAAACACAAGTGGGGAGAAATGAAAAAACTTCAACCTGTGGACCAGCTGATTGTCAAAACTTGGAACACGCTTCCCGTCACATACCACACTGCAGCGTGTGAGTATTCCTGTAATGACAATGTTTGGCTCTACATATGCCTGTGAGCAGTCTTTGTCACATCTAAAGAACGTTAAGACCAACCTACGATCACGTTTAACGGATGGAAGTCTCAACGCCTGCATGAAGCTTACCCTCACCAGTATCAACCAGACTACAAAGCCATCAGCAAAACCATGCAGCACCAGAAGTCGCATTAATGGAAAGAAGTACTTTATTCATCATTGGTTATCAACAGCATCACAATATTATTAAAAAGAATTCAGAGACTTATTGTACTTTAAAAGTGTTGGTCTTACATAAAATGCACACGTTTACTTGTATTTAGTCTTAAACATATTGTATGGCTCTCATGGAATTACATTTTAAAATATGTGGCATTCCTGGCTCTCTCAGCCAAAGAGGTTCCCGACCCCTGATATAAACAAACCTTCAATCCAACGATAAATGTTATCCTTTGTTATGACATTGTCTTTTATCCAGCCTAGTTGGTTATAGCCACATCAATTCATTAGCCTACACTCAGAGAGAAATGGTTCTAGAACTAGATAAATAAAGGTCTCATTTGTAACACTTTAAGCAAAGACAATTCTGTCACCAGTTCTTTTTTCAAGGAACCACTACAGTTGGTGCTTAAACAGCCCCCCTTGCTCCAGTCTTTCCAATAGATTGCTGTTCCTTTGCCATGATCTTTTGAGACCTACAAGTGACTTCTGTAGGCAGAGTTATGGCGCCAAGAAGACCCTACACTGGGAGCACAATAAGATACCACTCCTGCAGATATATTATCGAACATGGCAAGAGACTTTGCCTATGCAATTAAGGTTACTAATCAGTTGATTTCATATTAGGGGGATTACTCTCATTTTACCTGGGTGCCACGACCTAACCACATGAACTCTCAAAAGCAGAGAATGTACTCCGGCTTTTTATAGAAGAGAGAGGCAAAATAGAAAGCCAGAGAGATTCAGAGCATTTGAGGCTCTACGGCTGGTTTTGAAGATGGATGGAGCCAGGGACCTCAGCCCAACAATCACAGGGAATTGAATTCTGCCAGCAACCTGAATGAGATTGAAAATGTTTTCTTCCCTAAAAGCTTCCAGATAAGTAACTAGATGTCAGACATCTTAATATTGACCCTGTGAGATCCCCAGCAGAGAACCCAGCTCAGCCCTGCTGTGAGCTAATAAAGCTGTGCTGTTTAAAAGGCTAAATTTGTGATATTGTGTTATGAGAGCAATGGGAAACAAACGAATTCTGTCAGCCCCACTTAACTTACAAAGAAATGGAGGCTCAGTAAAATTGACTGTGTTATACGCAGGTCTAGCTTACAAGGCTAGCCTAATACCACGGATTCTATCCAGGTCTCGCCGAGGCCCACACTTGTGTGCTTGGGTTTACAGAAGTCGTTTTCAAACCTTAGCGTTGCAACAGACTCACCTAGGAGGTTGTTTAATGTGCAAACATCTGGCTCCCACCTCCAAAGTTTCTGATTCTGTAAATCTCAAGTGTGGTCCAAGAATATACGTTGTTAATTTGTTCCTGGAGAATGTCCTTGCAACTTCTCTGAGGATCCCACTTTGAGAATGATTTACAGGGCGCTGCTCTTCCTCTTGATTTTATTCTTAAAATATTCCTCAGACAGGACTTGTTCTCTATAGTTGAGAGTTGCTATCATGGTTCTTTAGGGAACATAGGGTATTATCATGATGACATGTGTCCCTTTGCTCACCTGAGCCTGAGAAAAGGAAGCAGAAGTCATGTAGTATCGGCCTTAACCACGTCTGAGAGCAAATTCAATGAAAATCGTTCAGTTCTGTCTTGTGACAACAATGGTAATCTCATGTTGACCTCTGTCAGGTTTCTCTCAAACTCAGCAAGCAAAGAGTTTCTGTCGGTCTCATCTGGTATTCTTAAACTGTTAGCATATATTGACACCCCATTGCCAAGAACTTAAGAATTAAAAAGTCAGTGGACAAACAACAGAAAAATCTATGTTCCAGAAATGGCCCAAGAAAAGCAGTTCAAACAAGGTAGCCAGGTACTACAGAATAACGGGAACAAACTGTTTCATATAGGAAACATGGAGTTGGATATGTACTTGAGGGAGAGCAGAAAGAATTGTTGCCATTTCTTATGCAAGGGATGTAAAACATACTATTCTTTGTGTCTCATCAAAAAGGTACCCCTTAACTTTCTATTCTATATTCTTTTTACATTAGATACATTTTTAACAAGTTATTTAAGGTAGAGCTTACTTACCATAAATTTCATTAATTATAAGTGTATAGCAATGATTTATAGAATGCCTACTGAGATAGGCAACCATCACCATAATCCCGTTTTAGCTTTTAGGTATCCCAGTAAGATCCCCGATGCTGCTGGTTTATAGTAAGTCCATATTCCCATCACTCCCTAGGCAACCACAAGTTTACCTTCCGTCTCTTTGTGTTTGCCTTTCCTGAACATTTGCTATAGAAGGAATCAGACCCTATGTGTTTTTTGTGGTTCATCCATATTATAGCATATATCAGTACTTCCTTCTTTATTTTTTTTTAATTTCTGATAAGTGTTCCCAATGGATATTTTTAATTACATATTTTCTTTCTTCCAAAGGTTACTTGTTCCTCAATTTTTTCTACCAAAGACAGAGTTTGGGGAACACAGAGATAAGCATTCCAACCTAACTCACTACCCTTTTTTCAAGGAATGCCCTAAATTGGAATTCCTGCATCCTTTTCTAAGGGAGGCAGCAAATTTCCTTCATATGGATCAGGAGATAGGGCTTGATATTAGCGAATGATAGGAAAACACTACAATGTACTCAGTGTATTCCTATAGGGTTTAAGTGGGTGTAGGCTGAAGCTTAATTGTTGGGGCTTTGTGTTCGCTATTATTGCACAGGCCCTCCTCTCTAAAGAGATTTTTATTCTATGAGACAGGAGAAATAATTTTTATTCTTTGAAATTAGAAGTAGGAAGTTCTGCTAGGCTGCTCTGAAGTCCTGCCATGTTCATCCTTCTGCGTTTACCTCTCCTCTTTATTTCAAATTCACTACGGCTTCCCGTGGCCTATTGGATATAGTCCCAAGTCCTTCCTGTTGTTTACAGGATCCTCCGTGAACACGCACGCGCCTGACTCTCCAGACTCACTCCTTTGTCTCTAGTTGACTCTCTCTGTTCCTGCTATTTAGGAATTCTTTCAACTTCTGAACTTTTTCTTTTTGAATGCTCATTCCACTTGTAATTATTTCTTTTAGCATGTGAGAGACAGATGGACAGACAGGGACAGACAGATAGGAAGGGAGAGCATCAACCTGTTGCCCCACTATAGTTGTTCACTGATTGCTTTCTCATATGTGCCTTGACCAGGGGGCTCCAGCTGAGTCAGTGAACCCTTGCTCAGGCCAGCGACCTTGGGCTTTAAGCCAGTGACCTTGGGCTTCAAGCCAGCGACATTCTGCTTCAAGCCAATGACCTTGGGATCATGTCTGTGATCCTATGCTTAAACCGAGACCCTGCACTCAGGCTGATAAGCCCGTGCTCGAGCCAGCAATTTTGAGGTTTCAAAGCTGGATCCTCAGCATCCCAGGCCAATGCTCTCTCTATTCACTATGCCACTGCCTGGTCAGGCCATCATTATTATTTTTTTAAATCTGCAACCCAGTATCCATGTCAATATTCTAGTTGTGATGTTACACCATAGTTTGGCAAAATAATGCTGTTAGGAGAAACTAGATAATGTGTACACACAATCTCTTTGTTTTATTATTTTTTACAGCTGCATGTGTATCTATATTTCTCTCAATAAAAATTTCAATTTAAAGCATAGAATAAAAACTTGAAACTGTCACTATGCAAACACCACGAGTCAGACAGAGCATCTCTCCCACTCATGGTTATATCTCTACTCTTTGATCTAGGACGTGGGAGGACTTCTAAATCAAGTCACATTGGCAGAATGAAGTACATTCATATACTGGTGTCTAAGCACACCAAGCTTGTTAGTGCCAGAGGCGATTCAACTGAGATACAATTACAAAGAACTTGGTCTTTTGCTACAACTCTTTTTCTGGGACTAGCTTTCTATTTTTGATAGTTCATTTATTCAAAACTATCTGCCAGATTCTCCGATAGGTCTGAAATAAAACCTAAACCCAATACAAAGGCTTTGGTTTTATGGACTTAGCGTCTGATTGGAGAGCTTCACTCATCGCATTAACCTGCTGTTTGACTATAATATACCCTGAAATATGTGCAATGGGGAAGGGGCCTGAGTCAATGAAGCAAATACCAAAGGAAGCAACCTAGTCTGAGTGGCGAGGACAAGGCTGATGGACAGGGAGACGAGCCGACTTAGATCCGTGTATCCAGTGGGACTTCAGTTGCCAGACAGAGAGAATAGCACGTGCAGGGCTCTTCCTGCAGGAGAAATGGCGTACATCCGGGAGGGGCGAAGAAGACCACGGGGGTCGCCACACAATTAGGAAGACAGAGCGAGCTGCCTGATGACAGCAGGGTCTCGTGGAGCCTTCTGATTCAGAGTTCATAGCTTGTCGCTCAGAACTGTAAAGAAATGACAGCTTCAAAACAGGGTGAGGAGGACTGCTTAGCAGATTCGTTTTCTGTTTTAAGCCGGAGTTCACTGTGGCTTCTGGAGAAAACATGGGGCGTGGCGGGAAAGTGCTGGTGAGGTGGGTAGCACTTTCGTATGCCTCTGCAGGGAGAGGCGCCGGATGGTTTAGGTAGACCAGTGGTCCTCAACCACGGAGTCTGGTGTAGATGCAGACTTACCTGGTATCTGAAGGCCATTTCAAAACCACTCTCTTGGGAGAGGTGTTCTGGGGGTATCTCTTCACAGATTGACTCTTTCCAAGACTTATCATGCCCCTATTTTGCCTCCTGGATCTGCCACAGTGACACCAGATACTGTATATTGGTAATGCACAGCTGTTGGAATCAAGGAAAACTAAATTGCAGTGATCTCAGCAGCTCTTACTAGCTTTGTGGCATGGGCCAGTTACTTAACTTCCCTGCACCTCACGATTCTTGGGGATAACAAGATCTGAGCTATAACTTGACTGTGATACTAAATCAAGATAAAGTAAAATGTGTCTAGCAGTATGTGATAGTAACTCACCCTATCTCAGTTGAATTTTGAAATGATAATAACAATAGCTAGCAAATCAGGTATACTCTATGACTTTAATCTTGCCTGTATTCTTCCCAAGATCTTCTGGTATCAGAGTACTGCTTGAAAAAGATCTTGAAGGTGAATAAATAGTTGTTAATGGTACCAATAAGAATTTTAGGTTGCAAGCAGAGGAACAATGAATTGAAAAACCTTTCTGGCCATCCTCCTTAATAGGCTCTTAACAGGTGTTTTAGGAAGAGGCAGTGTGACAGAAAATCTTACTCTAGATATATCCATCATAACAATTAGACCTGAGGATTCAGTGCACGTCTCTAATTATACACGAGTGCCACACATTAAACAAAGTGGATGGTGGAGTTCACAGTACCTTAATTACGGGGATGTGGGGATGCTAGATTTGACCGTGCTAGTCTCATTTTCATCACCGTGTGCTGACATTTTCCTGTAACCTCACCATAGGTAGGTTTTCTTCCCAGTTATGTACTTTGTGACAGGTTAGCAACAATTCCCACTTCATGCTCCATTTTCTCTGCCTACTGAGGCAATTTGCTGCCCATGCACTTTGTTATTTTCTCTGCTTTGTGGGTCCGACCTGTAAGGAGTTTCATGAAGGGAACTGCACTTTGAATACCAAAACTTCAATTGCTCTCCCGGCTAAATGCTATCTGTGCCACTTTAGGGAGGAATTTAATATATAGGTCATCCTCTTACATTAAACAGCTGGTCAAGACTGCAGGCTGAGCTGTTTAAACAATGCATCATCTCACTGTACCTCCCAGACTTCTGGCGTTTTGCCATTGTAAGGCCAGTAGCTGTGGCCACCATCAGAGCCGCCTGGCCTGTGCAGGTTTGCATTTCATTCAGACAGACGGTAATAAAACATTGGAGCCAAGAACTGGTGGGCCATTACCTTTAATCCTAGCTCGCACCCAGCAGGCGAGAAATACACACTGTGGGAAACACTTCCCTTTCCATTCAGGGCTCCCAAAGTCATTGACTATTCCAAGTTTCCTAGAATCAAAGGTTTATACCTCACCAGCCTTATTCACCTCTGTTTCCCATTCCTTCTCTCAATCCACCATTTTGGCTGCCTCCTCCACGTGGCTTCCCTGCCCTGCCTCCATGGGCTCTTCCTAGAACACAATCACTCTTCCCCGGAACAACAGGATCTCTCCTTTTAAAACCTTTTGGCGCGAAGGGCCTCTCCCAACACATATTAGTATAATCACACCCATCTCAAGCAAAAAGGGCATCCATGTGGGCAGCGCCATCTTTAACAAAGTGAGCATAATATATTTTATCTGGCCAACAGCCATCTTGATAGTCAAGGTTCTGTGACCAGGCCTCTGCCCACCTCTGGGCTTACCCTCTACCACTGCCTTAATGTTTATGATCGGGCAATATTTACTGAATATTTATTAAACCTATGCCATTTTATCCTTCTCTTTGCCTTGCCGAGGCCATTTTTTGCCTGTAATACTCGGCTCTCTCTCTATTCTCTCTACTTCCCTAAACCACTGCTTGGTGCCCACAGTTCCATCAGGATGTCACCTCCACCAGTGGCCTTCCCAATGCTCTCTTCCTACTCCCCTTGTTGGCCGCAGCGACGTTCTCTTTATGTTCCCATAGTTCTCGGGACATCACTGTATCACGGAATCACAACATCATATGGAAGCTGTCCATTTACAAATATATTTCTCCATGCAGACAATGCATTCTTGAGTTCATGTATAATCCATACATGCATCTCTAGCACTGCTGTGTTTGGAGCACAGCCATGGTAATAGCTTATTGAAATGTTTGATGTGTTTGAACAAAGCAAAAAGAACCCCCCAAAACAAAAAACACTGTCACTAAGCATTTGTACAGAGTGTTCACCCTTGTGTCAGGCACTATGTTAGGTGCTAAGGACTTAAAATCTTAGCATAAGCCTTAAGCATAAGCCTTGTTTCTATCTAGTTAACATCTAAAGGAAAAGAGAGAGTTAAAATTTTACCATCATAATTCTGTGATGTAGGTACTAGACACAGACTACTACGTAGTTAGGTCCAGAGAAAGCTACCTAAATAAGGTTATGTCAAAATGTCCCCGGCCTTCTTTTTAGTCATTTTGAAAAGCTTCCCAGGGCAGGGGAGTGCTTCCAGCAAAGCTGACCCCTACCCCCATCAGGGTATTTCACTCCGCCATTTTGGCTGCTTCTCTTCTCCTCCACGTGGCCTTTCTCTGCTCTCCTCCAGCATGGGCTCCTCCTAGAATATAATCACTCTTTCCTGGAACAATGTGATCTCTCTTCCTTTTAAAACCTTTTGGCATGAAAGCCCTCCCGCAACACACATTAATATCACACCCATCCCAAGCAAGAAGGGCAACCAATATTATCACCTGGCAACGGGCTTCCACATGGGCAGCATTATCTTTAACAAAGTGAGCATAATATATCTTATCTGCCCAACATCTACCTACCTACCTACCTACCTATCTCCTTAACTTTTTCTTTCTCTCTTTCCTTTTTTACTTTTACCCCCTTCCTCACACAAACATTGGTTACGTATTTGGTAAGACTTCAAAGTACCTGACATGAAGAACTCCTGAAGAAACTTGGGCTGTAGTTGAGAAGGCAGATTAACCCAGAACGTCTAGTGACCGTGAACACACAGGATATTAACCGTAATGTAGATTCTGGACTCAGACTGATGGAGGTCTGGATCCTGCCGCTTCCACTCACTAGCGTGTGTGAGCTGTGTAACTTTGATCCGGTTATTTAAACTTGAAATTTAACAATAGTCCCCACCCCTAGAGTCGTTGAGCAGATTAAATTATATAATCCATGAAAAAAACAAAATCCCGGTGATGAGGTATGAAATAGCTAGTAAGAGCTAACATTTGTGAAGTCTTCCCAAGTAATATGATAATGGCACACAGAGTCATTATCATTTCTTTCTCTTGGAGAAGTTTTAGAAACAAGGGAGGAACTCACCCCGAGTAATAAAACTAAGGGCTGAAACTGGAGCAGCAAAGCAGTGGGTTCATTAGAATAACAGCATGGCTTTCCTGAAACTCTAGGCAGGGAACCCTAAATTGTGCTCAGTGCTAACGGCGTATATTAGTGGAATTACATTACAATTAGGTTGCCACTGTAGTTAATGTCTCCGGTCACTGTGCTGGGTACTGCGACTATTCTCTCTTGACTGATTTCCAGGGGGGCCTGCACTGGCTCAGTGGAATAAGAAGAAAAAAAATGCACCTTAGACAATTAGAAAATGTTATGGCTAGAAATTAAACCGCTAGTTGATGACCACATTTGTTTTTTTAAGAAAACGATTCCTTAACTGGGTTTTACTCAAGATTGCCTTTTAAGAAAATGTTGGTTCAATTACGTGGCAAAGAGCCATGTTTATACTATTCACGCTTAGTATCCTTTTTATTGTGAGTAAATAGAAACCATCAGTTTGCATAAGAAGAAGGTGCGAGGTAAAAGTCCCTAAGAAAAATCTCTAGAACAGGACCAAGTCCTATTCTATTAAAATAATATACATTCCTGAAATAAAACCTGAATTAACTCCCATTATCATGGCCCACCCATTCCCCTCAAAGGCTTGATTGCAGGGCAGCTCCTTCAACACACTGTTCTAAAGTGATTTATTTTGAAAAGATACTAACTAGATAAAAAGTCAGTGTTTGAGCCAACACTTTCCTTGACTTGATCCCAACCTAACAGCCAAGGCTTTTCTCTCACTGTATCAATTGATACATCCATTTTCCAGCCAAATTCAGCAACTCGCCGTTATGTTCTGAACTTCGCTTTCTTACAGCCTCGCCCTCCGTTTTTGCTGTTTGCTCTGTGTCCATGGTCGGCTGTCAGTCCTCACACCCAACCCTGTTCTGGAATTGTGTCTGCAAAACGTGCCAGCTTCCTTCACTTTTCTTCCCACAAACTCCTCTTTGCCTGACTTGTTCATGATGGGGCTCAATTTCAGGCCTTCTAATTCTATACTCCTTCCCTGGATAATTTTATTAATCCTCTCGTGAAGTTACCAGCTATCTGCTGATGACGTAAAAATTATGTGATCAGCTTGGATACTTATAGAGCAGTGGTTCTTAACCTGGGTTCTATCAAACCCTAGGGGGTCGATGAGTCGGTCTCAGGGGTTAGGAGAAGCCTCTGCCGCAGAGGCCAGAATAAAGTAATACCATAATTTGTTGTGAGTTCATGCACTTTGTTGGTTTTGTTCTTTGAGCAAGGTGATGTTCATGCACGGCTCATTTTGTGCACCAGTAAGAAAACATATACCTATGCCTTGAATTTGGGGAAAAAAAAATCCTATTTTATTTATCACTAAAGAAGGGTTCGGTGAATGCGCATATGAAACTGGTGGGTTCGGTACCTCAAAATAGATTAAGAACCACTGTTATAGAGATTTACATCTAATTACTGGCTTGATATAATTGTTTGACTATCGCCCTAGACACTTAAAATTCTGTATGTCAGAAATGGAAGTCTGGCACATTCTACACCTCAAATCTGAATGTCCATTGGTGGTCCTTAATCACCGGGTCCAGTCAACGACCTAGTACAGTGGTCTGTAAACTCATTAGTCAACAGAGCCAAATATCAACAGTACAACGATTGAAATTTCTTTTGAGAGCCAAGTTTTTTTTAAACTTAAACTATATAGGTAGGTACATTGTTATTAACTTAATTAGGGTCCACCTAAGCTGGCCAAAGAACCGCATGTGGCTCACGAGCCGGGTTTGCCAACCACTGGGCTAGTTGCTCATCATGGAAGTGTGAAAGCTTTCTTTGATATTTCTTTGTCGCTTACCTTCAAACTAGATCTAATTCTTTCTGACTAAGGCACCCATGGAATTTCTTAACCTCAACCTCATCTCTCGATTTCCATTGACACCACTCGAACCCAAGTCACTATCATATCTTCTTTTAGATAATTAAGTGTACTAATTATTCCCTTATGATTTATTTTGTCTCCACTCAATCCATTCTCCTCAGAGTAGGAGATCTTTGTAAACAAATCTCTGACCATGCAAGGCTCTGGAATAAAATTTACCAAGAACTTCATGTCGCTCTTAAGATGTGGTCCAAAATCAAAGCCAGGTCTACAAAAGGCTACAAAATCAACGCTCTGCCAGCTGGTCTGCATCTCCTGACACTCTCCCTTCCTACTTTTATGCTGAATCCCTGTAACATGATACTCTTTCCAGCTTCCAGTCCTTTTCCTATGTTTCTCCCTCTATATGAGATACTTCCTCCTCCCCGCCACTCCCGGGTTCATCTAAAATGTTACTTCTTCAGAGAAACCTTCTCTGAACACTAGACCAACTTAAAACCCCTTATTTTCATCCCCAGGGCATCATGTGAAGGACCATCTACGAAGGACCATACTTTTATAAACAGATTCTTTGCAATAACTATATTAAAGTCTGTCTTTCCCATGGGGCTATCGGGCTATAGAGTCTGTGAAACCCAGAGCTATGCCCCATCTGCTGACTATTCATTCTAGCCCCCATGCCTAGCACAATGCATGGCCAGTGATCAGCATGTAATACATTCTGTACCCATTTTTACATGTTCAACTGTGTCTCTTAAACACATATGCCTAACCTCTGGTAGGTACCTCGAAATGTAATCTTATTTAGAACAGGATCCTCGCAGATGTAATTCGTTAAGATGAGGTCGTGCTCAAGTATGGTGAATCTTTAATTCAATGTAACTGGTGTTATAAAAAGAAGACAGCGGAAGATAGGAGGGAGGCAGAGATGGAAAGGCGACAACTGTAAGCCAAGACAAGCCCAGGGTTGATGGCTACCACCAAAGCTACGGAGAGAGCAGCAAGGATTTTACTCAGAGTCTACAAGGGAGCATGGAGCTGCTAACTGCCTCATTTTGGGCTTTCAGACTCTAGAACCATAAGAGAACTATTTTGTTTTAAGCAACTCAGTTTGTGGGCAGACCAAGAAGACTAATACACTTTTTATATCCATGTACTCATGCGTTTATTTACTATACAGTGTATATTCAGCTCTGGGTCCTCAGTGTCTGGCAATCCTTGGAACAAATATGTACTTAGTAACAAAATGCTAATAAAATAATTATGCATAAACACAGTCGGAATCTATCCATCTGCTTACCTGTCGGTATAAACAAGTAGTTTAAAGCCAAAAGCTAAACTTACACTTACAGAATAACGCCCAAATCTCACTCCTAGGTTTTTATTCAAGGAAAAAAATATAAGTAAAAATATACAAATGTTATAGCAGCATGATTCACCACGGCCCCGAACTGGAATTGACCAAAATGTCCTTCAGTGCATGACTTTACAAACTGTGGGCTCCGTATGCAATGTTACTACTATTGAGCAATAGTGAAGAATCAACTGTTGATACACGAACAACATGGAGGGCTCTCCCATGCGTTCCACTGAGTGAAAGAAGCCAGAATCACAAGGTTATGTGCTGCAGGAATTCATTCATGCAATACTCCAGAAAAGTCAAAACAAAAGCCTCAGAGAACCAATGAGTGTTGTAGAGTCTGGGATAAGGAGAGCATTTAAATACAAAGATTCAGCCCAGTGGAATCCTTGCGGGTGTGGTCACTGTTCTGGGTCCTGATCACAGGGGTGCTAATGTGACTCTAAGCAGGTGTTCCAACTCCTAGAACCCCATGCATATTCCAAAGTTAAAAGCTAAAGATGGGAGCAAGGAGGAGGAACACTGCATTACATGTTCGAATCCCATAATTTATTTTTTTAAAGGAAAGCACAAAGTGATGGAGCCTCCTAGGAAGTGGCTATTCTTCATGAGCAGACGGCCTCAGATCTTTCTAAGACGAACATCTGTGACGTTCAAAGGCACCGGGACGAGGCACAGACAGCTCAGATGAAAGCGCTGTGCAGGCAAACCGTTTCTGCCCTCGTGGGTAGTGTAACGAAACTAAGGAGAACATTTTACCGAGATTTGTCAAAGTATTTAAGGTCTTTTTAGTTCCTCGCCACTAATCCAAAAGTGGCCCTGAGCAGTGGCAGCTGGAAGCCACTACTTTATAATAGTGACTTCCCACTCGGCAGCCTCAGTAAAGTGCGTGGATGGTTCCAGCCCAATTCCTAATGGACAGGTGTCTGCATATCACAGGTTGTACTAATTGTCACCCTGCTGGCAGGTTTAGTGGGCCCCTAAGAGCAAACGAGCCTCCAAGGCTGAAAGCTCTCTGTAGAACAGCCTTGAATTTCACAGCAAATTAGAACACCTGGCTCTGTCAGCCTCCCTGGGTGTTCACAGATCTTGGGTAGCTCGTGAGTAGTTTGCCACGGGTCACGGAGGGCAGGGACATCCATGCTTTTGCCAGTGAGCCCCCTGGTCAGCCAGTGAATGAAACTGGAGACCACTGCACCAACCCCTCCGTACAGCGCACACAGAGATAGCAATTTTAGGACGATGTCCCCATTTTTAAGTTCAATAATAAATGTAGTGTTCAGGCTTCAGTTTCTCTGTTAGATCACATGATAGTGTTTATTTTTCCTTTAACTGCCCGAAGCCTCCGTATCTCCTCACTTACTCTAAGTTGATACTGCCATTTTCTTGCGCATGGTCCAGGGAGATGAGTTCTACATCGCCTCCTCCCACAGTGTGATGGATGTCGTTGACTGTCTACCGTCCACACAGGAGAAGATAGACTGACTGTGTTTGCAGAAGACTTCTAGGGCGGCATTATCTTATTTTGGTCACCGTGACCCAAGGTGTAGTCATGAGCTCGGCAAGAAATGGAATTTCATATTGTCAATGTCCCCAGATGGGTAGGACTTAGGAAGCTAACTTTACCAAACAACTTGGTAAAGGACAGTCCAAAGCATAATTAAAAAACAGCTTGTGAATATTCAATTGAAGTTATTTTGTTGACTAAAATCCCCCTTTCCGTGGCGTTTTCACCATGAGCTCTCCCTGGGGTAACAGGTTCATGGGAATGTAACACTGGTGCCTCTAGTGCAGAGGCTCCTTGCTGTGATCAGTCAGTGCAAACATGAGGGCTGGTACTCACGACAGATGTCTTTAACTACTTTTTTCCTCAAGTTAGAAGTGGGGAGGCAGTCAGACTCCTGCATTTGCCCTCCCAGGATTCACCTGGCATGCCCACTAACGGGCGATGCTCTGCCCATCTGGAGCATTGCTCCGTTGTGGCTGGAGCCATTCTATCACCTGATGTGTAGGCCACGGAGCCATCCTCAGTGCCCAGGCCAACTTTGCTCTAATGGAGCCTTGGCTACAGGAGGGGAAGAGAGAGATAGAGAGAAGGGAGAGGGGGAAGGGTGGAGAAGCAGATGGGTGTTTCTCCTGTGTGCCCTGGCTGGGAATCAAACCTGGGACTTCCACACGCCAGGCTGATGCTTTATCACTGAGCCAACTGGCCAGGGCCATCTATAACTATTTTATTTTATTTTATTTTGTGGCAGAGTCAGAGAGAGGAACAGATAGGGACAAACAGAAAGGAAGGGGGAGAGATGAGAAACATCAATTCTTCATTGCGATTCCTTAGTTGTTCATTGATTGATTTCTCATATGTGCCTTGACCAGGGGGCTACAGCAGACCAAGTGACCCTTTGCTCGAGCCAACAACTTTGGGCTCAAGCTGGTGAGCCTTGCTCAAACCAGATGAGCCTGTGCTCAAGCTGGCGACCTCAGTGTCTCAAACCTGGGTCCTTTGCATTCCAGTCCAACTCTCTATCCACTGCGCTACCGTCTGGTCAGGCTTTAAGTATTTTAATTCCTTATTATTTTTTTTATAAAGAAGGCAGTTCAGTGCTACAGTATATGTGTATTTTTTTTCCTTTTTGGTTGTCTTTTGATAAGGCTTTCCTTTCAGACCACAGAAAAAAGTTCAAGCCCTTGTGAGGAAATTTTAGGGTACTGTAATTTAAGAAGGCTATGTATTCCTACTGCTAAGTCACCTGGAGAAGGTAGTAATCAGGCCCAAGGAGAGTATCTGGAAGGGGCTCCTTGCTAAGCCTGGACATGGTATGCGTATCATTCCTTTCTTGACTCTTAAAAACTTGACCTTCTCCTTGTGCCTACAGGGACATAAATAACACTGGGGGACGCACCATGCAAAACCTAACTCTATCAATTTTAGTAAACCAGAAAATCTAGTTGAATTTGCTTTGCTTGTTCCACTCACACCCTTTTTATTTTTGCATTCATTAGACCATTTAGGCAGGTGTTATTTACTGTTCCATTCTGATCCCAGCTGTGCAATAGGAAATCAAGGGACATTCCGCTGGCTGCATCAGGCAGATGGTCAACTGTGGTGCCGTCCCCCTGGGCCATCATAGTTGTGGCAGAATAATTACAGAGACATCTCTAAATGCAAGATGAATTTCAGGAATTGATTAGCTGGTATGATACTGCAAAATGTTAAGGTCTGGTCATGAGCTTCCTAAGCATGATAACAGAGGACCTTGCACACCTGGATCCATCCGTCTGTGCACTTTGGTTGTCTGGGATAGACAGCTGCAACTGATGTCATGCTCCCTGCGTTTTCCTTATCTGTCTGTCATCTAGAGCTCCTCCTTCGTGGATCCCGCTGTCATTTTCTAGACAAGGTCTAGTGCAATTGTGTGCACTGGTTAAGATGGACCCTTACTAAGTTTCAATTGCACTTTAGTTCCGCATCCCTGATGTTACACGTAAATCACCTTAATTGAAACTATGGTTATTTCAAAACAACTTCCTTTCAACTTTCTGGGCAAATTTTAGGTTTATTTCTACCAATGCCTTGTATTACTCATGTTGTGTGTGTTTTATTTGTTTCATTCTCAAAATACAGTCCCTTTCTTTGATTCACACAGCTGATTATACAGTGTGTTCGTAAAGTCATGGTGCACTTGTATGGTGACCAGTCAAAAGTGCACCATGACTTTACGGACACACTGTAGTGCATAAGCACTGGGCAATGCAGTCTTTCTAGGTGCTATGTATTTGTAGTTGTTATATTTACAGGGACTTGACACACTGATTCTAATTATATTTAAGATAAAATTATTCTGGGGACATATTCATTATTTTTAATCACTCCTTTTTTAAAAAAAATTCTTTCATTGATTTGAGAGAGAGTGAGAGGGAAAGAAAGAAAATGAGAGAGAAGCAGCAACTTGTTGGTTCACTTAGTTCCATTTATTTATGAACTCATCGATTGCTTCTGTATGTGCTGTGACCAGGAGGAGTTGAACCCACGACCTCTGGCACACTGGATTGATGCTTTATCCTCTGAGCAACCCGGCCAAGGTATCTTTATCACTCTTAAAAGCCCTTGGTATTTTTAGAATAAATGTACCCTCTAACGGAAATGCAAGGAGATAGGACAAATGTATTTGAGGATAAAATATAAAAGTTGAGTCAACCAATCCTTCATAGGGAAAAAGACATACAATTTTTTCTATTATTTTTAAGTGTCCAAATATAACATCCTTTTGCATTTAAACTTTCTTTTTGTTTTAACTAAATAAAAGCTAATATTAGTTTGGTTAAATGTGACTCTTCTTTCAAAAGTGCATGTAAAATGTAAGTCTTCACAGGTAGAGTAAAATAATTTATTTTCTTCCAGGTAGTTAAACTCACCAGTGTATAAGCACCCAGAGTTTCCTCCCTAAATACAAACAGAGGGCTGTTACATGTATCGAGAGAGTCTCCTAATAGAAGGTAGAAAAACAAGGACGAAAGAACCACAACAAAAGTGGATTCAGAGAAAACAGAGATAATAAAGGGAACAGAAGAAAATGTTAGAAAATCTAGCAATTAATATCTTTAGAGAATTAAAAGAAAAGTTATTATATGTATGGCTTAGGAAAAGAGTTCCCTTTTAAAGGATGAAACAAAACTATAATTTAAAAAAAGAGAGCTCTTGGAAATCAAACATAATGTGTTAGGAACATTAAAAGAAAATGTTGGAAGACAGAATTGAGGTACTAGCTCAGTAAGTAAAACACTAGATTGAAATTCCAAAGGTGAACAATGAGCATATTAGATTAGTTCACAGCATTTAAGCTGGGAGGGGAGAGGTAGAGGAGGGTATGGGGGCATAAATGGTGAACAAAAACTTGACTTGGGCGAGGGCAGTAAATGCAATATGGTATACAGAAGTATGTTGCAGAATTGAGCTCCTGAAACCTGAATATATTTGCACATATTTGCCTAGTACATCTTCCTATCCATGGGTCCACACTTTGTAGTATCTTCTCTATTCCTTTAACATGTCAAATGTATACAGTTGGGCAAATAAGTTTGTAAAATGTGATTTTTATGCTCAATTTGTTAAAAAATGGTGCTGCCAGGTGAAACTGCTAATTACTTTCCTGCTTGGGAAGGGGCTTTGTTATGCTAATGTGTGCTGGAGGAGTGGTTTTCACAAAGAAAAGTTTTAAGGAGAAGGAGAAAGGGAGGAAGGAGCAGGCCATGTTTTTGTAGAGTGAGAGCGGGGAGGCAGTGTGCTGAGCGAAAAAGCAGCCAAGATGGCAGGGTGCTGAAGGAGAAGCCAGTACGTGCAGAGAGGAAAAGGCGTGCAGATGGGGAACCAGAGGTGACTGAGCTGGTGGGGGCCTTTGATTCTAGGAAAAAACAGATGTGTCAGTGGCTTTGGGAGCCCTGAATGGAAAGGGAAGTGTTTTCCTTCTCTGTGTTTCTCGCAGGCCAGGTACAAGGCTAGAATAAAGGAATGACCCACCAGTTTTCAGCTCCACTGTTTCTTTACCATCAGTCTGAATCTAATGGGAACCTGCACGTGCCTGGCAGCGGCGGCCGTGATGGCCGCAGCTCCTGGCCATACGTACACCTCGCTTGGGATGAATGCATATTACATTTTTCGCATCCACTGTTTTTGGAAATAAGCCAATCACGCAACGTCAATAAAGCAGACTTGTCACAAGATGTCTTTGATCAGCAAGAACAATTCCACAGCAAGAAAAGTTTTTCGAAACAGAGTCACCCAGAAGAACTTGAGTTTTATGGCCCATATCAATATTTTACTGTGGTTACAACTCTAACACAGATGCCAAGATGTTTTATGTCGCCAAATGGTTCTTCCATTTCGCAGCACATGTTGTCTGTTCTCTTTAGCAGGAACACATCTGTCAGGGTGCTTTTCTTCTCTCTCTCCCTGCATTGTTTGTGTTTGTTTGCAATTCTACTTGCTCCAAAGATACCAACTCGTACATCAGCCCCAATGCATGTTTTATGACTTCTAAACATGGTTAAACGATGCCATTGTACACAGTTGTGGGTTAGGGAATCACTGCTTTGGGAAAAGGTATTTTGAGCGGCAAAAGTGCTTTTCATTAATCTGAATTCTCCAGGTTTAGAATCCAATCAGCGTAGGCAGCTGGATTTTCGATTCTCTTGGGAGCAGGGACAGAAGGAAACAGTTGTGTCAGGCCATTCAGCTGGTTTACCTCTTGCCCTTCTTCTAGTTGGAATCACTTGTTAGCTTGGCAGAAATTTGCTCAATGGTAGGGGAGTGGGTGTGATTGTTTTCCATGCCAGTGAAAAGGAGGAGGTGTGTTGTTTTCGGGAGCACTTCTGCCAGTCTGCCAGCCCGCCTCCTCCATCGTCATGCGCCCCCCAACCCCCCAAACCCCCCACCCCCCGTCCCACTGAGCTAAATGAACATGGGCAGAACAGCCTCTGCAGAGTGATCAATGAGAGGCGTGGCTTGGAGAGGAGAGGAGTGATTTAGTGCAGTGGGGAGGCAGCAGCGGATTGACAACCAACTGCTGGGGAGTGGGGGACAGACTGACAGCAGCTTTTAGAGTCTCCCCATATACGTGAACCATGGTGCCTATGAGGAGGCGAGGGACAGTAGAAGGATTTTTGTGTAGACTGTTGGACACCTATATGCTTTCCCTTTTCATGGTTTATTCGGGTCTCCTTTGCATTTTAGATTTGGTGAAGATTAACATGCAGTAAGTACCATGGAGCTGAGTAGCAGAAATCCGTCAAGACAAGTGAAAAATAAATTAAAATTTCAGAAAAGAGGCAGGTGTGTGTGTGTGTGTGTGTGTGTGTGTGTGTGTGTGAGAGAGAGAGAGAGAGAGAGAGAGAGAGCAGGGTGTGGAGAAACCTGGTCGTGTATCCCAACCATCTGTCCTTTGGTTCACCCAAATTTGATCTCTGCAGACTCAATAAAACCTTATTTAAATCAACCTTAAAATCTTTACTATTGCAACTGAGGCACCAGAGACTAAATTTGCTCTCATATTTGTTTTTGTTTTCATAGACAGTAGGAGTGAGAATAAGGCTTTTGTTTGCGATTAAGACTGAGTTTCCAGACATGTGTTATGTAATTCTTAGCTGCCTTGATAATGGGTAAATTAATGGGTAATAGTTCGGTATATAAAAATGTTGCAATAGTTCTGAACAAAGGGGCAGTGGGTGACATTCTATTTTAATAATGTGGTGATGGATCTTTAAAAAGAAAAACAAAACAGGTTATCCAAAGCTGTGACACTTCACCTTTCACAAATAGGTGGGACTCCCAAAACTTGGGGGATTTTCTAACCTCCCCTTCCCCCCTTTATTTTAAGAATCTGATCATAAAGTCCAGGAGGGTTGTTTTTCTCTTTTCCAGAGAGTAACACCAAACACCTTCTTTTATTTCAAATTTGGATTACTGTTAGGGTTTTCAAAAATCATTTTTAATATTCACCATTTTGCTTCTGAAGTTAAAATCTGTATGATTATGGAGCCTCAAGTAACAATTAATTTTGAAGCCAGGATAAGTAATTAATTCATTCAGTTATCAGCCCTGAGTAACTCTCCAAATTGTCTGATTTCATTTCTAACCAATCCTGTTGACAGTAAACTCAGAGTTCCTTTGGCAGAGACGACTGTGAGGGAGACTGGAGAGGACCTGTTTTATTTAGTTATGTTTAAAAAGCTAAACAATAAAGGTCTTTATAACAACTTTTTTACAAACAGCTGTTTGTGCTTCAAATTCAGAAATCTATGGTACTATATCATAATCTAGTCTCCTGGATTAATATCTCATAAACCACAAATTTGATTCTTAGTGCAATGTAGTCAACAGCATAGTTAGCATGGCATGAAATACTTATGAAACCTGAGGGTGAAAATGACCTGTCAGAAGCCGCATGCTCAGAAAACCAAAACAAACCAACAAAAAGTGAGAAAAAGCCTGATGCAGTGGATAGAGCATTGACCCAGAACACTGAGGTTGCCAGTTTGAAACCCGAGGTTGCGGGCTTGAGCGTGGGTTGCTTGGCTTGAGTACGGGATCCTCCGCTTGAGTGCGAGTTCGCTGGCTTGAATGGGCGATCTTTCACATGATCCCAAATGTCGCTGGTGTGAGAAGCCCAAGTTCACTGTCTTGAGCCCAAAGGTCACTGGCTTGGGCAAGTGGATGCTGGCTGGGCTTGATCTCCGGTCCAGGCACACATGAGAAGCAATCAATGCACAACGAAAGAGAGCAACAATGAGTTGTAGCTTCTCTCTCTCTCTCTCTCTCTCTCTCCCTCTCCCTTCCTGTCTCTCACTTTTTCTGTCTCTTTCTCTCTCAAAAACAAAACAAAGCAAAACAAAAAGAAGTCACATGCTTATCTGTTACTTAAGACTAAAAGTTTGCTTAATGTATATTAGACTTCAGTAGAGTTTGGCTCAAAAATTGGGGGGGAGGGGAGATTTATGAAATGAACGTAATACAGAATATATATAAAGATAAGACAATATGAAGTTTATGTCTCATTTAGCATATTGATACTGGTCCTCCACAAGCACAAACTCGACCATTTAAGACCGTATTAAAGTTATTCACATTTGTTTTCTTGGTCTGATTTGCTTGTTGCCATTTGCTTGCTGGAAGAATGCTGCTTACCATGGGGAGGGAAGAAAAAGCACTTCCCTATGTGAAGCTGTCAGAATGGCCAAAAATTCTCATTCTAGCTTGAGTAAGAGGGAGTTGGAAGTTGTACTTTCTTTCTTCTTCTTCTTTTTTTTTTTTTTTTTTTGGCAATTGTACACCAGAGAGCCACCTTCTGGCTTTCACAAAGAAATGCATCTCCGATATCTGTGCTTGGAAAGAAAAAAAGAAAAGAAGATTGCAGAAAAAACGAAGGATAACACGAGTATGTACATCATTGGAGAGTTGATGATTCGATGGATAAGATGTGCTTCTATCCACTAAATTTATTGCTGACATTCGTATTTTACAAGACTTTTTATTTCTCCCTTAAATGAATTGTTTTTATAATGTGAATCATGTTTATACAGTGTGGCCATAAGCACAACCATGGTGTTTCAGAATTGTTTTCACATCTATTACCTAATGAGAGTGAGTATCATTTATGTTTTATAGTTAAGAGAAGGCAGGTAAAAACTGATGCTCTGGCCCTGGCTGGTTGGCTCCACAGTAGAGTGTTGGCCTGGTGTGTGGAAGTCCCGGGTTTGATTCCTGGTCAGGGCACACAGGAGAAGCACCCATCCTGTTCTCCACCCTTCCCCCTCTCCTTTCTCTCTGTCTCTTTCTGTTCCCCTCCCACAACCAAGGCTCCACTGGAGTAAAGTTGGTCTGGGCACTGAGAACATCTCCATGGCCTCTGCCTCAGGTGCTAGAATGGCTCCGGCTGCATTGGAGCAACGCCCCAGATGGACAGAGCATCCTCCCCTGGTGGGCTTTCCAGGTGGATCCTGGTCAGGCACATGCAGGAGTCTGTCTGCCACCTCCTGCTTCTCACTTCGGAAAAATAAAAAAAATAAAAATAAATAAAAAACCCTGATGCTGGCTGGTGTTCAGTTGAACAGGGGCCTAAGCTATGTATGGGACACAACTAAGATTTCTGATAAAAGTGCAACAGTATTTTTTGTTTTTACTTCTCACTTAGTTATCTTACTGATCCTTTTCCTTTGCACTATATTTTTAAATTGCATTTTACTGTTTATTAGTAGAACATGGTTACTAACATTATTATTGGGTCTTCTTATGCTGCTAAATTAACAGCTTGCAAATCCAGAAATATGAACGAAATGAGAATACCCCCCCCCAGGGTCATCCCATTCTATTTCAAAGGTCCTATAGCATTAGATGTCATTTCCAGTTGAGTGGCCTTATTAATTTTTAAACGTGTTTAGCTTTGATTCCTATTAAATTCATGTGATTTGGTTTTAAGTTCCATGGTAGTTGAGGTTTTCTTGCCTTCTTTGTTAAATATGTTGCTTTTGTAATCTTTTTATGTGCTGTCAACAATGGGTAACTTTACATTAAATTACCTAGTTGGCCTGTTCTTCTTTGTACTGCTTTCAAAAGAGACGTCTCGGAGTTCTGCAGTCTAGGAAATCGTAGTGAGAAATGCACGAAACAGGGATACGGCTTGTGCCGGCCTCCCAGCTCCCTCCTGGTCAGTCATCGGCAAGGTGACAGAACCATGCTGCTGTGTAGGATCTCCGTCCAAACACCTCCCACCACGTCAGCTGAGCATGCACTGAAGAAACGTCAATCAATAGCGCATGTAAAAGCTTCTTGTTCAAAAAATGTTTTATTTCACTCAATGTGCATTAAACCCTTATTTTCCTATCCTTTTTGGGGAAATTCTGCCTTTTAACTTCCCCTCCCTACACACACACACAAACTACATATAGGAAATATTATTCTCAATGTACAGGTTCAGGAACTTGGCTGTTATACAGATTTGGGTCACTCAAATGTATGGTGACACTCAGTAATTCGATGAGTTTCATACCCCCCAAAATCTTGTTTTTCTGTTCTGTTCTGGGAACGAGAGCTTAGTTAGACTATGAATCATGACTTCTGAAGAATGACTACAACTTATGGAATATCTATTATGCCCAGAAACTATTGTAGCTTGAGTGATTCTCATCATTGGGACATGCCTTTCTCCCTCAATAATTTTCTATTAAATTTGAAATCAAATCCAAATTCTTATCTTGGCCACTTAGATCATAGATGATTTGGTCTCTATTGAAATCTCTAAACTTTGTCTCATGAGGCTTCCCCCCCAAGGCCATTGGCTGCCTGTTGGTGAAGTTGTCCCTAAATCAAGACCTTACCCATGGTTTCCTCAATTTGACATACTCCCTCCAGCTCTTTGCTTGCCTGAGTAGTTGTACCTAAATTGTCTCACCAGGGAGACTCTGCCATTCTGCGTCTGTGTACCCTTTTTCCCCTTTAATCTGTTACTATCTTTCACCGGACCTTCTGTTTGTCCCATAAAAAGTTATCACAGTCTGTAACTAGGTTTCTGGGTGTTTGTACCTACATTGCTTGCCTTCCCCCCGGGTTAGGAGAGGAAAATACCCTAGGTGTATATACTTTAACCTCTATCTGCCTCCTACCAGGGTGCTTGGCCTCTAACTGTTGCTCATTACACCCTTGTAGATTGCATGAATTAAGCTGGTGGTGGTGGATTTACGATTCCCATTGGACGAATTAAGCGGCCAATGTTAGACACGTACTAATTGGCCAGCTTCCGTTGGAGTCCGGGTCCCGCTGACTCCAGTCCTTTCTGACATGCTTTCATACCCCAGATTCTAAAAAAAAAAAAAAAAAAAAAAAAAAAAGCCATCCTTGGGCAGAAGGATTGGCCCACTGAGTTCTGGATCGCATACAGCAAACAGGTGAGGCGAGAATGATTTCGGATAAAGTGAAATCCATCGTGCAGATCTCTATCGTCTGACTGTTCCTAGAATGTCAGCCCACTCCGAACCGGGGCGGGACTTGGATCCAGCCCCTGAAGAGGACGGCGGAGTTTGTGTCAGCCCTCCGGGAGGAGGGGAGCTGTCATTAACACTTGAAAGCCAAGGCTGGTCCTGGAGTTGATAGCTTCCCAGCAGGAAGCCTTTCATATAAAGTGCTGCCTTCGTTAGCGATGCGGCGAATAAGCGTCACAGCTATTTCTCAAGATTGAAAAGGGAATGCTTTCTTTGGAAATCTACTTTTTTTTTTTTCCTTAGTGGTCTGCTTCAAGAGGCCCTGGGACATCTGTCAGTCTGATCACGCCACCCAGCCTGCATGAAGACACGCTTCCCGGAAGCGGGGCCGCAGAGCCCTTGTATCGGACTTTGGGAAAATACTCATGAAATAGATTCTAAGTGCACGTGTGTCCCGGGGCGGGCCTGGGAACCTGCATTTCAGCACACGCCTGCTCCGTTGTTCTCAAGGTTTAAAACCGATATGTAGGGGTGGTCCACTACTTTAGGCTTCTATAGACGTGGTCTCTCATCGGAAAGCCAGTTTTACATTTGCTCAGAATAGTTTGTCTTTTAGTTGCTCAGAAAATTTAAACGGTTTCCGATCACTGCTTACATTAACATGGTAAAGGAATTGAAGCTTTTGCCCGGACCCTACCAACACTCCCGAATCACAGGATAGATTCTAGTCTACCTTCCAAACAGACTTTCCCCAGTACCTGAGTTCAGCTTTCGTTTGTGGATAAAAGCACAGGTGAGTATTTACTATAGAAACCTTCCTCCCCACGCCCATGGCAGAATTGGAGCAATAGGCCCCCACATATCCCTGTCGGAACTTGTGGCTCCTACATTTTTCAACACAGCAAGCTGACTGATCTAAATATCCGTTCATTTTTGGATTCATTCATTCATGCTGTTAATGTACATTAATTACCTAGTAGCCAAGTATTGTGACTATCAGAAGGGCTGACTCTGTCTTGTACGTTGCTAGTCCCCTCCCAGGAATGAAGGTGATCCAAGTGAGGAACTTCCGTTGAAAATACAAAACAAAAACAAAACAGCTGCCACACTTTCTCAGCTCTGTATTCACAGAGCTGAAGAAAGTTATACATATGTATAACTATGTATAACTATGTATACAGAGTATACATATGTATAACTCTGCCACGTTGGTGGCAAGCAAAAGAACCCAAAGACATTTCCCCACCACATCGTAAGCGCTCTGAGGGTAGAGGTCTCATCTTGCCCATTTCTAAGCCACTAGCACTTAGTGGTCCACTCAGCATAGCGGAAGGAAGTTTTCCATAGACAACGGCTGAATGAATACATATCGGAGAATGGAAGGCCAGTGGGTGGCGTTAAGCTGAAACCGATCCAAACAGAAAGAACATAACGCACAAAATCCAGCAAGTATTTCTGTCCGTCCTTTTTCAGGTACCAACATGCTGTCTGGGCCGGTCGGGAAGCCTGGTGCGTGCCTTCCCCGTGCATTTCCATTCCCCTTGGCCTGTCATTTTTGAATTTATACTCCTCTTCCCTTTTTCTATCTGTTTAGGACTAAGAATATCAAATTTAGCTCTTCTGTGACCTGGGGCCTGCTCCCTGCTGAGTTATGCATACCACTATCTTCTCTAGACAGAAGGTGGCCAGGTGTCTTCCTAACTGCCACCCACAAAGACACCGAGTGATTTAACATGGGTCAGGGACTTACTAGAGACAACTCTAACTAGGGAACATGACACTGGCTCTGCAAACAAATACTGTGATTCAGATGCTGGCTGTGCTGTTTTCTTAAAGAAGATACTGAAACTCTATGAGCCTCCGTTACTTTGTTTGTAAAATGTGGGTAACAATACTTCCCAGGGTGGTTAGAAACGAAGTGAATGGCGGCCCCAGCCGGGTCGCGCAGTTGGTTAGAAGGTCGTCCCAATACGCCAAGGTTGTGGGTTCCATCCCTGGTCAGGGCACATGTATGAAACAACCATGAATGCATGTGGAAGTGGAACAACAAATAGATCTCTCTCTCTCTTTCTCCTTTCCTTACTCTCTAAAATCAATCAATAAAAAGAAAATAAATAAAATGAATGGCATGCAAATAATGTTTCTGATCCATTGTTTTTTTTCTCAATGAATGCATCGCCTTCCCCCTTCCTGTTGTATAATCAGTGGCTATGTTCCCAGAGGGCCCGGTAAGTCTAGCTAGTAATAGTGGTGTTTCCTCCTATGTTTCACGGCCCCTTCTCAGCAGTGATTTTATTTAAGTTTGATTAATTGAGCAAATTACTTGAATTTAACAATGGTGTCCCTTGTTCTTGTGTTAAAGAAATACAATTTTTTTTTGCATATATTTCTTTAGTTTCATGATTAGAAACACTATTTCCACTGCCTCTTTCAAAAGATGGTATTTTGAATTTTACTCTAAGTTAAACTGACCTGAGATGAAATGGAGACTGTTTGGTTTCATCAACATTCATTACTCTGTGTGTGTATGTCCCACTTCACTTGTATATTACATTTCTGGTTATCATAGTATCCCCATGTCTCATGTTCCCAACCAGCTTTGCGGTGATTCATGTAAAGTAGAAAGAAAAGGAAAATGCACAAACACATACTCATAAAGACACACTTGCACGCATGCACGCAAAAACAAACACACAGACAGGATAAACTTGTAGTGAAGGCGAAACTTCAAACCATGTTCTTTAAGACTTACAGAGCTGGGTTGCCGATGTAAAATTTGGTTCTGAGATGCCAAGGATCCTGTGGGAACCAAGTCCACTTACAAATCTAAAATTCTATGTTACACAAAAGAAAACCAAGAGACGTACATAGGAAATGTACTGTATGCTTCTTCTAAGGCTCTGGTGGCGATGCTCCCACCTTTTTCATGTCATTGCAGCCTTAGGGAAAGTGTGACAGTGTAAGGGGCACAGTGATAAGTAGATGAGGTTATTCTTAGCTAGACGGATGAGCCCTGGGTGAACCACTATTTTGCACACCTCCCAGTACACTAGTGTGCTGGGAACACAGGGTGGAAACTCTACTATGGAAGATGCATTGTTGACCTAGGAGGCTGGCTCTGTGGTAGAGCGTTGACCTGGTAAGTGGATGTCCCAGGTTCAATTCCCAGGCAGTGCACACAGGAGAAGTGACCATCTGCTTCTCCACATCTTCTTCTCCTCCTTCTCCCTTTCTCTCTTTCTCTCTTCCATTCCCACAGCCAGTGGCTCCATTGGTTCGAGCTCATCAGTCCGGTACTGAAGATGGCTCTGTAGAGCCTCTGCCTCAGGCACTAAAATAGCTCTGTTGCGAGCATGGTCCCAGATGGGAAGAGCATCGGCCTCAGATGGGGGTTGCCAGGTGGGTCCTGGTCAGGGCCGATGGGAGAGTCTGTATCTTTTTCTCCCCTCCTCTCACTTGGAAAAGGAAAAGAAGAAAAGGACACATTGTTGACAAACTTACTCAAGTCTCAGTACAAGTGAAGGGCTAAGTTTTCCCAAGATGGATTCATAATGTCCTTTAAGACAAATCCATGGAACAGCCCCTCCACAATTGAGCAAAAGCAATTCCATCAGAAGCTGAAAGATTATGGCCCAGGTGCTTAGTTTTGTGATTGTCTGGCTAGATCCAGAGAGAAAATTTACCATATCTAAAGAAGTGGATGAATTGCTTATCTCTCTGGCAAGTTAAATCCCCTCCACTTGATAAAGCTTAGAGTAATCAGGAAATGAAGGAGACTAATGGATTCACCCTTGATGAAAATTGACACCCACATGCGAGTTTCAGGGAAAGTGAATTTCCCAGAAAACAACAACAACCCTGCTTGGGTAATGTAAACCAGGCCTGGGAGGTGCTATTTGTATGCAAAGAGGCTGGAGTTAAGGACTTAGTGCAATTGCTTTCTGTCATTTGGATCCCAAACAAGATGAACAGATTTAAAGTGAAAAGGCTTATCTATAAAGCAGGTAGAAAATAGAGCTAGATCATTGTACAAAGAACTGAAGGAACTTAAAGGGAAAAGCAAACATTTGTCTTATAATCAGGAAAGAGGAATATGGAGCAGACTCGGTATCCTTTCCATTCTGATATCAATATTATTTCTATAAATGACTATTTTTCAAAATGTTTAGAGTTTCTTTCTTCTTTATGTTCACCCAGAACCCAGGGCAATAGGACAGAAGAAAATCGATAAGCGTATATACACCAATGTTGTTAGGGACATTGTGGTTTACCTTTGGTGGGTTAGTGAATTTGCTAATGTAAGACAGGAAAAACATATTATGTTCATTGGACTGGCTCTCCATTTTATGGTCAATACTTTTCTATCACATAGTCCTTTTATGGTGTCTGGAAGGCCAGTAGCCAAGGCCACCATCACAGCTGCTTGGCCCATGCAGGTTCTCATTGAATTTGAACAGACGGTAAAGAAACAATGGAGCCAAGAACTGGCAGGCCATTAGCTTTAATCCTAGCTTGCACCTGGCAGGCAACAAATACACACAGTGGGAAAACACTTCCCTTTCCATTCAGGGATCCCAAAGCCACTGACTTATCTAAGTTTCCTAGAATCGAAGGTTTCTAGCTCATCAGCCTTATTCACCTCTGTTGGGCAGATAAAATATATTATGCTCACTTTGTTGAAGATGGCGCTGCCCACGGGAAGCCCGTTGCCCAGGTGATAACATTAGTTGCCCTGCCCTTCCTGCTTGGGAATGGGCGTGATTGTATTAATGTGTGTTGTGGGAGAGCTTTCGCACCAAAAGGTTTTAAAAGGAGAGAGATCATGTTGTTCGAGAGAAGAGTGATTGCGTTCTAGGAGAAGCCCATGCTGTAGGAGAGCAGAGTAAGGCCATGTGGAGGCCAGGAGAAGCAGCCAAGATGGCAGATTGAAGGAGAAGCCAGTTTGTGCAGAGTTTGTATAAAGAGAAAGAGATGGGGAACAAAGGTGAATAAGTCTGGTGAGCTATAAACCTTTGATGCTAGGAAACTTGGATAAGTCAGTAGCTTTGTGAGCACTGAATGAGTGGGTTTTGGAGCCCAGAGTGTGTTTTTACTCACCCGCCGGGTGCAAGCTAGGATTAAAGCTGATGGCTCACCAGTTTTTGGCTCCGTTGTTTCATTACCAACTGTCCGAATCTAATGCAAACCTGCATGAACCAGGTGGCTGTGATGGTGGCTGTGGCTACTGGCTTTACAACCTCTCTTCCAATCTCCTTCTCTCTGCACAAACTGGCTTCTCCCTCAGCACTGCACCATCTTGGCTGCTTCTCCTGGCCTCCTCCACGTGGCCTTTCTCTGCTCTCCACTCTAATGCTAATCTCAGGAAATGAGAGAGCAAGCTCCCAGTCTGCCCCACTTTATAGTGTAGATTCAAAACCTTTAATCCAATATACAAACAAGGAAGTCTCTGATACAAAGTCACTTATCTGAGGTATAATGGGATTCCTCATGAGAGTGTACCACCCTACATCAAAAAGGGTGGAAAAGGCTTGGTCTTAAAACTAAGCCTTAGGCTATAATGATCCTGCCTACTTACAGCCTGTCTCCAACACACATTAATATAATCATGCCCATCCCAAGCAAGAAGGGCAACCAATATCATCACCTGGGCAACGGGCCTCCACATGGGCAGTGCCCACTTTATTAGCTCACTTTAACAAAGTGAGCATAATATATTTCATCTGCCCAACAGTGTTCTAACTTTCTTATCCTAACCCAGACTTAAAAGAATACAGATGTGGCTTCAGTGGGTACATTTCACCATTGTAGAATCCAACACTGACCATGGGGTTAAATTTCTCAGTAAAGGAGAAAAGAATAAGCAATGGGAACTGTTGGGCAAATAAAATATATTATGCTCACTTTGTTAAAGATGGTGCTGCCCACATGGAAGCCTGTCACCCAGGTGATGATATTGGTTGACCTTCTTACTTGGGATGAGCATGATTATATTAATGTGTGTGGGGGACAGGCTATAAGCAGGCAGAGGCGTTATAGCCCAAGGCTTGGTTTTAAGACTAAGCCTTTCCCACCCTTTTTGATGTAGGGTGGTGCACTCTCATGAGGAATCCAATTATGCCTCAGATAAATGACTTTGTATCAGAGACTTCCTTGTTTGTAGATTGGATTAAAGGTTTTGAACTTACACTATAAAGTGGGGCAGACCAGAAGCTTGCTCTCTTGGTTTATGAGATTAGCATTAGGGAGAAGAGTGACTGCGTGCTAGGAGAAGCCCATGCTGTAGGAAATCAGAGTAACACCACGCCACGTGGATGCCAAGAGAAGCAGCCAAGATGGAGAAGCCAGTTTGTGCAGTTTGTTTATAGAGAGGGAGATGGGAAACAGAGGTGAATAAGTCTGGTGAGCTAGAAACCTTTGATTCTAGGAAACTCAGATAAGTCAGTAGCTTTGTGAGCACTGAATGAGTGGGTTTTGGAGCCCAGTGTGTGTTTTTACTCGCCCGCAGGGTGCAAGCTAGGATTAAAGCTGATGGCTCACCAGTTTTTGGCTCTATTATTTCATTACCGTCTGTTTGAATCTAATGCGAACCTGCACTGGCCAGGCGGCTGTGATGGTGGCCGTGGATATTGGCTTTACAGGAACATATCTTCTATTCCACATGTGAGAACAGTCAGTGGAACTGGTTGTTGTTGTTTTATTTTTTTCTAGTGAAATAAAAATTCTATCCATAATGGATTAAGCCACATGAAGATATATTGAGTGTCATAACTGACAAGACCAGGAATTTTATTCTCGCCCTATGCTTGGAACTCCATATAGGAGTGATCGTTATAGCTTTCCATTGTTGAAAGATCCCCACTGCTTAAAATACACATGAAAAGTACTGGTCCATCAGAGTGACTTGGGATTTCAGTCTTCCTAGCAAGTCTCTATTTGTAATGACTGTAATGAATATTGGTTTTCTTATGATGCTCCCAGACCCTCACTCTAAACACATTTTCCTGAAATTTATAATTTAGAGTTGGTTTTACACATTTATTTACTTATTTTTATTTTTCAGTCACAATTAACATTCAATATTATTTTGTATTAGTTTCAGGTGTATAGCATAGTGATTAGATAGACATTTATATAATTCGTGAAGTGACCCCCAGATAATTCAAGCACTCATGTGGCACCATACATAGTTATTACAATACTATTGACTATATTTCCCATGCTGAATTTTATCCCCATGACTATTTTATAACTATTAATTTGTACTTCTTAATCCCTTCACCTTTTTTACCCAGCCCCCCCAACACACCTTCCATCTGGAAACCCACAGTTTGTTCTCTGTATTGATGAGTCTGTTTGTTCTGTTTGTTCATTTGTTTTTATTCTTTAGGTTCCACATGTAAGTGACCTCATATGGTATTGTCTTTCTCTGATTTATTTCATTCAGTAAAATACCCTCTAGGTCCCTCAGGATGTTGCAAATGGATAAGACTTTATTCTTTTTTACGGCCAAATAATATTCCTTTATATATCTGCTCACAAAAATTAGGGGATCAGGGAACGTGCAGATACTCCAGTACTTTCAGCCTTTCGTATAGTGCATTTTCACCATTGAAATCAAAGTTGGTTTTGTATCTCATTTGCATAATCTAACAACTTTCTTTGACTTGTTTGCTTTTCTGATGTTCTTGTTTAATTAAAAAAATCAAATGCTTCTTTTTATTATTGCTTCACACATATTTTGAAACACCCTCTAATTTTTGTGAGCAGTGCATATGTAGCACATCTTTGTGACTGACAAGTCCATTGATGGGCATTTGGGTGGCTTCCATATCTTGGCTGTTGAAAATAATGCTTCAGTGAACATAGGGGTGCATATATCTTTTTAAATTTGTGTTTTGGATTTCTTTGGCTATCTACCTAAAAGTGGAATTGCAGTGTCATAAGGTAAGGTAGTTTTATTTATATTATTTTTATTTTTTATTTTTTGTATTTTTCTGAAGTTAGAAGTGGGGAGGCAGTCAGACAGACTCCCGCATGTGCCCGACCAGGATCCACCCGGCATGCCCATTGGGAGGTGACACCCTAACCATCTGGGGCATTGCTCTCTGTGGCCAGAGCTGTTCTAGCACCTAAGGTGGAGACCATGAAGCTGTCCTCAGTGCCTGGGCCAACTTTTGCTCCAATGAAACCTTGGCTGTGGGAGGGGAAGAGAGAGAGAAAGAGAGGAAGGAGAGGGGGGAAGAGTGGAGAAGCAGATGGGCACATCTCCTGTGTGCCTTGACCAGGAATTGAACCCAGGACTTCCACATGCCAGGCCAAGCAGCCCGGGCCAAGGTAGTTTTATTTTTAATTTTTTGAGAAACTTCCATATTCATTTTCCCAGGGGCTGTACAAATTTGCCTTCCTTCCAACAGTGGCTACCCCGGCTCCCTTTTCTTCTCATCCTCGCCAACACTTGTTATTTGTTAATTTATTGATGATAGCCGCTCTGACAGGTATGAAATGATATCTCATTGTGGTTTTAATTTGCATTTTTCTGATGATTAGTAATCTTGGGCATCTTTTCTTATGCCAATTGTCCATTTGTATTGCCAAGATTAATTTAAATGACCAGTGAAACTATTATAAGAATGAAAAATATATATCAAAGTCAATAATAATAGGTCAACCCAAAATGTTTTATTTATTGACAGCTTAAAAATTTTTTTCACACCCATTAGCTTTCCTCTGATTCTCTGCCTAATGAATATACTTGAGCTCATTACTCAGAATTTTCTTAATAGAAATATGAAATTAATCAACAATCTTCTACAATGAAGAAGGAACTGAACTCTGTTGGGGATATGAAATTCATTTCAAAGATAGCTTAAATTAAATGTTAAATAATATCAGGAAAGAGAAATCTGCCAACAAATCACTAACTCTTTATAATGAAAATGAGATTTTCCCATCATTATCCATTTTATCTTCATTGAAGATGCATTCCCTACACACTTATTAAATTTGTATCTTAAAAACATTTTTTGGCTTTTAATCTCTCAGACAAAAGAAGTTTGCCACTTTCTCCGTGGCAATGTGCTCTTGCAATTATGCATTTATATACATTCCCTCCATCCTTTCAAACTGGCTTTGTGAAATGAAATCACAGAACGACCTTCATCTTCAGTTAAACTTTGGAAGGAAGAAGAACTATACTAAACCGTATTATTTAAATTATTTAATGATTCATGGCAAAATGGATTTGGTCATAAAACAGTCACCTCATCTAAAATATATATTTTCCTGGTGTTCAACACGCACCTCCTACACGTGACATTCATAATCTTGAGACAAATGTTAGCATCACCTCGAGCGGGGATTTTTTCCCCTGCAGTTTAGAGTATTATACGTGAGGAAGCCAGAAGTCCAGTTCACTCCTCTCATTTTGCAAACATGTACAATAGACACATCTTCGAGGCCCTGTTTCATCTTGCACACGTCAGCTGTCACTTTTGGGGGCCATTCGGTAGACAGGTTCGAAATCAAACCCGAAACAGAGAGGACATGTCATGCGTTCTCTAAGCAGCGTGTTTGGAGGACCTATTAAAGCCGGCCGGCGGAGGGAGCCCTCGGTGAGTGAGCGCCGACTATACCCCCCGCTGCCTTCCCTGTTGCCTTCGGTTCCGCCATTCCTTGCCATTTCCTAGAGAAATAAATTAAAAGTCAGAAGTAATTTGCCTGACGGAGGGTGCAGGTGGGATTTTGTTCAGAGGAGCCTTTGCGCCCAGTGAAATCCAATTTAACCCCTTGATGGGGGATAGCTTGTTTTCCTTTGTTGACAGCTTTGTGGCAGCTAAAATAGGGACCTGATTAAATGGCGACAGTGAGAGATTGAGGTCTTGTTCTAACAGCAGGGGGGTCAAGGCCTCTAATCTTATCTCCGGAGCACAGAGATGAAAGGAGGTAGAAACAGAGAGATAAGTCTGGCTACTTTGTGCAATGAGAGGGGGAAAGATGGGGAAAGATCTTGTGGCCAGAAGTGTGAACAAGTGGTACAAAATGCATAGGAATTGAAAATAAGAAAGGCTAAACTGCACACTAACAATAGAAAAAGAATCCTAAATGAACAGTATACAAAAAGACTTGCATTTTAGAATGTCATCCTCTGACAATAGTTTCTTAAAGTTGAGTGCTTTTTACTGCTAAAATATAGTGGATTTTAAGGGCATTTAAGATACTTAAGTATATTTCATTATTTGTTTCTGTTTGTGTTGCATCTGTCTATTAAAATGATTATTTCCCCATATATTTACCATAATTAAATGAAACCTCAATAAATACCTGATGTCTGCCACGTAAGTTCAAAAATATTGTGTTGTGTATTCCCCAAGTTCTGTATACAGTTTTCTTTTGTGACTGACATTAAATTTTCATCAAATTATCATGACAGTCTTATTCAGAGTATAGGGCATATGTTTTACAAGTTGTTACTGTGTATTTTGAAATTTGAGGTCTCAGTCAGAGTACTTTTATTCAGGGTTGTAAGGTGGAATGGAGGAATCTGACAAATGTGTCTAGCTCAAAGAATATAGAAAGTCTCCCTTTCAAATTAGCTATATATCATTGCTTTTTAGGTTATATATGTCTGGCTGAAATTTTTGACACTATGTTTTTCTGCAGTATTTCCCCTACTAGGCACTTCCATCTACCATATCCAATTTCATCTGGTTTTTTTTTTGTTTTTGTTTTTGTTTTCAGGGACAGAGAGAGAGAGAGAGAGAGTGAGTCAGAGAGAGGGATAGATAGGGACAGACAGACGGAAACGGAGAGAGGTGAGAAGCATCAATCATTAGTTTTTCGTCGCGGTTGCGACACCATAGTTGTTCATTGATTGCTTTCTCACATGTGCCTTGACCGTGGGCCTTCAGCAGACTGAGCCACCCCTTGCTGGAACCAGTGACCTTGGGTCCAAGCTGGCGAGCTTTTGCTCAAGCCAGATGGGCCCGCGCTCAAGCTGGTGACCTCGGGGTCTCGAACCTGGGTCTTCCACATCCCAGTCTGATGCTTTATCCACTGCGCCACCTCCTGGTCAGGCGAATGGCAACTCTTAAAAAAAAACAACAACACAGAGTAGATAAAGTAGCATCTCCTTAACTAATTTTATCATGGAAACATCTCTCATCTCCAAGTTGGACACCATATTCTTCTGTATAGCCAAAGGTCCTTCTGCTCTGGTGACACTCAGGTCAGCAAGCGGTCTTCTCTGAATGGAGCCTATGTTTGTGTGCCCCAACCGACACTTTTAGGTCCGAGAGCACATGAATACGGGCCTGGGTTCGTTACTCACGCGAAGGATACTTTTCATCCCATCTGCAGTCTTCTCCTCTGATAGACTTTTTACTTGCCAGGACTCTCAGGCAAATTTCCTCTTCCCACGTGGGCTTTCAAGTGTCTCCACTTCATCTTTTATTATTTTCAGCTTTTCTGTTCAATTATTAATATTTCCGGAATAAGCGAAATGATTTTGTGGAAAATTGACCTTTCTGAAGATGCACTTACGGGAATTGGGAGTATGCACATATTTCTGCAGTCATTGGCTTTGTTCAGTGATTATACAAGAGGGCTGATTATCCACCATATGCAACCTTAGTTTCATACTACTGAGCTATTGAGCCAAGAAAAGTGAAGTAAATGTCACGGTGTCATGCGCACATGCGCACATACACACACACATGATTTGCATACCTTTATCAAAAGAGATAAGCTAAGGAAAGTCCCAGAGTATCAAGAGGTCTGATATATCATAAGATGAAATTATTCAGGATAGTGAAATAGACCAGTGTTTTCAATGTTAAGATTGTGATACTCACCCAAGCCTTAGTTTTCTCATTTCTGCAATGGTGATATAGGGATTAGTCATTCCTGTCTCATACGGGTGTTACAGAACTGAATTAAGGTGACTTATGTAGAGCTTGCCTATTACAGGGGCTCAGTACTCATTCATTCATTCATTCTCTCCATCTCGCTCACTTTCCCTTGCTCTCCCTTGCTCTTCCTCCTTCTTCCCTCCCTCTCTCCCTTCCCTCCCTCTCTCCCTTCCCTCTCCCTCCCCTCTCCCTCCCCTCTCTGTTTCCCTCTAGGGAGATAAAGCGTCTTCTGTAAATTGGCTTATGGGCACTTTACCCAGCCTCTGCCTCTTTGCCCACAGTGTATCTCCTCTGTTGTTTGTGTCCTTTTCTCTTTGTTGGTGGTTTCCCTCTGCACCTGTCTTAAAATAATGCTCTTGATAACATTTAGGACCCACCTGATAATTCTTGTTAATTTCATCATCTGAAGATTCTTAGGTTAATCACATCCACCAAAACCCTTTTATAAAAAATAAGGTAATACTTAAAGGTTCTAGGGATTAAGACATGGGTATTTTTGAGGAGAGTATTTTTCAGAATATCACAAAAAGGATTGAATGTAAGGAGACCTCCTAAAGATTACTTTGGAAGTTGCTAGAAACAAGTGGAGATGAGCTTTCAATGTCCACTGTGTCAAAATCCCTGTTTGATGGTTAATTTGATATGTCAGCTTGACTGACCATGGGATGCCCAGATGAAGTATACTTCTGGGTGTGTCTGTGAGCGTGAGATTTCAGTCAGTGGACTCTGCACATCGCTCTCCCCACTGGGTGTGGGCAACATCTAATCTACAACGGCCTGAATGGGACAGAGGGAAAGGAAGAACGTTCCCCCTTTATTCCCCCCCTCACTGTGTCAGCTGGGACATCTTGAAACTGGAAAACTGACCTGTTTCTCTGGCCAGGGCCTCACTTATTTTAATAAATTTTTTACTTGGGTATAAAAGAGATTTAGAGAGTTCACCTTAGTGGCGATGACCATGATCATCCATGTGAAGACTCAGTTTTCTGACTCCCAAGCCTGCATGCATTTTCCACCAGAAAACAACATAAAAAAAGTTGATATGCAGTGGACATGAGGATGTATTAAACTGAGCAGACCTAGAGATGTTCTTTTAGGGAAAATAAAGCCCCTCTCTGGGAAAGAAAACTCAGGTCTGGTTAGTACTTGGATGGGAAGCTTGCTGATTTTATTTTTTATTTTTTTATTTTTTACAGAGACAGAGAGAGAGTCAGAGAGAGGGATAGATAGGGACACACAGACATTAATGCAGAGAGATGAGAAGGATCAATCAGTTTTTCGTTGCCGTTGCGACACCTTAGTTGTTCATTGATTGCTTTCTCACATGTGCCTTGACTGCGGGCCTTCAGCAGACCAAGCAACCCCTTGCTGGAGCCAGCGACCTTGGGCTCAAGCTGGTGAGCCTTGCTCAAACCAGATGAGCCCAAGCTCAAGCCGGTGACCTTGGCGTCTTGAACCTGGGTTCTCAGCATCCCAGTCCAACGCTCTATCCACTGCGCCACTGCCTGGTCAGGCAAGCTTGCTGATTTTAAAAGGCTAAAAAACCAAGGACCGCTTTTTTGACCTCATAACAAGGTCAGAAGAAGAGAGTTCCAAGTTCGATGGAAATTTCATACGGCAAACATTACAGTGAACAATAGCCATAAGCTATTTTTTTTATATATGTGGTCATTGTTTATTTCCAACTCAAAGTACTATTTTCCATGTTTGTTCTCTGGGCCTTTTCAAAATTATTTGCTTCCAGGTCAAATTTTCCCCCAGGGGAATGATGATAACTACACATGTGGTGGCGACGTTTTAAAAATAGAGGGATCTGCTTTGTGGTTTTGATAACCACATTTGCTGTCTGTGCCTGCGGTTATTCTGACAAGTTGTGGTTAACAAGGGTGACTAAAGATGACACTGTTTTACCACTCTTCCTCCAATGTGTCACAGTGGATGTGTGAGGAAGGGGGGACAGCCGGAGAAAGGCAGAGATCACTGCTCTGGAGAGAAAGAAGTACGCGTGTTAGCATCCGCTCAGCAGACCTGAGTGCTCCGCGGGTGGAGTTGCTGCCGCACGCGTTTCTGGGAGCTTTGAACAGTATCTATGGCCTAAGGAAAATGGCGTTTTTGTTCTTTTTTCTGGAGCCCTTCTAAAAGGAGTTCTTCAAAACGAGCCTGTTTGCTGCTTGTCTCTACTAACCAGTCACAGGGTGACAGAGAACTGTAAAGACTGTTGGGACAGAAAATTCTACCCTGAGATACACACACCACTCAGACTCTATGGAGAGCGTGGGTGGAAGAAGTTTGCTAGACTCGAATGAACAAAATAAACAAGTGAATGAAGTAGATGCAGGAAACTGGCAGCTGTTAGAGGAGAGTTGGGGCTGCATGAAAAAGGTGAAGGAATTAAGCCAAAGGGAAAAAAATACATCATAGACACGGACTATAGTGTGGTGAGCACTGGGGGTGGGGGGGGGGAGTGAGATGGGCGAGGTAGAGGGTGGTAGAGGGGGATAAATGGTGATGAAAGCAGATTTGACTTGGGGTGGTGAGCACACGTTACAACGTAGAGATGATGTGCTATAGAATTGTTCACCTGAAACCTGTATACTTTTATTAATCAATTAAAAGAAGAAAGAGACAGGTCTACTTATGGCTTAGTGAGGACATTTCAGGGAAGCTCAATCCCTCCCTCCCTCCCTCCCTCCCCGGGAAGGAAGGAAGAAGCTAGGACTATAATCCTAGATGTGTCATCAGTTTATGATTGTGGCCTCATGATGACAATGACAGCAGTTATCAGGGAAGCAATATGGATGTTGATTATACTAAGATTTTCTAAGGAATCATCAAGTTTCTACTCTATTTTCTCTGTATTGTTGTGGCGTTTGATTTATAGTTTTAAAATTGATTAAAAAATTTTTTTTTGACATATTGTCTGTGTTTATAGTTCTCCATTGCAAGGCTGCAACATCGGACTAGTTTTTATGCATCCTTTCAGAAATGTCCTAAGCATGTACATATATATATATATATATATATATATATATATATATATATATCTGTATAGATAGATATAGATACAGATATAGGTGATAAATATATAGAGATAGGTTTAGTATATATGTCCTTTTGTTTTACACAAATGGAAATATACTGTCCACATTTCTTAAGTGATTCTTCAAAGATTACCCAGATAATACGAGGTGGAGCTGAGACTTGCAACCAGGAAAAACTAACACTTAAGCATGCATTTTTGTAACCACGTACTATGCTAACATCACAAATAAAAAGAAAAGAAAGTAGTATCTTGCATGGGATCCTTATACTAACTGTTTCAAAGTGTCTGTGATTGCCTCCCCCCGGGTATAGAGCAGGAATTTGAGGATCATAGTGGGGACATCACTTCCTTGGAACACAGCGCCAGCATGAGCGGACCGCGGCGCGGGCTGACGCGGGCTGACTTCCATGCATGCTCTAACATGTCTGCACTGGGAGGCGTTCGGCTCCCAACTGCAAAGAGGAAAAAAAAGAGTGTTAGCTTTTATGCTTGTCTTACTCCATCAAACGAACACGAAAACCAAAAAATAAAAACACCTTCACAATCTTTACAAAACCAACTTGCTTTGACTAAGAGACTTAAAAACAGAAAACAAATTGCTATTTCTCGTTTTTCTAGGAAATCTTGGCATATGTTGCTGTAACATTTAGTGGCCAGTCCTGTCTTTGTCCCTATCACTGCCCTTTCTGATGCTAAGGGAGCGCGACAGGAATGACAAAGCACCTTGAGTGCCTCTCTGGGCAATAGAGAGCTGGAAGATTAGAGACTAAGCTATATACAGGATCCATCTGTTCCTTTCAGCGTTGTTCTGTGGATTAGGCTTTTCTTGTAAAGATATTAATTGGGCCAAAGGGGCTCTGAGGAAGTGGTTCAGTGGGGCTTAAAAATCCATCCACAGCTATTTATGGAGTGCCTACTTTGTGACATACTGCCTTGTGAACATCTTGCAAGATTCCTCTGTTGCATTATTTGTATGTTATGGAAAGAGGTGAAAGGGAGAGATTAAATTGAGAAATTTATATCTTTATTCTCTCCATAGTGTTCTCCAAGGAACTCAGTATTCATGACTTCGAGAATGTGACCCTATAGCTTGGTGGAAGGAATGAAGAGAAGTAATACACAGATAAGAGACATTAGCAGGAATGTTAAAAATATAGGGAAGAATAAAGTAATCTCAAAATGAGGATGTAGAAGACATTTGCTGTGTGCTATCTGCCATGTCTTTCCTTGATCTGAGAACCACACTCTTTTGTGTCCATCCTATGCTGGTTGGGAGCCTGTGACCCGGCCGGGCACACCTGAGACTCAGATATTAAGGGTCACAGAAATGGGTTCAGTGACTGGTAAACACATAACCCGAGAAAACAAAATCAGAGTGAAACTCATGGTTTTTGGAGGAACTGATAAAAAGCGAATCTCCTTTATGGGAGGTCCTTCCACCTGGGAGGCTGTGAAGATCATGCTTCTGTAGTAATGCTAACACTGTTTGCAACCCAAGAATGAAGTCAGCACAAAGAAAGGAGGAGAGGGAACCGAACAGGGCTCTAGAACGGTTTCTGATATCATCATCTAAGGTCGTGAAAATCTACCCTTAACCCTGAACTTTCAAATCCAATGCATACCTTCTGTTGGCCAGTGTGTGTGTGTGTGTGTGTGTGTGTGTGTGTGTGTGTGTGTGTGTGTGTGTGTGTGTATTGCTGTTATTTAATCTAGTAATTCCGGTTGATTTTCTGTCACTTGTACAGATTAATAGTTTATCAAGGGAGAACAGTGGTTAGCGTACAAATCCAGTGAGATGATACCAAATCCAGACTGGGTCCTAGACAAGTTTCTAGAGATGATTTGAATCACAGCTTCGGAATTGTAGTGTAAAAGTAGTACACTGTTTCTGAAGGCTGGAAGGGGGGAGGGAGGTCCTGCAGGCATGGTGCAGGGGATAAAAGGTCCAGACCTAAGACATGAAACTATTCAGAACAGTAGAGAAACAAGCCCTCAGGTGGTCTACTGGCGCCTTAGGCCAGGGTTTGGGTGGGGCACGCAAGTAAGCAGGTGATTCTATAGAACACATTAGAAGTGGCAGGTATTTACAAGTTATTGTCATAGATGTTTTCAATCATGGTGACACTATGAAATATAATATAATGTTGGCTCTGCAGTGACTCCAGAAGACAGGGATTGTTGGGTTTTAGAAGCAAGAAATACTTGAATATTGCCTCATAGATACAGACAAGCAAGGTACAAACACATGCATAAAAACACAGATGGGGAGTGTTGTTACTCCTGTGCAGGTGAAGGACGGGGAAGGGGAGAGAAAAGAGTGAGTACGGAAAGTTCTGAGGTTGGGTCTCCAGGGGAAAGTGGCAGCCAGAGATTTGTTAGTACATGAATTTAGACCCTCAGTGCTGGATGTTCAACTCATGCTTCTTGGTTGTGCTTTGCTAAAATCTCTCTTTCAACTTAACCACAACTCATTACTCAGTCAGCTCCGCTTTGTGAAGATGCTGTTCCTTTTCATATGTGCCCCAAATTCATACTCAGCTTCTTCCTCACTTAAAAAAGAAGCCCAGAGCACAGAGAAAAAATGAACCTGGAGATTGTAATGTGCCATGTAAAGGTGTTTGAACATTTTTTTCCACATGAGCTAGCGATTTAAGTTGGGGCAGTACTCTGAGCCAATTTTCTTGGAACCATCCTGGTTGAATTTTGTAGTCGTAGAACATTAACAATGTTCCTTTCACACGTGTCACAGTTTGTAAAATAACCATATAGGCACCTTGATTTAAATCCATCTTGTGTAGATTTTAAAGGACTGAGAGTCCCCTCCCCCCTAAAAATCACTCAAAGTATTTAGTAGAATGCCTGGTGCATAATAATAATCTCGATAATAGTAAGAGCGTGTCATATTCTATCCTTCAGATTCTCTGAGGTTCTAACTCTTCATTTGTCAGATGGGAATAATAATTCTACTGGCCTTTGAGAACTAGAGAAATTCTCTGAGGACAGTTGTCTACTCAGTTGTTTACTGACTGACGTGTTCACTCAGTCACTCCCTGACATGCCCACATTTTCATTCTTTTCTCGCCAATTCAAACAATTATCAAGAGGCTGCTCCATAATTGAGAGAATGCTACAATCAGGGATAAAAAGGTTAATCCAAAATTGTTCTTGCAAAATGTATGGTGTAAAGAGAAGGAAGATGAGTGGAGGAGTGAATTGAAATGTGCAGGATCCAAATTTGCAGCACAGATGATGAAATAAATAACAGCATTGACTCCAAGTTAAATTAAATATGTTTGGACAAAAGTCAATATCAATATTAAGGACAAGAGCACATGTCACAGATAATTTTTCTTTTATGATTTAACCACAGCTTCCAATGACTCTCTAAGGGGACATATGTCTAAGGGGACATACTCTCAGGGTGCAATATTTATTTCCAGAGAAGTTATAGGTGTAGGTGTTGATTGTTTTCTGAACTCTCATAGCTAGTGACTTGATTGGTTCAAGTGTCGGCCCCAGGCACTGAGGATAGCTCATTTAATTTGAGAATCAGCCCCAGACAGAGGTCGCTGGGTGGATCTCAGTCGGAGCACATGTGGGAGTCTGTCTCTCTATCTCCCTTCCTCCCACTTAAAAGAATAGATGTGTTATCTCTCACTTTTCTAGTTTAATCACTTATGTACAGGGCATATGCATGCCCCCCCACACACACACAGAATTAACCAGGGAAATTCAAGGTTGAGTTCATGAGGTAATGATACATATGACTTTAATCAGTCATTGGCTCCTAGAAATTAGAAAAACACATTTTACATAATACATGAAAGAATCTTTAATTTATCAGAATGAATCTTCAGGCCATTTACTCAATATACATTTAAATGAATGAGTGAATGATAAAAATATCTTAGACATTGTTTTTGGTGGTTTTGTTGCTTTGTAATAATGCAAATTTCATCAAACCTCTATGAAGTTATATTTATTTTTGGTGTGATTTTCATATTTTATTGGCTTTTCATGATTTTTTTCCTCAAGATTTTAGTCACCATGTGAATATATTGCTTGAAAGATTCTTGTGTTTGTGTGTTTGATGTGATGCTTGAAACAAATTGTATCCTCTGTAATTACAGCTATAGTATAGGGTGAGCACTTAGACATTTTTATTGTTGTTAGAGGAGCTAGAGATTGAAAAACTAATGTGCAGTCTCTGGATACAGGTCAAAGTTTGAACTTCCCTTAGTTCCTGAAACTATATCAAATGCTGTGTATCAAAGAGATCATTAAAGACATGGCCTACTGCATCTAACTTTCTGTTAATAGGGCTAGGTAAAAAAAAATGATTACACTGGGGAACACAATTTTTGTTGCATACACAAAAATACCCGTTCCTACCTAATTCAAGTGTGCTGATCTCAAATCTGACATTAGTTTTTCTCTGTAAGCTACAGTTTCTTTGCAATTCAAGATTTTAATCTTATTGTAAAATTTTCAGCATTTAGTTTAACATAATGAAGTAAAATGTCTTCTTGGGCATCATTTTTGTGAAAATATAATAATTTATATAATGTAGTAAATACACTACTACACTAAAAGATATGATTGCATCAGAATTTGTCTACAATTTCAGAATAGAACATATTAAAACACTTATTTTAATCATAAAATTTGTGCAAAACTTATTTAAATTCTATTCAGGCAAAAATTTGCATTTGTAGCTCTTGCGTTTGTGTACTTGTTGAGGACAATCTCGTTTGATGCTCCAGCAGTAGTCTGCTCATCACTGACAGCTCCAAGATTTTCAGGAAACTTATCAAGGTGATTGTTCTGGAAGTGAATCTTAATGTTACATCCAATGTTGCAGAAAGCTAACAGCATCCTTTGAATCAGAAGTTTATAGTTTTCTTTTTTGTTGCCAAGAAAGTTCTTTGTAATTGTCACAAAAGACTGCCATGCTGCTTTCTCCTCCTTATTCATCTTACTGGCAAATCCTTTGTCACATATGAGGGTTCAAATTTGAGGTCCATCAAATACACGTGCTTTTATCTTCTCGAAAGACAAGGCAGGAAAGGCAGAAATAATGTTGAAAGCATTCACTTTCTCTATTCAAAGCCTGAAATGCTTCATTAAGCCAAGTTTGATGTGAAGTGAGGGAAAAATGATCCTGTCTCGATTAACTACAGGTTCATTCACAATATTTTGCATTTCTACTTCCAGAGCTTCACGTTTCAGTCACTCCTTCTGTGTCCAGTGTTTTTCCTGAGCTCAGCTGTCCCAGAAACACAGAAAGCAAAGATACTTCATGAAACCTCTCTGTTGTCCTAGCAGGGAATTTACCATTTTAAGTTCCACACAAATGATCTAGTTATGCTCCTTATACTTCAGAAAGTCGAGGACAATTTTTCTGTCATTATAATCTTCTCGCAGATGAGTTAAATAACCAATTGGAACCACTGCATAAACACTACCGTTGTGTAGGAGAACACATTTCAGACTCTGTTTAGAGCTGTCAAGAAATAGCCACCATTCTGTCGGACTGTAAGGGGTAACACCTAGCTGGCTGAGAAGACTACTGATATCATGACAGTAAACAAAGTGTTTGTCTTCGTAAAAAAAGTCCACAAAAATTTGTTCACGTTTCCTGAAATGGGATACTTTAGCTGACTGGTGAAGGACATCCTTTTCTTGAAGCCTGGAGACTAATAACTCAGCTGCTTTCTTTGATAGGCCCAAATCTCTTACTAAGTCATTTAAATCAGGTTGGCTAACCTGATGAGGAGTTAATGACTGCTTGGTATCAGAAGAAGACCCTTCAGATTCTACAACTATTTCCTAATGCATCTTATCAAAATACACTTAATCACCATGTTCACTTTCTTTGTCCTTAGAAGAAATAAAACCATTGAAAACTGGAACCTGGAGTGTCTCAGAGTGTGGGATAGGTCGTATTGCTGAAGGAATATTAGGATATGCGATCATATGTTGTTTTTTCTTGCTGATGCCCTTTGTATGGATCAGACAGAAATAACAGTCACTGCTGGGGTCCTTAGGTTCACGCCAAACCATGGGAATACCAAAAGGCATTCCTTTGCATTTTCCTTTAGTCCAGTTATGAAGCATTTCCTCACAATTATGACACACAATATGAGGAGGCCAATTCTTGTCTTAATCGCCAAGGGGAACTTCATAATAGGCAATATATGCATGTGTCACAAATGATGAAATATTGCACCTTTGACGTTGAAGTGTGTAACAGCTACATATAAAACAGAAGGTGTCAGGAATATTCTTACATTTACGCCTACTTAAGAAGCCATGACTCAACCTTAAAACAAATTAAGAGGGTGTTTTAATCAGATAATAATTTTTTACATTTATAAACAACTACAATTATGTAAAAGTGATGTTTGTAAAACATTACTTGCCTTGTGGTTATGTTCAATCCAAGAGTCGTTGCCCTTTAACTCCAATTTAAAAACCAGTGCATGCCATTAAATGTAACAAAAAGAAATTAGAATTGTATAAAATCTAGAGCATGCACCAAAAAATGGATTTAAGATTTAGAATCAGCGATGCAGATATATGTTGGAAAAGTTCTAAAACCTCATGCAACAGAAAATGAAAAAAAAATTTGTTCCCCAGTGTTATTAATGTGACACCTAGAAATCCAGTATTTAAAAGAATCTTGCTTTGGCTTCAGGCTCTTGTCTCCTGCTCCTCTCTGTTCTGTCACCTTCCTCTGCAATCTCTTCACAAATTACTTTGTACCTTTTGCTCTTGGGCCTTGTAATTTTCTTTGGCTGGAATGGCCAAAAGACCATTCTGTTGTGATAAACTCAAAACTTCTATCTGTCCTGTAAGACGTTGCTCAAATATTAATGCTTCTGCGAAGCCCCCTATAAATTTTTAAGGAGGGATAATCATTGTTTTGGACCTAAATTGCACCCTATGACTTCCTCTACAATGGTCCTTGGTTTATAATAATGCTGCTAGGTTCTGTGTGTCCCTCTTCAGAGTGAACTTTTGAAAAGCACTGTTTCTTGAAATTGACTCTAATTCCCTTTTAATCAAATATCTTTTACATATTTCAGGTTAAAACTTTTAACTATTTATGTTCTGGATTCAGCATAGCACATTCCAAAGTCTTTATTAAAGAAAGGAAGTGAATAAATGGGTCATCATTTTTATAAAAGGTATCATTTGGAAGTATAATGATATTATTATTCTGTCTATTCTTACTAAATTCAAGATGGCATTCATTGTAAAATGCACCCTGATTTCCTATACCAATAAAGAGAAATACCGTGTCAATTATGGTGTAACACCATGCTTTCTAACACTTGGGATATTTTTTAAACGCATTGTAAAAGCCTCTTTTAGACTTTTGTAATTAAATAAGTTATCATTGTGTTTGGGGAGGGTTTGGGACTTGAAATGTGCTAGAATCAAGTTATTTATAGAGCATCCTAACATTCAGAGGCAGACCCTCTGAAGCTCTTTGAAAATGTATAGAGTTGTTGATGTTTATTCATTATCCTTCAGAATCATGCTTTGTGCCATCCAAAGTGCTGACAATGTTGCATTTCCAAAAGAGCGCTTTTCTAGTAACTCTGCTACTTGCTTCTAAGCTGCGGACATTAATTTTGCTTTTTTTAAATTGAGGTAAAATTTACAAAACACAAAATTAACCATCTTAAATAATACAGTCAATGGCATTTAGTCCATTTATAATGCTACACCACCTCCTCTATCTAGTTCTAACACATTTTTATAACCCAAAAGAAAACCCATATTAATGTGTCTGACCTGTGGTGATGCAGTGGATAAAGTGTTGACCTGGAACACTGAGGTCACTGGTTTGAAACCCTGGGTTTGCTTGGTTAAGGCACATATGGGAGTTGATGCTTTCTGCTCCTCCCCTTGTTCTCTCTCTCTCACTCTCTCCTCTCTAAAATGAATATGTAAAATCTTTTAAAAAAGAAAACCCATATCCAAATTTCTTGGTCACACGGCATCTTAAGGCACATAACTCCCAGACTAGGAAAGAGATACCTACTGTCTGTGACCAAGTCAGTGCAACGTGGATTTGAGTCAATCAAATTATTTATAATGATCTTTCGTATGCATTTGAGTTACCTGGGCAGGGCGTGACTCTCTGCGGGAGGTCTGTGGACTGTTTGTGATGCATGTCCAACAAGAATAATACCTCTAGCGGAACGATGAGGTAGGTGAAGAGGGAAAGGTGAATCCTTACAGCAGCCTGTGATGCCGATCTACTTATTCCCATTTTATAAACAAGGGAATTGCGTCTGAGACCTGAGGTATTCAAGAATCCTATGTCACAGTCTCCATAAATGGAGACACCTTGGTTCAAAGCAGGGTCTTCCTAACACAAAGATTTCTGTGCTTCCTGCTAGGTGTCTGTGATATAGGCTTTAATTAAGACACTGAGACAAAGACAGTTGGCTACTTTCATCGGTTTTAAAAACTTCAGATATGGAAATAAAGGCACAGTGCTGGTCCAGCAGCAGCTTGCCATTGATACTTTGCCCCCGGGGTGAGGACACCAGGTTCTAACTAATCAGTTGTCTGCCTGCTTCCTGCGCCATCCCTTTGAATTAGCAGAAAGTACCTCCCTGCTGGTTGGCTGGTAGAGGACGGAGCCCTGGGTGCTTGTCTCGCAGCTGGAGGGGGATTGCTATGGTGCTGAGCGAAGAAAAACAGCTTTTCTGGGAATGGAACTAAGGCACCTCCAGAGCGTGCCTCAGCGATGTCATCTGCCCTTCCCCAGCTCGGCTGCCCCTGAGGAGGGCGGAGAAGCAATTTACAATGTTTGTGTGGCCCAGGCCCCCTAGGAAGGGTGTTTCTCATTAGCCTGAGACCCATCAGGCCCATTTCATTCGTCACATTCTTAGCCACACAGTTGTGTCAGGTGTGCCAAAGCCCTTCAGGAACAATGCAAACTAGGGAATTTGTTCCATCGTTATTAGAGATTTCCTTTAATCCTTGAATTGGGGAAAAGCCACCACTTTTCAGTTATTTAACTAATATTATGTACCTACCCTGTGTTAGGAGCTGTGATATTACAGGGAATGCAATAACAAATACGGGAGATGACAGCCAACCCCCAGATTAATAATTGCTATTAAGGGATGTACAATTATTTATCACATCCTGGATATACAAATGGTACTTTGATCTCCTGACATTGTTTTTATTCCCACACAAAAGAGGAAAGTGTGGGTTCTTTTGGTTTGTTTATTATATTTATTCTGTTTTAAGGAAGGGGTTGGTCATTGGACAGAGAATGTGTTCGGTAAGATGGTGGGATATATCGAGGCAAAGAGGGAAAAGACTTTGGTATAGTGGGAACTTCCCAGTGAAGATCACAAAGAGAGCCAGGCACTTTTTTGGTAACTTGATGTTACTTCTTATGGCTGGAAAGTGGGCAAACTTTGAGCATAAACACATGAGAGTATTTTTCTGTTCGCTTCATGGGTAGTTTTCTGTAAGATTTTTGGAGAGAAAAATAAAGTCGACTTAAAGTCAATGCCATATGTAATAATTTATGAAGATAATCGCTTTCCCAATCTTTCTGTATGTCCATCTTCCTATTCGTCTCTTTCTCTCTCTCTCTCTCTCTCTCTCTCTCTCTCTCTCACACACACACACACACACACACACACACACTTGGCACAATTGCACCAATAATAGACATCTTGAATGGTAAAGGCTGGCTCATTTTCCAAAATTTTATGTTCCAATGAGTAGCTTGATGTTAGTTGTGGGAAACTGAGCAATGGTTCACTATATACCACAGGGGCTGGAAGGCATAAAAGAGTCAAAAGGACATGAACTGTGGCGTCAGATTGTCTTGAATTTAAATCCTAATTCTACCATCTACCAAATGTCCGAGTCCAGGCAAGTCACTTACCGCATGTGTCTCGTGTTTTGTCATCTGTAAAATGAGGATAATAAAACTGATGCTAGGCAAACCTTCTGTGGGAATTATATGAAATCACATGTGTCAGGGGTCCTGAATCCATTTCTGAGGGCTCTGGGATTTTATGCAAAATATTATATTTATATGCATTTTGGGAGCATAACTATGCATAAACCTTATCAGATTTGTCAGGCTGCTTGAGTCATTAATCTAAAAGTACCCAAGGCTCAAAACAGAGGCTCCGAATAAATGACTTCCCTATATTATGATTTTTCAAATAGCAAATCTATATCTGTACTTTTGCCAGAGAGACAGTCAGGGTAATTACTAAATGATTTCCCCAATTAATACAATAATAAGGTAGTGGGCACATAGGATGGGAGAAGCAAGGCTTCAGAATCCTTGTGGGGGAGGATTTATTCATCAGGCTGAAGAATAGTGGAGCGTAGTGTTAATATATTGCTCTCCACAATCACACAGTCTGAGGTCAACACTCAGTGATGCCCCTGAGGTCAGCTACCATTTCCCTAAATATTATATGGCTAGAATGCAATAAACCAGGGGTTGGGAACCTTTTTGGCTGAGAGAGCCATGAACGCCACATATTTTAAAATGTAATTTCGTGAGAGCCATACAACAACCCATGTACGTTAGTCATTATCCAATAGAAATTTGGTGTTGTCCCAGAGGACAGCTGTGATTGGCTCCAGCCACCTGCAACCATGAACATGAGCGGTAGGAAATGAATAGATTATAAGATATGAGAATGTTTTATATTTTTAACGTTATTATTATTTTTATTAAAGATTTGTCTGCGAGCCAGATGCAGCTATCAAAAGAGCCAAATCTGTCTTGCGAGCCATAGGTTCCTGACCCCTGCAATAAACCATATTATGCTAAGCCACACTTGTTTTATTTATTTTATTTTTACTTTTAAATTTATCTTTCAATTACACTTAACATTAATATTATTTTGTATTAATTTCAGGTGTACAACATTGCAGTTGGACAATTATATAATTTATGAAGTGTTCCTTCCAATAATGCCAGTACCCACCTGGTACCATACATAATTATTATAATATTGTTTATATTCCCTATGGTGTACTTTACATCTCCATGACTGTTTTGTAATTGCCAGTTTGTACTTTTTAATCCCTTCATCTTTATTTTTTTCTTACTCAGTCCCCAACGCCTCTCCTATCTGAACCCCAGACATTTTAAAAGTTGATTTTGTACTTAAAGTCTAATGGGTGGCTAAGTTTGTAGGATGTTCTGCATTTCATCAGTCCAAGACCTGGGCTCTTACTCTAGTGTGAATTCAGTTTTGAATAGACTTGGCACTTTCTCATTCAGACAAGGACTGGTAAAGGGCCCAAACCTAAAAGTAGGGCCAATGACCTACTTTTTAAATATGTTCCCCTAGAAAAACTTATGCTATTTCTGCTCACATTCTATTGGTCAGAAGGAAATTGCATCACCATACATAATGGCAGGCAAAGTTGAAAAATGTGGGCTGAAACCCTGTAAATGAAGAAATGGATGTTGACGACCTCATAGTGCTTTCTGTCATGGTTTCTTTCTGGAACTGAGCACGTCATTCCTTTTCTTCTCTCTGGGCCTCACTGTTTCTAACTGTTATGGTAGAGTTTAAATGCTTTTCACCCTGGTCAGTTGGTTCAGTGTTGGAGTGTTGTCCAATCATGTGGATATGCCAGATTCGATTACTGGTCAGGGCACACAGGAGAAGCAACCATCTGCTTCTCCACCCCCTCACTCCTCCCCCCCTTTCTGTCTCACTCTCTTTTCCCCTCCTGTAGCCATGGATTGATTGGTTTGAGCTCATTGGCCCTGGGAACTGAGGATGGTTCCATGGTGCCTCCACCTCAGGTGTTAAAAATAGCTCCGTTGTGAGCATGGCCCCAAATGGGCCGAGTATTGGCCTCTGACAGGAGGGGGTGTTGCTGGTGGATCCTGGTTGGAGTGCAAGTAAGAGTCTGTCTCTCTGCCTGCCCTCCTCTCACTTGGAAAAAGAAAAAAAAAAAGAGTTCACTTCTTTCTTAATCGGGTCATAAGCATTAGATGGAGTAATCAATGTAAAGCTTTTACACTGTTCCTCACATAGTAAAGATTCAATGAATGTTTTCTATGACTATTTTACTACCATTTCTGCAGAGCCAGAAGCAACCTTTCCGAGAGCAGCTAATGCTGCCTGGGTGGTCCAGTGTTCTCATCATCAAAGAGTCTAAGGATGTCAGATCCTCACAAGACTCCCATGAAACAAAACACCCAAACAAAACCTTATGACATGCAATGCTTAAGGGGAGGCTTTGGCGATGTCTTCCTCCAGTTCAAATATGGGTTTGTCTAGAGCTCCTGGAACGAGAACCAATGGATTCCAGTTTTATTCTCTGATAAAGTGGACATCATCTCTGTGGTTTATAACTTTGCCACCAGTTTCAGAGAGCTGACTGGTGAATGAAGAGTAAAAAAAGAAAAGGCATAACACCCACCAGAATGTAACCATGGATCATTTTGATGTTTCAGAAAGTAATCTGGGGACAGTTGAAGGCTAGAGAATGCAGGCCCATTTTCCCCGGCAGTTTTGAGGCCAAGTGAATATTTGGAAGACATATTCTGACCTGGCGCAGCAGAGCGTCTTAGCTCCTGGACTTTCTGTCTGTGTCTACTGCAGTTCCTCTTCCTCCACATTTTGATATCCTTCCTTCCTTTGCAGTCAATGATTAGGTCTTCAGATCACACATTGAATATTTAAACATCCTTAAATGGGAGTACAACCTTGAGGGCCGTTTTGAGGAAGGAGACCCCCCCCCTTCAAATAAGAGGCTTCAAGGATATTTTATAATTTAGGCCTAGTGTTCAGAGAGATTTTGTAAATATAATTTTGTACTTATGTAATTTACAAAAACAAGATGGCTGATTGTATTACCGCTTAGGAAGGGCTGTTATATTGTAAATGAAGAGGTTTTCATATGTAGGTTTTGAATAGAAGGAGGAAGGAGACTTAGACCCCCTCCCTTCTATACACCTGGGTGAAAGATGGTAAAACAGCCAGGAATGTAGGAGGGGAAGGGAGATTTGAGTAGCCCCCTTTCCTCTCCCCTTTCTTTCTCCTTAATGGACAATTTACAAATGATTATCCTCTGGCATCCTGTAAGCCCCCTCCCAACCTGAAATCATGTGATTGATGACAAAGGAGTCATGAAACCCATGGATATAAACTTATGTTCTGTAAAGGTTATTTAAGATGTAAGAAATCTAATTTCGGGGAGCACGTGTCTTTGGAGCTATAGCCCCGTGTGCTCCTCCAGATTAATAAATTCTCTTTTTCCTCTTACAAGTTATCTGAGTGTCAATCCTCTGAGGTTTTGCTCTGCTGCAACAGTTTAACAAATATTAGGTAGAAAAACAATAACAAAGTTAGGCTTTGTTTTTGTAAGATATTAACATTTAGATTTAGAATCGAGCATTAGAAAGTCAGAATTCTCTAAGGGAAGTGGTTTGCCTTTTTTTTTCTTTCTTTTTTTTTCATTCTGGGAAACAGAAATTTGATTTTCACAATCAAATTTGGGGTCCATGGAGACTTTATCCATCCATCTGTCCATCCATCCATCCATCCATCCATCCATCCATCCATCCATCCATCCATCTAATTCTTCTGACTTTCAGTACTCTCAAGAGTAAGGTTCAGGCCTTATCTTTTTGTGAGTGGTCTTTAAAACACAAAAGTAATAAAGCATTCTTATTCTAAATAAAATTAAATAAAATTTTATAAATTATAGTTTCTCTTTTCTTCCTCACTTCCTCCTTCTTTTCTTTCCTTCCTTCCTTCCTTCCTTCCTTCCTTCCTTCCTTCCTTCCTTCCTTCCTTCCTTCTTTCCTTTTCCTTCCTTCCTTCCTTCCTCTTCCTTCATTTTATTCTTTCATTGAAGCATGGCTTCATTTTTCAATTAGGACTTCTCTGTTCCTAAAATTCAAATCCACTGATTAGCAATTTTACTCTGTGAGGTTAAAAGCACAGGGAAGTAGATATCAAATTCCCTTTGTTAGTTGATTTAATTCTATCACAGTCTCTCTTAGCATTTTTTTATTACTTTAATATGATGTCAATTACTTGATACAAGTCTTGGAAATCAAACTAGGAGATAAAAGGCTTAGTTTTCCTTTGCATGTCTGTGTGTGTTGTGTTAACGAGCAGAAGAAGCCTGCTCTCAAGTGTGGGACACGTATAGCGTAAAATTGCTCAGTAAGCTAAAACACAGTTTTTGTTTCTTTTTAGTGAAACAAACAGAAGTTTCTTATAGGGTGTGTTGTAGAAAGTGTGGATGAAAGTTAATAGCAGATAATGCATTCTGTGTTTTCTTGAAGATCACAAAAGTGTTCCCAGGTTGGACATGGCATGGGGGATGTCAGACCCAAATCTGTATTCACAGGGCCATGCCATGACCTTTCAAAAATGTTTTCCATGAAGAAGAGACTGGAATGAGAACTAGGATCTAAGATGGCAGGTGAAAGGGTAATGATCCACTCAAGGAATGCACGGTGAGTCATTTCCAAACAGGGAAAGGACTCCTGAGAACTCTGCTCTTGATCTCGCTCTGTTGGAAAGTGGCACATATTGTATTTAAAGAATATAAGATTGAGCGAGAGTTCGTTCATTTTCCAACTCTACTTTAGAGTTCTAAGGACTTGGGGGAAAGTCAGCCAATTTCTTTGAGCCTTAACATCTTCACCTGTAATGTGAGGAGCAAATTCTCGGTCACACATGGTTTTAGGAGTCAAATTATATAATTGCCTGAAAGCACTTTGTAAGCAGTAAAACACTGCAACAATTAGGTTATCATTAGTACTTTGATTAGCTAATCTCTGTTAATTATGCATCCAGTGAACTTTGCTGTAAATGTTTAAATACTTAACCACCAGCATGACTTAATAATTTTGCATTATGGATCAAAATCATGGCATCCTTAGTGGGCTATGGTGGAAATGGTGCTTAGTGGAAATCAGAATATGAGTTCCATAGACCAGAGTTCCCCTCTCATTTCTTAACCTACTCGCTGTGTGGCCTTGGGCAAGATTCTGGACCTCTCTGATTTCTTTATCTGTAAAATAAGGATGCTCATGTCTACCTCTAAGTGTTGTGATGATGAAATAATATGATAACATTTTCTGGAACTTACTAGAATTTAAGTAATTATTAGTCTTATGCTTCCCTTCAAACCAATTGCATTCTCAACATGGTTTAAATGTTCAAAAACTATTTTGGGGTAATTCATATGTTGAATGAAGAATTAAGTTTTGGCAGGCACCTGAATTTGAAGAGAAGGGTAGACTGCTACCTGTATCTGGTCATACTATATAAAAATAATAAAAGTTCAAATTATATATTTCCTAAAGAATTGGCAAAAAACTTCTCTGTCTGTGTTCTTATTGTTTTTCATTAGTCAAGTATCAAGTGTGACTGCCTGTCTTCCCAGCCCCAACCATACTTGCCTTCATATTTCTCAGACAAGATAGGACGGGTTGGTAATAGGTCCTTAATAACTATTGTCAATGAATGAAGACATTCTTATATCTACAGTTGGCTGATTGTGTATATTCTCGTCTATACAGGCTGCTGCTGCTGTTACTGATAATAACGATGATGAAATAACAGCATAACAATGCTGTGTTTAATTAATATAATGTTTCATGCACTGTGCTCCATTATTTAACATGATTTCTTTGTTAAATCTTTAAAATAATTCTCTGCACTAGCTAATAAGTTAGCTGTTGAATGAGGCAAGTCACTTTTTCAAACTAACAGCTAGTGTTTTGTGGATGGAGAGAGGGGGAGAGAGAGAAACAGAGACATACTAGGTTCCATTACCAGCTTGTATTAAAAATATCAGTTCTGCTTTGCTCAGTATTCAATATTGATACAGATCTACCTCAGGTTATAAATTGTTTTTGCCTGTTTTTCTAATTTCTTTCCTTAATGTTTTTTTTTTACATCAATAACCATCTGTATTCTATACTATACTTTTATATATGTTATTCCTGTCATTTCATGATACGTAGCTTTACATTTACTTTATAACCCCCATGTCATCTTTGTGAGTGCTCAAATACATTCCCATTCTCGAATAATATTAACTACATTCTTTTACAATAGTGATTTTTCCAAGAATCTGAACTCTGCCCAGAAGCCTGCACCTCCCTGATGGAACTTTGCATGGCTGTCCCTTTGCTTCCCCCGGGTCATTATTTTCTTTCAAATTCCTAATGATTGGAAGAAGTAAGTGATATTTTTTTTATCTCATCAGGTTCCTTCCCATAACATGAATCATAACCTTATAGCCCTTTTTGTTGCTTTTATTAACAGCACAGGAATCTTTAAATTAAATAAATGTTGGTGAACTTTTCATTATGTCCCGAGTAACAGTTTTAGAAAGAGAGATACTACCTACTCTCTGCCATATTCTTGCTGTCATTTTTCTCTCTATTTGGTTTCCTTCTTGGTCATTCTTGTTCATTTTAATGCAGATACGTAATACCTGGCACTGTTAGCAGGTACATAGTTACTGTTTTATATCCAAGTTTTTGAAAAATATAATAGTTTTAGTTTTGTTTTTATTATTAGAGCACTATTGGATAGTTTCAAGGTGTAGAGTGTCACACAATTATTTAAGTGGTTGTTTAAAATACTTATCCTTAATGCGTCACAGTACGTTCAGAGTTAATATTGTGCTACACATGTCACACCAGGTGCTAAGGATGTTGTAACATTTAGTTCTCTAGTTCCCCATTCTTTGTGCCACTGTTTCTGTCCTATACAGCATCTAATAGTTCATAAACTCCATGATATTGTAGAATTTTTATTTCCTACAGCAATTACTAAGCATATATTTTGTATAGTAAGAGAAGAAAACATATATATTTTTTTTAATTTTAAGGTTAGAGGAGGAGAGATAGTGAGACAGACTCCTGTGTGTGCCCCAACCAGGATCCACCTGGCAACCCCATCTAAGGCCGATGCTCAAGTACTGAGCTATTTTTAGTGCCTGAGGCTAACACACTCGCGCCAACTGAGCCATCCTCAATGCCCAGGGCCTAAGCTTTAACCAGTTGAGCCACTGGTTGTGGAAGGGGAAGAGGAAGAGAAAGGGGAGAGTGAGGAGAAGAGAAGCAGATGGTTGCTTCTCATGTGTACCCTGACAGGGTATCAAACCTGAGATGTCAATGTGCCATGCTGGTACTCTGTCCTCTGAGCCAACTGGCCAGGTCCTACTATTGTAGTCTTTTAACCCTCAACTTTTCTGATGTAGCAGCATTATGGATAAAGATTGGCAGAGCAGGAAGTTTCTGGCTAATTATCCAGGAGTACAGAATCCTAATGGATGTAAGGAGGATACATGAAGCAATAACGGTGCAGTGTATGACGTAATGGATTTTCTAGTTCATTGGTCTTTAATGGGATTCTTAGTTTTCGATGACACTGGCTGGTGGAGTAGACTCCTCCCCATAAGGGGAGATAAGAGTTTACCAATAATGGGAGGTAAGAATTTGACTGCTTCCCTAGACATTTGAAACTTGTTCCTTTACTGTTTATGTGTGTGTGTGTGTATAATTTTAAATGATTGCTTATACTTGTAAACAATCTTCATATTGGTTGAAATCATTGCCTTTTCATGTCTCTACTACAGACGCATTATTTAGTCATGCTACCTTGTCAGCTTTTCCAGGCTGAGTGAGTTGCCACCTATAACCTCCTGTGTCTCTTGCTCTGCCGTCTGTGTTTTCATATCCTTGAAAGTGACTTCTTTATAGCTAAACATCTGTACTAAACATCTGTACTTAATACTTTTATACCTTTGACAGTTTGAGAAGGAAATGTATAAACATATTTCAACAATTCAGTTTAATATTTCATGGAAATGTACTATAGTGTTTGCAAACACCAAATAATTCCCTGATCAATGAGCATTAACTTTTATTTAACTAGGTGTTTATTTAAATTGAATTATTTTGGAGAGAAATCATGCGTGGGGAGTACAAGAAAGGTATCTATTAAGACCTTGGAGTGCACATTAAAATTCTACTTTGGAAAAATGATGTTTAGGCAATCAATCTGAGTTTGTTACTCTTTAAATGGGACTCTTACATCAACTCTATAAAGATTTAAATTCTTTATGAATCAGAGAGACTACCAAGATAATAAAGCAATATATCTTACTAAATGATGTCCTTCAAACTTAGGAAACAAAACCTTCCTGTTACTCCTCACAAAAGTGATGTTTTAGCTCCCATCTACAGAGAGGTTAAACCTATGTTAATCATGATCATCATCTCATTATCATGACAATCAAATGCTTAAAGGTATTCTTTCTGAGAGCCAGATGTCAAAGTGCTGCTACAAACAGTGCTGAGCTGTCCATTGTGAGGTCTGCTAATGCACCTTAGGTGGTTCATTCCAGGCCACCACAGGCCATTTTCAAGCAAGCAGTAACCCATGTGACCAGATCTTTTGATCAAAAGATTCTGTCAGGCAGGGTGACTGTTGTAGGTAGAAGGGAATAACAAAAATGAACACAAACAGCCAACCTCCTTGGCCTATTTAACCTCCTTGGCCTATTTAATCTTAAATATGTCTTAAATGCAGACAAATCTTCACTATGATTGATTTCTAAATTATGTCCACTGTCACTGTATTAGGTGATGTGAAGGTGTGGGACCTGACAGAACAGGGGCACCAGCGAAATGCAAACTGCAGAGGTAGTAAGGGGGAGAAGGGTCTCCGAAGAGATGTCTAAACAGATGAGTCTGAAAAAGTTGTTAGCCCTGGCCAGTTGGCTCAGTGGTAGAGTATCAGCCTGGCATGTGGATGTCTCAGGTTTGATTCCCAGTCAGGGCACACAGGAGAAGTGACATCTGCTTCTTCTCCACCCCTCCCCCTATTGCTTCTCTCTCTCTCTCTCTCTCTATTTCTCTTTCTCTCTTCCTTTCCTGCAGCCATGGCTTGATTGGAGCAAGTTGGCCCCAAGTGTTGAGGATGGCTTAATGGCCTCCCCTTAGATGCTAAGAGTTTGGTCGCTGAACAATGGAAAAATGCCCAAGATAGGCAGAGCATCGCCCCTTAGTGAACTTGCTGGGTGGATCCTGGTTGGGCCCATGTGGGAGACTGTCTGTCTCCCTTCCTCTCAAATAAGAAGAAAAATAAAAATGAAAAAGTTGTTAAGAACCATATATGTGTTTTATGTGATGAACATGGGGGGCAGGGTAAAATGTTCATTTAAAAATTTTGGTAGGGAAGCAAAATGATTGGATGTGCATTATAAAATGTTTAGTCTAACATTCTTCTCAACTCAGGGCATGAATGCACAAAGAAAGAATTTGGAAGTGTGTGTGTGTGTGTGTGTGTGTGTGTGTGTGTGTGTGTGTGTGTATGTGTGTGTGTGTGTAGGGGGCATTATAAAAAATTAACTTTTTTATTTCATAATAATTTTAGATTTACAACAACCTTGTAAGGGTAGTACAGAGTTGCAATTACCTTTCACTTAATGTCCCCTATTGTTAATATCTTAAGCTACTGAAGTACATTTGTCAAAGCAGTAGGGCATTAATGTTAACTAAATTCCAGACTTCATTTGGAGGTCACCAGGTTTTCCACTGACGTCTTCTTTTTTTGGTCCAAGATCTCAATTAGTATATTTCTTGGCTTCAGTGGTTTTATCTCTTGAGTGTCCTCTGGTCTGTGAAGTCCCTCAGTTTTTCTGTTATTGTGATCTTGACTGTTTTAGGAATTACTGGCAGGTCAGGGATTTTCTAGAATGTATCCTCCCTTTTCGGTTTTTCTAATATTTTCTTATGATTAAACAGAGGTATGCCCTTTTAGAAAGAATACCACAGAGACAAAGCTCCCTTCTCATGGTGCCATACCAGGGACAAATGATAGCCACATGACATCACTGAGGATGAGGAACTTGATCACATGGATGAGACGGGATGTGCTAGGTTCTTCCACTGGGAAATTACTATGAGATTTCTCCACCTATTCAGTTCATCAGAAGCCAACCATAAATCTAATCCAGTGGTAGTGGAGGAGGGGCGATGTCTTGCTTCCTGGATGAGGAATAGGCTACATACATTATTTGGAATTCTTCTTTAAGGAAACTTTGCCTTTTATCTTAGGAGGCATTCTCTGTTGTCAGAATGGCTAGCGCGGTTACTGATATTTATTGGGCAGGATCTGGAGAAGCTAAGCATCCTACAGCATGTGAGCCATTCCTGTATAATAAAAAATGTGTTTCTAAACACCACTAGAAAGCCACCCTTTCTTTGAGCAGCAGTCTAGGTCATGCGTACTCAGTAGGGGTGACATCATCTCCAAAGGTGTGAAAATTGGTTCTTTGGGCAGAAAAGAAATCTCACCGTTGTTATATATAAAGCACAGATGCACAAACAGATATTATACCTGTGATATTAAAATTAGATGGGGGACAATTAAGAAAACATGTCTAAGAAGTATGGTTGGAGAGTTGATTTAAAAAAGATTGAGAAACATCTAGCTCTAGCAGAAGAGGGAGATGGCCTCAAACTGCATAAGAGGAGGGATTGGGGAAAGCCAGGCTTCTGAGGAGGAGGATACTTCGGTTGACCTCCAGATTAGGCATATCACAAAATTAAATGAAAACGCCGTTTCCTTTTTATTAGGATTAATTTGTATGCGATTTTTGGATTATTTTTAACAAATGTTGGTCATGCTGAATAAAGCATAAAGTTATTAAAATATTTCAAGGAAAAATTAAAAATGACATTGTAGATCATTTTTTTTTCAAAGCCAATTAAATTTTGAAATGTGTTCCTTATGTCTAACAGCGTTCCTCTGACTTTCTCATGGTTTTTGTAATAATTTCCCTGTGGCTTCCGAGGCATTTTCTGGATAGCTAAAGTTCCAGGGTCAGCAGATTCTGGAAAACAAGGTAGTGACTGTGATACATTTTCTAAATATTTTCCTGTGTTAACTATGTTAGGAAACCTTGAGTTATGGCTTCAAGATATTGTGCTTTTTTTAAAGAAAAAACTGAGGGTAAGCAAATCAAATTTAATTCTTTTTTTGATGGGAAGTTAGAAGAGAATAAAACCCAAACATTTATCTTCTTTAACCTAATTTTGAGCTTATAGGTGCTTAGAAAGTTTGGAAAATAGAGGAATATATAAAAAATAAAATGTTCATGTCATATAATTTTATTGCAATTTTGGTACTTTGCTATCCAGTATTTTATTTTACCATGTCTATCTGTCTGTCTATCTATCTATCTATCTATCTATCTATCTATCTATCTATCTATCTATCATCTATCTATCTATCATCTATCTATCTATCTACATACCTACCTACCTATCATCTATCTATATTATATATATTCTACTTTTATAATGTTTACTTTTTAGTAACTCCTTAATATCCCAACATTTAAGGTATTATATATATATAATCAAACTTTCTATTTATTATTCAGTTTTTCAATTAAACTTTCTTTCTACTCATTATTCAGTTTCTTTACACTGAAATAGACTTGAATTAATATCACTTTCCTTCTTTTATGAGAAACTCTATCATTCTTCCTTTTCCAACTTCCTGACCTTTACTGTGTAAATTATCTAAGGCTGCCCTTTAAACTCTATTCTTCCACAGACAAAGCACAGAGAGAAGTTAAAGAAGAAAACCCAGTGAGTTCTATTTAGTACAATGCAAACTTTGAACGATTATGGAAATGACTAGCCATATTTAATGCATCTCACAGTCAGATGTGTGTATACATGATAATGACACCAAAATAGAGGTCTTATATGAGGTCAAGGACCCCGAAGGGCATTTATGACTTCCCAGGGTTCTGAAAACGTAGGAAATTAAATTGCCAAACCACTGATCTTTGAGAAATAATAGGGCATGAGAGAGGAGCAGGATGGACTGAAGACAGAAATGTGGTATCTTCACTTTCACAGAGACAAGGAAGTTACATCCCTTCCACAGTGAGCTGTGAGCAGGACATTACTACCCAATGAAGCGGAGAGGTGATAAGAAAAAAGAAAAGGATTTTGAGGTCTTAGGGATCCACAGGCAATAATGGTAGGTAAAGGCTAGTTAGTAAAGTATATTTTACAGATTCCTTTGGTGCCATCTCCCAGCTGCTAAAGGCCTAACATGGTGTTGAATGGTTAACTGGTGTCCTTTCTGATAGAAGAGGGGCACACCTTTTACCATTTATTTTCTACTTTTAGCCAAATACAGGGAGGGCAGAGAGCTTTCCTTATATCTACTTTTTTTTTTCAATTGCTTAAACTCAAAATAATGTTTATGCCGAAGTGGCATATTTTAGGGTGTCATGTTCTGCTACCATACAATGCTTAATGTCCTTGACCTTGCACCTGGCCACAGTGGCACATCTGTCCTAGAATCACACCATTGTGGAATCCTACATGACGAATTTCATAAGGAAGATTTGTGGGTGTGTGTGTATCACTACTTTCTCTATGTAGACACACAATATCTTTCAATAGTATTAAAAATAACATGATATGAAACTCTTGTTAGGAATTCATACTGAGATTAGAGAAGATACTTCAAAGGACAGATTTGGAGGTGCTTATCTAATATACCCTAAAGATAATAATATAAAATTCTCACCTAGGATTCAAACTACACTTATTATAGTCTTTATTAAAGCAGTGAGTTTTCTTTTGTCCCAACTACAGAATGTTCTTCACTTATAACTTTCAGATATGACATGATTATCTGACTTTACGAAGTTACGAAGTTGCAACTATTTCCTCAGAATGTCTTATTTCAGTCTTTAGAAAAAGAGGCAGCAGGAAATAGAAGTCTGGAGGTTGTGCACACTATTTCCTAGTTGGTAAATGGTAAAACTGCCAGGTTTTTTTTATTCAATAAAATATGATGGATGGAGCCTGACCAGGTGGTGGCGCAGTGGATAGAACGTCGGACTGGGATGCGGAAGACCCAGGTTCGAGACCCCGAGTTCGCCAGTTTGAGCGTGGGCCCATCTGGCTTGAGCAAAAGCTCGCCAGCTTGAACCCAAGGTCGCTGGCTCCAGCAAGGGGTGGCTCGGTCTGCTGAAGGCCCATGGTCAAGGCACATGTGAGAAAGCAATCAATGAACAACTATGGTGTCGCAACGGCAACGAAAAACTAATGATTGATGCTTCTCACCTCTCTCCATTCCTGTCTGTCTGTCCCTATCTATCCCTCTCTCTGACTCTCTCTCTGTCCCTGTAAAAAAAAAAATGATGGATGGGAATGTATTTACCTACTAGTAGAAAAATGTTAATGCTGAAAAGTTTATTTGTCCTAGGTTTAAGAGGGGTCACTCTTTTTAAAAAAATGAAATACAGTGATCACAATGTTTTCTACTTACCAAAATATATACATTGTATACAAATGATGTAACCTAAAGAATATCTGAAGACTACAAGTATTCTTTAGCAAGTTAACTTAAAGTTCACTTCTCAGGTCTATCAAATATCATGGCTCTGGGGTCATCAAAATGTGTGACTAGCTTTTCTTTTTCGTAAACTTCTGCTTGCCACATAAGTTGGGTGTTCCTCAGTTTTCCTAAATGAAGCAGTATGACAAATAGATTACTGTATTTCACTACGTATAAGATGCACCTTAATTTTGGGGCCCGGAATTTGGAAAAAATAATGTATTGCATAAACTTATTGAAATCAAGTTTTATTTATCATAAAACTCATACAATTCCTCAAGTGGGAAATGCAAATAAAAAACACTACAACCACTATATAAGACGAACCCAGTTTTTAGACCCCAAATTTTTCAAAAAAGGGTGCTTCTTATACATGGGGAGATATGGTACATCAAATTATCCAGAGTCTGAGCACTGAGTTGCCGGCTAGTTTCTAGATAATGGCATTTTGCTGAAGATATCAAATGTACATTTCTCTTGGGATTCACAAAGTACAACATGATTAAGATAGCTAAGAGGATACATATTGGTGAAAATGTTGTTCTAGCAAGATATTTTAAAAAGAAAATGTTAGCCCTGGCCGGTTGGCTCAATGGTAGAGCATCAGCCCGGCATGTGAAAGTCCTGGGCTTGATTCCTGGCCAGGGCACACAGAAGAAGCAACCATCTGCTTCTCCACCCTTCCTTTTCTCTTTTTTCTCTATCTCTCTCTTCCCCTCCCACAGCCAAGGCTCCATTGGAGCAAAGTTGGCCTGGGCGCTGAGGACAGCTCCATGGTCTCCATCTCAGGCGCTAGAATGGGTCCTGTCTTAACGGAGCAAAGGCCCAGATGAGCCGAACATCACCCCCTGGTGGGCATGCAGGGTGGATCCCGGTTGGACACATCCGGGAGTCTGACTGCCTCCCACTTCTAACTTCAGAAAAATACAAAAAAGAAGAGAAATTAACATTTTTTTTTACTGGTGGCTCTAAAACTATCACAAAGTTTTCTCTTCCTTTTTTTGTCCATTTTTTTCCCCCAAATCTTATGATAAAACACTTAAACATGAATGGGTTATAAATCAGACGTGTATTATATACTTCTTGGCATTAAATTCTTAGGAAGTATCTGAATTTTCAGGAAACAATCTACATAACAAGACAAATTCTTTTTTCTATAAAAGAGTAGAAGAATTGCAATTTTGATGACCCTGCAAAAATACTGGTTAATTGCAACTGCATTTTTGTTTTCTGAAGCAAAGTTATGACCCTATGTCTTTGAACCCAAGTACTTTTTTCTTCAATTGAGGGTTTATAATAAGCTATTGTTGTTTATTCATTTGAAGCTAGTAGATGAAAATTACAAGAGAAAAAGGAACATGAAATTGCCTTTTATTTTAAATGAAGTATCATCTATGAAGTTTTATTTTCATATGAAAAGAGGGGATATTTAAGTGGGAAATACATATAAAATAAACTCAAATTATGACTTCAAGAGTGAGTAAGAACTAGGAGTTTCAGCTAGAATAATTTTGCTGCATTCCTTATGGTTCGCACACATATAAAAATCTTAGTTCAATATCTCAGTAGAGATGGGAACCTATTGAATCAGGGAAATTCTGCTATGGATTCTGGGTATAATGGAGTATAGATACATCCACGATCTTACCTCTTTGATAGGCATACAGGGCGGGCAAAAGTAGGTTTACGATTGTGAATATGTTAAACACAGTTCATTCTTGTATTATTATGTATTAATTATTGCATTATTTCCTATACAAACAGCTGTAAACCTTCTTTCCTTCTTTTGCCCACTCCTGTGTGAACAAAACTTTTTAAGAGCCATCCTAGTAAGAGTAACAACAGAACAATTCAGGAGATACAGAGTGACTCAGAGTGTGATTTACTATGTCTGGGGGGGGTGGTCCGTAAAGATGTCCCGATGTCCCAAAGGAGGCAATTAGGGTTATCAGTATTAAAGCAAGGACGAATATGCTGATTTTGTACACAGATATATTATGACAGTATGAGTGCTTTTCTTTGTTTAATTCCTTTACTACATCAAATAGAAATGGTTGTAAGCACACATAACCTTAGCCTAGTAAATATTCAAATGCCAGATATGTAATTCATTCAAAAGAGTCTGCAGACTTTTGTGCTAACTGGAAATAAGTGGTAAATGCACAGAGAAAAAAGAAAGGTCCTTATTTTGTGAACAATACATCACTTATTGTGAGAGGGAGGTTGGTTTCTATAAGCAGCAAATCTGCTGGGTAATGTGCCAGAGAAGAGGGAACAAACCAGAGTTGTTTGCCTGTAATCAGGAACTACAGCTATAATGTACCTCTAAAGACTATTTAATTAACTCGTTCGACAGCTGCCTTACCACCCGTGAAAATTCAGCCAAGTTTGACCAAAAACTCAAAATATAATTCAGTTAGCACTCATTGAAAAGCCAACAGGAGAAAAAGTGCTTTCTATGAACTTGTTTTTTAAATATTCATACTATTTAACCATTCCCACTAAATGTATAAATGACAACAGAATATTCAACTGTAACAGTTGGTGGAAGCCATTTTAAGGAGCAGTTTAATAAACAGAGAGGAATTTTAATTTGCCATGCCGTTTGAGCTGTGATAACAGCTAGTCTTCCAGCTGTGAAAAAAAAAACATACCAGGCAGCTTAGTTTAGTGTTATTTACAATTTTTACCCCTCTGCAGTACAGTGAAACCATCTTGTGTCTATCCACACCCGAAGTCTGTTAAATCCCAAAACGTGTCTTAGGGAACGAAAAAGGTATGTCTTTAGGAAAATAAAAATATCTTTGTTGTATTAGATTACAGTGTTCACTTTAGTACAAGTTCATATAACAACGGACTGCGTTACAGTGTTTGCACAATTTCAGAAATGGCAAAGATGATTTTAGAGAAAATTGGAAATCGGGGCTGTTCCTTTTGAAGGAAATGGAGCACAGGTATTTTTCAAACACTGAAGTTCACGGAAAATGTATTTTTGCCATGAGTGGTCTCACTTCTTGAATTGATACTTTTATTAGCAAAAGTATCAGCATGTCATTTACCAGGAAGGCATCGTAGAGAAATCCACTTGCATTCTTGATGATAAATGCTACGTCATGCCAATCTAGAGAGTTTTATAGATCTACTATCATTTATCCAAAAGGAAAGTTTCGTCAATAAATAATCACAAAACCTGTATAAATGGGCACCATAGGTTTTCAAGTTACTATTCTATTTTACTATGATGTTTAAAGTTATGCTACTACCTTTAAGAGAAGTTACTAATAGGATTTTGTGGCTCTACCAATGTAATTTTTTTTTTGTATTTTTCCGAAGTTAGAAGTGGGGAGGCAGTCAGACAACTGCATGCTCCTGACCAGCAGCCACCTGGCATGCCCACCAGGAGGCAATGCTCTGCCCATCTGAGGTACTGCTCCACTGCAGCTGGAGCCATTCTAGCACCTAAGGCAGAAGGCTCTGCCTTAGGTGCTTCTTATACCATGGAGCTGTCCTCAGCGCCCAGGCTAACTTTGCTCTAATGGAGCCTTGGCTGCGGGAGTGGAAGAGAGAGACAGAAAGAAAGGAGAGGGGGAAGGTTGGAAAAGCAGATGGGTGTTTCACCTGTGTGCCCTGGCTGGGAATCGAACCCAAGACTTCCACATGCTGGGTTGACACTCTACTGCTGAGCCAATCAGCCAGGGCCACTAATGTAATTTTATGTTTAAAAAATGGAGGTGGTAAAGGGAATATAGGGCAAGAAAAATATAATACAGAAAAAGGACCGTATTCACCACCCTTCCTTGCTTTCTGAGAATACCAGAGTCCAAGAAAGATGCTTTGTTTTGCAGAATGGGGAGGCCAGCTGGGACCATGGAGGCTAAGTAGAGAGTGCTTTGTTTAAAGGAGGGGACTTCCATGACCCAGCGGCACAGCTCCAGAAGGGAGGGTTAAGGTGGGAGAGGAGGAGGCAGTGAAAGAAGGGGAGTGGAGAAGGTATGGGTGGGGGTGGGGGAAAATAAGAGAAAGTAAGACAGAGAGAGAGAGAGACAGAGAGAGAGAGAGAGTGAGCGAGAGAGAGGAAACACTAGTGACTGTCCAAAGGATCAGTGCTAAGAAGAGTAAAGGAAAGAAAATAGATGATAAAATGGTATATTTACCATAGGTCATTTTACTTTGATGCGTAACATGCAATATCATCTCTCTAGCTACTCGGGAAAACTTTTCTACACTTTGCAATAGTCAGCACTGCTTTTGGAATGGAATCTGCGGTCTTGGAAGATGAAAATATTCTGAGATGTCTTCTAAGGAACACCTGGGGAGCACTGGGGTCACCACGGGGACCCAGTGGGTGGAATTCTATTTAAGTTACATAAGTGCCACCCCAGAGACAGAAACATTTACCTTTCTTGAGGTAGAAGAACATATAAACTTTTGATTAGGCAAATGTAGGCAAATACCTCTTTGCCATTGTATTTATCCAATGATAAAAGGGGTACAGAAACAATTCATTTTATTTCCCTATGATAAGAGGGCCTGGACCACAGCAGGTATATGACAAAATGCATATTAAAAGAATGAATGCACAGATCAACTCAAAACATGTAGTTTTGGCTCTTATTTAACATTCTGATGATCATCATTATATTTTTTTGTATTTAAAAAAGTAAGTTTAATGGGGTGACATTGATCAATAAGAGCACATAGGTTTCAGATAAACATTTCTATAATACTTGAACTGTTGATTAGGTTGTGTACCCATCACCCAAAGCCATATCATTTTCTGTCACCATATATTTGTCCCTCTTTACTCCCTGACCCCCACCCCTCCTCTACCCCTCCTCCACCCCTCCCCCATCCCTCCCCTACACCCCCTCCCCCTGGTAACCACTTCATTTTTGTCTATGTCCATGAGTCTCAGTTTTATCTCGCATCTACGTGTGAAATCATATAGTTCTTAGCTTTTTTGGATTTACTTACTTCACTCAGTATAATGTTCTCAAGGTCCATATGACCCAGCAATCCCTCTACTGGTTACCGACCCCCAAAACTCAAAAACATTGGTATGTAAAGGCATATGCACCCCCATGTTCATCACAGAATTATTCACTGTGACCAAGACATGGAAACCACCAAAGTGTCCTTCGATAGAGGATTGGATAAAGAAGGTGAGGTACATCATTACTACTTTGGACCTTTTGGCACACTCTGGATTCAAAACATGATTTCTTCCATTGTATTGGGGTTAAAAATATGACACTGTGGCAGGTGCCGCTGTTGCCCGCCTTCCGATCGCTGAAGTTTTCGAAATCGTGTCAGCGAAACGTCTCCGCAGAGGGCACAGCAGGGCCACAGAACTGTAATGTCCTGCAGTGAAACCCAGTGAGAAGTCTCTGGACCAGATCCGATGGTGATCCCATGTAAGGCCAAGCAAAGGCGGGCACTTCAGAGAAGTCCGCGGAGTTGAAATGACACTTTGCAGGAGAGCAGGCAGGACGTGGGAGGAGCTGAAGGCAGGATGCAGAACCACCAGCCGGGCCACCTACCTGGGTTAAAAGCTTCCCCAGAGACTGGCCCTGAAAGCTGACTGCTTTGGAGGGTGACAGCCTGAGCGGCTGGACGGCTTTTCTGCACCCGCTGGAGGACGTGTGATCCGACAGATGCGACAGGTGCGGGGTGAACCTGCGGACAAAGGCGCTGAATGTTTGAAACAGGACCCGTCACGCAGGGCTGTGTTCACCTTGTGAACCTTAGAAAGAAATGGGTGGGAGAAAGGGAGTGAGTCTGGGGAGAGGGAAATGTAGGTCCTCACGGGAAAGCAGAGTCCTGTGGTTGTCTGTTGTTTGAGTGAGCACATGCCAGAATCAGGCAGCCTGGGTTCGAATGCGGACTCCACACCCCCATCTGTAAAATGTCGACAATACCAGTACCTGCCTCACAAATCCGTGGAGTCATGCGCAGGGTGGTTAGAGCTGTGCCTGGCACATAGGGGCCCCTCAGTAATGGTAACAGGGGTTATCAGTATTCCGATAGCTTGCAGTAGTCACCTGCCTGCCCTGCAGTTTCCCCAGGGAAGTCTCCCACCCTCAGACTAGGCCAGATTTTCCTGTTAATTTCTCTCTCAGCCACCTGCACTTATCTTTCCCTCTGCTCACCACAGTTTAAAGTGTAAGAAGTACAGAAAATTATCGCCACAGCACTGGCTGGGTACCTCAGTTGCTTAGAGCCTCCTCCCAATATGCCAAGGTTGTGGGTTCTATCCCTGGTCAGGGCATATACAAGAGTCAACCAATGGCCTTGGTTGGATAGCTCATTTGGTTAGAGCATCGTCCCAAAGCACAGAGGTTGCCAGTCCAACCCCTGGTCAGGGTGCATACAAGAGCAGATTGATGTTCCTGTCTTTCTTTCTTTCTTTCTCTCTCTCTCTCTCCCTTCCTGTCTCACTAAAATTAGTAAGTAAAATTTTTTTAAAAAAATCAACCAATGCATGCATAAATAAGTGGAACAACAAATCAATGTTCGTCTCTCTCTCTCTAAACTCAAATAAAATTTTTTTAAAAAAAGGCTCCAGCAGGACCCAGTAAGCTCCCTGGGGACAGGTCTTAAGTCCTGACCATCATTCCTGTTTTCCGTGCCTGCCTCCTGCACTTGGTAGGCACTCCAGCAGGGATTGCCTCTTGGAACCAATGGAAGTGAAGGGAGAATGGCTACCTACCAGGGCGATTATTTTATGTGTAGTTTTGCTTTAATTTTTCCTTTTCATTGCCATAAGTTTTCTATTCCAGGTATGTATAGAACAGCGCACTCAGCCATAGGAAATGTTTCATTAACAGGTGAAGAAGAAGAAGAAAAGGAGACCATTTGCATGTAAATCTCAACTCAGCTGGGTGGAGAATATGCAAAGGTCCGGCCAGCTTCCTTAGACAGTCATTGGGAGCCTAATTCCAATAGGTTAATTGTAGAGTAGGCAGCCCGCATGGGGGGCTGTGCAGTAGAGCCAAGGAAAGACTGTCTAACCACTGCCAGTGGCCCCAGGAAAAATAACACCACATCCACTTCCTGTTGCGAGGCGAGGGCAACCTCGGAAAAAATGATCAAGTTTCTCCAGATGTATAAAAATAAGGATTCCCCTGCTCTGACCCACAAAGTTAATTCACAAAGAACATCTTAGCTGTATTACTTACTGGTCCTAATGGAAACTCTGTGTTCCATGAGCAGATCTGGGGAGAGAATGAGGTCTGTTTTCTGTCCTGATCCCATGCTAGTGTCTAAGCAAGAATAGCTGGCTGCAGACACCTCCAGCAATGCTTACTAACAGTGCGGTTGCAGCACCCTTCTGACCCTGGCTGAACTTCCATTTACACTTCCATACATCAGAGACAGAAATAGAGTCTAGCCCACAGTGTTAAATGAAGATTAGATAAAATAATCAATGTAAAGTCCACCATCTAGTATCTGCCTGTAGTGAGTCCTCAGAAAATGTTAGCTCGCTTGTCTTCAAACTGCTTGGAAGTTCCTTAGAAAGTTAACCCTACATCTACTCCACAGTCCAGCACTACTACAGTCAGTTAGTGTTCTTTGCTTGTTTGTTTTTCATTTCCAAAGAAATGAAAATGTACATCCACAAAAAACTTTTACTTAAGTATATAAGTACCAATAACTGGAGAGAAGAGTGCATGTATGTAGAATAGAGAAGGAAAACATGACTTTGAATTAAAAAATAAAAAAAAAAAGAAAATTGGCCCTGGCCGGTTAGCTCAGAAGCCCGGCATGTGGAAGTTCTGGGTTCGATTCCAGATCAGGGCACACAGGAAAAGTGACCATTTGCTTCTCTACTCCTCCCTCTCCACCTGGCCCCCTCTCCCTTCTCTCTATCTCTCTCTTTTCCTCCAGCAGCCATGGCTCAATTTGAGAAAGTTGGCCCTGGGTGCTGAGGATTGCTCCATAGCCTTATCTGAGGCGCTGAAATACAGCTCAGTTGCTAAGCAACAGAGCAGCGGTCCCAGAGGCAAAGAACATCACCCCATAGGGGGTTTGCTGGATGGATCCCGGTCAGGGAGCATGCAGGAGTCTGTCTCTCTGCCTCTCACTTGATTAAAAAAAAAAATTAAGAAAATTTGTTTTTTTAAATATTTTCCAAAGGGCTATCTGTACTCAAGTTAAAACTTTGTTATACTATTGCCTACTTCCAACTTCAACATTGGAATCTAAGCTATTTAATCACCACACTTCCGTCATCCCGACCATATATCTTCAGCCGTCTCATTAAGACTGACAGCTGAAGGGTCCTCAAAAAGACCAGGAGGAAGAACTGCAAGACTGCATTTTGTTACTTTGGAAAATGCTAGCATACAATATTACACATTTTAAATTGAAGCAGTGTTATGTAATGAAAGGGTCTTGGCCTTTGGAATTGAGAAGATTTTGACAGATGTCCACCCACACAGTAGGAGAGGTGTTTCTATCCCTACACTGTCCCCTCCCCCCAAAAAAAAGAGTCAGAGAATCACCTAAGGTCCCATAATAAAGCATGAGACAAGCAGTCACACCTAGCTGTTTCTGAGTTCAAAGTCAATAAATCACTTAAAATCAAGTAGTATTTTTCCCGCCTTTTAATCAAGGAATAAAGAAAACTTATTTTGGGAGGCGTTGGTGTTTGCTGAGTTACTCCTCGTCTGTATATTTGAGTGGCTCTATAAGTAGAGATTTGCAGTCAGATTACACATAATATGCTTTGAGATTCTCCAATGAAAAGGCTAAACAAGTTTAATTACAGAAAGGCTGTGCAAAAGATTCTAGAGAAATAGTGAGAGACTGCATTATAACTCCACTGGGGTCTGGAGAGAGTGGTTACTGCACGTAGCATTCTGCCAATTAATTGCTGCAAAAGTCTAGGTCAGACAGCCGCTCTAACAGTATTATTGAAGTCCGTCTATTTCAGCTGAAGAAAAATGTAGCATCTTTTTTTCTATTGAGATTTCTTCTTTTCAACATTGCCTAATCCTAACAGTTATATGAAACCATTGTCTCATATTAAGTAAACTCATTTCCATTCTTTCTGGAAGGAAATATAATAAGATCTCAGCCACATTAATGCTAACGGCTTATCTGGCATATTTAGAATAAACACACAATTGTTATGATATGCTTTTTGTAATTTCCTGGCAATATAATAAGGATTAGGATATGAACACCAGACTATAATAAAGAGGGGAATTAAAATTATTCTCATATTTGCAGTAGGTAAACCTTTGAAGATCAGTTAAAATGCCCCCTTTAATATCATAATAATTGAGATGTGTGAATATTTTTTCCCCTTGAAGTCCTACTTATTAGCATGTTACAGAAGGTAAAAATTGTTGTCACGTATAGGGAGATTTAAGGCATCAGAATAGAGGAATAGAAAAAAGACTCATATCCCTTCTATTGTAAAACTAAACTAATAATAATAATAATAATAATAAAGACTTCACTATCTGCAGCCCTTTGAGAAGACTTGCCACCCACCAGTAAGAACATAAAGAAAAACTACTGAGGTCTGTAGGGGTTCAGGATGGCCCAATGTTGGCTACATCTCATTTGGATGCTGAACATTGTTTAAAGAGGGACCTGGGTCCTGCCCTTCCATTCATCATATTTGCTAATTCTATACCAGTGGTTCTTAACCTTTTTTGAGGTACCGAACCCACCAGTTTCATATGAGCATTCACCAAACCCTTCTTTAGTGATAAATAAAATATGATTTTTTTCCCCAAATCCAAGACATAGGTATATGTTTTTTTACTGGTGCACAAAATGAGCCATGCATAAACATCACCTTGCTCAAAGAACAAAACCAACAAAGTGCATGAACTCACAACAAATTATGGTATTACTTTATTCTGGCCTCCGCAGCAGAGGCTTCTCCGAACCCCTGAGACCGACTCATCGAACCCCTAGGGTTCGATAAAACCCAGGTTAAGAACCACTGTTCTATACACTTCTCTTGTTTTGTCTGGCTGGTCCCCCTACAATGTTATTTTTTCACTTTCCTTTAGTTCTAGGCTGGCCAGTCCTAAGGATAGAAACTCATGGATTAATTCCAACCCCAGTCCCAATTTTTATCTCCATTAGGGTGACCAACAGTTTGGGATTTCCCAAGACTCTTCACATTTCCATAAAGAATGTCCATTTTGTTTAAGGAAATCTCTCATAGGAAAAAGCTGGGATAGTTGGTCGCCCTGAGCATTTTCTGGTATCCCGTATCCATCTATTCTATATTCATTAGGATGGGGAAAGGGTTTACCTCTCAAATCATATCATAATTTTTTATAGAAAGAAATAATTACTTAGCTATATATTATACCACATTGATAGCTTTATAATGTGGGTGATCAGTACAATGATTATGGTAAACTGTAAAGCTGACCCTTGAATAACACAATATTAAATAGTATATATTCATCTGTTCATGGATCTTTTTCAGTACATATATTGAAATTTTTGGAGGTTAGTGATAATTTGAAAAACTTGTAGAAGAACCTTTTGATTTTCTTAGTATTTTATTTTCTCTAGCTTACTTTATTGTAAGAATATAATATATAATACATATGCAAAATATGTATTACTCAACTGTTTATGTTATATATAAGGCTTCCTGTCAACAGTAGACTATCAGTATTTTCGTATTGGAGGCAGTCACAAGTTATAGTTGAATTTTCAACTGTGTATGGAGGGTTAATTCCCACGGTCCTTTCATTGTTCGAAAGTCAATTGTATTTTTCTTCTGTTCTTAAGTTATTTATTTTTACCATTCCTTTCTATTTTAAAAATATATATAAAAAAAGATTGGTGTCCCTTTTAAATTAAACCAAAATGTCAAAATAAAAAAATGAAAGGCTTTTCAGCCAGTATGGATTTATCAAACCATTGGAATATATAAAGAACATTTAAACTCTGTCCTCATAACAAGAACCAGTAAAGAAAAATGCCCTACAAAATGTGAATGACTGATGATGGTTAGAGTAGAGATAAAACAAAAACAAAAAATAACCCCCTCCCCCCCAAAAAAGCAACTTAAATAATTTCTCCAAATTTTAACTATTTATTTAGAAAGCTGTTTATATTTCTTTCAGTTTTTATTTTCTGTTTTGGGAATAGTGGCTTGCTTTTATCTGTTGCAAAACAAACACATAAGTAGTATATATCTGGCACCCAGGAACACCAAACAGTTGGATGTATAAATTAGACGAAATTATCCTGTTCCTCATTGGCCTTTGGAAAATATTTAAGGAGCAGAAATTGCTAGCATCTGGCTTCCCACAAAGTTTATTCATCAACTTTACACAAAAGAAAATCAAGATTTCCTGGTATTATACATTTATACAGAAGCATTCCAGGAAAAGAAAAGGTGTGAACGCTTTTTAAATGGAGTGAGGTGGGTATGGGTCAGGTTGGTAGAAGGAGAATTCTTTGAAACATCTACAAACAAATTTCACCCCAAGCCTGGCTATACAACTGAAGAACCAACTCATGGATGAGGCGTGCTTGTGATTTAAGTACTCGTGTGCTATGAGAGTACTTTGCACAAGGAAGAGAGTTTCAGCTTGGCCTGAAGATGGGTAGGAGAACCCAGTCTGATTTACAGACTAAGGGGAGGTGCAGACCACACTGTAATGAAAAATGGCACTGGGATAGCTTAATAAAACTTGTGCTTGGAATAAAAGTGACAACATGTAAGTGTCACTTCAATGCCTGGCATAGAATACATCTTCAGTTCCATTTTAAAGCAACATTTGTTGAGTGAATATCTACTATGCCCTTCAAATGCTTGAGAATCAGAAAAATGAGTGCACTGTGAGTTATAATTATGCCTCTCTCTCTTATCTTGTATTGATTTAATACCCACTAAACCGATAATAGCATTCCCAGTGTGTGAGTCATCTACCACCCAGTAATTTTTAGGTACTAAGTGAGAAAGAATGTAGCTGGCACATCAATATGACATTATGTACTTTGAATCTCCAGCAAGAGAAAAAAATGTTCTTGAAATAATCAATAGGAATTAAAGAGAGTGAAAGGGTATGTGTTATTTTGTCATTGCTCTCACATCAAATTAATACTTCTCACTCTCATATATATATATATATATATATATATATATATATATATATATATATATATAATATGTAAATATATCATATAAATATATCATATATATGGCATGTATATCTCAACCAAGTTATCCAAATATATGTTTAGAGCCCCAGGCAGACCACAGAAATGGAAAATGAAATTTACATTTTTATTTACTTATTTATTTATTTTAGAGAGGGGGAAGAGAGAGAGAAGGGGGGAGAGAGCAGAAAGCATCAACTCCCATATGTGTCTTGACCAGGCAAGCCCAAGGTTTCAAACCAGTGACCTCAGCATTCTAGGTTGATGCTTTATCTACTGCGCTACCAGAGGTCAGGCCGAAAATAACATTTTTCCCATTGCATTTATTTCTATGATTATCTTTTATAGGGCTACTGTAAGACTAGAATGAATATAATGTATATTTTCCTTAACTTTTTAAAATATATACCTTTATTTCCCCATGTATAAGATGCTCCTATGTATAAGATGCACCATAATTTTGGGACACAAATTTTGAAAAAGAATGTATTGCATAATGTTATTGAACTCAAGTTTTATTCATCATAAAATTAATATAACTCCTCATCACTGTTAAAATCTCATCCATTAGCTTGTCCTAATCTGTGTCTGATGACGAGTCACTGTCCTCAACAATGAGTGCAAAAACAAGCACAAAAAAGTGGGAAATGCAAGTAAAAAAACGTACAACCACTGTATAAGATACACCCAGTTTTTAGACCCCAAATTTGTTAAAAAAGGGTGTGTCTTATACATGAGAAAATATGGTACTTTTATAAGTGTAAATTGATTCTGTCTAGAGAAAAAATTAAATAAGATGGTATGCACGTGATTTAAAGGAATAAAATATGAGCAATGTAGAAAAATGCAGTTTGGGAAATATTAGCCAACAGTTATTAAAAAGTAGAATTCACTCTATCCACCCTGCCTGCTAAGCTTCCTTTACCTGTTTCCTTCTTTTTTTTATTAATTTTAATTTTAATGGGGTGACATTGATAAGTCAGGGTACATATGTTCAAAGAAAACATTTGCAGGTTATTTTGAAATTTGATTATAATGCATACCAATCACCCAAAGTCAAATTGTCTTCCGTTACCATCTACCTGGTTTTATTTGTGCCCCTCCATTCCCCCTACCCATCCCTCTCCTCCCCCTTTCCCCCCCCCCCTGGATAGCCAGCACACTCTTGTCCATGTCTCTGAGTCTCATTTTTATGTCCCATCTATGTATGGAATCATATATTCTTAGTTTTTTTCTGATTTACTTATTTCACTCACTATAATGTTATCAAGGTCCATCCATGTTGTTGTAAATGCTCTGATGTCATTTCTTATGGCTGAGTAGTATTCCATAGTATATATGTACCAAAGCTTTTTAATCCACTCATCCACTGAAGGACACTTGGGCTGTTTCCAGATTGTCGCTATTGTGAACAATGCTGCCACGAACATGGGGGCTTATTTCTTCTTTATGAACAGTGCTATGGTGTTCTTAGGGTATATTTCTAAAAGTGGGATAGCTGGGTCAAAAGGCAGTTCAATTTTTAATTTATTGAGAAATCTCCATACTGTTTTACACAGTGGCTGCACCAGTCTGCATTCCCACCAGCAGTGCAGGAGGGTTCCCTTTTCTCCACATCCTCGCCAGCACTTATTCTGTGTTGTTTTGCTGATGAGTGCCATTCTGACTGGTGTGAGGTGATATCTCATTGTGGTTTTAATTTGCATTTCTCTAATGATTAGTGATGTTGAACATTTTTTTAATGTAAGTCGTGAAACCATAAGCATCTTAGAAGAAAACATAAGCAGTAAGCTCTCCGGCATCTGGCACAGCAATATATTTGCCGATTTATCTCCACGGGCAAGTGAAATAAAAGACAGGATAAACAAATGGGACTATATCAAACTAAAAAGCTTTTGCACAGCTAAAGACATTAAGAACAGAATAAAAAGACCAACTACACAATGGGAGAACATATTCAAAAATATGCCTGATGAGGGGTTAATAACCAAAATTTATAAAGAACTGGCAAGAATCAACACCAGGAGAACAAATAATTCAATCAAAAACTGGGCAAAAGAAATGAATAGACACTTCTCCAAAGGGGACTTATAAATGACCTGTTCCTTTCTTAATCTTCTGAATTACTATCCAGGCATCTTCTCAGACTAAAGACCTAAATTATTTCTGAGTGTGTTCTCGCTCTCAGCTCCACAACAAATGCCTCAGAAAGTCCTAGCGAATCTGTCTCTAAAACAACCTGACACTGTCCACTGTGTGGAAACTATTCAGTCCCTTTATTGACATCTTGGTCTAAACCAGGGGTGCTCAATACGTTGATCGCGATCTACTGGTCGATCGCGAAGGAAGTGTGGGTAGATCGCATGACATTAAAAAGACACTTGTCAAACTAAAAAGTTTTTGCACAGCTAAAGACAATAAGAACAGAATAAAAAGACAAACCACACAATGGGAGAACATATTCGACAGCACATCTGATAAGGGGTTAATAACTAAAATTTATAAAGAACTTATAAACTCAACACCAGGAAGACAAACAACCCAATCAAAAAATGGGCAAAAGAAATGAATAGACACTTCTCCAAAGAGGACATACAGATGGCCAATAGGCATATGAAAAAATGCTCAACATCACTAATCATTAGAGAAATGCAAATTAAAACCACAATGAGATATCACCTCACACCAGTCAGAATGGCACTCATCAGCAAAACAACACAGAATAAGTGCTGGCTAGGATGTGGAGAAAAGGGAACCCTTCTGCATTGCTGGTGGGAATCCAGACTGGTGCAGCCACTGTGGAAAACAGTTTGGAGATTCCTCAGAAAATTAAAAATTGAACTGCCTTTTGACCCAGCTATCCCACTTTTAGGAATATACCCTAAGAACACCATAGCACTGTTCGAAAAGAAGAAATAAGCCCCCATGTTCGTGGCAGCATTGTTCACAATAGCAGAGATCTGGAACCAGCCCAAGTGTCTGTCAGAAGACGAGTGGATTAAAAAGCTTTGGTACATATATACTATGGAATACTACTCAGCCATAAGAAACGATGACATCAGATCATTTATAACAATATGAATGTACCTTGATAACATTATACGGAGTGAAATAAGTAAATCAGAAAAAAAGAAAAACTGAGAACAGCATGATTACATACATAGGTGGGACATAAAAGTGAGAAAATGAGACATGGACAAGAGAGTGATGGTTATGGGATGGGGAGAGGGAGGGAAGAGTGGGATAGGTAGGAGGGGAGGGACACAGGGAAAACCAGATAGAAGGTGACGGAGGACAATTTGACTTTTGGTGACGGGTATGCAACACAATTGAATGATAAGATAACCTGGAGATGTTTTCATTGTACATATGTACCCTGATTTATTGGTGTCACCTCATTAGAATTAATAATAATAAAATATATATATATATAAAAGACACTTGTCTTTTTTTTTTTTAATTTATTTTATTTTTATTTTATTCATTTTAGAGAGGAGACACAGAGTGAGAGAGAAGGAGAGAGAGAGAGAAAGGGGGGAGGAGCTGGAAGCATCAACTCCCATATGTGCCTTGACCGAACCAGTGCAGGGTTTTGAACTGGCGACCTCAGTGTTCCCAGGTCGACGCTTTATCCACTGCGCCACCACAGGTCAGGCAAAAAAAAGACACTTGTCTTTTAATTGGCATACAGGGTAGCCAATCTGATGTCTGAACTTTTGACACCCTACACATGCGCGTTAAGACGCGCTAACTTGTTCAGTTACATTGCTGCCTAGTTAGCCTTCAATTTATTTAAATTAAATACAACAAAGGGTATAAAAATGAGTGCTGTAGCTGGTCCGAGTAAGCAGCCTAAAACCTACCACTTTCATACAGAATGGGAGGGGATTTTTTCACTATGTCATATTCTAAGTGCGTTTGCCTCATCTGTCTGTGTGTCATTGCTATTCCAAAGAAGGGAAATGTAGAGCGGCTTTTTCGGACTGTTCATAAAAACTATGACATTGACTTTTCTCTGAAAAGAGAGCTGCGAAGGAGAAAGGTGAAAGAAGAATACACAATATTAAACAGTAATAATAGTAACTTAAATAATGATAATATAGAAGAAATAGATTTATGTTTTGCATTTTTATTGTAGGTAGATCATTTTGACTTGGTCATCTTATAAGTAGCTCGCAAGCTGAAAAAGTGTGGGTACCCCTGGTCTAAACTCTAATCCTGTTTCCCTTGGTGCCCACCAGACCTACCTGACACATGTCCCCACACTGGGGACCATTGTGGGCCTCATTCAGATCATTTTCCTCCACTGCCTTTGCCTTAACAGTAAAATATAAACTGCTCGGGTATATGAGGTCCTGTCTGAACTTTGCCCTGCCTTGCTCTTGGGAGGACTGTATATCCATCTTTCGACGGACAGCTGTACCATCTTTTCCTCATTCATGGTTTTATATCGAGCACACCAAGCTTGTCTCAATTATTGAGACTTTGCTACCATATTGCCATCGCCCCTCTCCCTCTTCTGTGTTTTCCCTCCTTGTGATTTTAAATACCTGAGGTCAGTCACAGTCCAAAAATATTTAATGGAAAATTCCAGAAATAGAATAATTTGTAAATTGTGTGCTATTCTGAGTAGCACGATGAAATCTCGCAACATCTGGCCCTGTCCTGCCCAGGACGTGAATCATCCCTTTCTCCAGCATCTGTGCACTGTAGATGCTGCCATCATTAGTCACTTAGCAACCCTCTGAGTTATCAGATTGACTTTTCAGTATCACGGGCTTATGTTCAAGTAAACCTTTATTTTACTTAATAATGGCCCTCACGTGCAACAGTAGTGATGCTGGTAATTCAGATGTGCCAAAGAAAAGCTCTAAAGGGCTTCCTTTAAGTGAAGAGGTAAATGTTCTTGACTCAATAAAGAAAAGGGGTAAAGACATGGGCGGAATATCTCACTTCATCTCACCACCTAGCAGCACTGTCATCTCATGTCATCACAAGAAGAAGGTTGAGTACACTACAATAGATTCTGAGAGAGTGGGAGACCATGTTCACGGAACTTTTATTACAGCATGCTGTTATAATTGCTCTATTTTATTGTTCTTTTATAGTTATTTTTGTTGATTGCTCACTGTTCCTAATTAATAACTTAATTTGGGGGATGTATGCATAGGGGAAAAACAAGCCTGTACTGTGGTACCTTGAGATACGAACAGACTAATACACGATTTTTTTTTTTTTTTTTTTTTTAAGATATGAGCTGCGACTCGGTCTATATTTTTGTTCGAGATCTGAGTGAAATTCCGAGATACGAGTTGTGATTCGGGAAGCTGCCGCTAGTTGGCATGTTGGTGCACGGGTCCAGTATCAGCAGTTTGATATATGAGTTGACCAACTTACGAGATTGGTTACAGAACGAATTAAATTTGTATCTCAAGGTACCACTATATATGGATTTCAGTGCTATCTGTGGTTTCATGCATTGGCTGGGGGGGTCTTAGATAGAGTGTATCCACTGTGCATAAGGAAAGGCCACTGTACCTTCCTCCCAGTGTGTTGTTAGCTTGTTGCTTCCTATCATTGATTGCACAAATAAACCCACCCAAAGAGGCTTCTTTTTGCATGCAGTCTAAATTATCTGCTGATGATTTTTCTTTAAATTACCATATTTTAATCACCTATTTAACACTTACTAATATTTTTATCTGTACATTCATTTGTTTGTTATCTGTTTTTTAAAACTAAGACATAACTCCAAGAGAAGGAAACCCTCGTCTGTCCTGTCTGTCCCAGAACAGAGCCTGACACATAATAAGAAGAAATATTCAGTCATTATTAGTTGTTATCACCATTGTTGTCATTGTCATTGTTTTTATTAGTTGGTTTCTAGAATAGCCTATCTTCTGTGGCACATTAGTGAATAAATCTCATTTGGACGCTGTTTATTGCTGCTTATTGTTATCATGAACTTAAAGGCTTGAAAAAACACAATTATAGTGTTGCATTGTTTTATAGGCCAAAAACCTGGTGGACTGAACTTATTTCTCTGCTGAGTGTCATGAGACAGAAATGGATGGATTGGCCAGTCTGCTTTCTGGCCTGGAGGCTTTCAAAAAAAAAATATGCTTCAACACATATTCAGGTTATTGTCAAAATTTAGCTCTAGGTGACTGTGGGATCGAGGTCCCCCTTTCCTTGCTGCTTGTCAGCCATTGATTGTTCTCAGCTTTTAGAGGTCACCTGCATTCCCTGACTCAAAGCTAGCATTGCCGGATCCCCAAATCTGTCTGCCTTTATATTTACTTTGTCTTCCTCTTGCACACCATCTCTCTGACTGATCCCAACAAGAGAAACTTCTCTACTCGTAAGAGCTCAAGTGATCAGATGTGGCCCAACAGGAGAATCTTTCTATAATTAATTGTATCTGCGATGTCCCTTTTGATGTCTTAGGTAATATTCAGAGGCATAAGAGCAGAGGTTGATGTTCATGGAGGCCACATTTCTGCCCACCATGGATAGTCTACATTCAAAAGCTGAATCATCCCTGGCTTTGCTAATAAAGTCTAAGTTCTAGGATTAGGAGACCAGTGTTGGACTAGTTGCCTCATGGTTACAAAATGGCTGCTGAGCTTTAGCGATCATGTATACTTTTAAAGGCAGGAAAGCATGTGGGTTGAAGTAGGAAAAATTAAAAGATCTTTTTTTCTGGATTGAGTCTTCTCTTATATACCCTATCCAACAAATGTCCTCCTATGCTTTATTAGTTCAAACTGGTACATGGTAAATTACAGTTTTAAGAGAGGCCGCAGATTTAATTAAGTAAGTGGCATTTCTCAGTATCTATAGTTAAAGACTAGAAAGGGAGAGGCCATGGGTGATAGCTTTTGGATTACCTATCTGTCTGCCACAGATATATTACGCAAGATAAATAGAAAAAGATGGTCATGATTACATTTATTTGTTGAGAAAAAAGTCAGCTAACCTTTCCCAAATCCCACGTTCTATGCAGAATTTATTTATTGATGGTATTCTGGGTTGTGTTATAAGATGCTCTAAATTTTTTATCTATTTAGAAGGAAGAGTAAATTTTTCATATTATTACAGATGAGACAAATCCCTTTGAGGCAGGGAAGGCATGGGATGATTGACACCCAGCCCACATTCTTATTTTATTGAGATGTTAGCATGCCACTCATTGGGAAACAGACCGCTAAATGACATTCACATTTACCTGATGGACTGTCAAAGTATACGCAGTGTCATCCTCTCTCTAGAAGAATATAACATAATGCTTGATGCCATTTTGTCAGGAGGCTCATATTTGATGTTCCAGAATAAGTTGGCTCACACTGTATAAACTCCCTGTCCGTTTTCCTGCTTTGGGTAAGCATGGTGCAGCTCCCTGTTCCATTTCTCATGTGAAAATCTGCTCCATGCCAGGAAAAATCATCTTCGGTCTGCTCCATTTAGCTGCATCTTCTCAATGTTATTGGATTTGTTTTTTTTTTGGTATTACACGTTTGACCTGCTGGAACAGCGAATAGGGAAATTCAGTTAGAAGTCATATATGAAGCCTTAACTCACAGGGTTTTATTTATAGACTTCAGTGTTCTCAGATCCTTTAAAATTTGAAAAACAAAGCCAATGATCACATCTCTGCAAGAGAAAAACAAGAGCCTTTGAAATGCCTCAGTTCTAAACCTGTCTTCCTTTCAAAATGGATATAAATGTCTAAGGCAGACATGATTAACTCCAAATAAATTTCTAAAGCTGAAATTAACTCCAGATTTATTATATTACCAAGTGAAGAAAACAACAACAAAAACAATAGCCACAGCTGATCATCTGTCACTTCATATTAAATACTGTTCTCACTTATCTTAATTCATTCTAGCATTAATACCATAGGCTGAAAACATCCTGCGGCTCTCCCCATTATACAGATGAGGAATCTGAAATACTGCCTTGGCCTGTGTGAGCTGCTATAACAAAATGCTACAGACTGGAGCGCTTAAACATCAGAAATCTATTTCCTCACAGTTCTGGAGGCTGGAAGTCTGAGGTCAGGTTGGTTTCTGGTGAGAGCTCTTCCGCTGATTTGCGGGTGGTGCTCACATGACTTGTCATGCATGGACGCAGGGAGAAAGACAGTAAGCTCTCTGTGTCTCTTCTTATAAGGGCACTAATCTCACTGTGAGGAACCCATTTCATTCCCCGTCTAATCCTAGTTATCTCCCCAAACCTCCGACTCCAAATCCCATTTCATTTAGTGTTGAGGCTTCAAAATATAATTTTACTGGAAATACAAACATTTAGTTCTTAAATAGTACAGGGAGGCTAATTAGCTTGGCCATGACCACACAGTTAATAAGAAAAAAGAAATCAATATGCAAACCTACAGAGTTAGACTCCAAAATCCTTCTTTCTTTTTTTTTTTTTTCAGAAGTGAGAAGTGGGGAGGCAGATAGACAGACACCTGCATGCGCCTGACTGGGATCCATCTAGCATGCCCACCAGGGGGCGATGCCCTGCTCATCTGGGGCATTGCTTTGCTGCAGTTAGAGCCATTCTAGCGCCTGAGGTGGAGGCCATGGAGCCATCCTCAGTGCCCGGGCCAACTCTGCTCCAATGGAGCCTTGGCTGTGGCAGGGAAAGAGAGAGATAGAAAGGAAGGAGAGCAGGAAAGGTGGAGAAGCAGAAGGGCGCTTCTCCTGTGTGCTCTGGCAGGGAATTGAACCTGGGACTTCCACACGTCAGGCCAGTGCTCTACCGCTGAGCCAACTGGCCAGGGCCTCCTTATTCTTAATAAGTGTTTAATGCAGACTCTTTGATGTTCCATCACTATGGACCTTAGTGGGATAGGAGGAAATCGATACAGTGAATCCAACTTTGTATGGAATTCTAATCTCAGAATTATCTTCTTTTAACTTGTCCCATCAGTCAAAAGAAATATATTTACTCTTTCAGCATGTTGACGATCGTCTTTATAGTCAGCTTCCCAAACATAAAACTTCTGGACTTCAAGCACTCATAAAATTATAATTAAGATTCATTATTTTTGAAAAATAGTTCAAAAGATCTAACCAAATTTGTTAACAAGTCTCTGAAGCCTTACGTCTTTGATTTGAGTTACAATCATATTAATTTGGTACAGTGACACTTATTTTTGAATGCTGCTAATAGGCTCTGATTGGCTTTTGTTAAAATCAAAGAAAATTTCTTGGAGATAATTGAACCTAGTTAATCTGTGTACTAATAAGCAATATACTCAAACTAGAGGCACACCCAACATGATACAACTAAATGTAGGAGATAACACTCTGAAGGGTTTATATGCTAACTTAGCGTGATTGTTTATTGCTCGTTAGACTGTAGGTCGAAATGTAACTTAATATAGTAACTCATTATGAATTCTTAATCTTTTTAGAGCATCGAGTATTATTTTTGCTTTTATTTTATTGTTGAGGGTTGGTTTTATATCTATGATTAATTTAACAAGTTGAATGTATGTATTGTTTGGCACCATAATTCTCCTTTTGTGATCTAATCTAAAGCTTATGTTTGTGGGATAAACCTAAGGGTAGAATCAAAACAAGTCAAAAACTGGTTTCCTACAGGACATATAAAAAGCAGGATAGGAGACTAGGGCTAATTTGGGCTTTAAGAACAGAAAATTCTGATTTTAGCACTCTAGCTCACTTGACTAGCTTTCTGGCCTTTCATTCAACATGTCTGACATTTAGGAATTATCTCTGAACAGAAGAGATGTTTCCTCTGCCTTGACGAAGCATACAGTCTAGTGAAGAATGATACAATCTATTTCTTAGGGCTCTGTTTGTGTAATCTAATGGTGAGAGTTACCGCCTCTATATGTAAATCTTCCTTTGCAGAGGTTTGAAAATGAGTCCCAAAGACACCATTTCATAGTAATCTCTTGTATTATATATAAAAGGTATTTTGTGTTGTCAACAGGATATATATGAAAAAATATTTTTTAGGATGTACAATGCAATGATTTCATATGCATATAAGCTGCAAAATAATTACCACAATCAAGTTAATTAACACATCCATCACTATACATTGTTACTTAGAAAGAAAATCTAAATATATACAGTTTTTATTGTCAGTTGTACTTTCATAAGAGGAGCAGTGGGGTGAAGAATGTTCTGATGATCTTATTGTATTAGCCTGCTCCTCCCCCCAGTAAAGCAGAGCCTGTGATATTCAGAGTAATTCATTTATTTTAGAGAGTGGCCAGGGTTGTGTAGGGAAGTGAGGAAAATTAAAGAGTGGGAAACAGGCAGTGAGGGACAGTCAACATGCAGGCTTTAGAGCAGGGACAGTGGCTCTTCCTGGGTCTACAACAGCTTCTTTCCTTCAGACTGAGACGGGGATATTAGTTCTGCAGATTTTGGACTCATAGGCCTTCATAATCATGTGACACAATTCTTATAATAAATAAGTAAATATATTCTCTCTCTCTCTCTCTCTCTCTCTCTCTCTCACACACACACACACACACACACTGTTGGTTCTACTTTCTCTGGAGAACTATGACTAAAATAGGGAGTCAACTCTTCTCTTGCCTGGAAGAAGTCTAAGTCCTTGGTGGATATATGAAGGTGTCCTTTAAGGAGAGGCCTAGGGCAGGTTCAGAATTCAGTGATGCGGCACAAGTAGGTGCCATCAAGTCATATCTGTGGAAGGCTGATGTGTTGGGGCACTAGTTGGATGAGCAGTGAGCAGTTAGGTCGTGAGGGTGTAAAGTGGAGCATGGGGGACACTTGGCACATCTACTTACAAAGAGGAATTGGACAGCTTCTAAGGTTAAGGTTGAGTACATTATATAAGCTCTTTCTTCTTCCTTTACAAAATAGAAAAACTAGAATTTTCTTGCTTAGTTCAGTATTTTTTTTCCCCTTCTCTGATAATCTGATTCTTGGTGCCATTGACATTTTGAGGGAAAGTGCCATTTTGGACGTTGTCATTGTTTATGAAGAAGGGCGTCAGTGGCTGAAAAGAAAGAGAAAGAAAGAAAGACGCAAACAGAATACGATGTGTCTTTGTCTTCAGTGACAGGACTTTTATGCGATGCATGATTTATTAAAAATTTTTGAGCTATTAAATCAAGGCAAGAGAGAATGAAAATTCATATCCTGTTTATAATGAGGCTTTGAAAACAATGCCAATTCATTAAACAGTCACTTTATGAATATTTATGGAGTCCTACTATGTATTCCAGGATGTGCATGCAAGGTAGTAAACATTAGTGAATCAGACAAATGGACGACCTTCTCTTGTGGAGGCTGCTAACCAGTAAAAAGAACTTTTCATCTGAACAACTTGCAAAAAGATAAGGGAATTAAAGAAAGTTCTCCCAAAGAATGTCATATGACCTTTGCTCCTAAGAAATATAGGGCTTCTTAAAACAGCAAGATGGTGATGGAGTAGGTGGACGTACCAACTTCCAATTCCTGGAACCAAAGTGGATTATAACTTAATTTTAAGAACCAACATCTGGATAAGCCAACTTTGAATTAAACTAAGTGGACTCTTCAACCAAGGAACACTGAAGAAGCCACATTGAGACTGGTAGGAAAAGCGAAAATGCGAAAAAGGCTGCCCAGCTCCCCGGAGCGAACAGCAGCCCGGAGAGGCTTGCGTGGCAGGAAGAGAGTTTAGCAGAGAGGTAGGAACCTGGGTCCTAGGAACAAAGCCCCAGCCTGCAGCCCCAGAGCCTAGAAGAGGCATTTGGACTGTATTGAGCTGTGAAACAAGTGAGGATACTGTTTGTGAGAAAGAGACAGTTTTCTCAGACCCAAGATTCTTCTTAAAGGGACAGCGCAGAAAACCTCTCTCACAACCATTCACCCGGGGCTCTGGGGAACGGGGACAGAGGAGAGGACCAGAGCAGCGGGAAGAGAGTGTGGACTGAAGGCACAGAAAGAAACACTCTGAGGGACAGCCACCTTAACCCCTGGGATGAGTCACTTCCCTAATCAAAAATGAATATTTCCCCTGGAACTAGCAATACCAGCAAAGGGAGACAGGACACCAGCCAAACAAGCTCTCCCACGGAACTTAGAGCAGAGCTGCTTACATGGAGGGAGCTTCCAGGACTACAGTATGGAGTGTTAGGGTCTGAGCTGCAGTGCACCCACCCACACTGCTGAAGGCTTGCTGGAGGAATGGTGGCAGCGGGACGCTGAAATGTGGTTCTGTCGGTGGGGCGGAGGCCCAGCCGGTGTGAGCTCGGTCTAGCCCAGCCAGGGCGGAGGGGACGCGCGAAAGTGGTCCTGCAGCTGCAGGCCCGTCTGTAACCCCACCTGCGGGGGGAAAAGCGGGAGACCAGGAACAGACAGAGAGCTGCTCTGCGACCCTGCGCAAGCCAGCCCTGACTGCAGGGGTGGGGCTGGGACCAGGGACAGGCGGAGGCTCGTGGCTGAGCACACGCCAGCAATACTTATATCTGACAAAATGGACTTTAAAACAAAGGCTGTAGTAGGAGGAGAGAAAGAAGGACACTACATAATGATAAAGGGAACAATTCAACAGGAAGATATAACTATTATAAATATCTATGCACCAAATATAGGAGCCCCGACATACATAAAGCAGACTTTGATGAATATAAAGGGCAACATTTACATCAATACTATAATAGTAGGGGTTTTCAATACCCCACTAACATCACTGGATAGATCCTCAAGAAAGAAAATTAATAAAGAAACAACAGAATTAAAGGATACACTAGATCAACTCGATTTAATAGATATCTTCAGAACTTTTCATCCTAAAGCAGTAGAATATACATTCATCTCAAGCTCTCATGGTACATTTTCTAGGATAGACCACATGTTAGGATACAAAAATGGTCTCAACAAATTTAAGAAGATTGAAATCATATCAAGCATTTTCTCTGATCACAATGCCATGAAACAAGAAATTAACCACAAAAGAAAAACTGAAAAATACCCAAACACTTGGAAACTAAATAGCATGTTATTAAAAAATGAATGGATTAACAATGAGATCAAAGAAGAAATAAAAAAGTTTCTAGAAACGAATGATAATGAACATACATCAACTCAAAATTAATGGGACACAGCAAAAGCAGTACTGAGAGGGAAGTTCATTGCACTACAGGCATGTCATAAGAAGCTAGAAAAAGCTCAAATAAGCAACCTGACACTGCACCTAAAAGAACTAGAAAAACAACAGCAAATAAAGCCCAGGACTAGTAGAAGGAAGGAAATAATAAAGATCAGAGCAGAAATAAAGGACATAGAGGCTAAAGAAACAATAAAAGGGATCAATGAAACCAGGAGCTGGTTCTTTGAAAAGGTAAACAAGATTGATGAACCTTTAACTAGACTCACCAAGAAAAAAAGAGAGAGGACTCAAATAAATAAAATTAGGAATGAGAGTGGAGAAATAACAATCGACACAACAGAAATACAAAGTATTATAAGAAAATACTATGAAGAACTCTATGCCAAAAAATTAGACAACCTAGGTGAAATGGACAAATTTCTGGAATCATTTAATCTTCCAAAAATTAATTTAGAAGAATCAGCACATCTAAACAGACCAATCACAACAAATGAGATCGAAACAGTTATCAAAATACTCCCAAAAAAGAAAAGTCCAGGGCCTGATGGTTTCACAAGTGAATTCTATCAAAAATTCAAAGAAGAACTAACTCCTATCCTCCTCAAGCTATTTCAAAAAATTCAAGAGGAAGGAAGACTTCCAAACTCCTTTTATGAGGCGAGCATAATTCTGATCCCAAAACTGGGCAAAGACAACACAAAGAAAGAAAATTATAGGCCAATATCCCTGATGAATTTAGACACTAAAATTCTCAACAAAATATTAGCCAACTGGATCCAGCAATATATGAAAAAAATCATACACCATGATCAAGTGGGGTTTATTCTGGAGAGATAAGGCTGGTTCAATATTCGCAAATCAATCAATGTGATTCATCACATAAACAAAAGGGAGGACAAAAATCACATGATAATTTCAATAGATGCAGAAATGGCATTTGATAAAATCCAGCACCCATTCATGCTCAAAACTCTCAGTAAAGTAGGAATACAGGGAACATTCCTTAACATGATAAAGGCCATCTATGACAAACCGACAGCAAACATCATACTAAATGGACAAAAATTAAAAGCAATCCCCTTAAGATCAGGAACCAGGCAGGGGTGCCGCCTTTCACCCTATTATTCAATATAGTTCTGGAAGTTCTAGCTACAGCAATCAGACAAGAAGAAATAAAAGGCATCCCAATTGGAAAGCAAGAAGTAAAATTGTCACTATTTGCAGATGATATGATATTATATATAGAAAACCCTAAAGTCTCCGTCAAAAAACTACTGGACCTGATAAATGAATTCAGCAAGGTGGCAGGATATAAAATTAATACTCAGAAATCAGAGGCATTTTTATATACCAACACGGAACTGTCAGCAAAAGAATTTAAGGAAACAATCCCCTTCACTATTGCAGCCAAAAACATAAAGTACCTAGGAGTAAATTTAACCAAGGAGGTTAAGGACTTGTACTCGAAAAACTATAGAACATTGATAAAAGAAATCAAGGAAGATACAAACAAGTGGAAGCATATACCATGCTCATGGTTAGGAAGAATAAACGTCATCAAAATGTCTATATTACCCAAAGCAATTTATAAAATCAATGCAATACCAATTAAAATTCCAATGACATACTTCTAAGATATACAACACATATTCCAAAAATTTATATGGAACCAAAAAAGAACACAAATAGCCTCAGCAATCTTAAAAAGAAAAAATAAAGCAGGAGGTATCACTCTTCCTGATATCAAGGTTTACTACAAGGCCATTGTACTCAAGACAGCCTGGTACTGGCATAAGAACAGGCACATAGATCAATGGAACAGAACAGAGAACCCAGAAATAAACCCACAGCTCTATGGACAACTGATATTTGATAAAGGAGGAAAGAACATACAATGGAGTAAAAACAGTCACTTTAATAAATGGTGTTGGGAAAATTGGACATCTACCTCCAAAAAAATGAAACTAGACCATTAACTTACACCATTTACAAAAGCAAACTCAAAATGGATAAAAGACTGAAATGTAAGTCATGAAACCATAAGCATCTTAGAAGAAAACATAGGCAGCAAGCTCTCCGACATCTGTAGCAGCAGTATATTTGCCGATTTATCTCCACGGGCAAATGAAATAAAAGGCAAGATAAACAAATGGGACTATATCAAACTAAAAAATTTTTGCACAGGTAAAGACAATAAGAACAGAATAAAAAGACAAATCACACAATGGGAAAACATATTCGACAACACGTCTGATAAAGGGTTAATAACCAAAATTTATAAAGAACTTATAAAACTCAACACCAGGAAGACAAACAATCCAATGCAAAAATGGGCAAAAGAAATGAGTAGACATTTCTCCAGGGAGGACATACAGATGGCAATAGGCATATGAAAAAATGCTCAACATCACTAATCATTAGACAAATGCAAATTAAAACCACAATGATATATCACCTCACACCAGTCAGAATGGCGCTCATCAGCAAAACAACACAGAATAAGTGCTGGCGAGGATGTGGAGAAAAGGGAACCCTCCTGCGCTGCTGGTGGGAATGCAGACTGGTGCAGCCACTGTGGAAAACAGTATGGAGATTCCTCAATAAATTAAAAATCGAACTACCTTTTGACCCAGCTATTCCACTTTTAGGAATATACCCTAAGAACACCATAGCACTGTTCAAAAAGAAGAAATGCACCCCTATGTTCGTGGCAGCATTGTTCACAATAGCGAAGATCTGGAAACAGCCCAAGTGTCTTTCAGGGGATGAGTGGATTAAAAAGCTTTGGTACATATATACTATGGAATACTACTCAGCCATAAGATGATGACATCAGAGCATTTACAACAACATGGATGGACCTTGATAACATTATAGTGAGTGAAATATGTAAATCAAAAATAACTAAGAATATATGATTCCATACATAGATGGGACATAAAAATGAGACTCAGAGACATGGACAAGAGTGTGCTGGCTATCCGGGGGGTGGGTAAGGGGGAGCAGAGGGATGGGTAGAGGGAGGGGAGGGGCACAAATAAAACCAGGTAGAGGGTGACAAGACAATTTGAGTTTGGGTGATGGGTATGCATTATAATCAAATTTCAAAATAACCTGCCAATGTTTTCTCTGAACATATGTACTCTGATTTATCAATGTCATCCCATTAAAATTAAAATTAATAAATAAAATAGAAATATAGGACTTCAATAATATTAATTTATATACAAAATGTGAAGAGCAAGAGACACATTCTTTTAGCTTAGATAATGATAATTTAATGTGCATAGGATCACAGGGTCGAAGAAAAGGAAAAAACAAATGAAACAGAGCCATGGTAGTCAATTCTCACTAAGAATTGGAATGTCTTCCCAAAAGTGAGACTATCTTTTATAATAATAATTATTATTTTCTTTTTATCGAATGTATTGGGGTGACATTGGTTAATAAAATTGTACAGGTTTCAGGTACACAATCACACAGCACATCATCTGTACATTGTATTGTGATAATTAGCAATGGATAGAATCTCATGATTATTTACATAAAATTGAGGGTTTGGTCATCTGGTCTCCCTGCAATACCTATTCTAGTGTTTTACTATTATGGTGGCTTCGTCACTGTCTCAACTACTTCGTATACTTTGCTGACTTCAGCTAATGGCTTCTCTGTGTAACTCTTGTTTGTGAGAGAATGATTGGGCTGCAAATCATCCTTCTGAGTAAGCCTGTTATGCCAAGTCCCTTATAGGCTTCTGTGCAATTTGTCAGGCGGCAATGTGTGGTGGCCATGGTAGGTGTTTCATGCAATAGCCTGCAGCTCTTGCCTTCAGAAGGACAGGCACTCTGTAAAACAATAGATCTCTTCATTGAAGAGACAGCATGTGTAAACACATTTCTTTATTCCTCCTTTTAGTCTAAAAAAAATTAAAATAAAATGATCTTCTCTGTAATGGGCAGTGTTCTGATAACTAGAAAAAGCAAGGAATTCCTTGATTATTCCTGTTTTATTTTCCTTCTCCAAAAATCAAATTCTCAAGTCCACTTAATTGGGTAGTGAAATACAGCCCATTGCATCATGGAGCCTTCTTCCTGTCTAGCAGGAGAAGTGGGCATTGAAGTAGAATCTCAGAAATAAATATGCACCTAAGAAAACACTGAAAATCTCTATGGTGATTAGATCTGGTGACCATGACCTTCACTCTAATTTCACAGCTATATGATTCTCTCTGTTTCTCCCCAAATTTCTGTGAGCTCCTGGAATATGCTGCCTTATTGTTGCCTCTACCTCTATATGTCTATATCCTCTTATCTGATTTGCTTTCATATTATGAAAATAGGCATAAAAGTCAGTTGTTCCATCAATTTTCATCATAAAAAATCTGTCAGCACCCTAGCCATTTTTTTTTGCACCCTAGCCATTTTGAATTTGGTTTCACTGATGATTTTAGAAGTCATGTGGTAAAATCACATTTCACAGGGTATGACCTTCTGAAAAGTTGCAAAATCTATAATAATTTACTTTTCCATATCCACTGTTAGCATCTTCCTCAATAAGAGTATCCGCATTTTATTTAGAGCAGCAATGTGCTCTATTTCTCAGCTTGTCTTTAAGGTGTTTGTGGTAGGCTATCTCCAAGATGGCTAAACATGAATATTATTTCCAGGTCTTCATGCCCTGGTGAAGTCTCTTGCCCTTGAGTGTGGGCTAGAGGTGGCAACTTCATAGTAATGAATAGAATAGGGCCAAAATGATGAACTGTCATTTTGGAGATTAGGTGGTAAAGAACTGTGGCTTTCTTCATGTTGAGTGCTCTCTCACATTCTTTCCTGGATTGCTTGCTCTAAGGAAACTAACTCTACCAGCTTGCAAGACAATCCTGTGGAGGGGCCCATGTGAATGAACTTGGGAGGAGGTGTTGTCAGGCCAACACCACACGAATCAAATTGGATATATGTCCTCCCCTGTTTAGCCTGGAGATAACTAGAGCCCCAGCCAACACTTTGATAACTTCTGGGAGATCCGGACCCAGACCCACCTGCCAAATCCCTCTAAGATTCCAAATGTACAGGATTTGTGCAATAATAAACTATGTTGTTTCAAACTATTAATTTTGAGGGCAATTGTTAGGTAGCAATAGATAAATAATACAGTGTTCAGTTGCCTAAAAATTGATTGAGCACATGTAAGGAGTTGACTTTAAGTAGTACTGTTCAGTACACTGAAAGTAGAAAGAAGAATTGGATATTGTTTCTGCCCTCAAAGAGTTTCTGATCTATTGAGTATAAATCAGGATTTAGATAAGCAGACACTAATGAGAAAAAAAAAAAAAAAAAACTAGCCTGGGGAATATCTCATATTTTTTTTCTCTTGTCTGTCTTTAGACTGTTTTTTTTTTTTTTTATTCCTATCAGTTCTATTAGTGTGCTTAACCTAAATTTATATTTATAGGAAAAGACCTCCAGGCATTCTCTATATGTATTGTCAGGTAAGCAGGTATCTGGATTTCTGCGCAGTTTTAGTAAATAAGTGGGACTAGAGTATCTTAATTTTTTCTGCAGGAATCATGCTTCCGTTTGACAACGTTGTTTTGTGCCGAGCGTGAGAGGCTTAGCCAGCAGAAGAAAATCTCTGGAGACAACAGCGTGCTGCAAGTCTGAACTCAGCAGTATCAGGTGTACCTTGGCTTTCTCTGTTTTATTTCTTATTGTTAAATGTGTTAGATTTAAGAGTAAGCTGTTTCACCAAAGAGCATACAGGTTTGCACACCGCCTTGCTAATAAACTGAACTGTGCAGGTTCATTTTTCATCATCCCCTGAGACTCTACTTTCCGGCCACATGAAAGCTCTTGCATGGTCCAAGTGTTAAGCCCTCTCCTGACTCTGGGCCTAAGAACATACTGTTGTTATATCTGTCTGGCATCCTCTACTCCATTTACCTGGGTAAAGCCTACTCAATCCTCAGCGTTGGGATATCACTTCTTCCAGGTTGCATTTATACTAGATCCTGTTAACACAGTCCTTTTCCCATAGAACCTTTTATATGATGTTAATTGTTTACCTAATTAAGACGAAAGTTTGGGTACCAGACACCCGAAAGGCTAACTAGGCTACAATTATTCTCTAAGCTCTGCATGATTAGGGCAATGTCCTTTCTCCAGCTTTGATACCTTCTAACTGTTTATAAGCATTGTGCTCCATAGGGAACCATTCATCAGGAGTCTAATGAATTAATGCATTTGAGGTAAACTCTAGAGAGGAAATTTACTCCCTTTCAGTCTTATGTTCTTATTTCTTAAATTATATCACCTTTAAAAACCTTCCTGTTTATGTTGTAAGATGTTTTTTGAGGTATTTATTTTAAATAATTTTGTTACATTTTTTCCACTTCCGGTTCAGAAAGAGAGAAAAACATATGTTACATCCAAAACTCTTACTGATTCCATCAATAAACTTTTTTTTTTTTTTTTTTTTTTTTTTTTACAAAACTGTCTTCTGTATCAGGCAGTACTCCTTTTTTGGCAAGAAAGGGTAGCCTGACTCAAACAATTGCAAGAGGTAGAAATTTGTTGCCTCATCTGACCTAGAAGGGGCCTAGTCTAAATGACAGCTTCAGCAAAGTATAGACCTTATAACTCTTGTTTTCTTTCTGAATGTAGATTCTTCTTCAGACCGACATTCTCACCCTACAGGGATACTGTAACCCAAGTGCTTTAAGCTCAGCGACCTCTCCTTTCTGCTCATACTATTCAAACCTCAAATTAAAAATAATAATTATAAGAATCAAGAAAGGCTGCTGATGGGTTCAAGGAGAGACTTGGGCTCTAAGTTGGGCCGAACCTGCTGGTCAGAAGATTATGGTGGACTCAGTGTCAAGTTTAGGAAGCGCTGGAAAGCTCCTGGAGAATGACACTAAGGGAAAGGGGATTTCAAATAAGCCGAAGGTGATTGGGTGGGTCTGAGCTATTTTTCATATAAAATTAATGAATATTCACTATGCCTATGTATGTGTCAGGAAATATGAATAAAAAGGAAAATAAAATGTAGTATATTATCAATAATATTTTAAGGCAAAAGCAGGTGTTCATTAGAGTTCCCGTGCTTCATGTGAGCACAATTCGTTGTGATTTTCTTGTTTTGTATATAGCAAATTTTAGCAAATATATATTTTGACTGATTCCCTTTCAGATTCACCCCTTCTACCATTGAATCAAAGTGAGTTCCCTTTAAAATGAATTTGGAGCTCAGAGATAAGAGGTTAGAAATATAATCACCTTATAGATAATAGAACCCAAACTGGTTATTTTGTGTTTGATGAAAGAGGCCTGTAAAATTTCACTTCCAGAGAGTCAAGTGTGCCATTTTATTGTTAGAAAAAGTGCTTTCTTAAAACAGTGTTTTACAATTTTCTTACCAACTATTGTCCATTAGCTACATTTAAAGGCTTCAATGTCACTTGTCTTCTGATTAATATAAAAACCAGTTTTCCGTGTCCTTAGAACAATAGGAAAGAGATGAGACAGTTTCACTTAGGAGGGCAAGTCACCCAGGGGTCATCCTGCATTCCTCTTCTTCCCTTCTCATCATGTCCCCAGCGCTTCTCAACAATGCGCTGAACAGTTACCCACAGCAAAGAATCATCCGTTCCGAAATGTCAGTAGTTCCAAGATTGAGAAACTCCACTGCAGAATTTATCTCCAAAGGTGACTCCATATCTGCTCGGGCTCTCTATGTCCAATGCTACCATCCTCTCTCTCGTGAGTCACGTTAAACACACCCTAGTTGATTTTACTAAACTCCTCTCTGGTCCCTTATAATTCATTCCACAGAAGCAGCCAAAGTGAACTCTGAAAAACATAACACGCCTGCAAACCCTGCTTAAACCTCCCCAGTGACTGACTAGCCCACGCAGGGAAGGGCGGAGAAAGGGGCGGGGCTCAAATCTCATAAAATCACGAGTTAAGGAGTTTGGATATTGCTCTCGTTCTAATCTCTTTCCCCAACTCATTATCTGCCAGTTATCCTCTTCCTGTCTTAAGGATATTCCAAAACATGCCGGTTTATGGCTTTGGTGCTGTTTAATCACTCTGTCTGCATGCTCTTTCCCTGGGTATCTGTGTCATTAGTTCTTTGGCGTTCAGTTTTCAGAGATGTTTTCCCTATCTGCTTTGAAATGGCTCACACCTTCATGCCCTCTCATTTTCAAGTCATTGTCTGTCCTATTTATGTGTATAGATTTTAAATTTATCTCCTTTTCATCTTGATGAAGAATATTAGCTAAATTACAATAATTTTTAGATCATGGTAACAATTCTATCCTCATTCTCCATACTTCATAATGAAAGCCCCTATAATAGGCAGAATAATGGTACCCAAAAGATGTCCACATCCTGTATATGCACACCTATGCTCATCGGCAGTGTTAGTTATGATAGGCAAGATTTGGAAGCAGCCCAAATGCCTATCAGTAGATGAGTGGACAAAAAAAGCTATGGTATATTTAAGAAAAGAAAAGCTACCCAGGCATAAAAGGAAGAAAATATTACCTTCCTCTTGGATGGACCTGGAGAGTATTATGGTAAATGAAATTACCCAGTCAGAGAAAGACAAGTACTGTATGATTTTACTTACATGGGGAATCTAATGAACGAAATAAGCCAACAAAATAGAAACGGACCCGTAGATACAGAGAACAAACTAACAGCTTTCAGAGGGGAGAAGGGTTGGGGACCCAGTGACAAAGGGGTAGGGATTAAGCAAAACAACAACAACAACAAAACAACCCAAAACTCAGACAATAGTATAGTGATTGCCAGAGGGAAAGGAGAGGAGGAGATGGGGAGGTAGAAGAGAGTCAAGAGAGGACTTAAAACAATGAAATTATTTTTATTTGTAATAGGCGTTGGCCCTACATTAGTATATTACATTAGAGATACAGAAAAACAGAATTACAGAAATAATCCTTAGGGGCAAATTTCTCCTTGAAAGGTATCCGTGTAAGCACCTCCACACTCTGGAAATAGCTGGTGACCTACATCTTACAATTTCAAATATTTTTCTAATGTAAAAGTAAAATAAATTTACAGTAACAACATAGGGATGTGCCTTCAAGCAAAATATAAAGCTCCGGCTCATAAAATTTTGGAACTACAGGCACCTTAACTAGACATTTTTTTTTTTTTTCAAATCTCATGCAAACTTTCCTCGGCAGAGTGACAAATCCCAACAGCATATAACGTGATTAGAGTTGTCCCTTAACGCATGGTCTATATTATGCCCTGATAAAATAGTGACAGGGCTGCTCAAGCCAACGTAAATAAGACAAAGAGAAAGCTCGACACCAGTGGCAAGGCAGCTGTCCTGCGCTAGCAAGGAATGAATGGAGAACCAGTTCCCTTCTCGCCTCCTCTGCCTAAACAGCTGTAGAATTTATATTTTTATTTGTTCTTGTGAATGCAACTAATTTAGAACTTCCATTGTGTTGAATGCCCATTGTCTTTCTAAATTGTCATATCTCACTCTGTGTGGGGAGGGTGATCACCACAACCGTATGATTTGAGATTACTCAGTGTGGGTGTTTTTCTCAGCAGAGATGGCTGAATGCTCTGTGTTTAATTGGATTATATGGCCAGCCCAACCATTGGAATATGGAAGGGAAAGCCCCTGTTTCTAGCATTTGAATTTATATGTCCTGGAAAGACGTGACATGACTGGGAGTTAAATTTCATGCCGTGTATTGAGCGCAATTGATGACTGACAAACACTTTGTGTTCTGCTACAAATCAACTTGTTAAGCATTTGATTTCCTCCTGAAGAAATCAGTACCGTTTTATTTCTACTTAAAAATAGACGTGAGTCGTTGCTACTTCTCCCTGTGCACGCGCATGCATGCATTGTAGTTCATTTATGGATACAGAGGATGGATTCCTCCTGTTAAATTAGACACAGAGGCCATCGGGGGTGGCTCTAATGTCATGGCAGCCTAGTAAGCAAACCGAAATCTGAGCCTGTGAGTGCCTCAGGGTCACGAAATCAAAATGCTTAGGACCACCAGTCACCAACAGGCAACCAGGCTTTGAGCTGTAGCCACCCAAATAATCTCCGACCTTTGCTTCTGCACTTTGTGTGTAGGAAGGAGTCTTGCCCCTGGCTCCTGGCTGCAGAGTGTTCCTAACCACTTCCTGTTTGGTGCTGCCCATCTGAATGGATTTTTACGCCAATAACTTCTTAAGATGCTTCATATGCCTGAGTTGATCTCCTCCATATGCCCAGACCCTTGATGAGATGCCACCTCGAGGCTGTTACCCATGCAAGCACTATTTTAATCCTTGGAGAAGCAATGTCTGGAAGAAATAGGCTGCTGTGGCTTTTTCAACCACTTTGTCAAGAGTTTTGCAATGTATCCCCATGAATTCTGGTTTGAGGCTTGATGATACGCTCTTGAACAGGATAGGCAAACAAGTGTCTTCTTAACTAAATAATATTGATGCATGCAATGTTATTGACCCCCTTCGGTGTGAGTGGGGAGTTTCAGCGCGGGTGCTGATAATTCTGCATGTGTCACAATCCCTGGGAAGGTGGGAACACGTGAACCCCATTCATCACTGAAGCGGTTCTAATTCAGGGGTGGACACGTCAGGGTCAGAGAGCACTAAGAGGTGCAAAAACTGATTCAAGAACCCCAAATCTGAACTTCTAGTATTCCTGGGGGAGCCTTAAGCAATTCGGTGCTGATTAAATTATTCTTAAAGACGGATGTCAGATAAACAGGCTTTGGTTTTACATCTTTCTTGGGTTTTCTTCCTGTATTTATGCTCGTATGAACACTTTTTCTGATAAGTATCCACAGAGTTTATGGTGGCATTGAAAGTCAGCAGGACATTCTTGATGTTTGTAAACCGGGACCAGTAAATACTTTCCAATAAGACTTAGATATCGTTATTTATAGACAGGAGCCATCACATCAGCCTCAAAGGGGTATGTCATGAGAGCTAAATGAACAAATACTCAAAAGTCATAAAAACAGATACCACATACTGAGAGTTTACCATTTGTGCAAAAGGACCACAGACTCTAGTTTTGGTGTCAAACATTTCAGAACTCAGCATATTTTTCCAATTTCAGGAAGAGAGTACTGAGTATATATTTCACTCTGTGTAACACTGACATATTAATAATTCAATACTATATTGAAAATGAAGACATTTAAAAAACACTACAATTGAGTGACATCCTTTCAAGTTAGGGTCTGCCACAAAATGAGTTGTAGGTCAGGTGGGATTTTCTATTCCAAGTTAAAAAAAATGTTTTATAAAGAGATTGGGGATTTCAACATGGGAGTTTATCATATCTTTTATAGAAGATAATATATTTGAAATGCCGAGCAAACATCTGACTGTATCCTGACTGTGTATATATATTTAGTTTTTATTTATTGATTTTAGAAAGAGAGGAAGGGAGAGAGAAAGAGAGAGATGGGGAGAGACAGAGAGAGACAGAGAGAGAGAGAGAGAGACAGAGAGAGATTGCTCTGTTCCTGCATGTGCCCTGACCGGGGATTGAATAAGCAAGCTGTGTGCTTTGGGATGATGCTCTATCCAACCAAGCTATCAGGCCGGGGCCCGAGTGCATATTGAAGGCTCATTTCTTCTTGGCCTTTGCTCTTCCCCCTCCCCCCCCAAATACGTGGCCCATTTCCAGCTTCCCTGGGTCTGTGAGCTTCAACCTCTGAGTCTCCCTGTAAGAGAACTGTATGTCTCCATAGTGTTCACGCAGGCTATCGGACTTCTGAAGAGCTAGCTGTTGCTCTGTGAGATTTTTGCCATTTCCTGAACATTACCATCTTTTCCCTCTCCTCTCCCACTTCCCTTTTCTGTGCATTTCCTGCTTCCTGACATGTTGTTACTTAAAACTGTCTCTGGCAATCATGTCAATGGATAGAGTCTAATTCACTAGTAATATTCCTTAACAACAACAACAAAATTATTTTCAAATGCTGTCATCACTTTTAACCCTCTATGGAGTCAGTCGTCATTGCAGAATGGGTGTATGATATATTGTATGTGGGTGCGCACACCACTTCTTCCCCTCAGACTATAGACCTCAGATCAGACTGAGCTGTGTCTTCTTGACTTATATTCGCTGGGAAGCCATGGATATCTCAATGATGAGGCTGAGAGGAGCCCATGCTGAAGGCAGGGGAAAAGCTCCCTCCCGGGCCTATAAAATCTCCTTCCTTGAAGGGTAACTCATAAAAAAACACTCCGTGGATATTTAAAACAGTTTACGTTTCATAATAGGTTCTATTCTGGGTCACGTTGCACACCCTGATTGGTTGTTTTTTTTTTTTTTTTTTGAGACTATTAACAATGTCATGCTGAGCAATTTAATAAACACCGTCAGTGCTAAAGACTGTTACTTTTGTTTCACTGCTTTGAAAAATCGTCTTCATCTACGTATCTGCCCATGGCGATAAGGCTGCTCACTTAACTAGGGAATCTTGAAGAATAACTTCAGCACATATGAGAGGGATCTTTTGTTCGTGGGTGACAGAGCCTGTTTTGCAGTTTCTATTCACACCCAAATTGTTCTTGAGAAACAATTCGGGCATCATTGGCGTGGGCCTCCCACACTCCGAATAGGTTAATAGCCAGTGTCACCTTTCCTGGGCTATTCTTTGGGTAGAGACCATTAAGGGAAATAGCTATTTCAGTGAGTGGTACATTAAAGTTCTAGCCCAGAGCTCTGTCTGCCCCTGGTTCCACTGTATGTGATTGTGGGTCTGTGTGGAGGTTGCGTTCATACCATGTTGACGATGTAAATGTCAGAAATCCAGCCGCAAAGCTGAAGGATGGGGAAGGTAGGGGCCTGCGGGGTGGGGTCCAAAAGAAGGCAAAAGAGAATGCCAACTGCTCACTCTGCCTCCCTCTTCTCCGGGTACCTGTGTCTCCAGGCAGCCAGTGCCGGCCGATGCTCCCATTCCACTGGCCACGAGCTCTCCTGTCATTTCCATTCATGAGTGTGTTAGTTCAGGCCCGGAATCTTGCCTCTGAGCAGATGTCTCTGCCCTCTGTTTACCATTTCTTAATAACTGTGCGCATGGCATGTCAGTTTAGAGTAAGTGGCAGGGAAAACAGTGCCTCTCCCTGAGGAGCTGGTGTGTTCACTGCATGTGGGAACTAAGAATTATAAAACTTGCCATGTTCCCCTCTCATTTGGGCTTCCTGGAAGCTCAGAGCCAAATATTCAGATTAATCGAGGGTTCTAAAGGCTTACTCTCAACTATGTTATTTTGTTGTTTTATTCATCCCTCAGCCCAAGTCCAGAGCTTACATTCTTTTTCTTTTCTTAACTTTTATTTTATTTTTAATTAAATTTACTGGGGTGGCAATGATCAATAAAATTATATAGGTTTTAAGTGTATAATTCTCTGATATATTTTCTTTATTTTTTTTTGTGTATGTGTGACAGAGAGAGACAGAGAGAGGGACAGATAGGGATAGACAGTAAGGGAGAGAGATGAGAAGCATCAATTCTTTGTTGTGGTACCTTAGCTTTTCATTGATTGATTTATCATATGTGCCTTGACCGGGGGGGGGGCTACAGCAGATAGAGTGGCCCCTTGCTCAAGCCAGCGACCTTGGGCTCAAGCTGGTGAGCCTTGCTCAAACCAGATGAGCCCACACTCAAGCTGATGACCTCAGGGTTCGAACCTGGGTCCTCCACATCCCAGTCCAATGCTCTATTCACTGCGCAACCGCCTGGTCAGGTTCTGATACATTTTCTTTACATTGCATTGTGTGACCACCACCCAATGTCAAATATTCTTGTGTCACCACCTATTTGACCTCCTTTGCCTTTTTCTACCTCCCCTTCCCTGTTTTCTATAGCATGTACCTTTACTGGCTTTAATGTCTCATGTTAACTCATTTGTTCTGCCACCCCTTCCTCATTTTTAACTCTAGTGGAACAATTTTTTTTTTTTTTAATTTTCTTAAGTGAGAAGTGTGGAGGCAGAGAGACAGACTCCCGCATGTGCCCAGAGCTGGGATCCCCCTGGCAAGCCCCCTATAAGGGGCGATGCTCTGCCCAGCTGGGGTCGCTGCTCTGTTGCTCAGCAACTGAGTCATTTTAGGACTGAGGTGAGGCCATGGAGCCATCGTCAGTGCCCAGGGCCAACTTGCTCCAACCAAGTCATGGCTGTGGGAGCGGAAGAGAGAGATAGAGAAGGGAGAGGGGGAGGGGTGGAGAAGCACATGGCTGCTCCTCCTGTGTGCCCTGACCAGCTATTGAACCTTGACACCCGCAGTGGAACAAAATTGACCTAATCATAATTCTTTGTTTATATTGTTTGTACATTTTTATTGTAACTTCTTTCATTGCAGGTGATCCTTTCGTGCAATGAGGTAAAATATGAAGAAATTATGAATAAGTAAGCAATATCTCTGCAGCAGGAAGGGAAATGAGTACAGAAGCAGGACAGGGAGGAAAGTGAACTGAATCACCTTGCATTATGAAAGAGACTGGGGGTGAAGTGGCATTTTCTGGTGACACGGAGAATAAAGAGATGGGAGGAGATGGGAAGGACAGAAGAAAGGACGGACTGTGTGTGTGGTAAATGCCCATCAGTTAGCAAAAACAGTAAAATCGATGTTCAATGTAAGGGTTTCCTGCCTTCAAGAATTTCCCTCTGCCAGGGCGAATCTTTGGTAAATTCTGCTGCCGCAATAAGCCGGAATTAGAAGCACATGGAGACAAAGGTGGCTTCCACAGTGTGACTTGACAGGCAACTGAGAGGGGATGGTAAGACTCAGGAAGTTGGAGCTGTTAAAAAATGATGCAGCAGGTGGTACTAGGGCCTCAAAAGGAGATAGTTAAGTTTCCCAGGGCATGAGATAAGACTCGAGTTCTTCCCTTTCCCTCTCTTAGTTCTTTCCTCCTTCTCTGCCCCCCTCTTCCCTTTCTCCTCTCTGTCATTGCTTTCTTTCCCTCCCTTCCCGCCTGCCCTCTCTTGAGCATTCTCTCATTCTGCGTCCTTCCTCCAGGAAGTGTTCAACTATCTTCTTGGTGTCAGAGACTCTGATGGGCTTTAGGCAGGGAGGAGTGAAGGTTAGATGTCCGACTCTGTCATTCTGGTGCTTGTATTTGAGTAAAGAACCTAAAAGAGCAATTAAAAATAAAATGAGTAGAATTTAAGATGAGTGCTACTATGAAAATAATAAAGGTATACAGAGAGATGGAAGGGAGGGAGATTGGATTAGGAGTTGTTTTGTTATGGAACATATTTCTTCAACCATATTAATTGGGCACTGAAGCAATGAAAAACACCCCCAAAAGTGGGTACAGGCGGGAGAGCAAATGAGTTTCTGAGTGTACATTTCCAGTTGTGCTTTAGTTTCTTTATCCTTTTATTTAGTAAAAGCCTCTATGTAAAAGCAAGTAGAGTTGGTTCTCACAAACAACTTTTTAAATGTACCTGTTTGAGAAAAAAATGTCCAAAGCAGCCAATTTTCTGATTCAAATACATTGATATTACTCTCCTAAGGCCATGGTAAGAAGAGATTTGCAGATATCAGTCATATTATGAATTGAATTTATGGATTTTAGGTCTCTGGACTTCCAGCTATCTTTAACCCTCCTTATGTTCAATGTATGAATCTTGGATATTTTCATTAAAGTTTATTTCCAGGAAGTATTCTAATTTTTCCAAAATGGCAGACGGAGCCAATAAAAATGAAGACACATCATATTAGCCTCGTCATGAGTAAGAGAATTATTTAGGATAGTTCCTGGTTGTTTTTGGTGAATTGGTCTGTGAAGAGCTTCTGTCTGTCCAGTGGCCTTCTTGACTGGCAGCGCCTTTGTCACCACCAGAGAGAGAAAAAGGACAAGGTGACATTCAAGGTCTAATTGTAGACCCCAAGCCAAAACAATACCATTTAGCACTGTGTTTCTAAAAAATGATCAAATAATAGTAATTATAGTAATAGTCCCTGTTTTCTACCATTTAGGCTTCTGCATCCATTTACTTTATTTAACCCTGTGAGTAGTGGGAATGTTTATGTAAGTCCTCGTGCCTCCTGATGATCAGAGTACGATCGTACATGTGTGTAAGGCAGCATTAAAAAAAAAAAGGCAAATGTATGTTCTTCTTGTTTCCATAAATTGGTTGTCAAACAAACATGATTTTAAGTTAATAAAACTGTAACTGGAACTAATTTTATTGTTTGAAAAAATACTCACACCCAGGGGTCAGCAAGCATGAAAGAAACTCACTACTGAAATGCTTAATCCTGAAAACCTTACAGGATTAGAATTATTGGTCCTTTTTATATCAACTAAGGTAACTGAAGCTTACAAAATTAAGTAAAAATATTCACAGCTAGCTAGTTTCCATTAGAGAGGAGCTCATTAGAAGTTATAAAGAGGGATGTTGAATTAGGTGTTTTTTTTTTTTTACTCTATGGCTCTAGCATGTATTCCCTGAACTTCTAAACTACCATATAAGTAGCCTAGAATCTCACAGAGGCTTTTGCAAGATAGGTCCTTAGAGAATACTGAGTGAGGAAAAGGGACTATGCCATAGTAATGTAATAGAAAATCGGAAGTTAGATTAATATAAAAGCAGTTATTGGATATATGTACTATGTGCTTTGTCCAAGTTATAGTACCATTGGATCCTTGGAAGTATTGTTATTATCTGTCTTCAGCTATGCAGATTAGGAAACAAGGTGTAGAGGAGTTAAATGACTTGACACTTGCTAGCAGAGTGGGTGACCTTGCACAGAGCCTAGGTCTATATTATCTTTTCAAAAATGAAAGGAAAATTAAGCCCTGGTGGACTTATTATCTAATGAGATCTTTGGCATCAACTCAAGCAAAATCGCTACTAGAATAACTAGTGCACGGAAGGCACTTACTAATAATTACCAGTCTTGTTGTTTGTCATCAGCACCTAAGCATTGGGCTCTTCTTGTCAATATACCAGGTCCTTCTAATATGACCCTTGTTTCTCTTCAACATGAACCATTACCCACTGCCAAGTAAAAGCTCTCTTTAGAGGACAAAACCCAATTCTATCCACAGGTGATGAATATTAGAGGACACCTTTAGATATATGAGAGAAAAGATATTAGTAGGTTAGGATACCATAGTGGCCATAAAAATGTCTCCCAGATCTCCACCTGCAAGAGGCGTGTTTAAGCATTGGCCTCAGCTACCACACTCTAAGTTCCTTCACAGGTTTTACGTGCAGAAGTTGCACTAGTCAACCACTAGGCAGGCTGGTTGCTGGAAGACATGGGACTCCTTTGATCGGCAGCCTTGGCTCTAGGTCTTATCAGTGGATTTACCAACACTTGTGTAAAACAGTACTGCAGTCTAAGACATCTGTAGCCACCCTTTTCTGCCCACTGTATTCTACAGGAATTAAACTACACTGGGGTCTGAAGGGGCACCAAGTCTCCCTTTCTCCATTTTATTTATTTTTTTCCTCAGGGGAATTTTTCCTTGTAGATCTCTTGAAAGCTAATTCTTTGATGGCATCTGATTTTAACAAGAACAAACAAAGGAAATAAACAAAACAGACACAAAAACAAAACCCCAGGCAATTTAGAGATTTCCCAACATCTGGATTTCCATCTTTAGTTGACATCTTTGACGATTCCCTTGGGTCTCTATTTCTCACCAAACTCTAGAAAGATAGGGTAGCAGGAGATGACTGTCTTAGCTGCTTTTGTTTTATGATCCTAGAACTATCAAATGCTGACTGTAATACAGATTAGCATATTGTTTCTTATATTTCAGTGTTAGATTGTAGTGGTGCTAAGTGGTTATTCCAGGTGAAAATTATTCTTTGATCTAGGAACAAATATTGTTTTATCAGACAGTAAATATTGCTTTGATTTTTGGCTCATAGCTACCAACATATTGCACCATAGCAACAACAACAAAAACGTATTTTTGAAGATTTGCTATCATTCACACTTCTTCTGATCCAGAACTACTTATATAATTTTAGAGTAAAGCATAAAATGTCTTTCTACTTGGCTTTTCCCCCTCAAATGAAAAGTACCTTAATTAAACAAAATTATTACTCATTATCATCATCAAAACCCAACTTAAAATTTAATTGTTCCCTTCTGTTATTTTTAAACCAGTGGCAATAGTGGGAAAGTTTTAAATTCAATCATGATGAAAAACACAATCTTACTCCTAGGTAGATTGCTTCTTCCTAAGTCAATACTTGATTCTTTAAAGGCACAATAGTTGTATTATTCAGCTAAATGAGAAATAGATCAAATATAGGATTGTTAATGCAGAGGAAAAAGGTTATGGTATTTGTGCTCCAGCTATAAGAAGCTATAGTTATTGTTTGTCCTTAATTAAGAGACAAATGCTGATAATCCATCTTTATCAATGGAATGAAACTTGAACCTGAAAATATACTAGATTTAATCTAAAATGGAGTGTTGAGATTTTCCAAATCTCTTACATATTATCTCAGTGTAGGACTATTTTTAAAAATAATCTTGTTCTATGGCTATGATCGATGAGAACTTTAAGAAGGATTTAGTGGTAATGATGGCATATTTTTTCTCTTGAAAAGTGCTACACTGGGGGAAATGCCGTTAATGGAAAAAGAATTTTTGGAACTCATTTCTTGATAAAATTTTATAATACATATTTAAGACCTTTGGTTTCATAAGCTTTTGAAAACCCAATTTTCAAGGTAAAAGTCTTGATATAATGGCATACTCAACATTGACATAGTACAAGAGCTGAAACAATGGTCATTCCAGATTTTAAGGTGTCCCAAATGAACATGCAGTGAAATCATGCTTTGGAAAAGTTCATCAGTCACATGGTTATCTAAACCCATCCTAGAGATGAGACTTAATTTCAAATTTTATTAAAATTATATTTGAAATATTTTCATCACATTTGTAGATTTGTACAAATTTGGGATTTATTCAAATAAAGGAGGAAACAGATGTATCATTAGTGTTCATGTATATCAGGCCCAGGAAGAAAAATACCAACCCTCTTTCCAGAAGAATGTCAAAATATGAAGGCAGAGATATAGTGCCAACATTACAGTGTAAAGTCACGGTGCACATTTGACCGGTCACAGGAAAGCAACAAAAGAAGATAGAAATGTGAAATCTGCACCAAATAAAAGGAAAACTCTCCCAGTTTCATACCTATTCAGTGCAGTTTGATGTGGGCTCCATTTGTTGCCCTACACACATCCAAACAATAGTGAAGTTCTTGCCACACACGGGTAAGGACGTCTGGTGTAACAGAGTGAATAATGTCTGTGATTCTGTTTTAAGTGATTAATGTCATTGATACATTCAATGTACACATGTTGCTTCACATAACCCCAAAAGTAAAAGTCTAAGGGCATCAGATCCGGGGATTGTGGTGGCCATGGCTTGACAGAACCCCTGCCTATCCACCGTGGGGGGAATGTTCTATCCAGAAACTCACGAACAATGGTGGCATAGTGTGGAGAAGCACCGTCCTGTTGAAAGAGACACCTTCTGGAAATTGTCGCATTGCATACAATTACAACATGTCAAGATAGGTGTTTGCCGTCACAGACTGCTCTGCGAAAAAAAATGGGCGTATCACCTTATCATGCATCAGGCCACACCACACATTCACTTTAGGGGTGTTACGTTTGTACTCAACATAGGCATGAGGGTGTTCAGCAGCCCATATTCGGACGTTATGGCGATGAACATGTCCACAGATATGGAAGGTCACCTCATCGCTAAACACAATCTTCTGCAAAAATCTTGCATCATTGTCGATCTCATGAAGCATATCTGTAGCAAACGCGCACCGTGTGGGTCTATCCACCGATTTGATAGCGTGCAACAGCCGCAATTTGTACCCTGTAAAACAGAGACGTTTCTTTAACACCTTATGAACTGTAGTCTTGCTTAGGTGTAATTGTCGAGCACACGCACGCACAGATGTTTTAGGGCTCCTTAGGTAGCTACCCCGTATAGCCTCTACAGACTCGTCACTGACTGATGGCCTAGCAGAACGGGGTTTGTCCACCAAACTGCCAGTTTCCTTCAACTGCTTATCCCACCAAGTAATGTTATTCCTATGTGGTGGCGCTTTGCTATAAATGCGCCGATATTCATGTTGCACTTTGGTCATGGATTAGAATTTAGTGAGCCACAGAACACACTGAACTTTCCTCTGTACCGTCCACATCTCGACTGGTATGGTCGTGGGCTGCTCCGCTGTATACACGGTGTTACGTCATCATCTGCGCATGCACACATGCTGCCACATCATCCTACAGAAACTGGGAGGGTTTTCCTTTTATTTGGTGCAGATTTCACATTTCTATCATCTTTTGTTGCTTTTCTGTGACCGATCAAAAGTGCACCATGACTTTATGGACACACTGTATTTCTAGGAATTCACACCACTCCTCAACCCCAGGGTGAAAGCAGAAATATTTAATACTGTTGTACCCACTCTGTCTCATTTGGCAGGTGTCACTTAGATGTTAGCAATTACCAGGGACATTTTAACATTTGATAAAACAAAATGCACTTGACCAAGGTACTCTCATTTTCCTTTTTTACAGCTGTTTGTAAAGTAAACTAAGTCCTCTGCTTCTCAGTTGGTAGAGCTGCACTTACTCCCTATATGTTGTGTATGAAGAAGGGTTTCATTTCAACGAGAATGTTCTTCTTTGCTCATGTCCTTCTCGTATACATCATAGTGACAGTGTTTCCCTCTCTCCCTGAGAAACAAAACATATACACGTAAATATGTATGACTATGTATCCACATACATATTGTGTTCAAATACATCAACTCTGTTACTGAACAGATTCTTCATGAGGGAAGCATCTCTTCTCCCGGATACCAGCTTCATTTTAACGCTAACCCAAACATTTTACCAATAAAATAACAGAAATTAGGCAGGGTAGAGTTCCGTGCTCCTATTTATTTGCATAATGGGACATTTCAAAGTCTTTGTTGTCATTCATTCATTGAGAAAGTACTGTTTTCTTTTTGAGGGAAGCCTGGTCACATCCCTGCCAGCTCTTAGCTTTGGTTGCTATCGTGGTGTTAAATGTATCAGGCTCTCCCACTTGCTTGTCACGTGTTCTTGCTGGCCTGCTGTGCCTTTCTCCCAATACCGCAACATTTTCAGGCCAAAGGCCTTCCCTACCCTCCACACTTTCGCTTTCCTTGCCCCCTCCCAACCCTTGGCGACTTTTCTTCTGATTTTATGGCTAGAAAATCCCTGTTCATTATGCAAAGATGTCAGCGTATTGCAAACTCAGTTATTTCTTCCCGTGTTCTACTCCTTAAAACAACAACAAAATACTCTGAAATCACACCTGTGTTATTATTGTTATTATTATCATTAGTAGTAGTGGTACTTACACATTTAGATGATACTGAAGAATAAGCAGCAAACACTAGGAATTTGCTGGACAATTTCCAGACGTAATTGCGTTTGATGAAAGCAAGAGCACCGCCCACATAGGCCCTGGCCGGTTGGCTCAGTGTTAGAGCATTGGCCTGGCAGGTGGAAGTACTGAGTTTGATTCCCTGCCAGGGCACACAGGAGAAGTGCCCATCTGCTTCTCCACCCTTCCCCTTCTCCTTCCTCTCTGTCTCTCTCCTCCCCTCCCGCAGCCAAGGCTCCATTGGAGCAAAGTTGGCCCAGGCACTGAGGACGGCTCCACGGCCTCCACCTCAGGGGCTAGAATGGCTCTGGTTGCATTGGAGCCACTGCCCAGACAGGCAGAGCATCGCCCCCTGGTGGGCATGCCGGATGGATCCTGGTCAGGCACATGTGGGAGTCTGTCTCTCTGCCTCTCCACTCCTCACTTCAGAAAAAAAAAAATGAATAAATAAATAAATAAAAAGAGCACCACCCAATTAAACAAGCCAGTCACCCAGAATTCTCTGTAGACGGGAGTTTACAAATTGGCCATTGACTGGCTATATTCCATCTTTCCTTTAGCTCCAAATATTCAAAAACTAAATATTCAGAAGAGTTCACAAATATAAAATAATTATCATTTGCTTTTGGTGAAAAAATGAGTGGACTTGGAAACATTTGGCCCCAACTTCTGTATGGGCTTCCCCTGTCAAATGACCTTCCCCTTTAAGAAGTGTCCTTTTGGCTTTAGCCTGCTGTGTCCCCCACTTCACTCACTCGTATTTTCTGTCTGGCTCCAGTAAGCACTTGAATTTTTGAAGTCTGTTTATCCCTTGATGTAATTCCTTACACGTACTTGACTGGCAACTTCTGGCGCTTCTATCCTCTGAATCAGGGTTTGGCACACTTTCTTCGAAGAGCCAGGGAGTAAATGTCTTAGGATTTGCAGCCCCAGAGGTCTCTGTTGAGGCTTCTCCGCTCTGCTGTCATTGTCCTGAAGCAGCCACAGACAATATATAAGTCAGTAGGAATGGCTGCATTATAATACAGCTTTATTTACGGAAGCGAGCAGTGAGCTGGATTTGGTCCACAAGCTACAGTTTGTTTAATCCTTCTCGAGATGCTTATGTGCCAAAGTGTTCTGTTCAGAACATTTTATCCATGAAATGTTCTATGACAAATAAAAAAGGTTCCCTAGGATAATGAAATACACACTTTACAGATATTTATATTATTTTTATAAAAACAACAACAGTGTTAATGAGAAGCCTTTGCCTTTGTTTACCTATCCTATTTCTGACCATAATGGATTATGAATTCTTTATTTTTAACTTCAGAAGTCTCACTGTCTCCAAGCACAACATGAACCTTGTTTCCAGTGAAAGTCTTGAACCTACCACTATTTTTTCTTCCTTGTTGTCACTTACTTGGCTCAGTTCCTCCAGACCTGTTTCCCCTTTTCTTTTTTTATTTTTTATTTATTTTTTTAGATAGTGGTGAGAGAAAGAGAGAGAGAGAAATATACATATATAGAGAGATGGAGGAGCAGGAAACATCAACTCATAGCAGTTGCTTCCTCTATGTGCCTTGACCAGGAAGCCCGGGGTTTTGAACCAGCGACCTCAGCATTCCAGGTTGATACTTTATCCACTGTGCCACCACAGGCCCTGCTCCTCCTTTTAAATTCTCATAATTCACCTCAGTTTTTCTATCTGTAAATGAAAGGGAAAGAAGGACTTTAAACACCACATCATAGACATTTTATGAGTCTTAACTTGATAATATCTGTATAATATGAAGTATGAATAACTATTCAATAAGTAACAGCTGGAGAGGAGTAATAGCAGGACCGGTGACTGTATTTAGACTCTGGGAGCCATGTGCAACTGAGTTACTACCAACAAAGATGTGATATTTTACGGCATTCCATGGAGTTAAAAATTATTTTAAATGTGTGATTTCATTTAATCATCATTTATACATCCACCAGCTGTTTGTTTACTTATTCTCCCAAGCGCACTAACTAGGACAGAGGGAGAAGTTGAATGTTAGGCAATGTTGACAAGGTCGCTGATTTCAAGGAACTTGCATGCTAGAATGTGGAACAGATGGTAAACAACCAATGCATAAAGTTGATTGTATATTACGGGGAGGAGTCTGCCAGTAAAAAAGTGACAGTGCATGGTAAAGGGTGGTTGGCTACGAAATTTAGATAGCTGGCCTGCTAGCTAGAGCTATACTCCACATGTGTGTTATCATACTAAGAAATGTCAGTGGTGACTCTGGATTTGGGCAACCTGTTAAATTTGAGTACCCCAGGAAATTCCTGGAACATGCTTTCATCTGAACTCAGGGGAAATCGACATCAGACAACCCTTATAGGCTTTATTTCCTCTAAGACTCAGGGACCTTACTGAAGAAGAAGATAGATCTCTATCATAGACGGTTGGAAGGATTAGGAGTAGATAGAACAGAGCAACAACAGAAGGACCTCGAGCTAACGTCTTAAGAGTAAAAATACAAATAGCAAAAACAGCTTCTGCAATGCTTTCTACAATGTTTCTTAACGAAATTGGGGAGCAGAAAGAGAGAAAGTACAATTCTATGCTCAGGAAAGGTTAGCTCAGCCACTTTTGCTGAGATATAACATATTTTTTTGGAGGAATATGCAGGCAAATGGTCGTCAGAAGTTATTAGGTAGAAGACTGGACTTGTGTAATAAATTGCCACTTTTTCTTCTTTAAACAAAGGGAAGTAATTGAATTATTTGGCCCATCTGAAAACTTAAAGCATTAACTAAAGGGAGAAATATTTACTCTAAAGCTCTTGTAAGCATTGACTTCATTATAGGTGCTTTATATATATTATCTGATTAATGCACAGAACAACCACAGGAAGTAAACATTAATATTTCTACATTTTATTGAAGAAACACCTTCTCAGTCTTTGATAAAAATATGTTACTATTGAGGGGAGTATGTATTTCAGTCCAGACGTACATGCTTTCTAACACTGCTCTATCCCTTATATATACCAGGTTCTTACGCTATGCTCTGAAATTAACATGCCTTCCATCAAATCAGTCCCATGAATAATGGTTGCATTCTTTGCCTATGACTCTTATTTTATAGCTGAAACAATGTAGACTCTATTTGAAATTTAGATGGGCTCCCCCCTATCTATCTGAATAGGGTAGCTGAATGCTCTGAGGCCCTCCTGATTCATGTGAGATCCAGACCCCAGTCTTGTACATAGTGGTCAGGGGAGGGCCCTGAAGGGGTGTCTGTGTTGGGAGGGAGCATGGATGACAAGGCAGTAAAGACCTGGTAGAAAGGTCTATGCCAGCAGTTCTGCTGGTGGAGTGGACATGAGCAGCAGCCAGGAGGAATAGGGTTGTGAGCATGTCATGATCTTCCACGACAACAGCATTTCTGTCCATGGAGAGAGACGTCTATGAGCATGGTCAGCAGGTGGTCACATGAGTTTGTTAGAATGCCAGGTGTTTTTTATTAAAAATAAAAAACAAGTGTGTATGTCTGTGTGTGCATGTGTGTCTATGAGGTATTCTCTGTTTGAATCTGAGCGGGAAATACTGTTCCTTTTTCCCCAGTGTGTTTTTATTACTATTATTTTTATTTTTACTTTTTTTTTATGCATGTCAGTAGTGGAACGATCCACCCTTTTTACTTGCAAAGGGTGGACAGAAAGCTACTATATTTCTCTAGGGCATTTACAAAGAGTTTTCTTCACCTTAAGAAGAAACTGAACAAAAGTAAACGTCCACTTACTTATTTTTTTAGTCTGAAATACTTGGCTGTACTTCCTCTGCCTGGTAACTCCACTAGCCTTCTGAATTCAGCTCCACCATTACCTCTTCCACGAAGCATTCCTTGATCCCATCCACAATCCTCTTCTTTCTGTTGTGGGCGGTCCTCCGATTGACGTGTGGACCACAGCCCACTAAACACGACTTAGTCATCTACCTGTCTCTCAACTCTGGAGTTGCTTGAGGGTAGGGTTGGTGCCTTATTCATCTCTGTCCCCTGTCCCTTTCTGTTTAAGTATAGCGCAAATGCTCTTTGACTTGAATTAAATAAATGGTAAATGGTTAGTTGCAGTTTTTACCATGTCAAGGCAAAACAGGGTTAATTAGCTGAAAATTCCAGGGAAACAGTGAGTGAAAAACTACGTGCTGGAACCCCCCACCCCCCCAATCCAACTCTCCCGTTTCCTTCCTCTGATTTCCTGCTTGCTATGGAAGCCGGAGAGCCGTTGGGGTTTTATAAATCTTGCCGCTAGCCTACAAAACCTTTCAAATATGATTCAGTTTTATGCAGACAGAGACTCAGAGCAACTTGGCATTTAACAGCTAATGGCTTTTAAGGGTTTAAGTCAGCCCTAAACATTATTCCGATGAGTTTTTGTGGTTTAATTACCTTAAAACATTGCATAGTCCAAGAGCCCATCAATACAGATACATTCCGAGACATCAAATGGGCACTGCTCACATGTACCACTTTGAAGGTGTCTAATACAGCGTCTTATTTTGCACCCCCCCCCCCGAAAAGTATGCAAAAATAGTTTAAGTTTCCCTATTGGAGCCTAATGATGTGTGCCATCATTAAGCTAGGAGGAATGTGAATTCAGAATGGTTCTCTAAACAGCAAGGAAGAACTTCACAAAGCAAGGGACAGACAATGTCTTCCTCTATTCGTTTGTGCCCACGCCGTGTTCACTTTGAGCAGTGGTTAAGATCTCCAGCTAATAATAATAATAATTAGTTTTTGTGAAGATTTTTGAAGTGATGCACGTATACATGGTAATAATAACAGCTACTACGTGGTAGGCATTCATTTGAAAAAGGCTATTGTGATTATGGAGGGGAAAAAAAAATAACTGAGCTTGAAGGGTTGGTATCCAATTATGAGACTAAAAATTGGCTTCATATTTTCATTGTGCCTTTCCTTATTTGGAAGGTATGGAAACGAGGGGTGGTCACTTCTCAGATTTTTTTTTTCTGCAAGGCAAAACTCATTTCTATCCTTAGACTCACAATGACTTCGTTAGTCTTTTCAAGTCAGATCACATCCCAGCCTCAACAATTCAAATTGGCCTAAGATTGTGCACTAATGACATGTTCATATTTATGAGGAATGCTCTTTGGGTTCAGAGACAGGCAGAGCAACCTTCAGGGAGGCAGCGGTGAGTTATTGGCCTGCTATGGGATGTGTCATTTGGAAAGAGCTGCATTGGACAGGGAGCTGATTCAAACACACAGTTTCAAGGGGCAGAGCAATCTAGTGGAGGAATCTCTCATTACGCCAGTGTGAGGCTTTTATAGACACTGACGGCTCATTAGCATCTCGAACCTGCCGAGGGACCCGGGTCAGGGTGCCAGTTTTATTCTCATGATCGAGTCCCTCAAATGTTTGCCATATAACCGTAGACATGATCTGCTAGGTGATATTTATTTGTAATGTGGAGGTCTCTAAGTAATTTCTGGGAACACTACATGGCCTCTGGTGTCGCTCTTCTCCCTTTTTGAGCCCCCTCTCACTAGGCTGATAATTGGCTACATTTCTTCACATTCTGTTTTTGCTCCCCCACCAGGTAAACTGGTGATGCCCCACTGCTGTGATTCAGTTTTGAGATTGCACCCAAAATCTGTTGGCCAGCTTTGGTCTAATCATGCATGGAAAAGCGTTTTTGCCCATGAGCTGGTTAGTAGAAAAGGTGATCTCTCTTCGTACATCAAGAGGAAAACAGAAAGTTGGAGAGGCTAGTAGAAAGGTATACCTTAATATCTGTTAGTTAAACCTGCACAAGCCAGTTCCTAAAATTGGCATAGAACCCCCTTGAGTGCGGGGAACACCAAATGCTCTCTCAGGGGTTTTGATTAATAGGGTATCTTACTTGATATTCAGCTATGGGAAAATAAAAGAATACATCTAAACTTTTCTACTTCCTTAACTTAGGCCTCTTTAAGTTGAATGTGGTAATTTTTCCGTAAGAAAATGCCCTGATACAAGAAAAATAATAGACCCCCAACAACTTCCGTCTCCAGTACCTGAATATATTTAGATGGTTGATATGTGGGGTGGGGGGGAGCTACGGGTGATGATTTCCAGATTGGAATAAAGACCAACAGCGTACATGACGTAAAATGCACATGTAAGTTCCATTGCACAATATAAGTCTAAGGTGCTATTAGAGTAACAGAATAATGATTAACTGTGACTCACCAAAGGATCTATTAGCGTTTAATTGCGCTAATAATAATGATAGTAGAAAGTACTAGGATAATTATAAACCTGTCTATATTGCACTATGGTTAGGTAAGCATAGGTTCGGAGTCAGACAGATCAAAATTAACCCCGTGGTTTCATCCTCATAATTTCGTGACATTGGGCAATGTATTTTACCAATATGAAATGTGGGGAATAATTTTCATTTTCAGGTTTCTGTTTTTAAGGGTTAGAAATAGCATAGCTAAAGCATCTAGCATACTGCCTGACACACGAGTATTCAACATTCAGGAGGAGCGGTGGCAGTAATAACCGTTGTTATTCTAATCCTTGCTCCAAGACATTTCTATCATATAAAGAGAGAATGAGTTATTTTAGAAGGACAAAAGTGTGTGCAGCCTCCAGAGGGGTTTGAGGCAGGGGTGGCCAGGCACCTGAGCGAGTGAGTGGACCCAGGTCTGGATTCTGGCTGGTTAAGTGAGGTGTGGTGGATGCTACTGATGAGACGGGCAGACAGACCCTTCGACAGACCGTTGTTTTTCAGGACTGTTCTGATTATCTGCTTTATCGGACACCCCATGAAGACATCTTCACTCAGAGGCACCTGATTTCATGCAAGCACTCCAGGTCTATAATATTTCATTACAGTGGCCCAGGTAGACTGAGACAGCTGTCATTATGCTCTGACATATGTTAATTAATCCCTAAAATAACACTATAAGGTCTTATTATTTTCTTTATTATGTAGATGAGAAAGATGAGCTTATTTTGGTGAATAATCTGCCCCAAGTTTTTAAGCTAATACACAAGAGGCTGGAGTTTGAACCACATTTTCTGGTTAAAATGTCCATTTGCAATTCTTTAAGCATTTTTCTCATCTAAGATCATGTGACTAAAGCTAAGTGACTTAAAATCATTCTTATATTTTCGTACCATATATCTTGGCCATTGGTTAGCCATTACTCCAGTGTGACAGTGATGAGGCTATTTGTTCATTTTTCCCCCATCAAATATCTTTATCTCTAAGAGAAGTCCCTATTATTAGAATCAGCCGTGTATCAACGTTAAACACATCTTCTTGTAAGTGCCTGTGGATAATATGTTCCTGAATTGTTTTAATTTATAGTGGGATTGGAGGAATATTATGCACATCAGTCTTGTAAATAATGTGACATAAATAGCAGCTGCATTTAGTGCTGAAGCAATTATTTTCTTCCGAAGTAATCATTCATTTTCAGTGGGTCCTGAAAATTTGCATCCAGTGTTGTCTCCTCTATGTGGGTGAGGCTCCTTTATCCAACTGCCTGGATGTTTAATACTGGAAAAATAATTGCTTTTTCTCTTAGAATTGTCAAGATCTACTGACACTTTTTCTTTTTGCCGGGGGTAAGGAGCAAGATTGTGTTTATGGTAATAGTGATATCATTACCTATTGTGCTGTCAGAGTTGTAAGGTTGCAGAGTTGTACAGTGACTCTCAAGTGCCTGGCGCTGTGCTCAGCTCATTCATGTATTCATTCACTCTGCAATTTTTAGAGAAAACCTACTCTGTGCTGAACCCTGTGCTAAATCCCAGGTACACGATGGTGGGTACCACAGGATCAAACATAAACAAAGGGCAAAGGTGTGTTCTAGGAAGAGAGAATGTATGATTCTTTGGAGCCACAAATAATGCGATTCTTCGGAAGAACAGAAAGAAAACCAGTGTGGATTGGATTTAATAAGCAGAATCAATGATAGCTCATGGTAAGGACACAGAAGTAGTTGGAAAACAATGAGATGTCACAAAGTTAAAGACCTTTCTCTGGACCACCTAGCTAAGTAATGACAATTGTGGACCCAGGTTTCTATGACAGCAAATCTCAACTTATTTTTCATTAAATATCTTAGAATCAAAACATTTGATAAAATAATGATGACAATAATAATAGCAATAATAAGAATAGCCAAACTGATTTAGTGCTTCTCTGTTTCAAACACTCTCTCAATAAACTTTTCATGCACTAAAAACTTAATCCTCACATGATATCTATGAGGTATCTTAATTCTTGTATGAAACTCAATATTATCCCCATCATACAAATGTATAAAGATTGATTAATGGCTTCACATCACATAACTACCAAAAGATAGTTTTAAATTTAAACCCAGTGTGTATATGAGTTCACATGTGAAATATATGACACTTTGGAGATTAGACTTTTAATGACAGATTAAAACGTTTTATATTTTATTTTTATGAAGCCATGGCAATTTACTGAAAAGGTGTAAGGACAGTACAATTCTTTTTCTTGAACTGTTTGAGAGTAAGTTGTTGACACGATGTACCACTAACGTGTATTACCTACAACTGAGACTTTCTTCTGTGCCGCCACAATATAACCATCAAAATCAGAAAATTGAAATTGATACCTTTTTTTCTAACACTAGACTCAATTCAAGCTTAGTTTATTGCGCCAATAACGTCTCCACAGCAAAAGGATCATAAGTCGCATTTAGCTGTCATGTCTATTTAGTCTCTTTCAATCTGCAGAATTCTTCACTCCTCGCTTGACTTCCATGACCTCATCACTTTTGAAGATTATAGCTCCATTGTTTTCGAGAATCACTCTCCATTTGATATTGTCTCAGGATTAGATTTATGTTATGCAGTGTTTCAGGTAGGAATATGACAGAAATATTGCCATGTCCCTGTCATTTTCTGCTATTGGGTGATATACAATTTCCAGTTGTCCCTTTTGAAAGTTATAATGTTGGTCACTTCATTTAGGTGGTGTCTGTGAGATTTCCCCACATTGTTTGAGTTTCACTGCCCTGTGCTGGGATTCTGCTGCCAACCAACACTCTCCTACACAAATTCCTTATCTACCTGTTGAGCTATGACTTTCAGCTACACCTCCGCCCACCCCTGTTCTCCTTCCATCCTGTGCCCTACTCACCTCCAGGGGTGTGCTCCTCACACCCTTTAGGCTCTGACCCTCCAAGCCTACCTTATCCCATCTAATGACTGTTGGACAGAATTATAAAGGAAAGAAGAAGAAAGAAATAAATAAAAGCCAAAAAATAACTCTTAATATAAAATAAAAGACAGAGAAATCAATTGCTTTCATTTGAGAAAAGTGCTCAAAGTGATGCTATTTGAAATAATGTTGAACATATTGTTCCTTCTCATTACACACCACAAAAATGATTACCCGTTCCCAAAACATCATCATCAACAACAAAGGCATTGCTCATCTGGATTTGTTTCTTTCAACAAAATACAATTATGCTATGCTCCATGGACAGTCAAAGAATGCCTATTATTAGCAAAAGGGTCAACCCTACATAATGGCTGTGACGGAGCCACCATCTCTTAATGCCTCCTCTTATCCACTGTTCAGTTGTCTAATCACTGCTCTCAGGAACTTATTTCTCTAGTGAGAAGAAGCTGTTATGAATCATTATTTATCCAAGTTCTTTCTCTGCCTCATCTTTTGTACCATGATGCTCTTAACATCTGCCTCAAAGCCCCCTGTTCATAAAGGCAGAAGCATAATGGTTACAGGAACTAGTTTTGACACAAAGTGTAAGATCTACTTACAACTTGACTTGGACTGTGTGACTTATTTAAGCTTCAGACTCTTTATCTCTAAAGTGAGTATAATTCTATGGGGCAGTTATTGTTGTCAGACCTAACTGAAATAGGTAAAGTGCTTGGCGTGGTTCATGGGCTGTAAAGCATAGAATAAACTTATCAAATGCTCCTCATGTCTGACTGCGACCCTTCTTTGTCCTAATAGTACCTTGTTAATTTCTCTCATATAACAAAAATTGTGTCTTATTTATGAATCACATGGAGGTCATTCCCACTTAAGGGAAGGAATTAGTTTTCACTGCTGTATCTCAGCACTTAGCAAAATTACCTATAACACAAAAGGCGCTCCATGTATATGTGGATTGCAGAGTGGTAGGATTGTGGGATGGTTGAGAATGGATAAAAAGATGAAACAATAAATGCACAAGAGGATAAGTGAACAAAAGAATTATAATGAGGTAGCCGTAAGAGACTCAGTATTTATTGAACATTTCTCATGTTCCAAACAATTTATTGACTATTTAACATACATTATGTTATTAATGCTCATCCAGTTCTTATGTGATAGAAAAGAAAAGCAAAGCTTAAGAAAGTAAAAAACAAAAGCTAACATATAGTGGTCCTCCCTTCTCTGAGAGGAATATATTTAAAGACCCCCCAGTAGATGCCTGAAACTGCAGATAATACCAAACCCTATGTATATATACTGTTTATTATTATACATACATACCTATGATAAAGTTTGATTTATATATTAGTCACAGTAAGAGGTTAACAACAATAATAATAAATAGAGCAATTATAACAATATTTTAATAACAGTTATGTGAATTTGCTCTCTCTCTCTCTTTGATAACCAATCTGATAACCCAGATAGCTACTAATTAACTAATAGGCAGGTAGCATATACAGTGTGGATATATACACTAGACAAAGGGATGAGTTATGTCCTGGGGGGATGGAGCAAAATGGAATAAGCTTTTATGACGTTACTCAGAATGGCACATAATTTAAAACTTATGAATTGTATGTTTCTAGAATTTTCCATTTTATATTTTTGAACCATGATGGACCATAGGTACCTGAAACCATGGAGAGTGAAACCACAGATAAGGGGGAAAGCTATTGTAGTCCATACTTCCGGTTTTATCAAAGAAGCTCTCCAAGTGGTCTTTCTGCTTCGATATGACATACGTAGATACTGTCTACTTAACCTAAGACAGAAATATTTGGTATCTTCCCAGGAAATTGGGTTGTGCAATTAGAAATAAAACTGAGCATAGATTAGATTACTTAATTTGAAAATCTGTACAATCAATTAGAGAAAAAAAGCACAAAGGTTTGGTGAGCATTTCCAAATACAAGCAAGCCTGTGATCTTCCCTAGAGGAGACAATTTCTTTTTTAAAAAAGTTTATTTCTGAATTCAGTCCAATAATGTCAGAGATGAAGAATTAAACCTATACAACATCTCTGAAGGATAAGTGTGAGGGATGGTGTGGACAGAGAACTTATGGGCTCACACAGATCATCACTGCAATGTCATTTATAATTTCTTGGTAAAAGTTCATGCTTCTGAGTGTGATATAACCTAAAGTGTGAGGAAATGGAGCTTAGCATGGAGGAATAAAGGAATCATAAAAAGGGAAAATCACAGATCTAGTAGCCTAATCAGGTATATGCAGCAAATATTTTCAGAAAATGTGTCCATCCTAGAGTCTAGAATCTGCAACTGGAATGTAGTTCTGGTGATTTGGAAGGAACTGTCAATGATATATGTTGCCTACTGTCTTCCAGTGTCTCCTGGTCTATAGAGGTGAGGATTCTGGGTAAATTAGTATGTAATGTCAAATAGATGATGAACTTTTGGGAAGCAGCATGAAAGAGCAACCAGTGGAGAACTGAGAATATGGCTCCTAACGGGATCAACAAGTTAGTGATGGTTCTCTAAAAGAAGTACCATTTTATGTCATTCAACAAAGATGGATGGGAGATGGATGGACATTTGCCAGATGAATAAGGTGAGGTACACTCTGAGAGAAGAAACTTCAGTCAGAGGCCCAAAGGCACACGCAGGACTTCACAAGGTCTGTGTGGCTCAAAGGGTCAAATCCAGAGTTCCACTTTTGGTGAGTGATAGTGGGGACTGGAAGTTGAGGTAGGCTGGGATGAGACCACGAACCGTAAAGAGGAATACACAGAAGCACATCTTTGTCCCTACTTACTGTCATTCTGAAGATGCTTTCAATTGTATATACCCACCCTGACCAGGGAGCTTAGTTGGTTAGAGCATCATCCCAATACACCAAGGTTGCAGGTTCAATCCCCAGTCAGGGCATATGGCAGAATCAACCCATAATGGCATAAATAAGTGAAACAATAAATTGATGTTTTTCTCTCTGTCCCCTCTTCCTCTCTCTCTAATCAATTAAAAAATTATATATACATATTATATGTTTATATAAGTATAAATTTTATAATTAGAGATAATTTCCACATATATGCACATACATACACAACTCATATATATGTAGCTATCTATGTATTTATAGATTTTTCAAGTACAAGTTCCAAGCTCTAATTTTATCAATTATTACATGCATGTAAAAGAGGGAGCTTACTAGTGGTTCACTCCTCTCCCTTTAAACTGCCTGTTGTTTTCTCTCACAGGGATAGGCACAGTTTATTTTTTCCTGACTGATCTTATTTTTCTTTACTTTGTGCTGGACAGCGCTCTGAACCTGAATGAATGAGAGGCATTTCCTGTCCCCTTCCTTGTTCTTTTGAGTCCTGAGGAGGAATGACCTTAATAGGATTCAGGAAAGCAGGGCATCCCAGTGAATGGCCTGAGGAGGACCATAGCTCAGTTTTCCCTATTGTCACCTCCACATCATGTCATGCTTTTTGTAATCACTTGTGTTCTGAAGCTTAATGCGTGTCCAGGAAAAGACCTGTAGGAGTTAGAGGGACACTTTAGCTCTTGTGGGAAATGTGCCACCAGACTGTCTCTTTCAGCTTGTAATTTCTCAGTCCATGTCCTCGTTCCTAGATCTGGTGGTGGTGACTTCTGAAAATGCCTATTGCTATCTGACTTTTGTCAAAGAGCCCAAATAAACAAATACATAAAAATAGTTTTGCGTAGCAAAAGATATGATTTGTTCCAGTGCCTTTATTCACATGATAATGGGCATATCAAACCTTTTTACCCAACAAAATGCTAGCACAATTGCCATTAGCATTCGTCGTCTCTATTTAACCATATTTTGTGCAACTTGTATGCTGTACTTGAAAAATATCTTTAAATTTCCTAAGCAGGTTATAACCGTTTTGTGTTAAAAAAAAAATCAAAGAGCCCCTTCAAAAAAAAAAACTAAAAACATTCCTTTTCCTTTCCTGTCCTTTGAAGGTGATCATTTGTTGGAAACAGTAAACTCAGAACAAAAGAATCACAGAGGCATGACCAAACCTTAGAAAATTTGCTCAGAAAAGTTCCCCAAACGCAGGTCTTTGGGAGCCAGTGATTTAAACCTTCGGCACATTGTCTCAGTGTCCCCAACACGCAGGGCCATCTGATTGTGCCTCCTCGTCAATGGCCAAATTAATTGTAATCTTTTTGAAAGTTGTTACGCCAGTAGAACTCAGGAATATGTAGTCAGTGTAGTGTCACCTCTGAGAAGTTCTCTCTCTCTGGTAGTAACTGATAAAGAAGGGGATTGCTCAAAGTCAATCACTCCAAATAAAGAACTTAAATCCATTTTAACATACCTCTGGGAAGCAGCTCTGTATTAACCTAGTCTATGACTTCTCTGGCAATAATAAGGTTTAAAGAGAGGACACAGCCGCTGGTGGTTTCTGTAAGTGATACAGTGAGGGGACAGGGACAATGAGGAAGGCATAAAATGGGATGGGGATTAAGGGATCTTCCATTCAGCCATGTGTGGAACATTGACAATTAACGTGCTTTTGTTTAGAGAGCAGCTGTCAGGTTGTTGTAATTTGCGATTTTTTTTTTCTTCTTCTTTATTTTCCTCCCCTCTCTCATTCACGGAAGGCATATTAGAAATGGCTTCATTTCTGAGGGATGACAAAGTTAATCCTATTTTGAGTTCCCTTGGAAGAAAATGACACTTAAATCTTGTTTTGCATCTATCCCATGAGCCGGTGAGTTCAACATTTACGGAGGAGTTCTGAATGGGAGACTCAGGCTGAGAGACGAGGGCTATGAAGACGAATTGAGAGCAAGCACTTCCATCAAGATGCTTTATCCCTGGTGGGAGTTACAAGCAGGGGAGAACTTTGCAATTTTCTGTTTCTGCCAATTCATGAGTAGAGGCAAGTCAAAGGGTCTAGAGGAGAATACAGGCGGGCCAATCAGGTTGCCTTAAAGTTAAAGCACAATGTCATGGGGACAGAGGTGAGACAAAACCAGGGAAAGTAGGCTAATGTTCAGGCAGGGTCCTCGGGCAGGCACTGGTCTCTTGAGTTTTTTTATTTTTAATATATCCAGAGGCAATCCATGTCTCCATAGAAACACTTCATTGTATCACCGTTACACAATAATGTATATTAAATACAATTTAATTACATGCACTGGAACAAGTTTGTTGTGTTGTTATCTTTCACCATCTAGTAATGGGTAGTGCCATCTTGTATGTACAAAGTAAATATCTGAATAAACAAATAAAAAATAACAGATATATAGTCATGCCCAAAGAAAGCTTTTTGAGAACAATATTAGCAGCACAATATCCAGGCGCATAAGAAACAGAAACGGTCTGACCAGGCGGTGGCGCAGTGGATAGAGTGTCGGACTGGGGTGCGATAGACCCAGGTTCGAGACCCCAAAGTCACCAGCTTGAGCATGAGCCCATCGGGCTTGAGCAAAACTCTCCAGCTTGGACACAAGGTCACTGGCTCCAGCAAGGGGTTGCTTGGTCTGCTGAAGGCCGGCGGTCAAGGCACATATGAGAAAGCAGTCAATGAACAAGTAAGGTGTCACAATGGCAATGAAAAACTAATGATTGATGCTTCTCATCTCTCTCCATTCCTGTCTGTTTGTCCCTATCTATCCCTCTCTCTCTGTCCCTATAAAAATAAACAAGAAAGAAACACAAACACAGGGCTATTATTGTCATACAAAATAGCAATTCGGTAGCTAGGACAATAACATACACTTCAGGAGATGGGGGTCTAAGGTGGGCAAGATGAAACTGTCTAGGATATTGTCTGTAATAAGTATAGGAGTGCTTAGGAATAATTCATGGGAGGTGGTGAATTGTGATGATGCCGGGCTAGTTTATAAGTGTCACAGTATAGGAGTTGAGCAGATACACTGCAAATAAATAAGCGAATACATAAATAAATAGACAGATAGATAACCTCCAGCTCTTTGCATTCACTTTATGCCAAAGGCATACCAGAATGACCATTGCTTTAAATTTTTATGAGCCCTTCACGACCTGTTCTGCTGAGAAAATCCTTCCAATCCTAAGGACTGCATTGCACCTCCAACTGAAAAATGCTATAAAGTTTATTTTGATAAGTTGAACTTCTCTATCAAAGAGGTCTACTATGAATGTCGGTTGTATCATTGTATCAAGCGATGATCTTGATTCCCACTTGCTGGGGTCTCCCTGCTTGGCAGACTGTCAGAAGCTGGGCAGATGTTGTAGGCACACTTTGATTCACTGACTGATATCTTCTCTGCAGCCCAAGAACTTGGCATCTACACAAAAGTGTCAACCCTTCATGATGGATGTGCTCCTGTCATTCAAGTCACCCGTTCAGCAGCAGGAAATAGAAGAAGGTGCTTTAGGACACTTCCTCTAATCTCCATGGATTAGCAAGGTAGCGGTTTTCCCATCTGGTATCTGTTTTTGTTTTCTCGGTTTGGGTGAACACCTTGTAGGGGAAATGAGGAGAATTCAAAGATAGTCTCTGAGACCTCTGGACAGTTACCTGGATTATGAACTCATACCTGCCACTTCCTAGATGACATTGGGTTGATCAGTCAACTTCTCTGAGCTTTAGTTTCTTTATCTGTAAAAATTTCCTACTATTTATCCATGCCTTTATTCATTCAACAACTATATATTGAGAAAATAGTCTGTGCCAATCTAGGTACTAAGATTACAATGGTAAGAAAGAGAATTCATTATTAATGACTCACAAAGCTTAATAGGCAGCCAATTACCTGGAGAGTTGCTCATAATATGAAGTTGTATAATAGGGACTTGAACCTTCTACAGAAATATGCCTTTGACAAAATGACACTTGAACAGAGATAGAAAGTTTAAAGGTAAGTATGTCTAGGTGAAAAGAAATAGGGAGTTTTCAAGGCAGAGAAAACAATGTACAAAGGTCCTGTGGTTGGAGAAAAAGCCAGTGTAGATTATACGCAGACGTGGGGGAACCATGCAATTCTCTCATCTGCTTATACAACACCCAGGGCTTCCCTTTCAGGGCAGATTTGGGTTTAGTAGGTTTGCATTGGAACCTGAGATTCTGCTCTTGAGACCTGCCAGGTGATGTTGGTGGTCCTGGACCACTGACCACACCTGTAGTAACAAAGTGCTGGATGGAGTTCGGTTTCTGCTACTCGGACCATCAACAGAGCTTTTATTGTTTTTTGGGTTTTTTTTTTATTATTTTTTATGCAGAGACAGAGAGAGAGAGTCAGAGAGAGGGATAGATAGAGACAGACAGACAGGAACGGAGAGAGATGTGAAGCATCAATCATTAGTTTTTCATTGCCGTTGTGACACCTTAGTTAATCATTGATGGCTTTCTCACATGTGCCTTGACCGCGGGCCTTCAGCAGACCGAGCAACTCCTTGCTGGAGCCAGCGACCTTGGGTCCAAGCTGGTGAGTTTTTGCTCAAGCCAGATGGGCCCCGTGCTCAAGCTGGTGACCTCAGGGTCTTGAAACTGGGTCCTTCTGCATCTCAGACCGATGGTCTATCCACTGCGCCACCGCCTGGTCAGGCGCTTTTATTGTTTATTTTCACTTTACCTAGGAAAGAGCAAGGGAGGTCCATGAGGCATATCAAAGCAACCACTGTGCCCATCTCTTCTTCTGTCCATTTTCCCCTGTTTTTACCTTCCGTTTCTCTCCCTCTCCAAAGCAGATGTAGAGAGAATTTTGGCCTACTCCAGACAGCCTTTTCTGCCTAGGGAGAATGGGACATGATTGTCTGCCTCAAGTTTCATGCCAGGAGCTTGAACCAATCTCTGTAGGGAGAGGTTGAGTTATTGGCCATCTCGCATCATAAATCTACCCTGACCGGTGCATCCTGGTTTACCTGAATATATAGTTTTCAAAATATTAACACTCAGGGGGAAGTAGTTATGAACTTTTCAGTGACCCCAATTCATGTCTCCCAATTAATTTACACAATATTAATACCACATTAATTAAAGCAATACATTGCATTTCAAGCCAGAGTTCAGGATTTATGAGTGTTTAGGCATCACACGGAAAAAGATGGCATTTTACCCTTTAATAATTTTATTTTATTTATGCACTCATGAAAATTGTTATTTAAAAAGGAAAGCAAGAAAGTGGCAAATTAAATACTACTACTAATCACCCTTCAAATTGTATGTGGAAACTAAGTGAATGGAATTCTGATTTGCGTTGCTCTACTTCTGTAAATAATCCCACTGGACATCCAGAACAGAGTCAGCAGAGGACAGTGGCAGCATGACATGTGCTCCAGGACCTCATCACAGGCTCCTCCCGCACGTGGAGAGTGACTATGAGACCAGGGACTCTTCCTTCAAACAGCAGGCCCCTTTCAGTGGAGAGAAAACATTAGTTAGAAAGGAAGAAGCCAATGTAAGAAATGCAATACTAAGGTCATTCTCATATAGTTATTTAAAAACAACAACAGCAAAATACTGTGATCAGTGCCAGCTGGAGTTATACTCTCGTGACTCTTGACCCATGATGGCGAACCTATGACACACGTGTCAGCACTGACACGCATATCTATTTTCGATGACACGTGGCTGCATGCAGCCACATACCAGAGAAGTATGGGACCGCATGCCAAGAAGGACGTTTCATTTTTGTCTCTTGCACGGCCAGGTGCAGTAGCCGAGGATAAAACATTTGCTGTAGTGTAGACACTCTGTGCTGGAGGTCTGTAGGCCAAAACATTTTTGTTATTTAAACTATAAATATCGTGAAATTATGGCTTTTTTCTAGAAGTGACACACCACCCGAGTTATGCTCGTTTTTTTGGCAAATTTTGACACACCCAGCTCAGAAGATTGGCCATCACTGCTGTTGAGTATGCCATTGGTTTATTTATAATGCACATTAAGTATCTAGCATTGCTATCCCCTTGATGTCAAGAAGCTTATGTTTATGGGGGAGGACACTAATCGTTACCAATAATTCTTACAAGAATAGAACTTTGAATAGCAGGCAGAATTACAGTAAGGGGGGAGGGCTATCATTGTGAGCTAGAGAACCCAAATTGCCTGTGTCAGTCAGTGAGAACTTCACAGAAGTAGAAGCATTTCAGGCATTTCCGCCGAGGCATGAAGAATTAGTGGGAGATTTTTCAGGCGTCGGGAAACTTAAGACATAGTAAACATCCATTTACAATTTTTCCATATGCTCTCAAAGCCTCTATAAGTAGGTCAGAAAGACAGGTATGTACAGTGTCTGAACATGTATGTATGTTTATGTGTGCGTTTGGCTAGGAGACAGGATTAGGGGTAAATTACAGTGAAAGGAGATGGCTGGATGGAAAAGAGATGTCACAAATATTTCTTTGTGCTTTAGTTGTTCCATCTGTGAGATCAATGTGACAGTGTGTATATCTTATCTCACTTAATGATCAGAACAACCACAAAGGTAAAGGAATATCTGACACATTGTTGGTAATTAATATTGGTTGAATGAGAATCCTATTGATAATTAGAAGTGGAGTGGTGTGTGTGTGTGTGTGTGTGTGTGTGTGTGTGTGTGTGTGTGTGATGTGTAAATACACTTTGGCAAAGCTTTCTATAAAAAAAGTAAAAAATAAATACCTTTACTCCTAGATTTCTTTTTACCTTAAAATTAAGAATAGACAACCAAAGAGCATTTATTTATTTATTTATTTATTTTTACAGGGACAAAGAGAGAGTCAGAGAGAAGGATAGATAGGGACAGACAGACGGGAACAGAGAGATGAGAAGCATAATCATTAGTTTTTCATTGTGACACCTTAGTTGTTCATTGATTGCTTTCTCACATGTGCCTTGACCGCGGGCCTTTAGCAGACTGAGCAACCCCTTGCTGGATCTAGTGACCTTGGGTCCAAGCTGGTGAACTTTGCTCAAACCAGATGAGCCCACACAAGCTGGCGACCTTGGGGTCTCAAACCTTGGGTCTTCCGCATCCCAGTCCAATACTCTATCCACTGCACCACCACCTGGTCAGGCCCAAAGAGTATTCTTGAAGAATTTTTAACTGCTGAGGGTTAGTATAGAAAATATTATTTATTTTATTAATTAAAGTTTTTAAAAAACTTTATTTAGAACTTCTAATGCCAGGCAGTGCTGATAAATATTTCAGATTAATAATTCTATTTGGGCCTGACCAGGCAGTGGTGAAGTGGATAGAGCATCGGACTGGGTTTCAGAGGACCCAGGTTCGAGACCCCAAGGTTGCCAGCTTGAGTGCGGCCTCATCTGGTTTGAGCAAAAGCTCACCAGCTTGAGTCCAAGGTCACTGCTTTGAGCAAGGGGTTACTCTGATGAGAAAGCAATCAATGAACAACTAAGGTGTCAAAACGAAAAACTGATGATTGATGCTTCTCATCTCTCTCCATTCCTGTCTGTCTGTCCCAATCTATCCCTCTCTCTGACTCTCTTTCTATACCTGTAAAAAACAAACAAACAAAAATAATCCTATTTGGCCCTGACTGGTTGGCTCAGTGGTAGAACGTCAGTCTGGCCTATAGCTGTCTTGGGTTGATTCCCAGCCAGGGCACACAGGGGAAGTGCCCATTGCTTCTCCACCCTTCCCCCTGTCCTTCCACTCTATCTCTATCTTCCCCTTCCGCAGCCAAGGCTCCATGGGAGCAGAGTTGGCTCAGGTGCTGAGAATGGCTCCATGGCCTCTGCCTCAGGCACTAGAATGGCTCCAGTTGCAATGGAGCAACGCCCCAGATGGGCAGAGCATCGCCCCCTGGTGGGTTTGCTGGGTGGATCCCGGTCAGGTGCATGCAGGAGTCTGTCTCTCTGTGTCCCTGCTTCTCACTTCAGAAAAACACAAAATACAGTGTGTCCGTAAAGTCATGGTGTGCTTTTAACCAGTCACAGGTCAAAAATGCACAATGACTTTACGGACACACTGTAATAAATCCTATTTCATTCTATCTATACTCGCAGACCATTGTAGTTTTAAAGTGATTCCATTAAGGACTCAATTATTATGCTCATGTGTCAAGTGAGAAATTCTGTGGTGTGTGTGTGTGTGTGTGTGTGTGTATATATTTTTGTGGTTAGAGAATTCAACAGTGTTTATATTGCCGAGTAGTAGAGGAAGCCATAATCCATATGATTATATTATGGTCACCTATAAAACCTACTGTCATTCCACTGTCTTGACTCAGATCCCGTGCTCTACAAAGTGAGGTGGGGGACAAAGAACCAAAAGATGACAATGAACTCTGCTGTGCTTTTTAATCTGTCATCTTCGTCTGTGATCTACAAATTCTTATTGTGACCTTGACATCCACCTACTAAAATATGCTAATCTTCTCTTCTTGAATGTCGCCTGTGTAAAACAAAACATAATACTGTAAAATAAAAAGAAACACACACACACAGACACCCACAAAAAACAAGGCCACCAATCAGTTCTAACGGCAAAGAGGAGAGAATATGGAAAGGGCAGTCAGGTGAAGAAGTTTGTGTCAGTTTCTCAGGATGTGCTTGCCTTTATATTTGAAAAACAAAGCAAAACAGAACACATAGAGTGTGGTTGAGAAGTAAGGGTTTATGGGGTAGATCTTGTCTTTCTTAAAACAATTAGAACCCCCTGAACATTAGTGACCCATCATGGTACATCCACAGTTCTGCAATAAATTTACAATATATCAAAAATGTAAAGCAAGGCTCACTTGCACATCCTCGTTAACATGATGTAAGCTTCATGTGACCTGTGACATTTAGACAGAACTTGACATGTAGATGCACAAAAAACATTGATTTAAATACCTAAAGTTACTGAATTATCAGAAAGGAAGGCTAGTTAGTATAGTAGCTTTCTTTGTGTAGGTCCTGATTTTATATTCTCTCCTCTCTTTCCTTCATTTCCTTTGTGTTCTGCTCTTTTAATGAGGCACCCGCTTTTATCTCCTCCCCCCAATTTTGTTCCATTTCAAAGGCAAATGGCAGAAGAGTTTCAAGAATGCATGAGTTTGTGTCTGTATATATTGTATCTGCAAATATGTGTATATGTTCCTGTGCATTGGTATATGTGTGAGTTTGTGTATGTGAGCAGTGTGTGTGCATGAGTATATATATATCTGATTGTGTAAGTTTGTGTGTCTGCATCAGATTTGTGTGTGTGTCATGTGTGTATCCATGTCAACATGTGTGTATCTGTTCATCCATATGTATTCGTGTGCCTGTGTGCACCTATAAGCCTTAATATATGTGTGTGTGTATGTGTGAATTTGTGTGTCTGTGTCTAGGTACCTGTGTTTGTTGGTATGTCTATATACATTCACCATTAAAAATAGTTCCTACTTTTTAAATAAATGGAAGTGTTGCTTGCAGAAAAAATAAGCTACTTAGCACCTAATGTTCTGGAAAAATTCATATCAAAAGACATCTGCTCATACCAAATTCTATTTTGTCTGCATTTAGCCACAGGTGTTAAAAAAATGATTAGCAGTTGGAAAGTAGACAAACCAAAAATTGTAGGACTGTTCTTATTCGTCTTAGCTTTTACAATGAATCAAATTATAAATAATGATAAAAAAGTCAGTCCAAGATTTTCATAAATAACATCTATTTGGTATAAATAGAACTCATTTCTCATAGAAATGTGCTGACATTTAGCACATTTTGAAAGCTTATAGTGCAATGAATTTGCTTTCCTAATACTAATCTACTTTTTATAGTGTTTTAAATATAGTATTGACTAAACTAGCATTTGGGTTAATTACCTTTTAAATTCAGAGATACTGAAGCAGTAGTCTCTTCATATAGAATGGTAACAGAAACACCAAAATGGTTGAAAATCAATTTTCTAAATATTTTGTACCTATACATTCTACTGCATGTGTCGTTATTTACTTATAGTATATATTTATACCAATTTATATAAATGTATAAACATAAATATGTGGATATTCAGGTGTTCTATAGATACATGCATGCACACACACACTCACACATATATATATATATATATATATATAGCAAATTAACTTAAATTAATATACTGTATCTCTAAAATCATTTTGACTACCTGAAAAAGAAACCCAGAACACTGATATGAGATCTATTGATTGCCTTCCATTAGGGTAAGTCATTCAAGTTATTAGATAACTATATTTAAACTGAACTTGGCAATGAATGTTTTAGGCCACTTTTGCTATGGGTACATGCCTGGACAGCGCTCCAGATGTAATTTTCTTATTAAGCATGAATATTGCTTACCTTACTTGTTTGCTTTTTCTTTTCTTTCTTAGGAAGGGACTGTATACACTGACAGTGTCCAAACCAAAGAAACAAGCATTATTTTTCCCTTTTCTTCTGTTGTGCCTATAAAGTTGGGGTTAGACATTGGCCATGGAGATTAAAAACAAAGCCAGAAATATTTGCCTGGCGTATTCTTTCTCACTGACTCATGACAGAGAAGAGACTTCCAGTGGTTACTACTTAACATGCTTTCACACAACAATCTCTTAGGGTGTCCCTCACATTTCTTTACCTTGTCACTATATAAAGAGTCCTGCTTTCTGATGTTCCCAAAGGACATGTGTTCTTCCTGCTTTATACATCCCTGAAGTCCTATGCTGATTTGCTACAATGGTGAATATATTTAGTTACGTATATATGTTAAAATACGCTTAATACAGTATCATATCCCCTTCTAGTCTGATTTCTCAGAGAGAACAGAGACCAACATGTTTCCTTGTTCCCTCTGGTCCATACAGGCCACACGCTCGCACTGATTCTGGCTTGTAGCTGGCTCTTGCTAGTTACTGCATTAAAATGAAATCAATTGAGGGACTTAGTCATGATGGTTAACTCTGACTTTAAAAATCATAAAGCGGAGAGATAGTCCTGAATTTGTTATTTTTGAAACCTACATTTCAAACGCTTTTTCTTAAGGTGTAGCATAGCTTGCAGGCTCACAGCCTGAGCCATATACCCCTTTATCGGGGTGGGAGGGGTGGGAGGGGTGGGGGCAGACCATGTAGATAAGGTGGGTATAGAACTATAAAGGGGGTCCAGTCGTCTGTGGGCATGTGAACACTTCTCAGTTAGGGAGCACTCAATTTTCACTAATATTATGAAGGTGTTTATGGAATGTGAACTCAGTCTCCTTATTCCTAATGGAGGGAGGGATGCCTGGTAGTTTAGAATTTTTTTTAATGTATGTGCACGTGTGTGTTTGGGGTAGGAAACATAGTAAAGGTGGAGGGTGCATTCGTTTGTCCGAGAAAAGAGGCTGTATTACCATGCGCTGGAGAATTTGGCTGTTATTGTCACCCTCTCAGTAAACTATTGTTACTTGGCAGTATACGTATAAACACAACCCATTGAGCATGAACTTTCATAGGCAAAACGGTCCTTCCAAGTCAATATTCTTATCTTTCATGTTTTTCTTTCTTACAAATGAACGCATTGAGGTTGCTAGGGAAGACACTACCTCGGAGTCCTGGAGTTCTTGAGGGGCAGAATCCAAGATTCCAACCCAGGTCATTTTGACAGCAAAGCCCTTGTCCTTTCCTCCACACGTATTCACGTGTTCTCAGAATGTGGTGCGCAGGTCGGGTGTGGCCGATGCGCTGCGGGTGTGGGCTCCTGGCTGGGAGTGCATTTGCACAGATTTAGGAAATGTTGTTCACAGGACATCGCCCCACCTGGGCTCCTTCTCCACAACTACAGAATCTCTGAAGGTGGGGCCCAGGAATCTGCATTTGAACATCTAGATTTTGGGAAAGCACTACACCACCTCGTACAGTTACAGGAGAAAAATTTCCATGGGTGGAATTTTAAATTTACATATAAAATCAAAATTGGGAGAAATGTCAATACAGGACCTGATGATTCTTGTAGCAGGTGTTCCTTGTATTTATTTTAAACAACTTGTGGGTCCATGTTGCTGAGAATCCACCAGCTGTAAACATTTCCAAGGACTTCAGGTTGCTAGACTTGGGCACCAACTTTTATCATTAGGCAGCATTTGCTGGGGCTGTGAATTGCCTATTGGAGGTGCTGCTTGGATAATAGGTTCTGCCTGCCACGTCATGGTCTATTTTCAGACTTTGAAGCTGATTGGGAGTTGCTTAGTCTTTGTTTATTTTGGGAAGCAGTTTAATCTAATCTTCATATGTTCTAAGAAAATGTCAATTTTAGCTTCCGTCTAAATATTGTGTAATCACAGCACTCCGTTGTAGATTCCAGAGCTAAACTCGAGCGAACATAGCACATTCCATTTTGTAATGTAATAACCAAGTTTAAATCCAACTGCAGTATGAAACGACCAAGAATGTAAGGGCAATTTAAGCCTAATGATCATATTTGCTGCTGCTGATGGAGAAGATAATGCCTGTACCCTAAAATGACTCTAGCCAAGCAATTGATTCTGTGCTTCCAAAAAAAAAAAAAAGAAGTGGTGTTGGGGGGAGACAAGAAAGAAAAGAAAATGTTCTACAGCTTTCCCAAAATGCAGAACATTGCATTTTCAGAGGATGTAATTCTATCTTCCCCGGCCCAAATCAAATCCAAGAAAGACGAAGTTTATAGCTCTTCATTTGTGTCATGTCTGCTCTGCATAGTCAATAAATACTTCTTATCTCCACTGTTGGCCATTGGTTTGCTGCAGGAGGTAGGGTAAGTTTAGGGGGTAAGAGCAGGTATACTGCAAACAGGTATGAATTTGAACTCTACTTCTTTTTATTGTGCAAATAAACTTGACTTGTCATTCTGGTTTTTACTTTGTTACGTAAAGAGAGGGATCGTGAGATAGCCTACCTCCTAGAGATTGTTCTTAATATTAAACAAAATAATATATGCAAAACAGTTAGCCAAGAGGTCTCTTAGCTCTTGGCCAAGAGCTAAGCCACACATCATAGTCTTGTGAGTGTAAATGACCATTATTAATAAACCATTATAGGTTTTAGAGCAAAGGGCTGATGAAGACATTTCTGAGGATGATTGATTGACTTAGAGATCTTACTTGAAGAAAGCTGGTGAAGGATAATGGAGTGGAGGTTTTGATGGTATCGCAGTTTAGAAAGAAGAGAGTTTATTGAGGGTGGTAGAAATGTAACTCCTTAGAATAAAGAAGAAAAGGGACCTTACATCAATTAATTGATTTCTAGGAGCAAGTACTGTGCTCTGACTCTACACTTATTAATTTATGCACCCAGATTTGAAACTTTGGGAATTGACCAGAAAGAAATACCCAGGAAAATGGAATGGAGAATTTTATTGTGTGGAAGCTCATTTGTTAGAGAAGAAGGAGCAGACTTGGACTCCCTAATATGGACTCGCTCTAAAAGCCTGAACAAGTCATTTCCCCTCCATTGACTTCTACCCTTTCATCTGCCAACTGCGGGCAATACCACCTGCTATGTTCCAACCAGATGAGGTACAGTCCTGAGGCCATGCTGCATAAGATGAGAATTTATAGAGTATTTTACAGACATTATAATCCAATAATTTTTTAATACTTTCTGTTTGCTTCCTGACTTGTTGCCTTATAAAATAGGTATTTCCATCTGCTCATCATTCTGTTGAGTTGCTACTGCTTATCCAGACCAAGACCCAGATTTTATTTTTTGAACATCTTTTTCTTTTTAAATCTTCTCATTTTACTTGGCAGAGTCCCCCTTCCTACCCTGCTGGAGAAGCTGTTGCTGTCTGTTAAGACACTAAAGTGTCCTCTTCTTTATGACACCTGCCTCACTTCCCCACCTCGCCTCTCACACTGGGTCCCACACCCTTTCTCCTGTCTTCACACAGTAATTTCTTTGTCCCCCTTCCTACTCACATGAGATTATCTTGTATTTGTCAGCATGCCTGTCTACATCTCCAGACAGCAAGCTTCTTGTAATGAAGACTTATTTATTTTTGAAGTTGTAGCACCTGGCATCCATCTGGCAAAGAGATAGCACTCGATGCATGTTTATTAAATGGAATCATATTAGCCCATTGATACTAGTACTATTAATATTAGGGAGGCATTCCTATTTCAGTTTTGGATGCATTATCATTAGGGAGGCTATCAGAAATAAAGAAGAAATTTTCATTATGTTTCATATAAAGCATGAAAATATGAAGTGATATATAAATATATATATATATATATAAATATGAAGTGATAAAAAAAGAGTATGTGATTTTTTATTAAACAAAAACATCAGAAAAGCAAACAAGTCAAAGAAAGCAGTTTGATTATGCAAATGAGATGCAAAATCAACTTTGATTTCATTGGTGAAAATGCATTGTACAAAAGGCTGAAAGTACTGGAGTATCTGCACGTTCCCTGATGTCCTAAATGTTTGTGAGTGGTGTATAATCTTTCAGAGCATATCTAATGAGTCATCCTTTTCCAAAATGTAATCTAGATATTTCTGGATCTAAACTGTTAAAAGTGTCAGTGGCTTCTTCCTGCATTCAATGCCTCCCTCTTTCTGCCCCTCTAATCCTTGGTTTATTTTTTTTCCTTCCTTTCTTCCTTCCTCCCTTCTTTCCTTTCTTCCTTCTCTTTCCCTTCCCTCCCCTTCCCTTCCCTTCCCTTCCCTTCCCTTCCCTTCCCTTCCCTTCCCTTCCCTTTCCTTCTTCCCTTCCCTTTCCTTCTTCCCTTCCCTTTCCTTCTTCCCTTCCCTTCTTCCCTTCCCTTCCCTTCTTCCCTTCCCTTCTTCTCTTCCTTTCTTCCCTTCCCTTCTTCCCTCCCCTCCCCTCCCCTCCCCTCCCCTCCCCTTTTCTTCTCTTCTCTTCCCTTCCCTTCCCTTCCCTTCCCTTCCCTTCCCTTCCCTTCCCTTTCCTTTTCTTTCTTTTCTTTTTGAAAGAGAGAGAATACATGAGGGAGACAGGAAGGAAGAGAGATGAGAAGTATCAGCTTGTAGTTGTGTCACTTTAGTTGTTTGTTGATTGTTTCTCATACATGCTTTTTGGGCTTATGTCAAACCAGTGACCTCTTGCTCAAGCCAGCTGTCTTGGGCTTTAAGCAAGAGAGAGAGAGAAGAGGAAGGGGGAGGGGTGGAAAAGCAAATGGTCGTTTCTTCTGTGTGTCCAGGCCAGGAGGCGAACCTGGGACATCCACATGCTGGGCCAGTGCTCTACCACTGAGCCAGCCAGCCAGGGCCATAATCCTTGATTTACATACTTCCTGATCTAGAACCCCCTTTTTTTGTCTCAGCAACTGTTCTTTTTGTCATTAGCTACAAAACTCCAAGTAGAAGTTTATGTCACTATTCTTTCATTGCATCCGCTTCACATTATCCTCATTACACCCAGGATTGAGACGTTGTCACACTGTGAGTGGGCTGCACTGGCACCAAGTGGAGGAGAAGTCACTTATTTCCACACCCTCCTGGTGAGGTTGGTGAGCACTGGGAGCTGAGCCTCTGTGGGAAACGCTTGCCCAACAGCACTTGGGTTTCCTCATGCTCCCATCTCTGTCTATAGCTAAGTGGACGTGAAATCAATACACACTCTTGGAAAGCCCGCCCCTGTGAGATGCATCTTAAATAATGCAGCATACTATAACCATCGGACAGTGCATAATTTCCGCCATTGAAAACAAAATTGATTTTTGTCTTCAAACCATTCTCCCAGCTCTGCAGAGGGGGTCTGTTTTCATTTAAAGTTTCAAACTTTGCAGCCGTGCGCCATCAACAAACACTAAAAGATCCCATAATATTCTCAAGATTGTCCACTTTCAACAGCATAGGTGGGCACTGAGAATGCTAAAGGCTAAAAGGTAACACACCATCAAAAGCTCCATGCTAAATGCTCTAAAAAAATCCCTTTCCTTCAGCCCCACTTGGCAGGATACAGCCCTGCTCATGTCTTCAGGTCGTGATCTAGATAGATAGTTCCCTCTGGCCTTTTCTGACCCATTTTTTTCATGTGAGAAAGGGACACAAAAAATACACGAGGTAGAATAAAGAATAGAATGCTCTCTTGTGCTCTCTGCCAACCCAGTGTCTGCTACAAAAAAATAAATAACTAGAGTCTAAGCAAGAGCTTCTGGTTAATATGCATATGAATCTGGTGATATAATAAATTTCTGCTTCAATAGACCTGGGGTAGGGCCTGGCATTCTGCATTTTTAGCCAGCTTCCAGGTGATGCTGCTGCTGCTTGTCTGAGGACCCCATTTGTGAGTGTGTTAGACAGAATTGGAAAGATGTCCCTCACTAGTTACGACTCTTGGACACTGGTTATTCAATCAAACAGCAGTCTAGGTACTATTGGGAAGGGAGTTGATGGTTGGAATAAAGCTTGAGTTGACCTTAAGATTCGAAGATTCTTTAGCTGAGCCTGATCTAACTTTATGAGACCCTCCGAAGGTGGACTAGGGGGACAGAAGAGGAGTCAGAGACTTGTAAAGTCTAGGAGCGATTTGACGTGTTGTTGCTTCTTTCAGCATGGAGGGGCATGCGAGGATTGTGTCAACCTCAAAGACATGGGGGTGGCCCATAGTCAATAGCCAGCAAGGAAGTAGAATCCCCCAGCTTGAGTTACATGTCAAAGGACTGGATTCCACCACCAGTCAGGATAAACTAGGAATGAAATTCATGTTCAGAATCTCTGGAATGTACCATGGCTGACCCTTTGATTTCTGCCTCCTGAGATTCTAAGTAGGGAACTCAGCTTAGCCATGCTGTGCCCAGACCCATGACCCACAGAGATTGTATAATAATAAGTGGCTGTTGTTTTAAGCTACTAAATGGGTGATAACTTGTTATGCAGCAAAAAGAAATTAACACAAGTAGGAAGGTTCTAATTCAATACAACCAACAAAAATCTTTCTATTTATGTATGGGTAAGAAAGAAGTTTTGATCATTGTTTCTCAAAATCTAAGGATACTATAGTCTCTTTAGTGCAGAATATTAAAAATTTCCAGTTAGCAATACACATGTAGTGGTGTTCTCGTTTCTTATTATTTGTGTTAACTTTGAAGAAATCTTTAAACCTCTCTGGACCTCAGTGTCCTCAAATTAAAAAAGAAACAAACGTGAATAGTCCTACCCTGTCTAACCTACTGCTAAAGATAGGTTAAGAATAGCATACAAAACAAGTGAAGAATTTTTGTAATCTATGAAAATTTGAGACAAAGAATCAGATGAAGCACACATTTCAGTTACGCCCCATTGAACTTTTCTCTGGTCATAAAAATTTTTCTTGTGATGTTAAAATACTGTAACTTATTGTTGAAAACTCTCATCATTCAGTTGAGAATAGATGAAAATGACCATAACACTTAAAAAATACCTTGTTGTCATCTCCTCTTTTTTTTTTTTCTTGGAATAGTAATTGAATAGCAGCGTCTCACAAATAAATGCATATTATATCTTTTTCTTAAGAGCTGGAAAGTAAACTGTACTGTATTTTGTGGGATCAGTTGGAGACACCAGTCCATTCCAACTTTCTTTCTCCTCAGCTGTCATATGCACTTCGGTAGTCTGTCGATTATTTGGGGATTATCTGCAAACAAGATAGCTCTCAGATGAACAGAACGCAAATTGCTGAGAGAGAGGCTATAGGTGAGTTGTGAGTTCAGAAGAAAAGCAACGCAGAAAAGTGATCAGGGTTAATAGAAGAGGTATCTAATATTTAGTATCTTTGCCACACATGGTGCCAAAACATTATTTTATGGCAACCTTTCCTCTGCTTTCAGTGCGTGTTAACTTTCTGTTGCAAGCAGATGCGGCCACACATGTTCTGGTTGGCAGAAGGCAGATGCCAGACCCTTAAATGGGTGCCCGGTTCCAAGGGCAACATCTGGATCCTGGATTTGGCTGTGTTCCTGTCTGCGCTTGTGGCTATACAATGCCCCCTGGAGACGTTTTATGATTAGTCTGCGACAGAGTTGGCATGAGTACCCTGTCTCCCTGGCAACCATTTTCCCTTTGATTCTTATACATCTGCTCCATAATATACAGTATTTGGAAAACTGCTCCCCACCTCATTGCCAATCACAAAGCAGATGACAGAGGACTGTTGTCAAACAGTACATCATTTTCCCCGGTGTCTAAAACTGTTGTTGCTTTTTTTCCCAGTGTATTCACAACTGCATCAAATTGCATTGAGCCCTCTTTGCAAGGCAAGTAGGTTTAAGACAAAGTGTTGGACTCTAATGAATACTCAGCAGCACATCTTGAACCTGTGGGCATTTTTCAGATGCCAGGAAGGTGCCAGGTGTTGGAGCAGCATGTCCAGGCAACTTTCTTGGATGAGAGAGACCTGATTAGATGAACCTGCAGTCTTCATTTTTTGTCTCTCTCTCTCTCTCTTTTTATTGCCAGGTTCTTAAGGCAGTAAAAACTCAGACTTCCTTATCGAAAAGAGCATTAGGCTATGCCTTTATTAACTCCCTTCCAGAAAAGCGCTGTTAGGAACCAGGCGGGCTCCCTCCGACTGCTCTGTTGTCTGCAGAGAAACAGGGATGGAATTCAGGGTTTTTGGCAAAACAGAATCAGTTTGGCTACATTCCCTGGGTGATGCAGGAGAAGAGACTGGATGCTGAAAGATGGATGATTCTTCTTCCCATCTCTTTTTCACATAATTCTATAAAATGCAGTTTCAATTATGGGCAGAAGAAAAGACGGGACAATTTTATAACGAATCTACCAGGACCAGGAATTTATGAGAGTAATGAAAACAATTACAACTAGCCTTTAGGATGGGAGTGTGTATTTCCATTTTATAGATGAGAAGATCAAGACTCAGAAGAGTTGGACAATTTGACAGTGGAAGAGAGAAAACAGGATTTAGCCATTTTAGTCCAATGACTTGTGTAACGGCATCAATAGAACCAGTATGAGGCGGGGATGATTCATCCAATAGGGTGAGCATGGAGGGGGTTGCCAAGAAAGACAGTCTTCAAAAATTAGCTAACATCACTCCATCGTAGGAAGAGTTGGCATTACCAGCATAAGATTAAAGATGCTTCCAAACAGAGGGGATTTCTCAAGCTAGGGCCAAGAGGTGAGCCTAAGAGGTCATGATATGCACAGGAGTTGCTAAAAACAAAAACAACCACAAACAAAGCTGGACTCACTTCTGCTAATTCACAGAAACACACATTACATACCACATTCCATTGGAAACCTTCATAAGTTATCAACCTAATATTTCCCCAGCTCTTCCCCACCAAAAGGAGGAGGATGAAGAGGAGGAGGAAGAGGAAGAGGAAGAGGAGAAGGAAGAGGAGGAGGAGGAGGGAGAAGATAAGAAATGAATTAGTTTCTGGGTAAAGCAATGAACAAGAAGCTTAAAACCAAGAGATAGTTCATTTAGAAATAATGTCAGGCTGAGAACAGGGCTGCTATTTGCGAGAGTTCGGAGCTCTTTGTTTTATCAGAGCTGTGACCTCTTATCGCCAACATCCTGCCAAGCAGCGTGTTTGGGTATCTTCAACAGAAAGCACTTCCCAGAGAGGGCTACTCCAAGCACCTGTGATCGTGAGTCCTTGAGTTATAAAGGCTGATTTGGGACGCACAATCGAAGTATCACTAAGGCGTTTGATAATGACTGCATATTATTACTGCTTTTATGATTCTTTGGTTCTTTTGTTCAGCTTGAACTATTTGGTTTTATCTTTTAGTTCCTGATCCATGCGCGCGCGCGACACACACACACACACACACACACACACACACACACACACACACATACAATCAGACCTTGTGGAGCCCAGGGCAATCGTAAGAGCAGAGGGCCATATATCATGTGTCTAAATATGTAAAAGGCATACGGTAGGCTGCCGGACAATTACGTGTGTATATGTACTGTATCTTAGGCAAGATAAACCTGTATAATGATCTGGAAGGCTCAATGAAAATCTGGAGATTTCAGACTCCTTGGAAATCCGTACAGTCCCCCCGTGGGGTGGAGAAAGCTAGAGTGCAGGTGCCAGACCGTGACCTGCTACCTGCCCGTGCCAACACGGGCTTTGTTCTACAGCATAAGGAGCTCACGTGCGTGCGCACGAAGTTCCAGCCTGCGTGTCCATGTAATGCCCATGACACCGCAGATAGCTGCACTTTTGCGGCCCCTCCGACAATGGGATGCATGTACTGGTGATGTGATCATCCTCAGAAAGGCAGGCTTGGGCAAGAGGCACACAGGATCTCGAAGCAAGCTGGGGACCTTCAGGGAAAGGAACTCTGGGGGTGCACATACCTGCAGGCCTAGAAGGGGACACCATCCTGTGGGCCTGTCCTCTTGGCCCTAGACACGTTATTCTGTTGAGAGAGCCATACCTGGAGGAGACCCGGACTGGAAATCCTCTAAACTCAGGTAAGATGGCCCAAGGCCCTGGTTAGCCCAAGACTAAGGGGCTCCCCACATTTAGGAAATTCAAGGATGAAAACACAGGTTCAAACTGGAACAAACTGGCCAACCTCATAGGGCCCAGGCAGGGTGGCTCTTCTTCAGACCGGGGAGCAATACTATGCTCACATCCATATCTGTCCTGCCCAGGAGGTGTCTTGTGCGTGCCATCCCTGTCCCAAAAGGCTGGTGCACCGTCCACTCTTCCCACCTGGCTAGTCAACCCTTTCTCTCCCTGCGGATCTCAATTGCACAGCCTCTTCCTCCAGGAAGACTTGCCGGATCTCATTGACAGGCAGTTGGACCTAACGTGACGTTCCTCCAGCCGCGTGAGCCGTCGCATCCTGGCTCTTGCAAACGTGCATGGATATGGCAGAGAAGACGACTGTTCCCCATCCTCAGCCTCCTGAGCCTCTGGCCATATGTGTTACTCAATGGGGCGCCAGGGCTCCTTGTAGAGTGCTCCCAGCAGGTAGAAATCGTCATCATCTCAGCGCAGAGCCTTAGAAGATGGGGTGGACCGCTGTTTCCGCTGGGGGTTCCGGCTGTATTGCTTATTCAATACCTTCAGGAGAGAAAAGGTCTTACAGACAAGTTCTCCTTTTGCTGTGCGCCCGAGTAGAATGCGAGCCGATTACTGGGGCGCAATGCGTGATCCCTTTTGAATTTTGTCCTAACTCTTCTTTAGCATGTGTGGTGTCAACCCTCATGAATTGGTTCATTAGTGAACGAGCGTTGATTGAGCCTGTGTAGTGCCTGCCTCCCGGAATAAGGACTATCATTTAAGTTAGTAATTAGAGTTGTAGTGAAAGTAAAACCTAGTAATGAGGCCCATACCTCCAGCCCCCTGGTACCCCTGTAAGGGTAACGTTAGACTTGGCACCTATGAGGACAGAAGAAGGAGCCATTCAGACATCAGGGAGAAGGGCCCAGGCAGGCACAGCAATGGGAGAGGCTGGGAGTCAGGAAGGATGTGCCCGTGTGGCTCAGAGAGGGAGTCGCTGGAGCTGGGACCTGTCTGTGCACAAGGACACGCAGGGGGAGGATGTTGGAGAGCCATGTGATCACCAGAATGCACAGACTTCCCATGGTGAGAAGTTGGTAAAGGATAAAATGACTGCCCCCCCAGTTCACCACATCTGCAGACTTAGTATGCGGGGTCTTAGTAGAAAACATCTGGGACTTGACATTGATATGTTAACAGGACCGGAGGGAATCTCCAATCCAAGTGTCCAAGTAAGGAGGTCAGGTGAGGGCAGGGACTATAATGTGTGGAAGGATGTGACATGCAGAGAGAAGAGAAACCAGAAAATGGTAAATGCTCAATACAGGGCTAGTTGTTATTATTCAAAGGCCGGGCAATCTGCTAAACTCCTTTAAAATAACAAATGTCACAACTATTTGCCATAGACGTACAATGGAGATAATGTTTTCCGTCAATAGAGTAGATAGGGTATGCATGTTAAATAGTTTCCCCTAGTTTATACAATTAGTAAGTACCTGGGGCAGAATAAGAAACCATGTGGACTGACTCCAGTGGCCCCGGCTCATAACCGATTACACCAGTGAGCACCTTCAGTGGAGGACGGAGGCGTGGTATGCACCTGAAACACGCAGCCTCATTTTAACATGGAACATGAACAAATTCTATCATAAAAATATTTTCTCAAAACTAAAAAAATAATCAGTTAAAGCAAATTAGGAGCAGGAAATTTATATTAAATCTCAATGCTTTTAGATATAGATAAACCCTGTGAACACACGGATGTATTATTTCCACGACCTTTCTGTGATCTATTAGCGTATATTTAAAATGAAATAATCTAAGCTGTACTGTGCTCCTCTACTTATATTTTCCTGTGACATTAAATATGCTTTTGAGGCAGAGAATTCCACATGGACTAAGCTGAAGCGGGTGGAGGGGAGGCTCCGCTCACATACTGTGGTCAAGGGCACCCCGGCAGTGAAAGGAGGGTTCAAATGTGAATGGACCTGGGGGAGTTCAGCATCGCCAACAGACTGAAGGGCATGCCTAAAAGAATTGAGCTAGAAAGAAGCCACAGCTGTAAAAACAGGAGCCAGAGGAGAGAACTAAGGAATTGAGGAGGTCCACACAGAACACAGCTGGCGAAGGAGAGGATATGGCCAAGAGACGTCATTAGACTCTCCAGGCAGCTTTAATTTTATTTTTTTACATGAAGAAATTCCACGTGTAACAACACGGTCAGAATCCTCATTTTAGTGACCACATGCTCAGCAGATAATAATAACAGCAATTTAAATACATAAGCTAAGGGAGAGGGCGGCAAGATGGCGATGGAGTAGGGGGACGTTTCAACTTCCACCTCCCAGAACCAAAGTGGGTCCCACAGGGGCCAGGCAGAGGCCTGGGAACTGGACCCGTCTTGTGACCTGGGCGCACAAAAGCAGTTCTGCCGGTGGGGGGCGGGGAGGTAGCCGGAGCCACCCAAGGCTTGCAGCCTGAATGTGTGAATGCAATCCTGCTGGCCAGGCAGCCAAGGCTTGCAGACTGGGCACATGCGCACACAGTCCCACCTGCGGAGACAAGGCGGGAACCCTCAGCCACTACAGTGGCGGGTGGGCACCAGCAATGCTGGTGTCTGAACACCCAAGGTGGCAGCAGTGGTAGGGGTGAGTCTGTGAATGGACAGCACTTTGGGAACAAAAAGGCCACACCACACCCATTAAACTCCTGTGAACACACCCTTCTGAGAGCTGGAAAGAAAGAAAAATATAAAATAAAAGGTTGGATAGAATGAAACCTGAGGCTAAGGGCCAAGTCACATCCAACACCTTACCTAACCCCTGATTTATAGTACTGAGCCCAACAAGTAGCCACCAATAAGAGGAGGCAGAAAGCAGATCTCAGGGGAACCTGAACATTTAAACCAGGGGTCCTCAAACTACGGCCCAGGGGCCACATGCGGCCCCCTGAGGCCATTTATCCACCCGCGCTGCACTTCCGGAAAAGGCACCTCTTTCATTGGTGGTCAGTGCGAGGAGCACAGTATGCATTCGCACCCATAGTTCACATTGAAATACTGGTCAGTTTGTTGATTTAAATTTACTTGTTCTTTATTTTAAATATTGTATTTGTTCCCATTTTGCTTTTGTACTTTAAAATAAGATATGTGCAGTGTGCATAGGGATTTGTTCATAGTTTTTTTTTTTATAGTTCGACCCTCCAACGGTCTGAGGGACAGTGAACTGGCCCCCTGTGTAAAACGTTTGGGGACCCCTGATTTAAACAAACATTCTACAGGCCAAAAATAGATAAAAGCCAGACTAAGTAGATATTAACATCAACAACTGGGCTCAACAGAGGCAGCCACAAGATCTGGATCTTTTGTTTCTCCAAAAAGATACATAAGAGCCAGTCATAGGCAGTGACCCCCACTGGTTTGTGCAAGGCTCTGGCCAAGAAGGTCCAGGGAGGGCACATCCAGAGGCCAAATACAGAGAGCATCAGTTCAGGACCTAACAATCCTATTTCAAGTGATTTCCTTAAGATTAAGGAAAGGCTCCTCACACCTGACCCAGTTAAGATATAGAAAATGGGAAAGCAGCTCTATTAGTTAAGGAGACCACAACTCAAACAAGTCTGCAAACCACAAACAGAAACAATGGGAAGACAGAGGAATGTAAGCCATATGAATCAATAAGAAAAATCCCCAGAAAAAGACCTGGATGGAATGCTAATAATCTAATTACCATTTGCAGAGTTTAAAATAACAATTGTTAGGATGCTTAAGGATCTTAAAGCTACAATGGATGGTCTTAATGAGCATCTAAATAAAGAAATTGTAAGCATCAAAAAGAACACTGAAGTTGTAAAGAAAACCAGACAGAAATGACAAACACAATATCAAAAATGAAGACTACACTAGAAGGAATTAAAAGCAGGCTGGATGAAGCAGAAGGTTGAATCAGCGACCTAGAGGAAAAGATAAGCAAAAGTACGGAAGCAGAAAAGCAAAAAGAAAAGAGGATCAAAAAGTCTGAGGAAACTCTAAGAGAGCTCTGTGACAACATGAAGATAAACAATATCCACATAATAGGGGTTCCTGAAGGAGAAGAGAAAGAAAAAAGGATAGAGAATGTGTTTGAAGAAATTATAGCTAAAAGTTTCCCTAAATTGATTCAAGAGGGAGTCATACAGGTTCAAGAAACAGAAAAAAAACCATTAAAAAAATACCAAAGAGACCTACATCAAGACACATCATAATCAAAATACCAAAGCTAAGAGATAAAGAAAGAATACTAAAGTTGCAAGAGTAAAAACAGTCAATCACCTACAAAGGAGCCCCCATAAGGATGACATCTGACTTCTCAACAGAGACACTTGAGGTTAGAAGGGAATGGCATGAAATATTCAAAGTAACACAGAACAAGAACCTACAACCGAGACTTCTTTATCCTGCAAGGCTATCGTTTAAAATTGAAAGAGAAATAAAAAGCTTCCCAGACAAAAAGAAAAAAAAACTCAATGAATTCATCACAATCAAACAAATGTTGTAAAAATATGTTAAGGGCCTGCTGTAGAAAGAACAAAGTGGGGAAAAAATCTAGTAAAAGAGGAATGTAGATTTAAAGGAAAAAAATGGCAATAAACAACTACGTATCAATAATAACCTTAAATGTAAATGGATTAAATGCTCCAATCAAAAAGCATAGGGTAGCTGAATGGATAAGAAAACAGGACCCATACATATACTGTCTACAAGAGACTCACCTCAAAATAAAAGATACACATAGACTGAAAGTAAAGGGGTGGAAAAAGATATTTTATGCAAGTGGAAATTTAAAAAAATCTGGGGTAGCAATACTTATATCTGAAAAAAATAGACTTTGAAACAAAGTCTATAGTAAGCGTTAAAGAAGTTCACTATATAATGATAAAGGGAGCAATTCAACAGGAAGAGATAACCATTATAAATATCTATGCACCTAATGTAGGAGCACCTAAATATATAAAGCAGATTTTGATGGACATAAAAGGCAAGATCAAAAACAATACTATAATAGTAGGGGATTTTAATATCCCACTAACTTCCCTAGATAGATTCTCAAGAAAGAAAATTATAAAAGTAACAGCAGAATTAGGGGACACACTAAATCAACTGGATTTAATAGATATCTGCAGAACCTTTCATCCTAAAGCAGCAGAATATACATTTTTTTCAAGTGCACATGGTACATATGGTACATTCTCTAGGATAGACCACATATTAAGGCATAAAATGAGCCTCAACAAATTTAAGAAGATTGAAATCATATCAAGCAACTTCACTGACCACAATGGCATGAAACTAGAAATCAACTACAATAGAAAAACTAAAAAACACTCAAACACTTGGAAACTAAACAGCATGTTATTAAATAACAAATGGGTCAACAATGAGATCAAGGTAGAAATCAAAAATTTTCTTGAAACAAATGAAAATGAGCATAAAACAATTGAAAATTTAAGGCGCACAGCAAAGGCAGTCCTGAGAGGGAAGTTCAAAACATTACAAGCATACCTAGAAAAAGCTCAAATAAACAACTTTACCCTGCACCTAAATGAACTAGAAAAAGAACAGCAAGTAAAGCCCAGAGGAAGTAGAAGGAAATAATAAAGATCAGAGCGGAAATAAATGACATAGATGCTAAAAAAAAAAACAATACAGAGGATCAATAAAAACAAGCACTGGTTCTTTGAAGAGGTAAACAAGGTAGATGAACCTTTACTTGACTCACCAAGAAAAAAAGAGAGAGGACTCAAATAAATAAAATTAGAAAGGATAGTGGATAAGTAACAACTGATACAGCAGAAATACAAAGGATTGTAAGAAACTATGAAGAACTGCATGCCAAAAAATTAGGCAATCTAGGTGAAATAGACAAATTTCTTGAAAAATATAATCTTTTAAAAATCAATCTGGCCTGACCAGCTGGTGGCGCAGTGGATAGAGCGTTGGACTGGGATGCGGAAGACCCAGGTTCGAGACTCCAAGCTCGCCAGCTTGAGCGTGGGCCCATCTGGCTTGAACAAAAGCTCTCCAGCTTGGACCCAAGGTCGCTGGTTCCAGCAGTGGGTTACTCGGTCTGCTGAAGGCCCGCAGTCAAGGCACATGTGAGAAAGCAATCAATGAACAACTAAGGTATTGCGACGGCAATGAAAAACTAATGATGCTTCTCACCTCTCTCCGCTCCTGTCTCTCTGTTCCTATCTATTCCACTCTCTGACTCTCTCTCTGTCCCTGTAAAAAAAAATATTAAATTAAAATAAATCTGGAAGAATCAGAAAACCTAAATAGACCGATTACAACAAACAAGATAGAAACAGTTATCAAAAAACTCACAACAAACAAAAGCCCTGGGCTAGATGGCTTTACAGGCAAATTCTACCAAACATTCAAAGAATATTTAATTCCTATCCTTCTCAAGCTATTTCAAAAAATTTAAGAGGAGGGAAGACTTCCAAGCTCCTTTTATGAGGCAAGTATAATTATGATTCCAAAACCAGGCAAAGACAACACAAAGAAAGAAAACTATAGGCCAATATCCTTGATGAACTTAGATGCTAAAATCCTCAACAAAATATTAGCAAACCAGATCCAGCAATACATGAAAAAAATCATACATCACAATCAAGTGGGATTTATTCAGGGGAGGCAAGGCTGGTACAATATTTGCAAATCAATCAATGTGATTCATCACATAAACAAAAGGAAGGACAAAAACCACATGATAATTTCAATAGATGCAGAAAAAGCATTTAATAAAATTCAGCACCCATTTATGATAAAAACTCTCAGCAAAGTGGAAATACAGGGAACATACCTCAACATGATAAAAGCCATCTATAACAGACACACAGCCAACATCATACTCAATGGACAAAAGTTAAAAGCAATTCCCTTAAGATTAGGAATCAGGCAGGGGTGCCCCCTTTCACCACTCTTATTCAACTTAGTTCTGGAAGTGCTAGCCACAGCAATCAGACAAGAAGAAGAAATAAAAGGCATCCAAATTGGAAAAGAAGTAAAACTGTCATTATTTGCAGATGATATGATACTGTATAGAGAAAACCCTAAAGTCTCAGTCAAAAAACTATTGACCTGATAAATGAATTCAGCAAGGTGTCAGGATATGAAATTAATACTCAGAAATCAGAGGCATTTTTATACACCAACAATGAACTGTCAGAAATAGAAATTAAGGAAACAATCCCCTTCACTATTGCAACAACAAAAATAAAGTACCTAGGAGTAAATTTAACCAAGGAGGTTAAAGACTTGTACTTGGAAAATTATAAAACATTGATAAAAGAAATCAAGGAAGACACAAACAAGTGGAAGCATATACCGTGCTCATGGCTAGGTAGAATAAACATCATTAAAATGTCTTTTATCAAAAGCAATCTAAAAATTCAATGCAATTCCTATTAAAATACCAATGACATACTTTAAAGATATAAAACAAATATTCCAAAAATTCATATGAAACCAAAAAGAACACGAATTACTTCAGCAATCTTGAAAAAGAAGTATAAAGTGGGTGGGATCACACTTCCGGATATCAAGGTATACTACAAGGCCATTATACTCAAGACAGCCTGGTACTGGCATAAGAACAGGCATATAGATCAATGGAACAGAACAGAGAACCCAGAAATAAACCTGCGTCTTTATGAACAATTGATATTTGACAAAGAAGGTAAGAACATACAATGCAGTTAAGACAGCCTCTTTAACAAATGGTGTTGGAAAAATTGGACAGCTACCTGCAAAAGAATCAAGCTAGACCACCAACTTACACCATTCACAAAAATAAAGTCAAAATGGATAAAAGACTTAAATGTTAGCTGTGAAACCATAAGCATCCTAGAAGAAAACATAGGCAGTAAGCTCTCTGACATCACTCACAGCAATATATTTGCTGATTTATCTCCACGCTCAAGAGAAATAAAGGACAGGATGAACAAATGGGACTATATCAAACTAAAAAGTTTTGCACAGCTAAAGACAATATGAACAAAATAAAAAGACAAACCACAAAATGGGAGAACATATTCCACAATACATCTGATAACGGGTTAATAACCAAAATTTATAAAGAACTTGTAAAACTCCATAGCAGGAAGACAAGCAATCTAATCAGAAAATGGGCACAAGAAATGAATAGACACTTCTCCAAAGAGAACATACAGATGGTCAATAGGCATATGAAAAAATGCTCAACATCACTAATCATTAGAGAAATGCAAATTAAAACCACAATGAGATATCACCTCACACCAGTCAGAATGGCACTTATCAGCAAAACAACACAGAATAAGTGCTGGTGAGGATGTGGAGAAAAGGGAACCCTCCTGCACTGCTGGTGGGAATGCAGACTGGTGTAGCCACTGTGGAAAACAGTATGGAGATTCCTAAAAAAATTAAAAATGAAACTTCCTTTTGACCCAGCCATCCCACTTTTAGAAATATATCCCAAGCACACCACATCAATGATTCAAAAGAAGAAATGCACCCCCATGTTTATGGCAGCGTTGTTTACAACAGCCAAGATCTGGAAACAGCCCAAGTGTCTGTCAGTGGATGAGTGAATTAAAAACTGTGGTACCTATACCTAATGGAATACTATGGGACCATGAAAAAGAAGGAAACCTTACCTTTTGCGACAACATGGATGGACCTGGAAACTATCATGCTAAGTGAAATAAGCCAGGCAGAGAAAGAAAAATATCATATGGCCTCACTCATTTGAGGAATCTAATGAACAATATGAACTAAGGAATGGAATAGAGGCAGAGGAGGGATCAAAGTATCCAGAGGGAAGGCGGAGAGAGGGAAAGGGGATGATATTAAGGGATCAGAAAAGGGAAAGAAATTGGTGAAATTATACACACACAGCACAATGTTATAGAGAGCAGAAAAGCAAATCTTTGAGGGAAGGGGGGAGAAGGGGGACGTTATGGGGGACATGGGGGAGGAGGGATGCATTTGGGGGGACACTGGAATCTTTGTGAACACAATAAATTGAAATAAAAAATATGCTTTTGAATTAGTATTTTATCATCTACACAATATTTTACCCTAGGTAACCATACTTTATTTTACCTGTCCTTTTTGGTAATCATTTAGTTTCTTTTTATTTATGCCTGATCAAAGATTAATTTTTCTCTATGTAGTTTGCTCTCATTGAAATATATGTATATGTTCATTTATATTCTATAAACAACATATGATTTACCTTCTCTCTCTCTCTTTTTTTTTTTTTTGCCCTTATTCTCTCTCCGACACTTCTTTCTATGTTCAGGTCAGTGCTTCGCTTGTAATCAGGCAGGGCTTAATAATTATTTGCTGAATGAGATATTGAATGCAATTTCCTCTCAAAAGCTATGAGTAAGCATAAGAGAAAACTTTTTTTTTTTTTAAACGGATCAGAATAGTGCAAATCCTAGGATGTGGGTAAGCTACAAAGCTATCCAGCTTCAGCTTTCCTGCTTCGGTGAGGAGGGAAGCGTGCGTGCGCCCAGCATAGAACCAAGGCATTCTAATTGCCCTGCATTCTGACAGACCTGGGGTGCTTCTGTTTCCTGATGCTTAACAGAACACCAATCTTCACTTAACACAGTTAATGATATAATTTTTATTTTTAAAAGGCAGTGCTGATGTTCCTCCCAGCTTCGTAAGATGTTTCCAATCTGGTTGTGGAGTCATTCTATTTCCAATTAAGCAGTGGGGGCATTCAATTACAAGCTGTGGGAAGCGAGGAGTTTGTGTCAATAAACCAGCAGTGGTACTAAGGGTGGTTGTCTGGTGTGCAAACATTAACAGCTTGAAAACGAAAGGCGTATGCTTTTGAAATTATCTGACTAGGGCTTCTCATATAGACAGGATTAAGAATACCTGCAACCCTGGTCGGGTTTGCTTCAGAAGCATTTTCTCTCCTGGAACTCAATAAATTGGGGAAGGAAAGTGGTACATTATTAAAGAACTCGTTGGGAGCTTATGAACGAGGTTAAAGCCATTTAAAAAATACCGTGTCCAAATACAACTGAGGAGAAGACACAATAATTTGTTGCAGGGTGTGGTCAGGGAGAGAAAAGGGGAGATTCATTTAAAGTTTTTTTAGAGGTGATAGGGCCTTGGGAAAAGGTAGACTACGTACAAAACAGAAAACCTAGCCGTCAGAAGGTAAAGGCGGTATTTAAGGCCCAACTCCTGTTACAATAAAATAAAATGAAGATCAGGCCTGAAAATGCCTTGAACCGTCCGAAGCATTTATGTCATGTAAGAAAAACTGAATCCAGTTTATTTCATGAGCACAAGAAAAACTTAACTTGGGCTATTTCTCATCAATGTGTCTGTTAATCCTAGACAAACCTAAATCATCTTCCTAAAATGGTGTAAGATGATCACTTTGATAACTAATCCCTTGCTGCATTCTAGGGACCCTGATTTAAAAAAAATCAACCATTGGGAAGGTTAAATACATTTCTTATTTTCTACTTCATACGCCATTCTGCAACGGTCATGCCTCTTAACTTCTTCCCGGGTTTGGATTTGAAGTCACCCTGTTTGCGAACTGTTTGTTTCTTGCCCAGTGAAATAGTCATATCGAGTAAAGCTCTCTGCATTTTCTTTGGACATAAATAGCATGTACAAAGTGCCTACTATGTGTCAGGTGTTCTGCCACAAGTCTGATACATAGATGGAATCATCCTTCGTATCTTCCCTTAAGGGATTTACAGCCCCGCCAGGATCTATCAGCCAATCTACAATCCTTTATCTTTAGTTCTCGGAACTAATGTAAAACATCTGATCCCTTTTGCCAAACTGGTTGCTCTCCCAAATATTTCCAAACTCTACTTTGTCACTCTTCTTTCACTATTACCTTATTTCACTATTTTTTTCCTACTTGGCAATCCGACAGTTTAAAATTGTTTTGTTACAGCCGGCTTCGAAAGATATTTTTTGCTCAGAGGTCTGGTTGAGAGTAGTTAGCCTTCATCTTATCCCCTTTGGAAAGAAAATTTCCCTCATTTTTACAGGAAAAATACTTTTACCTCAACCTGTATTGTTTCCAAAATGAGGGCTGTATCCCACAAATGACCACTAACGGTTCCCTTGGGAAAGTGAATCGTTCATCTGACTGGTGACTTGGAGAGAATCCAGGCATGCCTGGCTGAGCCTGTTTCTTCGTCTTCCGTTCAGCTCCTGTTGGAGGTAAACTGGGCATCAAGTCAGAGGAGCCTGCTGTGGTCTGGCATTAAGTTTCAGTTCAGAAGAGAGCGTATAGCATCATTGATTTAAAATAACCCATATTTTCTAATAGACTTTTTTTTTGCAAGCAAAGTTTAGATTTTAACCTCCATCTATCTATCGGTCTATCAGTTGCTCCAGATTTGGGGAGGGGAGAAAGGGGATTCTGGTGGGCAGAGGGTCGAGATTCAGAACTATAGAGGCGTCTGTGGAGTAGCTATATTTTACTATGAATGAAACTCATCTTCAAGGCCAAGAGAACCATTTGCATTAAATGCTCCCCAAATCAGTATTTTTCTGGTTAGTAAGGTACAAGGTAGAGTAAACAACTTGGCTCTTGCTTTTCTCCCTTCTTCCAAAAGACCTGGAATTAACAGGGGAAAGGCAAGGGAGCAGGTGATACAAAAAATAATTTCAATCAGGGCTTCAAAACTCGAATCCTGCAAGCTAACAGAGAACTGGAGTTCTGGGGGTTTTAGATAACAAAGGATGGCAGGGGGGGTTTTAGATAACAAAGGATGGCAGGGGGGGTTTAGATAACAAAGGATGGCAGGGGGAGTTTTACCTTCACCTTTTTCTCTTTTGTTTTTCATGATGATATTGAAGGTGTATGAGTGTGGGTGGTAGGTGGGGATCTTTGATGCATAGAAAATGCTATGGATGTCTGTTTTGTTTTCTCCAAATAAATCTATGCTTCTTTATAGATAGGAGAAAGCTGTAGTCTTTTAAAGAGGCTGTTCCTTTCCCAGGATAGAATTGGAACTTCATGTGAATATGAGTGCGTAAATGTGTGGCTGTATATGTTCGTGTGTATGTGTATGTGTGTGTGTGTGTGTGTGTGTGTGTCTGTGTGTGTGTCTATACAAGCAAAAAGACACTTAGACTTAGGTATATGCAGACAGAGGAAGCAGTTAAAAAAAAAAGAGGTAGAAAAAAGTGTTTCCCAGCCTCCTCTTTCTCTTTTTCCATGTATGGAAACAGTTAATAATTAAATTTGATAATCTTGTATTTTGGGGGTGGACCCAGTAAAATCATAGGGTTCTTATAAAAAAGAGACAGGAGGGTCTGAGATGGGACATTGGAAGCAGACATTGGAGAGATGTGGGCAGCCTCTTAAATCTGGAAAAGACAAGGACACTGATTCTTCCCTAAATCTTTCATAAGCGATGAGTCTTGCCCACTCATTTTAGACATCTGAACTCCAGTGCTGTCAGAGAATAATTTACCTTGTGTTAAGCTTCTAAATTTGTGGTCATTTGTTACGGCAGTCATTGGAAACTAATACAAGGATAATGCATGATAAATAGTAAATGAATCAATGTTATACAGCTATTCTGATTTTCACATACTTGTGATAAACGAATATACACCTTCTATTTGTGAATGCAGGACCCTCTTAAAGGTGAGAGCATTTTAAGATAGGTGGGCCCTTAGCCATTGATTTTCTTTGTATTGAGAGATTTTCAGGTGTTTGCTGAGCCTTCGAAGTTGCTAGAAGATCTCTGTCAGCAAGATAGGAAATACATGATTCTTTAGCAGGGAGACTAGGGAGGAGAATGAACCCCTTGAATCTTCTCCATAACAGTTTACTGAACTATTATTATGAGCAAGTTCTTAAACACAAAGAATCATATCTGCGACCTGGGCCTGGGCTTAGACAGGAGGAAGGTGGGTTTGATGTGAGTAGTTCTGAGAGCCCGGTAGGTTGCCAATGTTGGGATTCATTAACAAACTAAAGCCCCATTAAATGCCATGGAGTCATTCTTCTTTAAGCCATTCTGTTCACCTCTTACCTGAGGAAATACACTTAGTGGCTTATTCAGGAAATAATTGGATTTTTAAAACCCTGAAATTAATTATAATATAAAATCATCGCATTTTTCCTTAAATAAAATAGAGTAGTAAACGTCGGACTATCTTAACTAAAGTTGTCTTTTTTCCCCATATGAATTTCTATTTCAGAGAAGTTCTGATTTTAATAGTTTTTTGAATTCTTTCTTTTTTCCCAGCAACTCTTAACCTTATTATATTTAAAATTGAATCATAAAAAACAATCTACTATAAATTGAATTATTAATTAAATCTATTTTAAAAGAAATAATTCAATTTCATTAAGGAATTGTTACACTCATATTGCGAAGTGAATGGGTTCCTGTAATTAAAAAATATTGAATTCCATATGATCATTTCTCTTTTCCCCTCTTTTTACCATTTTTGGCGAATTTCTAAAAGAGAATTTAATTAAATGCTGAAACAAAGACATAGTCATTCAAAATTTAAATGTCTTAGAAGAATTCACTAGCAAATCATCAATGCTGTTCCCCTCAACTATCTTCAGAAACCATAACAATGTGTGTATATATATATATATATATATATATATATATATATATATATATAATTTTAATAACGTATACCATAGAATCGCAGTTATTAAAATGTCATTCATTATCTATGTGATTTCTCACCAAGTAAAGGGAGCGTTTTCTAAATGTCTTAGATCAACATTTACTAGGTGATTGACACTTTCCTGGAGTTTAAACCCTATTTCAAAACTGTGTTTTCCAGGGTTAGAGCTGGCGTTACTCAAATCTCACAGACACTAAACCACACATTTGGGAGGTCATATCCTTGAGGATAGAGTCCTTGAGGTTGGATAGACTTCAGCTTGCCCATTAGCAGTGGTGTTGGCCTTTGTCAAATTGTTAACATGACGGTGGCTCAGTCTCTCTGTCTCTAACAGGAGAAGCAACATGTCTCACATGGAGTTGTTATAAGACCTCCTTGTAACATCCCTTGTCAACTGTTCCCTGCAGGCCCTGGAGCATAGGAGGTAGCTGGAAAATATGAATTATTTTAGTCTTTTAAAATTGTGGAACTGTAGTAGGAGAAGGGACCTTTGACTTCTGATACATGGCATAGGCTAGTTAGTGGGAGAGACTTGTTTCTATCTGTACTTCAAAACTGTATACTACCATTATTTTCTTTTTTGATGTATTTTGTATTTTTAAAAAAGTTTTTATTGAATTTATTGCGGTAGCATTGGTTAGTAGAATTATACAGGATTCAGGTATACAACTCTACAATACATCTTCTGTACATTGAACTGCGTGCTCACCACCCCAAGTCGAGTCTCCCCCCATCACCATGGTTTTCCCTCTTCGACCTCTCCCCGCTCCGCTTTCCCTCCTTTGGTCCCCACGCTGTTGTCTGTTTCTACTAGCTTTCTAGTAGATAGTTTAAGAGGATATCATTCAGGTAGAATAAAGAATAAGCCTATGATAAAATGACTCTGATAGCAGATTTGTAAACTATAAGAAAAGCACATACATACAAGTGAAATAACACTGTTTTTATTCTAGCGTTCTACCAACATGTTTTAGCTTGTTCAATTTTCACATTTTCTCTTTGGCTTCGTGTATCTGTGCATTTGAATGACTGTCATCCACGATTTTATCCACAGGCCTGATCCTTAAAAAAGCTTTGACTGGGCCTCTTGTTTTTGCCTCTCTCCAATAATTTGGACCACAGCAGCTAATTGCAGTGTCCAATTGTATCCTCAATTGGCTGATTGCACCCACAATTAACTACATATAAGTTTCCTGCATCTCAGTGCATTCAGTTGTATTCCTCACAGGGAGCCTGTGCAAGAGGGTACTCAGCAGTTGGCTTACCTTCAGGAAAACAACTCAGACTTGGCATTGTAAAGCTAATCTTAAAGCTTCCAAATCGTTTCTAGTTGGCACAGTCCATGAACCGGGTGACTGTCTTATTCACTGCACTTTGAAGGACATAAAATCCAGAGGAGTAGCAGGTAAGCTACAGTGAAAGAAAAATATCAATAGAGGCGTGAGGTTACATGTCATTGGATCTTTCCTAATAATAAGATGCTGAGCAGGTCATGGAGCTATAGCGCTGGCCAGTCTATGCGCATCACAGCAGACAGGCGTGGAGTAAGGTCCTTCGTGTGCTTAATACCACAGGAGGCTGGCTTGCCCTCTGTAGCAATTTGAAAAGCCTCCTTCAGGAGTTCGTTGCAACACTGCATTTTTAACACAGGTATTCCAAGAACAGAAGTGTTCTCACCTGGGCTTGAACCACCCAATTATCTCAAGTCTTTGGTAGACATGCCAAAGGCATCATTGGTTGACACACAGCTCAAGATAGAAGTTAAAACTTAGAATTTTGCAAAGACTGCTCAGCGATCACTAGAATTTTTTTTTAAAGCAAATCAAAATTCTGGAGAAGTCTTTCTCTCTAGATTTATTAATTAATAACCAAACAAAAGTTCCTCATACCCGTACCTAAAAATAAACATTATGTTGCAAGAGGAAAAGGAGAATGTATATGGCAGAAATTTTCAGCCTTTGTTTTCATCTCATAATTCTAACCTTAGCAACCCTCACTATGTTTCTGGAATAGTCTTTGCTTCACAGTTTCACAGTAGCCCCTCCATCTCTTAGGATGTGGAAGTCCTAACTTGGAGATAGATTAATCCCAGGCTAGGGACAAGTCTGTGACTTCTCATTTCTAATGCAGATTAGTGTTTCCAGTGTATAAGCAATGATTGCATAATTATGTAAATTTGAGCTGGGCAAACAGACTCTAGAATTTATCCAGCTATGCACTCAATATATTATTTCAGCTATTTAATCTTCTAATGCATTAAATTCTCACCACCACCTTGTTGTTGACCAGCCTTTATGTGTGGCTCAACTCTCTTGATAGATGACAAGATTGACACTTTTTTTCCCTCTCACTAACTGAGAGGTAACAGTTTTGGTAAAATTGAAATAGCCGAGAACTGTTCAGGTTGATAGGCAGGGTGAGGTTATTAGAAAAATTTGAAAATTAAAAAAAAGAAAGATAAAGAGATAAATTTGTTGTTCTTCAGTGTGGGTGTTGGAGGTAGAGGGGGCAATGGAAAAGAAGTTCTCCAGATCACATCACAAACATGGACATTCTAAGTAACCTCCATAAAAGCCAAGGAGCCAGGGAGATCCCAGCTAACATCTGAGTTATCCTCTAGTGAGATTCTCTACACACACAGAAATGCTCATGGACATAAGGCATTCCTGAGAGATACTTCCATCCTAGTAAGGGAGTCCATTATAGCCAAACACAAGCATTGCAGCGTGATCCAAGCAGGCTCCAGAATGTGTACAGTTTGCCATGGCAACAAAGAGAAAGCTCAACCTGGGGACTCATTCCAGGGATGTTCAAAGGCTCCCAGAAGGAGACAAATTCTACAGGGTGCCTTCAGAAAACAGAACCTACTGTAGCCTACGTGCCTTCAGTTCCAAGAGATATTACAGCAGAATTTAGATGTATTAGGGTTTCTGGAAACCATGCAAAATCAGCTATTTCCTAGCCTGTCCTGTGCTCCTTTGAACAAGTCATCTTTTGATGCCTATCTCTTATCCTGTTGGATCTTCATCTCAGGACTCTTCCAGTTAGGCACTGAGTAATCCAAAGTAAGAGCTTCCTATTTTTGAGATTGTGGAGTTTTAAAGAGTTTAGAAAGTTCACATGAGGTTTGCATGGCAATTTACAATTCTGAGTGCTTTATCAGAAGCGACATGGGTATCGCAAATCCATCGCTAAAGGAACAACCTCAGTAGCCCTGCCTTACTTTTTTTTAGAACTGAATTTCCCCCCATCTGTGGGAGAAAACATTCTGCCTTTACCAGCAAGCAGGCAGCTGTCATTTATTTTGAGGGCATAATTTAAAGCCCTTTAAATGCTTCTTTTTAATTTTAATAATTTTGGAGGTGTTCACTGGTGCATTAAAATTCAGAAAGCTGGCGTAGCCCTTGGCCTACCTTCAGGGCACAACTGTGTGCAAGATATGCTTCTATGAGATAATTTGTTTCTTAATTGTCATCCATTTGCTGAAATACAATTAAAGTTATTGCTCTAATATTAACATCAACATCTTGATTGCTCTATAAAATATGAATATTTATAATTATTTTTTTCTTATATGGCAGATATCTCGTAGGTACTTTATTTTTATTTTGTTTCATTTCGGTATTGGCAGTTTCTTATTCATGGATAAGGTTTCACTTCTCACTGAATGGTATAACATAAGGCGGGCCTGGATAGTTTGCTGAGATTTCAAATGCTACGAGGTTAGAGCACTTTAAAGAGCTGTGCTGGGTGTCATTCCTTAGGAACTGTGTTTGGATTCTGGAGCCCAATTGACTTGAAAAGCTGAGAATTGAATAATCTCCACTACCTACTTTGCACCATGATGGTAAGGACCATGTGAGCCAGACGGTTTAGTAATCTTCATTGAGTAGAAACTATACCTTGTGTTTTCACAGCCCTTTATAGTTTACTGCAGATTCAGCTTCAGTGTCAAGTGGTACTAATTTGGATACCATGCTAATTTCACTACTAAGTTCTTAGAGGTACCATTTGCAGGAATTTATTTATTTGTTTGTTTATTTATTTATTTATTTATTTTCTTCCTTCCTTCCTTCCTTCCTTCCCTTCTTCTTTCCTTCCCTCCCTTTTTCCCTCCCTCCCTCCCTCCCTTTCTCCCTCCCTCCTTTCTTTCTTTCTTTCTTTCTTTCTTTCTTTCTTTCTTTCTTTCTTTCTTTTTCTTTCTTTCTTAACTGAAGCATTCATAGGTGCTTAAAACCAATAATGTTAAGAGTGGAATTATGTAACTATATATTCAGAACTAAATAATTGCTGTTTATCAGTTAAAATGTTCAGATTACAGTTATTCGCCCATCAAAGTCTTTTCACATTATGTTTTAAATTGGAAAAATAACATAGGGTATCATTTGTGTTAAACACAGTAAACAATAAGAAAGGGTAGACACTAAAATATATTTAAAAAGCATCCTTTTATCTTTGAACACTCTATTAACTTCTCTAGTGGGGACCAAAATTAAGAGTTCTTTTGCCATTCCTCCCATTTTCCTTCTCTTTCTTTCCCGAATAATTATCTAAAATCATTAGGTGAGGCCAAGTAAGAGAGACATCCAAATGGGGTAAGAGGTTCCTGATGGTGGAGTGTGTTTCTCAGAGTCGTGGCAAAATGAAGCAAGGGGCAGAGAGGCTACTGGATGTGGGTGGAAGATTCCAGAAGGTAAAGCAGTAGTGTGTACATAGTGTATGGGGATTAGATGAGCAGGTTCCTCACCACACACATGGGTGACTGGGAGACCTGAGGGGAGAATGGTTACTTGTGGGGTGCTGATCAATAAGTAATATATTATGTACAATGCAAACCTGGTTTCCCCCTGTCAGGGAAGGCTGTTTCAAATGCCAAAATGGAGAGAACTGTGACCAACCCTGGTGTTGAGTTGGAAAATGAGATATGAATACGAACTTACAGTTTTTAAGGGAAGGGTATAAAGATAGAGAGGGATAGAGATTTTTATAAATATAAATGTGAAATGTGTCTGTGGGAATGTCTAACTAAATATATTTCTAGCTCTACCCACTGAAAAATCCTGCATGCTATAACACCCAGTAGCAAAGAATGTACCTACACCATGGATTCTTAATATAACTTTCTGCTAAAGGGAGTTCAAGGTCCTTAGAAAAGTGGCTAAATCTAAGACAGAAGCAGGAGAAAAAAAAGAAAAGAGAGCCAGACAGCACACCAGGAAGTAATAATGATGAGAGCATCCATAGGAAACTAACATGGACACTAGCTTAAAGGGGTTCCTACTGGCTAAATCTGAATGAAGTTCAGTTCCCCATGAAATAATGAAAGTAATGGAATAAAACCCATGGCATGAAAAGAATTCACAAGATCATAGTAAAATAAATATATAAATACATGAGTTGAAAGTTGTATGAGGAATGGATTTTGTATCATCTCATAATACCCCCAATACTTAATATATATGATGGGAAAATAGCTTTATAGTGAAGAGGTCTGAAAACATCCCCTTCCCCTATCAAAATTAGCATTTTCAGTGATGGAATACTGCATTCCAGTTCAGTGGCACAGCCGAGGAGGCGATGGAAACACAGCACTACCAATAAAGAAGAAACCTTAGACAAGCCTAAATTTAGAAAGTATCTACAATATACCTGACCTATAATCCTCAAAGGATTCATGATCACGGAAGGGAAGAAAAGACTGAGGAACTGTTTTAGATGAGTAATATTTTTTTAACTGATGTGCTGCCAGAATTTTTTAAAATGCAATACCTGACTATTTAATCAAGGGCCCTAATCTCTTTTCCCTTAGATTGTCAAATAAAAAACAATAGCTTCTTAGTAGGAATGAATCAAAATTATACCTACTTTTCTTTGTCAGATGGGCAAAAAATATATTTTGGGGAATGCTGTAGAATTTCAATAATTAACATATGTGTGCCATGCAATAAAAAGGTTGAAAATTGTTGTGTCTAGATCAGTGGTTCTTAACCTGGGTTCTATCAAACCCTAGGGATTCGATGAGTTGGTCTCAGGGGTTCAGAGAAGCCTCTGCCGCGGAGGCCAGAATAAAGTAATACCGTAATTTGTTGTGAGTTCATGCACTTTGTTGGTTTTGTTCTTTGAGCAGGGTGATGTTCATGCATGGCTCATTTTGTGCACCAGTAAAAAAACATATACCTATGTCTTGACTTTGGAAGAAATAATCATATTTTATTTATCACTAAAGAAGGGTTCGGTGAATGCGCATATGAAACTGGTGGGTTCGGTACCTCAGAAAAGGCTAAGAACCACTGGACTAGATTAAAGGAGACTAATGAGGGTGTGGTAACTATGCACAATTTAAACTCTGGGTTGAAAATCCTGCTAAGAAGGGTATTTGTTGGAAATAACTAGCAAAACTTTCAGAGGATGTTGGTAAAACTTAAAGTGTCTGAAAATTAAATGGTAATAAGGTAGCAAAGTTAATGTTCTAATTTTTATGGCTCTATCATGTTATACAAAAGAATATCCTTGTTGAAATGAAAAAAATTAATTATTCAGAGGTTTGGGACAATTTCGTTTGAAATGATTCCAGAAAAGCTCATATACTTTGTTTGGCAACTTTTATCTAAGTTTCAAAATAAAAAGCAGAAGGAAAAATTTCTAAGGTGTTTCTAGAAAGACAAATCTCCATGTGAAATTAGTTATGAGGATATAAGTGTTTGTTTATATTTCCTCACACAAATGGGAGAGTCAACACACTATTCTTCATTTGGCATTTTCTCCTAGGAATGACATTGGCAATCACTTCATATTAACATATGGACCAGGCATTCAAACTTACTCATTTTTTTGAAATGGGAAATTAACCATCTGTTTTCATTGAATCGAAACTCAGAACAAAACTTAATGGTCATGTTCTGATCTCAAAAGTCTATGGCTTGTCATTTGCATGTCTTTCTTGGGCTTAGATATATATTGGTTTCTTATGTGTAACTAGGATTGATTATTAGTTGAATTCATTACAAATCACCTTTTTCTCACATAAATCCAATTAATGTATGTGTGTATACATAGAGAGATAGAATGAGAGACAGAAAAGGAGACAGGAAATATACCAAAATGCTATTCCTTTCTTTGACGTTTAGGACCACCAAGTTCTTAAATATCTTTATTTTTTATTTCTAGTCTAACACTGTTTTAGAAAAACATAGAGAATATTAGATTATTTCTAAAATACAATATCATTGACAAGATACTCTTTGAAGGCAATAATTATTTGATTCTCTGCATTGAGCATCATTCCATAATGTACAAATTCCTGGTACCTGTTTGGTCACAAAATTCCGGTGTGGTTTGATAAAACCAGAGTACAGAGTGACCCCAGTAAGGAAACCCATTGTGCAAGTTTGGTTCCTATTTTCCCCTATTTGAGATTCAGGAAGTTAGAATCTGAGACACACATGGATGAATGTAGAATAGTGGAGATGGCAGATTGACCAGTGCCTCCGGCAGATCTCTCAGACTTCACTGAGTACCTCCCACTGCCAGCATCAGCCTATCAGTGCTGGAGGCTTCTTTTAGTTACCACGGAGAGTTAACTTGCTCCTGTCAATAGCAGTCTGGAAGTGCCAGGGCATAAATACCATACTGGAGCCACCCTAAACCAGTGACCTAGAACAGATGGTGTCTCGACGCTTCAGTTCTCATTCACGTGGGATGTCTGAAGCCCGAGTTTATAATGTTATCTAGATGTTCCCTTCCAAGCTTAGGCTCCAGTTGCCCACAGTTAGATGCCTGTCCTCTTTTTTGGCTACCTTCCTTCCCTGGGTCACTTCTCCACATCCTGTCCATGTTCCCTGCATTGACCACGTAAACTATGTGCATGCAAATCCTCGTCTCAGGGTCTACTTCCGGAAGATCACTAGTTGGAGTGTTGGTAGTATCAACAACTAGAAAGGGGAAGAAATATCTCGTTTAGGCCTTGATATACGTACGGGTCATCATGGCGTAAGATTGCTTAGAAATACAGAAAAATACGATTTCAGGGCCAGGTATACCAACGTCATCTTGTGACCACCACAACCATCTGAAGTTTGAATTTCTACAACATGCACACTTCAATACCTTTAGGCTCTCTTGAGTTACTGATTTCTACTTTTGTTTTTAGAAAAAGAATTAGATTCTTCAGTCTCCCACTGAGGATATCAAATAACTTCTTTCATATTATATTTTATTTATTTTATATTATTTTATTTTTTGCCAATCTCAAGCCTTCCAGTGTTTAAAGACAACCACTATGTCTTCTCTGAGTCTTATCTTCTCCAGACTGATTTTCATTTCCTTCAATTTATCTTTAGATATTATTGTGTGACATCACTTCTTGATATCTCAGTATCTCAGGGCTGGACATGACCTCAGTGAGCCAGTGTTGCTCTGTGGTCCCACAGTGTATATAATAAATAGCCCAGGGAGGACACTGTTGCTTTAAAGTACAGTAGGACTCTCAGGTCTCTTCTGTACAATGCACAACTAAAAGTTCAGCCACAGATTATACGAGCTTTTTCTGCCCTTTGTCTGATCAGGACACAATTGTACCAAACCCTGATGTCATCCCATTGACCTTACTTTTCCAGTGACCACTCAGATGCCTGCCCATGGCTATGCCTGTAGCCTTTCCCTTCTCTGCCATTCAGGAAGTTATATTAATATAGCTCAGAAATCCCATCTTGACCCCAGCAAGAGCTCATAGAAATAGAATTTTCCTTGTTGAACTAGCTTTGGAGACTTTGATTTTTTTTTTTAATCCAGCTGATCATAGCCAAGACAAGGGGGCATGAGGGACCCTATAACAGTGTGCACTATGGAAGTTAGTCTATTCCTGTCAGACCAGAGGGAGCCACTAGTCTAATGAAGCCTCATACCAGGTAACAAAGAAAAGCTGCAGGATTCTTTTGCTTTCGTGAGCCAAGTATCAGGATAACATTATCTGCATTGGCCCAGGAGTACCTGTGGACAGAAATACAATAATGTTTTATTTAAATTGAGAACCAGTCCTTGCAAAGGCCTCAGGACATCAGCAACCCCTTTTAGGCTAGAGATTTGAGGGCAATTCTTAGAAACAGTGCCAATGAGAATGGGGTCTGGGCAATGCGAGAGCAAGGAGAGGCAAAGCAGTAGACAGGTGAGGGGAGGTTAGTGGGGCAGCTGCCACGGGACACGTCCTCCTGAACCTAGGTGGTTTGGTGAGGTTTAGGTAGAGGGAAAAATTGATAAGTGAAGTTGCCTATTGTGAGTTTAATTCCTCTAAGAGAGACAAAGACAGCGAGAGCCTGGTTTGTGCATGCCTTTAGAATACATGAAATGAATTGCATTTTATAAAATGTTCTCGAAAGCCAGGGGAGTCATAGAAAGGAAGAGCCCTCTTCACTCTTGGCCTACACACAACCGATGTGAAAGGTGAAAAAAAACAAAACACCACGCTTCAGTCTGAATCTACTTTTGTAGATTGTTTTCAACCTATTGTCATTATTTCTATTCTATTACATTTCCTTTGCATGTGGGGACATCAGGGTCTCCTGTAACATGACACTTTCATTTCTGGACACCACCGTTGAACCACATCTTTGGCACATGGAGCCACGTTCAGCAGAGAGAGACCAGAATTATGACATGACTGCACACAAAGTCCAATGAAGAAAAGTGGAAGGAGTTATTTTCCTTCAATACATGGTTTGCACATATCTGTGCAATGTAATATAAAAAATGTTTTAATAATTAATTGATGACGTCTCTCCCTTCATCATGCATGCAGACAGCATTCTTGAGTGTGGGTGTGCTGTCTATCCACAGCAGAAAGATTCTGTTTTTCTTACATCATAGTATGTGCTCAGTTAATGTTGATTAAAATCATTTTTTAAATTGAATGTAAAATGGAAGTCCAATGACTTGCCAAGCTACCTCCATAACAGTTTGCAAAACTAGCCATTATAGCGTGCATTTAAGTGCATAGGGCTCCTTTTTTACTTGTTGGTTTTCTACACAAGACCATGAGATTTGCAGAGAGACAGATATCATCATTGAACTATTAACACAAGGCACATAGTATCCTTTCAATGAAGGTAGAATGAATGAGTGAATGAATGAATAAAGATCCTCTAACCTCTGACTGGAGTCCACAGATGGTTATACGTTGACAGTTCATTTCCCATTTCTCTTTATTTGTATTTTTAAAATTTTAGGTAGTAAGTTTAAGCTAGCAGATAAAGATGACTTCATCATCTATCTATGTATTTCCTTGTTTGTTTGTTTTTTAAATCTTTATCCTACAAGAAAATAATTCTCTGCTACTCATGATTATGTCTTTTCTTCCAGAAAGCAAGAAGTTTGTGTGAGAAACATATCAAACTCACATACTGCAGCTCAGGAGATTGCTGGGCCCAATCAATCCCAGCTGGCCCCTAGATTTTGGAAATGACAGGTATGTGAATGAATGACATCTTCACCCTATTAATTCATTTCCCCATTGCCCCCTTTAGCGGGACCAGTTTCTTTCCTCCTAGCATGAAACTCTCTGAATTACCTTCCTTGAGAATTGAGACCTCACTTTCTCAATGTAATTATATTTGTCAGACCTACCTGCCAGTTTGTCCAAAAAAATGCTTTAATGCTCTCGTTGTTAGCAGCTGAAATTGTCCCCAGAAATATGTGGCATGGCAGCTATGGAATACTATTTGGAAGAGATGCTCATTATATTGCTTATTTTTGTAGTAGCCTTCAATTGCATATTAATTCCAGGCTGTTCACATTTGGATTTCCTATATTTGTGATATCTAAGTTCAGAGATACATCATGACCACTGCGTGGAATCTAATCCCACAACTACAAACGTGCTGACTCAATGGTAGAGTTTTTCTTTGCTCTGGAGTATAGTTACAATAGTTAATAATGATAAGACATGTTGGTGGATTATCTAACCCACCCTTCACGGTTTATCATTATTTTATTGTGCACCTACCGTGTCCTAGAAATTTCCATATACAGTTTGGAAAGGTTAGAGAATTTTCATTGAAATTCGAAAGCTAGTATGTAGCAGAACCATATTTTGAATTCATGCTGGTATAAATGCCAAAGCTTATTCCACCCAATTATGCTGACTTTGAGTGTGTGTGTAATATTGATGTTTAAGCAGATATTTTCTTGTGTTGAACTGACACTTCATGGCTATATATGATGAACTTTTAGGAACTATATGAAATACAGTACTGCATGGCACATGATAATTTCCCAGATAACTGATTTTCAAGTTTTTTTGAATCAAATATGCACATTTTTCATCGATCCCTGATGAACTCAGAGATGCTTCTCTCATTGTATTCAGTTTCTAGCACTCTTTATGGTAATACTTCCTTGAATGAGAAAAAAAGGTGATGAAAAGGCAAAGTCAGGCACCAATGTTAAATTATTTTGTAGACATTTCGCCTCATTATGTGCCTCAGTCTTAGGCTGTATTGAAAAAGAATTATGGAGTCATTTCAAAATGCATAAATGTATCAAATTATCATGTTGTACATTTTAAATATAAGTTATTTCTTATACCTCAGTAAAGCAGAGGAAAATGTCCTACAAGTTTGCTTGATGCTCTTTCAAGTTTTTTTCCTAGTCTGACCATTTCAATAGAGGTGAATGAATCACTAAGACTTCCACATATTAGGTCCATTTTCATAATATCACCCCCCAGAAATACTACTTAAGTTGTTCACAATTTAGCTTAAGGTAAGCTTAAAGAACTAATAGCTAGTGCTTGCCAAGATGCAGTGAATTAAGCACTTTTTTAAAAAGATGCATTTTATAATCTATTTGGTAAGCAACTTGGCAATATACGCAAGAGCTTAAAAATGCACGGTGAGACCTGACCAGGCATTGGCATAGTGGATAGAGTTTCAGACTGGGACACGGGGGAGCCAGATTCAAAACCCCAAGGTTGCTGTCTTGAGCTCGGGCTCATCTGGCTTGAATGTAGGATTGCTGGCTTGAGCCCAAAGGTCTCTGGTTGAAGCCCTAGGTCACTGGCTTGAGCAAGGGGTCACCACTCTGCTGTAGCCCCCCTGTCAAAGCACATATGAGAAAGCAATCAATGAACAACTAAGGAAATGCAACAAAGAATTGATGCTTCTCATCTTTCTTCCTTCCTGCCTGTCTGTCCCTATCTGTCCCTTTCTCTGTCTCTGTCATAAAAATGCACAGTGGGAAAAAAGTAAGTTTACAGTTGTTTGTGTAGAAAATAATAATTAATAAAGAATAATACAAGACTAAGCTTTGTTTTGCCCATTTACAACTATAAACCTACTTTTGCTATTCATGGTACTGCATTTGCAAACTTTGACCTAATAAATATTTAAGCGAATATAAATCAAGAAAAATAGTCTGAATACATAAAGGGTCTGGGAAAGGGGAAACAATGAAGTATACAAAGGAGTTTACTGTAACATGGTTTACTACCACACAAAATAGGGAGGGGGAATGGGAATGTCTTCAATTGGGAATTAGTTTAGTAGCCTATGATGCATCTACTGTATACAATATTAGGCAATCTTTTTTTTAGAATTATAATTCTAAGGCTATGATAGTAACATAAAAAATGATGATGGTATCATATTAAATAAACCGACTTTGCTTTCACTGCACCTGTAACCATAATCCCTTTATACCAAAGCTTCCATATCTTTGTTCCTGAGAAACAGTTTGCAGGATTCGAACTCCTATTTCTAGCCCCAAGGCACCCTCTGCAACACATCTTCATTAAAACCTAACAGCCTTTTATGCTCTTGTGGGAGAAGAGAATCTAAGCAGAGATGTAAAACGGATGCAGGAGGTACAAGGAGTCTGTAGTTGAACAATACAACACTTTCAATCTCCAATGCAATCCCGTGTCTCTTTTCTCCTCCTTTGCTTTCTCAAGATCCTTTAAAATCTTATTTCTCAGTGAGTAATTTTGTCTTTATGGTACAGAAGGTAATTTCCATACCTAATATTGTTTCTAAGCACATGTGAGTACCCTGCTGAGTTATATATGAGTTTTTTTAATGAAGATGACACAGAATGAAAATTCCATTTCTTGAATTGAAAAAAAAAAAGGTAAATTGACTTTCATGCTCAAGTGAGTTGTTTCCAGGCCTGAGATGGGGAAAAGGGGGACAGATTCAGCACATCCTCTATATGCTGTGTAATTGATGTAACTCTTGCTGATTGTTCTACATTTACAAACTTCATATTCAATGATTAAAGTAGCAGAAGTTATTGAATTTTAAACAAGTGTTAGGGTGCCCTCATCAAATGTTGTCTACTCTTGAGTAAAGACATTAGCAGTCTCTTTAAAGATGTTGCAAACTGCTGAGCACTGTAAGCTGTAGTCCTTTTGTTGTTCATGATAGCATCCTGGATATCCTGCATCGTGCTTATTGTGTAGTGAGAAATGGGCACTGGCTTTCTCAATGGCATCATCCATACGTTTGTCCATGTGTAGGCAGTTGCTACAAAATTTCCAAGATGGATCAAGAATGCTTTGATTAACCCTGGCTGGTTGTCTCAGTGGTAGAGCATTGGCCTGATGTGTGGATGTCCTGTGTTGGATTCCTGGTCAGGGCACACAGGAGAAGTGCCTATCTGCTTCTGCACCCCTCCCCCTCCCCCTTTTCTCTCTCTGTCTCTCTCTCTTCTCCTCCCACAGATATGGCTCAGTTGGTTCAAGCACGTTGGCCCCAAGCAGCAAGGATGGTTCTGTGGAGCCTCTGCCTCAGGAACTTAAAACAGTTTGGTTGTGAGCATAGCTCCAGATGGGCAGAGCATTGACCCCAGATGGAGGTTGCCAGGTACATCCTGTTAGAGGCACATGTGGGAGTCTGTCTATACCCCCTCCTCTCACTTGGAAAAAGAAAAAGAAAAAGGAGGAAAAAAAGAATGCTTTGACATGGCAGAAGGAACTGCTTTTAGTGACTCTGATTGGTCGATACCAAGGATTTCATTTCTGCGAAAGCAAACAAAGTTGCGAATAGCGCTAAAATATGAGGGGTTTCTGAAGGTTGTGCAAGAAGTGTCACTGAGAAAAGATGGTAAAAAGGAAAGTGCATGCACATTGGTGATATTAAAGATATTTTGTTTCAATCATAAGCATGAACTTTGAAGTATCATAAGTTATGTAAAGGAATGTTCACATCCAAAATAACCTTATATTCCATGTGTCCTATCATGTTCCAAAGAAAATTACTTAGGCAAAGGATATTTGGGCCTTATGTATGGAGTTTTACGATCAAACTCAGACAATATGACTGCAAAACCTACTACAACTAGTCATTACACAGCAGTAATGCTCCCTTAGAAAACATGTGAGCACGCGTATGTGAATGAGCAGACTTACACACATACACACATAACGTCTCTCCAATGAACACTATCAGTTAAGCACATTCCTTGCGGAAAAGCATTGCATTGTTCTTACTGATGTATCTGTAAAGCTTATTACTGTGCCAGGTATATAATCAGTTCTCAGTGTCTTTTTGAATGTGTGAGTAACTGTGACTGTAATCATGTATTTATAGTGAGACTATATTAATGCTTTATATAGTTATCGACTGAAGATATGTCCTAGGAAATGCTTTGTATATTTATCAACACTAATTTTTTTTTTATTTTCTAATTTTTTTATATTGTATTAGCATCTTTTTTTTGTCTATACATGTCCAACCATACTTTTTTCCCCTCTTTTTAAAAATTGATTTATTGGTTAATAAAACCATACAGTTTAGTGTAAAACTTAATAAAACATCATCTGCACACTCCATTGTGTGTTTGCCACTCAAAGTCAAGTCTTTTTCCACATGTAGGTTAAATAATATTGTTGCTCAAACAATAATAAAAGGTTAATAACTCAATTTGATACTACCTACCTAAACAAGAGATGGTTTGTGGGGTAGAACTGGAAAGTGTAATGAGTACCCTTTGCAGAACAATAGCGAACTCACTTCTTGATGGCTCAGCTCCTACAACTGACAAGTTGTCAGGGAACTGTGTTATCTAGGCTGCTGCTGATGACCTTGTTGTGCAGGAACCATAAATACAGATTAGGTGTAGGAATTCCAAGTGCAGGCTAATTTTTAAGTGTTTAATAGCATCTTTCTAAGGTCATTGCTCATTATTTATAATAGTATCCATCCTTCCAGAAAGAAAAATGTAGTATTTAAAGAAAAGAACAGACTTCTGTGTAAGAATTAAAACAATGTCTCTAGCTAATGATACAGAGAAGAGGAATTCTAGTTGTCACTTTTAAAATAAAAACTCTAGGGGGATTCTAATTTCTGGACACTGTTTCCTCTATCAGTTAAGTACATTGTAGGCCATAGTTTAGAGTCATGAAAGTGTTCATGTTAGAGAACACTAGATGGTATTAAGCCAAACACCTAATTTTAAAGATGGTCACAAAAATGTCTTCAACTCTCCTATCACACATAGAATATAATCTCAATGATATCAGGAGACATATGACTTTTCATTTCGAATGAAGGGTTATGGGTAGATATCTAGCCACCTCACATCTCTGTAGATTCTCAATGTATATGATAGAATAACTCAAAAGCAGAACTTGCTCCTAAGGACATGTTGAGCTTCCAAGCCTAGGCAAGATGGAAATACCTGCTCTTCTCAGTCTCTCCCCAACTGACTTCTTAAAACTGTTTATTTCTTGTTGTTGTTTTGTTTTGCATGTGAACGGAATAATTCCAGCAGCTTAAATTTGTATTATTAATAGTGTTATTATTACTCTTGTCAGATTTACTTAGTACGACTTATTTTAAACCTAAAAAGTTAACAGTTAAATTGACATTTGTGAAAATATCCTTTAAAAGAAGACAGGCTTTCATGAAAGAAAGAGAATAGGCGTATCATGTCACAGTATTAAAAATTCCTTGAGAATGTAATGTGATATTTTATCTTTTATGACATTCTCAACACCCCCCCTTTTTTTTTTGCTGAGACTTTTCCAGGGGGAAGGGGATAAAGGTAAGACGAAGGTAAAGGTTAGACATGTAGGGGAGTCACCCAGTGAGCATGAATTAGGGAGCAGATAGAATCACAAATAGTAGCATGCTCTCTAACTATGAATGGGCAAGATTGTTGGATACTAAGTCAATGAATGTGCCCAGTTTATTGATCAAAACAGCAAATTGGTCTTTGCAACCTTGTGAATATGAGAAATGAGATTTTAAAAGTGATCCATGTGTATATAATGTGGTTCAACTCGAAATATTGTACATTTTGTATAAGTTTCTTGAGTATTCTTTAACTTCCAAGAGCAATGCTAAGTGCTGAGTAGTCAAAGATAAGATAGACAGAAACCAGACTAAAGAACAACTCAGTCTGGTGAAGTCACCATTGTATATAAGCATCTGGAAGATATACTTTGTCAATACCTACCACGCTAAAAGCATGATTTTCCTCTCCATGGAAGTCAAGGGGAGAAAAGAGCTAATGCCTGAATAATTTTTTAAAGGGGAGAAATGGAGTTCCATGTAAATAAGCAAACTGGGAGAGAATGTCCTTGATATCATGAATGTTGCCTAGCAGAACAGTGCTTCCAGTATCCAGGCAATTATTAAAGATAAAGAGAAGTTATCAAATAGAACGCAGAGGTCCGCCTATAACAGAGGTGAAGCTCTACTTCTTAATCTTGGTTTCTGGGCTTAGGTCACCTATTCTCTGCTTTCTCCTTACCCTGAATGTCCAGGTTGTAAGTCAGCATGTGCATCTTTCCAAGCATACATGTTCCATGGTGATTGCAAGGCCATGAGTTTGACCAAGGAATCTTTTTTTTTATTTTAATCTTTTTTTTTAAGATTTCTTTTTATGTATTCATTTTAGAGAGGAGACACAGAGTGAGAGAGAAAGAGAGAGAGAGAGAGAGAGAGAGAGAGAGAGAGAAAGGGGGGAGGAGCTAGAAGCATCAACTCCATATGTGCCTTGACCAGACCAGTGCAGGGTTTTGAACTGGCGACCTCAGTGTTCCCAGGTCGACGCTTTATCCACTGCGCCACCACAGGTCAGAAACCAAGGAATCTTTTGAAATGCCTGCAGAGTGACCGGATACTCGGTACCACGTCTAAAGGGGTGCGTCTCCCATTTTATGTGTTGTAGAAGTGTGTGTCTGATATGAAAGTTCTTTCTGCAAGTGATTAGTACATAGTCTTAAGAAATGAGGGCCTTATTATTAACCTTCCAAAGTATTTCATAGGTGGCATTGTTCTTGCTGCCACGACCCTGCACAATCCCGTCAAAAATTTCAGAGTTTAAAAATCTCACTGGGAAGAAAAAGACGTATCAATGTCTTTGGCTGGTGCAGAAAGTATCCTTGGCTTCATTCAAGTAGAAAATTTGCATCTTCTGAATAAATCCCTGCCTGTTTTTGGCCCCTTTGTAAATACTGTGAGAGCGGCTTTCACCACCGGATTTGTCTTGTGCTTAGAATTCTGTTCCAATTGTGGTCTCATCCTGCATAATCACTTCCAGCCGCGCGCTCTCTGTCTTGCTCTACATGGGATAAACGGGAAGACATACCATTGGGTCTGAATACTTTGCTTGAATTTGTTTTTATATTACATCCCCTCCTGTCTTTGTCCATTTCTACTCAGGGAACACTGTTTCCTCTTCCTTTTTAATTGCTGCCTCAGTAGTCAGACTGTTATTTAATGCTATTTTCCCAACTATAGACAACCTTGGCTGCCCTCGGAAAGTGTGTATGTTTATTTCTAGCGGGCCTCTTGCATATTCTCTCTCTTCATTTAATCTTATACATAGGAATTGGGCAGCTGCCAAAGACATAACTATCCAGGGACCCACATACCTTTTATGGGGAGCCATTTAATGTTAGAAAACACAAATGGATATTTTTATTGACTATTGACCTCTGTATGAACTGAAACGTGCTTCCCAAGTGGGTTTGGGCCCTGGTTGGAGCTGGCCATGGGGAACTCTCTCACCTTTAAGAAAGGGTGTGATGATTTTTAAGTGGTATTTGTAATGATACACCGTGAAATCTTCATTATTTGTATTGATTTTTCTCCGTATTCTTCTATGCATCCATCTACCCCTGTTGGTCCCGCTTTCAGGTGCTGTTATTTCCTAAGAGAACTATCATTTGGATCAGAGAATTTGAATTCTTTACAATCTTCCCAATCACTTTTCTAAGAACTAACATGAAAAGCTGATGATGCCTCCCTTTTCTGGCGAGATGCAATGTCTGCTCCCCAGAAGAAATACAAAGCTTGCACCATCAAGATCAGAACAGGACGTATTCATGTGACAATCACATAATGAGTTGTAAAATCAGGATTTTTAATGAAACTCCATTGTCTGCTGTACAGACTAGAGTGTGTCATCCTTGTGAACAAGCAGAAATATTTCTAGGCTGATTGAGCCGTCTTTGCTGAAGCAATGTCTTCATTTATTTGGCCAGGGCCTTTCACCCCTAAGAATAGTAGCTGATTGTAATTACATAAATGGCATAATATTTTAGAGACCTATGGAGAACTTGTGTGGAACTGAAACCTTTTTGTGAGTGGAGCCTGCCATTGTGCATAGTTCTTATTCATCTTTCATGATTTCATTAGTAAGGATATGTGTAGAGAAATGAATTAAGGTTTATAGGTTTAGTTTATTGTGCTGTAGATTCTGCTGTGATTACACTGCCTACAGAATATATTAAAATGCTTTGCAGGAAGCTTTCAAAACACATTAGATTCCAGAAATGCTTTTGATCTATAAGATCTGCTTTATTTGGTCCCATCTGCAACAGTCGTGGAGAGATCGTGCCCATTTAGCCCACCCGCACCTTGCAACTCATATTAATTGTCTCTTCATTTTTAGGCTTCAAGGGCATAAACTTGGCTACAGGAAATATACTTGAAAGACCCTCCAAACCCAAGTAGATAAATGTTCATACAAAGCAAGCAAGATTAAATAAGAAAAGAGAAAGAAAATGAATAACAAGGTTAGTTAGTTTTATTGTATCGTTGCTATTTCTTTTTATTCTTACCCACAACATTTTGAATAAGAAATTCTTTAGACTATAGAGGCATTCTCATGTATGCTTGGATGACAGAGGTGAGGAAGTTTTGGTGTGAACACTGATGAACTTCTTTGTAAGTTTGTCTATGATTTCTGAGGACATGAGAAAGCACAGTACAAACAGATACCTTCCATCAAGGACTCATTTGATTGGACTTCATGGGTCATCTCTGTCCGCCAATCAGATGACAACGTCGGGGATTCAGAACTCAGAAAGAGCTCCCTCCCTCTTCTTCTTTCAGTTTAGGAGACTATCATGAATGTTTTCTCAGCTCTTAACATGTTTAAATGTAGTAATTGCAGACCCTTAGGAGGTCTGACTTTAAAGGTGCAAGCTTCTGGCCACTATTTCATTCAAAAAAAAAAAGTGGGCGTGAAGAAGTCTGAGTCTGGAGGCACAGTGGGACTGTAGAGGGAAGAATCCTCTCCTCTGAGAGCCAATTTTGTGCATTCATTACCTAGCCCACATCTCCATTTAAATATCACATACACATCTGGTTTTTATCCAGTGCAAAAGAAATGAAAATATCTTGATTTTTGCACAAAGGACTCTTTCTGCCTCCATAGCCAGAATCCTATTGCTTGTGAAGTTTGAACCGTCTCAGTACATAGCATCAACATTTTATTTTTTTTGGCCAAACCAACCACACAAGTCATCTCTCATCACTCTCTCACAGGTATTTTATCCAGTCTAAAATCAAGTCATCTGTGCTCTAGTTTAAAAGTTGATCTCAAAAGGACCAAATTTCCCAGCTTCAGCATAAACACCCTAGTCCAAACAGCAATACATTTCCCAAATTACTGAAATAACTTCTTTTCTATCATGTATTTCTACCTCAATTCTTGTATGTTTGCAGTATATTCTCCACCTGGAAGTCAGAGCAATCTTTTAAAATTGAAAATTGGAACATATCAATCTTTTATCCAAACCTTCTAGCAGGGCGGCAAGATGGGATAAGTCCAAGGCCCTGCCCGGGTGCCTGTCCACCTGCATTACCTTCTTGACCTGCCTGCCTTCCTGACCTGCTCAACACTTCTGTCTTTCTTTATTCTTTCCTGGCAACACCAGTCTTCTTGTCCTTGCTAGAACGTGCTCAGTTTATCTGTGTCATAGCAATATCTGCTTTCTGTTAGGTCTCCTTGGAATGTTATTTCCCAATGCCCTGCTGTTGTTTGGCTTCCCATTCATTCAGGTCTGTGCAGATGTTACCTTCTCACAAGTGCCTTTTTGAACAACCTTATCCAAATGACTTCTCCCCTGCCCCTTGGATCTTATCCCCTAGCACTGGAAATTTGAACAAGAAAATTAATTTTAAAACCTAGGATTTATGAATCATTAAGTTAATATAGTACACTTGAAATTGAAAAATTCCAAAATGTATTTGTTTCCTTTGAGAATTTCATGGGCTTATGTATTTTTCCACCTCATTGCAAAGACTTCCTTATGTATATTTCATTTACATTCATGTCCTTATTTTCCCCATAATAAATTATAAAATTCCAGGGCAATGGGAAGTTTTGGCCTCATTCATTGGTGTTCACTAATTGTTAGCATAGTGCCCGGCACACTATAGGTATTTGATTATTTGATTAAGATTAATTAATGACTTCAGTACTAAATGGCTGAATAAATTACAAAGAGGTCAAGGCTGAGTCCCGAGAACTTTGAATTTTTAAAACCTGAGGGAGAAAGGTAAATAAAAAGAAGGGGCTAGAAAGTCCTGAGAAAAAGCAGGAGCGCTACTAAGGTCGACCTTCCCTTCTCTTCCTTGAGTATGTATTCCAGAGAGATAGTCAGTGCTTCTTAGAAAAACAAACAAGTCATCAAGCTAGCATCTGCAGGTGGGGGAGGGGGTGGGAAGCAATGGAGAAGTAGAATCATTTAGAAGCTGCACACTGTCCCTTTAGCAAATGACTGAATGCTAAATTTAATTGGATGTGCTCCACTAGAGAAAACACTCTATGTACTCATTAAAACATCAATACTCAAAGTTCCAAGCAATCTGGCATCTTTTATGAATTATAATATGTGCAAAAAAAAAACCCAAACCTAAAAACAACTCGTATAATATTTTATTGCAGTTATAATTTTCATTCATAGGATGTATCAGGTGTGCAGTTGGTGGACATAAAGATTTTCTAGACAATGATCATATGGTTTTGAGTCAATAGCACAAGCATATTTATATTTATAAAACTGTAAAGTGTTATATTTTAGTTCCTTGAGTTTAAATCAATTCCAAACACATATTTTCATATATATAGATATATATTAAATTTTTTTGATTGGGTACACAAAGCAAAAGATCAGCTTTGTGTAGTGGAAACAATGTAAGCAGCCCCAAAACCCAGGTTTCTGTCCTAACTTTAAGCTTCAGTAGATTGTTAATCTGAGGCTAGTTTTAAACTTTATTTCCCTGTGTACAGACTAGAGTTTATTCCCTGGTCTGTTTTGAAGACTAAATAATGCAACATTTATGCCTAAGTTCTATAAATTTTAAAATATCATGAGGAATATTATTATAATACATGTGAGATTTAATGTGGAAGTTACCTCTGAACTTTGATTTAAAAGGTTGTAGATTTATATGCCAATTGGGCTGTAAAATGTAAACTTTGACCTAGTTTCACTGGTGTTGCTTTGCCCTTAATATGTCAGCTTTATTCTCACCTCAAAGGTTCTCACTTGCTGTTCCTTCTTTCTGGAAGTTTCTTTCTCTACATGGCTTGGATCTTAACCAAATATATGATGTACCTCAAATAATATGTCCTCCTTAAGACATTTACTTTTTTTTATTTTTTTTACAGAGACAGAGAGAGAGTCAGAGAGAGGAATAGATAGGGACAGACAGACAGTAACAGAGAGAGGTGAGAAGCATCAATCATTAGTTTTTTGTTGCCATTGCAATACCTTAGTTGTTCATTAATTGCTTTCTCACATGTGCCTTGACCGTGGGCCTTCAGCAGACTGAGCAATCCCTTGCTGGAGCCAGCAACCTTGGGTCCAAGCTGGCGAGCTTTTTGCTCAAGCCAGATGGGCCCACGCTCAAGCTGGGGAGCTCAGGGTCTGGAACCTAGGTCTTCCGCATCCCAGTCCAATGCTCTATCCACTGCGCCATTGCCTGGTCAGTCCTTAAGACAAATCTTGACAATCCTATCTGAAGAACAATCCTCCTTTGCACATAGCTTTATAAAGAGGTGATTACTAGTAAATGTCTAAGTTATGTTGACTTAACAGTCTTTATACACTAACTAAACTGATGTATTGGTTTATGTATTATTTTATTGATGTGTATATTAATTTCTTGTGTACTCTCTCATTTCGCACAAAAGAATGTAAGTTTTGTGAGAGTAGTGACCCTTGATTAATACTATATTCTTAGTCTTGGATTTAAGGTTATAGAATGAAGGAAGAAAGGAGAAAAAAATGATGGAAGGAGTTTATGACATTATTGGCATATATAGTTCATGCACAATGAATGATTGTTGTAATAGTTATGGTTGTTTAGCTCTTGTTAGCATTGTAGATTCATTCTTCAGGAGACAGGAAAGAAAGTCTTAAGATTTGGTTTGAACATCAGTATTCCTAGGAAATAATCCCATATTTAGTATTTAGCTGTTACAGAGTTACCAGCATCATGGGTACCATCATGAAAGACTTTGGGAGGAACTAATACCTGAGGTTTAAAGAGGTAAATTAATTTGCAGAAGAAGCAAGGCTTTCTGAGCCATTAAGTCAACATTTAACCCTTTGACTTTGAAAATTACAAACTTTGTTTCCTTTAAGTATTTCATGGTTTATATATTATAAATATGTATTGACATTATTGTGGTGTTTTGTTTAAGAAAAAAATCTATTAATATTCAGTTATTGGGGAAATTGTTTTAATTTTTTCATCCCTGGAGAAATTTCAAATTCATTTGTCTTTTGAGCCTGCTCGGTGCGTTGAATGAAGACATTTCAAAAATTGTCTCACTAAACATAAAATTTTTTCCCTTTACCCATGAATAACTCTTCACAAGATTAATGGCAAAAAAATCAAATATTTTGTAGAAGGTATAATAGGATAGAAATAAATAGAATCCAGTAAGTAATAATCTGATTTTAACATAATGACCATGATAATAGTTACAATTAAAAGAGAATCATGGGACGGGAAATGATTTGACTTTAGGTGATGGGCACACAGCATAAACAACAGTTCAAATGCTATCGAAATGTTTACCTGAAATTATCTACTTTTATTAATCAATGTCACCCTATTAAATTTAATTTTTTAAATAAAATTAAAAACAGAGAATCACATCGTTGTTAATATATTATTGTTATTATGATGTATGTTGTTTATAAAATTGACAATGTTGACGAAGGAGATATTTGATAAGAGTCATTTTCATGCTTCTCAGGCAATCCTCTCTATTACATATAGGTGTGCATGATAGGCAGAAAATGGGATTACAGTTCAGAACAAAACACTACTTTATTTTCAACATTGATTAATTAAAAATGCCTGTCTGACTCAACAGGTTAGGTTTTCCTGATGTCTCAGCATAGGCTGAGCAATTTGTAAGAAGTTCAAGACATCTTTTAATTGGGCATGACTTAAGAAATAGCAATCTACAAATGAAATACTTATTATAAGTATTCGGAGGTTTAATTCGAAGGGAAACTGTTCTTAAGAGAATTATCTTGAATCATTATCTTGTAGTGCTAAGTGTGCTGTGTTCCATAGATTTTGTTGAGCTAAGTGATAACCCAATTAATATTTGAATTCTCTGCAAACTCTCTCTGGTGACTGCACTCAAAATGTGGCCCATGCAAGAAGTGCTTTCAATGCAATCAGAAGAAAACATTCTTTACTAACCTGTCCTTCCTAAGCCTAGCTACATAGATTGTGCTGATTTAATAGTGATCATTCATCTTCCCTCTGCCAATAATCTCCATAATAAATTTTACCTTTGATAGGCTTTCTTCTTTTGTCATTCTCTATTTCAAAGATTTCAGATCTTTTAAGAAAATCATTCTTGACTTTGTATATTTCCTATTAACAGTATTTTTTTAAAGGATTAGCTTGAAAGAGCCTAGTATATAATTCCATGTGACCTCATCAGTTGGGAATCAGTGTTTAGAATAATGACATTTACTCATAGTTAGAAATATTGTTTACAGTTCTGAGATTTCAGTGTTTATCTTTTTTAGTCTCTATGCAAAAGTTAAAAAGACTTAAGACATTACACAGGCATAAAAAGGGCATTTTCTAAATTTACATTGGGAATAAACAAGGAATAAATTGTTGTACATAAAATATAAAGGCACAGGGTTTGAATTAAACCCTCACCTGAACATGCAGAAATGGAAATGAACGAGCCACTTCTCCTAGCTAACATCACAAGGTTGGAAAACTTGAACATCATTTCTACACTCTATTATTTAATTTTTTATTCTTGTTCTCTGATTAGTCACCTCGTTTCCAGATTGTCATTACTGTTTTAAGTTTGCTTACATTTATTAACGTATTTGTAACTTTCTTCTTTATTCCTCCTTGTAGCTCACACCTCTTACCTGGAAATCTATTTCTTTCTGCTTTCTCACTGTCTTTTCAAATCTACAGATCTTTTAAGATGATTATTTTTTTTCCTCTAACATTGAGGCCATTTTTATGGGACAGATGATTAGGATGACCTCACTGACTGCACTGCAATTTTTATTGGCGGCTCACTCTTTCATTTTGACCACAATTTCTATAAATATTTTTTGCACATGATCACATTCTATGATGTTTCCTCTTACTTGAGATTTATGCATTCTTTAAAAAAACATAACAAAAGCAAAATAATGAGCTTTGTTAAATAACTGGTATTTTTCATTTTTTAAATTTTGTCTTTGTTTTGCCATTAGCTCCTTTCTATTGTATTAACTTTTCTTCCATGAGATGGGGCATATTTGCGTGGTTCATAAATTATTTTACTGGCCACCACATTTTAATTTTTGACATTTCTATATATTTTGGAATATCAAAATAGGTATATGCATACTACTATAGGAAAATAGAGCAATGAACAGAAAGAAAAACTCACAGTATTTTAGCACAACTGTTGTTATTTTGGAGAGTGTTTTCACTTTCGTAGACATTTTTTATGATGCTATTAAGCATAAAGGGATATATTTTTCTTTCTCTTTAATTAGCATTGGTGTTTATTTAATAATGTTATCTCAATTGGTTTATTGTTGATATTTATTAATAAGTGCATAATATTGCATTACCCTGTAGGCTCAAGTTAAGAGCTAATGTTTTGAGGACAGTCCATCTGAGTTTGACTTCTAGATTACTATTTATGCCAGGGAAACTTCCTCAACTGGAAATGATGCATTAAATAAGGATAAGAACAATAGGGCTAATTGCATTAGATAATACATATAAAACATTTTGATATCTCTCTGGGACATGTTCAGCACTCTGATGCTTACCTCTTTTAATGTTCAAAATTTCAAACAAGTTGGGATGTGATAGTACACATATTTTGGATTTAGAATGCTATATGCATTATCACTTTTTTATTTTGTATTGAATTTGTTGGGGTACATTGGTTAATAAAACTATACATGTTTCAGATGCACAATTATACAATGCATCATTTGTATATTGTACTGTGTGTTCACCACCCCAGGTCAAGACTCCCTCCATTACCATCTGTCTCATCATTTTCTAAAAGGTTCAGGTTTAAAAACAAAATGTAAAAACCTAACAACATAAACCAGTGAAGTTCTTCCCTTCCTGGAATCTTATGATTCATCAAATGAAGCAAGTCAGACTGTGGGCACTTAGAGCAGAATTATGTTGTGTGTGTAGGAGAGGGGTGGGTGTCTTCTTATCACAACATGATTTTATCTATTTCTCACAGTTTGGTTTAGCTGCTAATCAGAAACTTTTATTTTTTTTTTTACTGTTGTACATAAAATCTATAGTGATAAGCGGCTGCACCAGCAGGCATTTATATTTATATTCTAAATACAGTTCATTTTCTGTCTCTATATGTGGGTGTAATACATCTGTTAACTCTCTCAATACATGCCACTTGGACAGATTAGTCACTTCTAAAGACTCTCTTCTCACAAGCATAAGTTCTCTGCTCCGTAGAACAATCAACCCTGCAGTTCTTCAGTTTGTTGAAGGGGTAGCACAGGGTGGGCAAGGCAGCCCCAGATGCTCACAGCTGGAGAGTGTGGCTGAGGCCCGCTTACATTTTAGGTAACACTTACTTTTTAGGTAACGAAATAGAGTCGCTGAGATTGTTTCCCCTTCAGGACAAATGACAACACATAACTAGTCACCTCCATCACTTGAAGGAGCCAGTTAGCCCTTATCTTGACAACTTAATTTGGTTATTTCATGTGTCTCATGGGCTCTCTCAACAGTGATTCAAAGGACTCCTGTAATCTCCCTGGATCTTGAATTCTGAATCATAATGACTTTCCCACAGTCCTTACTCCTTTGAAGAACTGTTCAAGTTTTTCTAAAATCTTCTTAGATTTTTCTACCACATTTATACTCACTCTTATTTCCATTATTCATGAAGGCATGCAAGCAGTTAGAAAAATCTCAAAATGTGAACCCATTGCATTTTAAAAAAATTCTCAATTCCTGAGCATATTTTGATTAAATCCACCTTGAAATGCCTTCTAGATATTAATTTTCAATAGTTGTCTTTAAAGGCTGTATTTTGCATTTGTTCGCAGATAGGTCTTGGATGTGAACTTTGGTTGTACCAATTAAAAAGACTTTGGCAACTAGAAACAGAAGTTCACTAATTGACTTGACTTAAATTAAAAAAAGAATGTATCACCTCATAAAGCAAAGAGTCTTGTTGAAGCATGGTATATTACCTGAGAATAAGTTAAGTTATTGTCAGAATGAGACCCCAAAATACAATGGTTAAACTAATTCAGAGATCTGTTTCTCAAGGCCATAGGTGGACCAATCAGAGGAGGTGTGTGGCTTTACTCTATAAAGTAATCCCCCCAAAAGTTCTCTCTCACTACTGTAGAATACTACATGATGTTATCATCATTCTTCTGTTTGTGTCTGGCTCATTAGACCCACATACATCTTCTAGCCCATCAGTGACGGGAACAAGAAGAAGTATAAAACAAGCAATTTCCTTTTAAAGAGGTAACATAAGAGTTGGAAACAGATCATGTCTGTTCATATTGTGTTTTCAAGATTCCTTCTCAAAGTCATATCTAGCTGTGAAAGCCACAGATGATTTAATTTTCCAGTCTACAGATGACAAATTCTGGGGTCAATATAATTAGTCTTTATTTTTCTAGGATTTTATGGTAGAAATGACATAGTCTTATCCAGTAGTCCTTCAACAGACTCTCACAGGGCCACACAACCATTAATGGCCGCATTAAGAGAACCAGAGCATTGTCACAGCTTAGAACAGCCAGTGTTAACAACTGAGCTGGGACTAGGTCATGACCCCCTAGTCACCAAGGTAAGGGAACTATTACTCAAATAAAACTGCAGTTCTCTTTTCAAGGGAGAGGCAGGAGGATGGTTAGAAGGTCACCACTGCTTGCTAAACAGTTCTTTTATGAGGCCAATAAAAAGGAGAGCCGCCCAACTTTCCATGTTTCTAGGAATCTTATAATCACTTCTTTTTCTCTCCAAACAAATGAAGAATGTAAAGTCCAGATAGTTAAAAGGACTTGCACAAGGTCATATGACAAGCCAACACTTGAATAATAGAATGTCATTCTTCCAAAAGCCCCAGACAAACAAATGTGCATATAAATAAACAAAGCAACCCATTTCTCAACATATGTTTATGTTGATAAAGCAACAGCTATATAAGTTTGTACACATGAATAAACAGCTAGCATTGGTGTAGTATTTTACTCAAAGGGGCCTTATAAAATGACAACTGGTTTCAAGAGATAATTTTCCACTTCTGGCCTTCAAGAAAAGCCAAAGCTGTCTCTCTCTGTGACCTCCATCAGGTGCAGGCATTTGAACAGTATGGTGATTTTACATCGGGTGTTGCATTGATTGGGCAATTATTGTATAACTGGTCCTATGTCGGGGAATGAAAGATGGGAGCGATTGGAAATGTACATGAGCAAGATGAAGGCATCATGGTTATATGGATGCTGGAGAAGCCTGAGAAACCAGGACAGATGTATGGGGAATATTTAGGAGGTGGTGGGGGGTCTAGACTTGCAGATAGCACAATTTTGTAAGAATAGACTGAGTGTCAGAACAGAGGTATTGTGGAGTGCTCAGTGACAAAGACAATGAGAGGGGTCCGGATGTTAGGCAACAGGGCAGAAAAAATAAAGAAAACTGGTCCTATGAGATGGCCAGTGTGTTGAAAAATGGTTCACAGGGACCCCAAGGGACTCATGCACATCTGTCTCAGGGTACTGACTAATCTGCTTGAGAGTCTGCACCTCTTTCTGAAGACGGTGAAAGAACTTTAGGTTTTTAGCAGGAGATGAAAATTATATCACTACCAAAGATGAATGGGACATGTGGGTGGACAACAAATTGGGAGGTGGAAAGAATAAAGTCAATGGAACCAGTTAAGAAAGCATCAGAGCCTTGACCAGAAAGCTTGGTTGGTTAGATTGTTATCCCAAAATGCAGAGTTTGCTGGTTTGATCCCCAGTCAGGGCACATCCAGGAACCGATGAATGTTTTTGTCTTTCTTTTTTTCTTCTTCTCTAAAATCAATCAATAAAATATTTTAACACAGAAAGTATTGTAGTAATGAAGGGGCAAGGTCTTATTTTTATTTTTTTCAATTTGTTTCCTAGTAAGGATTAAATTCCTGTGACAGGCATGTTGGGGAACAGATCATATGGAGAATATATTTAAAATATGGAAGTAGCAGCTTATGGACTATCTTCAAAGATCACTTTAAAGTGATGTACACACACTTCAACTCAGGATAAGATAGAGCTCTATGATGACCAGAGCTTTCAAAAACTAGTAAGTCTGTTCATCAGGTAGCAACTCCCACGTCACTGTAAGTCATATATCTGAGATTGGAAGGACACCAGGAAAAAGGAGCATTTTGTTAGCTTCCTCATTTGGAATTGTTGAAGATGAAGAGGTAATCAGTGAAATCTTTCACCTCAGTCATGTGCCTGTTTGATGAACATGTTCCAGAAATGTGGCCTCAGATAGAAGAGTTTAATAAAATGTAGAAAAAATATTTCCAAGAAATTTTAGTAGAACACCATGAAAGTTTACCAAACATGAGAAACAGAGAGAAAAAGAGAGGGAGAGATTAAGATTATATAATCTAGATGTAGGAAGTATATTTTGAATCAGTGGTTCTCAGCTCTGGGCAAGTTTGCTCCCTTGGGGTCATTGTTTAATGACCGGAGGCATTTTTGTTTTTTACAATTGTGGTGGTGTTACTGGCATCCAAGTGGGAGAGGCAAGTACAATCCTCCTATCCCCACTCCAAAATAAATTGCAAAAAAAGCATTATCTGGTCCAAAATATCAGTAGTACTGAGCTGGGAAACTCTGCTTTAGTGAAAAGGTACACTGGCCATTTATCTTTTTTTTTTTTTTATAGGGACAGAGATAGAGAGTCAGAGAGAGTGATAGACAGGAATGAAGAGAGCTGAGAAGCATCGATCATTAGTTTTTCGTTGCCGTTGCAAGACCATAGTTGTTCATTGATTGCTTTCTCACATGTGCCTTGACCGCGGGCCTTCAGCAGACCCAGCAACTCCTTGCTGGAGCCAGCAACCTTGGGTCCAAGCTGGCGAGCTTTTGCTCAAGCCAGATGGGCCCACACTCAAACTAGCGAGCTCGGGGTCTCAAACCTAGGTCTTCCGCATCCCAGTCCGATGCTCTATCCACTGCGCTACCGCCTGGTCAGGCTACACTGGCCATTTAATCACCATTATTGTTTGGTTTGAAACTGTTCATGCTGTTGATCATATATCATGACAATTTGTAGGTAAACAGGCACGGGATGCAGGAGCTAGGTTATTTCCCCAGTTCATTCTGTAAGTAAAACAACAGAAAAAGAAAGTGTCTAAGACATTGGAATAAGAATGCATTCTTCTCTCTGTGAATGACTTATTCTATTGCATTGGCACAACAGTTCCTCTTTCCAGAGGCATAACATTACTCCAATGTGACATCTCATTTAAAATTATCCTTGAGCAGAGCAGATAATAACAGTCTACCTGGCTTCATAATTTGACTCCAACGCTAAAAACCAACCAAATTTGTTACTCATTTTATTTAAAATTGGTTAATGTGTAAAAAAGTCATAAATTTGAGCAAGACCTTTCAAAAAGGCCTATTTAAAAGTATACCTTAAAGTATAACAGCAAATTTGTGATTAATATAAACATTGTTGACACTTCTGTTAGGAGGACATTATGATCAGGAGAATTACTGGACACCTAGAAATGATTGTATAATGAATCAGAGGCTTTTTTTGTGATACAATCATTTAGAAAAAAATAAATCTTACAAATTGCCCAATTTTTAATGATGAAATAGATCTCAGAGAAAGAAAGTCTAAAGACTCTCATTTGATATTAGCCGTTGAATAGCAGACTGGAACCCAGATGTTCTGACTCCCAGCCCAGGACTTCTGGGACCACAGGGCATCTCAGTTTCAGAGGAGAACTCATGTTTCAGAGATTTTTCTAATGCAGATTCTTCCTCTGGTGGCGATTGTAGTCATGGGAACTGAGAGGTGCTCAAGAGGAAAGAAAGAAATGGCCAAACCAAATGCGACTTGGAAATATTACATGCTAAAGCTTGCTTCACATTTGCACACGAAAGGTATCTAAATTGATTTTAATTGAAAACTTAGTTAACTTAAAAGACAGTCAACTATGTCTACAATAGCATGACTATGGAGTTATAACTTTTTGTGGAAGCAGCTAATGTTCTGTGGTTTACAGCTTCTTGCAAAACATGAAAATTAGCCAAATTCTACCAGGCTCAGTGTTTTAAACCTGATCCCTCCATCTGAAGTGATTTTTCCCTTCTTACCTTCTTGGTCTAACTCCCCCTTTTCCTAAAATATCTTATTTGAGCATTGCCAGATCCTTGGAGAAGCCTCCCTGGTTGTCCTCTGGCTTAGGGAACACTTCTCTACTTTTAAGCAGCCTCTGAAGATATCTATTACACAACTTTTCACCCTATAATTTGTGATGTGTTTCTTCCCCTTCTCAAATATGGGGTCCTTAAATTGCTTTTGTTCCCAGCTTATATCAGTGTTAGAAATGAAGGAGAATAGAGTAGATGCTTAGTAAATGCAATCTCAGTAAATCAATTTATAATCTTTTCAAAGTACCGCTAAAAAATGAAATTCCAAACCCTCTTTAAAAAAATGTAACCTTTTCTCTTAGAAAACACTCTATTTTATTTAGATCTTTCTATTATTCCATCAACAAATATATGTTCAATTAATTGCACTATAGAGTTTATCTCAGATGTCTTTTAGATATACATTTATATACATGCATGTCTATTGTGTATGTGTGCATGTGTATACGCACAGTGGATGGAATAATATACCATCTGGAGATTATTGTGTTTGCCAGGTTTAATGAATCATTAATAAATATCTAAATCTCTGAAGAAAGATGATAATAATTGATAGTGTTGAAAGAATGACTGCTCCGTACTGAGAAGTATCCAGACATTTACAGACATGTTTTTACCTCCAAATCTTGCAACTATCTTAAAAGTTAGCTAGACAAATAGTGAAGAACAATTTTTTTTTTAAATTTGGACCTTGTTTTGAAGTTTTTACCTTGAATTTGGCTTCTGCTATGGATATTTTAAAATATCAGCGCACTCAATAATAATAATAACAAATCAAGAGGCTGTCATAAAAATTAAGCAAAAGAGTGCCTTAAAAATTCTAGCACATGGAGGTGTATAGCCATTTATGGAATGTTTGTTTGGTCCCCTTTCATTATTATAACCTGTTTTGTAGAGGATATAAAACCAGTAACAATTTCTCTCTCTCTCTTAAATCCTTTACATCTGGATCAAACGAAACAATTTTCAGTTAATTATGCATTTGAAGAATATTCTACTTAACTGCCAGCTATAACAGGAATTAGAGAACTGGTTTGATTCACTTAATCTTTACTAACCTGTTTCTAATTCTTTCCATGAAGCAGTGATGTGTTTAAATTTTGTCAAATTTATGGTTCTTTGAAAAGATAGATTGTTGCTAATTCATGTGCCTCTCTCTGTACGTGAGCCTGTATCACCTATCGCTCTAATCCTGCAATGCTTTGACAAGCTTGTGGTCTAAGAATGAAGCAATCTACAAAAGATAGGGATGGATATACTGTTCTGTAAACACAGGGAGAGGAGAAGCAGTATGCCTATGCCTTAAATGTAATAAATTCCAGTAACTAGGTTTGAAATTTCTTATTTTTAACTATTTCCAGGTCAAGTTGACTTAAAGTAACTTTCTGATAGATTATGTTTTATGGTGTTTCCCTCTCTGGTACACACAACATCCATCAGCTGACTCATGTATCGGGACACTACATCAAATATGATGCCTCAGAATATGAACCCAGCTCCTTGCCCTTTCCATGGGACCAACAACACACCCATCCACCATCAGGTAACTGATGACCAGTTACCTCCCCTCGGCTTTACTTCCACTGTTTATGTGTGGTTTGAGCGGACATGTTTGTAAACATGGATTTATCACACATTTAAAACCGTGGCTCTTGCACTTGAACCTGGATTTCTCCTGTATACCCTTTGCTCATCCTGTGGACTCAGCTTCTTCTCAGTCAGAACACTTCTGTGTCAAATACTCCTTCCACCCAGCTCTAGGCTGTGGTCTCACTCCAGTCCCATGCAATACAAGAGCATTGTCCCCATGCACCAAGGCTGTGGGTTTGATCCCCCGTCAGGTCATATACAAGAATCAACCAATGAATGCATAAATAAGTGGAAACACAAATTGATGTTTCTCTCTCTCTAAAGTCAATTCCATTTTTTTTTGGGGGGGGGAATAAAGGGAAATAAACATGCCAATCTTGCCAGGGTATTCTGAGGATTTTATAAGAAGACACCTACAGAGAATTACATGGAACTGTTGTTCAACAAATGATGTCTTCTGAAGAGAAATCAGCAAAATAAGGAGTAGGCTATGCCAATGGAGCTAAATATACCTAATATCTCTATTTCTTGAAGGCAGATAATTGTTCTAAGTATTGTTTTAATATAGTAGACAGGACACAGAAGACCTAAAAGGGTTAGGTCTTCCTGAAAGGTTGAGGAGAGTCTGTAATGACCAATGCATATTCTATAGCTGTGATGGCTTTGGAGCATAGTGTTTGCTAACAGTATTTTCTTCGGCAATTCTCACCGCTGATAAGAGTATCTTATTTTTGGCAACATTAGAATGTGATTTCTAAGTTTGCCTGCTTATTCACTCTTCCTACTCCTTGATGGAGTTCTGCCCATTTTCTGTTTGCAAGTGTTTGGATGTCACTTGTTTGTTAATTAACTCCTTTATTTATTTATTTTTTTGGTCTCCTTTTTGTGTAATCTTCAGGATTCCTTCCTCCCCCCCCCCCCCCCCAGTGACAGCTTCCTTTCAATTCCTTGGCTTTGTTTGTCTCTCCTGAGAAGGAGCCAGTGTCAAAATGTTAGCTCAGTTGGGTTTCCCATTACCAGCTCTGCAAGTCCCTAGGCCCCTCCTGTATTTTGCAGTATAAGAGCGATTACAGCACAAACACAATTTTCAAATTGTCATGTAAATACATTCATAGGGCTTAAGAAAATAGAAAAATACAAACATCTGTGAAATAATGATTACTATTGCCTTTTCTCATGTCATCATGTCATTCTTTCATCAGAAGCTGGTACAGTGGAGCTGTAGCCGCGAAATTAATTATCCGCTGGTAGGGTTAAGGACTTAAGGTGTGAAAACTGATGGTTGACAAAAGCTGTGGCCCCATTGCATCTTAAAAGTGAAGGAGATAAAGTGGACTAGTCTCAAAATCTTCAGTTTATTAAGCTGTTAACAAACACCCCAGGAAAATGTCTCATAGAGAAGAATTAGTCAAGTATCGACAACAACAACAAAATAAAAGTCAAATAGGCACATTTTAGATGTAGTCTCTTCTTGGACTTTGAAGGTTTTAAAAGCAGATACTTGGACATTAATTACCAGCTATTCACTTACCAGAAGACAAGTTGGGTTAGGTGAGATGGAAATCGTGATCTGTCGTTGTCTATTCTTTGAAGAATTGACCTTTCCACAACTATGTGGTGCGTTGAGGAAGTGATCAAGTCAGTACCCGCCTCACCCCCGTCCAACAGACTAGCTCATCTTTCTAGCTCACCTATTGGTACAAACAGGACATGTGACTAAAGAAGCATGAAGGAGAGATGATTTGATACTTGATAAACAGAAGTTCTATTCTGAGTAGTTGAAGGATGTTATGATGCTTGGCTTGGTGTTGTCAATGGTCACCTTTCCCTCTTCTTGGAGAACACTTCTCTCTAGAGAGAAGCCAGTAGAGAGAAGGAAACAAAGATGGCAGGTGGAAAGAGGACGATGGAACCCTTGATGAAGCTGTTGGAGCCTCTGGCTCGGCCATACCGAAGCCAGCTTGGTCTCTGATTTGAAAGTGTCATAAGTCAATAAATTCATTGTTACTTAAGCTTGGTTCATGACCTTTGCTACCAGAAGACTGAAGATTAATATAGAAACCCTCTTCAAAGCAATTTCTCAATTCCAAGAATATATGTATGTTTTTAATGCTTTTATGTGATAGTTTCTCTCACAAACAGTGTGGGACAAAGGCATCTGAAACACGCCTTGATTCAATGGCCTGTACCTGTCGTTGAAAAAATAAGTCACATTCCACAAATAGACCCCTAGTGTACTAGAGGGTAAAAATAATGATTAAATAAGGAAAAGGCATAATATACTGCTAAGCGATTTGAGAAGACTGATTTTAGCTCGCAGGAGCTAGAAAATAGCATTATCACTATGTTGCTTTATAAAGATGTTAAGAAGACATCAGAATTTAGTAAAAGGGTCTTTTCAAGGGGAACTAACATTTATTTAAATAAACTAAGAAATTAGGACAAGAGGTCACTGAAATATCAGTAACAGTGGCTTGTCTTAGTGGCTGAAGTCATGAGAACTACGATGGAAATTACATTTTCTAGGTATCCATAGACTTCTTGATGCTCTCCCACACCAGTCTGCTCCTTCCTTGTCTGCCCTGGGAACTTCTTTCATTGTATAAACAGCTGCTCTTACATGTGCTTTCTTCAAAACCTTCGTTATCATCAATGACAGTGAAGTTTTGAACTGAACCATTTTGCCATTTAGAAAATTTTGATGCACGCAGGCCCCTACCTCACAGAGTTCGTCCAGAATATGTACTTTTTGGATTTGCATCGAGTATCTTCCCGTCTATGCCACAGTCGTGGCTGCTTCTGCAAGTCCAGCACCAAGCACCATCACCAAATAAGATTAGCCAAGTAATATGGTTTGAACTGCACCAAGCTTAGTTAAGTGGTGATTATTATTTGTTAAATATCTGCCATTCTCTTGGACTTTAAAGTCCATGAAGATCATATTTGTTTAGTTTATACCTATATCCTTCATGGTTGGCACTTAGAAGATTCCCTGGTTTGTCAGCACTATGCTTTGAGCATTTATTAACAGTTAGAGATATACATTTTATTTGGAACTATCCCATGCCTGTTTCAATTACTACATGCAGTCATTGCTTGAAAAATTCCAATAGGGCCTGACCTGTGGTGGCGCAGTGGATAAAGCGTCGACCTGGGAACACTGAGGTCGCCAGTTCAAAACCCTGCACTGGTCTGGTCAAGGCACATATGGGAGTTGATGCTTCTAGCTCCTCCCCCTTTCTCTCTCTCTCTCTCACTCTGTGTCTCCTCTCTAAAATGAATAAATAAATAAAAAATTCCAATAGGTTATGATTATTTTTATATACAGTGAATAAAACCAGCATATATTTGTCCTTATTGGGTATTCATCTAAAAGATGGCTCACTTAGACCTTAATGAAAAAGGAAGAATTAGGAATTAAAGAGGGGAATTCATTCTGGTAATGCCACAATTCTATTACCAATCTCTCTCTCTCTCCTTACCCTTGGAGACCTCATGGAGAACAGAGCCAATGAACTCCCAAAGTGAGTGGTCACAGTAAAGCCATGTTTAAGTTAGACAGAGTTTTCCATTATGTTCACTCTACACATATCTCTTTCATGAACCATGTTCATAGACTTAAACTAAGTTCCAGTTTATCTTAGCAGAACTAGCAAAGCCATTAAAGGGTAAGTGATCTATGGGGATTCTGCCTACTTTGAATGCATACCGTTAAAAAGTGGATGGAATATACCAGGAGAAAGTGGCGGTACAAAAAGTAGAAGATAAATATCTTCTTCCCTTCAAGTAGGCACTTGTCTTAAGGGCAACAGAATTTGGAACAACTGCTTGAGCTCTTCCTCTCACAGATATTGCCCTTTAGCTATTAGCCCTTACAGATTTTAAGTTTTATGTTGTCAGGAGATGTCATCTGCCTGATGATATTAGTTCCACAGGCAAGGATCAACAACTATTTGTTTCTGATCAGTTTACGCATTCATTCATTCATTCATTCAATAGAGTGCTAACTTGATATCAGGGGCTCCTGTAAACACTGTGATTTGGTAGTTAACAAGTTAGATAGGGTCTATAAATCAATAGACCCAAATAACAGAAGTAGTTGTTCTATTGCATATAAAAATATTTATTGCATTCTATAAACAGAATAATGTGATCAAGAATACAAAGTTCGGTCTGCTGAAGGCTTGTGGTCAAGGCACATATGAGAAAGCAATCAATGAACTAAGATGCCGCAACAAAAAACTGATGATTGATGCTTCTCATCTATCTCTGTTCCTGTCTGTCTGTCCCTGTCTATCCCTCTCTCTATCCTTGTAAAAAAAAAATACAAAGTGGGAGAGGGCTCCTTCGGAAGTGGTATTTAAACTGACATGCAAGGGGGAAGAAGGAGCCAGCCATTTTAACAGCCAGCAAAAGGGCATGCCGAGAAAAGGTAACAGCAAGTGCAAATGCACAGACATTGAAAGAGGGCTTGAAGCTCACAAAACCAAAAGGAAGCCTGCCTGCCTGTGATGTGCTCGCAGAGGATGTGAGCGTGGGTGAGTTGAGGACCTTATTCATGACGTTGTGAGATCCTGGGTGGCTTCCAAGGCCATCAGCGGAGTTCATTTCAATCAAATGATAGCAGGAAACTTCAAAGGTTTTGAAAGGAAGAAAGGCGTGCACTGTGTTTTCAAACTATTGCTGTGGTTCTTCTGTGAAGAACGGTTTGTGGTGGGAGAGGCGGAAGAAGGAAGACGGGAGTGTCTTGGACAAGATTGAGATAGTACAAGAGGATATGCATGCTTTTGAGGCAGCTTCATACATTATGGGTCCAGTTTGATAATCTCCATGGTCCCTTTCAGATATACATGACTTTTAAAAAGCTTCTCAACGTTTAAGTGTAAATATACACTACTAATGATACTGCTACACAACTCAAAATGTGTGTTCCTATGCACCTGGAACATGGCATACACATATCAGCTATTGCACTGAGCATTACACAATTGCCTAAAAAATTTCTCCTGCATCAATATTGATGGTAATTTTTGGAAACAAAGATATGCCCCATGATATCAGGTGGTAGGTAGGCTTTCATGGTAGTAGAGGTATGTATCTGCTGACAGGGTTTGGTCCTAAAACTAGGTCCTGCTTCAACAAGACGTGTCCACATGAAACCCTCTATGCCAGCCTTCTAGCTCTTTCATCTCTGATCGGGGGTTGCCCGGGGGCTAATGGGTACTGGCTTCTAATGTCATTGCTTGCAATTAATAACTGCTGTTTTTGAGAGTTGTTATTCAACTTATCGCGACCCCAATTGCATTTTGGGCTACTCCTCTCACGGCAGGGACCCTGATGCCAGTTCTTTCTCTCTGTTGGTCAGATGTCGCTCAGTCCCCCAACCCTACTGGAGCTGAGATAAAAGAGATCCCTGCATTCCTATTCCCTCCCTCAAATGCTGATTGCAGTTCTGGCTTCAGAAAGGGATTAGCTCCTTGTTTGTGTTTCTTCTGGGTGTCACCTCCAACTCTCAAGTCTCTTGAAAAATAGTCAGCCAGACCCTGCTTTGCTCTGGGCTCTTGTGTTTGAGAATGCTTCCTGAGGTCTGTGTCCTTTCAGGCACAGAGGGTGATGGGCTGGCTTTTCTAAGGAGAGGAGACCCAACGAGAAAATTTCATGAAATCTACAGGTGTTGTGTAAGGCATAATGCTAACTACAGACACACAACCCAGTTTCTGTGACCCCAACATTCACATTTACTTCTCGTGATTTTAAGATGACACATTTGTCAACTCTCTCTGAACTGTGGGCGGCCAAACCTTAATTTCCACGTCCCTTCTAGCTTAACCTAATGCATGCCACTCTTCCTAGTGGACAGCCTTATGCCTTGGCCAAGTAGTTGAAAAAATACTTGTCATATCAAGCCACCTGAAGGGACTTTAAAATCCTGTGAAGAATTTGGAATTTGTCTGTTGACAATAGAAAACATTTAAGAGGCAAAAATAAAAATGAGCTGAAGTCCCTCAGAAAGTGTTGTCACCCTGTCCTGGTGCACTCTCATGTTTAAAGACAGCTTAACTGCATGTAACAAAGCATCTAAAATGCAGCTGATAGTAATTATATAGTATTTTAAGGGAACAGCCCTTGGTATTAGTTATGCACTTTAATGTTCATTAATGTTGGGTTACACTTGATTCATGTATTTCAGCCCTTTCAATTAAATGACTCAAAACCTCTATAGCTTCGTTTTGAGTTACTTGAGCTGTCCAAAGCCAAGAAAGTTGTTTTGAAGGCACATTCCATTTTCAAAGAGCTTTTACTTAATTTATGTCTACTCAAAATTTTGTTACATAATGATTTGTGACTTTTAACTCCATTATGATGCCTTTTATTGGCATGCACTGATGTTTTCCCTCCCATCTCATGCTGTTTAGCTTTGATTTTTTATTTATTCTGAAATAAATAATATCTCAGGATTACTTGCCAATCATTTTAACATTTTTGTAAGTATAGTCATTTAAATAGCCTGTCTTGGATTGGGAAAGTATAATCTTAACACGTTTGCTGTGATTGGAATTGGGTTGTTCAGCAACGATTTTCATCTACTATCATGATTAATATAGACTTTCAGAATTTAGGTGAAAATTCTGATATATGCATATATAATCACATTTTCTTCACTTTAGTAAGTGTTCTGTAACAAATGTCATCTTAGAGAGTGAACATTGAGCTAACAAAGGTATTTGTGAATTGGACCAACTACTAGTTTTTCTATTTCTTTATTAATCAGAGTAGAGTAGGCTATTCTGAAGTAATTAATATACAGGAAGAAACAAAAGGAAGAATGCGTAGAAGGAGAGAGGGAAGGAGAAATAGGGGAAACCTCAATGACTTACAATAAAAATGGACATTTATTGTTGGTGGTTGTTGTGCAGTGTGATTCAGATAATTCCTCTAGTTGTTTCTCTTCCAGATGGTGACTCAGAGATTCAGGCTGCATTCCTCCTGTAGTTGTACTAGAACCTGGGCTACATGGTCCCAAGTTGCTATAGATCTGTGAGGATTGTATAGGATACAGCACTCCCATCCACCTTCTTTCTTTATTTTCTTTTTACTTTATTATTATTTCTTGGGAGAGTTTCTTCATTTGCCTTCTGCGCTATTACTCCAATTTGATGCCATTTCAATTTCTCTGTTTTCATATCTAGATTCTTCTGTTGCATTTTCAGTTCCCTTCACTTTCCCCTCACCGTCATACAGCTGTCGTTCTCCCTCATGATGGCTTATTGTTATCCTATAGACAACATGCAAAAGGGAGAAAATACATGTCATAGAGACTGAGGCATATTTGGGTTTCTGGGGAAGTGTCAAACATGTCCCTGAATATTCGTTTGGTTTTCATTGTTGTTTTGATTGAATGATACAGTCATCTGAGGCTTTACAATGACAGTCTTCTTTTCATCAACCTCAGAGGGTTCAGCCTTCCCCCCATGAACTTGCTCTGCAGGGATGGAAGATTGATTTGAACTGACTCAATTGTGCCAGCATGTGTGGATTTACACACCTGGATCATCACCAACCAGGACCCCAATTTCAAAAGATGCCTCTCATACCCAGCATCCTTCCCTCGCCTCTGCTTCCAGCTGAAAGTCAGGGTCCACGTGGCCCCGCCTCACTCTGCTCTGATGGCTCCTCGCCTCACTCAGGAGCCTTACTCTCTGTCTTGGGACTTCTTACGCACTAATGCCACGTCACAGCTCAGAATTGTGAGGTGGCTAACACTTTCTAAGATAACATTCCAAAAAATAGGAAATAAGAGCCAAAGGATAATGCTTCACCCCCCAATTGCAATTTTAAGAGGGCTACTTTATGTTTCTCAAAACACCACAATGAGACCTACATCCAGTTGCCCACGTGCTAACAAACTTAATAAAATATACTTGCTTTTGTTCTTTCCTGTTTCCCTTTCCATAGATCTTTGTTCTTGTGCCCTGGTATTTCTTCCCAAATAAATACCCAATTTTCTCTTTTTAAGCTCTGCCTTTGGAGTCAACTATGTTAAGAAACTGGTTATTGTCACCGTTGATTATTTTTAGAATCCTCCCTTCCTTTCAGATCTATATAGAGGTTGTTAAATTATGAAAAAAGGTTTTTGAGGTTTTGTATTTTTAGTTTGTCAATTAATTAATTAGGGTAGTTTTACATATTGGATTATATTATCCTGAACTTATTTCCTGGTTCTCTAAAATATTCTACTGAAATCATATGAGAAGTAGAGACCCTGTCTTCATTTTCACTACTGCACCCTTATCTACAATGTATTTGATGATTTTCTACTTCCCCATATGATGAGCTACAAGCCATCTCCCCCTATGTTATGCCCTATTACTTTTGGCAATTAACAGTTTATAGTTTGATATGGAATAAAGAGGTAGTAATAGAGTTAGTCCAGGGAGAAAGAATATAACAGAGTCACACCAAAACAAATAACTTCATCAAAAAGAGACACTTTGAAAATCTTATTATTTAAAAAATAAAAGTGAGGTTTTTAATTCCAGGAAAAATAAGTGGCCATCCAGGCAAAAGTGTTGGCCATTCACTCAAATTCCAAAGTGAATGGTAGAGACGTTAGACAAAGCTTACGAGGTTATGGTTTGCAAGAATTTTATATGATCTCCCTTCATTTTCACTGTGTCATCAGTTTAATATGTTATGCGTTTTCACAGGAAACAGGGAAGTTGGGGTGTGCCGAATAGCTATTGCTATTCCAGTGCCACACTAAACTTGTAGAACCTGTAGTTACTTTCTGCAGTTGTTTCTAACTCATAAGGAAATAACATTATCGTGCATTTCCCAGTTTGCTACATCAAATGAACTACATTGTTGACTTTCTACGGTCCTCCCTTGAATAGGAAAAGCAATAAAGATAATATAATGGTAATAATCACAGTTGCTGGAAGGTTCTTTTCACAGGGTCTAACAGGGAAAACAGAAGTGCCCGTAAATGAAAACCCATACGATTAGATCTTCTTCAAACAGGTCGTTAATTAGCTTCTATAATTAACACCTTACTCTAGTAAGGGGAGCCAGGTAATTACCCAGTATATTCTGAGAGTGTCACCTTATTTTAAGTAGCTGTCATCCTTGAAATACAACTGTAGAATAACAACTTCTTCTGTGTGTTTAAGGAGTCATAAACCTCTCTAACAGTTCTAACTATAGCTGTAGGAAGCATCTTTTCTTGTCTCTATCAGCAAAGAGATTCTGGAATAAAACCTTTATCGTTTTGACCATGATGTCAACAAACAGCTTCTTTATATTTTTTTAAAAGACACTCATATTTCTTAATGCAAGAGATTCAAACTATTTGAACATCGCTTGTGCAATTAAAATTTAGCCGTTTTATTACGAATGTTGTATTGGCTGAGAAAAGTGATCAAAGAGAAATAAAGAAAAGGAACTATCAGGATTTATGTCCTGCAAATATCAATTCACTAACATACATGGAAATTTTTCTTCATCAATAGCCTCCTATTAACATACAATGTTCTTATTTTTAAAATTTACTCTTCAATTATAGTTGGTTTATGTCCTCATTCTTGGACTATATTCCATAAGTCTATCCATCTAGCCATCTGGAGAGGAAAATATACGTGTACACATATGCATACATTCATGACCTTAGCTGTACAAGGTGATTAAAATTTCTGTTACTAGAATATAATATTGGCCCTGGTTGGTTGGCTCAGTGAATAGAGCATAGGCCCGGTGTGCTGACCTCCCAGGTTTGATCCCCAGTCAGGGCATACATGAGAAGCAACCACCTGCTCCTCTCCTCCTCCCTTTCCCCGTTCTCTCTCTCTCTTTGCCTCTCACAGTCAGTGACTTGATTGGTTTAGTGTTGGCCCCGGAAGCGGAGGATAGCACAATTGGTCTGAATGTTGACCTCAGGTGCTAAAAATAGCTCAGTTGATTCAAGCATCTGCCCCAGACAGGGGTTTCTGGGTAGATCCAGTTCATGTGGAAGTCTGTCTCTCTGTATCCCCTCCTTTCACTTAGGAAAAAAAAAAGAATATAAATATTAACTTTCATTCAAAAAATCTTAACCTATTATGCCACTGTGTTAAGTATTTTACTTGTATTAACTTTAGTGTTTACAAATTTTCTGTCATAATTCCTAGCCTCATTTTACACATTATTAGTTTGAAACTCAGAAACATTCATATATATTTAAAGCAGTTTGATAAACTTCAAAATATCCATTGTATCACTACATATTACTTTATATATTATTGTGTGTTTGACAGCAGGATGATAGACATTTTTACTTAGATATACAACTATGAGCACACTATTATAAAAAAAATAAAACTACAAAGATAGATTTGGTTACTGACTCTACTAGGACTTGAAAAACCATGGCCCCTGTGCCAGATGGAGCTAGCCACCTGTTCTGGCAAAGAAAATTGTAGCAGAATGCAGTAATACCCAATTGTTTACATATTGTCTACGGCCACCTTTCACATGACAGTGACAGAGCCGAGTAGTTTTGACAGATACCAGAAGAACCATAAGCCTAAAAAATGTCTTTGTTGCTTTACAGAAAAAGGATGCCAACCCTTGGACTAGACCATTTCTGTAATAACTGCATTGATGTAAGGTTTTATCAAAGCAGTATATAAACATTTCATTAACATTTAGTCCCAGAAACCCGAAAAGAGCACTACATTGATTTTCTTTCTATTAGATGAAATTCTTCCATGATACCTAAACCACAGTTATTCAGCTTAACTCTTAATACAAAAAGTGAAAACAATTAACATTTTTTTTAACTTTTTATTTTATTCATTTTAGAGAGGAGACACACAGAGAGAGAGAGAGAGAGAGAGAGAGAGAGAGAGAGAGAAAGGGGGGAGGAGCTAGAAGCATCAACTCCCATATGTGCCTTGACCAGACCAGTGCAGGGTTTTGAACTGGCAACCTCAGTGCTCCCAGGTCGACGCTTTATCCACTGCGCCACCACAGGTCAGGCAACAATCAACATTTTTTTAGTGAGTGTTTCCTTTTGCAATGCAGGATAGAGCAAAAGTAGGTTTACAGTTGCTCATATAGAAAAGAATACAATATTTAATAAATAATAACACAAGAATTAACTCAGTGTTTTGTGTACTCACAACTGTAAACCTTCTTTTACCCTACCCTGTATTTTCCTTAAGTTAAACCAAGTCCGATAGTGTAAATATCTTTGATTTGTTGCAAACTGTCTTTGAATAATGCCTCATTTGTTCTACATAGTTAATCTATTACAAAAACTTATGACTTCTGCCTCTAAAATGGCTTTTAAATTTATCAGTTTTCTTTTTACATTTTCATCCTGTTACCATTGTATACCTTGAATGTTATTGTAATCACCAATAACCCCTCTTTTCTCCCTTCCTCAAAATATGCAGTTTTAATTTCTCCATATCTTCTACCATGAAAATAATAATGACAGCAAAAGCAAGAATCCATAGTGCTTAGCACGTGCCAGACACTGTTTATTAATACTTATTAACTAACTTGATATTCATAAAAACTTCACCAGTTTTTATCGTAATGCAAGTGAAGAAACTGAGGCACAGGGGCTTAAATAACATATGCCAGGTAAGTGTGTGGGCTAACATTAGAATCTCTGTATCTTTCTCAGTCATAATCCTCTGGTTCTTTGTCTGCTTTTAAACATTTCAGCTCTCCACTCAGATCTCTTGGATCAGTTGCCTGATCTTAGAATAGCTATTTTGTATCAAGGTTTAGAGGTACCACCCATCCCCAGTCCATGCTCAAAGACATGATTTCCGGTCTCAGTGCCTTCATCCGTCTGTGGTCAGCGATGCTAGTGGGGTATTATTGGACCTGATGGGAAGGCTTCATAGAGCCGCTAGGGGGAGCACTTCCCTGTACCAACCGGAGAGGCTTTAAAGTAGGTAAAAGTAAGAAAATGGCTCAGGTCTTAGTCCATGGCACTGAAATGAAGTTTGGCAAATCAAATGCATTTCTTCCTTAAAAAGAGTAAAGCATTGCAGGTATTCTTCTAGCTTTGATTCCCGTTACCTTGATGTGCAATTCGAATGATCATATCAAACTGAGCGTTGAGCCCTGAGATGGACACTTCTGATGCATTACTGTTATCCTCACGGATGTTTCCATTTACATATAGAAGGTTTAGTATAAAGCAATTAAGGTATTTTAAATTCACAATGAGCACTTTATCCAAGTAAATTATTAAGAGGCTTTAGATTAGGTACATGTAGATATAAATTTAAGCTCTATTGTGTGGTTACTCTACGTTGAAACTTGGGCAAGTTACTAAAAGCTCTCACAAGTTTATTTTCTTAATCTACAACCAAGAGGTTATCACATGGCCCTGATGCTTTTTCTATGAGAACGAATAACATAAAAATAATTAATCCAGTGCCTGGCATACAGTAAGTCCATAGTAAGTGATGCTCCTTTCCCTTATGTTGCATTTTTCTTTTTTTTTTTAATTTCTTTTTATTTTATTCATTTTATAGAGGAGACACAAAGAGAGAGAGAGAGAGAGAGAGAGAGAGAGAGAGAGAGAGAAAGGGGGGAGGAGCTGGAAGCATCAACTCCCATATGTGCCTTGACCAGACCAGTGCAGGGTTTTGAACTGGCGACCTCAGTGTTCCCAGGTCGACACTTTATCCACTGCGCCACCACAGGTCAGGTGCATTTTTCTTTTACAGTAAATTTTATGCTACCCAAATTGCATAATTATACTTATTTAAATCTTGCATATGCATAACTACTTACAAAAATCTACATGATAAAGTTAAAATAATTCACTGAACTCAAGATCTAGAAGTAAAATTGATTGCCTTTTCTCCCCAGAATTCCATAATTTGCACTAGAAAATCACACGATTTTATTAACGTATGGAGCATAAAAGTGGGAATTGAACAACAGGAAATCTATGGTACTTTTAAAATTAAAAATTAATATCTCTTATTTCATCTTCTCCCTCACTCCTTCCAGCCCCACCTACAAAGCCCCATCCATATATATCATTAATGAACAGTTGAGGGGAAATGAAGAAACACTAACCTATATAAAAGTAAATAACCTAAGAAATCTATACAAACTAAATAATGAAATACTACCCATGGGGTTTTCACCTGCATAGGCCTATAAGATCACAAAGACATTTGTGGGGAAAGTGATCTCAAATGGATGGGATTGCTAAACTTCGCAAATAAAACTAGCAGTCGCTCAATTAAATTTGAATTTCTGATAAACAATACATAATATATTGCATCAGTATGTCCCAAAAATTGCATATATTTTCTTGGGCTCTCCTATTCATACGGGATATGACTAATATCAAGGATGAGTAAAAGGATTTGGCTGTGTGGTGAAGTGAGAGGAAGACAGAAATGCAATGATCCAAGAGAGGCGTTAGGTATATTAGTTTCTGGAATCTCTATCAGTTGTGAACCTAAACAAGTTATAGAGCAGGGAGGAAAAAGAAGACCCTGGAAAGTGTATTGCTCACAAAAATTAGGGGATCAGGGAATGTGCAGATACTCCAGTACTTTCAGCCTTTTGTATAGTACATTTTCACCATTGAAATAAAAGTTGGTTTTCCATCTCATTTGCATAATTGACCAATTTTCTTTGACTTGTTGTTTGCTTTTCTGATGTTCTTGTTTAATAAAAAAAATCAAATGCTTTTCTTTTTTTATCGCTTCATATTCATTTTGAAATACCCCTTATTTTTGTGAGCAGTCTATTTGGACCTAGAATTTAAAGCCATTCAGGGAGTTTGGAAGTTCCTTGATAAGAAATGGATAGTTTGATCCTCCTTAGGTTTTGAGCAAGGCAGTGATATGGCTAGTGCTACTTTTTGGAAAATAATTGACTTTGAGTGTTTCCCACAGCTAATGCTGTGATAGTATCCAAGGATTAAAGTGGATTTGTCACAGTCAAAGGGATCCTGGCAGTTTACCCTTTGGTCTGCATTTATCACTATTTTTTTTAATCTTGTTTATCCCACAAAATTTTTGGATCATATGCAATACCACTTTGATTTTGTGCCCAGTAAAATTGGTGTAAAAGGAAGCACAAGCCTTCTCCCTTTTAATTAAAGAATTCAATGATTTGAGAGAACTGTGCAAAGTTTTTCCTTCTCAAAATCATGAAATGAAAACTTGAGTTGGATCATTATCAGAATATATGGTACCCTAGTTCAGACTGCAGACCCTCAACACAGACCTGGATTCAAATCCTTACTAGTTGTATGAACTTGACAAATAGACTTAAAAATCTCATGTCTTGGTGTGTGTGTGTGTGTGTGTGTGTGTGTGTGTGTGTGTGGCAGAGACAGAGAGAGTTAGGGAGAGAGACAGATAGGGACAGACAGGAAGGGAGGGAGATGAGAAACATCAGTTCTTCATTGCAGCACCTTAGTTGTTCATCAATTGATTTCTCATATGTGCCTTGACAGGAGGGGCGGGTACAGCAGACCGAGTAACCCCTTGCTGGAGCCAGCGACCTTGGGCTCAAGCTGGTGAGCCTTGCTCAAACCAGATGAGCCCGCGCTCAAGCCCACGACCTCGGCATCTTGAACCTGGGTCCTCCGCATCCCAGTCCGACGCTCAATCCACTGCGCCACCGCCTGGTCAGGAATGTCTTGATTTCTTGATGGGAAAAAAAAACTGTGCTTCACTTAGAAGGGTTTTTTCAAAAATCAATGGCATAAAACACAGAAAGTCATTAGCAACAGCATTTGGCACATAGAAGAGAATGTTTATTGCTTTTGTGCCATGGAAAAAACTTAGCTGTAGAAGGTAAAGGGGGTCAAATATATGGTGACAGAAAAAGACTTGCCTTTGAGTGGTGGTCATACAATAGAACATACAGATGATGCATTATAGACTTCTATAGCTGAAACCTATATCACTTTATTAGAAAATTTCACTCCAATAAACTTAATAAAAAGTTTTAAAATCTTGGGTTTCAAAATCAGTTCATTAGGAGAGATCTTCAAGGTGACTGGTTGCTGTCAATTTATTGACACTTTCTGAGACTCAGTTTCCCATTTCTCTAAGGCATTACTGATTCCAAATATTACTGGATTCTTGTGAAGACTAAGCTAATTTACATAGGTAAAATGCTTACGATCCTGATGCACACCTAATAGGTAATTTAGAGTATTATATAATTGACTCATTCACTCATTTAATAAATATATACTTAGTGCCTACTATCTATAAAGTAAGGTGAACAAAATAAAAGAATATATGCACTATTTTTACTCATTCACAAAGGGGATTCAGACATTCGTTAGTGCAATTACTTGATCTATATTATTTACAAACAGAGATAATTACTTTGGAAGAAAGATGCCCGGTTTAGAATGGTAGGACCAGACAAGACAACCCTTGGGGACTTACGTCCCTTTCTCTCTTTGAACCATTTTCTCATCTAGAAATCAAGTGACTGAGACATCAAAGATATTTTAAAATGTCAATGGCAGAGTTGGGAATACATCCCAATTTTCTTGCTTCCCGCCTTCAGCTCTTTCATAATCCAACCAGGGGTTTCAAGGCTTCTGTTCCGACCTGTGAAAAGCAGAAGGTGGTGGGGAAGAAAGCGATCTCTATAGCAACCTAGAGTCTATGCATCTTTGAACCCATCGCTCTTACAAAGCAAAATTTGTAGTGAAATCCCATGGGAGGAATTCAGTTATTTTATCCCAAAGCATCTTTGGTCTGAACACATATGCCACCATATGGGACACATTTAGAACATTCATTAGGAGAAGAATAATTAGTCTCCCATCATACAGGGAAGAGAATAGACCCAGAGGATAAATACATTAAAACTGAAGTAAAAGACTTTTAAAATAAAACTGCCAAAGACAAATTGAGGGGAAATAAACTGAAGCTCATTTGAAGAAAATCAAATGAAACGAACAATTAATTTACCTGTAAAGCTGCATAGGCACTTGTGTAATAGGGGTAGAGATTGCATTTCATCTCAGGTGGGTGAGGAAGAAGAATGCAATCACACACATTAATGGAAGTACCCAAGGAGGAGTTCTTCTCTATTACAACAAGGGCAAGAATTGCAGATCTAAAGAACTTACACCCTTGCAAAAGGTGATTATTTTCAACCCCAATGAGTTTAGTTGTATCTTTAAGCACCAGATGTCCATAAAAAGATACAAGGATTCCAAATATATAGCTAGAGTTTTAGGGGAACTGCAAAATAATGATTGAAAAGTGAGAACGAATAGGAATGGAGAAGAAAAGACGTCAGGAAGAGAAAAGGGCAAGGTGCTGAGATAGCAGACCACTGGGGGATAGATCACTCATTCACTAATTCAGCGAGTTCTATAGGCTCTGTCATCTTAAGAGGTCCAGACTCTGCATACTTTTCAACACTTATAATACTTCCGGGACAAGTCATGAGCATCTCTGGTCTAGACCACTGTCACAGCCTCTAGTTTATTTGCTTTTACTCTTCCCACCTGATAAAGTATATTTTCCACACAGAAACATAATGCATACATTGCATGACTCAATGAGAGCGTAAACATCACATACAAGAATGTCATATGGGATGGGGGCATTGCATCATCTTTGGAAAACTATAATTGGTAACCGTGAGGCTGCGTATAGAGGTAGAACTGAACTGGACAAGCCTGGAGGTCTGTTTTAAGTTTTGTCTTTATCCATAAAGGAATGAGGTGCCTTATAGGTACTCGCAATGACTACTTTGGAGGCTAGGTGGAAATAGGAAAGAGTAAGCCATTTTGTGATATATTTATTTAGAAGACATAATCATCCAGGCTTGGTGTCAGATTATGAGGATGGAGGAGAGGAAAGAAATTACGTAAATTCCTTGTCTAACTCCTTATCACAAAATCTAGGCATAATCAGCCTATATTTTATAAAGAGACTGAATTTCTCAATCATTTTAGTGTAACACACATCCATCTCTTCATCCATTTATTTGTCCAATTGTTTAGTCCAAAGTTGTTTTTTTTTTTAATACCACTAAGTATGAGCAATGTATGTACCAAGAACTAGAGATTATCATTTCAGGGCTAGTGACCTCAAAAATATAGACAGTTAAGTGTCTGGGCACACTCTTTTGTGCTTGTTGAGACCTGTGTAGACTCTACCAGAATGCTGTGTAGACTCTACCGATGCACATAAATCATGATTCCCACACAGGGGATGCATCTGTTCTAGAGGCTGCATCTAGAGAGAGTCGCTGTGAATTATGTGATTATGTGTGAGCTGAGTGCTGAAGGATGAAGTAGAAGAGACAGTTGAAAGTGAGGATTGATGTAGAAAGAACAATTCTTACAAATGTATGGAAACATGACCACCACACAGGAAATGGTCCAAATCTTTCTCTAAAACTACACGTACCGATAAGTTTGGAGAGCATGACATGGCCCACTTATCAAGGACAGCATGCACTCAACTGAAGTGCTCAAAGTTTCTGGCTCACTATAGCTTTGACTCTCAAGATTTTGAACAAAGGTGATGATATCCTCAGATGGATTTTCAAATAATTACTCTCTGTTTCTCCATTTTCTGCAGGGCTCTAATTCTGGAGTCAGAGACACTGATTTGCCTTGAACTAGTCCAGGCAGGAAGCAAGTAAAATCTGAAGCAAGACTAGAACACTGAGGAGTGAGAAGTGGCCAAAACCCAGAGGAGTGGAGGGCTCATCATCCACCAGAGTTCTCAGCAATGCTGATCATCAAAATGACACGAAGAGATAGTTTACCTAGTTTTAAAGTTTTGGCCTCCCCTGAGATATACTGATTAGGTAAATGAATCACATATATTTTTATTTTTAAATTTATTTTTATCAGCAAAGTTTCACACCTAGTAATAACAGAAATACTTTAATAGCATATAATATTATCTAGGAATTATTCTTGATATTTTCCATATATTATTTCTTTAACACTGACAACATTTATATTGGTGAGGTCATTAATACTACCTGAAATTTAGAAGTGAGGCGGGCACTGTGGAGACATTAAGTTACCTGTTCAAGAAACTTGACCAGGAAGTGGTAGACCAAGGATTCAAGCCCAGTCCACCATGCTGTAGGACATGTTAACTCTTTGATCACAATAGAGAAGCGACACGAGTAAAGCAAGTGAGGTGCTAACCTCAGATATAAAATGTAAAGGGATGCCAAAAAACTCAGTAATAAAGATAAATCACAGTTAATGTGATATTTAAAAAATTTAAAAGGAATGCAAAAAATCCATAATGAACAAATATCAGAATTGAAAATGAAGTGAGGATCAGTATGTCATCAGTTCTTTCTATTGAGATGGTTTCTCTGGATGAGGGCATTGTGTAGAATGAAAAACAGAGTCCTGCCTCGCCTATGGTGGCACAGTGGATAAAATGTCAACCTGGAACTCTAAGGTCACTGGTTCAAAACCTCGGGCTTGCCCAGATAAGGTGTATATGAGAAGCAACTACTACAAGTGGATGTTTCTCTCTCCTCCAACTACCCCCTTTCTCTTTCTCCTCTTTAAAATCAATTTTAAAAAACCACAAAAAAGAAAGAAAATAAAAGCAGAGTCCAGTGCAAAGTCAAGAAGAAACTAGAAGATTGAACCAGTAACCTAGACAGAGGGAGCCATGAAATCAGGAACTGTCAGCATCTACCAAGATTGGGACTGAGGTTTTCAACCAGTGAAAACATGTATCTGCTTTGACAAATACGCATCTCTCTCCTCTGGCTCATAATACTAAAAATTCTGCAACCCACCAAACCCACAAATATTAAAGTATTTATTTAGTGAAATTAATGAGAATAATAAAAGTAAATTATTTATGAAAATATACACTTTGAATTTCAAAGAGTAAAGTGAGATTTCTGATTTTAAAATTACTCAGCTAATGAAAACATTTACTAGGATATTTGCACAGGTATTGGAATCCAATACATGTGGGTTAGAATTCATAGGTCTGCCATGGAGTAGTTGTGCTAGATTCCAGGGGTAATTGAACTACTCTCAGACTCTCTTTCTCCAACACATCTTGGAAAAAATAACAGTTATATTCTCAACACTAAGAATGAACAACTGTTAATATATTTACATGTATACTTTCTGTGTTTTTTGGTGTTGCAAATGTTTTAAGAAAAAAAATATTTCTACTTATTTCTATAATATAAAAAAATACAAGAAAATATTCAAACAATATAAAAAACTGCCCTTCCAAATTTAAGCAATCATAACAAATTCTTCCACTAAATATTAGATGCCTATAACTTCACACATCTTTCCTGCATACATAAAAGTAAAAAGAAGGGTTGAAAGGAGAAAAAAGAGGGAGAAAGAAAGATAGTAGGGATGAGAGAAATAATAGGAGAGTGTAGATATAATTAGTGTTTCAAAAATAAAATCCTATTAAAATGCTCTCTGTAAAAAATTATAAAGTTGACCTGCAGATGGCCAACAGACACATGAAAATAGTTCAACATCAGAAATTATTAAGAAGTGCAAATCCAAACCACAGTGAGATATCACCTCACACCTGTTAGAATAAACATCGGGTGATGGAGAGGATGCCTTGACCAGGGGGTTCCAGCTAAGCCAGCGACCTTTTAGCTCAAGCCAGCGACCATGGGGTTATGTCTAAGATTACATGCTCAAGTGGTGACTCCAGGCTTATGCTAGTGAACCATGCTCAAGCTGGTGACCTCGGGGTTTCAGACCTGGGTCCTTAGCATCCCAGGCTGACACTCTATGCACTGTGCCACCATCTGGTCAGGCTGGTACTTGTCGTTCTCTGACTGGTTTATGTCACTTAGCATAGTACTGTCCAGCTCCATTCATGCTGTCACAAAGAGTAAGAACTCCTTTGTTTTTATAGTTGAGTAGTATTCCGTTGTGTAAATGTATGATAACTTTTGTCCCACTCATCTACTGATGGGCACTTGGGCTGCTTCTGAATCTTCGCTATTATAAATCATGCTGCAATGAAGATAGGAGTGCATATATTCTTTTGAATCAGTGTTTTGGGTTCCTTTTAATATATTCCCAGAAGTGAAATAGCTGGGTCATCAGGCAGTTCTATTTTTAATTTTTTGAGGTTAACCAATTGACATATAGAAAGCTGCTCAGCATCGCTGATCATCAGAGGAATGCAAACTAAAACCCCAGGGAGATACCACCTCACACCTGCCAGAATGGTTACCATCAATAAGAAACACTGTATGTTCCTTGGATCTGTACATTCAGGTGGTCTTTATTTTCAGCCATGCTTCTTATATGTTATGATTAGATAAATCCTCTTCTCTGGATGTAGATCTTTTACTTCAGAAATACCAATTACCTATGTTGGGTCATGACATCTTCCAAATCTATCAACTCATTGCTAATTGTTTTACTCTGTTATTTTCATCTGCGTTCACTATGATTATTCCGGTGTCAGTAATTTAGGTTTCGACTCTATAGCATGTTGTTTGCATATTTTAAAATTTATTACTTGCATAATGAAAACATTTGTTCTCTAGTGTCTTTCTTTCAAGCTACAACTTTCTTTTTGATTTCATTGATTATTGTAACATTTTATTGATTTCAAGTTCCTAACAAGTTGTTCTATGTTATAAAGCAACCTTAAGGAACCATAAGGTTTTATTCTATATTGTGCTCTTTCACTTTTATTTACATTACACATTTTTTTTCTTTTGTGTTTTAAGTTTGGGTTGTAGATTTGCCATATACAGTGTGTCCATAAAGTCATATGCACTTTTGACTGGTCATATGGTCCCATGGTCAAAAGTACACCATGACTTTATGGACACACTGTACTTTATTTTCACCCCAATCACTTTGGAATGGCTCTTTATAGACATTCCGTATATTTTGAGAAAACAGAGAGTCACAGCACACACACTATATAAGAACAGTTTTTTAAGTTTTATTTTGAGCCAGTCATAAGGGTGTGTGTGTGTGTGTGTGTGTGTGTGTGTGTGTGTGTGTGTGTTATCAATTTTTCTATACCTACACCAAATGAATGGGCTGATAATGGACTAATGGTAATGGGGGAGCAGAGACAAGAGCGAGGTATGGATTTTGTTACGACGCATGATTTCTGTTCTTTTGGCAAAGTATTCATGATACAGTGGTATTTATTAGATCCTAAATCAACTTTAATATATGGGGTTAAGGATGTACAATTCCAGCCATTTTGGTCATTTTCTTTTAGTGTGTTCACTTGTTTTACTTCACTCTTTTTGCCTTAGTGATGGTTTCTATCTAAGTTAGGAGGAAAAATAAGAAGATCAGACTTCCTACTCATAACTGAGAATTCCTGGATACTGTCAACTCACCACTGTGCCTGATAGATGACAGCTCAACCCTCCACCTTATTCCAGGCTCTTTTCTTTCTTTCCCCAGGTACCAGTTGTTGCGTGTCATATTAGGCTCTCTCTCTCTCTCCCTCCATCTCTCTCTCTCTCTTGTTCTGTTGGTTAAATTTCTCCCAAGTGTTTATTATTATTATTTTATTATATATGATACTAAGGGCAAAAATCTTTGAATTGTAATATGTCTATTTAAATGTGAATACCAAAACATGTTATTTTAGCTTTATAGCTTTTCACCCCAGTTCAGCTAAAATAATTCACTTCATTAGCTTCTTACTCACATCCTGTGATTGATACGTATTTATCTATTGTCCTCAATAAATTGTGAGCCCCTAAAGGAAAGTATGTGCCTTTTCCCCCCGCCCCTCATTTTTGTATATTTCTAGCACCTAGCCCAGTGTTCAGTGTGTGTAAAATAAATGAATAGTTGAATGACTGACATGGTATCTTATTTACACGTTTAACATAGGACTTGCTTTCTAATACATGGGACTTTGTAAAAATAGAGATTTTTCAAAAACCTACCCAGTGGTGAACATCTTCAGCAAGTTGCTGGAAAAGCTGTATGGGAAAGAGATTTTCCACATAGTCAAAATTGGACATCATATTCTCGGATTTTATAAAGAAGCACTCACTTAAAGATTTCCAAAAAAGTTTACACAGAATTTCCAGCTACATGTCTGTATTCCAGCTAGAATAAAGAATTCTTTTAAATATTCTAGGAACTTCTAGTTTGAGGTGTTGGGTCCATTTGTTAGAATGATTGTTCACTTTTCAACTTCTCATACACCATCTCTTTGTTTTGGGACCTTTCCCCCCCCCCCCCGTGATTTTTTAATATAATGCTAAGTACAATAACAACAACAGTAATAATGCTAACAGAGCATCAGTCACAGCAGTCAGAAACTTGAGTATGCCAGCCTCAGCATCAACCTTCACGCCATCCTTCTTCTGAATCTGAAACTGGCTGTTGTCGGTGACTGTTTTGAAGGCAATGTGAGAATTCATTCAGATGCGTTTTTAAGCTTCTGATTATTAACTTTCTAAACCTGGAAGTATCCCTGGTGGGCTCTTCAAACGCCGTGTCCTCTGCATGACTTTGTCTTTACCGGAAAACAACCAGGGGCATGCAGACCATTTTAAAGTAAAATCACTTTGGCAGGAAGGTTCGCCTCCCCTTCTGTTGTAGCCTTGATATACTACTAGTTTCAAATGCCTCATTTAAACTTGAAAGAAAATTCCTGATGTCCTTGCTTTATATTTCTAGAGATCTAAAAGTGCACCAGGTCCTGAGGTGATAATCTATTCATAGATTTAGAGAAAGTGTGAATAACTTAGTAGGATAAACTTAGGCTAGTCCAGGAGTTAAAAAAAAAATTCTGAGAGTTCTGAAAACATGAATAAACCTCTCTTGCCTTTTGTATGACTTAACAACCAAGCATGTAATAAAAATAATAATTGTATGTTTTCAGTGTACCATGACTGAGTATGGTTGATGCTCACAATGCCATATGGTACCATATGATTATCACGTTCTGTTTTTCTGAGATGGAAAATTAAGATGTAGAGGGGGCACTGAACCAAATTTATAAAACATAGCAGTAGATTCAAATCAAATTTTATTTATTTATTTACTTATTGGGGTGACATTGGCTAATAAAATTATACAAGTTTTAGGCATACAGTTCTATAGTACATCATCTGTATATTGTACTGTGTGTTAACCACCCCAAGTCAAGTCTCCTTTCATCTTCATTCACCCCTCCTTTACCCTTTCCTACCTTTTCCCACTCTCCTTCTCTCTTGTAATCCCCATACTGTTGTTTGTGTCTATGAGATTATTTTGCTTAATCCCTTTATCCTTTTCACTGAGCCCCTCAAACGCCCTTTCTGACACCTATGAGTCTATTCTCTGTATCTGTGAGTCTGTTTCTATTTTGTTTGTTAGTTTATTTTATTCATTATATTCCATATATAAATGAAATTGTGTAGTACTTGTCTTTCTCTGACTGGCTTATTTCACTTAGTGGAATACCCTCCAGGCCTATCCTCATTGTCACAAAGGGTAATCTTATTTTTATGGCCAACTAGTATTCCATTGGGTAAATGTACCACATCTTATTTTATCCACTCATCTACTGATGGGCACTTGGGCTGCTTCCAAAGGTTGGCTATTGCAAATAATGCTGAAATGAACATAGGGACACATACATTCTTTTGAATTAGTGTTTCAGGTTTCTTCGGATATATTACCAGATGGCCAATGGATATATGAAAAAATGCTCAATGTCACTAATTGTCAGAGAAATGCAAATTAAAATAACAAGATGTCATCTCACACCTGTCAGAATGACTATCATCAATAAATCAACAAGCAACAAGTGTTGGTGAGGATGTGGAGAAAAAGAGATGCTTATGAACTGTTGGTGGGAATACAAATTGGTACAGCCACTGTGGAATCAAATTCTTTTGCTCCTAACCCCATTCTGAAACATATCCCTGTGATTAGATGGAGCTGACTGCAAAATTTAAAATATCAGAAAAAAATATCTGGTGTTTAAGTAAAGGCAAGAATAAGTTAAAAATTCAGGAGGAATTTCATGTAGGACTGGATGTTTTTATAAAGCAGTTCATAGAAAGAAAAAAAAAAAACCAGAAGGGAGTAAGGAAGGTCTGGAATGAGAAAAGTCAATTTCTTTTTCCTGGTTTTAAAAGATACATTTAACATGCAACATGGTAAAATTTTAATGTGTACATTGTGATGGTTTAATACATATATATATTCCAAAATGATTAGCACAATAAGGTGAAGGGCAACAAAATATTCTACCTAAGGCATGCTTGGTAAAGTCATGGTACAATAAAGAGCCAAGTGTAGCCTGACCAGGCGGTGGCGCAGTGGATAGAGCATCGGACTGGGACGCAGAGAACCCAGGTTCGAGACCCCGAGCTCGCCAGCTTGAGTGCGGTCCCATCTGGCTTGAACTAAAGCTCACCAGCTTGGACCCAAGGTCGCTGGCCTCAGCAAGGGGTGGCTCGGTCTGCTGAAAGCCCGCGGGCAAGGCACGTGTGAGAAAGCAATCAATGAACAACTATGGTGTCACAACAGCAATGAAAAACTAATGATTGATGCTTCTTACCTCTCTCCGTTCCTGTTTGTCTGTCCCACTCTCTGACTCTCTCTCTGTCCCTGTAAAAAAAATAAAAATAAAAAAAAAAATAAAAAGAGCCAAGTGTAGATGCAGCCATTATTGTTGGAGGCTGGGACAGGGTTTGGTCCAAGATGGAGTTAGGTAATGGAGGCCACATGGCATTAAGTAGTGATGGAGCTCGTGCTAGACTAGAGAATGCGCATCCCAGCCAGGAACCTTAGGGTTAATTTTTTTTAAGAGTAAAACACAGTTCTGAGCAACAAAACACATTGAGGATTGATATTCAGCAAGTGGGACACTTGTTTGCAATTCCTTATTTCATTCAGCACCTTCCGTTTATAGAAAAGGGTGCTGGCTCCACAAAAGCTTAGTGCCACCGCTAGCCTGTACCAACACCTCACTTCCTAAAGTGCCCATGTATTTCTTCCCCTTTCCTTACAGAACATATTTGATTTCACGACGCTTTAGAAAAGGAGTTTGGACATAAGCTAAGGGAAATGCAATTTTTGAGGAAAGCTTAGTGTGACTTAGAAGCCATGAGATATCATTGCATAATCTAACAGAACAAGCTTGCTAAATCCAGACCAACATTCTTAAATCCCCACGGTAGAGGGAAAGAGGAGAGGCTGCACCACCAGTCGAACTCCCATGAACGTGACTTGTTGAAATGACTTTTGGATGATGTTAATCCTTTCCTTTTTCTATCCAGTTCTGCAGGAGCTATCATTTTAGACGGCGAGGTCTCTTCTTCCCTAGCATGCGTTTATCTGTCGTCATTTAGAACATTAAGCCTTAGGAATGCATCACAAGTCTGTTATTTCCCACATCCTGTAGTGGTTAAATTTCTCTTTGTGAAACACCATGATGACATGGAAAGGACATACATATCATGAAGGTGACTGTCCCGTGTTCTAAGGCCTCCTGTGTTTATATGTCTTTATTTTTTTCTTTTCAATCCTAAAGAATAAAATAACATAAGAATTATGGAAGGTCCTGATACACAGTAACTAAATTTTAATAACCACCTAATTATTCCTATATTTTCTTTAACAAGTATGGTAAAATTTCTGGTGCACTGTTGGTCTTACTAAACCCCAGAGTCTCTTCTGTGTGTATATATGCCACTTACGATATGCGGCATCGTGCCTTACACTTCACACTTGAGGCACTGTTATTTGCACAGATGGGTGAGTGAATGGATAGATGGGTGGACAGACACATAAATAAGTTAATGAATCAATAAGTTGAATGGCTTTTTATAGTTGAGCAATTTAGTTAATCCTGATGGCCCTCAAATATTTCATGTTGTCAGCAACAATATCTGAAACCATACCCAATTCTGAAACTATATGATTTTATAAATAGTGTTTGTCTTAGATAACATGAGGGCCACATGATATGTTGAAGAACTATTTCTTCTTCATAGTTAAAAGCTAGATATATTAGGAGTTGCATACATGAGATTTCATGAATATGGGGCTCTTGTTAGTCACAAAATTTTGAGTTGGGTTAAATTCCCTTTAGGGATTCAGTGCTCTATAATGTATTGCTCTATTGTCCCTAGGGTCTTAGGTCTTTATCAAAAAAAAAAAATTAAGACAGACAGGAGCTTTTGAGAACAATAATTAGATGTCTTCACCGTACAATGGAAGGAACTGAAACCCAGATGATCAAAATCAATCTTAGTCTGATCTTGTTCATTGCTGCCTATAAGCTCCTTTAGGCTTACTCATTTCTGGCTAGCAAAATTACAAGAGAGTTTTAATGTCAGTGGGACAGAGCTCAACTATTAAATTTATATGAATGGAAACATAAAATGCTGAGATTTCCTAATGCTGTATATCCACTGTAGTTCCTACACATTCTTCTAAAGAGCTTCTACTAAAAACCTTAAAATCTTTGCAGAATTTTCTTTGCCTGATGTGTTAAGTTTAAAAATTAAGCCAATGCCCTCAAATCTATGCTTCTTGTTCTACAAAATAGTTCATTGATTAGTCAAGGTCTAAACGAAGCTTCCTACATGACTCATTGATCAAAATAAGATCCGAGAGCTCATTAACTCAGTTGTCAGATACATTCATTTATTTATAAGCTTCTTTTTTTCTACGAATGTTTCACAACAATAAAAGCAAAGGAGTGGATCTGCTTCTATGTGTCACCAAGTGTATACAACCACCATTTTGCTATTTTCCAAAGGAAAGTTTGGAGGAAATGTACATTCTGAAGTTCCTTAGTTGGAGGATGAAATCTATATGTCAACATTTTAATATATTATTTAAGGAAGAAAAGAATGTTGTTCCTTAAAAGTACTATGTTTATATAATTAATTATAAAATTCAACCATCACACACACACACACACACACACACACATGCACACACACAAAACAAGAAAGTGAAGAAAATTTTGGAAATTTTTCTTTAGATACTTTTTATGGTGATGTCTCATCGATAGATGTTTGCAAGTTTTATCACTGATACTTAACTGAATTAATGATTAAACCCATCTCATATTTAAGCCCAGTTTCTGGGTTTAGAACCTGAGCTCAGCTTGGTAAAAATTCCTTTGTTCACATGTGTGGGTTCCAATCTATATTTGCAAGATTTCATCTTTTGCTAGGGTGACTATATAATTTATCATACAAACCAGAACACTTTTGAGGGTGAAAGAGAGTACTATTAATAATTATGCTGAAACTCACACATTCTCTACAACATGAACTTAGGATCCCCCTTCATTTAGCTCAATAAATGACCTGTCTGACCATAACTGCTCTACGCGGGACATGAGCCCTGTTTCTCACTGAAGAGTGTTTTGTGCATTATTATTCCAAGATGTCTTTCAATACAGATGCTTTTCCTGCAGAGTTTCTAATTCCATGCATCTCAGGTTCCACTCTCGCAGTGGAGCTCCCTGGTCCCCTAGCCTCATTGATTAATCTTCCTGAGTAGTCCTTAGCATTTGCACTGCACATCATCATTGTCTCTAAAATTGTTTGCCCTTGTTTCATATATGTTTAACTTTTATCTTCCCAAGCATACCGCCAGTTTCTCATAGCAGAGAGCAATGCCTTATACTATCTTCTCTCCAGCCCACTTAACATAGCAATCGCCAGCCAATACCACGATCATATATTGGGTGATTAAATTAGATGTGCTGTGTTTTTTCTCTCTCACACTTACCTCTGCCTTTTTCACTGTGTTGCCACTGCCCTGATCTGCTTATCTTTTCTTTAACATGTCAAGCACATTGACTCTATAGTACTCATTCAGTTATCCTATCTTGTATTTTCTTTCACTCATTTGTGTGTTGAGTTCCCTGCTTTACTCCCGGTTCCTGCTCCAAAGTTACTTCTTTGGAAAAGTGTTCCTTAGAACCATGTCTGTTACGCCCACTTCCCACCCATTAGTTTCATTCACTTAGCTGCTCTCCTTGCTTTATTACTTGTTCTTTGTTCTTTGTGGCTCTTACTCCTTTTCTAATGTCAAATCCACACAAAGATGTCATCCCCTCCCCACTTCCAATAGTAAGTAAGCTCCATATATTCTTCAGCTAGTATTATCACCTACAGGTGTGCTAGGAACATAGAAGTTTCTCAAGAAATTTATGTATCTGTTGAAAGAGTGTGATGGGGAGGAAAAATAGGCCCAAATAAATGGTGGCAGTGGGTGCTGAAAGAAAGTGTGGAGTCGTTTGAGAGAGAATAGGGACTGTGTCTTTTAGAGTAAAACCTTGACTTTTGCTCTGAACTCAGATCTGTCTTTCAGACTCATTCCCCGTGTTGGTACTAGCTACACCATGCTGAATAATCATCGAGGCTAACATAAATTCTTGGAAATTTTCTATTTCTAGGAATCCTTCAACCTATCTCTCCCACAAGGAGTTGAATGAAAAATAAGATCTGTTCTGAAATTCATTCTCAGTTGAAGAACCAAAAATGAACAAGTATGAACATGATATAGAGATCTTATCTTTCCTCGTGGGATAATAGATCTGGGAAGAAAAGAGTATGGATGCAACCTATTACATATTACAGTTGTCTTAAATACATCACCCTTCTTACAAGACAAATTTACCCTCTGTTGCTTTAAAATAGCCATACATGGCCCCCCAAAAAGAAAAGGGAGGCTTTAAATAAAGTTTTTTTTAATGGATTGTTACTTTTCTGCTGTCAGTATAGATAAGACTTAACTGCATCCTGTAAGATCCTTTTCTAGACAAATAACAAAGTGTATAAAATTTGTTTGACTATGAACCCACCCTATTTCTCCTGGAAACATTACCCTTGCCATTGTGAAAGTCATTTCTTCCCGTTTATACTTATAGGATAAGAACAGAAGCTGCTGTCTTTTAACATGACCGAGGGAGTGAAAACATGGTCCAATCTCAAGTCAGCATCAGACTTCAAGGTGTACACATGATCAAACTTGGACCAGTGAGAATCTTCCACATAAATTTATTAAATTTCAGTTAGAAGGCATCCCAGACCAAATGACTTACTCCTTCTTCTCTACCATTTATTCTACTTTATGTTCATACTTCTATAATTTCATGTCTCACTGTAGTGTGTTTTTTGCATGTGAGTTTCCACTGTTGTCTTACGCATCTGTGAAGAGCAAGGCTCTGTTTTTAACCTCTGTCACTAGATCTCAGCACTTTTAAGTTAATCATTAGATTTTCAGTAAGCACTTGAAGTAATACACAACCTTGGAAAAGGTACTTTTGTCACTCCTAAGATTTGACAGAAATAATAATTATAAAGCAAATAAATACTGTATTGCATATTTGAAAGCTGCTAAGAGAGTAAGTAGATCTTAAAAATTCTCATCACAAGAAAAATAATTTTTGTAAGATGATGGATGTTAACAAGACATTGTGGCAATAATTTTGTATTGTATACAAATATTAAATTGTATTGTACACTTGAAATTAATGCTAGATATCAGTTACACTTCAATTTATACACACACACACACACACATAAACACCCACATACACACATGGGGGAGAGAGATCAGTATGGCGGGAAAGGCTTAAAAATGGAATATACAATGTGATCCCAGTTTTGAAAAAGAAACATGGTATGGTATCATTGCAAGTGGACAACATATAGAGTAGTGGTCAGTATATATTTATTCTCATATTAATATGCATTACTTGTATAAATTTAGAAGTTTGAGAGTAAAACATTTCTCTGTCACGGTATTATGAGAAAATGACCTCTTTAAATGCATTATTCATCCTAACCATTCATAAGCACTTGTTAACTGCTGGCTGGTGACCCAGTGTTCTAGACAAAGAGACAAATCCCCTCCATGAGTCCTCCTGCTTTGTGTTAACTCTCCACAGCCTTTTCATTTTATCTGACATTTGAATAAACTTCACTACCCAGTGTAGGGGAGTGAGGAGAAGCAAGTAAATACAGTTTTTCCGTAAAGTCATGGTGCACTTTTGACCTGTGACATGGTCAAAAATGCACCATGACTTTACGGACACACTGTAGTTTTGGCAAAGAATGTCACTGACCCTGGAGGCAAATGCTTTCTTGCTATGTTCTATGCCAGTGATGGGCAACCTCTTTATATAAACTTACGGTGGGCGTTAGTAGAGCAACCGAACGGCTCCACGATTGGCCCACTATGAAAGCTGAACGCCCACTAGTGGGCAGTAGGGACCAGATTGACCAGCACTGCAAAAGTGGGTAGTTTTTATAAAAAGTTTGCCTATCACTGTATGCAATTTGGGGGATAATTTCAATCTTTTCCTCTTGCAGTCTCATACTCTCTTTCTGCAGAAATGCTTCATCAGAAACACTCTTATGTTTCTCTGCTCTTCTTTGGGCTATTTTATTATAATCTCTTCATTTAATGACATTTGAGCTTAATTTGCATTTTAAAAAGAAATGTATGGAACATAAGCTATCATGATATTTCACACTGCAATAGTGTTCTACATAATTCACATGGTTTCATGACTAATGTAATTTTTAGCATGGATTAAATATGATAATTTATTTTGCTTTATTTCCTCCTATTAAACATAGAGGATAATAATGGAAAGGCTTACAAGAATTGGCAGTGCTCATTCTAATGGGTCCTTTGACTTCAGGCTTAGTGCCATGAATGCTCATATAGAATTATACGTGTATGACATGTGTGTAACCTTCTATAATTTCATAATCCAGATGGATTTTAAACAGGGATAGTTAGAATATGTTTTTGTGAAAATTAGACTTATTTTGAAAAGCATCTGTGAGAAAATACAGAGTAGCACCGCTGCTATTATAATTGTGCCATTGACAGAAAATTCGAGAAGAGCATGAAGTGAAAATGGCCCAGGACAGTGTATTTTTCCTGGGTTTGGCAGAGTTTATTAGATAAAAATTACCTTTGTTCAATCCCAGCTAAATTGTAAGCACAAAGAGATCTCTAGACTCAACACTATCTTCTGGAATGGAATTACATTGGGTTGAATTTATATTTTCTTCTGCGACAGAAGTTCAACCCTACAGCTGTTTTAACCACTCAGGAAAATAAAATAAAAAGACCAAATATTTAATCTAGATACTAGAAAAAAGGACTCTATGACACATAAGAACTCACAATTCTTCTCTTGTGTTAGATCTCCACATGACATATAGTAGGCTATTATGAGAATTGAGCATATACTTGTATAGTTAGTTGAAGTGTTATGTTGACCCTGAGCTGGATGCTAAAAGCACTCGTTAGCTCTCCATCATAAAGACAAGTTCATGGTCTGTAACTAAGCATTCCAAGGCTCTCTATTTTATGATTCTTCATTCTCACTTCACACCATTAATTTATAACTTTACACCATGTAGTCTAAACATATTGAACTCCTTACAGTTCCCCAAATATGTCTTCTTAATCTGTATGTGCTTGTGCATGTGTTTCTTATCTGACTAGCATGTTTTTTCAACCCTCATGTACTGTGACACATTATTTTTTAAAGGTGGGTAGGTTTCCAGTAGGTAGACAAGGGTTTGACTTAAACATCAAGTACCCTAAATTCAATCTTAGCTTTGTCAATGACCAGTTCTCTGGCTGTGGGTGAGTTGCATTATCTGTCTCTGTATCTCAATTTCTTCAAGTGTAAAATGGTGGTACTATCGTATCTAAATGAGAGAGTATACAATTTAAGGTATTTAGAGGATGTTTTTATAAGCATCCTCTAAATAAAGCTGAATTATTATAATTTTCTCTTGTTATTTTTCTGGACTGATGATGCATAGCTAAAAAAATGATGATTTCAGTGAGAAATGGTGTGTGTGTGTGTGTGTAGTATAGACTCCAACTAAGAAAAAACTGGTGGCTTTGCTCTATTACCAGTCATCGCCAGAAATACCTCACACTAGACAAAAGATGACATATCCTTCAAGTCATCTGGTGACTGTTAAAAAAATGCAAGGCCCGTACCCCCCACTGTCCCCAAACACACAAGACAATGATTCTGAACACCAGGACTAAAGTTGCAGCATCAGGTAATTCTAATTCATGGTCAGATTGGTGTAGCCACCATGATCGTCTCCTCCTCCTCTCTCTTTTCTTGCTCTTTTTATCTTTTTGAGGTCTCTTTTTATATCACTAGGGAACAAAATTTTTGTCGCATCCACAAAAACACTTGTTCTTACCTGATTCGAGTGTGCTAAACTCAAATCTGGCATTAGTTTTTTGCTGTAAGCTACAGATTTCTTTTGCAATTCAGGATTTTAGGTTTTCATCTTACTATAAAATTTTCAACATTTAGTTTAACATAATGAAGTAGAATGTCTTCTTGGGCATCATCTTTGTGAAAATATAATAATTTATATAATGTAGTAAATACACTAAAAGATATGATTGCATCAGAATTTGTCACCAAATTTGAAATAGAACAGATTAAAACACTTATTTTAATTATAAAATTTGTGCAAAACTTATTTAAATTCTATTCAGGCAAAAATTTGCATTTGTAGCTCTTGCGTTTGTGACTGTTGAGGACAATCTCGTTTGATGCTCCAGCAGTAGTCTGCTCATCACTAACAGCTCCAAGATTTTCAGGAAACTTATCAAGGTGACTGTTCAGGAAGTGAATCTTAAAGATCATGTTACATCCAATGTTGTGGAAAGCCAACAGCATCCTTTGAACCAGAAGTTCATAGTTTTCTGCTTTTTTGTTGCCAAGGAAGTTCTTTGTAACTGCCACAAAAGACTGCCATGCTGCTTTCTCCACCTTATTCATCTTCCTGGCAAATTCTTCGTCATATATGATGGTACAAATTTGAGGTCCATCAAATACACCTGGTTTTACTCAAGCCAGATAAATACACCTGCTTTTATCTTCGTGAAAGACAAGGCAGGAAAAGCAGAAATAATATGTTAAAAGCATTCGCATTCTATCTTCAAAGCCTGAACAAACTGCTTCATTAAGCCAAGTTTGATGTGAAGTGGGGGGAAAATGATACTGTCTCCATTAACTACAGGTTCATTCACAATATTTTGCATTCCTACTTCCAGAGCTTTACATTTCAGCCATTCCTTCTATGTCCAGTGTTTCTCCTGAGCTCAGCTGTTCCACAAACACAGAAAGCAAGGATACTTCACGAAACCTCTCTGTTGTCCTAGCAGGAAATTTACCATTTTAAGATCCACACAAATGATCCAGTTATGGTCCTCATACTTCAGAAAGTTGAGGACAATTTTTATGTCATTATAATCTTGCAGAAAGAAGGGTTGAATAACCAATTGGAACCACTGCATAAACATTACCGTTGTGGAGGAGAACACATTTCAGATTCCGTATAGAGCTGTCAAGAAATAGCCGCCATTCTGTTGGACTGTAAGTGGTAACACCTAGCTGGCTGAGAAGACTACTGATATCATGACAGTAAAGAAAGTGTTTGTCTTCAGAAAAAAAAAAAAAAGTCCACAAAAATTTTTTTACATTTCCTGAAATGGGATACTTTAGCTGACTGGTGACGTACATTCTTTTCTTGAAGCCTGGAGGCTAATAATTCAGCCACTTTCTTTGATAGGCCTAAATCTCTTACTAAGTCATTCAATTTGGGTTGGCTGAGGGGTTAATGACTGCTTGGCATCAGAAGAAGACCCTTCAGGTTCTACAACCATTTCCTCATGCATCTTTTCAAAATATACTTGATCACCATGTTCACTTTCTTTGTCCTTAGAAGAAATAAAAGCATTGAAAACTGGAACTGGGAGTGTCTCAGAGTGTGGGATAGGTCGTATTGCTGAAGGAATATTAGAATATGCGATCATATGCAATTTTATCTTGCTGATGCCCTTTGTATGGATCAGACAGAAATAACAGTCATTGCTGTGGTCCTTAGGTTCACACCAAACCATGGGAATACCAAAAGGCATTCCCTTGTGTTTTTCTTTTGTCCAGTCTTGAAGCATTTTCTCCCAATTATGACACACAATATGAGGAGCCCAGTTCTTTTCTCGATCGCCATGGGGAACTTGAAAATAGGTAATATATGCACTTGTCACAAATGATGAAATATTGCGCTTTTGATGTTGAAGTGTGTAACAGCCACATATATAACAGAAGGTGTCAGGACTATTCTTACATTTATGCCTACTCGAAGAAGCCATGATTCAATCTCAAAACAAAATAAGAGGGTGTTTTTATCAGATATTTTTTTACATTTAAAAACAACTACAATTATGTAAAAGTGATGTTTGTAAAACATTAATTGTCTTGTGGTTATGTCCAATCCAATATTCGTTGCCCTTTTACTCCAATTTAAAAACCAATGCATGTGCCTGACCTGTGGTGGTGCAGTGGATAAAGCGTGGACCTGGGAACACTGAGGTCGCCAGTTCAAAACCCTGCACTGGTCTGGTCAAGGCACATACGGGAGTTGATGCTTCTAGCTCCTCCCCCCTTTCTTTCTCTCTCTCTCTCTCTCTCTGTGTCTCCTCTCTAAAAATGAATAAATAAAATAAATAAAAAATAATGCTAGAAACAATCTTAATAAAAATATAACATTAAAAAAAACAATGCATGACATTAACTGTAACAAAAATAAATTAAAATTGCATAAAAACTAGAACATGCACCAAGAAATGGATTTCAGATTTGGAATCAGCGATGCAGAGGTATATAGTAAAAGTTCTAAAACCTCATACAACAGAAAATGAAAAAATAAAATTGTTCCCCAGTGTATTCAATCATTGCATTGAGTCCTACCTAAATATCTAAGTGTAGGGCCAGTGACCACCATTGTCATAGCCATGCAGATTCTCACTGGATTCAGGCAGATGGTAAAGAAACAGTGACGCCACAAAATGGTGGGCCATTCCTTTATTGTTTTGTACTGGCTGACTAGCAAACACAAAGGGAAGACCACTTCCCTTCACTCGGAGCTCTCCAAGCCCTGACACATTCTCCGGTTCCACAACCATGAGAATCTTCTCTGGTTTCTCCTAGAATCAAAGGCCTCACCAATCTCGGGGGAGCTAGCAAAACCCCTCAACCCTGGTTCCCCATCTGCACACCATCTCTCTCTGCAAAAACTGGCTTCTTCTTCAACACTCTGCATTCTCTCTGCTGTCTCTGCAAAACTGTCTGGGCCCACAAAGACCCCTCCTCCAGCAAACATTAGCAAAACAGTGGTCCCTCCCAAGCAGGAATACATCCACAATTTGCAGTCAACTGCCGTGCTCTGAGGGCAAGCAGACACGTGGCTGCCCAGTCCCGTTTTTTAACAATAAAAGTGAGCAAACTAAAAAAATACAAATTTTACAAACTCATTTGCCCAACACTAAATAAGGACACCACAGTTCTTTCCCTGTTGCTATGTATTCATCCATTTATTCTTGTCACAAATCCTTGTTAGGTGACTTCCGTGGGCCAGGTACTGTACTGCCTGGTAGGTTCACGTGGTTTACCAGTTGTCAAAAGGTAACACTGTTGAGTAACCGGAATGCAGACTGCCTGAGTTCTCCTCCCGGGAACTTCCTGCTCTCTTTTTATGACACTGTGTGTCTCTCCCCTCAGTCATTCTTATCATCCCCAGCCTGGGGATAGCATCATCCCCAAGTCCCCATATTCACTATGAAGCTTAAAATGGGATCTTTATTTTCACCTGAGGAGGTCACAGATGTGTTGGTTATTATTTTATTTATAGCAGTATTACTAGTTGGAGATGATATAAAACTGTATATGAACAAGTGAAGCATTATAAGGCAGGATAAGTTCTCTGAAGGGCCCAAGCTGGATGCTTAAGCAAAAATGGAGCACCAAGAGTCAGACTCAAGAAGGTAATCAAAGAAAAATTCTTGAGCAAGGGATTATTAAGTTGGTATGTGGAAGAGAATGATGAAAATGGCCCAAGAAAACCAAGGTCAAAACCTTTCTGTTAGAGGGAGAAGCATATCTAAAGGCTTGCATCAGGCAACCATCTCTGGAATGTTCCAGAAACGGAAAGACCAGTGTATAACTTCTGTCCATCATGAGAAAGTAATAGGCTGTTCCAAAGGGCTTAGTGCCCAAGGCATGAAGGTTGCTGAAGCACCTGCATCCCCTAAAGCCATTCTCTGCTCCTGGGCATGACAGCTGTCCCCTGTGGTGGTGGCCAGTGTTCCTGCTAAAGACATAGCACACTGTCTGCTTAAGTTGCTTAAGCCAGCACCATCTCCCCATGAGGCCATCTGTGGAGCAGTTACTGGCCTATAGCTTCTTTTTCGTTGTGAGTCTACTGTTACCGGACTGCTTGTGTGTGCGTGTGTGTATGCGTGTGCGGGCGGTGCAGGGGTGCTGGCCCAGCCCCAGCACGGCCGGGTGCTTTCACATGTGAGGGGAACTCTGGATACTTGACTTGTGCAGGAAGAAATTCAAGATTAAGGTGACCAGATTTTAAAATGGGTAAAGCAGGACAACATTGACCAGGGGGTGGTGGTGGTGGTGGTGGTTCTTGATTAAAAATTTTGTCTATATGGAGCAAAAAAAATTTCATAGAATGCAAAAATAGTATAGTAATATATTTTAAAAATTTTAACATAAGTACAATTTACAAATATAATACATTAAAAAATTATGTATAGTTTTATTCTTTGGAGTATTCCTCATTTGAGTGAATCTTTTTTAGTAGATTGCTGTCGTTTAAAAGGTCATGAAATTTTTCACAAGAATTTGTTAAATTATATTTCGCACATAAAATAGCTTTCAAGGTCTCAACACTTAATTGTGATTTTTCTGATGTCCGCAGTTTATTTAGCGTAGAAAAAGCGCGTTCAGTCGCAGCATTAGTTCCTGGTAAAGACAGCGTGTATTTCACAATTTTTAGTGCTTTATTGTATGGAACATGGTTTGTTTCCAAATGATGAAATATTCCTAACCATTTGTTCTCTATTGTGATTTTTGTTCATGCCCAAGATTTAACGTTTTCCTTATCAATCTATTTTTTTAAATAATGATACCTCATTAAAAAGATCGTTTTTGGAAATATTACTATATGGAAAATTTTGAGTGAGTTAGAGGGATTGGGTTGCATGGTCCGAAACCAATGCAGGAGCTGCACGAGCGGGCGGGAGCAGGCAGGGCAGCGTGGCCAGGGTCCAGCCCTGTCGCCCGCTGGAGACCGAGCGGCTTGCACCTCGTGGAGCTGGAGCCGCATGCCGGCGTCCAGGACGCGGGCCTATGACAGCCGCATGCCGGCGTCCAGGACGCGGGCCTATGACAGCCGCTGCCCCAGCAGGTACATCCTGATGGAAGTTCTTTGTTTCAGGGCCTCAGGGGGCAGCCAGCTCTTGCGGCAGTGGGGTGCTTCCAGGTCGAGGCGGGATCTCCCCACCGAAAACCGTATATTCCCTTCCTGTTCTCCCGCCATTCCCTAGCTTTTCGTGCATTCTTTCCAAAAATCGGGACTGTTTAAAAACGCCGCCGGGATGCGGGACAAATTGTTAAAAATTGGGACTGTCCTGCCAAAAGCGGAACATCTGGTCACCTTATTCAAGATGTTAGTCCAGTTGAAAATAGAAGTGAGTTTATTAACGCTTAGGACAGTGAGACAGCCAAAAGGAAAAAAAAAAATCCCTTGGAGACAGAATCAGGCAGTAAGCCCAGGAGAAGCTGACTCTGCCCACTGCACCTCTGGTTGCAAGTCTTGTTGGGACCCTTAGAGCTTAGGTAGGAGGAGCCAAGTACAACCCTGAGGAAAGGGGAGTGTGGGCGTGCTCAAAGAAGAGCGGAAGCTGGCGTTCTTTGTCCTGAGGGTTTTTTAATATTTTCTACAGGGAATGCTAGGGGCGGGCCAGAGGAAGATCTTAATAGAATATTCATTAGATTTCCAGGTGTGTCGTTTAGTATGCTGATGTAGTAAAATGAGTATGTAATGGGGTCTGGGGTTCTCTTCAGGTCAGTTTTACCTCCGCCTTTGATTAGTCTGGATCTAACTGGTTTTTGTCACCTGCCTCCCTGACCGTGGTGATGTAAACCATCTGCTCTTGGGCACTGTCTGGTAGGAAGTGTGGGGTCTTGTGATTTATTGCCTGGCTGTTAGTTGCTCAGTGGTTCTGGCCATTTGTTTAGCCTTTTGTCTGTTTCTTCATTCTACTTACCAGGGTGTTTTCCTAGTTTCTTACTAACCTGCTCACTAAATCTTATTTTATCTGAAAATTTTACATGGTACCAAAATGCCAAAACTTTGAAATGTCTTACAGTAGTTCTACCAAATCAGTTCTTTTAGATTCATATTTTTTAGGCACATGTCATCAGATGGTTAAGAAATTCAAGAGTCCTGTTAAGATTTATAGTCCTTCTTTGCAACTTAATTACTATATGACCTTCTATATACTGCAGGTTCTCAAATAACATTGTTTCATTCAAAGTCATTTCATTATAATATTGATGAGAAAAAATATCGATTCCTGGCCAGGGACTGCTATCTGTGTGGAGTTTGCACGTTCTGCCCATGTCTGCGCGGATTTTCTCCTGGCACTCTGGTTTCCTCCCACACCGCACAGCAGTGCACATTGGGTTTATTGGTGTGCTAAATCATATCTGCCTGAGTAAAGGTGTGTGTGTGTGTGTGTGTGTGTGTGTGTGTGAGAATACCCCTGCACTGGAATGGTGTCCCACCCAGGATGGGGTCCCACCCTGTTCCCTGAGATGCTGGAAGAGGTTCTGGCCACCCGTCACCCTGAACAGGAATAAGTGACTTAGAAAATAATTATCTTACTTGTTTTAATTAATCTTTCTGAAGTGTATGCATAGCTCACATTGACTTTAGTGCTTAATATCAGAAGAGTTTGGGTATTTATTTAGAAGTTTGGTGACGTTTGTGTGACCAGAACTATGCCAAAGGAACTTACATCTTGTTTATATCAATATTCTGTAGCAAAATTGTTTTCATGACATGTTGTTTCACTTAAAATTGCAGTTTACAAGAACCTGTCAATGACATTGAGAGAAGACTTACTGTACATATTTCAATTTTGCATTTAAAAAAATCAAACATAATCTTAATGGTGTAAAATAACACCCATTTATTAGCTCACACTTCTATCAGAAGTCTGGGCATCGTATGAATATAATCTCAGCCCAGGGTTTCAACAACCTTGAAATCAAGGGCCAGTAAGGCTCTTATCTTGAGGTCTTCCAGTCCCACATGATTACAGCAGAACTCATTTTTCTTCATTGAATTTAGAAAGAGAGGAAGACAGAGAGAAGCATTTATTTGTTGTTCTACTTAGTCTTGCATTCACTGGTTGTTTCCTGTATGTGCCCTGACTGTGGACTGAATCTGTAATTTTGGTGTTTCAGGATGACACTCTAACCAACTGAGCTAAACAGCCAGGAACAAAAACTCAGTTCTTCGCTTCTGAGGTCTAAGAAACTGAGGCCTCATTTCCTACTGCTCGTCAGCTAGAGGATGCTTTCAGCTCCCAGTCACTGCCTGTATTCCTTTCCCTGCCCCCCATTCATCTTCAAAGCCAGAAACAGAGGATTTTCCTCATGTTGAGTCCCCCTTCTTCTAATACTGTCTTCAGAAGGAGCCTTGTAATTCTTAAGGGTCCGTATCATTAGGTCTTGTCCACCCAGTGATCTCGCTTTCTGAATTCAGTCATACTATATCACAGAACCTATTCATGGCAGTGACTGTCCCATCCTGCTCAGAGCGCACCCATACTTTTGAAGAGAGTGGCAGAAACCTTGGGAGTCATCTTTAAGGTCTACCTACCACCCTTTGTCAAGACGTCAAGCCAGCGAGTCCTTCTCTGTCAATCAAGGATGATAATGGTGCCTTGACTTTCGATTGCTTTGAAGAATAAGTGAGATAAGCAATGAAGAGTGATTGCTGTGGTCACCAGCATGGGAAATCTTTTTAAAAATACCAGTGCTGGTACACTATTATTTCTACTACAACCACTGCCAGAATCTCTGCCCCAGCAATCCTCAGGAATAAGTCAGTATGGTCTGTGGCCGATGGCTTAGCATTTACATTCATGGTTTCCCTTTGTTCTCATTCTAAGGTGATTATCTGCCTAAAGAAACCGAACACCTTCTTGGCTTCAAACAGATTTCTGGAAGACTTTCTTCCCTTAGGAATATGATCCCTTGAGTGACTACAATGGGGCTTCTCTATGTACCCATTTTTCTTCAACAAACACCCACACTCACACAAATACATACACAACCATACTCTGCAAAAAGATAATGGTGATCATTTAATATGTGGGTTAAAATCAGACAAAACTTCAGTGCTACCCCGGCTGCACTAGGATATTTACTTCAGGGAGCCTCCACTTCCTTATGGATAATAAAGGTACAATAATGAAGACTGCTGTACAGAGTGGTTCTTAGAATTAAATTACTCTATAGTGGCTTCCAGATAACTTATGGCCATTGCTATTAATACTAATCTACTATAACCGAACTTATTGTACCACTTATCAAAACCACTCTTGTTGAAAATTTCCAACCTGGACTGATTAAAAAACATTCAATGCACTATTTTACTTCACTATGTTTAAACAGAAGAAAAAGACTAACATGCCTATTTGTTCATCTTAAATTAAATTTTCTTTCCAGATGTCCACAGGATAACATGAAAGGAAGGAAAGAAGGAAGGAAGGAAGGAAGGAAGGAAGGAAGGAAGGAAGGAAGGAAGGAAGGAAGGAAAGAAGGAAGGGAGGGAGGGAGGGAGGGAGAAAGAAAAAATTATTTAATATCTTGGAGCATTTTATTATTATTTCTACTCTGTTCAATACTCTGGGTGAAATCTCCAACCCTTCCCATCACAGGGGATGGGGAATACTGTTTAGGTGTGGATTTCAATGAACGCGACATTTGGAGAAATCCCAGTGAGATATTCTTACCATGAGCGCTCCTGTTAATTGAGTCTGGAACAGTTCGTGCTCCTGAGCCTCCTCACCGCAGATGTGGGATCCCTACAGAGAACAAGCAAAGAGACAGTTTCAGCCACCAGTGTCAGTAAATGCTTTTTTGTAAAATGTAAAGTAAAATAAGGGAAGGGAGAATCTCTTTGCTACTTTAACACCCTAAAGCACTTGAAAGAGATTTGGTGACATTCAGTGCTTCACTTATTGGGATATCTCTCCGAGGCTGAGCTGTTTTTATTATCTTTAGAGATAATATTACCAATTTCCCTTTTTTCTTTTTGAATGACATAGAGTTATTTTCTAGAATTTGAAGTACTTTCCAAAGAAAGCCATGTTCAATTGAGGGGTGATTTTTCTTGTTTGCTTCTAACATTCTGATTGTACAGTTAAGCATCTAATGTTCCATTTTTGACTAAACAGAAATAGAGTTTATTTACTCACTTGAGAAATACTTGTTGAACACCTACATTTTGTCAAGCACAAAGTTAGATATTGAGAATACAGCTATGTGGCATGGAGTTGTGTTAAAAGAACAGCGCTTGGAGCCAGACGGTCCAGAATTGCCACGGACTAGCTGAGGGACCTTGGGCAAGCTACCTAATTTATATTGGCCTCAATTTGTCAATCTGGATAACGTGGGTAACAATAGTACTTACTTCATAAGGTTGTAACGAGGAGTTGCCAAATTAATATTTGTAAAATGTTTTAAAACCCTGCCTACCTAGCACATAAGAAGTGTTAGGGAAGTTTAAAAAGCAGCAATAAAATTGGCACGTTTATCTTCATGTTGCTCACAGTATTTGGGTAGAAGAAGACCACTAAATGAGTATATTGTATGAGAGCTGTGTTATTCAAAAGGAATTCCTCATAGAAGCGATACATTGTAACACCTAATGCAGTTGGGGCTGGGAGGTGTGGGAAGAATAAGGAAGGCTACAGGGAAAACTGATGCTTGATTTGCATTTTGAAGATGGAGTGTGAGTTGATGAAGAAAAGGGATGAGAGAAATCCAGGCACTGTATTCGATACTGAGCGACACAGCAAACTGGCCAGAGCTCTGAGACTGTGGGCGGGGAAATAGGAGGAAGTCACAGGTGATGAGGCCGCAGAAACAGCTGCGCAGCAGAAAACGGAGTGGATGTGCGTTGAAGCTTGTTTGTTTTCCTCTCTCTGAGGGTAGTAAAGAGTCACTGAATGACTTAAACCAGAAGTAATTGAAATTACGGAGACCAAGTATACTGTGCGAAAAGGGTGGTACCAGTAGGCTTGAGGAGGAAAGAGGCTATGGGGCGGGGAACTGGCCAGGAGCCAGCAGCAACAGGCTTGGGCCATGGGTTGAGGGTTGGGGAATTGACACGGTACTTGCCTGATGGAACACGGGCTGTGCAGGAGAGGAAAGAAGTTTGGGCCAGTGGGTTAAGAAACACAGGACATTGACTTCCTAACCACTGGTCATTCCCTGCATAGTCATCCATTCACAATGCATGCAAAGAGGAAAAAGAATGTCATTAATTTTTGGCAATAGAGGTGACAAATATCACAGCAGAACTTCATGTAGAAGTGGAATGAAGCATTAGCTCAAGGGCACAAGTGTTCATAATGAAAGAGCTAGAGAAGGCTGGAGTTATACAGCATCTGATCCACATGCCCGTGAGTCAGAGGGATCAAGGATTTAGACAAGGTTTAGGCACTTGGGTAACTTCCGTACAATAAAAGTCCATGAACTCTGTACTTGGTTACACCTGGTTTTAGTGAGGCACTCGATGTGTCAGCCTGGAAAAGTCACTGTTTTATCTCTATTTTCTCATCTGTAAAATGGCTGAAAGATGTCTATGTTATATAGTTGCGATCAACATCAAATTTCTGTGCTATGATGTATATAAATTATCTAGTTCTGATACATGGCAGATCCTCAAATAAATGTGAGAACAGCAGCCACTTTCATTGAATCATGGTTTCAATATCTGATCCATTAAGGCTTTGAGGGGGCTTAAAATAAGAAGCCATTTATTAGAATATTGAAATAGATATTAAAAATAAAGACCATAGAAAATGAAAATAAAATATGGATCATGGGAAGGAGAGTAAACATTGAACATAAGAGTCCACTTAGTTGTTAGGGTTGCCATGCTATTTGCATTAATTCTCAACAACCAGGAAGAGAACTGCTACAGAATCAGGGATGGTGATACCAGGTCCCCAGCGTGCTAAGGCCATGCTCTTTCCACTTAACCAAGACATGCGTGGACTCAGAGTGAGAGGCTGCAGGGGGAAAGGACTTCCAGCTCATTAACAGCTCCGTGTTCTCTAAGAGGAGAGTTGTTCAGAGCGTCTTCCGCCCACGTGCTTCCCTGGGAATTCTACACGGGAATATGAGAAGTCACATTTGCTGTTCTGTTTCCCTCTAAGTAGCCCTGCAGCCTGTCGTTTTCCACCACGCTGCCGTCTTCTTAATGAAGAATTATGATGGCAAGGAAATTGTCTGAGGCAGTTTACACTGGTAAACTGCTTAAAGGGGAGAAAAGGGACATTTGCAAGTTGTAATTAGGGACTGCTAAGCATTAGGACACATATCATCCGGCTCCCAAATCTCCCACTTGAGCCACCATCATAATGCATATCTTTTTGGAGTATCTGGGTGAGGGGGGGAAGATGGAGCTAATAAACAGTACTCAGCAGAAAATAACTGTGTTGGATTTTCAGTGAAACAGATATTCACACAGATGTTAAACTTGGAAATGAGAAGTAACTCTCTAGAGGCAAGGAGCTATTAAGGACTTAAAGGTAAATGGTAGAATACTCTTGTAGAAGAAATAAAACTGTCAGGTAATCAACAGAGAGAAAAAAAATGGTCACAAAATCTATTTGTGATAAAGCAGAAAAAACTAATTGGCTGATATATTCCTATTGGGAACAGGGAAAGGAAAATATTTTTCTTTAAGAAATAGAAGACTCACTAATAGACTGAGACCTAATCATAGAATTATAGAATGCTTTTTGCCCTAACCAGTTGACTCAGTGATAGAGCATTGGCCCTTCATGTGGATGTCCAGGGTTCAATTCCCAGTCAGAGCACACAGCAGAAGCGACCATCTGCTTCTCCACCTCCCCCACTCCCTTCTCTTTCTTTCTTTCTCTTTCTCTCCCTCTTCCCCTCCTGCAGCCATGACTTGATTGGTTTGAGTGCATCGGCGGGGGGGGGGCACTGAGGATGGTTCCATGAGCTTCTGCCTCAGGTGCTAAATAGAACCCAGTTACAAGCATGGTCCCAGATAGGCAGAGCATCAGCCCCAGTTGGGGGTGGCCAGGTGGATCCCATTCAGGGTGCACACAGGCGTCTATTTCCCCTCCTCTCACTTGGAAAAGAAAAAAGAAAGAAAGAAAAAAAAAGAATGCTTCTTCTCCATCGACAACTTACCAAGATATTCCTAAAGTCCCATTCATTGACAATTTATCATGTGAGGCCTTCAAGAAATAATGAAAAGGTATATAAAAAGTAAAATAAAAAATGAAAACAGGTCTGAAAACAAAGAGGCAGCCTCAGAATCAGCCTGAGATGTGGCAGGGACATGGGAATGATCTGGCAGGACGTTATAACAATCCCGATGAAGGGCTCTGAGGGGTCAAGTAGACAGCAATGGCACAGTGTTGGAAATTCAAGGAAAGAACTGAATAGAGATGCTAGAGATCATAACACTGTAACAGGAGTGAGGAATGCCTGTCAGGCCGGTGCGTAGACTAGACATGGCTGGGGAAGGCATCTCTGAGCTTGAGGATGCCTCCGTTGGAACCTACGAAGCTGAAAAGCAAACATTTAAAAAGATGAAACAGCCATGGTCAGTGAGCTCTGTTGGTTAGAGCACCACTCTGATATACCAAGGTTGTGGGTTCAATCCCCAGAGCACATACAAGAATCAACACATGAATGCATAAGTGGGTGGAACAGCCAATTGATGTCTGTCTGTCTCTCTCTCCAAAATCAATATACAGATCAATGTTATTGATCATTAAATTATTTTGTGAGCATACTATAATTCAATTTCATATGTAGTCAGTAGTCTGTTAGTAAACCAAAATAGAATTTAGGCACAAGTCCCTAGACAAAGGCATTTCAATTCGTCACTCATAATATCCCCACCTAAGAAGTTAAAAAGTGGAGGGAAATAATTTGTGGGAATAAGTTCTTTTAAAAAAATCTTCAGAGTCGCCTGACCAGGCAGTGGCACAGTGGATAGAGCGTCAAACTGGGATGCAGAAGACCCAGGTTCGAGACCCCAAGGTTACCAGCTTGAGCGCAGACTCATCTGATTTGAGCAAAAGCTCGCCAGCTTGGACCCAAGGTCGCTGGGTCGAGCAAGGGTTTACTCGGTCTGCTGAAGGCCCGTGGTCAAGGCACATATGAGAAAGCAATAAATGAACAACTAAGGTGTCACAGTGAAAAACTAATGATTAATGCTTCTCATCTCTCTGTTCCCGTCTGTCTGTCCCTATCTATCCCTCTCTCTGATTCTCTCTGTCTCTGTAAAAAAAAAACCTTCAGTCATTTCCTATGCAGTTTAATCAACCTTCACAATCTTTCTCTGGCCACTTGTTAGTAATCTGTGGATATGAACTTGGCAAGCAATACATGATGGTGACACTGAGGGAAAATGTGTGCCAAGTTCACACATCATTTCCAGTATCTACACATAGCAAGACTCAGGTGACTGGCCAGCATTCAGTATCCCTAAAAGAACCTCTATCTCTCTTCAAACACTTCATGTCCTCCAGAGAAGACCAGAGGAACAAAGGGCGGAGACTGTTAAGAAGTTGTATAGTGGCCAGTGGGTTAATGTATGTGCATATCTGTTGTTCCCAATCGTTTAGAAAAATAACAGAAGAAAAACAAAATCACCGTTTTGTTCAATCATTTGCTTTGGGAAAACACAATGACAAGTTCTTCTCCTGGCACTGACTTGGGACAGACACCAACTGCCCAGCTCCTGCTCGGTGGAAGGTTTCATGCATTCATTATTCCACTTCTCTGCTCAAAACATCTGACAGCACAATGAGCCCCATTGTAATAATATTCCAAAATGAACATGAAAATGGATGTCAGGCACAGGGATGAGATTGGGTTTCATATCCTGCACGTCCAATTTTTAACAAGAGGAAAACTGCTTTTCTAATAATTGCTTGTTATTTTTGTCAGAGTACCACATGCAGACCTTGTGTGTAATACAAGCTAAAGATAAAGAGATGAGGAGCTCTTTAAATATGCGTTAGAAGATAATAGATAAATAAATCGATATATAAATACATAAAATGTATTTGCTACTCTAATGCAAAAAGGTTAAAGAAAATTAGCACACTCCATAATTCTACTTCCACCTCTATTTCCAATTCAACATCTCTTCTTTCCAGCCTTCAACACACTTGCAAGAGCCTTTTACAAATAATACATCTCAATATTTGAAAAACAATCCTTCAAAACTACTTTTTAGACCATAACCGTATGAAGCTAAGAAAGAAATATCAGAGGATAAAGAGATGAAAGTATGGAAAAACAAGGAAGTATAGCAGATGAAGCGCTCAACCCCGTAGTAGTAACAATCATACAGGTCTGGTTCAGAAGCAGTGAAAAACTATAAACCTACATTTCAAGGCATCATAAAATTGTTATGTTTTTCTATACGATAATAATTATGATAATATAATATTGTAACAAGAAAAGCAGTTGGGGTGTTATAAAAAAAAGGATGGAATGGAAATAAAAACAAGCACTGGGTAGAACAGATGTGTCCCATTCTTACAGTTCTACCCTTCACAATATTTACCACCAATGATATCAGCTATACTTTTGTTTATTTATTCCACTGTCTTTAAATTGGCTTTTTATTTAACTTTACAGAGTTATGCTCAGTGCCTCTTAATTCAACAATAAAGTAATAAATATTAAAGTTATATTAAAATATAGGAAGTAACGTACTGACACTTGTTCAAATACCACCTAAAACAGCCTTACCACTTCGGTTGTAATTGTGCCACTATTTGGAAGATTGTCAAATAAATTAGCTCATTATTGATTTTTTTCACTTAGTTATATAATTATGACTTATTATATATGAATTTCTTTACCAGGAATTGGGAAAGTAATAGTTAATTGGACATCATTTTTGTTCTTATGTCATTGTCCAGTAGGGAAGAAGGACACATTATCAGATTAGACTGAATCACTAATATGATCCCATCCCTTCCAACATTGAGAGTATATGATATTCTGCATCTGGGAAGCAAGTTGGAAGCCAAACTTAAAAAATACATAGAGTTCTGGACTTCTCAGATATCTCTGGACAGACTTAACATTCATCTGATATTCAAGAAGTCGCAAGAGCAATTTACGAAAGAAAAAAAAAGGCCTCTTCCCAGAACATATTATAAATCTATTAAATCTATTAGATATATCGAAATAAAAGGTCACTGAGTCAAGTGAGCCAGGCGGTTTATATCAAAGAACAATATTTGTGGTTATAAATGTAATGAAATCTTTTGCTTCGAGAATTAATTTCCCCAATGCATAGTTGGCTGAATAATTGGTTCGGTGAAGGCAGACAAGTTTTTATATTTCTCAACTAGAAGGCACGTGCCTTTTTATGGAATGGCACATAAAATGTTCCTATTAGGCAAATTGAGCTTGTGATAGTTGTCTGCAAGTGACAGAGATATGGGAGACATTCTGTCACTCAGCATCAATTTAGAATTCAATTCCAAATGTTCTTGTCACCAAAAACTGTCTGTGAGTCCTAACATGGACAATGCTTCTGTTCTGATGTGACTGTCCAATTAGTCTAGCTTGAGACAAAGGCATCTCAAATAGTCCCTGAGGCACATTACAGCTCATATTTAGAAATTGCCTTTCCATATTCAGAAAAATTACCTTTGAAAAGTACTTTCTCTAAATGTATATTTAAAGTACAGGAAGCAGCTTTGTATTTTGACTCTATTAACTGCCTTTGAAACAGATTCGTATTAATTTGAAAGGTCCTTACAATGACAAAGTCCAGTGAAGTGCCTTACAGAGGAAGATTTCAAGTATAAGAATAGATGGAGCCTGACCAGGAGGTGGTGCAGTGGACAGAGCATTGGACTGGGATGCGGAAGAACCAGGTTCGAGACCCCAAGGTCGCCAGCTTGACTGCAGGCCCATCTGGCTTGAGCAAAAGCTCCTCAGCTTGGACCCAAGGTCGCTGGCTCCACCAGGGGGTGGCTCGGTCTGCTGAAGGCCTGCAGTCAAGGTACATGTGAGAAAGCAATCAATAAACAACTAAGGTGTTGCAACGGCAACGAAAAGCTAATGATTGATGCTTCTCATCTCTCTCCGTTCCTGTCTGTCTGTCCCTATCTATCCCTATCTCTGACCTCTCTCTCTCTGTAAGAGTCCTGTCTGATGGCATGAGATCATTAGTTAAGAAGAAGAGAATGAACAAGACTAAAAAAATAGAAATTCCATTACTCTAGTCTTTTATTATATGTGCGAATCTTTATGGACATAAAAAATAAAGAATTGGTCTGACCAGGTGGTGGCACAGTGGATAGAGCATCGGACTGTGTTTTGGAGGACCCAGGTTTGAGACCCTGAGGTTGCCAGCTTGAGCATGGCCTCATCTGGTTTGAGCAAAACCTCACCAGATTGAGTCCACGGTCGCTGGCTCCAGCAAGGGGTTGCTCGGTCTGCTGAAGGCCCGTGGTCAAGGCACATATGAGAAAGCAATCAATGAACAACTAAGATGTCACAATGAAAAACTGATGATTGATGCTTCTCATCTTTCTTCGTTCCTGTCTATCTGCCCCTACCTATCCCTCTCCCTGACTCTTTCTATGTCTCTATAATAAATTAAATAAAATAAATAAATAAATAAATAAATAATTGAATAGAAAATCTGGTGTTGTGAAGGGGAAAGGTATCATCACCTTTGGCATCAAAGCCACTTGAATTTAGTCAAAGTGCTTCCCCTCTCCACCCTAAGCTTTCTAATTTCAAAAAAAGATAAAAAGAATATTTATTTGGGGTAATGAATGCTTAATACTCTGCTAGTTATTATTTTCTAGTAGGTGCTTGAAAATTCTCTCTATTATCAATATTACCATCTATGGCATATTGAAATGAATTATTCACTCCTTGGGCACCCCCAGCAAGACATGTATTGAAGGTGAAACCCAACAGAATGATGCTCCCCAATGAAAATGCAAGTTAATGGAGGAGGTCATAGCCTTGATGATCTTCAGACTCTCTAATATGCAGCCATCCAACAATAACTCATGCCCAGCCAATGTCTGTCTAGAACATGCAGTTTCTTGAATCAGTAAAAACTCAACTTCTCATTCTGAGGAACTCATTTACTACTTGGTTCAGGATTCCACAATGGGAACAGGAAGCAAACAAAAGATTACAAATGCACGGGATGTTTTTGTTCTAAGGCAATTAATCATGATTTGAAAAGGTTAGTTAGTGTGGGTACTAGCTATTTAAACTATGTTTTCTTTTACTATCTTGCCATCTTATCTACCTATTAGTAATAATAATAATTATCTCCCAAAATGAGTATAATTTTATTTTAGAAAGATCATCTGTGAAACTTGCCTTGAGTTTTTTTTCTAGAATGTTGTTGACACTGTCATGTCTCAAAAACAAAATCCTTAAACTTGTAGCAAACCTTAAGCCAATCAATGTTAGAAGTTTCTAAGCCGTGTGTGTGTGTGTGAGAGAGAGAGAGAGAAAGAGAGAGAGTGTGAGAGAGAGAGAAAGAGAGAGAGAGAGACAGACAGGGAGAGAGAAGCAAGCATGAACTTGCAGTTGCAGTACTTCAATTGTTCATTGATTGCTTTTTATATGTGCCTTAACCAGAGGACTCCAGGTAAACCAGTGACCCCTTGCTTAAGCCAGTGGACTTGGGCTCAAACTAGTGGTCTTGGGTTTTAACCAGCAACCTTTGGGCTCAATCCAGTGACCGTGGGATTATTTCAATGATCCCATGCTTGACCTGGAGAGCCTGCACTCAAGCCAGATGAGCCCACACTCGAGACAGTGGCCTTGAGTTTTCAAACCTGGCACCTCTGCATCCCAGGTAAATGTTCTATCCACTGTGCCACCATTGGTCAGGCAGAAGTTTCTAAGCTTTCTTAAAGAAATACATCAATTTCTCCAATAAAAGTCTTACTCAGATGTTTAGTACATAAAATAGGTGAAAATGAACTTGCCTTGTTTGAAGTTGGATGAGTCTGGTGTCCCACGCACTAACGCTTTAGTGAATTAAATAATCCATTATTTTGGCTAATCTAATACAAATTACTCCATATTTTTATGAAATCGCTAATGTTTTATTTTAAGAATTATCCATTTCTCAGTTCATATAGCCCTGTTAAGGTTATCAGTCATATGACCCCTTCCCTCACATATCTATAACAACCTAGACTGGCCTCATTACATTATGCAATCTGCTTTGCCTGTTGGAATGACAGCAAAACACAAAGCAACTTCATTGAGATTTGGTGTTCAAATTGTAGGGCAGAGATGGCCCTACTTTTGGGGGATCCAAAGTTGTAGCTTGTTAGTCTTAGAAGTAGCTTAGATGAAATGAGGCTTCTGGATAATAAATTTATCACAAGAGGGTGCTGCTTAATTGAGTCTTAGAATAATTTTACCTCTTGATTCAAATGTGCCCCAACCTAAACTTATTTTTAAATTTACCAGATTACTAACAAGGAGCCAAGAATCATCTTCCCACATTGGGGTAGTATTGGATTATTAATTAATTTATTATATATCTATTATCTATTTTAATTGTTCAGTGCTTCCAGAATGAGACCTGAGACCTATTTCTTCTTCAACCTCCAACTTATACATAGATCCCATTTTGTCTTAAAGTAACAATTTTCTATAATCACTTGCACTCACTAAAAACTGGCAAAGATTTTTAAAGAAAGCTCTTATGTAATGTTTCCCAGAAATAGACACTATTTGTCTTCCTAAAATATTTCTTGTTCAGGAGTCAAAAATGTATACACAATTAACGAGCAATGATGGAGATTAATGCACTACGTAAATATAAGGGGACATCATTACAGTCCTTTTCTTGAGATTACAATAAATCATTTTAAATTTTACTTTGAGTATAATTTCTTCGCAAACGCCAAGCAACTCATTGGGGTATTTTCAGATTGGCCTGGATATCAGAGTGGAATAACGCTACACACACACACACACACACGCATGACATGCACGTACACACAGAAACACAAAAACAGTCTCAAAAAACGTGCCTCTCTTTGCCCTGTAGTAAGTGAAGACCATTTGTTTTACTTTTTATTTAAAAAGAAGAGATACTTGACTTGTTAATGGGAAGGGATTAAATATTCCTGCATCTCTAATAGTGCAAAATAATCATGAGATGGTAATTCAGATAATTTAGAGTTGAGGCAGTTATGAGAAAGGTAATTAAGTATGTTGTCATTAGTATTTCTTCATTCATTCTTGCCGTGAGGAAGTATCTATGATATGTGATAGTAGAGTGAAACTTGGTGTTTTCATTTTTCTCTGGGTTCCCAGTGTCTAAGGAACCTTTATTTATTATGTAATGTATATGGATATAGTACTTATGATGATATATCAGGTTTTGTGTTGAGTGATGTAAGAGCAAAGGTGAAGTCAGACAGGGTTCCTGCCTTTACAGAACTTGGTGTAGGATTTGATTCAATACAGATCTTTCTCATTAATTATTGGAAATGTTCTTGGAATTAAAAAACTCAAGATGTGTAACTTTTACACAGTGAAATACTACTGGGCCATCGAAAAGAGGGAACTCTTACCCTTTGCAACAGCACGGATGGACCCGGAGAGTATACTGAGTGAAATAAGACAGAGAATGACAAGTACCATATGATTTCACCCTGGAGTCACTGTGGGATCTAATGAGCAAAATAAACTAACACTGAACATTACCTCAGGGTGCTATGAGGATCATCATATTTAAACATCTTATCAACCGGATGACATACAATTTTTTTGACTCAGTGATCAAATAAACTGAAATTCAGAGAGCTTACATCATTGGACCGCTCATACAGCTTGCAAGCAGAAAGGCCAGGTGTCAAAACAGGGCTGCTTAACTTCAAATTTGTTGGTTATTCTTCTTTAAAAGACAGAGGTAAGCTTACTTTTGTGGAAAACAGAGAGAAATTTCTGGTGTGTCTCTGTCCCTAATGGTAAAAAGATGTTTAGAGAGCTTTTTTCCCACCTCTGCCTGTAAAGACAGAATGCAGAGGAGGACGCCCCCATAGGGGACACTGTGGAGAAGGAGCCCCGGAACCCAGCTCAGTCTGGGGATCAAATGAGCTGGAGGAGCTGGTGAGCCACTATTTCTCCATCGTCTCCCGATTTCTGCTACCTGTCAGCAGCTTCCACAGTAGCTTTGGCAAATATGTCCCTTGACTTCACAGTGAGCAATTATATTGCAAACCGAGATTCGGGGAAAAATAGATAATATTGTTATTAAAACTTTATAATGATTTTATCAACAAAATTGGAGTGAAATTCTTGACTTATTGAATGTTTTATTATGCCTTTGCCCAGGGGAAAGCAATTTGACATCTTGATGTGGCTTCCTTTTTCTCTCCTTTCAAAGCTATGATTAAGAACTAATTTATTTAGATCTGGCTGTGATTAGTTGAATGATTCTGCTCCTTGTTGTAATTAATTTTCAGACACTTTAATTGATAGTACCTGTACTATACTTAATGCATTTCAAAGTACCAGAATGAAAATGTGGTTTGTTGAAATATTCACCTATCCACTCCACTAAACAGAATACTGATTTCTTCTATATCAACATTCTGTATTTGTTTTTTTAATGACAATTATAGAGAATCTTGAAAGTCAATTCTATAGTTTATTACAATCTGTGTTTAAAAAGAAAGACAAAATTATTTCATAAAACAACATAGCAGTCCTTGATCTGAGGGGCATGAATTGCTAAATATCTATCACTGTGCTTTGGTGAAGCCCATGGAAAAAGAAAATATATATATTTGTATCTAGACATATACAGACACATACTCATATCTCACATGTGCAGATTTTTGGAAATTTATCTTATAGGTACATGATTTCAAAAGCTTTCAGTACCTAACACACTTCAGAAACTCTACATTGAATCATCGTTTAAGCTTCTAAATATACATATTTATTTTATTTTTTAAATATTTTATTTATTTTAGCAGAGAGAGGGAAAGAGAGAATGGGGGAGAGGTGAGGAGCAGGAAGTGTCAACTCCCATATTTGCTTTGACCAGGTAAGACCAGGGTTTTAAACCTGCGACCTCAGCTTTCCAGGTCAATGCTTAATTCACTGCGTCACCACAGGTCAGGCTATATATACATATTTAGACAACTTCTAAATCAGAATTCCTAGGACTCATATTTCAAGGCTTACCCAAAGTTCAAACCCACAAATGCATACCGACATATGATATAAAATAGGGATTGTGCTAGACATAAAATAGTTACGCCTTCTAACCTTCATGATACCTTATGACGTTGTATTGTCATGAATATTTTTAAGGTAAAGAAAATGTTTATATATGCTGATTATTAATTACTGTTTTATCCATGATCAAACATTTATGGTCTTTTAAGAAATGTAAGGAACAATTTTTTTCTATTTTATATTTCTGAATATTTTTGTATTATTTTGTCAAGTAATATTTTCTTGACTTTCTGGTTTATTTTTTCCAAGAGAGATTTATATGAGAGGCAAAATATCTATCAACATTTAGATTCATATCTATTGTTCTGTTTTATACTTGAGTATCCTCTTATTGGAAATAATTTGTGTTCTTTTTATTTTCCTGATTTTCTATTTCTTTCCTCTGTGGGAATAAGATGTAACCAACTCCTCATACCAAATCGTATTAAATAGCACACTGCATATGTTTGACATTCACGATAATGATCAAGTGGCCTGTTTTACCTAATATTTCATGGAGGGATCTTCCCTATTACAATGCTATAACAAATATTGTGAATTTTAAAGTATTTTTCAAACATTCCGTTTTCTTATTGAAAGTATCCTGATAGAAACGCATGGAGGAAAGAACCTTGCAATTTAAATGTCACGTTTACCCTTGGCAGTAAATTCTACATACAGACAGGTATAATCTCAGTGAGCTTTGCCTGTCCGTTATCAGCAATCTGTTGGTTAGTTCATGTCATAACTTTCAGGAAGACTTTCATAGGTATAGGGAATTCATGACTTCAGAATATCAGAGAGATTTTTATTTAACTTAAAGAACTAGAGAGAAATCTCTTTCCACTTTTCTTCAAAATTTGATATTTTCATTCTAGATTGCTTGCTGCACACATTAATGAAAGGATAGAAGCTTCCATAGAAAGTTAGCATAGCTTTGACATATTTTTTTTGTAGAAAAATAGCCTATGCCTAAGAAGTGGTAGAAATGTCTGGCCGACAACCGCTTGGATATCTGGTCTGTCATTGCCTCTAGACTTCACCCTGACAGAAAGTTTAGAATTCCTGGCCATTTTGAAGTTAGGCATGGTCATTTCTCTGCTCAGTGAGATGTGAATGTAGTGATATGTGTGCCTTGTAGGCAGAAGCGTCAAATTACTAGTATTCATGGCCTGTCCCTCTCTTTCTAAGGCTCTTCTTAACAAGGAGATGAGTTGGTTTGAAGGTACAATTCTGAGCTATCACTTAGAGGAGAGTTGCCCCAGGAAACCCGCCAACCTTCAACTAACTCTCTGGGAAAAGGAAATAAAGCTTAGTTGTGTCGCATCTCTAAAAATTTGGGTTGGTTGTTATCTTATTACAATCTAGCCTGTCCTCAGTGATATTTGCCCTTCAGGGCAGAGCAATTTCTATGCGATATTTGGCAAACAGGGCTTCACATACCACAAAATTTAATTCAAAAAACACTCTCTCTTTTTTAAATTTTAAATTCTAATTATCCTTCTTCTTTTCCCTGTATATTTCATCTACAGCTTTTCCAACAGTTTTACTATCTCTTTGTTAAGTGTGAAGATATTAGAATATGAATAATAGAATATATATTTTGAAAAAGATACACACACCCTCAAAATTTTATCTAACTTTAAAATGAGAAACCGTCCATTCAATTTGCATGCATAGCCCTTCTACCTAAGCAAGTTATTCAACAGAAAATATTACGAATGGAAGTTTTGAATCCAAGTCCATCTGATTCCAAATCTTATGTCCTTTTCACTAAAATTGAAACCTTTTCCTCGCTAATGAAACCTATATTCCAAAGATGTCATGAGGATTAAGTAGGACATTGTGTGCAAAGCAAGCAGCCCAGAGTCTGGCACAAAGAACTACTCAGTAAATGTTAAGTTGGTTTCAGAAATACTCAAGATGCCCCTTACATTTTAATCAGGTGCCCTTATGTGTTAAAATTATTAAAAAGCAATCATTATGGTCCTCAGTGATTACTGTCTTTCCACGATAGATCGTAGTGTTCTTTCCAGACCTTTAAAATGAAATTGCAACTTAATCCTGCATTCTTTAGTGCCATCTCGCTAAAATATCAACCTGTACTTGTGTTTGCATCATTAAAGAATTAAATTTTTAGTGGGCTTCGCTTCCATGAGGTTACTGTTTTCTAGTTGGGACCCTAGTAGTAACTGGAACTACTTTTGGCACTGTACTGCTGAACCACAGAATAGTCTAATCCTGAAGCCCATTTTCATTAGAAAACTTCACTCTAATTAGACTTTAGAAAGTACACACACACACACACACACACACACACACGCACACACACAGTCTGAATTTTCTAACCAGGTGTATTTAATGTATGTATATCTTCAGTTTTATTGATTTATGTTTTTGTTTTTGTTTTTAGCTTTAGGATCTATTTCCAATGTCTCCTATAAATGGCATTTTATTTTTGTTTGTTACATTTCTAGGCAAAAGACCAATATCATAGCTTATTTTTAGATAGTGGATTAGGAAATACATATTTAAGATGAATGATCGAGCAAAGGGTGTGGTGAATGAGGCTATTAGGAAAAATAGCCAGAGTGACGGTGTTGTAGCGTTGGTGATATTGACAGACATTTTCTCTATTAAGCTCTTTGTTATACCGAAGGTAATTTGAACATGTCCTATTAAAAGAGCATCTTTACTCATTTTGCCTTTTTAGTACTTACTGAATATTTATCACTGAATTTTCACTTGCAAATTAGGAAATGCATTTACAAACACTTAAAATGTTAGAATCTAAAGTATCTTAACAATCATCCTAATACGCTCTTTGAGTACATAGATGGAGCCTAAAATTCGTAAAGAGAAGACGTGAAGTCAATGTGTTGGTTTATAGCTTACAAACCTGTCCTCTAACTGCACGGGCATAGGGGCAGGTATTTCTAGTATCTGAGCAGAGCTAGAACTTACTCTGTCCTGGACACTCCACATGAGTTCTGGACTGAAACCCGGTCTTCTGATATCAGGTCCTACCTATGTGAAAAACGATAACTATACCTGGAACAAAGTCAGACATAAGTAAGTAAACCATCAAAACACGTAGAGAGACACAGACAAACTAACTATATTGCCCTGGAAAACTCGCTTAAGCTATGTTGTTCCTACTGTCCTCCCTTCCCACTGGGTTGTTGTGAAATCAACTGTAAAAGCATCATGTAGGGTGAAGGACTTGGGAAGTGTAAGCCAGTCTTGGCTTCCCAACTGACACAGGGGAGTTAAAATATTGCAAGGGGCAACATGTCAAATTGTGGAGCATAAGGACCAACGTCTGCTTTAAGAGTATGAAGTCTGATGCTAAACTGCCTGGAACGTAATCCCCACTGCTCAGTTTACTGGCTGTGAATTGACGCTGGACATGTTACTTAAACTCTCTGTGTCATGGATATTCACCTGGAAAACACGCCAATTGTATTTTTTTTGATTCATAAGCTAGTTGTAATATAGAAGCACATTCACACATGAAGAGTATCTGAAGAGCCTGACCTGTTGTGCATACAATGTGCAAAGAAACAGAAGCTAACACACTTCATTTTTTCATTACTAATGTTTTGAAGACTCAAGCCAATGTAAGTCCCACATGTGTGCTATCTAAAAGGCACATAAGTACTGTATTTTTCGCTCCATAAGATGCACCTGACCATAAGATGGATCTAGGGTTTTAAGGAGGAAAATAAGAAAAAAAATATTCTGAACCAAATGGCGTGTTAAATATTTAATACAATATACCACGATAATGTTTCAACAATGTAAACTCAACAGCAGTATTAGCAACCGTAAGCACTGTTACTAAATAAGGAGAAGAGACTTTAATGTTCAAATACTCTTCTAGTTGTCCGGGAACCCACAGCAGCTAAAAAAAAAAAGGAACGTTTGCTCCATAAGATGCACAGGCATTTTCTCCTCCACTTTTGGGGGAAAAAGTGTGTCTTATGGAGTGAAAAATATAGCAAATCCTTTTTGTGTTTAGGAGATGCCTTGGGCTTGAGTTACTGCTCCTTCCTCTGCTGCCCATCCTGTGAGACGGTGGCATCCCTCCATGTCACTAACTTTGTTGTCATGCTCATCATCCTACCCTGAGTCTTGGGCCCTATCTGGGCTCTGTTGACAGCTCTTGTCAGCTTAATTTTATATAGTTAGACTACTGGTAATCAGGCAGTGTAGCCACTTTTTAACCCTTTGAGCAGTACGAACATTCCTATACGTCCCTGTGTCTCCTAAACATCCATAGTACGATCAATTTATTTTAAAAATATGTAAGGCAACATTAAAGAAAGGCGAATGTATGTTCTTCTTATTTTCATAAATTGATTATCATAGAAGCATAATTTTAAGTTAATAAAACTGTTACTGGAACTAATTTCATTTTTTTTTTAAATAAAACTCAATCCTGGGGGTCAGCGAGCATGAAAAAAACTCACTACTCAAAGGGTTAATTGAATCTCCAGAAATTTCTTGGTGTTTCCTACTCTAAAGAGCGGAGCAGTGTTCTCTCTGATGAGAGGAAGACAGCATTTGACATGTGAAAAATACTCTTGTCTTTTCTCCCTCTCTCAGCGTGGGCAGCACCCCTCCATATGTAGTTATCAGGGAATCTGAACACTGCTTTCAAATCAATCTCAGATTTAACTCATCTTAATTCTACACAGTTAATATTAGATAGTGATTTATCATTGAGCTGAAATCCATTTAATTATGTCAGTCCGATATTCTATTTTGATAGATCCCTTTGTTTGACTAGTCACAGGGCTGACAAATTATTTAATAATTAGACACAGAATTGATTAATAGGGTTGGACTGTTAACAATTAGATTTTGCTATTATAGCTCGACACTTATTGAAAGTTTGCTGTTAGACTGATCATTTGAGTGATACACGTTAAGTGATTAGTATCCATCATTCCCTTTCTGTTCCTCTTTTTGTGGAGTGTGTTTGTAACCATGGGGTAGTCTGTGTATGCATTCAAGAGGTGCTTCGGGAACCGATCTGTCCCCAAGTCTTTGCTTTATTGCTACAGATTATTAAGCAGTTCCACATTATAGACACAAAGAATGACTTGGGATTCAAATTAAAACAAGTTTAAATGGACTGCACAGGCTTTCCTCAGCAGACTGGCTTCTACATTAAATACCCAAATTAATGCACATCACCAGGAGTCCAGAGGAGCTACCACTTTCTAGGCACTAAGTGATCGTGTCGACCCTTTCAAAAGCATAAAGTTTATATAGCATATATTAAGTTGACTGCGTACCATATCACTGCATATCATGACCTTTTAAAGCATCAAAGTCAAAACCTGTTTAACCCCTTAGCCTTCTGTGATTATGACCAACATTCAGCAGATCATGCTCAAATTGTTTTTAAAAGGCAAAACTAATATTATGTAAGCTTTAAGATGTTCATTCAGCCATTTAATCATTTTCCTATTATTCATTTATTCAACTGTGTTCTAGTCTTTGCTACCCATTTATTCATATCTCTTTCGAATTCACTTCCCCTTTTTTCTTAGCAATAATGTATATTTTCCGGTCAAGCAGTTTTTCTCACCTTCATGTCTAGGTGCGGGTCCTGATTCGCTTAAGCCAGTCAAAACAAGCATTATCCCTGCCCCAGCGATAAGCTTAGGTTGTATTTGTTAAAGACCACAATTTACAGTGATCATGTAGCAACTATTAATATTTCTAGATCAAGTGCCACATCACACATCTTTAGAAAGCAGAAATTTCTGGAGATAGACAGGGAGAGATAACAGAACTACCATAAATAAAGGGAACAATGATAATAACAATTAATGTTAATAAATGCTGGCATTTATCATTTTATACCAGACATCGATTGTCATGATAACGTGGAATCACAAAAACCCCGAATCTCAGGGGCGTAGTAGGTACTTAGGTCTTGGGGGTGGTCAGCTAGGAAGCTCCCCTGTTCTTTGTGTGGCTTGCTCAGATACCTGGGGATCGGCTAGCTATTGGCTGAGGAAAATGTCCTTGATTGGAATGATTACAGTGACTCATGTTTCACCTGGGTTCCTTTTATCCTTCGCTTGGGATCATGGGGCTAACCTGGGCATTTCCTTCCCATGATGGTATAGAAAAAAAAGAGTGAGCAAACCCAGTAATCAGTCCTTTCATCCTTCCCTTTGCATGATGCTTGCTAAGACTCAGACAGCCCAAAGCAAACCATATGGCTGAACTTGGGGTCAGAAAGGGAGGAAATTACACAATTATAAATCAAAGGGTTTAAACACACGAAGTGCTTAAGACTTCGGACCAATATTATCATATACAATAAACTTCTATTTTTTACATGTTGCATTACAAAAAAAAAATTTTTGTTACCACAATGAGCTCAATTCTGTCTTGCTTTCATTTCATAATCACAGTCCTCAATTTGATATTTCCTACTCTTCACTTCATGCTTATTATTCTGTGCCCTTTAATTAAGCTACTCCTTCTGTACCTTTTGCTTATCCTTGGGGCCGCCTGGGTGCATGACTTGTGGGGAGAATGACATTTGCTTTGCTAGGAAAACCAGCATAGGATAGAGCAGAGGACGATAGGAAAAGAAGTCTGGGTTGTGGATTTCTATTTCTGAAATCTTGTAACTTCCACTTAACATTTCATGAGCTTCGGAATGTGCTTATATACATACTTCAATCTCAACTTCCTTCCAGTGTGGGATAAAAGCCTAACATTCTTAGCTTGGAGATTAGGGAAATCATATTTGATAACCTATTTGAAATTTCAAGGCAAGCATCTGGCTAAATGTGTGATAAGTAATGGAAAAAAAATTTTCTCTCCACTCTCCCTCTCTGTATAGATAGAATCATATAGGTTACTCTTTTCAGCAGGTGTGCAAGTCTCATGCCTGAAAGGAATTTCGCTCAATGCAACAAAGCTATTCTAGTTATCTTCCATTTCAGAAGCTATCACCAGGATGCAATTGTGAGCAATGCTTTCCATTTAAATATCCAACTCTGCTAATAGGTTTTGATTTTTAATTGTATCTATTACTACACAGTGCCAAAGTGCTTTCCATTCTAGCACCTGCCAAGAGAGGTGTGAAGAGGCGGGTACATAAAAGGATAGTCCAACTGTCTGTTCCACTTGGGAATTATGTCTTTCCATCTCCTTTGATGTGTTGCCTCATAAGCACCCATGAGCTCTCCAGCCGCAAGTCCCACCTAAAGCTCCTAATGAGATAAAGTTTGCTGCAGGACTTCTGTGTTGAGGATGAAATTTCCTCCTGGCCAAGGTCATCCTTCCTGCTCCGGGTGCTAATGTGTGCCACTCTCGATCTGCTCATGTTATTGATGGTGGAGTCCTTGGTACATGTTATATTGAGGTATTACTAATGTATGAAATGCAACATTAAATTTCTAATCTAATCAATCACATAGCATACATATGCAGTAGATGGTTGGCTGGTAAAAAGATTAATTGCCATGTGCAATCAAAACTAACTCTCTAGAAGGTGAAATATTGTGTGTCTCCCCCAGAAAGATGGAAGCCTGAATACTGTGTTAAGCTAATGACTACCTCTGCCATTCAGCCATATGGATTACCTTTAAGACAAACTGAAATGATGATTAAAGGCACGTAAAATCAACTCTCTATTAAAGCAGTTAGAGCTTTTTTCCAGATTCTATGGGAAAATTATACAATCTGTTGCAAAACCAGGCACTTACCTCCCAGATGGTTACCAGAATGTATCCGAGCAAACACTTCTCCCCTGCTCTGTGTAACAAACAGGGCGTATTTTTGACTTTCTGTGCTTGATTATGCATCTGAAGACATTTACACAGAAAGGACCTTGTAGAGCTGCTGCGGATTTGCATTGTAAAATGCCACAATGTTGTAATACACACTCTGAGAGCAAACCTGAAGTTCTGAAGTAAAAGCCGATGTTGATTTTTGAGATGTACTATTTTCCTGGTTTGTTGGCTGCCTTTTTTTTAAAAGTAGTTTGCATGTGACTGATCAAAGAAAGTATGGCCGTGAGTATCTTACTGTTGATAATCTCTTCCTCGTGAATGTGGAACTGTTGTTTTTTGTTATGTTTTTGCAGGACTGTTGTGGATTACATTATTGTAGAAAGGTTACATGCTTTTAATTATTTTCAAGGGAATTTTGAACAGAAAGATCATTCTTGTTAGGATGCCCAGATATACGTTAATTTCTTTACCTTGTATAATAAATATGTTTGCTTATGTATTTAAGGAATGGTGATGGCTGGTGAGTACTATTGGGGATAAAGGTTAGGCTACATTTACCTCCATATCTTCCCCACCAATTTTCCCTCCATCTCCTTTTTATGCCTGTCATTCATTCTGTCCCTTGGTGGCTTGACTAACTCCAGGAATCCTCGAGCTCACGTTAGATGGTCGTATTCCAAGAAGCTGTTTCTCACCACTTAGCACCGAGCAAGGTACACGTTGTTTGCTTCTAAGTTAGCAGGACTGTACTTAACCCATGGAGTTATCAGTGTTCCTGCTCTCAAGAATCTGGTCTATCAGAGAGATAAATGTACTGTATTTAAATGTTATCTTTCATTTTGTAGTCCTACCCCCAGAAAAGATTGGGGCACATACTAACAACTTGTAAATTTTGGCTTGTTTGCTTTATTGATTAATTTATTGACTATAGATCAGTAGAAGAATGAATGAAGGAAGAAATGTCAGGAGGGTAACTTTATATATTCAATAGTCCAACTTCTGCTTCAACACAGAAAGATCTTGGAAGGCATTAATCCCCAACTTCACAACAAGAAAGAAAAAGCATAAAAAAACTGAAAACTAATGACTTTACTTACATCTTTCAGAGAGTTGAAGTCACACAATAGATCAGCACCCTAAGAACTGGTGAAATAGGCTAACACACATAATAACAGTCTCCCTGGAGCAGAGGCTGCCAGAGCCAGTTACTGGTAGGAACGCTTGTGCGGTATTGCCAGTGGCTGAGTGTGGACTAGCTGGGAAGTGGAAAACGTCTGGGAGCCAGTCTAAGGGAGGCATCGCACGTCCATGGGTTTTACCGCCAGGAGCTCCACCAGGTCCTCATGATGAAGACTGGAGAAAAATCTCAGGTTTGGCCAGAGTGAAAGGAAAAGTAACCATTTTCAAGTATTAAACCACTTTTGACATACTCTCAGAACTTTCTTTAAAACAAAGGCATAACCAGCAAAGTAAAAGAACTCAGCAGAGCCTCATTTGACTTGATTGACAGAGGTTCAAGCCAAAATCTCTGCCTCTGGGTGGAGCTCTCTGCTGGCTCCACCCCCTTACTGCAATGGAAACTCAGAGCCAGTCTCGTTTCCTTCTCTCTCAAGACTTTGTGGACCTCTTGAGAGACCTTTCCGCTTCTTCCTAGATATCTCCATTACATACATCATAAATATTTCCCACATACTTGGTATGTGTGTGTGGCGGGGGTCATGGGAGTGGGTCCCTACTGTTTTTGAAGGGTGACAGATGTGCTTACTACCATGGGTCTGCGTTCACTTGTGAAAGGCTGAATTTAGAGCTTTGCATGACGAGAGTACTTGCAGCACCTCTGCAACACGCAGAGCATGGTATGACATTTTGGCAGGCAAGAGAAAAGGAAGGGCAAATGCAGTTATTTTAATTAATGAGAAAGAAGTCAAGAGAATTTGGCAAGTGACTGCATGTGTGTATGTTTATATACCACAGATGGAATGATAAAGAAACAGGGAACTGAAAAAGAGAAAAGAATCGATGACTAGACCATGATTTCAACCTTGGGTGATTAGTCTTGGGAAGCCTGGAGAAAGATAGGAATTGTGGGAAAGTAAGATTTTTTTTGGGGGGGAGGTATGTTGACTTTGATCTTGTGATGGCTTATCCAATTACCAATAACTAGAAGGAGAATTGAATCTAGAAATATCTAGCAGAGGACTGGAGATGGGAGTATCTCCCTAATGGTATAAGAAATATTACTGGATGAATTTCTTAAGGAAGAAAGCTTAGAAAGAAAGAAGTGGGTGTGGGAATTCTTACATATTATAAAGTACATGCCAGGAAGATTCTGAAGTAATTGAAAGGAGCTTTGAAATTCTTCAATAGAAAAACACAGAGTTTCTTCAGAAGTATGGAGATCAGCAGCACCAATACGGACTGTCAGTACCAGATCACATTCTTTCTAGAAATCAATTATTTTATTTTTTTTATTTTTCCAGGGACAGAGAGAGAGTCAGAGAGAGGGATATATAGGGACAGGCAGACAGGAACGGAAAGAGGTGAGAAGCATCAATTATTAGTTTTTCGTTGCCGTTGTGACACCATAGTTGTTCATTGATTGCTTTCTCACACGTGCCTTGACCGCGGGCCTTCAGCAGACCGAGCCACCCCTTGCTGTAGCCAGCAACCTTGGGTCCAAGCTGACGAGCTTTTGCTCAAGCCAGATGGGCCCGTGCTCAAGCTGGCGAGCTTGAGGTCTCGAACCTGAGTCTTCCACATCCCAGTCCGACGCTCTATCCACTGCGCCACCACCTGGTCAGGCTAGAAATCAACTATTTAAACATACCAAAGATATGATGTCCTGATGCAAAATGTCATTGACTAGAATGATATTTTATTTATTGGTTAATTTAATTAAGATTCAATACATTATGAATGTTGTTTATAGGATTTGTGAAATGATCAGTCCATGCAACCATTCTGGTCAAAGAGGCTAAAGGAAGGCAAGAGATTTATTTATAATTTCACAGTTCAATGACATAATGAGTACTATTAATGTAATTAGTCATTATTAAAGTAACACTCTGTGCTGGAACAGTAGTGATTCCTTAGGGGAACGGGATTTGTCAATTCCTCCTGAAATGTTTTCATAAATTAAATGTGTCATGAATCTTTAAGTTAACAATTCATTCCTATTTTTCTCTCTTTGGGGTCCTTGTACTTAAAAAAAATATTGCCTTGGGAATATTGTTCTGAAACAATAACTAAATCACATAGAGATGACTGCATAAAAATGAAGGCATTGAAAAAGGAACTTGAGAAACATTTCACTTAGCCCTGAATACTAAATAAAAGAAAAGCGAATTGGTTTGATGTTTCTGTTTGACTTATATAAATATCTTTGAAAAGAAGAAAACATATCCTCCTCAGGAGACACAGTCAGATGCTGGGTGAATGAGATTGTCCTGGAAAATGACAACGTGGTGTCCTTGCATGACTTTAAAATTGTCAAGTGCTGAAGTAATAACGAATAATGGTGGAAAATTCATAACTGAATGAAAAAGGAAGCAGAGTTAATTATATATTTGTAAATACATATGTGTATATTATATATTAGTTTATATGAATTAATTTTTCTTCATAACATGAAAATATTTTACCATGTCCTTTTTGATATGTGTAAATTGAATATATTTCCTGTGTCCTGATGACAGACTGACACAGTCTCTTCAAGCCTGGCAAACATGGATCATTTTCTTTATAGGAAGAAAGGTATTGTGCTATGAATTAGTTTCTTCAGTATTTTCTTGGCTGGAAATAGAGGCCATCTACTTGTCTTCCTGTACTTCGGGGAACGGTGAGGACTGAGGACACTTGGTGGACCATGATTTGCCTTTTTGCTCAAGTTGTACAATGATGAACGGGTTGCTCATTGAACAAATAAGTCTATAGACTTCCTTTTCTTTTACTGAGATTGATTCAGTTCTGTTTGGAGCCTTAAAGCCCCCAGAGACTCAGGACTCCTGTGCCTGATAAACATGGCCCAATCTGTTGTCACAACCAGGGCTACAGAACGGAAGGCAGGTCTGGTCTGGACACATAGGATCGACAAATGTGTTCATATCTATGGAAACAACATATAATTCTGCCATTTATAAAGATTAAACATAACTAAATAATTGTTCTTAAAACTTACTTTCCTCTTCTTTCGATCTTTTATTTAAGCTCCTTTTTAAATCTCCTTTTACTTTGTAGGCCAAATCAGAGGTAAGGTATTATACACCCGTCACCCTTGAGTGTGTATATTTTATCAGAGACATTGCAATAGAGTCTGTTGATTCCAGACATACAATATAATTTCTAGAATTCAGTGAGGTCTATGAGGTGTCTATAATTCTAACGTTGTATAAATTTCCTACATATTGTAGAATATTTTTTTCTAGGGTAATATATTGCATATTATATTTCTACAGCAAGGCAGACTGATTGCCTGGGGTTTACAATATAGTTGTGCAAGAGACATTGTTTTTATTGGCCAGACAAATAAACAATTACAGACAGATTATTTACTGTAGGCCTTGTTTGTAAATAATATTCAGGAGTTTGTCTAAAAACATGAGATTCTTTAACAACACTTTTTATTTTGTTTGTGTTTCAATATTTCAGTCAGATTTTTTTAGTGTGCTAGTCCTTTAAATTTTATTAAGCACATGAAAACAGTAATTGTTTTCATTTCAAACTCAAAAATTTTCATTGGCTCTCTATTTTTTAACCGACATAAAACCTTGTTCCGTATTTACTACACTATAACTGTAAAAAATGATAAAAAGTAGTTCTTTAGAGTTTAAGCTTTCTGAAATTTTCTTTTTTTAAAGGTATGCCATTGAAATCATAAGTCTATATGATTGTTCGTCAATGATCTGCTTAGTAGTCTGCTTAATATGGTCACCCCCAAGTGGGTAATTGATTCTAGATAATAATTGCTTAGTAAAGCTGTCTATTGTTCTTAATTATGAGGGTAATCATCTCTTACTTAATCTCATATATCTCTATGAGTAAATCTAAAACTTTTTTCTTTTTTATAATTAATTTATATAAATTTTTAAATGTTTTTTTAAAAAGTAGAAGTTGATGGGTAATTGCAAAGAGAATGCTGAATGCAGACTTAAGAATAAAAGAAGAATTGCATTGGACTTAGTTGGTATGTCTAAGGAACCCCTTATAGTTTATATTGTGAAGTAGGTACTTAAAGAATATGAAAAGAACGTTACTGGTTATTTTTTTAAAAAACTGTGGATCTAAACAAAGGTATTTTAATACTAACAGCTATTCATGAAGATTAAAGAGATTAACTGAGAACTTCCCATTAAATAGTAACTTTTGTGTTATATGCATGAAATCTCAATTTCCAAATGCCTTTCCCAACTAACTCTTTGTGTAAACCCTGCAAGGTTTCCTGTTAACCCATTACATGGAACTGTAGTTTACGCTTTGGCCCCAGTTAATAGAATTTTTCTTTCTTTACTTTCTTAGAAAGCAAGAACTATGTGGCAAGGAAATTTGTATATCAATTTCTTGGGTATCCAAAGATGCTTATGGTGAATATGTCACTAAAAGGCACACTTGACAATTATCCAAAGATGCTTATGATGAATATGTCACTAAAAGGCATATTTGACAATTATGAGAAATTTGCTCAAAGCCATTTGTACATTCAGTTCATCCCCCAAATCCCAAACAAACATGCACATTTTCCTTATTTCATGAGAACAAGAATTCTATGAAACTTTATTATCAATACTTATAACTAATATAGCAAAAGAGTCCAAGTACCATAAACAGGACCAATGGTACTGTAAATGGTTCAGTGTAGGGAAATATACTAAACCCTGTGGTCAGGATCTATTGTCAGAAAGGATACACATTGGGTGGAGAGCCAAGGGACAGAATGGCATCATATAATCAGTATTGCTTTCTTATTGATTTCTAATATTGCCCATTTTATTAAGAGTTTGACTTAACTCAAACTAAAAAACAATTTTTTAGTTGATCCCAAATATCTTGTAGATCAGCATGATTGTAAAAGGGGGGGGCACCACATTTTTTGGCTTAAATTGTTCCTAAAAAAAGACAAAATTCTGTATTCATCATGTGACTCATATATAATCTGTAGTCTGTGTGCTAAACCTTGGGATTTTAAAGCCAGAACATGTTTTTATGGCCTGCCTAAAAGAACAAAGCATTGTAACTTTTGGAAATAAAGGCAGACACGCAACAAAATATATAGCATGTCCATGAAATGAGGAGAATCAGAACCTTAATCCTGCCCGAGGTAATGATAAACGCACTCATGTCATCGAGGCAGGGGTACTGAAGGCTAACAGTGAGGCTACATACTCTCCAGATGTTAAAAGATGTATAAACAAGTTCCAGGAGCAGCACACCAGGCTCTGAATTGGCTTTGCCAACCAGATTGCTAAAGCTAAAGGAAAAGAAAAATAGAATCCCTGAGCAACCCAGGGGATTGGCTGGAGGCAGGATTGTGAAGGTTGCTTGCTGATATAGATCGCTACATGGAATAAACCCGGTTTTATGTTTCTATTTACATATTAATTGTAATTCAACTATGTAGCCTCCATACAAGGTTGTATAAAAACACCAACCGCATAAACAATAAGTCTAGGGATTTTGAGGGTTGATACCATGTTCACATCAAGTGTGGTGATGGCTTTTGTCTCTTAATTTTATGCATGTATTGTTTCCATTTTAACAACTGATTTATTATTTCTCACAAGTTGAAATGAAACTACTTTTGGCAGTAATAATCTTTTATTCCATTTTAATTTCACATGGTAAAACATGTTCTTGGAGGCTTTAGTCATTGCAAGTGACTTTTTTTTCTAACAAGGGAACAGAATAAATAAAATCTCTATCAAAGGAGGCTGTAAATTATTTGTGTCAAGCATCAAAATTAGAAAAACATTATAATAAATTGATGTTATATTCTTTAGGGGTTTAAAAATATACAACTAGAATATTTAGAATTATAAACATTAAAACAACACTGCAAAAATTAAAACTAAACCATTACAAAAATACTATACATAAACATTAAACAAATATGACCTTATTTATTGGCTGTTCCAAATTGACTTTGTTATTAAAAAGAGTCACTACACATAGAGAAAAGAGAGGTGATTTTATTACTTTTTTATTTTTAATATTATAAAAGGTTAAAAAAATTTAAATCATTGTTTATTTTTCTGTTACACTTAATGTACAATATTGTATTGTTTTCAGGTGTATACCCTGGTGATCAGAACTAAAATAGCTTACTAAATTATCACCCCAATCAATCTTGTACCTATCCAACACCATGCATAGTTACTGAATATTAGCAACTACACTCTCTATGCTGTACTTTACATCCCATCACTATTCTGTAACAACCAATTTATACTTCTCAGTCCCTTCACCTTTCTGACCTATTCTCCCCCAAACTCCTCCCATTTGGCAATCATCATAATGTTCTTTGTGTCTATGAGTTTATTTCTGTTCTGTTTATTTATTTTGTTTTGTAGATTCAATCGTTGATAGATACACACTTATTTCCATTTTATCATTCATATATTTTAATCATTTTTTGTCTTCTTCTTCCTAAAGAAGACCCTTTAATATTTCATGTAACACTGGTTTGTTGGTGATCAACTCCTTTAGCTTTTTCTTGTCTGCGAAGCTCTTTATGTGTCCTTCAATTCTTAATGGTAGCTTGTCTGGGTAGAGTAATCCTGGTTATAAGTTTATGCTTTTCATCACTTTAAATATTTCTTGCCAGTCCCTTCTGGCATGAAAAGCTTTTGTTGAGAAATCAGCTGATAGTCTTACGGGAGTTTCCTTGTAGGTAACTGTTTTTCTCTTGCTGCTTTTAAGACTATCTCTTTGTGCCTGACCAGGAAGTGACACAGTGGATAGAGTGTCGAACTGGGATGCTGAGAACCCAGGTTCGAAACCCTGAGGTCGTCAGCTTGAGCACAGGCTCACTAGCTTTCGCATGGGGTCACTGGATTGAGCATGGGATCATAGACATGACCCCATGGTCACTAGCTTGAGCCCAAAGGTCGCTGGCTTGAAGCCCAAGGTCAGTGGCTTGAGCACAGGGTCACTAACTTAGCCGGAGCCCCCCAGTGAAGGCACATATGAGAAAGCTATCAATGAACAACTAAAGTGACACAACTATGAGTTAATGCTTCTCCTCCCACTCCCTTCCTATCTGTCTGTCCCTGTCTGTTTCTCCCTGTCTCTTCTCTCTTGTTAAAGATATATATATATATATATATATATATATATATATATATATATATATATATATATATATATATATATATATATTTCATTATATGTTTGCATTTTAATTATGATGAGTCCCATTGTGGGCCTCATTGGGTTCATCTTGTTTGAGACTCTCTGTGCTTCCTGGACTTGCACGACTATTTCCTTCACCATGTTAGGGAAGTATTCTGTCATTCTTTTTTCCAATAGGTTTTTAATTTCTTGCTTTCTCCTCCTTCTGGCATTCCTATAATGTGAATGATGATATGCTTGAAGTTGTCCCAGAGCCTTTTTACATTATCTTCATTTTCTGGATCCTTTTTTTCCTTTTTGCTGTTCTGATTAGGTATTTTTTACTTTCTTATATCCCAGATTGCTGATTTGATTCTTGGCTTCTTAGGCTCTACATTGATTCCCTGTAAATTATTCTTCATTTCAGTTCGTGTATTCTCTGTTTCTGTCTGGGTTTCTTTTATGGTTCCTATGTCCTTTTTCATACTTTTGAATTTCTTATTAAGTTCCTTGCAGTTCTCATTAAGTTACTTGAGCATACTTAGGAATGTAAGAAGTATTTGGCAACAGAGGCCATTTGTATGGAAACAGCTTGGGTGGGTCTGCAAGTTGGGTGGGACAAGATCTCAAGATCACTTTGGCCAGGTAAACAGTGTGAGCCAAGTTGGTGGAAACTCAGATTCAGTACCCTCCTGCCAGCTCCATGATGGGAATCTCTGAAAGTGAACAATGACCTCTGCCAGCACTTTGTCTGTTAGAAAGCTGCCTCCCCAGGTCTCACTCTGATGCCAGACAATTCAGTTAATCCCCATGGTTCCTTTCAAGTTGCTGCCTCCATGCTGGAGCTCAGAGGGAGTGAGTCAAACAAGTTTATGCACAGACCCGTTAAGAGGAGCTGCCTGTGACTTCAGCAGCTTTTTGTCTCACTCAGCCTAAATCGCAACTGGTTTTTACAGCCTGACATTATGGAGACTTCCTTTCTGGCTCTGGAAACCTGGACTGGGGACCTCAGTATGGGACAGGGACCTCTCGCTTCTCAGGGGGAACCTCCACAGTGGAGATATACCTCCTGATTTTAAACTGCCATGCGTGGGTGTGGGACCAGCCCATTACACCATCTCCACCCTTTCTACCAATCTCAGTGTGGCTTCTTCTTTAAATCCACACTTGTAGGACTTTCATTAAGCTAGAATTCAGGTGATTCTGAATAATGGTTATTCTGTAGTTTTGTCATTATTTGATGTGGTTGTAGGATGATTTGAGTACTGCATTTATTGATACCACCATATTGAGTAGAAGTCCAAAGTAGTTTTTAAAGCACTGAATTTTGCATGTATATCAAATATTAACCAATATAACTCACTAAACATACAAAAGAAGATAGAAACTTTAACAGAACACATATGAGCTCAGGAGCAAAGGAGGTGCTAGGATAAGGTGACCAGACGTCCCACTTTTGGCCGGACAGTCCCGATTTTTAACAATTTGTCCCACGTCCTGCGGAGTTTTAAAAAAGTCTCGATTTTTGGAAAGAATGCACGAAAAGCTAGGGAACGGCAGGAGAACGGGAAGGGAATATACAGTTTTCGGTGGGGAGACCCCGCCTCGACCTGGAAGTGCCCGCACTGCTGCAAGAGCTGGCTGCCCCGTGCGGGGCAAAACAAAGAACTTTGGGCAGGACGTACCTGCTGGGGCAGCGGCTGTCAAGTCCCCTAACTGCCCATAGGCCCCTGTCCTGGATGCCAGCGCGGGGCTCCAGGCTCCGGGAGGCACAAGCCACTCGGTCTTCAGTGGGCGGCGGGGCTGGACGCAGGGAGCCTGGCTGCCAAGCACGCTGGCGGCGCTGCCCTGCCTGCTCCCACCTGCTCCGGCATGGGTTTCAGACCGTGTAACCCGATCCCTCTGACTCACTCAAAATTTCCCATATAGTAATATTTCCGAAAATGATCTTTTTAATGAGGTATCATTATTAAAAAAATAGATTGATAAGGAAAAGGTTAAATCTTGGGCATCAGCAAAAATCACAATAGACAACAAATGGTTAGAAATATTTCATCATTTGGAAACAAACCACGTTCTATACAATAATACACTAAAAATTGTAGAATACGTGCTGTCTTTACCAGGAACTAATGCTGCAACTGAACGCGTTTTTTTCTATGGTAAATAAAGTGTGGACATCAGAAAAATCACAATTAAGTGTTGAGACTTTGAAAGCCATTTTATGTGTGAAATATAATTTAAAAAATTCTTGTGAAAAATTTCATGACCTTTTAAACAATGACAGCAATCTACTAAAAAAATTCACTCAAACGGGAAATATGTCAAAGAATAAAATAATACTATACATAATTTTTAATGTATTATATTTGTAAATTGTACTTATTTTGAAATTTACAAAATATATTACAATACTATTTTTGCATTCTATGAAATTTTCTTTTGCTCCATATAGACCAAATTTTTAATCAAGAACTCCTCCCCCCCGCCCCCCCGTTAATGGTGTCACGCTTTACCAATTTTAAAATCTGGTCACCCTATGCTAGGGGATTATTCTCCAGGAGATAGTGAGAAGTAGATGGAATAGGGAATTTGAAGCTATTGGGTTAAGAAAGAGGGGAATGAAAGACATCTATATCTCTTCTTGTTTTCGATTATTTTTCTTTCCCATCTTATTCTTCTCTATTAATTTTCTTATCTCCTTCTTTCGTTATTTTTGTCTTTTATTCCTCTGTATCTTTTTTCAAAATATATTAACAGTATAAAATATCTAGAGTGGAATAATATTCATTTAATACATTTATAATGAGTAGCTACACAAAGTACTGTTTGAGGTTTTGTGGGAGCGCATAAAATAGCATGTAAATGTGAAGTATTTACTGTAAAGAAATGTTAGAAATGGCAATATAGTCGTGTTGCCAAATCAGTCCCACTTTGTAAAATTACTGTCTTATGCACTCACTAGAATAACCTCTCAACCATGAGAACTTAAACACTTTGTGCCCTGGACCTTGTGAGCAGTGTGCTGAAGTCTAAGAATACCTTTCCAGAATACTTAATAAATACAAAAAATAAAATATGTAGGATTAAAAAGAAACCAGTTATGTCAAATACATTGATCAAAATATTTATAAATGCAAATTAGCAATTTAATCGTATGTCTTATTTTTAATTGTAGTATTACATAACCTAATCTAGCTCTAATAGCAATCATAATTTCAAAATAATGGTGACATTAATAATATGTATAGATATTGCAGCGATTGTAATTTAATAGGAAAAATACAGATACGAAAATATCTGGGGTTTTTGCTAGTGACAGAGTCACAAGTCCTACTTGATTATAGTGAGGCTTGATAATCTTTTTTGTCTAAATTTCTGTGGGAATGAAATGCAAGTTTTCAGTTGAAGGATAATGTATTTTATTTTCTATCCAAAGTCAGGGATCACCTAAATTCTATCCATAGATTTTATATTAATAACCTCTAAGTCAGAAGTTTCCAAATTGATGGACCAGCATATTACCTGGGAGTTCCATTTATAATTTTTCTTAAAAAATACATATGGATTCTAGACCCGCTCCCAAAGAGAGAGGCAGGTAGCTGTGTTCTAGGAAACAATGGTGCACACCAGCTCTGGGAGCCCTTGGAAGTAGTGTCTCAGACTCCTGGGTGAAGGAACACCAAGAAAAATTTCTCAGTCTAGTTCATAACAATCTCAATAACAATAGCAACAACAACAGAAATATTTAAAAAATATGAACACATAATCTTGCCTAAATAACTTCTGGCAAATTTTCAGATTATTAGTGTATGTGTGTGTGTGTGTGTGTGTGTGTATGTGTATGTGTGTGTGTGTGATGTTCCTAAAATATAAAGGGTATAGAAAAATAGAAAGCATCCAGACTTAGAATGTAAACCACAGGAGATATATGTGACTTATTTCTCTAATACTAATTCTCTATAGGGTGGATACATGACATAATTATTCAGAACTTTAGCTTGTAGAGGACAGGAGAGGTGGCCTCTGTGAAGAACATTTCTTTTAAATTACTAGCAAAGTAGGTATTCAAAATTGTAGCAGTGGTTCTTATATTTTTTATTTCTGCTTCAGGATTGAATTTTCTTTTTTCATGCTCATTTTAATAGGAAAGACTGTCTTTGTTCACACGACAAGTATCAGCCTTTTTCTGTGTATTTTATTTCATGGTTCTTTGATAGAAACTTATTGATATTCTCAGCAATATGATGTTCACACTGATGTAGACGAAAATCCCAAACTTTCTTCTCCTACTCACAGTAAAGATTTGCTTCTGTCAGATGTAGGAGAATTAGAAGAGGCCCTCATAATATGAAGAATATTATGATTTTTTACCTGGAAAGTTGGGGGGAGGAATTATTGAAGATGCTTGAGATAAAAAAGAAAAAGCCCTCCAAATATCCTTCAGAGACTAATTCAGTATGACATAAAATATAGGGGAAATACGGTCTCATATTTATCCCTCGATAATATGTCTATGAGGGTAGAGGGGCATCTTTTGCCCCCCCATGTTATTTCCAGCTGGCAAAATATGAATAAAATCAAATGATTCTTGAGATTCTCTAAGTTCTAATCAAGTGGAACAACAGGACACTTCTAGGTGAAAAAAATAATCACAATTTAATAAAGAGGCTGTATAGTTAGGATAGAAACAAGACATTCACCCTGCCTCCTTCTCTGATTTCAACTAAAAATAAAATGAAGATACTTATTAGATAATTCTGAAGATTAAATAAGAGCAGGGGGACAAGATAGGAGCATCAATACTCAAATAATGACTCATAAGGCAATGAGATAGATATTTGTCTTCTCTTTTATTTTCTTAGAGTCTAGGGCAGCCCAAACCACAAATGCAGTGGTTCTTAACCTTTTTTGAGGTACCAAACCCACCAGTTTCATATGCGCATTCACGGAACCCTTCTTTAGTGATAAATAAAATATGATTTTTTTCCAAATTCAAGACATAGGTATATTCGTTTTACTGGTGCACAAAATGAGCCGTGCATGAACATCACCTTGCTCGAAGAACAAAACCAACAAAGTGCATGAACTCACAACAAATTATGGTATTACTTTATTCTGGCCTCCGCGGCAGAGGCTTCTCTGAACCCCTGAGACTGACTCATCGAACCCCTAGGGGTCGATAGAACCCAGGTTAAGAACGACTGTACAAATGGATACAAAGAATACTCCTCTTAGACAGAAACTAGCCACGAGTCTAGAAAGAGGGTCCCCTACTCAGTGGAGTTTTTTATTTTCCTGACCCTGCCCTATTGAAGCCTCAGTTACTTCGCTGGACCCACATGTTGGCAGTGCTGTTGCAGTAGGGTGGGTGCAGGTGGTTACAGCAGCCCTACAGGCTGTTCTCTATGGCCACTTTGCTCAGTGCAGGCCTAGTCGTAGGCAGTGTACATCTGTACAGGGAGGCTAAAGCTTCTCCTTTAGCAAGAGCACCAAGGAAAATACACTGCTCACAAAAATTAGGGGATCAGGGAACGTGCTGATACTCCAGTACTTTCAGCCTTTTTTTAAAAATTTATTTTATTTTTATCTTATTCATTTTAGAGAGGAGACACAGAGTGAGAGAGAGAGAGAGAGAAAAAGAGAGAGAGAGAGAAAGAGAGAAAGGGGGGAGGACCTGGAAGCACCAACTCCCATATGTGCCTTGACCGAACCAGTGCAGGGTTTTGAACTGGCGACCTCAGTGTTCCCAGGTCGACACTTTATCCACTGCGCCACCACAGGTCAGGCTCAGCCTTTTGTACAGTGCATTTTCACCAACACCAATGATATAAAAGTTGGTTTTGCATCTCATTTGCATAATTGAACAACTTTCTTTGACTTATCGTTTGCTTTTCTGATGTTTTTGTTTAACAAAAAAAATCATATGCTTCTTTCTTTTAATTGCTTCATATTCATTTTGAAATATCCTCTACTTTTTGTGAGCAGTATAAAAAGCCTGAGAAGCCCTTCTGGGCTGTGTGAGAACCAGCATGAGTGTGAGGAGCTTTTTGGGCCACAGTCCTAGGCTGACTCCAGCAGTTGGAAGTTTTTGCCTCTGTGAAATCCACCAAGTTTCTTGGTTTGATGTCCAGGGAAATCCCCTGTGGCTCTGACAGAAAGAGCTGAAATGTGACACTTGCAAAATATGCCCAGGGCATGCCTCAAAATAACAGCCCAAGCTGGGGTCAAAGAATTTACCAGAATCTTACTTTACATTGGGGTCAAGCTCTTTCTCCAATTTCATCTCCCTTAACTTTCCTGTCTCAACTAAGCTGAGGGAATGCTAAGATACACTTTTAAGAATCACAGCCCAGAAACACTGAACCGCTAATAATGGAAATTTAGTCATAAGATTATAGAATGTGCCCCTCCCCCTTACCTTATCAGCCAACTGGCAGGCTCCCTTTTAATAATAGTGAATGACAGCTAAAAGATCAGCAGGGTTTGGACTATATCTGAGGAGTGAGTTCTTAGGGAAGCCCAAAGACAGTAAGAAAGACAAGCAACACTAAAGGACTTTGAAGACTCAAGCAAACTCCAGGACAGCAAACATGAAACACAGACTAACTCCTAGCTACATCAATGTAAGTCCTCCCACCAAAGTCTATTTACTCAAGTTGCTATTCAATACATTATGTTCAGCTTTCAATAGAAAATTGCAAGTAACTTTAACAGGTAAGGAGAAAAGAAAAAAGCATAGTCTCAAGAGACAAAAGAGGCAACAGAACTAGACTCCAGTATGATACCAGTTGTGTAGTTATCAGACTGAGAAAGTTAGTTAATAATATGATTAATATTTTAACAACACTAATATAAAAACATAGACAACATACAAGAGTGAATGGGCAGGGGAAGCAGGAAGATGAAGACTCTAATAAGAAGGAATCAAAAGGCAGTGCTGGATATTAAATGAGATAGCTAGATGGTTTGTATGAATACAGAATTTGAGAAGGAACAGTCTAGATAGAACATGGATGGATAGCGAGTAAGTTTCACACAACTATCCATTGGACTCTTTTGTTTGATCTCCCTCTAAAGGTAGAGATCCACTTGATTTATCATTAAAGTCTCATTCAGAACAAGTTTTAACTCCCGAGCCAGGAAACCAGCACTCAGTACTTTTTACCTTGGTTACAAAAAAGGAGTCTAATGTATTGTGTCTAAATGAAGCTGAGGAAAATTTAAGTTAATGGTCTCATTCCAAATGTAGATATTGTTAATTAAAGATGCTTCTTCCTTTTGACATTAGCAAAACTGTGATTGGGACTTTCCTATGTAGGGGCTGTTCCTGGTTCTATACAATACAAAAGGAGGGTGAAGCCGTGTTGCTGAAAATTTTCCATTTAAAATAATCTTTGTGTTCTTTAAGCATAAAAGACTCCAAATATAATAGCTATAAACTCAGAGTCTAACATAATAATTATATCTAGAAAAGAGAAGGCAAATACAATCTGATAAAATTCCATCCGCCTGACAGTTTCATCCTTCTCTTTGTTCTCCTCACCACCATTCTCTGACACTGCCTTTTTCAAGAAGAATTTTTAAAAAATATTTTATTTATTGATTTTAGAGAGAGGGGAGAGAGAAAGAGAGAAAGGTAGGGGGTAGGGATGGGGGGGGAGGAGCGGGAAGCTTCAACTCGCAGTTGCTTCTCGCATGTGCCTTGGCCGGGGCAAACGCGGGGCTGCACACCAGAGGCCTCGGTATTCCCGGTCAGCCCTTCATCCACTAGGTCAGGCCTCCAACAGCGCTTTTAAAGTCAAAATTCAAGCTGAAACTCACAGTCCAAATTGGCCCTCACAAAACTCTATAGGTTTGGAAGTTCAGAAGTCATTATTCCCAGTTTTTGGTTGAGAATACTAAAATTCTGAGAGCTAAAGTCACTTACTGAAGTGCATATGATTGGAACTGAAATCGTCTGCAATACAAAGCATTCAAATACAGCTTCATGAGTCAGTTTGGGAATAAATAAGTCAATGTAGACATGTGTCTATTTAAATGCAGCCTGACCAGGCACTGGCACAGTGGATAGAGCATCAACCTGGGATGCTGAGGACCCAGGTTAGAAACCCTGAGGTTGCCAGCTTTAATGGCAGCTCACCAGCTTGAGCACAGGGTTTCCAGCTTCAGCGTGGGGTCATAGACATGACCCCATGGTCGCTGGCTTGAAGCCCAAGGTCACTGGCTTGAGCAAGGGGTCACTGGCTTGGCTAGAGCCCCCAGTCAAGGCACATATGAGAGAGCAACGAACAACTAAGGTGCTGCACCTACAAGTTGATGCTTTTCATCTCTTTCTCTTCCTGTCTGTTTCTCTCTCTCTCTGTCATTCTCTCTTGCTAAAAGAAATAATAAGAAATAAAATAAAAATAAAATATCTTAAGCGTAAACTTGAATCTCTAAAACACACCTTAAGTTACCATATCTGTTGAAATCTTTAAAAAGACATCCAGTGGAATTCCCATTTTTGTGTGCAGTATTTGAAAGTAGTACTTGCTCTTCCTACAAATAGATTGTTTTCCTTTCACTATTATCATAATTTCTGAGTCAGGGAAGAAGAAGTCCTTTGAAAGTCAAACAAGTTATAAGGTAAAAAAAAATACAAAAAGTGGTTTTCAGCTGTAACCATCTAAAAGTTATTGTGCAAGCAGTATATTTGACATGGAGGCCATCTTCTTTACGAAATGCCACAATAAACCCAATTTTCTTGTGGAAGAATATTCACTGTTTTAAATCTCATTTCTTTTATTTTTCTAGATTTTTTTATTTTTGTCACACAGCTCAGGAGATTGGTGACAAAAACAACATAATGAATTTTCAGGCTGCATAATTTATGACTTCATACTCGCAGCGACAGTTTTAACTTCTATTCGTGTCTATATTTGCCCTCTATTTTCCAGATTCAAATGGTCTTTCTAAAGAAATTGGTTTCAAGCAGAGACAGGACGGTAATCAGAAATTGCTATCATACAATAAATCAGAGTGATTTCTGTCCACGCTTATGGCCACTGTTGAAACAAAATCCACCCCTGATGGGGAGATGCTCATGGACTAAAAACCGCTTGAGTTCTGATTCCCAATAAAGACACCTTTTCTATTTGTTCAATGCTTCTAAATCAGGGGTGTGGCTATCTGGCGTATTAGAGCAATTTCACTCACAGCTGAAGTCCTTGCTAGCTACTAAAAACATAGTTAAGCACCATCGTTGTAACAAATGTTCTGTGATGCAGGAAAGGAAAATAAGAAAATTAAAACAAAGGCGCGTATAAGTTATTGCTACTTTACAAAGCGAGTTACAGACACGAACAGCTTTTAAATGTAAACTCTTCTTCAGAAGTAAATCAGAATGAGAAGCTTTCGTCCCCTCACCTTCAGTAGATTGGAGTCTTGTGAGGGGATTGCTGCAGAAATGCTATCACCAACGGCAAGACATGAATAAATTACTGGAACATTTGAGTGAGCAGAAACTGACATTCCGAAGACCCAGGCAGCCCAGACAGTCCATTATCCATTTAGCCACATAACTGACTCAGACACAACGGCCCGATTGCTGCCGGTGTGGATGCTCTAGCCGTAAACTGCCTGTAACGGTGAGGCGTCAGGATGGAGGAACGGCTAGATGAGGCTGAGATTACTTACAAGGAACCCTAAAAAGACAGGAAGTTTTACTTTTCCAAGACAGCATTTGGGCAAGTTACCTAGCAGCACACACCACATATCCTGCTGTGTGTGTCATACCTCAGGGAAAAAGTCAGATGTGCTCACAGCATTGCACACGCCTGGGGTTTCTTAATATCAATTAGTAAAGTGCTGAATATGATAATGAGGCTGATCCTATACTGTTTTTAGAAATTACTTCAACTCTTTTAACTTTTCATCTAAGACTAGTTCTTCTTTGATTCTTAATAGTCATGATATAGACAAATACATGAAAGGAAAAATCAAGTCATGCAATGAAGAGAAAGAAGAACTACTTGAAGAAGAGGATACTTCTCAAGCTATTCTCTGGAATCAGTATTACCTGGGTACTAAAACCAAAGACAGTATTATAAAAGCAAGAACAAAAGAAAAGAAAAGCTAAGTAAGACCTGTAGCTCACATAAACACAGATACAAAAGTTGTCAGTAAATTAGTAGCAAATTGTGTATAAAACAGTGTATAAAAACAATTATACACCATGACCAAGTGGAATTTATTTCAGAAATGCACAGCTGGTTCAACATTCTAAAATCAATCAATGTAATACACCATATCAGCAGCCCAAAGGAAAAAAATAATGTATCAATTAACAAAATCTTATAGACATTTATGATTCTTTAAAAAAAAAAACCTTGTGAAATTAGGAGTTAGGAAAAGAGGAGAGCTACCTCAACTTGATAAAGAGCACCTATAAAAAAACCCAAAAGTTGCCTGACCTGTGGTGGCGCAGTGGATAAAGCATCGACCTGGAAACACTGAGGTCGCCGGTTCAAAACCCTGGTCTTGCCTGGTTGAGGCACATAAGGGAGTTGATACTTCCTGCTCCTCCCCCCTTCTCTCTCTCTCTATTCCTCTCTCTCTCTTCTCTAAAATGAATAAATTAGAAAAAAAACCCAAAAGTAACATTATGCTTAAAGAATGAATACTTTTCCTCTAAGAAAAAAAGCAAGTATATCCACTCTCATCTGTTTTCTTTTTCTTTTTTTTTCCTTTTTATTTTTAGGTGAGAGGGAGGGAGATAGTGAGGCAGCACCCCAACTGGGATCTATCTGGCAAAACCATCTTGGGATGATGCTCGAGTACCAAGCTAGTTTTAGTGCCTGAGGCTGATGCTCAGACCAACTGAGCTATCCTCATCGCCCAGGGCCATGCTCAATGAGCCATTGGCTAAGAAAGGGGAAGGGATAGAGGAGGGAGAGGGGGAGGTGGGGAGAAGCAGATGTTACCTTCTCCTGTGTGCCCTGACCGTGAATCAAACCTGGGGCATCCATATGCTGGGCCAACATTCTATCCACTGAGACACCAGCCAAGGTCCCCCACCTGTTTTCAGCACAGCACTTGCCTCTTTAGCCACTGCAATAAGGCAATAATAATAATAATAATAATAATAATAATAATAATAAAGGTATACAGACTGAAAAGAAAGAAATAAACATGTCCCTATTTGCAAATGACATAATTGTTTATGTAGAAAATCCCAAGGAATCTAAGAACAAAAAGAAATCTCCTAGGACTAATGAGTGAGTTTATCAAGGTCATAGAATAAAAGGCAAACACCTAAAATCAATTACCTTTCTGTATACTAGCAATGGAGATTTATAAACTGAGTACAGTTTACAATCTTGTAAATCTTGTTGGGTTATAACTGTCCCACATTATGCAAACCAAGAGACCCTTTAGGGGAAAGACTCTTGAAACAGAGATTTTTGTCCTGTGATGGATGTACCTTATCTCAAGGGTCAAATTTCATCCAGTTCTTCTCTATTCTTGGGAAGTTTATCATCGTTAGGTAGAGGAAGATTATTCCCAGATAAGCTACTCCCACCAACCCTGTCTGGAACTGGAACTCCAGCTTGATGCTTAAGGATCTTCCCTTAAAAAGCTCATTGTACTATAATCATGTTTGTTTCTCTTATTTTCTGACGCTGTGGCACCTTGGAGGCTTGCTCTTCCTGGAGGGACTGCCCCTCCCAAGGTTAGCTAATTCCTAGAGATAACAAACAGCTCTCCTGGGAGCTGTTTCAAATGCAAAACAACCAATCCAGAGCCTGGAATGGCAACCACCTCCTCTCTAAAGCTCTCACCCCTGGCACTCTTCCCCAGCCCTAATCACACTGGTCCAGGTGCCCGACAACTAGAGACAGCTTCTGTACCTTAGCACTCACTGAAGGTACCCACATTGACCAATCCTAAACCTGAGGAACCTGCCTCTCCTGTTCCTTCTCATGGAAGTCACCACAGAGACTCTTGCTCACAGGTTCCCCTTACTTCCTCTGTCTCCTAAGGGACCCTGGTGCTTCCCTAGCTGACCCTGCATGACATGCACCTGCTTTCAGTCTCTGGGGATCTGTGGGTATAAAAACTCTTAATGACAAGGCATTTCATATCAGCATGTCTCCCCATACCTGATTAAAACAAATCTTGAGCAGGCTTAAAAAACACATTTAGTAGATCTGAAAATCTGTCGGCTTATTATTTTCTTGAGCTATTTTATTTATATGAGTTTGATAAATCCTGTGATGGGCCTCAGTCCCTGAGAGGGAAGTGGTATCTCAACTAAAGTTTGAAGAGTGAGTATGAGTTATCCCGGCAGGAGATTTCCAAGCAGAGCTAGACAGACGCCAATCTAAAAAAGAATACGGAAGAGGGAACACGAGGGAGGACCTGCACCGTGGCTGGGGGATATTTGTCAAGATTAAAGCTAGAGAAGGTGACCCTGAAATAGATTTCAGGATGGTCTTACCTGCATTGCTAAGGTGGTAGAGCTTTACGTGGTCCTTTATCGGGGACCACTGAAAGGTTTATGTTGAGAAATACATGATTAGAATGCACCTGGAACTTTTGAGTCCTTGTTCTTTTCTCTTTTTTTAATATATCAGATTGTTTCTCCTTTGGAATTACCAACTAGTACCGTCTGTCCCCTTGCTAGTTGACACTTGAAGAAAAGTGAAGATTTTGCACGTGGCTGTGTGATCACAGCTTAATCAGTCTGCAAGTTTTCAAATGACACAGCACAAAATGTTGTATTGGATTTTCTTTTTTATTTTTTTTAAGGCCAGGCATGAAAGAAATTAAAAATGAGCTATATGAAATTGATTGAAATCAACTGTCACTTAGGAAATCCACTATGTAGAAATGCATGCTTTTAAATAACAGGTAGGGGACAAATGATCTATAATCAGTCAAGTGGAATCTGGATGCCAATAAATAACAGCAAAGCCAGGGTGACTGTGGTAAAAACATATATTTGATGGTCAATTTGAAAAGGAGAAATGTCGATATCTATGTCATTGACTTTAAAACAGAGGAGATGGAACAATATTTGGAAAAAGAAAAGTAAATATGGACATTTAAAATTTTTTTTTATGTAAAGTACACTGACCAAGTCTAAAGCTGTTTGATTTATTTTTTTTTAGGGTGGAGGGGAGTGGATGTCATGCAGATATATGCAAATAGTATTAAATTACAACTGATTGGGTCAATGCAGAGCAACATAAACAATATGAGAGACTTTTGAATTAGATTGACTCATGCAACAAATTTGCTTGATGTTATGGAAATAAAATCTAAGTGGATAAGCTCAAATAAAAGCAGGAAGTCCTGATGCTCATCAACCAAAAATTCTGTTTTATTATTCTTCCTTAATGTCCTTGATTCTCTTTATAATATAGGAGTCAGTTTCTTATCCTTTCTTTTCTTTTCTTTTTTTATTGATTGTAGAAGAAGAGAGAGAGACATTGATTTGTTTTTTATCTATTCATGAATTCCTTGGTTGATTCTTATATGTGCCCAAACCTACAGCCTTGGTGTATCAGGATGATATTCTAACCTACTGAGCTACCCAGCCAGGACTACGAGCTAGATTCTTTAACTCTTGTCATTGAGTCTGTTTAATTTCTTAGAATTTTCTGTATGTAACATTAATCTAGTAATGAAATTAAAGTTTTCTATCAGGCAGCATCATTCTCTGTTTTAGTTATCAGTATATGCTCAATGCTTGGCATAGATTAGGTTTTTAATACATATATACCTGATATGAGAACAGATAAATGAATGAGCAATTAAAGAAAATTTTGCTGAGTAAAGAGATAATGAGCTATTACTTAATTATCATTTACTGTATTTGAGACTTTTTGATTAGAGATTATTATTACATACTCTGAAATGTTAAATTCAAAGACATCCTAAATCCAGTGTTATCATCATTTTTAAGTAAAATATTGAGGTTCTGAGAGGCTGTGTTATTTTTCCAAACCGATGGGGAGCAACAGATTCAAGATTAGAGTTCATTCAGCCATTTTCCCCTAACCCAAATTATCAGTTTCAGGTAGAGTCAGTGGCAAAGAGACGACAATCTATGATGTGGACAGAAAGGGGTGTCTCTATGAATCAGTTTCTATTTCATTTGTTAGTTTATTTTGTTCATTAGATTCCATATGTAAGTGAAATCGTATGACACACGTGTCTTTCTCTGACTGGTTTATTTCACTTAGCACAATACTCCCTAGGTCCATCTATGCTATTATAAAAGGTAAGATGTCCTTCTCTTTTATAGCTGAGTAGTATTCCATTGTGTAAATGTACCATAACTTTTTTACCTACTCATCTATTGATGGGCATTTGGGCTGCTTCAAAATCTTGCCTATTGTAAATAACACTGCAATGAATTTAGGGATGCATGCTGGCTGAGAAAGGTGAAGAGATTACGTAAAAAAAAGAAAGAAAGAAAAAATAACTCATAGACACAGACAATAGTATTTTGATTACCAGAGAGAAAGGAAGGTGAGGGGAGGTAGAAGAAGGTTAAAGAGACAGTAAAACGAGAACACACAAGACCTTATACACATGATGTATTGGACACCTGAAACCTATATAATTTTCTTAACCAATGTCACCCAATAAATTCAATATTTATTTATTTAAAAATTTTTTTTTCTTTTTATTTATTCATTTTAGAGAGGAGAGAGAGAGAGAGAGAGAAAGAGAGAGAGAGAGAAAGTGGGAGGAGCTGGAAGCATCAACTCCCATATGTGCCTTGACCAGACCAGTGCAGGGTTTTGAACTGGCGACCTCAGTGTTCCCAGGTCGACACTTTATCCACTGCGCCACCACAGGTCAGGCCTCAATATTTTTTTAAAAGGAAAAGCGTGCGAGTTGAATGTGTGACTTTGAGTGAATTACTTTACCTCTTTTAAACTCAGTATCCCCAAGAATCAAATGGAATCAAATGGAATCAAATGGAAATAGTCACGGCAACTCTTTTGGGTATTCCAAAACTGAATGAGCAATGCATAGAAAGTTCCTAACACCGTGGGTGCTAATAATGACAACACTAATTAGAGACAGTACATATAATTAAAGTAAAATACATGGAGACTTAGGAATTCATAACTTTTAGTTTTGCTACTGACTGCCAATCAGAAAAGGAGGGATTCACATTAGTATTTCTCCCCCACATAACCACAGTCTTCTTTTGTCACCTGAATAACAAAGAGTTAAATTCAAAACTGTAGCTGATTAGCTTTATTGGACATTCAGGGAGGAATGGCTAATAGAGAAATGCCCCACTCTCACACACACACAAATAAACCAGACCCAATTTTAATTTTTAATGACATCCAAGAAATTTCTCTTTAACTCATAACTGTTAAGAACTTTCATTGGGTCAACCTCCTGCTGACCTCTGTCCTTACACATTTATGTTTATTTCTCCAGGCTGATAGGACCTGTATGAAGAGATTTAGCTACTCTATTTATCTTGAGTTCAGAATACTTTTGATGTCATCTTAGATCATTCACCTTTAAATAGTCCCCAAAGCATTTCAAGTGTCTATCATATTTCCTAAACGTATCCTTAAAGTAGTAATGTTACACCTCAGGGTCCATCTTCTCAGACTTCCAGGTTGGCAGTCAAATAACAGCTCCTCGGAAGGTCCAAGAGTTTTAGAAACCTGATTAATGAAAAACAGTGGAAGGGCAGAAGTCATTCCTCTGACTAAGATACTTCAGACACACACAGGAATTAAATACTTAATACGTGTTAACCGGTGGATTTTGAAATCAATATTTAGCTAAAAAAAAAGCATGGCTTTTTTCTCAAACGTAATTGCTCTCTTACTTATTTTAAATTGGGTTAATAAGTGTAAGAAAGTGCTGTGAACTGCTATAATTGTTATTTTGCGGGGAGGGTGAGACAGGGATCATCGATGATGATGGCAAACATGGTGATCTAAGTCTCCAGATGGAGTTTCCTTTTCCATCTGGAATGATCCATTCATTTTTAAAAAGTTTATTGATCATGTGCTATAAAAATGATTTTGTTGTGGTTGGTGAAAGATGAAATGGAGAGGAAAAGATAAAGAAGTAGTGTCACTCCCTCCAAGGGCTCACAATGCTGGGGAAAGGAACAAAAGAGAAAATAGTGCATTTCCTTACAGAGGGATGACATTATTTTTTATTAAACTGAAGGTCTGTACAGCATGAGCTCTGAAATGAGAGAACTTGGTCACCCCACATCTTGTTAGCTGTGCAACCATGGGCAAGTGACTTAGCTTTTCGAAGACTCTGTCCCTTCAACTGCATTTTTTTTAAGACAGAGAGAGGGACAGACAGAAACAGAAAGACAGGGACAGAGAGAGATGAGAAGCATCAATTCATAGTTACAGAACCTTAGTTGTTCTTTGATTGCTTTCTAATATGTGCCTTAACTAGGGGACTCCAGCTGAGCCAGTGACCCCTTGCTAAAGCCAGCCACATTGGGCTCAAGCCAACGACCTTGGGTTTCAAGCCAGAGACTTTGGACTCAAACCATCAACCATAGGGTCATGCCTATGATCCCATGCTCAAGCAGGCGACCCCACACTCAAGCTGGTGAGCCTGCGCTCAAGCTGAATGAGCCTGCGCTCAAGTTGGCAACCTCAGGGTTTCAAACCTGGGTCTTCAGCATCCCATGCTGATGCTCTATCCACTGTGCCACAGTCTGTTCAGACACAATATGTATTTTTAAAATAATAGAACCTAATTTATAAGCTTATTAATAAAAGATGAGAAAACCTGTATAAACCCACTTCATATAGTATCTGGTACCTAGAATGCTCTGCAATTATTAGCTTTGATGATTATTTAAAAACCAGGCACTAATTCAGGTGTAGTGATAGTGGGTGTGATGGAATGAGACATGCATGAACAGAAATCTTGCAGGAGCTAATAATGCCCAGTTGTGCCTCAGTTTTAACCAGCAATGCGTGATAGAGATATTCAGATACAGTTTTCTTCAGATTTATTTTATTCTTGTAGCTCCATTTTCTGAACACTTTAGTCTATAAGACAGATGTGTTTGATCTACACGCTCCTATTAACTTTCTACAGAGATGAAAAGAATTCTACTGTATTCCGTGTGAAAAAAAAAGAAAGTTACACCCAAAGTGCTGGAAGCTTTAACTGACATTGATTCCCAGGTTGGCTCTGTTCCTGTGCTTGGGCAGGTATTAATTCCATCAGAGCTGAAATCTACCCGCAGCTGAGTCTCAGCAATTTGGAAAACAGAGTCTCCTGCTACCCTCTCATTTGAATATATCATTCAGGGTTCATGGCATGGAATGGCTTTATTGCTGAGACATGAATAATGCATTGTGTGTAATTTGATGCTTAGAAATATCCACACCTATTTTTATTTGAATGGTGGAATGACACTACGGTTATTAAATGACAGAATTTTGTACTTTATATATTATCTAAAGAGTATTTTATATATAAGATTGTGTATTAGGTTATTTCATTATGTACAAGCTGGTTTAATTTAGGAAATGCTATGTACCGTTTCTAAGCCTCAGATTTTTAAAATCTCTAAAACAGAGATACCAATTATAGAATTATTGAGGATGAACATGTATTTTATGCCTGCACTGTGTTCTGCATCTACTGCTGTGGTTCTTATTTGGTAAGTGACTGATCTAGTCTAATTCACTGATTTTTACATATGGAGAGACTGAATCTCAGTGACAGGAAGTAAACTGACCAGGGGATTGCCGTGAACCAGCGGCAGAATTGGGATTGAGACTCTGTAATCTCCCACTGCCCTCATCAACATTCCCTTTAGCATGAGCGGAATGACAGCTGAAGTTGGCGACAGTGACCTAAGCCACAAGACAGGAACAAACCAAGTATTGGAACAGGGATACGCAGGAAAGACAAACTTTAAAAACTGAAATGTAATTGTATGTCTGGATCCCACAGGTAATTATTTCAAGGAGTCCATTGCCTCTGACCCCCTTTATTTGTGCTTATTTTTATATTGACATTTGAATAATCCTTATCTCATTCCGTAAGAGAAGTGGAGGTGTAACAAGGAACCACACTCTCTACATCTCAGTTATAACACAGTCACTTGCAAATCCAAGAAAGTTCTCACAAAAAGAATTGACTGTCATGTATTTAGTGTAATTATAATAACTGATTTTTGATGTTTAGAATATATTGTTTATGATTAATTATGCATTTATGATGTATAATTTTCTTATTAAAATGTAATATTATAGTAGGAAGAATGATGGTCCCAAAAGATGTCCATTATTTAATCTGTAAAACCTGTGAATATGTTCAAGTCAAAAATCTAATTATTAGTGTTCCCTTTTTTCTATATATTTAATTTTTGGAGGGCAACATGATTATCATCAAAGATGAATGATGATGAAGACTTATTGACTGTTTTTTTTTATTATTATGTGTCTGAAACTTTTTGACTATAGAGGTCATTTCTGTCCCCATCCTGATATAGTTACAACATCTGGAACATATAGGTACGTTAGTTGCTATGCTTTTGGCTGGAAGGGGAAAATATTCCTGAAAATTCAAAATGGCTTATATAACAGAGATGGCTATTTATACATGAAGAAGTCTGAAACGAGGCAGTCCTAGCTTTGGTGCAATGGCTTGATAATGCCATCAAAATTTTAAGTTTTTGATGTGTTGGTCTCTGGTTAGTTCTGCATGTTGACTGTTCATTCTGAGTCTTATAAACTCTTGGTGACAAGATGGTTGTCACAGACACATGCGCATCTCTTCCCAAGACAGAAGGGAAGATGGTGGAATACTTCCTGGAGCTCTGTCTCTATTAGGGAAGGACATCTTTCACACGGGCCTTTGGCAGACTTTTGTTCATCTCATTGCCCAGATTTTGACGTCTAATGGCTCTTAGCTACAGAAGCAACTTATAAAGAAGGAACCCGACATTTCTGTCTCTAGGATGGGAATTAATTTCTGCCAGAAGGAAGAGAAATGACTATGGTTGTGCAAATAATTTCCACTGGAAGAGAATATGCACTTGCTCTCAATAGATTGCAATTTTATAGGGCTCTTTGGGATGATTATTAAGGCATTGCCATTTTGGACATTAGTTAATGGAAGACTTTCTACCCCATCACCTTGAAAATTCTTCCCTTCCTCTGAGTGGAAGGAAATAAAACAGTCATCAGACAAAAGGAATGAGCAACAAGACAGAGAAGGAGTCCTGGAGTTCAATAAAACAAGGCGCTAATGTTTTTACCAGAAAAGATTTGAGGCAGGAAGCATAGAATAAATTCTTTATAGCTCTCCGTCTTGTACGGAGCTGCCGTCGGAGGAGATAAACAGTCTCCCAGTGTGGGATGCAGAGAGAAAGGTCTGAATCAAAGCAGGCAGTGTTGTTGCTTTCCCAGGCAGTGGTTTGGCTAGACCGAGGGTTCTATATCTGGGACTTGTCACTATTTCTTAGATAGGGAATAATTTCTCTTGAAGGACTATTGCATGGAGTCCCTTAATGATACCAAGCTTCTGAGATTTAAGATGTTAAAGAAAGAGTGTTAAAAGTGGTGCATTTGTTCACTGGGAGGTAGAAGGGAGTTTAAAGTCCTATTTAGCCTTTGCAGTTTCCATCACTGGCAAAGACTCTCCCTTGCTCTCATTGTTTTCCCCTCTTTATCCAGTGCTTGTCTGTGTTCTGCTGCTACTTCCCTCGCTTGCTGATGATGTGAACTGCCGTGCTTTGTGTGAGGGGCACAGGTAGAGCAAGAAGTCAGTGCTGCTTTATGAACCGTCTGCCACAGGGAGATGTGAGTGCTTGTTTCTTACCTGCTTAGAGGAAAATGCAGTACATACATTTGGAGACAGCGATAGTTATGTGTTCTTAATAACTGGCATATCTATTATGACTTAAACAGGAAATTGCATTTTTGCAGGTTGAAAAAACACAGTTAGATGAAATGATCAGCCTTTCCCATGGGCATCATTGCAAACTGGGCTCTAAGTGTGGGATTCCTCGTTAGAATTAGAGGAATAAGGCAGAGCCAGGTTAATTTCCTGGCTGTTTCTTGGTCACTGTGATAGCCTGAGAAAGGTGTATACCACCCTGAGCTTCGATTTCCTCATTTGTAAAATGGTATGATAATATGATCATTGCCCCCATCGATTCAGGTTGGAATATTAAATATGGTCATTATTGTAAATTTTTGAGTTAGGATCTGATACACATGAAGTGCTTAATATATACCATCTATGATGTTGACAATGTCAATGCCAACAAAATCCAAATAAGTAGTCAGCAGATATGCAAACAGCAGATTTCAGAAAAGAAAACTGAAAAGTTTATGAATGTACAAATATAACAAATAAAAGATAGAAATATATTAAAATCAAATTCTGAGATGCATAGGTATTAAAAACCTGGCTTTGAAAGACAGAAACCAGCCCTGGTCAGCGGCTCAGTGGATAGAGCATCGGTCCGGCATGTGGATGTCCCAGGCTGTATTCCTGGACAAAGCACACAGGAGAAATGATCATCTGCTTTTCTCCTCTCCCTCTTCACCTTCTCTCTCTTTTCCCCTCCTGCAGCCAGTGGCTCGATTGGCTTGAGTGTGGCCCTGGACACTGAGGATAGCTTTGTTGGAGCTCATTAGCCTTAGGTGCTAAAAAGAACTTTGTACTTGAGCATCGACCCTAGATGGAATTGCCAGGTGGATCCCCATTGGGGGCTAGGAGTCTGCCTCACTATCTTCTCTCCTCTCACCTATGGGGGAAAAAAGACAGAAACCCAGTGGAATTGGTCTTTATGGAGCAGGGCTAAATGCCTCTCTGCATTTTAGCTGAACCTGCTGTCCCCTATAAGTAATGTTACACTTGCCATATTTTAACCATGAGGTTTTATTGGTTAAGAGGATGGGCTGTTGCCTCATGAATCTGCGTGGTTCATTCCAGTCTCAATGTTGAATAACACTTGACATTGGGGAAACTGTTTATGTTCTCTGTGATTAAGACTTTCCAATGTACACTGGGAGCCAATGATAGTTAATTTGTGGAGTTATTTTTGAGTATTTCATGAACGTACTGTGGAAGCGCTTAGAACAGTGCATGACATATAGCAAGTATAGAGTGAAATGTAGCTATTACTACTGATGGAAAGAAAGCAAATCCTATCAGTTATAGGAGGAGATATGGCCTGGATCCTCACATTACATATCATAGGGTGAAACTGATTTTCAACCGAAATCATTTGGGAATAGAACATGATTGTATTCTGCCTAGATTAGGATTTAGTGCTGAGAGTAACAGTAGTTTAAATAAAAATCGTTTTTTTTTTTTTATTGTGGTTATTTTTCCATTGGAGGTGCACAGTCCATGGCGTTTTAGGAAGAACACTCCAAGGAAAGACGAAAGAACTTGACGATTCTCTGGCATGGTGGAGGGAATCAAGTGTCATAGGACCCTTTGTTGACATCTGACAACACGTTTAAAGTTTCAGAACTGTTTGGAAAAGCTTCACTACCTCATCGATTATTTTGTAATTAGGCAGAAATATATGTCTACTTCCTGAAGTGCTGGTTACCTGATTACAGTTCTTTTAGCAGAAATCTAAGTTGTACATTCACTTCTTTTTAAAAAAAACAGCTCATTTTATCTTCTTTTTTTATTGAATTTACTGGGGTGCCATTGGTTTTATTTTATCACCTGGTTAAGATTCTTCCAGAGCAGGGATGACACTAGAATAACTGAAGTATGTTGTACCTGAAAAATACGTAACAACCATTATTATCTTATTGCACTTGCTGTGTTCTTTCTCAACTACGCCATCCAATGAAAGATGGTATTTTTATGTGGTTAATGGGTACACTGGCTCTGGGTGATTTCCTTAGACATTTTTCAAAATAGATCATCAACTCCTGCAACCTATTACAGCTGTTGCATAAGTGATGGTGACCCTAAAAGGAAGGGACAACAGTTAATGCTTACGACACTAGGAAGGGAGTTTACGGCACTACTTTATTCTCTGGAGTTCTATCCTAATGCTAGTAAACAAGATGTCGGATACAGTTAGAGGTCCTGACAGACTTCTTTTCTTATAGCAAATATAAATTTTAAGCCTCTTAACATCATTTGTAGAAATGCTGAACTCTGGTTAAGTCATAAAACTGGAAGGCATTGAACTATCCTATTTGGCTTAAGCGTGGAGGCATCCAAGCCCTTTATTCATCTTCATTCTATGAACTTGCACTGCCCGATATGGGAACCCCTAGCCACATATCTGATTACATTTGTAATTAAACTAAATTTAAAATTTAGTTCCTCAAACACTCAAGTCACATTTCAACTGCTCGATAGTCACATGTGCAGACATAGAACATTTGTATAATTGCAGGAAGTTTTATTGGTCAGTGCTGTGGCAGACTTTTCTTAGGACCTTCTCTACCTCTACACACACAGTTCTTCTGTCTGTGATTACTGTATGCTTGCACTGTTTCTTCAATGTACAGTGAGCTGTTATTCGTATTTAATACAAAGTAAATTCATGCAGAGGATCAACTTAATGACAGTTTCCTTTCCAGTTTTAGATTTGGAACTCTGTGGGAAATAGTAGATGTTGATATTCTTCTGGGATTTATTGGTCTCCCTGCAGTTAAACTCTGTAGAGTCCCAGGTGGGGTGTCTCTACTCCGTGAAATAATATGAATCATATAGTTAGTGGAAGTCAGTTTTCTTCCGTGACTTGCCCCTACTGTAATCACACCTTGAACTCTCCACACAATGCACAATTAACAGACATCTCTTTAGGCAGCAGTATTTTGTGTGTTTTTTTAAGCTACAAATCATGTCACCCCTCTCTCACCTCACCCTTGTCTAAAATCTTAGGTAGCTTTCCATTTTTCTTAGAATAAGACCAAGAACACCTAATCTATTGAGTCCTTTTCTTTGTGGAAGATACTGTTCCACTTGACTGTGTAGATTACCTCTTTTAATTTTCAAAAGAATCTTAGGAGATATTCAAGATGATCACCTCTTCTGACCATGACATGTGATGTAGATGAGGGACTGGAAGAGAGAACTTTATCAAGACAATGCAGCCAATCAAATGACAGAGTTGGTACTGGAAATCTAAGTAGACTAGTTCCAAAGGCAAGCAACCAGGTTATTGTATTTGCCTTGCTTCATTTAGTGAATAAAATGTGTAAGTTCTGGTACCCCAGCCCATTTAGTGTCTGCCTCAGAAGAGTTGGAAATATAGGCATCTCCACCTATCTCATTAGGGGAAGAGATTAGCTAGAATACAAACTTCAAATCTTATTATTCTCACTCCTACATTATCATTTGTCATTAGCCCGTTCAGGCATTAAATTATAAAGGAATACAATAGCAGTAGAACCATTCAGAAAGAATGTGTTGATACCCTGTTTTGTGTCATGTTCTTTTCCAGACACTAAGGAGTTTTGAAACTTAGAAATTGCAAATGCTAATATTCAAAGAAATGCCAAAGAATGAAATCTCAGTTGACCATACCCGCCAATGACTGAGATTTTCTTAAACACTGCTGCATTTTGCTTAAGTAGAATTTTCATCGCATGACAAATCTATTGCATAAAGCCCATTTTGTTTTAAGTGTTATTCTCTAAGACCACAGCAGCCTGGCATCATGCAGGCAAGAATAAAGCCCTCTGTTCACTACTGCGCCCAACTTTCAGCACTGTGGCATAACAAGCTTTGGAATTTCTAGAACAATTATAGAATTATAGAAGAATCAGAGCTTTATATAATGGCCACCATGCTAGATTTAGCACCACAGGTGGGATTTTAGGAAATGTTAGCAGTACGATTGCAAAGGGTGCTTTAAAAAGATTGTTTTTGGTGTGTCTGTTTAGTTGGTAGATAAAGTCTTTTTATGAGCAAAGTTTATTTTTGTTTATGTTTTACTCCTGTGTAACACTTAAAACTATTTAAGCATCTATAGATCTAAAAAGTAACTTAGTTGTGCCAGTTGCTTTAACAAAATTACATCATTCAATTCTTATAGTAATCCGTATTTGAGTGATGGGGACCAGAGGCACAGTGTAGTGAAATAATTTACTCATGTACAGCAGGTACGTGGTGAAGCAAAGTACGAAATTCTATTGTTTACCTGTAAGTGTATATGGGCTTTTTAAAATTTTTAAATATTTTTTATTATGTGAGAGGCAGAGAGTTGGAGAGACAGACTCCCTCATGTGACCCAACCGGGATCCACCCAGCAAGCCCGCTACTGGGCAATTCTCTGCCCATCTGGGGCTACTGCTCCATTGCTTGTAAAGGAGCCACATCAGCACTTGAGGTGAGACCATGCAGCCATCTTCAGCACCTGGGACCAATTTGCTCAAACCATTTGAGCCATGGCTGTGGGAAGAGAAGAGAGACAGAGAAGGGGGAGGGATGCAGAGGAGAAGCAGATGGTTACTTCTCCTGTGCCAGGCCAATACTCTACTACTAAGCCAACTGTCCAGGCTGTATGTGTACACTTTTAATGCAATTTTGTCTGATTTCTTCCACCAGCCCCTTCTTTGCCCTTATTTCCTATTCTCTTGTGTCGATATGGAAAAAAATAAAATAAAAAATAATTAAAAAATTAAAAAAAACACCCATGAGGTTTAGCATCAGAGTGGTCTAGTTTATAATTAAGATTCTGGAAAAGTGATTTTTGTCTTATAGCCTTCCCCATCCATTGTAACTTAAGTTCTTCATCTTTATTTTTAGAAAATTCTTCGAGAATAAAATGAAACACCCGGAGGTCAGGCAAAAAATGTATGTAAATAAATGTGGAAATTTTCAGAGAAAAGCAATGTTCCACTTCTAGGTTCCCACACTCCTGGAATAAAATGAAACACCCGGGGGTCAGGCAAAAAATGTATGTAAATAAATGTGGAAATTTTCAGAGAAAAAACATGTTCTACTTCTAGGTTCCCACATGCCTTCTGTCCAGGGAAATGTCCCCTCATCACTTTTTTCCTTTGATTGTCAACATTCTCTTTCTACTTTATTCCTCACTATTCTCTTTTCTCCTGTTTATTCTCTTCCTTCTTCTTTTTCTCTTATCTTCACCTCTCATTAGTGGGGTATAGGGGGAAAAGTCACATAATATCAACTTTAGATCAAGCTCCAGCTTTGCCCTCTAGTCTGAATGAACCGAGTTCTGCCGCATTTTAACCTTAAATCTGTTTCATCATCTATAAAATTTGATAGGAATTCTCAAAGATCTTCTCCAAGGTTTCTGTTTTATAATGTTGATGATATATTACTTTCAGATACTGTAGGCATTTATAAAATTTTATTCTTCTGATTCTGTCCTAATGTGCCCATATCTTCCAACTTGTGTGTCTTCACATTAATTTTCTGATCTTCGTAATCTTTTATGTACGAATGGCAAGACCTAAACATTTGAAATGGAATTAAGCATCTTGCTCCATCACATTTCAGTTCTCCATCTGGCATTTGCAATTGGAATTTAGTGGCAAATGTGGTTTGGAGCTTTGGGGAGCTGCTGTCTGTGAGCAGGAAATTATGATGCTCTGAGCCCAAATGTCTGCACTACCCTGAACTTTGTGCTCTACATCATTTTCTGAGAAACAGATGGCAATGGAAATAATCCTGAAACGCTCCCAATCTCAGGTGGGGAGGGGGTTGGAACCATGCAATGCCTTTGTACATATTTTGGCTTAAAAAAAAAAGAATGTCATTGGGGGAAAGAGAACCCTTTGCTTTCAAAGGGAAGCAAAGTGAATGCTTATAAAAGAGTGTTCAAAGACGATGAAATCATTGAGAAGTAGCTTGTTTAAAGTCAAGAGAATGAAGGCGACTAAAAAAACTGCAATGGGAGATATGAAAGAGCCCATTCTTTAGTTATTCTGGTTACCCCCAAAGCTGTACTCTATAGACCAGGAGTCGGAAACCTATGACTCGTGGCCAGATGTGGCTCTTTTGATGGCTGCATCTGGCTCGCAGACAAATCTTTAATAAAAAATAATAATGTTAAAAATATAAAACATTCTCATGTATTACAATCCATTCATTTCCTACTGCTCATGTTCATGGTTGTGGGTGGCTGAAGCCAATCACAGCTGTCCTCCGGGACAACACCAAATTTTTATTTGATAATGCCTAACGTACAAAAGGTGTTGTGAGGTCAGGAAGTAAACTTCCCTCCTTTTAATCAAGTAGTCAGCTAGCTAATTGCAGAAACCCTTTTGACAAAGAAGATGGCTAAAAGGTAAAAGATGAGGAGTATTGTACTTTTCAGCAGGAATGAACAGAGGAATTCGCCTTTGTGGAGAGAGCAGGTTCTGCAGTGTGTCTAATATGCAATGATAAAATTGCATCGATGAAACGGTCAAATATAAAGCAGCACTTTGACACACGCCATACTTCATTTGCATTGAAATATTCAGCGGGGGACAGCAGGAAGAGACCATGTCAAGAGCTACCATACAGAGTGCAAGCTAGTCAGCAGCAACTCCGTGTTTGGACCCAACAAGGTGACTGGAATTTGGCTAGCTTTGCTGGTGCTTTAGCAATTGTGAGAAACGGAAAGCCATTCACAGATGGGGAGTATGCCAAAACATTCATGCTTGATGTTGCAAATGAATTTTTTGACAACTTTTCGGATAAAGACAAGATAATCTAACAAATAAAAGACATGCTCTGTTGGCAAGAACTGTTCACGATCGTACCATCATGATGGCAAATGAAATTGAGGCAACACAAGTGAAGGACATAAATGCAGCACCATTCTTTTCTCTCACTTTGGATGAGTCAGCAGACATAAGCCATTTATCCCAGTTCAGCGTGATTGCAAGGTATGCTGTTGGTGACACACTACATGAGAAGAGTTTTGCTGTTTTGCCTATGAAAGAAACAATAAGGGGGGAGGATTTATTCCAGTCTTTCACTGAGTTTTCTAAAGAAAAAAAATCTACCAATGGATAAACTTATTTCAGTGTGTACTGATGGTGCCCCATGCATGGTGGGGAAAAACAGAGGATTCGTAGTACTTCTTCATGAACATGAAAACAGACCCACTCTAAGTTTTTATTGCATTCTACATCAGGAGGCACTTTGTGCTCAGATGTGTGGCGAGCAGCTTGGTAAGGTGATGTCGCTGGTCATTCAGGTGGTCAACTTTATTGTTGCCCAAGCTTTAAATGATCGCCAGTTTAAAACACTGCTGGATGAAGTTGGAAATAATTATCCTGGTCTGCTTCTGTACAGCAATGTGCGTTGTTTGTCAAGAGGGAAGGTGCTCAGCCATTTCACAGCTTGTCTGAGTGAAATTCGGAATTTTCTTGAGACGAAAAACGTCGAGCATCCTGAGTTAGCTAACGCTGAGTGGCTCCTGAAGTTTTACTATCTTGTGGACATGACTGAACATCTGAACCAGCTCAATGTGAAAATGCAAGGCGTTGGAAATACACCCTTTAACAAAGCAGTGTTTGCATTTGAAAACAAGCTGGAACTCTTCATCACCAACATTAAAACAGGTTGTTTACTACACTTTGAAAAACTGGGAGAGTTCAAAGATTCATGCATAGCAAGTGACCCTGGTCAACATCTTGATCTCCAGCAGCTAGTGCGCTTCACATCTAATCTCCTGAAGTCATTCAGAGTGCGCTTTGGAGAATTTCGTGAGCGCACTTGTCTTTTTTAAGTTCATCCCCCATCCACACGAGTGTGCAGCGGACAGTGCCGACCTGAGTTCCATCCCCAGTGTCTCCATCAGAGATTTTGAACTACAAACTGCTGACGTGAAGGCCTCAAACATGTGGGTGAATTAGTTCAAGTCACTGAATGAAGATTTGGAAAGACTTGCATGACAGCAAGCAGAGTTGGTGAGCAAACACAAGTGGGGAGAAATGAAAAAACTCAACCCGCGGACCAGCTGATTGTCAAAACTTGGAAAACGCTTCTCATCATATACCACACAATGCAGCATGTGAGTATTGCTGTACTGACAATGTTTGGCTCTACGTATCCATGTGAGCAGTCTTTCTCACATCTAAAGAACGTTAAGACCAACCTACCAACCTACGATCACATTTAACAGATGGAAGTCTCAACACCTGCATGAAGCTTAACCTCACCATGTATCAACCAGACTACAAAGCCATCAGCAAAACCATGCAGCACCAGAAGTTGTGTTAATGGTAAGAAGTACTTTATTTATCATTGGTTAGCAATAGCATAACAACGTTATTAAAAAGAATTCAAAGACTTATTGTACTTTAAAAGTGTTGGTCTTACATAAAATGCACACATTTACTTGTATTTAGTGTTAAACATATTGTATGTCTCTCATGGAATTACATTTTAAAATATGTGGCGTTCATGATTCTCTCAGCCAAAAATGTTCCTGTCTCCTGCTATAGACATTAATTCAGTTTCAAAATTTAAGTCAACTATGGGGAAGAACTCCTAGGACTCTATTGCATACACATGTCAGATAGGCCAGGAGTTGGTGCATGAGTGGAAGTGGCCCAAATTCAAAGTACAAAATAAGAAAGGACATCACAGACTTGCCTTGTTACTTGGAGAGAAACAATCTGCTAATTGTGATACATGTCAGAAAGAATTTGGCGGTCTTTTTTTCCCCTTTGCTGTATAATCTACTCCCCAAACAGGTAGTTTAAAATTATAATTATTTATTCTTTTTCATGAGTTTGTAGGTTGCCTGGTGGTTTGCTTACCTAATCTGGATGTGGTTGGTAGGCTGTGCCTCAAACTGTGGGGACAGGCGAGCCTGGTTCCTCCCTGCACGGTGGGCACAGACCCACTTGATGTATTTTACATCACTCATGGAATATTAGGTTAGCCAGGACACATTCTAATGCTAGCAATGACAATACTATACAAGCAATAAAAAAGATTAAATTAGCAAGACCTCTTGAGATCTAGGGTTATCAATGGACACAATCATTTCTACTAATATCTCAACAACTAAAGCAGTCATATGGTTTTTTTAGTTATCTATTGCTGTGAAAAAAGTTATACCAAACCTTGGTGGTATAAAAAAAACACACACACAAAACTATTTTCTGTTTTCTCTTAGATTTTCTTGGCTAAGTATTTGGAAAAGGCAGTGTCAATGATTCTTCTCTGCAGTACAATGTCTGGTCCTCACTTGAGATGATGAAATGGCTGATGACTTGTATAGAAGGGCTGGAGAATCTCCTTTCTTTTTATATATATATATATATTTTATTATTATTAATTCTAATGGGGTGACACCAATAAATCAGGGTACATATGTACAATGAAAACATCTCCAGGTTGTCTTATCATTCAATTGTGTTGCATACCCGTCACCAAAAGTCAAATTGTCCTCTGTCACCTTCTATCTGGTTTTCCCGGTGTCCCTCCCCTCCTCCCTATCCCACTCTTCCCTCCCTCCCCCCATCCCATAACCACCGCTCTCTTGTCCATGTCTCATAGTCTTACTTTTATGTCCCACCTATGTATGAAATCATGCTGTTCTCAGTTTTTCTTTTTTTCTGATTTACTTATTTCACTCCGTATAATGTTATCAAGGTACATCCATTTTGTTATAAATGATCCGATGTCATCGTTTCTTATGGCTGAGTAGTACTCCATAGTATATATGTACCATAGCCTTTTAATCCACTCGTCTTCTGACGGACACTTGGGCTGGTTCCAGATCTTCGCTATTGTGAACAATGCTGCCACGAACATGGGGGCGCATTTCTTCTTTTCGGACAGTGCTATGGTGTTCTTAGGGTATATTCCTAATAGTGGGATAGCTGGGTCAAAAGGCAGTTCAATTTTTAATTTTCTGAGGAATCTCCAAATTGTTTTCCACAGTGGCTGCACCAGTCTGCATTCCCACCAGCAGTGCAGAAGGGTTCCCTTTTCTCCACATCCTCGCCAGCACTTATTCTGTGTTGTTTTGCTGATGAGTGCCATTCTGACTGGTGTGAGGTGATATCTCATTGTGGTTTTAATTTGCATTTCTCTAATGATTAGTGATGTTGAACATTTTTTCATATGCCTATTGGCCATCTGTATGTCCTCTTTGGAGAAATTTCTATTCATTTCTTTTGCCCATTTTTTGATTGGGTTATTTGTCTTCCTGGTGTTGAGTTTTATAAGTTCTTTATAAATTTGTTATTAACCCCTTATCAGATGTGCTGTCGAATATGTTCTCCCATTGTGTGGTTTGTCTTTTTATTCTGTTCCTATTGTCTTTAGCTGTACAAAAACTTTTTAGTTTGATATAGTCCCATTTGTTTATCTTGCCTTTTATTTCATTTGCCCGTGGAGATAAATCGGCAAATATTACTGCTGCTACAGATGTCGGAGAGCTTGTTGCCTATGTTTTCTTCTAAGATGCTTATGGTTTCACGGCTTACATTTAAGTCTTTTATCCATTTTGAGTTTGTTTTTGTGAATGGTGTAAGTTGATGGTCTAGTTTTATTTTTTTGCAGGTAGATGTCCAATTTTCCCAACACCATTTGTTAAAGAGGCTGTCTTTACTCCATTGTATGTTCTTTCCTCCTTTGTCAAATATCAGTTATCCATAAAGCTGTGGGTTTATTTCTGGGTCCTCTGTTCTGTTCCATTGATCTATGTGCCTGTTCTTATGCCAGTACCAGGCTGTCTTGAGTATAATGGCCTTATAGTAAACCTTGATATCTGGAAGAGTGATACCTCCTGCTTTATTTTTTCTTTTTAAGATTGCTGAGGCTATTCGTGTTCTTTTTTGGTTCCATATAAATTTTTGGAATATGTGTTCTATATCTTTGAAGTATGTCATTGGTATTTTAATTGGTATTGCATTGAATTTATAAATTGCTTTGGGTAATATAGACATTTTAATGATGTTTATTCTTCCTAGCCATGAGCACGGTATATGCTTCCACTTGTTTGTATCTTCCTTGATTTCTTTTATCAATGTTTTATAATTTTCCGGGTACAAGTCCTTAAGCTCCTTGGTTAAATTTACTCCTAGGTACTTTATTTTTTTGGCTGCAATAGTGAAGGGGATTGTTTCCTTAACTTCTTTTGCTGACAGTTCATTGTTGGTATATAGAAATGCCTCTGATTTCTGAGTATTAATTTTATATCCTGCTACCTTGCTGAATTCATTTATAAGGTCCAGTAGGTTTTTGACTGAGACTTTAGGGTTTTCATTATACAATATCATATCATCTGCAAATAGTGACAGTTTTACTTCTTCTTTTCCAATTTGGATGCCTTTTATTTCTTCTTCTTGTCTGATTGCTGTACCTAGTCATAAGGATTGAACCCGGATGGTATGAGTGATACAGTCAAATAATAGATCTCGCAGAGCAAGACTAGAATAAGATTCTATTTCCTTAGTGGAACTGAACTCATACTGATCAATATGAGTATCATATTGATATATGAGTATCAATTTATCGCTGACCTAATACAGCTGAGCTCTGGAGCTTTCCAGATCAATAAATGAAAATGAGCAGTTTCTCCAACAAAAAGGGTACGGAAAACCAGAGGCCAATGCTCTTTAATAAATAAATAGTTAAATATCTCAGATACTAAATGAAGACTTGTTCACTGAATTTATTTCAGTGCTATTGACCAGAGTAGTACTAGAATAGTTTCTAACTTACCTTCCCCCACATTCCAGATACTAGAGTCCGCTAGAATCCATTTTCATCAAGGTTATCCACTATACAAAGAAGTAAAAGATAAATATGTCCAAAGATAATTTTATCTCCTTTGAAAGAAATCTACATTATTTATTAATTTAAACATGAGTATTTTCCCTCCAATTAACATGTTTTCTTCACTAATCGAATATTCCAAATCTGGTTAAATAGGAGAAATAGTAAAAGTGAACTATCAATGGGAAGCGGGGAGGGAGTGAATTTTAAACTTTAGATTGGAAGCCAAAAATGCCCGGAATTTGCAATTACAGTGTTTTCAAGGGTCCCCTGCCAAAACTCAAGTATGTAAAATTGGGATATGACCATGTCCCTCAGGAGTCCTTTATTTCCTGACATAAGCAGGTCGGACATTGACAGAGATTAGCCATGCAATGAATGTTTTTCGTTGAATTTCCCCAACAAATACTATAAATAGTTAATGCATACAAAGGTACATTGGTTTAATACTAACTTTAGTTCAAAATAAATTATTTAAACATATCTTGTGTCTTTATAAGATGTGTGAAGATGTATATATACCTGCATTTTTGAAAGATGTTTACACAGGTCCCTTTCTATATAGTCTAGGGAGTTTTACATTGGTCGTCAGGGACCTTGGGGAAGAGCTTGCCTTGAAACCAAGGTCTTGTTTCTCCAAAGCACAGAAAACGGAAACAGGTCATTGTTGTCTGTATCTGAAATTTCAGTCTTTCCCTGGTGTCCTGGTAATTTACATATTGCTAATTACTAAAATTTCAGTTCAAATACCGTTGCTCCCGGAAGTAATTTTTTATCTCTGACAATGAAAACAATCTAGTGCTTCCAGTCTGAACAGCCGTGGACCTTTCATCATGTCTGTTCATGACAAGCACTGTCCAGCTTCAACTGAGTTCACTGATGAACTTGACCTTCCAGATATAATTCATTTCACTGTTTCCCGGAGAACTCCGTCCATATATTATATGTGGGAGGCGATAAATAGCTCACTGAGAGATAATTTTAATTAATTTCTATAGTCACTGCTTCTGATGAACAAAGCATTACATACATTCTTCTGATGGCATCTTGAATGCAAACAGAAATGTGAACTGAATACTTAAGACTGGAACATTTTGCTATATGTAATTTGTGCTTCAATTAAGATAAACACTAGGTAAGGAATTAAGCCAGTGCCTGTCTCTTGAAGGCTCATATTAGCTATATATAGTAATTTCAAACTGTGCTCTGGACGCCTCAGAGTCTCATGTCCTCCTTGTGTGCCAATTCGTATGATATACAAAAGAAATGTAACTTATAAAAGGAGATATTATATACAGAGATGTGGCAATAACTCTCTGCATCAGATTTGCATTCTTTCACACTTCATATCAATTGTTTAATCAGTTGATTTATTCTGTCTTGTAAAAAGGTTTTCCCAAAATATAAGCATCACCAGTTCATGGCTTGTTTCAGAGGTTCCTGTCTCATTACCTTCAGGGTAACATCTAAGACCTTTGGTGTGACATTTGAGACCTCTAAGCTACAGACAATTTTATTGGTTGCCCTGTATTCACTCACACCTCCAAGACTCTTTGAATTTGTTTTCTTCTTCTGAGAGGCCTTTTCTGCCTGTTTTTGTTTGTTTGTTTGTTTGTTTTTAGGTGAGAGGAGGGGCGATAGTGGGGCAGACTCCTGCATGTGCCCCGGCTGGGAATCACCTGGCAACCCCATCTAGGGCTGATGCTCTAGTACCAAGCTATTTTTAACACCTGAGGCTGACAGACTCAAACCAACTGAGCCATCCTCAGTGACTGGGGCCATGCTCGAACCAATTGAGCCACTGGCTGAAGGAAAGGAAGAGTAGGAGAAGGATGAGGGAGTGAGGGGAGAAGCAGATAGTTACTTCTCTGTGTGCCCTGACTGGGAATTGAACCTAGGACATCCATAAGCTAGGCTGATGCTCTATCAGCTGAGCCACTGGCCAGGGCAGCCTGATATGTTTAATTTTGCTCACAGTTTACAACTCAATTTTAGTAACATCTCATTTTTGGAGCATTCTCTGAACATTTCCATACTTTGGTCTTTTCCAAAGGCATTTCTTTCCCAGAGTACCAAATGGCATCAAAGTTTTACTGAGAGTATTAAGTAAGAAAATAGTTTTAAAGCAATTTATATGGCATTGACACCTAGTTGGTACTAAAAATTGGTAAATATTATTTTTAATCCATACCAAGTATGTACTTTTATTCACTTATAAAAGCTATCTTCGAATTGTTCACTTATTGCCCTGATAACCTTTTAAGTTTATCAACTATAATAAGACTGTGTTTAGGATATTTGAAAAATATTGAATGAAAGTAAGGACTAGGGTTAAGATAAAGCTTATAATATCCTTTTATTATGGCAGAAAAATTCTCATGTGGTTTTGGACTTGACTTAATTTTGAAGAAGCTTCTATACACAAGCTGTATATTGGTTCAGGTATGCCACTTTCTATAATTTAGGGAAATTCTGGTTATAAATCTTGTGCCTTGATAAATAATGTAGACTGGTTAAAATAGCAGGAATAATCTTTCCTCCAGGGACATCAACAGCTAAGTTATTTAAGACACAATATAAGTGGTCAAATAATATTCTTGCTTTTAGCATCTTTTAAAGCAATTTTTGCAATATGGAAACCTCTCTCCTTGAGTTTTATCCTCGTGGGAGCTGGTAGTTAGTCTGTATACGATGTGTGAATGTCAATATTCAAGATGGTATAAATCAGATAGCTCTGTGAGGATGGAGTATAGTGATTAAGGATAGGAGTTTAGAGTAAGAAAGTCTGGTTTTTCATTGAAGCTCTACAATGATTGTTTGACCTTGGGCCTGTTATTTCTTTTAGCTTTAGTATACTTTTGTATAAAATAATAATAACGTTAGTATTTATTTCTCAGCATAACTGTGAGAAAGAATTTGTGGCTATACCACATACTACAGGTCCATTCACATAATAGATACTCGATAAGGCTTGATCATTATTTCAATAATAATAATAATAATACCTCTCTCATCCTCCAAGGACAAAAGCCACATATCACCGGGTACCAGATAACATCGTTATCCATTCCTAGTTTGTCCTTTATTCCTTATTGCTTCTTTTTAATTTTATTCCTCAAGACTTTGCTTCCCTTAAGTCATTTATGTATGTGGTATATATAAAATACACAAGTGTCTAAGAAGATGTTAGACTTCACTTTCTTTTGAGGTCCAGTCCATTCTTGAGATTTTTCTAATACAGTATAGAGAGCATAGGTTCTCATAAACGAAGTCTAGGTTTTTGTGATTTAAAAAAATCCATTATTTTTAGCAGGAGACTTTCACGATGAGATATTGGGACTTAAATAGTCACAAGCACGTGCACGCCAGTGGGGAAGATGCCCAGGTTGCTCTTTGCAAGCTGTTTATTCTCTCTCTTCCAGCTGGCAGTTGCTGATGGCCCATCTCAGTAGGAATTGTCAGCACACACAATGAAGATTACAAAGCAAGAAACTCCAAAGCAAAAGCACGTGCTCAAATCTCCCAGGTAAATATGCTTTACAACCAAGCCTTCTCCTTTGTGGCTGTCTGTACCAAAAGAGTTTTTGCCTCTTGTTCTGAAGCATTCAGAATCTGTCTTCTGTGAAGACAGGACGCTTGTTGCAGAGTAATTTCCAATGGCACAACTTCTGTTCCCTTGAGACTGCTTCATGTATTTACCATTCAAAGCTATTTAAGGAGAAGAATATTACACATGAACTGAGTTTTGTGACTGTTGAGCTTAGAAGTGAAAATAAAGTGAGGAAGTACTTAGGAATGTAAGAGAAACAGTGAAAGATTCTGTTAAGTTTTAGGGGGATGTGTGTGGTTCTCAAGATAAGACAATGGCTCTAGGACCAAGAAGTCAGTGCTAAGTCTGGAAATGAAACTATGCAACAAGAAGACCCAATGGAGACCAGAAGGGCTGCTTTGGCCATAGAGGACACACAGGGAAAGGAAGTGTGATCCGGCCAGCATGCTGAGAGCTAAGCAGGGGTAATGGCTGATCCATACAGAACAGTTGCTGTGTGCCAGGAGCCTTGTCATTGCATCCCAACAGCACCCCAATGAGGAAGTGACACCCTGTACCCCTTCTTTGTAGACGGGGAACTCAGGCACAAAGAAATTAAATAAGTATCCATGTCCACACAAATTCTACGTGGTGGAGCTCAGCCTTCTCAGCCAAACACATTGAGCCTAGAACTGACACTCTTCATGGCTGTGCATCCTTTTCACTGGGATTAACAACAGAAAGTAGAGAGGAGAGAAGTAAGCAGGAGTTCTTTGTTCATCTGTCTAGCAGTTACATAGAAGGCCATCATATATATATATATATATATATATATATATATATATATATATATACACACACACACACACACATAGCAATTTTTAATTTTACATATAACTACATATATATGTAACTTATAATATGTTATGTATAAAATGAAAATATGCTGTTTATAAAACTTACTATATATTTATATGTGTATTCTTATATATAACATATATTATTATATACATATGCATATAGATAACAAAAAATTAAAATAAGTCTTTTTTATTATTATTCAATGAGAGGAGAGGAGGCAAAGAGACAGACTCTCACATGCACCTTGACCAGGACCCATCTGGCAACCTCACTAGGGGGCAATGCTCTGCCCATCTGAGATGTTGCTCTGTTGCTTAGCAACTGAGCTCTTCTTAGCACCTGAGTTGGAGGCCATGGAGCCATTCTCAGTGCCCAGGCCAACTTGCTCCAACTGAGTCATGGCTGCAGGAGGGAGAGAGAGAGAGAAATAAATATATAGAGAGAGAGATAAAGGGAAAGATAGAGAGAGAGAGAAGCAAGAAGGGGATGGGTGGAGAAGCAGATGGGTGCTTCTCCTGTGTGCCCTGACAGAGAATCGAACCCAGAACATTTACACTCCAGGCTGATGCTCTACAACTGAACCAACTGGCTAGGGCCAAAAATAATTCTTATTAACCAAATAGAGAATTTAGTTATAAAATGTCTGTCAACATGTAATGGTGGAAAGGCTGGGAATAGACACAGAAGCATAAGGAGGAGTGGAGCCACTGTTCTTGTGCTGAGCAGCAGGCAGTTGAAGAACAGTACCAAAGGGGTCATGTATTCTCTTTTTCTCGCTTTCCTAACCAGGTATTGGAGAATAAAACTTCAAACTGATCATCGTTATGTCTGCCCAAGTGTATAAATCTCCACTTTACAACTGTAATGACAACTATCTCTTCAGACACAGTTCGATCCCCGCATCCGTTTCCCTACCATATACATTCATAGCATCTTTATTCCTTCTACTTATCATAGCTCTTGTTCCCTTGTGTAATTCTCTCTTATTAACTGCTTCTTAGGCGAGAGATTCATTCTACAAGGGTAGGGATGACCTGAGCTGCTTTTTGTTCCGCGTGGGGTCTCCTATATGTTGTCACATGGAAACTGTAGTAAGTATTCTCCAGTACGTGAAAAGGACATGTTTGATTTTCTTATTTCCAAACCTAGAGCTTATCAGAGAGAACAGTGGTAGGCTCTGTCATATTTTTTAATGATGGGGAAAGATGGTTGGTGGGAGGGAAACAGATAGGCAAACCTGTGAAAAGCTGATGTAAGAACCGAAACAACAAAAATAGAAATCGAACAGGACTGTGGGACTGAAGCCTGGAGCCATGCAGTTACAGGAATAAAGAGCATCATGTGATTCAGTCCTCCCGCATCCATTTTAATATGTTACTATGATAGACAAGCAAACTATATGATGCACAGTTAAAGTTTTTGTCAAAGTTGTGTGTGTGTGTGTGTGTGTGCATCTGTGTGTAGATACACCCACAGAGAAAGAAAGAGAGTTTGTTTAAATCACTTTGGGGCAGGAACAATTAAACAAATGAATATGCAAGAACTGTGCCTAGTGTCTCTTTCAAACATAGGTGAAAGTGTCTGTGCACAAACCCCCAATCTTTCCTAAATAGTAGCTTTTGTTGCAGGCCAAAGTGCTTGGGCCAGTGTAAAAACTTGTTCTTCCAATTTTGTTCCTCAGCTAGTAGTTACCATTATTTCCCCCCACCCCCACCCCGGCCCAAACATACAAAAACCTGCCATCAGGATATGAATCTTATTTAGTGAGAAAACAGTATAGCTTCAATGAAATAATTATGCCTAATCTGATATATCAAATGCGAGGTTGGATCTGTTTTCTTTTTACCATAGATATCATTTACCTTAGCATCAAAATTACAGCCATAGATTAAAAAATACAGGTATAGGTATAAAAATTTAATGCCATTAATAATCCCCAGAAGAGTTGGGATTCCAATGGCACAATCCACATCAGGAAATTCTCCTTGTGGCTTTCCCTTATTTAAGATTCAAATAACACTCATCTTGGGAAAAGAGATATGGATATAACAAATTATCTCTTCTACTTGCCTGACATTACTTGTATCTTGGACCAGTAGTATTCTTGATGCATTCACATGAACAAATGACCCTGTATGCCAGATACATAGAAAGAAAGATGAATAATATACTCTGCTCGTTATGAGCAGAGATATTAAAGTTATATATTTCTGTTCTTTTTAATCTGTAGAGCTCAATAGCTGACTGATCTTGGAAGTTAATTAACCTTACCCAGAATTGGTCTCTTTATCTTTAAAATGGGAATACTCATTTCTAACTCATTGACATAGTATTCAAGAAATAAATCCATAATGCACAGAAAGTGTCTAGTACAGTGCATCAAGTTCAAACCCAGCTGTAACATTCCTTTACTCCCTACACATATCCATTCAACCACGTCCACATGTGTACTGACCCCATGCCAAGAGAGAAGGTCTTATTTTAAAAGATAAAATCTGTGTAACCTCATGTCAAATAGTTTTGAAATAGATATGTCGAAGCTATCTCTTTCAAAGAGCTATGGCATTGGAGTCACAGAGTTACAGAGTAAAGTCATTGGAGGATTGTTAGAGGGATAGAGTGAAACTTTGCAGTGCTGATGGCCAGTCCTGATAATTTGTCATAATAGGAACATTTATTTAGCACATTGATTGTCAAGTGTTTAAATTTAACTGTTATTTGATATTTACCTGGGTACGGAGAAGCTTATAGATGCTACATACATACTATCACTCATAACGAATTATTCTGAAACAGATATTAGGTGCTAGAGGTCTTACAATCCCAGTTCCACGATGTAAAGGCAGTGTAGCCCTTGGACACTCTACATGTTCTTGTGGGCCTCTGTCATGTGGGGATACAAATTTGTAGGGTGGGGGTGAGGACTTCATTGTATCACATGTCCACAGCCCCAAGAATGAGCGTATGACAAGAGTTCAATAAATGTTGGAAACTATTTAAGTCTTGAAATCAAGAAAATAAAAATAGAAATATTTTCATCTCTCTGAGCTTGAATTTTTACTGCTGTCAAATAATCATGTCAACCTTATAAGATCATTGTGAGAAATACCTGAGCTTTTACATACAAACTCATTAACCTCAGGCCTGTCCCATGGAAGCACACACATGCACACACATACACATGTATTCATGTTTATAAAATATTATATTAATAATTGTGTGTTGTATATAAAATAAAAAAATAACACGTTTGCTGGATTCTTGGGATTGTCCTTTCCTCTGCAGTGTTGTGGTTGTTCATCTTGTTTGTTTTCCTGGCTGCCTATGAGGCATAGCTATGCAGGAAAACAAATAGTGCTCAGAAGCTACTCTTGATGTATATTTCATATTTAAAACTAGACAGAAAAAAAACCCAGCTTTCATTCTGTTGTCTTCTGTCTGTCTGCTTCTATCTCTGTAGAGTCAAATGTTATTATTTTTCAAGACAAAACATATCATTGACTTGATTGTCCAAAACAAATGGCATTTCTTGAACATTAATTGGGAACATTGCTGGCAAGCAAATTCCAACATCAAAATAGCCTGCAGTCAGAGACATTTATTTGTTCCCCAGTTCATTTGTTAAAAATATGGGCTGTTGGATGTGTTTGTGTAAAGTTTGTTGTGGAAAAAGCTTTTTGCAGAGAGCTATCTGGCTCTTCAGGAGGAGGGCTGTGGCTGCTGAAACATATCCTATAGGCAGAGTGTGCGTCAGTTCTCATAAACGAGCACCTACTGTAGCATAAACACAATGTTAGCACCATAGTCACAAAGTTTGCACGTGCATGCGCATAAGAAAAACTTTAATAGAGGAGAAAAAAGGGTATGAACAAAGAGAGGCAATAAGGCAATAAGTTCAAAAAGATCAATTGGTATTCTAGAAAAGGAACACAATATTTTTTTGCTGGGTAACTACTCTATTTCTAGAGCAGTTGAATGCTGAGCTAGACTTCCAATATATCCTTATTGTTTTTTAGGTATACCAACTAGGAGAAAGGCATCAAATGGATGATGAGCACCATGTACAGAGATTTGAAATCTACATGAAATGTCATGGTAAGTTTAAGCAACTATAAACCTTATTAATTGTCCAATCTTAGAGTTTAAGTATCAGAAAAAATGTGGGAGGAATTAAGTTTAAAACAAAAATCAGAAACTTAAATAAGTAGTGTCTCTGTTTAAACTATTGTAACTGAAAGAAAGTCAAGGATGACGTTTAAGCAAAATACCTATATATTCACATGGGTTTGCTGTTATGTTTATTACAAAAAGTTATCTTTCTCTCTCGTACATAATTCTGGTGCTGGAGGATGTAGCACATACATGCAACATGATACCATCAGTGAGATGCTATGTATGGGCTGTGGGAGGCAGGTTCACCTTTGAAAGCCTCAACCTTGAGACAGCTAGCAATAATGAACATACAGAGAGTAACTCAGCAGAGGTATATATTCTGCTAAATCCACACAGTCCTACCAGAATTTCTAGTTTGCTGGATCGCCAAAATGCCTAAAGGGCGCCTCAACTCTAACCCAAGGGAAGAGTGAGATGAAAGGGTGCTTGCAAAAGAAGGAAAATTGTCTAAACTAATGTTGAGGTAAAAATGTCTTTGTACATTTTATAAAACATGTCATGTGAATATAGCGCTGGATTCTCTGTAGACAAGGACTCATACAGATCATGGGCCCTAAAAGATAAGTTTTATTCCCTTTTTGGTAAGCATGTCTCTGCTTAGTCTACAAATTTCTTTTAGCAAATATTTAGTCATGCTGGCTTTCTCTCCAGCTCCTTGAGGTATTATGTTATCAGAAACAATATAGTTGTTCCTTGTAGGCTTCTAGACTAGGGACTCAATGTGATTGTCATGTTGTCTTTCAATGGAGAGGTATTGAATCAAGGTGCTGGCTTAAATACTGAATAGTGCTGGGTTCTAGACTATGCTGAAGGAAAAAAATAGAATAATTATCATCACATCTCTCACAGTAAAATTTTTATTGACTGTATATTATGTACCAGACACTGTGCCACCTACTTACATGGAGTATTTCACTGGTTGTGTATAGTATCCTTGGAAGCATGTCTATATTTAGTTCCATGGTATAGGCAAGAATGTTAAAGCAGACAGATGAAGCAAACTGTCCCAAGGACAAGCTGGTGCAACTGGTCTTTACACTATGAAAATCTAATTCCAGTGTTGGCATTCTTAGCAATATATTTTACTGCTTCATGATTTGTTGGTTTGTTTGTTGCTGATCCTTAATGTACTGAAATGAAATATAATCATCTTTCCCAATGATGGGAAGAGCTGAAAGTTTAGAAAGAGAGAGAGAAACATTTATTTGTCGTTTTACATTTTTATGCAGTCATTGGTTGATTCTTGAATAAACCATGACTGGAGATCAAACCTGCAACCTTGGCATATTGGGACGACGTTACAACCAAATGAGCCAGCGCTTAGATTGACTATTTTCAAGCACCTGCTGCATGACACATTTTCTTTAGTTTGTTTGTTTGTTAGTGAAAGAGACACAGAGAGGGACAGATAGGGACAGATAGGGACAGATAGGCAGGAAGGGAGAGAGATGAGAAGCATCAATCCTTTGTTGTAGCACCGTAGTTGTTCATTGATTGTTTTCTCATATGTACCTTGACTTGGGGGCTCCAGCAGAGCAAGTGAGCCCTTGCTCAAGCCAGTGACCTTAGGCTCAAGCCAATAACCTTGAGCTTCAAGCCAGCAACCTCTGGGCTCAAGCTAGTGATCATGAGGTCATATCTATTATCCCACACTCAAGTCAGTAACCCACACTCAAGCTTATGAGCCCATGCTCAAGCCAGTTGAGCCCGTGCTCAAGCTGGTGACATGAAGGTTCCAAATCTGGGTCTTCTGTGTCTCAGTCCAATGCTCTATCTACTGTGCCACCATTTTGTCAGGCAGAATGATGCTTTTTTTTCAAGAAGGGTTGAAATAATACATGAAACAGGTTTTAGCTCATTGGACAAGTTATGTTTTTGAAGTTCAGTTTCTTCTCATAGCAGCCATTGAACCTTAAGCAACTTCACGTCCCTTACCTGCACAGTGGGATTGCATCATTTATTTTCATTAGCCAGAGGATAAAATGGAAAACAAAGCTGAGAATGGTATGTCAGTTCTAAAGCAAAATGCAAATTGGGTTATATTTTTCACTATTTTAGAAACTGTACTTATTACCATTACCATGTTTTAAGTTGATAAGACATCATTGCTATTAAGTTTATGAGCTTAAGGTGCTTGAAAAGTCCGTTGAGACTTGATCCTGTGTCCTTTGTTGAGAGGGGTATAGAGATAGGAAAAGGAGGTCTGAGTTTGTCTAGTTAATCCAAACTAACTTTCTGATGGGACATGTGGTTTCTGACTTTGACATTCTGTTCCCATAGGTAGTGATTGCAGACCCTAGATGAACCACTAGGTCACTTTGACTGTATTACTTTCCTCTCACAGAGTGACTCTGCCTGGAGTACAGAAATAAAAATTTAAAGTGCAGGCAGGAAAAGAACACATAAAAAACACAGTTGTTTATGCATTAATGCAATTGCATTTCAGACATCTTTTCTAGATTATCCCTTTCTGTTTTATAATGAGGATGACATTTTCTTTGGTGGTGCTTTAAAAGTGTACATTGTAAACACTGAGGGAGAAAAGAGAGGGAATTCGTACATAGTGCATTATATGAATCAATTTGCCTGTCTTTACTCGACCTCATTCTATTCATTCACATGTCTTCCCTGGACCTCAATTTACTATGAAAGTGGCGTCTCTCCCTCTACCTGGGCTAAGTCCAAGTGACACCAGGGAAAAAAGGCAGATATAAAAAAAGATGGATGTTGAAGATTATATGGAGACAGGACGAAAAATGGCCTCTTCGATGTTTCCAACTGAGGACATGACATTTTCAGAAGAGTCCCCCCAAAATTGTAGTTACCTTTTTCATTTTTTTCACCCATTTCATGCTGCTTGCAAAAAGAAAAATGGGAAAAGTCACAGTAATCCACTCTGGATAATTATCCAACGGAGTAATGTGGAAGTTTCCAAAAATGCCAGTGTAGGCAAGTTATAGCGGTGTAATTTCCATGAGCCAGAGGGGGCGGGACAAATACTCTATAAGTAGGCTGACAGTTGCCATGTTCTGACGGTTTACCACGTGGTCACAGTCTCCACCTCCTCTGCTGCAGTCTGCTAGACAATCAGAAAGGCCGATGGGGACAAGCGCAGAAGTTCATTCTTACAAATTCCTCTTTCCTCGTCTGTCTTGTGGGTCTGGTTGCTCCTGTCAATAATGTGTGACTTCTTCCTGGTCTCCCATCTGTTAAGCTCCCCAGTTAAATTCTCAGCTCTGTGAAGACAGGTGTCAAAACAGCACAGGGACTCTGTGGCTTAGCACCTTCGGACAAAGATGGCTTCTGGGGTTCTCTCTTCTGTTTTCAAGTGTTTGACCTGATTGATATATTTTTCCTTGAAGTTTACCTATCTGTGCTTTTGGTTATTCACACATCATCTCTTCCATCCTACCCTTCACACCCGAGTTTAGACCAGAAATAGAGTCAGTCCTCAGCCCTTCTTCCCTGTGGTCACTTAGACAGACCAACATGTGGACCTTTTTTTTGTTTTTAATAGTTAGGCTTTGATTAATAGGGAAGGTACAAGGATGCTGACAAAATTATGCTGTGAGGAAGTAACAAATATTTCAGAATTATATGAAGTTATCACAGTTCTTGTCCCCAGACGGTGATTTCTAACTTCCCTCTGAAATAATAAATGGACGTTTCTTTTGACAACATGTTCTTACACTATTTTATGGTGCGTTGGTCTGACTGCATATTTCTCTCCCTATAATCTACACACGGTGGTGTTTTAATAACCCCTGAGAGGAACGTGTCTCATGCAAGCAGGCAACATGGCACAGAGCCAGGAGACACCTCCTTATTCAAACAGTCAACATGCATAACTGTGGAGCACTGCAGCTTGGGTGAGATTCTTTTGCTCTTCATTCCACCAGATAATTATTTTCACATCCCTCCCCTTAGATCATTTTCTTCAAATCTCGGGTCCAAGTCAGAAAAACTTCTGGGATCCTCAAGTGACTTGGTAGGTCAGCAACTGAATTGTGGGAAGGATCTGAGCCAAGTTTCCTTCTCCCCAGTTTTAATGGCAGGCTTTTCTGTCTCTCTGCCCTCCCCTCTCTAATGGGGCCCTCTCGCCTTAGGACCATTCCTTGCCTTCTGAGGTTCAGCATTTTACCCCCAGTAGGGGGAGTCCCCAGTATTCCTGGCACTAGATGAGTGTTACATGTAGTGCGTCAGCTCTGACTCCTGGGGACCCATGAATGAGTGATCCCCACAGTGTCCTGTCCTCAACAGCTCTGCTCGGCTTCTGTAGACATGTCTATGGCTTATTTTATCAAGTTCTTGCATTTCATGTTTGGTCTTCCTCTTTTCCTGCGACCTTCTATTTTTCTCAGTATTGCTGTCTTTGCAAGGAACCTTACCTTCTCATATGGTGGCCCAAGTAAGCCAAGTTCAGTTTTGCCACATTTACCTCCAACAATGCTTCCAGCTCAGTTTGCTCCAGGAGCCATCCATAAGTCTTCCTGAAGGAGCTTTAAACTTCTGTGAAATGTCGTCGGATGATTTGGTAGCCTTCTTGGCCCCTCCCTGTACATTTCATTCCACTGCTTGAGTGCACGTGGACTTTATAAAAATGGGTCCCATTCAGATAGAGACATGTCTGTCATTACATAAAAATCAATGCTGATGCACACAGAACCCTCTGGAATGGGAAAGTGAGTATCTCTAGGACCTGTTTTCAGAATTCACCAAGACTGTTATTTGTTCGTCCCCCCTTGTCCCAGCCTTCATGGACTACCTCTAAGAATGTCTCTGCCCACAGGTCTTGTTTTACTTTGTCACTGAGTGAATGCCAAAACTGGGGCGAGACAAATAATAATTGGCATATTTAAAAATATATATTACTCATGTCAGGTAATGTACTAATGTTTTACAAACAGTATCTTTTAATTCCTCTTTTAATTTGACATGGATGAAAAAACTGAGGGTCAAAGTTTAATTTACCCAATGGGCCAAGGTGATTAAGTGACAGAGCTAGCTTTCAAAATCAAGTTTCTAATTGTCAAGGTCTTACACTTAACCAAGATATAGTAGACGTGCTCACCCTATTGCAATGAGGTCTTATGATAGAGACTTACCTTAAACCTAAAGGGCTTTGGGGGAAAAGATCAGTACTGAATGTCCATCAACTAAAGCAGGGCCTGGAACACTGCAGATACACTGTACAAATTTATGAGTAAATGAAATCTCTGAGCAACTAACATTAACACAGAACTGGAAACAAATGTAGAAAACTTCTAGTTTTCTGTTAATCCCTTACCATTCAGGTATAGTCCGTGGCATGGTTTTCAGAAAGAAAAGTTTGTTAGATATGTGGAAGCTCAGGTCTCATCCCAGGGGCAGAACATTAACACTTGCATTTGAAAAAGATCCCTGAGGCCTGACTAGGCAATGGCACAGTGGATAGAGCATTGGCCTGAGATGCAGAGGACCCACGTACGAAACCCTGAGGTGGCTGCCTTGAGTGTGGGTTCATCCATCTTGAAAGCGGAGTCTCTGGATTGAGCCCCAAAATCATGGGCTTGAACCCCAAGGTTGCTGGCTTGAGCAAGGGGTCACTGGCTTGGCTGGACCCTGTCCCGCCATCAAGGCACATATGAGAAAGCAATCAATAAACAAATAAGGTGCCCTAACAAAGAATTGATGATTCTCACCTGACCTGTGCTGGTGCCGTGGATAAAGCGTCGAACTGGAACGCTGAGGTCAGCGGTTCGAAACCCTGGGTTTGCCCGGTCAAGGCACATATGGGAGTTGATGCTTCCTGTTCCTCTCCTCTTCTTTCTCCCTCTCTCCTCTCTAAAATGAATACAGTTTTTAAAAATTAAAAAAAGAAAAGAATAATGATTCTCCTCTCTCTCCCTTCATTTTTGTCTGTCCCTCTCTCTGTCTCTCTCTTGCTAAAAATTAAAATAAATAAATAAATAAATAAACAAACAAACTAACAAACAAATAAAGAAAGGAAAGAAAAAGATCCCCCAGGTGATTTGTGTACAAATTGACTTTGACAGACAGCCTTGATCTGGGTGAGAGTTCTTTGAAGAAGAATGGCTTGGTATGTCCCCTTACCTTTTCTACAGAAAGACTTCTGTTATTCTTTTACTCCTATAAGTGATCAGTCTTTCTAGAATAAAGACAGTGCTCTGGAAGACTGGCACTCCGTTACAGCAATTTTGAAATCAATGTATAGTTAGAGCAGAGGGTTGTCTTCTTCTGAACTGATGTGCAGTCTTCTGCTACAGTAGCATGGGAGAAATTTGTCCCGACAAAGGATAAATGCTTCGTCGACAATTGATGTCTTTACCAAAGCTGTACTCCCCCCACCCCTGCCCCTCTAGTAACAAAATGACATCAACACATGCATGTGAGTGACTGTAGTAGGTTGGGAGAGGAAGGAATCGGTATAAAGATAATTAGGAAGCTTTTTCTAGAAAAGTAATTTGGAAACAAAAGCTTTGACATTTTTCTCTTGGGCTATATGAGTTCTTTTTTTAAAAATTCTCATAAAAATAGAAAACCATAAACAAATTTAATATTTCATTATTAATATGCGCTCTTCAGGTATCTTTATATTTCCTGAGGAATGTAGTGAACATTGGTAAAGAACATGCCTTTATAGAAGATGGTGCTCTTTTTGTTAGCTTTCTAATTAGATAAGCTTAAAAGAAATGATCACTTAAGCTGTGTTCACTACTCACATTTTAAGAAAACAAGTAGCAATTGTTGCATTCAGAATTATCAATAGCACACACAAAGCCAGTGTGATCTTGGGCTAAAACCAAAGGAGAGATTTGTCTATATTAGTATTCCATTGATAGTATCTGCTTTCTCATCCCCGAAATAAATTTACTAGAGACCTAGAATAGTGAATTCAGTTTTGGCTGTAATGCTTAACAAATATGGACAAATTGCCCTGGTTGTATGGCTGCATTGATTAGAGCATCGTCCCGAAACACAGAGGTTGCTGGTTCAATCCCTGGTCAGGGTACATACAGGAACAGATCAGTGTTTCTCCCCCTAACTCCCCCTCCCCTCTCTCTCTTCACCCCTTCCTCTCTTGCTAAAATCAATAAATTAATTTTTTAAAAATATAGGGACAAATTGGAATTTCTGCAGTGACGATAAGTCAGGGTGGCAAAGCTAAAGTGGAGAAATGATTAAAAGAACCAAGAGGATTCCAACGAAGAGTATTTCATACTCTAGGAAGGGATGATTATCCCCCATACACTGTGGAAAGAGGTAGCAGTGATCCTGGGGGTGACCTCATGGGACAGAAAGGCAGTGCATGGTGGAAAGAAATTTGAAAGAATTTGGAACACTAGAACTATGAAGAAAGTTTCTTGCAACAGAAAATTTCAGGGAGAGACAAACAAGAACAGACATACCATGAGACAGGGGAGAGGTTGGTCAGGAACTGGATCTCATTTATCCATCAGATTGTGCAAATGCGAATGCAAACCTGTCCTTAAATGTTGCTAATGACTCAGCTATATACAGTGTGTCCATAAAGTCATGGTGCACTTTTGACCCGTCACAGGTCAAAAGTGCACCATGACTTTACGGACACACTGTAGTTTATCACTGCACCTTCCCTGTGCTCTAGTCGTGTGCCATTTCACAAGTTAAATAATTATATTACACAAGTATAATTTCTTATACCTGCATAAAGTCTCTACTCATTTTCCTTTAAACTGACTCTCCTTTTCAATGTAAACAAATGTACAGTGTGTCCGTAAAGTCATGATGCACCTTTGACCCGTCACAGGTCAAAGTGCACCATGACTTTAAGGACACACTATCTTAAAAGGAAATGTTATGTTACTATACAGGATCCATTAACAAGTGTTAATGAAGTGCTAAAGACATGTTAATATAAAACTGAAACTTCTTTATTAATGTCATGAGAACACATTGGAAAGAAGGACAAAGGAAGCAACCTTCTCCACGGTTCAATAGCCTTTAGTTTCAGTATCTGTCTACGATTGGACATCATTTTGGGAATTTCCCGTTCTTTCAGTGGAATGGTCTACGTTTTTGAAACAAATGGAGCTGAAATCTTTGGCGTGCGAGTCTTGTGCAGGAACATTTTTTTGCTCTAACTTACGTTCTGTAGCCTTTTGCTCTCACACCAGACATCCACCTGCCTCACGCCCTTCATTATAGTATCGGACTTGAATCGATGATTCCTTTTGTTTTTTATTTTTCATTTCAGCATTTTCGTTAGGAAACCCTCACACCCATTAATTAATTTATGTGGCAGATTTTATAATCTAGAGTCCCCAACATTTCATTCCACTTAAGCCACGCTGTTGATGGCGAAAAATCCAGCGATTCTATTTTTAATACTGAGCTGTTTTCTCTAGATAAACTCAGAAAGGTAATAGCAAGGTTTGATTAGGATGGCACTGGAGGCGAATCTGCTAGGCAATCCAGGAACAGACCCGTCATTGAAAACGTAAATTCCATTCCCAGGTGAGTCGTGTTTGATGAGTCATGTGCTGCGTGTGAGAAAAAGGCAAAAGGATTAATGGCAAGGTCTTGCATGCAGAAGGGGGTCATTTCTTTGTGCTGAGTGTTCTAGTGATAAATGTTAAATCTGACACCCGTCTGTGCGTCTACCCCCTTGTAGCTGGTGTTCTGCACCTTGCAGGGGTGTTAGGATATTCCATATAGAGCATAGGTCTAGCTGAGTATGAGTCTAAACCCCTACTAATTAACTGTAGGGTTATGGGCTAGTTTTTTTTTAATCATTCCGAGCTTTTATTTGCTTTCTCGTATTATTGAAATAAAAATGTCTTCATGCGTGGTCATGAGGCATCTCAACATAGGTTTCAATAACTCTCAAGTAACCCTTGTTTAACACCTGTGGGAGGTTACATAGTAGGCCTCAACCTGTATGTGTGTGTCCAAGGAGTACACAAAACGACTAATGTGAAGGACCTTAGAAGGATTATCTGTAACTATTAAATGCCACATCCTGTGTGAAGAGGAAATAAAGGACCCTCAGAAAATTAACCCTCCATGAGAAGTAAAGTTGATTTTCATCAGTTCTGAAATTGACTTAATGATAAGAGCTGTTTCGTGAATAGAGCTATCTAGATCACCAGTGTAAACGTTTTGTGCAGAAATCATATTCTCCAAACAAAAGGCCATATTACTTTTCTTCTTTATTGCTAAATTTTTACCCTTTGTAAACCTTTTTTAATGTCCAATTCTTAACAAAATAGCATGTAAAAAAGTAGAGGAAAACAGAGTATGAATTTTGTTCAGCCTTTTAAAATGCCCGTGCACGCATGCGCTAATACCCCCTCACACACACACACATAAAATGTGCAACAATGCTCCTTAATAATCCGACTGAGATGCTTAAGGAAAATGAATGTGTTTGGGAATTACTGTAGAGTAGTTTAGAAAATGGGATTTAAGATTGGTTTAAGCAAGGTAATAAAGACCTTTCAGCCTCTTTTTCTCTCATTTTGTATGGTTTCCTTTTTTTAATAATCATGTTTCTGGTCCAACAGTATACCCAAAGTAGATATCTACATGTTTGACATAATGAAACAATATCATTATTTTGTTTTATATATGTAACTCCCAGTGTATAATAAACCAAATCACTTTTTACCCACTACAAATATTTGTGTCAAAGAGGAAAGAGAATTGTATAGACTGGAGCAATTTTCTGCTCCTCAGACCTCCATATCTGGATGTCTTTTTTCATAGCGTAAACTATAAATTGAATGGCATAATTTGATGATGGACATAGAACTGTGTATTAGTTTTTATTTTGACAAAATCATTAAACATCACATAGGTTGAAAAATGAATCACGAGGCCGTATGCCTGCCTTAGAAGATTGCACTTCATAAACTGAATTGCTCACATGGGCAACATTCTGGTAGAAGTTATAGATTTTCTAGCATATCTCTGATAGATAGGACTAATATAACTTCAATAAAAACTCTGGATATGTCAATATAAAATTGTTCCTACCATTGAAAGATGTGAGATACTCCGACTAATAAATCGAATGACAACTTATTCCTTAAGGTATACTAACATACATATTGAATTACAACAAGCAACAGAATCATCGAGGTAATAAAGCACAGTCACAGTGGGGCCATTGGAGAAGGTTTCTCATTGTTACAAGAGCCCAGCGCAATGACTGTAGGTATGAAATACCCCCGGAATGTTAATTATCAGTACTTAACTTTTTTGGATGTGCAGTGATTTAGAACTACAGAGAAATGATGCCTGAATAGTATATTCGCCTCTTATGTTTATGACACTTTACATGAGTTATATAACCTAAACTAGTGATGATGTGCATGCAAATCCATTTGGGGCCCTCAACTGTGAAACATCTGAGTTGTGCAATTTGAGTTTAACGTACCGTTTGTCTATGAGGTATGAGCTTGATATCTATTTATCTGGTTAACTGATAGTGGTAGCATTGAGTGGGGGAGGGAGGATTTAATCAAATCAGGTCTGAGGTATTTTATAGGCTGAAAAATAAAACTAGGGTTTTATTTGATTTATTTCCTAAACATGTTGTGTTTGCTTGAAACTACAATATATGTCACTTAACTTTTCAGACCTCAATATTCTTACTTGAAAATTGAAGAGGGTAATGACTATCTCCTAGAGAGGCTAGTGGGGGCTAAGTTTTGAAGCAAGTAGCTCCATTCTTGGTAGCTAAGAGGTGTTAGCTTCTGAGCCTTGTCCATGCAAGTTACTCTTCGTCTTCATGACATGTATCATTCTTGATAATATGTCTTCTTTATGACTCAGAATTTTCTCTTCTATTTTATTTCTTTTGAAATATGAGCCATTCCCTTCTCCCTTTGTACTAATCAGAATTCTTTAGACAAAAAGAAACAATATATGTATATATATTTTGGAGATTTATTTTAAGACATTGGCTCACACAATTATAATGACTGGCTAAGTCCAAAATCTGCAGGTTAAATCCAAAGGTTGTCTGCTGGCAGAATTCCCTCTTGCTCAGGGGAGGTCATTCTTTGAGCAACAAAGGCTTTCAACTGATTGGGTGAGGCCCACCACATTAGAGGGCAATCTGCATTACTCACGGTCCATCAATTTAAATGTTAACCTTGTCCAAAACCACCTCACAGAAACATTCAGTGTAATGTTTTACTACATATCTGGGTATCATGACCCAGTCAAGTTGACACATCGAGTTCGCTATCACATTTTTTTATACAGAAGCTGATCTTGTGTCTCTTTTTCAAGCACTGTTCCTCTTTGTCCAGATATCTACTATTTGGCAATTGATTTTCAACTTTACTATATTTTGTTTTTTTTTTTAAACTGGTGAATATAAGGCTATAAAGTAGTTATTGAAAATAATAATATGAGTAAAAATACATCTACTAGGAAACAGGTAGGTTTTATTTTAATCATTGTAGGCACTGCTCAGACACCGTATTTTCAGAGTTCTGAATTTACATTATATCAAATATATTTTTAAAAAATTTAAAATACCAGGTTTTATACAATATTTGAAGACATTGTATAGTTTGATTTTCAACAATTTGTCCATAGGTAATTAAGTATGCCTTTTTAGCAAGCATTGTGCTCACTGAACAGTTATTGCTAAGTCGAAAACTTAACCTACAGTATGCCTTTAATTTCCAGGGTATTTTCTGATAGCTAATTCGATATTTTATTTATTTAAAAATTAATGAGTTGTCACAGAGTTATGTTTTTTGACATTTAAATAAGCATCTAATTCATATCTGTGTTTTGTGTTTTCCATGTTATTCACATCTTTTTTTTTCTAGTAGCTGTAATTGAGAATTGAGGATGTTAATGAATATATCTTAAGGAGGTCATGAGAGTTAGTCTCTGAGACAAATAGTATAAAGCTTTAAACCTAAAAATGTTGTGTCTTTATCTCCTCAAAGCAGTATATATTTTGCCTCGCAGCAACTGCTTTATTTTTTCTTATTTTCTGGCTTTGTTTTTTTAGGTTCAAGATATTTCTTTAAGTCTTTGAAATGCTCATGGGTTGTAGGCATGGTGATAATCATGATCAATGGAAAAAACTTATTTTTTTTCTGATTTTGAAAAAAAACATGTATTGTGCTTTATGTTATCTCCCCCAACCATAATAATTAAGAACAGGAATGCTATTATCATAACGATTAATCTCTCCTTTAATTCCAAAGATAGACATCAAACAAGTTTCATATTGTCAATGGTTTAGGCTACAATCTAAAGAGAGTTTAAATCCTTCTATGTGAGGTAAAAGCACAATTATCCCCCTCTGACCACAGGAATAATCTCAGAAGGTAATCAGGATTAAAGATGAGAGACTTGAATGACTTTTTTCTAACTTTTTCTCAACCACTATGATAGGTGCTTGCCTATCAAAATTGGAATGCAGTCTAGTCTAAAATATCACTCATTCTAGAAATGATTCCAAGCCCCCAAAACTTACTTTGTATACTTAATTTTGGTGAAAGACCACACATTGGCCTCATGTTATTGCCAATCTTGTCTTACTTGGTAACAATAACAACAAAAATCAGTTAACAAAGTAACTCCATTATGGGTTATTTCTATTGCTCTACCTGACTCATGTGTTTTTGTTTTTGTTTTTTTGTTCTTGTTGTTTGTTTTTTTTGTGACAGAGCCAGAGAGAGGGACAGATAGGGACAGACAGATAGGAAGAGAGAGAGATGAGAAACATCAAGTCTTCATTGCTGCTTCTTAGTTGCTCATTGATTGCTTTCCCATATGTGCCTTGACTGGGAGGCTACAGAAGATGGAGTGATCCCTTGCTTGAGCCAGCGACCTTGGGCTCAAGCTGGTGAGCTTTGCTCAAACCAGATGAGCCCACACTCAGGCTGGTGACCTCAGGGTTTCGAACCTGGGTCCTCTGCATCCCAGTCCAATGCTCTATCCACTGCACCTCCGCCTGGTCAGGCTGACTCATTGTTTAATATAGATTCTTTCAAAACTTTTAAGTTTAATGTAATAAACTGAACCTATTTTAATTATTGTAGGAATCCAAAGATGCCCAAGAGGTAGGATATCCTCAGTACCTGTAACTATATTACCTTACATGTCAAAAGAGACTTTGTACTTTGCAGATATGATTAAACCAAGGCTACTGAGAGAGGAAGATTATCCAGGATTATGCTGGTGGACCTGACCTAATTACGGTGGGTTTCCTGAGAGGGTTGAAATCAGAGAGCTAGAGGAAGATGCCACACAGTAGGTGGAGAACAGGGAAGAGATGGCCACAGCCATGACGTGCAAGCAGACTCTAGAATACATAAACATCAAGGAAACAAACTCTCCTTTAAGCCCCACTAGCACCTTGATTTTGGCCAAGTGAGACTTCTGGCCTAAAAATGTCTCAGATAATAAATTCATGTTATTCTAATCCAATACATATGTGTTGCAGCATCAAGAGGAAACTAATACAAAATTCCAGAAAAACTTTAACCGGATCGTGGCATGTAGGGCAAGTTTCTCATGGATAGAATGAGGGGAAGAGTCTGCTGCAAGGGTTGGAGAGAACCATAATTTCTGATACCCAAGGAGGATATGTTTAATCCATCCCAAACAGTCTAGTGTGAATGAAGGTTGAGATTGAGGGCAATTTGTAGGATCAAGTGTCTGGTGTTCAAAATGTTTTCATTTCCATTTATTCAATGGAAAGCCAATGAAGAGTGGGATGTACACACCTACCCACAGATCACACCCACACACTCACAGTCACCACCACCACACAAACATATACAAATTGTTCTGTAGCCTAATTAATGTCATTGTGAAGGTTTGTTCATTAATCTCTCTTGGTGTCATTACAAATTATTTGGCAGTGGGACAGTGGTGGATACCTTCGTGTTGTCATGGGTTCCATTGCTATACTACCCACAAACATAAGGGGATATTTTATTGCTTCATATTCCTTTTGAAATATCCCTAATTTTTGTAAGCAGTATATTTTCCAAATGAGCCCTTTCAGGCAATTATAAGAAATAATGCCGGAAAATGGTGAACCAAATTATCACAGTTGCTTTCAGTATCCTGAGGCCATATGGGAAGGAAACAGGCAAAAGTCATAATATTTTATGTATATAGCATTGCTAAGTTATTTGCCTTTTCTGCCTTATTTTCTACACGTGTAGAATGTGCTAACAAATGCTACCTCAGATGCTATTGTAGACATTAAAAAACACAGTGCATTTATAATATCCAGAAAAGAAAATAGAGGGAAGAAGAAAGAAGGAAAGAAATAGAATTCTAGTGTATGTTAGATATCTTTTAATGCTATCAATTATACTGTGTATATTTCTCAGTGGCATATATTTTTGATAAAATTTACTCTCCTATTTCCTTCACAAACTTCCTACTCTGAAGTCCTGAAGAATGACAAAATTGGTGATTAGTGTACTATGGAAGTCTGTTTATAAATAGATACTTAATTTTATGACAAACATCATTTTAGTAAGCAAAAAGAGAAAAAAAATCAATGCAAACAAAATGTTGCAGAGTTTTTCTGTTGGAAGAAATTGATTCCAGGTCACTGCAACTTTCTTATCCCTATCATAGATTGATTTAGGGAAAAAAATGAATTTTCAAAATGAACAGAGATTTTTTCCCATCGATAAAACAAGAATGATGTTTTAAAATATAAGTTCATAATTCTGTTGCAAACAACAACAACGATAAACTTTCCAAATTGCTAGGGTTCTGAACAACTCTACAAAACGGTTTAATACTCTGACCTTTCTGGAAGAATGATAGATTTTACCCAGGCTAATGGGTAAGCTTTGCTTTCTGTTACCTATATGGATTGAAAAGGAACAGAGAATTACCTAAAGATGACCTAAAATAGAGAGAGTGTTCAAGAGTCTGAATCTGCCTCAGCATAAAACATGACAGGAGAGTAGGGGAGTTCTAATTCTATTAAACACAGAGTCTTCAGGGAGAAAATTGAACTGGTCAAGACTCGTCAGATAGTATTAAATGCAAGGGAATGGCTAATGATATGCCACAGGGATCGATGTGTGGCCCACCTCTGCCCATCTATCGGCATGACTTCCCATCACAACAGACAGATGTGTAAATCACAAGAAATGGGAAAGAATAGTCAACTGCCAGGAGAAATGGCTGAGAAGCAAGTTCCTTTAAAATAGCAATACAGTGCCACTCTTTGTGATATTTCCAGATTATAGGAGAGATTTGATAAAACAAAGAAATTGTGCACCCTGTTAGCATAAAGGATTGTATTACAATGCTTCATGGTGAAAATTGATTTGATATTAGCCCCTTACTTTGTGATTAAACTTTCTTAAGTTAATGCAAATTACACTTGGACATACTAGATATTAACACATACGTCCTAGTTAGATAGTAAATGTTGGAAAACTACTACTATTAACTGAGTACTATTAGCTTTTACTGTTGCTCTTAATTTTATGGTACCAATATATCCTTGCAATAACTTCCAAAGGTGGCAACATTATTTCCATTTTACTGATATGACTGAGTTTTAGGGAGCTTGTCATTTGCTGATGTTCACGCTGCTAAAATGATAACAGAGATGAGATTCTAATTTTAGTTTATCTTATCATGGAGTTTAGGATTTTTAAAAATTATATGCACCCCCCCACACACACACACACACACTACCAACCTGCTTTGTATATGTATGTAGGTACGTATGAATATATCAGTTTATCTACTTGTCTGCTCATACACTGTAGGTTGGAATTGTTCTTATATATCTTTCAGATTTGCCCCTTACCAGAGTCATTTGAGGAAGTAATAGGTGCTATTCTTTAGGTGAAAACAGAGTAGCCTTGAACAAGAAGAGCACTCAGGTAACGTAAAGAGGCAAGGAAGAAAGAAAAATTGCTAAGATTTATTTCTACCATGAGGAGGTAGAAAGAACCACGGTTGCAATTTAAAGCCCCATGTATCTTTCAAAGCATTCTAAGAAGCACATTAAGCCAAAGTGAGAAATTGATATGGAATCTTTGTGAAGTAGTCAGAATTTTTGGATTGAGGAAAATAAGCCACTAACACCCACCTTCGGTTCTCTGGATATGCCAAAATCTCTTTGCCACTGACACAAAACATCCCTTTCAAATACAAAGCCCTTTTCCTAAACTTGGTGATTTTTTAAAAATATGTGTGTTTAGGTCTATGAATATATGTCAAAGTATATATCACTGTAATATAGTCATATAAATTTCCTATAACGTATGCAAATTGACCTTCTACCAAATAGCGCAATAACATAAAAAGGCAAATTCTGAAAGTGATAAATTTGAGTTTAAACCTAGCTTTTAATTAGTATTAGCATTTTCAATGTTAACATAGAAAAGAATGCCACAAGTTTTAGGATTCTCTTGAAAAAATAAAAGCATTGGAATACGCATAAACTTTCACAATTACAACAGGTCTTATTAGCACTTAATTTCTTTTTGTCCTCATTATCGATCTCATGTAAGTCATATTGGGGGTTCAGGTCATACGTAGAAAGTTGAAATCCTTTTCCAACTTAGGACTTTGCATAAGATGACTATTTAAGGCCACTCAAAGGTGAATGAAATAACAGTGTATATTGAATGTGTGCTGTCATCTCTGTGTGCATTAAGTTACCTCTGATTTTTATTGCGAGTTGAGTTAATATGTGACAGCATCTACCTCTGTTCCTGGACAAGTAATGTTCTGTAATTAAATCTACATATGAATTTCTTGGCCACATGCACAATCCTGGGTTTGTACTCACGTAGACCTATCAATACAAAGACAAATAAAACATGATTCTTATTCTCGATAACTTCATAATATGGGACAGGGGTAAGCGAGATTTGGTATGACAGTTTAATTGTGTTATGTATTAAATAAAGATGAGCATAAAGTGTTTTGGGAACCACCAACCTTATCCTTTGATAACGTATGGTAGACCATATTATTCCTCAAAATTCTGCATCACTCCCAAGTTTACTCAGGGTTAAAGTCAAAACCCTTGCAGTGGACTATGCGGCCATATGTAATTATTGTCTCCGTATAGCTTTATGACTTCTATCTCCTATTCTTTCCCTCTACTCACTCCGTACCAACATTTTTGCCGTTTTTCAGACATGGCACGTGGACCCCTGCCTCGAACTCTGCTGAGTCCACACTTCCTTAGCTCTTCGCTTGGCTTGGCCTTCAGCTCTTTCAAGTCTTTGCTTAAGTGTCATCTTCTCAATGAGGCCTAATCTGCTTACCATATTGAAAACTCCTACCTGAACTATATATGAATCACTTTAAATAGAAATCATTTGAAAACCCCATGTAATAGCAGAGATGGTCATATTTGATTTCAAAGAGGTAAAGCAACACCAATATGTGCTGCCCACCAAAAATTATTCCACTTTAAATATAAGGAGACGTGCAGGTTAAAAGTAAAAGAACAGAAAAAGACTGTGTGCTCCATTTAAAGAAAGTCAAAGTGGTTATAGTAACATCAAAGAAAATAGGCTTCATAAAGAAGATATTATCAGGGATAAATAAGGTTATTTCAAGATCTATCAGTCTATCAACTATCTATCTTTCTATCAATCTATTTATCTACCTACCTTGCAATCAATTTATTAATTTTTCTCTCCATGTTATTTTTTCTGTTAATTCAACTAGAAAATGTTAGGCAATCCAGTACAAAAGGCAAAGTCTTCATCAGGCGACTTAGCCAAGAAGATAGCCAACATTATTAATCAGCAGGGGAATGGAAATTAAAGCCATACAATATAAACCTACCAGAATGACTAAAATTGAAACAAAGAGTATACTCAATAGAAATGTAATCAAGTATATGAAATACATTTTCCTCTGAAATTGTTCTTAGTAACTTGAACTAGAAACAACGCAGAGCAAAGAGTAATCAAACAACTGGGATATTTTCTAGGTCGCAGCATTGATGAATATCACAAATATAACATTCAGGAAAATAAAATAATTTAAATGTGAAACATATCATCTGACTCCATTGGCATACATATTTAAAACAAGCAAAATTAACCAATGATGACACAGGGACAGCTTTTCTTGGGTGGCACAATGGCTGGGATGGTGCAATAAGGAAGCTTTCAGAGCACTAGTAACAGTCAAATTTGATCTCTTGTGATTAAACAAGCGTATTCACTTATCAAGAATTAATTGACTTGATCCATTTATGAGCTGTGCATATTTTCAAAATTTATGTTTTATATCACCAAAATGTTTACTTAAAAAAGATCTAAACAATATTCAAAATCAGATTTTTCTCAGAAAAATGTCCTTAAACACTTCTTTATTGGATAGAATAAACATTTTTATATAAAAACTATGAAGGGTATATAAATTTAAGACAGAGAGAGACCTATTTGCTACTTTGTTCATGAAAACAAAATCTTTCAACTGTAGTTTTTACAGTTTCCAAAAAACATGGTGGCTGTTTCCTTTATAAAAAACACTAGTACTGTGATATAGAAATTAGATATGAAAAATGATAAAGATAAGTTAGTGTCATAGGGGAAAGACTACATGTCATTGCAAAACATAAATATTGTAATACACATTTAATCACAAAAATTGCTTCAGTCTACCCTTCCTCCATTTATTTTTAAACTGAATAAAACCCTCCAACTTTAAGAATTATTTTGCATTCACATACTTCGTATTCTATTTTTCTCTTCTTTTTATTAACTGATGTATGGTATGGGTCAAAACAGTCTCTATCTTTTGAATTCTCATGATATTTTAAATTGAATTAATTTGGGTGACACTGGTTAACAACATTATACAGGTTGTAGGTGCACAGTTCTACAACACATTTTACCTATTCTGTACTGTGTGCTCACACCCTTCAGCCATGTCTCTGTCCATCACCATTTATCCCCCAACCTTCCTCCTCACCTCCACTCCCACAGTCCCGAGCAATTGCCACACTGTTGTCCATTAGTTTTCTCTTTATTTATTTATTTTTTTTATTTTGGATTTCACCAGAGTTAAAAATGCATGCCTACATTTAAGATATATATATATATATATATATATATATATATATATATAGAGAGAGAGAGAGAGAGAGAGAGAGAGAGAGAGAGAGAGAAAGAGAGAGAATGTTGCTGAATGTTTCCTAACTAGCATTTCCAGTTCTGTTTGAGTGTAAATACAAGTGACACCCTGTCTCTGATTATGGACTATGAGTCTTACACACTTGAATGGCCTTGGCTTCTTCATGCTAATTTCTTTCCTGTGTGAAATCCTATAAATGTCACAGTCCCTTTTCCAGCCTAGCATATGTTTTCAGTGGAACTAGATGTTCATTATTATCAAGTGAGAAAATATTTGTGTGCAAGTGCCTTGAAAACTATACACCACTAAAAAAAAATAGATACATCTCTCTGTTGTCATGAGGCATCCTTAGTTTCTGATGTAGCAAATTAGGACCATGAAGAACTCTTACAGAAAAAAGAATGTTATTTATTGGGAGGTAAAAACTTGTTGTATGAGTAATTCTCAGAGACCAGGTGGGACTGAGCCATTTCAGGGCTGAAGGGTGTCAGAGTGGGTCAGTTTACCACATTTGTCTTCTTCATGAGGACTGAAAAACTTTTGGGTATAGGAGAAATATCCCAGGAAAAAGATGGCTTTCTCTTCTACAAATGGGCAGGAAGTTTAGAAAATCAATGCTGATAATCCTTGATTAGTGGGTATCCATTCTCTGGGTCTTTGCTTAAAGTTAAAGCCATGATATATGTGACAAAATCATTAGAAAATAACTCAGACTTTACTGAACTCTGAACCCAGGAGGTTATTAATTAGCCTTAACTTTTCTAAGTAAGATCTTTCTGTTCAATCTTCTTTTCTAAATTTCTAAATGTAAACTTTTCTCTTTTCTCCCACCAACACCCTCTCCAACCCAACAAAATAGAGGTAGTTAACAATCAGGAATGAAAATTATCAAGCAATTAAGGCATTTAGATATCAGTAAGGTGTTCACACTTTTCCTTCCTGTTATTGCAGCCTTCCCACCTGGGAAAATGAAGTATCTGAAAACAATCATTGCAAGGAAGAACTTGAAGTAAAATAAGATACAAACAACTAACATCTTGAGAAGCACTGAAGCTTCATGAATAATTCTTGAGTAGTGTGGTGTAAATGCTGCCTTGCTCAACTCACTGAGCCTTTCAAGATGTTAGTTTCATGTTTTATTTAAGTTCAACATAAATGTTAACGTGGTCCTCATCAGATTTCTTTTATCTAACTCCCAAAACTGATGTGTTGATGGTGTAATAATGGAAAGAGGGCCTTGGGGGTAAACTTTATATGCCTGCCCAGCTATTCTGTGAGGAGTCACAAATGACTTTATTTTCCAGGAACTAAGTCGTAAAAATTTTCTCTGTGTACCATCTTGGCGGGCACATCTGCTGATCGGTGTTAATTAGTCTTCTGTTGTACAACCTGTAATCTAGATATGTTTTATGGAGATACAACGGGTGAAACATCATTGTGTGTCATCTTTCTCTGAAAAAAGATTCTGCTGAGCAAGTGACCAATAAATTGTGCATAACACACACATTAATCAAAGGGAATGTCATTAAAAGCATACGTTAGCAGAGTCTCCATTGAGAAAGAAAACTAATCTAACTATCGGTCTAACTTCATTATGAATTGTTGCTATTGTGATTATTTTATGATTCTACCAGTCAATAGTTCTCATGGGATATTTAAGTCCCTGAGTTAGTTACAAATTAAGCGCTGGACCTCAAGTCATTTGTAAATCAATTAGTTGTTTGTTTCTTAGCTCAAATTCTGCTTTGAGCTACAGTGTTCACTTTGGTGATATGAGCCCCTGGGGATGCTAATTGGTGTATTGCTCTTCAATTTGAACACAGGGGAGTGGAACAAAGAAGATATTTTCATGATACCTATGGTTGGATCATTTTTATTAAATTATTATTCTATTAGGGCCATTAATTAATTAAGGAAAGTCTAATAAGGACCATGCAAAATTTTAAGTAACGCTCAAAAATATATATATATAAAAAAACCCATGAAACTAACATCTGGAAACATTTTTTAATATAGAACAAGAATTTACCCTAATTGGACAATTTTCTAATATTTTCTAGATTTGAGTCTAATGTCTATCTGCCCTGTATGTATCAAGAATGTGGTTCAAGGGAGCTCTGAGCAGTTCTTCCTGGGATACAGTTTTGAAGGTTGCACACGTAAGATGCTTATGAAGTTAAGTAGACAATCTTGGAAATTAAATTCTTTATTTTAGATGGGTGAACAGATACTCTGACTCTATGGCCAAATAGTGACTGATTCCCCCTGTACTATGACCTACAATGTGGTTTTAATTTGATTGAATTTTACAAGACAGCAAAAGGATTTGGAATCAGATATGTCAAAACAGACCATCTGCCTATGTATTTGAGATGGTGAATTTGTTGTTATGTGTTCATTTATTATGTGGAAATTGACCACTGTCTTCTTCAGGCTCTTCATCATGTCAAAATGGAAACCATACTTTTGTAGAAGGTGGATGAATTCATCAGTCTAATGGGCTACCTCTAAGAGCAAGGCAAGAGATGGTCTTTCTATTATCCTTAAGGAGAATAGATAATAATAATAGTTGCTCATATATATTGAGGACTAACTTCAGACTAGATGGTTTGATAAACACTTCATGTCTACACTTTTAATGATCACAGCAGCTGTATAAGTTTAGGATTATTATAATTCAAAATTTCCAAATGAGACAGTTCAGGCAAAGAGGAATTAAGTTGTTTGTTCAAGGTCACATAAATAGAAGTTATAGATCTTAGATTTGATATTAAGGACATCTAACTCCAGTGCAGTGGTCAAGCATTTAAACTATTACCCTATTACCACATGTTGCTGCAATATTAGAATTTAGCCTGACATTGGTTGAGACATTCAAAACCATTCATCATCAGTAGCAGGGCCCCCCAAATTTTCAGGGTATCACCCCTGAAGTTATCTCCAAACAAGTGCTTGATTTGCAGGTCGTTCAGTTCACAGACTAGAATAAAATGGGAGGGGTAACACTGGGAGACAGGAGATGGCTTTCCTCACTCCCACTCTTATGGGTCATGTGAGCCTACCCAATTCGCTTGACCTCTTTGGAGGGCAGCGTCCTCATCTTTAAAAATGAAGAGGCTGAACTGAATTGTGTCTCATTTCCTTCCAGCTTTGACCTTCTGCTTCTGCAAAACCACATCCTTTACATTCATGAAGGGACAAAGCTATAATAATAATAATAATAATAAACTAAATGTGTGTATCAGCCCTCATAGATTTTGCTAACCTTGCAGCTCACGAAAAGCATCTCCACGGCATTGTCTGAAATATCATGCAGTCTCCCCTTAGCCCCGATTGACCCATGCTAATTAGAAAAAAAAAAGTGCCTTTCTAAGTGAAGGGGTCCTCTTCATCTTCCATCTCACTGGATGACTCCTGAACTCAAAGATATATTTCATGGGCATTTTTTAATATACTACTGTTTTAACCTATTGCCCTTGTCTTGGGCACTTTATTTTCTGCCTTCAGTCTCAATATTCATTTGTAACACTGTGACAAAAGAAATCTGAGTGGCATTAGGAAATGGAGCCCTACCCAAGCTAGGAAAACGGTGCTAATGCATACACATTGTAATATAGCTTCTGACATTCCCATACAAAGGGCCGGTTTCAAAGGATCATGAAAATGTGCAGAGACTTTGATGTGAATGGCACACTGAAAGACAAACACATTTTTAAAAAATAACAATAAAGGCAGCGTTTACTTCCCCATTCCAAGTTAAAGCTTCATTATGCGTCCGCTGTATTATTTGGGCCCGGTGTGGAGCATGACATACTAAATGTTCTGACCGTTGTAGCGTATGCATAGATAACACACGGCTCATACAACTTTCATAAGCCCTCTCTGATGATTGTCTTCTAATCTCTCTCTCAAGATGCTTGCGGTATCATTCTTCATTTCTTCTGCGTGCTGCTTTCCCCCATTGTAGATAAACATGAATCAAAAATTCTGGAGGTATGAACAGTCATCTTTGCTGATGCTTCGTGAGGTTTTTTAATAAAATATACATGACACCAGTGTCCGGGCATGTGAATCATATAGCAAGACATCCAGAGAATTTTTACTTTTTACCACGATGGAGGAATTAGCGCCTCGGTAACAGGCAAGGGAGGGAGGAGGGAAGAAAAGGAGTGTGGAAAGAGTTTCCTGTTTGCCCTTGAACTGTTTCATATCGTGGATGCCGATAACTAATGCACGTGATTCTAATTCTGAAGAGCTGATTCGGGAATGTTGAGAGATGCAAAAGATGGAAAGTAAAGGACCTGGCTAGTTTACTAGAGGAAATCGCCCACCTGAAAACAAGGAGTCTCTCGGAAGAAAGGCTGGACCTCCTGGCTTAAAAAAGGGACTATTTCCTTTAAGCCCCACTTCCTAAGTGTTCCTCAGCCCTGTATAAAATGCAAAACTCTATGTATCATGAACTAAGTGTTTTTTTTTGTTATTTAGATATGCTTCTTAGTTTTCTTGAGCTTATGAAACTAAATGAAATCCACACCTGTAGTTTTAGGCTTCAGAAAAACACAGGCCATCATCTTCATTATTGCTCAACCTTAGTCTGGTCTGACACAAGGACATCTGAATTGTTAAAGCGAGGCCAGCAGTCAGTGGGACAGGAATAACTGAAACTCTCCTATGGGACCCAGTGGTCATTGCATCATAAAATCTGAAGATGTCTATACATTGCTAGGTTAACTGTGGTTGTTTTTGTGTGATCCATCGGTAATTTTTCCCCATATTCTATACTTGATACATCTTAATAGAATTTTCTATTACAAATTTTCAAAAATAAATACATTTAATTGCAAACAAGCCAACAAAATCAACGGCAAGCCTGTCCCCATGGGTGTACCATTCTTTCATTGCTCAACCTTAAAAAGCTGTCAGTAAGCATATGCAATGCTCTTCGTTTACACATATTGCATGAAAATATGTAGTTCGTGCTATATACCAGAAACGGGGCATGGTGTTGTGCTGGAGTTAATTCAATCTGCAAGGTAGGCTTTATTATTCTTGTATGGCAGGTGGAAAAACAGATATTCAAAGACTTTATGTAACTTGTAATGAGTTATACCACTAGATCTATTAAAATTTGTATTAAATCATTTTTACCTTTTATTCTTGGAGGATATCTAAGACGACAGTCTACTGCTGGGTATTCTTCTATGGGTGGCTGTGGGTCACAGCATGGCCAGAAATATTAAAGTCACTTTTGTAGTTAGTTTCTGTTCCAGATGAAGCTTTCTGAAGCTTAGTTGAAATATAATTATGTATTTTCTGTTTCTTAAACACTCTGACAGTGAAGCCCATTTCTTTGGGTCAGTCATGATTGTGGGAGATGGTATACCACTGGACAATTCTGGTTACCTTGTCTGCTTACTACCTAGTGGTGGAGGAGATTTTTATTTCTTTCAATAAATGCATATGCTTTGTTAGATTAATTCTGTCTCATAAACTTTGATATTTCACTCCCCCCTTTCCTATCTAGAGCCATGTAAAATGTCTAGTGTGGGAAGAACAGTTTGTGGTATTGTACGTGTTTCAATGTTCTAACCATGGGACCCTCACAGCTCAGATGCTCTCTGGGTGAGCAGACATGACTGGCTTTATTGGTTCCTGACAGGTTGTAGTTTCTGCATCCTCACTTCCTTTTTAGCAGTCTGGGTGAAACGTGAGTTAGGCTCTGAGTTTGGACGGGTTGGCTTGTTGTCCTGACTCTGTGACCTTAGAAAAGCAACTTACATCTGTGCATGTCCATTCTTCATTGAAAAAAACAAAAAGGCCCTGTGGATAGAGCATCGGCCCAGCATATGGACATCCTGGGTTTGATTCCTTGTCAGGGCACACTGGAGAAGCAACCGTCTGTTCCTACCCTCTCTCTCTCCCTCTCTCTTCCTCTCCTGCAGCCAGTGGCTCAATTGGTTCAAGCATCAGCCCCAGACAGGGCTTGCCAGATGGATCCCAGTCAGGGTGCACGCTGGAGTCTGTCTCACCACCTCCCCTCCTCTCGCTTAAAATAAAAAAAGATTCTTAACTATGACACTTACCTTGTAGAATTGTGAATTTAATAAAATTACATACTTTACATGACACATAGTAAATGCTTAGTGTTCTGATGGTCAATATGTTAATCATTGTGTGTTTTACTAGCCTTGATGCATTCCTTTGATTGGCAAAAATTCACATAAAGCAAACAACCTTGGAAAGGATGACACCCCTTCTCATCTTAGAATGTTCTGTTTGTTCTTTAATACCATTTGATCAGGGAGTACAATATACTCTGGGAAGAAAAGACAAGAATTGAATTGGGCATCTACTCTCTATACACTCTCTTCACAGTTCCCATAGGCCATACAATGAGAGCATTCTACACAGTGTTGTAATTTCTTATCTATATTATTTATTTGACTCTGAACTCTTTTAGAGTTAAAACTATATCCTTTTGTTTTATCCCCAGCACCAGACATATATTAGATCTACTAAAAATACTGAATAAATACAATATCATTCCAATTTCTCATGTCTGCTATAATCAGAAGAGGAACATAAAAGATGATCACCTTAATTGATCTTCATTTTATCTTTCTCTTAAAGCAACCTAACATCCCTTTAGTTTAATTGTTAGTAAAACAACACTGGCAGCAACTAAAACACCTAAGTCCTATGTCTGTTCATAGTCAGAAAAAAAAATCAAAGCTATTAGAGTAAAAACAGTAATATCAGAAGGAGTCTTATCATCTGGAAACTTAGTTGTTGAGCAAAAATGATTCAAGCTATCTTCCTTATCTGGGATGATAAAAAAATGTTAAATAATGGAAATTATAACTTCTATCCCAAATGTTGCTCAGTTCTTCAGAAGAGTCATCCGTAGATGATTCTGTAGAAATGGGGCAGGGAACATGAGCTCCTGGTACAGGTGAGACAGATGTATTAGATGAACCATAAGCAACTAGAAGCCTCTATCTGTCTCTGAAATTTTAGCCTATGATATGAAATTTTGATCAATTTCAACACTTCTAATTAAGCTTTTCCCTGAACTCTTTGAAAGCATGATTATTAATTAAGATGTAGAGCCTGATGACCTGGATCAGTGCCCTCACAGTAAAACTCTAACTCCTATTCTGTAATAACTCCTGTTCCTGGTGTTTGAGTCACGGGATGAATCAGGGATCAATGTTTGGCTCTCTCCTCTAAATAAGCTTTCTCCTTAGAACTGCTGCCATCGGGACCCATAACTGTAAATATGATCCACATGTTGATAATACTGAAATGCATAGCTCCACCTTTCACCTCTCACTGTCAACTCCAATTAACGACTCCCCAGGTCCGCATGGATGGCTAATTGGCATCGCACACTTAGGAGTGGCCAAACAGAACTCTTGACCCTCTGCTCCCTCCAAATTGGTCATCTGCCACTTTCTCATCTCAGGCAATGCCATCAATATTCACAAGCCATTTAAATAAAATACTGTATCAGTCTCATTCCCAGTCTCTCCTCACTCTTCTTGTCCAAGGCATCAGCAATTTCATTGCTCTTACCTCTAACACATGTCTTAAACCTGAGACCCTCACAATGTAGGCACGACTATCAGCAGGTCACTTTTTTTTATTTTCTAGACTCATCATAGTTTCTCCTAATGGCTCTCCTGGCTTCCATTCCGCCCTCAATTCTGGTTTTTGTTTGGTTGTTCTTGTTTCTTGGGTGTTTTTATTTTTTTCCATACCTGACAATCAGAGTGATCTCTTTTTAGTCATAAATAGGGTCAAGAAATGTTGCTGCTTACATCTCTCTAAAGAATTGTCATACCAGTCTCGGCCAGGTAGCTCAGTTTGTTGGCATGTCATTCCAATAAACCAAGGTTGGGGGTTTGATCCCCAGTTTGGGCACATACAAGAGACCAACCAATGAGTACACAAATAAGTGGAACAACAAATCCATGTTTCTCTCTCTTCCTTTCTCTCTCTCTCTCAAATCAATTAAAAAAAATTCATACCATCCCTCATCCCTCACCCACAATTCCTCACTGTGCCTACAGGAACCTGTTGGCCTGTGACCCTCCTATTTCTGTATGTGTCACTTACCACATTTCTTCTTAGTCACACCTCTTCATTATTCCTGCTATTCATTGGATTCGACCAGCTTCTTGATCCTCCTTCCCAGAATAGTGTTCTTGGGTATTTACTTGCATAATTCCCTTTCTTTATGTGTGATACACAATTCCCACCCCCCCAGACAAAGCTGCATAGTAGAGTCTGTTTTATTAGCATACTGTAGTTCTATGTCCTGCTTTATTTTCCTTCCTAGCCCCCTGACCAAAAAAATAAAGAAAGAAAGAAAGAAAAGAAAAATGATCACGACCTGATCTTTTTGATTTATATTCTGCCAACTAGACTCCTAAATACCATAAAGAAGGGCAGGGCTGTTTTCCCACCTTGATCGCTGCTGTCTCATCAGCCCCTAAAACAATGTAGGGGTTTAATAAACATTTGCTGTGTGAATTGATTCACTTTGGGCCGAGCACTTGTTAATATAGAAGCTAGTAATTGTCATATTAATTTCAGACAGAGATGCTGATAAATCTCTGTACCTATTTTAAAGTGTAAAAAAATATATACCAGACTAGTTTTATTACTATAGATGCAGACTCATAATTTGCTTGTTTGAGCCATTTTAGCAGGTCAGGGACATGCTCTCCTTCATTGGCAATGCCTGCTACCAATGCTTTCTCTTGGTGGGGTGGCTTGAAAAGTATCCCCTAGTCTTGACAGACGGAGAGCAACTTTTGGGCTGAGTTATCTGCACAATGGGAACGAGGAGTCCTGGCGTCTTTTGTAGAACAATTTTCAAATATGTTAGAGAACTTTTCTGTAACCCATAAAAAGCGGCTCTTGTGATTGATCTCCCATGGGTCTAAGACGTTCAATTAAGCTTACTAATAATCTCAGATTTTTATATATTCCAGTGAGTTGAAACATCATCATTTACAGGGTGTCCTTGGGTTAGGACAGTCTCGACACATGACGTTTTGTGATTATACACTTACTCCCATAAAAACGTAAAAAAGAAATGAGACATGAGTGCTTCGGTTTACGCCGTTAACATCGTACTTATGAACTAACTACCTGGGAGAACTAGTTTGGTTGCACAGCGGAAGAATACGCAGTAACGCGAGGTATGAATGAGCGAGTGGGGGTCCCCCAGTACACTTACCTATACCATCTTGGACTTTTAAAAGCACAAGTTTTTCGTTTATGTTAAGCAAGGGTGTGTTTCGACTTCCGCCGAAATTCAAGTTACGTCAGTGTCATAGGAACGGAACTGTGTCGTAACCCCGAGGACCCCCTATATATTTACACATCCTTAGGTAGTTAATAATATATATTTAAGCTATAAAGCCAAGAATGGTTTATTCCGGTTAAGTGGGAACTCTGCCATTACCTATAGATGTCCCCAAAGTTAAAAAGAAATATATACATCCACGGTGTATCTATATCCATATCCACATATGTGTCTCTATTATCTATATCCGTATCTGTATCTCTATCTAGCTATACTTCCACCAGTTAAGGTTTTTTTACAGTTCCCGTTATTTTATTGTATTAACTTAGCAAACTATTCTCCGGCTCTAACGTTCAAACTCTAAGGGCCCTTCAATTATACTAAACACTGTTATTACTTAAGCATGAGAAATGTTTGATATTAGATATTAACTTAGTACAAAATGAGGTACTTTCAGTGATGAAGAAGCCCATCTTTGCAAAGAAAATGTGCAAATTAATAAAATTATATGAGAGGCATGTTAGCCTCCTCTGAAGGATATTAAGAAAACAATACCTATTATTAATTGATTGAGAAATGGCTAAAACGGAACTTCTTCAATAGCAATTGCTGTTAGAAAATGCGGAAAGGACTTCAGGTGTTAGAAGGAAGAGCAGATGATTGATTGTTTGTGTGGACAACTCCCCCTGGTATTCAGTTAGTGGAAGGACTCCCATTTCCTGTTTCTGGTGACAGTCTTCAGGGATGGTCCTTCCAGAGACTGTAAAACCGAGACTCTTCCCCAGTCCATTGCTTTGCAAGCTGGCACGTGCCTATGACTTCCGAGTAGGTGGTAGTGTCCCAGGAGGGGTGAACAACCCTACAGTAACGATGGCTGCGATTTCCTGGAGCATCAGTTTTACAAGCAGATTTGACAGAAAACTAATGTTTTTTTAATATATATATTTAAACTAACACAGCTGCATTGTGAGGAGAAATAAAATTTACATGAATTTTTTTTTTTTCAAATAAATCCAGAGACTTAAAAGAAATTTCACTCTACTAGCTGGCTAGAGGCTCTGGAGGTTCCCATTGACTCCCCTTTGCTGTGAGAATAATTCAGTGGTAGAGTTTGTAAAACATGGCATCGCCAACTCTTTGATATTCCACATTAAATAAAAATGAATTTCTATCAACATGGCAACTGTGCATATTCTAGAGACACTCGCTTATTCCTTTTTCCTCGGGGCCAGCTCACGCCTATATTTTGGTGAGGGGAACTTGGTATTCTGGAAACTCATTTTCTTTTCTTCCTCTGACTTTTCTTTCCTTCCTGACAGTTTTTTCTTCCTATTTCTCTCTGTTTTTTCCTTTCTCTCCCCTCCTCTCTCTTCCCTTTCCTTTCCTTGTTCTCTTTTTCTTTTTGTCTTACTTTCATTCAAAGAATTTTTGAATAACTCTTAACTCAGGCACTGGGTTGAGCACCATGTTTATAATGAAGGAAGATGCTCATTACAACAGTGAAGAACTCTGCCTTAAGCTTCAGGATAGAATAATCCATATTTTTTCATAATTTATGTCACTAGTGCCTTATAGAATGTCTAGCATAGATAAGATGCTTAATAAGTATTTAAGAATACATTGGTGCATAAATTAGTGGAGTGAAATAATAACTAGTAAAAAGGTTGTAAGAATGCATGTGTTTTATTGAAACCTGTCATTTGAAACTTGGACTCATTGGTCAGCGAGGAAAGGGGAAGAACAGAGCTTGGACTCTGGGGACGTGCTGCTGCTTCCCTGAAAATATATATGTAGCATTGACTATTCACCTAGTCTTCAGCAGAGACTAACAAAACTGAAAGAAAGAAAAAAGTTTCCTATGTAAAGAGTGTATTCGATGGCAGTAAGCCAGGAAATGGCTTGGTGTGTTGAACAAATTGTTAAATTTTATTTCAGTGTGGGTCATGGTGCAAAGGGGATGGTGTTTGAGAGTAAGGATAAGTGGTTGGTAGACATGATAAAATCTCTCCAGGGAAACATCACAGATGGCCAAGTACACTGTGTCAAACATGTTGGCATCCACCTTAGCATCTCTTACCCTTACCCAAGCATGTCATTCCTCCAAATGTGTTTTCATAGGGGTGTCCATCATGCAGTGACCCTACTCACACACTGAAATTTAGCACATACATAATGACCAGATGGGACTCGGACTCCAGTGCCCCTGGGATCCTGCAGGTTATATTCATGTGTGGGTGGCTGGGGATAGTTTTTGAAGAGAGTGGCTGATGGTTTTAATGCTTATGCACCTGCTGAAAAGAACTTCCCTGCACAGAATTGTTTCCCTGCAGGGATAAAGGTAGAGGGTTATCAGACAGTTTTGTTTTGCCAAAGGGTCAGGCCATTCTGCCTGCACATAAAACATACAGTGCTTAAGTGTTGACTCATTGTATTGGGTTTCTACTGCCGCTGTTGGAAGAAATTACTACAAACATGGTGGCTTAAAACAAATTTGTTATCTTATAGTTTTATGGGTTAGAAACCCAACCGTGATCTCATTGGGCTGAACTCCAGGGGTCAGTAGGGTCGTTCTCCTTCTAGAAGCTCTGAAGAAGAATCCATTCCCTTCCTCTTCCCACTTCTAGAGGTCACCCCCATTCCTTAGCTCACATCTTCTTGCTCTATATCAGAGGTCCCCAAACTGCGGCCTCCTGAGGCCATTTATCCAGCCTCCACCGCACTTCCGGAAGGGGCACCTCTTTCATTGGTGGTCAGTGAGAGGAGCACAGGATGCATCCGCACCCATAGTTCCCATTGAAATACTGGTCAGTTTGTTGATTTTAATTTACTTGTTCTTTATTTTAAATATTGTATTTGTTCCCGTTTTGTTTTTTTACTTTAAAATAAGATATGTGCAGTGTGCACAGGGATTTGTTCATAGTTTTTTTATTTTTATAGTCTGGCCCTCCAACGGTCTGAGGGACAGTGAACTGGCCCCCTGTGTAAAAAGTTTGGGGACCCCTGCTCTATCTCATCCTCAAAGCCAGCAATGTTGCATCTTTCTGAACCTGTCTGCTGTAGTTGTATCATCCTCTGACTACAACCGGGCAGTTCTCTGCTTTCAAGGATTCGTGTGCTTGGACTGGGCCCACCTGGATAATTTGAAAGACTTCCCATCTCAGGTTCTTTGGCTAAATCTCATCTGCAAAGTGCTTTTGCAACAAAAGGTAACAAATTCACAGGTTCTGGAGGTCAGGGATCAAACAGCCTGTGGCGTGGGGAATTAATCTGATTATCACATACATCGGTGAGTTTGTATGTATATTCTTATCTTTGCGCGAGTCAATACCAAGGGCCAAGGGAAACAAAAGCAGCAACTAGATAACTGTCAGATATACAGTGTTTACGAAAACATTCTTTATTCATCTCTGTTTTAGTAAGTTGGTCTTTTTAACCTGTTTTTTTATTAGAGAAATTCCAACCCTTGATTATAGTTGAAGAATCGTTAAATTGATAAATTTTTATTATCATCAACAAGTTGGGAATTTTATTGCATTGTATTCTTCATAGCCACATAGGTTATTTATTCCTTTGTTCAGTGAATATTTATTAAGTGCCTATTGTTTAGACTACTTGGTATTACAGTAATTAGTACAATTAAAAAACTAAACCATGGATCTGACTTTCTGTGTGGGACTAACCATTCATCATTGTAGCACTCTCTTTGTTTTTCCACACTGAGGTTTTGTTTGTTCTTCCATGAGAGTCCTCACCACTCCCTGCAACTCATCTTCTTCGTCTTCCTTCTACTGACTCAGCCTCAAATGGTGGATCCTTAGGAACTTACACTTAGAGATTATGGTGAGCATTCTACAGAGAAGCCAGTTCCCTGCTGGGTCACGTCTCTATTCAATGTCTCCCAAAGCCACATTGGCAACTTGTTAAATGTATCATTTCATTTTAATTCACTGTTTGCTCTGTGTGTGTGTGTGTACATATTGCCAATGTCAAGTATCGGTGCCAAATAATATGCCATTTTAAATTTAGTTTAAAAACATCTGTCGCTCTCTCTAGATCACTTTCAATCTATTCCATTCCTGCATGAAAAAAAACCACTGTTTGCATTTTTATTTTGCCATCATTTAGCTATTATAATGATCCACTTATATAAAGGTCATACTTCCAGTAATATAAGATATTGAAAAGAAATAAAAATAAAATAAATATCAAAACATTAAGGAAAGCTGAATGGTCTAAGACCATAACTGTCTCTCAGGGAGTGGGATGATATAGTGACAAGAAGGCAAAGGACTTCTTTCCCGATTAAAAGCAATAATGAAAATTAGCATCTGACCATTCTTTAGGTATATGAAGTGTGGCTACAATATCTAGTCCCATGTTTAAGGTATGTAAAAGGAACTTATTAAGTTGCAGCTGTCAGCAAACACTTTCTATGAAGAACCAATTTGTTTTAGGCTTTGGATTATGAAATGTGTCTCAACAATGCAACTTTACCTTTGCAGTGAATGTGGCTATAGATGATACATACAGTAATGGCCATGACTGTATTACAATAAAATTTTATTTATGGCCCTGGCCGGTTGGCTCAGTGGTAGAACGTTGGCCCGGCATGTAGATGTCCCAGTTCCTATTCCAGTCAGGGCACAAAGAAGTGACTATCTGTTTCTCATCTCTCCCCCTCCGCCTTCTCTCTCTCTGTCTCTCTTCCCACTGCCAGCCACGGCTCAATTGGGTCGGAGTGCATCGGCCCAAGAGCTGGGAGTGGCTCCATGGAGCCTTTACCTCAGGGGCTAAAAATAGCTTGTTTGTGAGCAGAGGCCCCAGATGGGCAGAGCATACACTCCAGATGGGGTCGCTGGATGGATCCCAATCAGGGTGCATGTGGGAATCTGTCTCTCTATTTCCCCTTCTCTCACTTGGAAAAGGAAGAAAAAAAAACTTTACATACAAAAACTGCTGCTTGCAGATTTGTCCCGTGAGTGATGATTTGCTGACCCCTAAATGCAGTTTCAGCCTAGAGAGAGCTTACCTTCACCTACAATAAAGGTAATTAAATTTAGGTTCTATGTCTCCAGTCTCTCTCTCTCTCTCTTTTTGGCTAGGTATGTGAGCTATCTAAAATTGCACTCATGCCATGAGCTGGAGGTTAATGAGGTGTAGACATCTATGTTTATGGGAAATTCGTAAAGACTAGACACACGTCAGGAGCAGACCTTAGGATAAGGACAGCCACTTCCTCTCCTCCTGCTCAGTGTATTCCTTCTTTAAAAACTTGGAAGGATTGTGTAATTTTATGTAAGCAACAGGTAGATTTTGGGGGTAGTAGGGCTTTAGGCACTAGTTCACATTTCTAAGAAAAAGGTCAATCTAGGAGGCTAGGAAAAATGAGCAGTCCATATATTATATTTGCAACAGAAACAAAAGGGGAAAAGAAGTCATGAGAGAGGCTGATACCTGGTGGCAGACAGTGATAGGTTACCGTATTCTGAATCAGTTAATTTCTTTGAATCCTCTTTCAACTATTTCTATTCGTAGGTGCTAGAGGAAATGGAGGTATATGTAGGCTACCTACCAGGTTAAATGGTACTTACTTTTATTTCTTATAATCTGACCTTTATCAAGATTGATGAGGGGGTGTACCTGTTACTTGAATACATCTCAAAATGCCAAAGCTGTGTTCACTCTCTTGAGTCTTCCTGAACTATGCTAGGCTGTAATCATCGACCCTCTGAGCCATCAGCATTTTGGTTAGAGAGCTAATCCTCTTGTGACTAATCCCAGACTTTGGGGACTCTTGAGAAATGTTTCATCTAACTTGAGAATAGACAGAAATTGTTCTGCAATGAAAAGATGCAACAACTTGGTGTCCCTTCCAGGCGTATTGCTGCAGGATATGAGATCAATCAATCACTCCATCGTTAAGGGGGAAAATACATTTATTAAAACACCAGAAATAATATGAAGCCCTAAGATAAAGCGTGAACTAAAATAAATATCACTACACTCTCTTAAAAGGAGAGTGGGGAATAAATAAAATAATCTCACACACATACTTAGCTATGGACATACGCTTGCTGCCATGTTTGCTGCTAGCTGTGAGTGATTCAGCATGTCCGAACGACTTCCATGGGAAAGGATGTTTAATCTGGGACCTGAAGGATGAGTGGGGGTCACCAAGGAGGAAAAGGCAAGGGCATTCTAGTCAAATGCAATCATGCAAGTCAGGTTGTTGAGGTGAAGAGGAAAGAGACAGAAAGACAGCATTGGAAATGATAAGTATAATGAGAAAGGCGACAAAGAGTCATCTAAACATCTTCAAGATGAAAAAATGCGGCTGTAGAAGTAAGGAGGGACATTTCTTCCAGTGTCTTATAGCCTGTTACTATAAAGGGTCAGAAACATGCTGTTGAAGAGTTTAGAGCAGGAGAGTGATGTCAACAGAATGGCACTTTTGAACGAGTACTCTGGTGTTTAGGTCAAGAAGTGGAAGTATAAACACTAGAAACAAGAAAGACAGTTTGAGGGTAACTGTGGGATTGCTGGTAGAAAGGGAGAGCCACCCAGTCTACACTAAGCTTCTGGAAGAAGTGAGAGAAAGCCGATATGTATTTCACGGGTTTAGTCACCCACAGGGATTCCGATTTAATTGCTTTGGGGACACAGTCTGGAGAACAGCCTTTTTAAAAAAGTCTCTTAGGTGATTCTTATGGTCACCTGAAGGTGGAGAATTGCTTCAGGAAAGGACAGGTGGAGGGAACCATGGAGAACCACCCTCACATGTCCTATGCCCTCTTTCCAATTTTTCATGCCCAGTTCCCCCGATGAGCAAGGATGTGACAAATTCCTTTAGACAATAAAATCAACTTCCAAATGACGACTGTCTTGGCTGGTTTTCCTCCATGCTTAAGGGTTTAGCTTTTCCAGCTTGATTGGCATGTTTGTATGTTTGTATTCTTGTATAAACTTGCTCATTATTAATCTGAACTGTTCAGTGTCATTTTCTACATTCAGAATGTTGTATACCCTCAACAGCATCATTTGTGAAAGGATCTGAAGTAGGGCAGCAGAAGACAGACTGTTGGTGTTGCAGAACTATCCCAAGTTCAATGAGCCTGGAGGTCTGTTCATTTTAGACTCTCCCTGGCCCCTTCTGATTTGAAAAGAAAAGTTAAAATATGCATGTCTGCTCTGCTGTTTATTTAGGGATGGAGGCTACTATGAACTTGCTTGTTATCAATAAGAAATGCCTTTGCAGAACATCCAGAAATGGACTTGGAAAAGTTTCTTCTGTATCAATTGAGTGGTCATCTCTTCCCACATTTCCGTTACACTGTGATAGACCGGATTCTTCAGAAGCAGATGTCGAAGTGGAGCTCAGCGTGAAGGGTGGGTTCTGGGAACCAAACTAGAAGAGAAAGTGATGTCTATATAGTTCCAGGCGTGGCTTGCAGGCGTCTTATTATTTATTCCTTATCACAATTCCATGAGATATATAGAACTATTGGCAGATCAAACAGAGAAAGATATACTTTTAGAAGACTGGCAAGTCATAAATAAACGAAAGACACTCAGAAAATAAAACTTGTGTTCCCAAACTTCACACTTCCTGTCACCCTCAAATAGTGCCCACTGGGTTTGGGGTGCTTAGGAGGAAGAGGATAAGGGAGGCAAACCAGAAAGGAGAGAGAAAGAGACCAACACAATAGAGAAAATGCACTCATCTGTGTATATGCGTGTGTGTGTGTGTGTGTATCTCACAATGAAATACAGACCAAAATAATAACAATTAAATTAATTTGGGTAGCATTTGAAAGGATGTGAACTGTGTGTTCTGCAAAAGAGCAAAGGTACTTTGTAATGCCACAACAGAGGGCAGGTAACTGGAGTCCTGTTTGAAATCAAAATTAAAAAGGAAATAAACAAGTAGAGATCTAAGACTGGAAGTGGAATGGATCAAGGATTTGAAATAAGGCACCACTGTTTGAACTTGATCCATTCTAGGGAGACCGTGAGGGCGCCCCATAAGGAAGGCGGCACTGTGGTCCACGGGATGAGAGCGAATACAGCTTTTGATAAAGCAAATTCTGAAATTGCTTCTACTTATGTGATCATTCACTGCTGAGCACTTTGGTCTTATCTCTTCTAAAACATAAAAGAAGGCTAATTCATTGTAAAAGCGGTCTTCTGTTTGTCCCTCTGCTGTCCACTCAATGAGCTAATGTATTTAGAAAGCTTTTATCATGGAGCCAGCTTGATTTCTCCCTTCCTCATACTAAGTAAATTTCAGTGAATTAAATGACAAAAAGCCATCTGCCTTCTATAAATAAGTTCCTCTAATACCTGGCAAATCTTAAAAGTCAAGCTGACAACAAATCTCTGTATGATCAATGATCCAAATTGTATAATTCATCTTCTGCTGGGGAACACGGTCCTTGTGTGGTCAACAGGAAGAGGATGTGTCTATGTTTCTGAATGGGAGGTCAACATTTTATAGGAAGTTCAATCTGACTCTGATAATCATTGCATATGCTGTTCCAAATGTCAGGATTAATTTTCCGCTACAATGTTGGGACAGTCCCTACTCATCTTTAACTAGTCATCTCAAGTGTGTCTTCCTGTTGATGGTGGCACTAATTCTTTAGTAAGCAACTTACTGTTTTCATTGAAATAATACACATATTGGTAATAATAATCATTTTTGTCATTTAATTATTAAAGAATTAATTTGCGCTAACCACTTATGTGCTTACTTACATTTATTTTTCATGACAACCCTTGAAGATAAACAAAAATATCACCTTCATGATCTACATAAGAAAAATGTGTGTCTGTCTACCTCAGTAAAATAAGAATGCCTTGAGGGGACACTGTTATTCCTCATTTTTGTTTTAGCACCTCTGAAGATGACAATTGGCTCATAGTAGACATTCAATTAATCTTTTCTGAGCCCCTGTCCCATTTTGCAGGTGAACAGTTTCTAATAGCAGACACATTACCACTTGCTAAGAGGATTCTATGCATTAGCACGTTAAGATTTTTAGAGCTGTTCCTGGCACATAGGAAGTTTCTGATAAATATTAACTACATGAAGAAGAGTAAGTGGGGCTGTTTTCCTCTGGTCAAGACCCACTTCTTCCGGTTGTCAAGAGCTGAGAATATTTATGAGGCCCCAATAATGCTTGATAAGAAATACAAGAAGAGCATTTTTAGACATTAAACACCAGGCAGGGAGCCCAACTCATATATGCCCAAGGAAGATTCAGTGCATCAGTCCCTCAGTGCAAAACGAACCACCGCATTGTTTGTGGGTTTTCATGTTGCATGGTAAATTGTCATACATTATTAAGAATGTCAAGTCACAAGCTGTACACCTGAAACTAATACAAAATAATAATGACTGTAAACTGTCATTGAAAAATAAAGAATGTCAATTCCAGCCTGACCAGGCAGTGGTGCAGTGGATAAAGGTTCGGCCTGGGACGCAGAGGAACCAGGTTTAAAACCCCAAGGTTGCTAGCAGGCTTGAGTGGAGACTCATCCGACTTGAGTGTGGGCTCAATACCTTGAGTGCAGGGTTGCTGGTTTGAGCATGGGATCATCGACATGACCCCATTGTCACTGGCTTAAGCCCAAAGATTGTTAGCTTGAGCCCAAGGTCGCTGTCTCAGCTGGAGCCTCCCAGTCAAGGCACATATGAGAAAGCAATCAATGAACAACTAAAATGCCATGATGTAGAATTGATGCTTCTCATCTCTCTCCCTTTCTATCTGTCTGTCCCTATCTTTCCCTCTCTCTGTCTCTGTCACAAAAAAAAAAAGAATGTCAATTCCAAAAACACCTCAAACTAAAAAAATCTGGGTTGAGTGAAATAGAGAAGACCAAGACCAATGAAATGGAAGCTATGCTTCAAAAAAATCCTGCTAATTTTACTTTATTTTACCAAAAAGTATTATGAATTTAGATGAACAGAATTGAGTTTGCTTCTTATTCCTACCACACTGTGTGTGTGTGTGTGTGTGTGTGTGTGTGTGTGTGTGTGTACACATATCATCTGCAGAACCTGATCTAGGATTTTGATTAATGCAGATGAAATGGATGGAAAATATGAAGTTATCCCCACCTTCTAAATAAGTAAATCTTACTGGACTCACACTTTTTGTTTTCCCTTAGAATTTTTGAGAGGTCTTTAGAAACCTTGGACTCTAGACATCATGGTGGAGAGTCAGAACGGAAATTCAATTTATGTTAAAAAAAATTATCAGTGCAATAATTTTAACAAAGGGATAAAAGAAGACTCTGGAGACAGCATAATGAGAAATAGTAATAACCCTCCCAGCAATCATGGCTCGACGGGTGAACCTAAGCAGAGATTAGAAGGCCCACCAGGGAGATGCAAAGTTACAGGACTGCCTGATGAAATAATTTAATACCTACCGGTTCCAATAAACAGCATGTGCAAAGAATGCTCTGGCCTGGCGGGCTGGCTACCCCAGACCATGAGGGAGTTTGCTGGAGGCGGGGATAAGTCTCGTATTTCCCAACGGTTTTCCACAAGCCCCTCCTGCACCCTCTCACTCTTCGCCTCTGCTTTCTTCTCTGGACAGTGCTGACTGGTCCCTGGGGCCATTGTCTGAAATCTCAGTAGTAAGATGTGTTCGAGAAAGAACACACAATAACGCATAAGAATAAACTGGATGATATTGTAATCATTAACACCTTGGGTTTGTATAGAACCTCCTCGGTTCTACGTGTCTTTGTATCTGTTGATCCTCATTAAGAAACCTAAGAGGTCGTTTTTGCAAGATGGGTGTTGAAAATTAACAACAATAGTTACTATACATTTGTTGTAATAGAAAATTTAAAACCAGTGCCATTATGCATTTATCTGTGATATAAACAGGCTTGTCCGCATGTTCACTGACTTTTCATTTCACTACAGTCATATATGGTTACGGAATGGAGGCTAAGGGGAGAGTGGAAACATGCCCCATGTGGTACAGTTATTTCATGATGAGCCCAGAATTGGAATCCAGGCCGCCTGCCATTGGACCAGTGCTCTCCTATAGCCGCTGTGTGACTGTGAGGACGGTATAATGGTTAGTGTTTCTCCCGGATTCACACACCTCCCCAACTTCAACTCGTCCCATGATACCAATCTGTGGTGCTATGTCAGTTTTGGTCAAACAGGGCCATAAAGAAGCAGCCGTGTCGACCTTCCCTCGATTCCTGTGGCTTAGAGCAGGTGCTTTATCCATGGGGCACAGGTCCCTCTCATGTCACCATTGCGTTCACACGCTCTTCCTTCCAGGTAAACAGGTAAACACACATCATCCCCGAGCTCCCAAGCCAGACCTCCCGGACCCTGCAGCGTGAACACGTGAGCTGCCAGGATGAACCATTGATGTCTTCACATCAGAATCCAATACGGGCCCAGATCAATGTCACCTCTGTCCGCCCCATCCTGGGGAAGCAGCCGTGCACCCAGTGAGACCCGGATTCCGTTCTCAGTTGTTGCGTGGTTCCTTGAAATACTGTCACCAGGGCCAGTTAGTCCCAGTTGTCCCGATGGTTTTAGATCCATATCTGGTTCCCATCAGAGTGACACCAGTAACTCATTCCGCATGGGCATCAGATAATCAAGCCTTTCGTCCCACCAACCTGGGGCGTTTTTGAAATAGGGGCCTCAAGATTTAAGCTGCGAAATTCCATTATTTATCCTCAAGCTGGCCGGAGCTAAAGTTTTGAAATATCCTATTAAGTTTTCTGCTCTGATAAAAATTCGCAGGCCCTTTTTATATTAATCTCCCCATGGCAAATAAAATCTGCTGAGGGATAGATTTAATTTGCTCCTATTTGTGGATTACTGTATTTCGGAGGGGAAAATAGTAATTGCTCTCAATATCAATATCAACTTTTCAGCATTACTAGAAAAACATTATAAAAATGTAAGGCTTCCCCCCTCCATTTATTTCATTATTTAGACTCCACGTGGTAAATAGCTTATTCCTCACCTTTCGATCACTTTGGCATTTTAATTAAAATATAATTACTGTTCAAAGGGTATTCATGTGCAAGTTTGGGTAATTGTCTACGTTAGGTCATTAGGTATATTTTAAAAAATAAGCTCAAGTCATCTAAAATATTCAGTAAAAATACACCTTCTACATATTTACTTAACTCAGGTATATCCTAGCATATTTGAGTTTTTTCCCTAGGGCAACATCCCCATTTTAATTATCTAATGAAACTGAGAAGGCGTACAAAAGAGAGAGTTCCCTGTGGAATTTGTAATAATGAAATATAAATGTTTTCATTATAGTAGATTTGTAGAAAATCTATAGGATCTTGAAATAAAAGAAAATTGGTGGTGCATATTTCTATCAAAAACGAACAAGGAGAAATAAATGCCTTTTAATAATAGAAGAGGCCAATATTTCGAGCTCCCATCGCAGCTTCCGTACCCCTCCCGTGCACAACTATTTGCCATTATTTGGGGCTAAAATACTTATTTCTTACTCTGTTTTTTTGGGTGCTATTGAAACCTTTGTGGATTTTATTTTTCTGTTTCTTTTCTTTTCTGGTTGAAGTCAGTTACATGGCTTAGAGAGGAGAAGGGATGCTTAGGTCATGTTAAAACAACATACAATGCCCCGATATCAGCAGCTTCAAACAACCTAGGATTCTTTCTTTCCATTCTACAGTTCATCAGGAATTGGCTTGAACTCAGTGTCATATCTTTCCACTCAGAGTAACTAAGCAGCTCCCCTTCTAATGTTACAGATCACCTTAGTGGGGGGCCTGACACACCAACAACTAAAACCTTTTGTTCAGCATTGACTGTTGTCACTTTCTTTTGCCTACCACACAGTGACCAGCAATTCACATGAAAGAGAATGAAAAAGTCTAGGGAAAGTTATTCGGGGGAGGAGAGACTTTTATCTGAATCCAGAACACGGACTCTAATGCCCTTCTGTAGTTTGAGCTGAAGGAACAGCTCATTCAAAGACAAAGAAGCACGAAAAGTCACAGTGTTTTTGGAAAGCAAGAAGTAGTTTAACTCAAGGAAAGAGTTGAAGAAGAGGCTGAGGATACCTGTTGCTTTTTTGGTGTCTATGTTATCTACCAAATGCCTTTTTTATCTAAAACTTTTATGTTTATATTCAACATTATTTCAAGTGCCTACTGTGTGTGTGTTAGAACATATCTAGGTCCTGAAGAGGGAGCAGAAATCAAAGATTATTTTGCATTCTTGAGCTTATAAAGAGAAAAACAAGACACATGAATTTAAGAAGTAGACATTTAGATGATTGATTACAGTGGTGAGTGCAATAAAAAATCTAGTAGACTAAAATCATAGAACGTAACAGGTGGAAAATGTCTTTTCCCCATAGGATGGTTAGTAGAAACAGGCAAAGAGACACAAATGACATAAAGAATCAAAGCAGAGATAGCCGTGCACATGAAGGTGCTCTGGCGGAAACAAGCACTCTTTGGCTCACAGGCAGAAGAGCAAGAAACACCGGGCGCCTGGACACAAGGGTGGGTGGAGAAGATAACATCAGAGAAGGGGGCAGGGGACAGATCACATCAGAAATGTAGGGTGGAGTAAATAACTGGGGGTTTTATTTTAAGTGGAATGTAAAAACATTGGAAGATTTTTGAGTTGGATGGTGCCATGACTAATTTTAATGATTCAGCGGTTACTTTGGTGGTTAAGTGAAGGAGAAACTGTGTCTAGTGTCAAGAATTGAAACGGGAACATGGATGGTGGCTTGGACTGCGGACACAGAGCCAGGGCAAAGTAGTCATCTCTGGCATACTTTTTAACATTAGAACCAACAGTGTTTGCAGAGGGACTGGCAGTAATGTGTGGTTATATAAGGGGAATCAGGATCAAATTTTATTTTTTCTGAATTATGGTCATATTTACTAAGATGCAAATAATGTAATAATTTAAGGATGAGCAATATGAAGTGATGGAAACCAACAGTCTGAGTTTGAATATATTAATTTGGGAGATATATTAGTTTTGAGATAACTCTTAAGTACTTGTGATGAGATTTTAATGGGAAGTTGAATATTTAGTGCGAAGTTCAAGGGAGTTGCCAGAATAGTAATTTTTTTTAAGATCTCATGATTAAAAGAGGCAATTTAAGAAGTTTACATACAGGGAGAAGAAAATAGGGTGTATGCTTGGCTCTGTTTTCTATTTTATTTCAAAAACCTATTCGAAGTACTTTAAAGTTATAATGAAATGAGATAAAAAATATGTAGCTATTCAAGCATTATAAAACCTGAGATGATAAATAATGTTATTATTCCTATTATACAGGGAAGAAAATTACAACTCAGTGAGATTAAGTAAATTCGACAAGATAGCACAATCCGTAGAGACTGGAATGCAATACCAGATGGGATGGTCGTCTGAGCCTGCTTTATACTTTGCTACCACTGATTCCCATATGACCCATAACAGCAGCACTGTCTTTAGAAGAGGGCTTGCTTGAATGGTAATAGGGATTTGTCTCCTCTTCTAGGGGATTCCCCAGTAGTTTGACGCAAGGCAACGCTTTGGTGTTCTGTCTGTCATCTTCCTACATCCCTCAGATGCCAAGACCCACTTCTGCACCCTTTATAATGGCTCTCCTCTTAGTTTACAGAATTCGGCTTACTTGTGTTATTCTTTTGATTTCCATGAAATCTCTATTGTAAGCCCAACAATTGAGCACAATCCCTGCCTAGAATTGGTACTAGCTGAGTGAATGAATGAAGGTTTCCTTTTAATATGCCTTTTGCCTCTTGGTTTAATGAGTTAGAAATCACTGCTTCCTGTTTTCCTTTTTCTATTTCAAAATCTATGCCAAAAATGAACCTTGACTGCTCTTAGTAGGTCATCTCAACATCTGGAAATTAACATTCCTTGATCCCATGTGGTTCACACGATGTAAGGAAACTATAATTCTCTCTCTAGGGCTTTGTCTCTCTAAGAAAAGACAGCCAAACTACCTTGTTGGTTTGTTAAAATATACATTCCTGGACTCTACTTTCTAAAAATTTAGAATGAAGAAATCCTAAGGAGCTCTTTAGGCAAACATTAGCATTTTAAGATTGACAACCTATATACCCTGTCCTACAGGATTTGTCGTGAGGTGACTGATTACCATCCTCATTGTATTGATTTGGAAATCTTTGCCCTTGGCCTGTTCTCTAAAGCATAAATTTGGTGTCAAAGTATTGGACCTCAAGTGCAGCTGCTGTTATTATGAGTGGTACAACCTCCTGTGGATTTCTTAGCCTTTCTCGGTTTATTTCCATCCCTTTGAAATGAATTCTTATTCTGTCAACACTTAAAAGGTAGTTATAATTTTGTCCTTTATTAAGACCAAGAAATGTGTTTAATGTGTAAGGTACTATATAAATGGTAGAAATCATCATAGGTTGTGTTTACGAGTCATAGTGATAGTTTATCTGGTGTCTAAGGACCAGACTAGTTAGGCAAGAATGTGACATTTGTATGGGTGACCAGAACAATCGATTCTTGTGAACAAGACTCTGCCTTAGGTCATTAAAACCCTCTGTATACTTTAAGTTCTAAACTGGATGATACAGCATTGCTTAAGGATAAATGAAATTTAGGTGCAAGTAGTATATTAAAGAGCAAGAAAGGACTTTGATTTTAGTGTTATGATTTTAAGAATTGCTTGGCTCCTTGTGACTTGGGAAGACATACTGATTAAGTTCTGTACTATGTCTATAATAAACCTGGCTACATCCAGGTAGATTATAAAATAGTGGTTCTTAAGATTTTCTCTTGAGAACAACCTGAGCAACTGAAAATAAACTCTGGGTCAAATTATTGTAATGATAGCTTTTGCAACTTTCTGTGGAGTGGGGATATCAGTGTAAAATGGTGAAGTGGGCTCAGTGATTGTGGACTTATGACATAATGAGGAAACATTAGCCTCCCTCATCTCTATGAGAGAGGAAAAACAAGAATAATGCATAAGAAGGGGGTCTGCAATGTCTGTGATCTTATGCTCAAGCCAGTGACCTCAGTGTTTAGGACTGAGGGAGCAAGGGAAGACTAAGGTAAGTTTGAAAAATAACAAACCACAGCTAGTTCTTGCTTGTTATCAGTTCCTTGAAATAAACTCACAGCACCAGAAAGAAGAATGAGTAATATGATTGTCAAGGACGGACCCTCCAGCTGCCTGTCTTTCCCCCTCCCCTCTCTGGGACACAAAAGTCACATAGGTTTGCAAACAAAGAAGTCATAGAAATCGGGCATTTGTTACATGGAAGCTAAAACTTACAGGTATATAAGATGTAAAAAAATCTAACTTCAGGAAGCTCCTGTCTTTGGTACAACCAGCCCCATGTGCTACACCATCTACAAATAAATCCTTCTTTCTTCATCAAGTTGTCTGGGTGTCTTATCCTTTATTTGTGGCTAATTCCTGCTACATCTATATCCTGCATGGAGTGGTGAATTCAGTCATTCTTAACTCCCACCAGGGCTGATGCCCATGGCTTACTTCTCACTGGGTCCTACAGCTGGTAGAAGGCAGCACTCAACTGTGGTTTTGGTTTACTCTTTGTAACAAAGAGTCTCTCTGTTTAAGAGTGAACATTATTATTAGTAGTAATAGTATTATTATTATTTTAGAGAGAAAGAATCTACTAAAAGTTTTATCTATGGAACTTGGAATCAAGACTTTAATAGGAAAAACAAAACAAAATAAAACAGTAGTTTACCTAAAGCATTCTGAGACAGCTTAGCCAGAAAGGATTTCAGGTTATTTTCAGAAACGGAAGTAGAAATGGTAGTCAGAAGTTAGGTTACATATCAAATCTGAGGAAAAGGGTGAAACAGTAAACGAAAATAAGAAAATACGAATGAAGGTATGTTAATACATTATGGGATAGTGCAAGTCACTTAAAATTGAGGCCATTGGAAGAAACTTAAAAATATCCTGTGATGTGTCCTTAGAGATAAAAATAAAAGCTAATAGTTTTTGAGCATCGGTTGTCAACTAGGCACTACTTGAAGTATTTTATATATAATGTCTCCTTTAATATCAATATCATCTGAAATATTTGGGAAACAGAGACATAAGCAAAGTCATTGGTTTGTACTATTAAGTCTGTTTTTAGAGCAATACTGTTTAATAGAATTATCTGTAATGATGGAAATGTTCATAATTTGTTCATTATGGTAGCCACAAGACCTATGTAGCTATTTAGCACACAAATGTGTCTGCTGTAACTGAGGAAACAGTCATATGTGGTGAGTGGTTTCTATATTAGATAACACAGCTCTAGAGACTGAGCATTCAACCACAACAAACTTCTAGCAGATTGACCCAAGGTACCAGCTAGTGCAATCTCCACATATGTCAGGATGCCTGAAAGCTACAAAAGGAGCTAGCCATTCAAAAATGCCAGGAAAGAACATTCTAGACCTATAAAATAGAAAATGTAGAGGTTAAGAATTAAATATGTATATTGTTTTTAAAATTCTCCTTGAGGTTAGTGGACCTGGGAGAAAAGACTGAAATGAGATGGGTCTGGAGCAGTTAGCAGAGAACTGTGCAAACAAAAGTTAATAGAGCCAGGAGGTGGAGCATGTCTGCAGCCCATGGTGGTTGTTTTCCAACAATGACAACTTCCAACCACTTATTTATTTATTTTAGTTTTTGTATTATATAGGATAGCATTGGCTCCGGTAACACATGCCTCAAAAATATACGTCTGTACAAACATGAGAAACGTTGATTAGCGCTCACCTACACACTACACGAGCAGACCCTTGGCCAAGAGGTTCTCCTGTGGCTTTGCCACTTTCAGCAGAACCAGTGTGTTCTCTCTGATCAGACTCTGGAAACAACAAGGAACATCGAAGACCAATGGAGAGTTTTGTGAGCTCTTCCTGGTTGTAGTGGGCGTCCGTTCTACTCATATAACATGGGCTTGTCAGGTGACACCAGAGGAGCATAGTAGGTTCAATAATATTTATTTATTTATTTTGGACATTTTTTAAGCATTCTTATTTTATTTTTTATTGATTTATTTTTAATTTCTATCACCATGTATTGGGCCATCTTGACTCCTCTCCCCTGGTAACTACTACACTTTAGTCCATATCTATGAGTCTCAGTTTTAGATTTTACCTATCTGTGAAATCAAATAGAGGTAGTTTAAATGACACAATGGGGAATATAATAAGAGATCATTATTATTATTTTTTTTGGTATTTTTCTGAAATGAGAAGCAGGGAGGCAGAGAGAAAGACTCCTGCATGTGCCTGCCTGGGATCCACCCAGCATGCCCACAAGGGAGTGATGCTCTGCCCATCTAGACCCTTGCTCCATTGCAACCGGAGCCATTCTAGCACCTGAGGCGAGGCCATGGAGCCATCCTCCACGCCTGGGCCATCTTTGCTCCAGTGGAGCTTTGGCTGTGAGAGGGGAAGAGACAGAGAGAAAAGAGAGGTAGAAGAATGACAAAACAGATGGTCACTTCTCCTGTGTGTCCTGACCGGGAATAGAACCCAAGACTTCCACATGCTGGGTCGACACTCTACCACTGAGCCAAAAGTCTAGGGTAAGAGATCATTCTTAAGATTATTTTGAAGTTGGAATTAAAAATTTAGAGTACTCTTCTCAAAGCCTGGCACAAAACCAGCACTCAAAAGATAGTATCGATGATGATGATAATAATGCTAATTAGAGGATGATCATTCTCCTATATTATTCTCATCATGTAAACATTTTTGTGGTCAAGAGAATGATTAAAATAATTTGAATTAGTGATTTCATTTCTTAATAGGAAAAGAAACATGTGGTGTGATAACTTTTCTACTCTACTGCTAATGTTTTAGACTGTCTCTAATTGTTATCGATATTTTTCCACAATTCAATTATATATCACTAAAAGGGAAAGAGAAAATTAAATCAATATCAATAGATGATTTCCACAATAAAACATGTAGAAAGTCATTTCAGAACATGCTGAATTTCAATAATTAATAATGCATTGATAGAAATAGGGGTTAATATATTAAGATTGAGTCCTCTCCCATATTTTAGACACATAACTAATATTTAAATATAATATATTATACTCCTGATACTTTTGCAGACAACTCATGATTTATTTACATCTGTTATAACACATTCTGATAATTTATTTGGAAGAAAACAATCTGCATTAATCATTTATTAATTATTAATAAAATATAAGCAGTGCATTAAAGAACTGCTGTTCAAAAATAACCATTTCTTCTTGAAGCCAAGGGCCTATTTATTTTCACTTCTCATGTGATAAAGATTAATCAATCCCCTTTTCAGGTCTTGTCATCTGATTTGACCCTGTAAGTCTTTGGGGGGGTACATTTTTTTTTATAATCAGATAGGAATGTGTTTCCTAAGAAAGATATGTTGATGTCCTAGCTCTCAGTAACCCAGAATGTGATCTTATTAGTACATAGACTTGGTGCAGACATAATTGTTTAGGTGAGCATGAGGTCATACAGTAGCATGGTAGGCCCCTGTTTCAATAAGACCAGTGCCCTTACAAGAATTCAGCCCATGAGAAAACAGAGAAACAGAAGAAAGCCATGTGACTTGGGGGGCAGAGTTTGAAGGGAGACATTTAAGAGCCAAGAATCTCAAGGATTGCTGCTTGTTGGCAGAAGCCAGGAGGAAGACATAAAGCAATTTTCCCTTAGAGCCCTCAGAAAAAACCCACCCTGCCAACATCTTGAGTTTAGACTTCTAGCTTTTGGAAATATAAGAGAACACATTTCTGTTGTGTTTAGATACCCAGTCTGTGGTGCTTGATCATAGCAACCCTAGGAATGTAATACAGTGTGCTTTTCCTGTCCTTGCCAGTGTGCTTATAGAGGGTTTCCAGAGCTTTCTGGGAAACACCGTGGGCATTGTAGTCAAAGTGTCCATTTCCATCCATATTCTCCCAGTTCTGCTTGAATAAGGTAGAAAAATCAAGTAGTTCTTTTGGAGTGTAGCATATCTCCTCACACACCACACACACACACACACACACACACACACACACACACACCACACACATACACCACACACATACACACACACCACACACACCACACACACACCACACACACACACCACACACACACCACACACACACCACACACACACACCACACACACCACACACACACACCCCCACACACACCACACACACACCACACACACCACACACACCACACACACCACACACACACCACACACACACACACCACACACACATACCACACACACACACACACACACACTTGTTGTTTATAACTATGTATCCATCATCTATGTATCTGTTGTCTATCATCTGTCTATCTATCTATTTTATTTAACTTGTTTAAACTTAGCAGTACATTCACAAATGTGGCTCAAGATATATACTTGTCCTTCACTTCAAAAACATTCCATTTATACCTTTTTTTTTTTTAGACATGTAGTTTTATGTCTGAGATAACCTGTTTATAGTTTTGGAAACGACCATCTGTGGAAACCTACACATCTTTTCAGCCATTCTTTCCTCTTAGCAGTAATGAACAATCTCTGGAGGACAAGTGAATAAGCTGTCTGTGCTATCTTGATATAAAACTGCATTTCCCCCTTCACAGTAAGAGTAGGAATCCTGTAGAAAAATTATTACAGTCAGGAACAAGTAACTCAAGGATGTGGTAGACAAGATGACTTCAATAAATCCTACAATGCCTGTTCTCAGTAAAAGTTGAGCAACATCAAACTTGTTACCAAAGCAATTCTCTTTCTGTCTTTTACTGAGGGGAAAGAACTCTTAAATATTTTTTCTGGAGTAATAGCAGTGTGTCAGTTCAAATATTTAGAAAGTTATCCTTTGTGCCTGTGGTCAAGTTCTTATAAAAGTACATGGGAAACACTGTCTTCAGACTTGTATATCAAATTTTAAGAAGAATATAGGCCAGCAAGACAGAACCAAAAGTTATGAATAGAAGAGGAGATTATAATTACACTACCTGTAACATACTAATTACTATGAAGGTGTATTTTTTTTTTTTGGCAACAAAATATGGGATAGTTTGTATTCTACCTAATTTATAGAATCTAAAACTGGATTACATTTTTCTGAGACATATTGTAAGCAATTGGAACAGCTGGTTTTGCAATCCTTATCTGCCCAATTAAAAGCTAAAGATTAGACTAGAGTCTAACATGAAACTTGAGAAATGATTGATATAATGGAATCTCCTTTTACTAGAGAATAAAATACTAGATTAAGAAATTAAGTTGGAGAGCTGTAATGTCAAAGAAGTATAGCATTTGACTTTATTTATGTGGTTCTAGTCAAAAGTAACTTAAGAAAACTATGAAGAGGTGCATTTTGGCTTCCAAAACAAAGACAACCAATACAAGTATCCAAGAATGAATTGGGGGTGACCTATGTGGTGACTTCCTGCCTCCAAAGGAATTCAAAGTGAGGCTGTAATCCAAACCTGCACTCTCCAATGTGCTGCACCAGTTACATGAGTCTTATAATTTACATTAATGAATATTAAATGAAATAAAAAATTTAGCCCCTCAGTTGAATGAGCCAAATTCCAAGGGCTCAATAGGCACGTATCACTGCATGTAAAATATTTATTTCAAAAACATTATTAGTGACTTTTTCATTTAGTGTCATGCTTCCTTTGCAATTCCTTTTTGAATTGTAGCAGTATTTTAAATCTTCATAATATTAAAGTCAGCACAGTTGCCACTGGGCGAAGGGATTTCTTTGAGGGCAATGTTTCTAGGCACTTCCCAGCTCTCTCCTTTGCATCTTTCCTACCTGATACAAATTCCAAGGCAAAGTAGTCACTAACATAGAGGCTTTTTTTCTGCATCATCAATGATAAAATATCTGGGGAAAGGAGGTTTGCTCATTGATTTGCATCTGTCATTATCAAATAACCATTACATAGAATAAATACCAATAAAGAATTTTAGATTCAAGGACATGGTGGAGAATATTGCTTACTTGACTTTAATTACAAGTCTCATAAAGGCATAAACATAAGGAAGAAGCAGATGCAGAAAGAGAAAATAACCAGCAAATGATTGTCAGATTTCATAGTCGAATCTACGTTTCTCAATTAAATGACGTACACCACTTTCTTTTCAAAAGCTACTCGTTCTTTCTCCAGTTCTTATAGCAAATACATCTATATGACAAGGTCACTGCCTTTCCTCCCATCTGAAACAATGAGTATGTTATCATTGCTAGCATTTAATATCCAATGAAATATTATTTTGAAAATGTACTGACATCATAAAAGTGATCACCAAGTATTTATCGAGCACCATTGTGTATAAGAGACAAGGTTCCTTTATTATTTTTAAGAAAAGTTATAGATTTATGTAAAATGTTTCTTGAATTCAAAATCAGTTTAATTAAATTCCAAGAAAATATCAAACTGCGTATTTGTTTCACTGATTATATATCTATACCTCTATCTATCTGCCTGTCTGTCTATCTATCTCCTTGCCTTCAAGGAACTTACCTTCTAGAAGCAGGGATTAGTATTTTATTTTCCCTTCCATTATAAATACTATTTCTGTAATAAAGAGCTATAATAAAGACATGCAAAGTAGAGTAACTAGCAAAGGCTATGTCAAAGGCTTCAAGATAATAGCTGCCAACTCTTTGAAGACTTGAGAGCAGAGTAAGATTTCCAAAGGGAAACACACTTTTTGAAAAGCCAAGTGCATGCATTTTGGAAGATAACTCTACCTCACTATGCAGAATACCCTGTGGTTCTCAACCTTGCCTACCCACCTGAAATCACCCAGGATTCTTGCCTCTGAGATTAAGGTTTGGTCAATCTCAGAAGAGGTGTGGTCGTAGAGATAGTAAGAGCTCTCCGGGCAATTCGCCTAAGTAGCCAAGATTGAGAACTGTTGTCCCAGAGTCAGTCAAGTGGCTGTAGATGGGGAAAAAGTGATTGTTTGACCAGGCTGTTGTAAAATTCTCCTATGTGGTATAAAATAATGTTATTTGTGAGACTTGAAAATAATTTGATTTCACCCATTCTTATGTGGATGAAAAAGAAATAGAATAATTTTACTCTCTTATATAAGATACAAATAATGTATAGAATCCAATGCCTGACACATAAAAGATGGAGAAAAAAAACAAATATTTACTAAATACAAGTCCAGGACGAGGCTGAATAATTATATACATAATCTTAATTTATCTTCCCTCAACTCAATTATGCTGACATGCCTTTTTCCCATATAATAATTTGATGTATGTATATGTATGCATAGATACACCAAAGTGTAGAATTATTAAATGCAAACCTTACCTTAATAAAATTGTTTTTATAAAAAAAATTTATGAGAACACTTTTCTTTGTAAGTGACAAGAGCACTATCTAGCCATAGCACAATGTATTGCCATACCCTGAGCCAACATGAAGGGCAGATCTTCAAAATCACTACTACCGATTGTAACAACTTCCGTATCACCAAGTTCCCACATTCTCGTGGGCCGGAGGAATGCTGGTTAGAATTCATTCACAGAAACCACATAATTCCGGAGTAATAATAGTTAATGTAACTAAACATGACCAGACAGGACAAACCCAGGCTGCCGAGGTAGTTTTTTAGGTTTTACCTAAATAAGCCATGGTGGACATCTACAAGATACAAGATACTGTGTGATCTGGCCGCTGCTCCTTCCTCCACTGAACTTCCTGCCATTGTCACGCTCACTTCCTGCCCTCAGCCTGCACTGGGCTCCTGTCACATGTCACGCTCCTGTTTGCATCAGGTGTTCTCACACTCTTCTTCTGTCTCACATGTTACCGTCATGGAGAAGATGTGCCTTACTGCTCTAATCTAACTAAACAGGTCGCTCCTATTTCCTTTCTCTGCCCCTTTTTTTCCTTCTGTGAATGAATTCCAAGTTCTAATTGTATTTGCATGTCTCCCAAATATAAGCCTCTGGAAGGTAGGAAGCTAATGCAGTTTTTTTTTCCTTTTCACTGCAGTGTACCAAGCAGCAAACACCAACTGGTTTAAAGTAGTCAAAGCTAGGTGTTAAATGAAGAAAAATGAACAAAATCCTGTAACACTGACATATGCTTAATACAGAAAACCAATCCTGTAATTGAAATAGAGTGTTCCTGAGTAGACTCTGGCCAACCATTTATGGATTATAGGAATTTGTAGAACAATGCAATGTTCAGTTTCTCGACCAAAAAAATTCAATTAAAAATAAATTATTAAAAGAACAGAAGATGATTGGAAGATGACCCTGGGCCAAAAATAGTTAATATTGAATGATTTCATCAAACATGGAAAACTACAGGTTCTGTGAGCAGATGACAGAATCCCCATATATGGTTTAAAAGGAACAAGACAGCACCATGTGAAATTAGGTATAAAATGGGAAGTCACTATTTCTTTTTCTCTTATGACGATATTATTTGTTTTAAAGTACATAACAAATATCATGGATAAATTAGTCTGATGCCTGGCCATAACAGCATTCTTGGGTCTTAAATAAAAAAATCTGGTTTACAGCCTCCATAGTGATTTACAACTGTTTCTATAAACCTGTCTTAGGCATCTACATTTGTGATATGCATACTTGGGACTATAAAAAGTGTGATAACAGAAGAAAGTTACGAGGCAATGATATATCTGTTATAAAATAAGGATGTCATACAGCATGAGGGCAGATCAAGAGGCATGATCCCCATGCTATGTGGAAAGGCATTAACTGTGCAAGTGATGTTAATTACTTTCTAAATGTCATTTATTCAGTGTGTTCATGCTATATTAGTAAAAGAAAAATTTACGTATTTTCTTTTCGTGGTTACTGGGAGAAATAAATACTATACTGCTGAAATAATTAAATCCCTTAATAGGAACACGTTTGGTTCTGTTAAATTTATTTTTACATATTAAAGTTTTAAGTGGGTGAAAGTCCCAGTGATGTGGGGTAAAAGGGGCATTGTTAAGCTGTGCTTATTAAAGTGTGTCTTGCCTGACCTGTAGTGGCGCAGTGAATAAAGCCGTTGACCTGGGAACACTGAGGTCGCCAGTTCAAAACTCTGCACTGGTTCGGTCAAGGCACATATGGGAGTTGATGCTTCCAGCTCCTCCCCCCTTTCTCTCTTTCTCTCTCTCTCTCACTCTGTGTCTCCTCTCTAAAAAAAAATGAATAAAATAAAATAAATAAAAAGTCTATAAAGTGTGTCTTTGTTCAATTATTAAAAAATATAGATGATAGACATATAAAGAATTGAAGCCAGAATAAATAGGCATGAGAAGCCAATTCAGAAGCTGCATTTATAGAAGAGCACTTCCGTATACCTTTGTTTTTGATGGATTCACTGGGGAACAAAATTTTAGTTGCATCCACAAAAAACACTTGTTCTTACCTAATTCAAGTGTGCTAATATTAATTCTGACATTAGTTTTTCTCTGTAATCTACAGTTTCTTTGCAATTTAATATTTCAGGTTTTCATCTTATTGTAAAATCTTCAACATTTAATTTAACATAATGAAGTAGAATGTCTTCTTGGGCATCATTTCTCTGAAAATATAATAATTTATATAATGCAGTAAACACAATAATACACTAAAAGATATGATTGCATCAGAATTTATCTACAATTTCAAAATAGAACATATTAAAACACTTATTTTAATCATAAAATTTGCACAAAACTTATTTAAATTCTATTCAGGCAAAAATTTGTATTTATAGCACTTGCGTTTGTGTATTTCTTGAGGACAATATGGTTTGATGCTCCAGCAGTAGTCTGCTCATCACTAACAGCTCCAAGATTTTCGGAAAACTTATCAAGGTGACTGTTCACGAAGTGAATCTTAATGCACATGTTACATCCAATGTCGTGGAAAGCCAACAGCATCATTTGAACCAGAAGTTCATAGTTTTCTGCTTTTTTGTTGCCAAGGAAGTGCTTTGTAACTGCCACAAAAGACTGCCATGCTGCTTCCTCCACCTTATTCATCTTCCTGGCAAATTCTTCGTCACGTATGAGGGTTCGAATTTGAGGTCCATCAAATATACCTGCTTTTATCTTCTCGAAAGACAAGGCAGGAAAAGCAGAAATAATATGTTGAAAGCATTCACTTTCTCTATTCAAAGCCTGAACAAACTGCTTCATTAAGCCAAGTTTGATGTGAAGTCGGGGGAAAATGATCCTGTCTCCACTAACTACAGGTTCATTCACAATATTTTGTATCCCTATTTCCAGAGCTTCATGTTTCGGCCACTCCTTCTGTGTCCAGTGTTTCTCCCAAGCTTGGCTGTCCCACAAACACAGAAAGCAAGGATACTTCACGAAACCTCTCTGTTGTCCTAGCAGAAAATTTACCAATTTAAGATCCACACAAATGATCCAGTTATGCTCCTCATACTTCAGAAAGTCGAGGACAATTTTTATGTCATTATACTCTTCTTGCAGATGAGTTGAATAACCAATTGGAACTGCTATATAAAAATTACTATTGTGTAGGAGAACACATTTCAGAATGCATTTAGAGCTGTCAAGAAATAGCCGCCATTCTCTTGGACTGTAAGTGGTAACACCTAGCTGGCTGAGAAGACTACTGATATCATGACAGTAAACAAAGTGTTTGTCTTTGGAAAAAATGTCCACAAAAATTTGTTCACGCTTCCTGAAATGGGATACTTTAGCTGACCTGTGAAGTACATTCTTTTCTTGAAGCCTGGAGGCTAATAACTCAGCTGCTTTCTTGGATAGGCCCAAATCTCTTACTAAGTCATTCAATTCTGGTTGGCTAAACTGCTGAGGGGTTAATGACTGCTTGGCATCAGAAGAAGACCCTTCAGATTCTACAACCATTTCCTCATGCGTCTTATCAAAATACACTTGATCACCATGTTCACTTTCTTCGTCCTTAGAAGAAATAAAACCATTGAAAACTGGAACTGGGAGTGTCTCAGAGTGTGGGATAGGTCGTATTGCTGAAAAAATATTAGGATATGCGATCATATGCCATTTGTTCTTGCCGATGCCCTTTGTATGAATCAGACAGAAATAACAGTCACTGCTGTGGTCCTTAGGTTCACGCCAAACCATGGGAATACCAAAAGGAATTCCCTTGTGTTTTCCTTTTATCCAGTCACGAAGCATTTCCTCACAATTATGACACACAATATGAGGAACCCAATTCTTGTCTTGATCACCAAGGGAAACTTGAAAATAGGCAATATATGCACATATCACAAATGATGAAATATTGCGCCTTTGATTTTGAAGTGTGTAACAGCCACATATATAACAGAAGGTGTCAGGACTATTCTTACATTTATGCCTACTCAAAGAAGCCATGATTCAATCTTAAAATAAGAGGGTGTTTTTATCAGATAATAATTTTTTACATTTAAAAACAACTACAATTATGTAAAATTGTAGTTGTAAAAGTGATGGTTGTAAAACATTAATTGCCTTGTGGTTATGTTCAATCCAAGAGTCATTGCCCTTTAACTTCAATTTAAAAACCAATGCATGCCATTAACTGTAACAAAAATAAATTAAAATTCCATAAAAACTAGAGCATGCACAATAAAACGAATTTGGAATCAATGTTTCAGCGTTATATATAAATAGTTCTAAAACCTTATGCAACTGTAAAGAAAGAATAAAATTGTTCCCCAGTGTTGTCATTCACAGTTCTGATCTCACTGTGTCACCATGCATATTTTCTGATACACACAATTAAACCACAGGACTTACTTAAGCCACATGTTTTTTTTCTTTAAATCATGCAGGCATTTAAATCTTTTGAGCCCTGGCTGGTTGACTCAGTGGTAGAGCATCGGCCTGGCATTCTACCAGTTTCAATTCCCAGTTAGGAGAAGTGACTATCTGCTTTTCCACCCTTCCGCTTCCCCCTTTTCTCTCTCTCTCTCTCTCTCTCTTTCTATCTCTCTCTCTTGCTTTCTCTCCCCCCTGCTCCCCCAGTCATGGCTTCATTGGTTTGAGCGCATTGTCCCCGGGCACTGAGGATGGCTCTGTGGAGCCTCCGTTTCAGGTGCTAAAAGAATAGCTCAGTTGCGATCATGGCCCCAGATAGGCAGAGCATCAGTCCCAGACAGGGATTGCTGAGTAGATCTCGGTTAAGGCACATGTGGGAGTCTGGCTCTCTATCCACCTTCTCTCATTTGGAAAAGAAGAAAATAAATAAATAAATCTTTTGTGAGGTTGTTATGATATATCTGCAATGCCAGGAAAAGACGCCCACCTTACCATGGCTTGGTGGTCCCCACTTTACTAATGATCAGGTACATAAAAGACTGTATTAAGAATTGGAAAGATTAACACATTTCTTAAGACTGCTATATCTCTGAGTTGTTTTTTTTTAACTTATAGACACAGAAAACAGGATGGTGTTAGCCAAAGGGAAAGGGTGTGGGGGAGGCAGAAGAGGGTAAAAAGGGAAAACGTGACGATGGAAGGAGACTTGACTTGGAGAGGGGAGCACATGATACAATATGCAGATGATGTATTATAGAATTTTACACCTGAAACCTATATAATTTTATTAAACAATGTCACTTCAGTAAATTCAATTAAAACAGAAAAAGAAAATATGCTGTATCTGTTGAAATATTTTATTAATTTGTAATGCTGACTTTATAACAACTGATCAGATATGATTAGGAATTTGAATTGCAAAGCACAAGAGAGAGAATATTTATTAAGCTCTTACTGCTTGCAACAGTCTTGTTGGGTCCTAGGGCATGCCGGGAATGTATGAGAATAAGGATACAGCTGTTCAGTGGACGCATAAGTTCATATCTACATGTGAAAAAGTGCAGTTTATTACCATAAACATACTTATAAGGCATAAAAAGAATGTTGACATTTAAGAAATGTTACTTTAACATTGTTTTCTGAAGTACGTTTCATGGAATACACACTATAGGAAATGTCCTGACACGTAGCAAATAATAAATACATGTTTAGATTAAGTTATGGACAGAATATTTTAAGAAAAGGTTCCATTAATGATGTCTGTCAAGCACCCCTTTTTATAATTCAAGATGCATACTATTGGACCCTCCACAACCTTTGACAGACTAAATGAAACATCCAGTCAATGTTTATTGCATGTCTTCAACTGGGTGGGTGTTACCTATATTTCCAATTGTTTGAGGTCAAGTAACAAGCAATACACATGTATTTCATGCAGCTCATTTGGGGCAATACTCTCTGTCCCTCAGCCTGCTACAGTCTCACGGGACCGAGGATGGCACACACCCACCCCAGCCTTTAGAGCCAGGTGACCAAAGGGTGTCCCCTGGGCTAAAACCCAGGACACCAGAGGTGTGTAGAAGCTCTCTTCTGGGAGTCACTGGCATGGTAGGGTGAGGTAGAGGGTTGTGCAAAATGACACTGTCTGAAAAAGAAAAAGAAATAAAAGAGAAAAAATGGTAAAAAAAAAAGTTTCCCCCCCAGTTTTAGCAAGGCAGAGAAGGTGCCCACCACCCTTTCTCTCAGGAGAGTTTCTCAGCATGTCTCAGTCCCCCAGCCCAGTGCTTTCACATGAGCAGATGAGTCTCTGAGAACTTTTTAAAGGCTGATTCTGCGCCCAGCCCTGGGGTGATGAGTTCAGGTTGCCATTTCCCTGTTCACACAGCCCCCTGAGTCTCATGCACAAAAGCCCCATTGGTTTTCTTTTTTTTTTCCCCTATCAAGTGAGAGGCAGGGAGGTAGAGAGACAGACTCCTGAATGTTCCCCAACCAGGGTCCACATGGCAACCCACTCTGGGGCTCATGTTGTACCCATCTGGGGTGTTGCTCTCTTGCTCAGCAATCAAGCTGTTTTAGCACCTGAGGCAGGCCATAGAGCCAACCTCAGCACCTGGAGCCAACTTGCTCATTCAAGCCATGGCTGCAGGAGGAAAAGAGAGAAGAGAGAGAGAAAGTGGAAGGGGAAGTGTGGAGAAGCAGATGGTTGCTTCTCCTGTATGCCCTGATCAGGAATGGAACCTGGGACATCCACGAGCCAGGTGATGCTCTACTGCGGAGCCAACCAGTTAGGACTCCATTGGTTTTCAAAACTAGAAATTTTGAATGGTCCTCAGGTACAGATCTCACCAGTTGGGGTGCCCATATGGGGTCCAAACACTTTGCTTCTCAAGAAGAATCCCTGCATTTTGAGTTTCCTCCCAGTTAGGGGTTGCCATGAGGTGGTGGCGAAATCGTTTTATCAGGTGATTTTTGTCTCAGGCTTTCCTATCTACTCCAATGTGGATTTCCCCCCCTTCATTTGATTGATGTGAAGGAATCATCCCATAAATTTATTTTTCAGATGAAATTGTTCTGTGTGCAGCTGTGGATTAGGTGTCAGTGGGAGAAATTGAGTTCAGAATTGTCCTGTGTTGCCATCTTGAACCGGCTTTTGAATATTCTTACCTTTACTAGTTTGAGATCCTGAGAAAGAGACAACAGGTAGGATTAGACATGCAAGAGCTTTATTTATTGGGAAAGATGGCAGAAGGTAGGGAGGGTCTTCAGATTCAAATGTGGATCTGACTCCTCTGAAATTATAGAGGAAAGGGTAATTGTGTCAGGAAAAGTCTCAGACTGCAGCTCCGTTCTAAGAAAGTTTCAGCAAAGTCACTGGGACTCAGTCATTGAAGGAGTTTCATCTCAGTGCATACCTCATTAGTAACCCCTCAGTGTTCTCTCTACAGGAAGCTTCGCCTTGGTGGATAATGTAGTGGGGTTTCAGCTGGAGTCTTCATATCTGCAACAGGACAATGGGCAGCGCCTTGTCATGACTGTCCTATTATCAATAGACCTCTGTTTCCTCTATTCTTGTTCTCATATGTCCAGATTCCTTAATGTTACTTTAAGCTTACCAGGCAAAGGATAGAGACAGTTTGAAGACCTTCATGAATATGTCCAAACAATACCACATCCAGGGAGGAAAGTTGGATGTGTTCATGAATTCATGGGCTAGATGCACTTTAATATTAGTTTCCAGTTTTTATGAGTTTGAGAATTATAACGTGTTATTCAGATTTGATTGCCAAGCCGTGTTTTCTGACTACTCTTGGCATTGCTTGGGGCATAGTGGGAACAGAAACTCAGTCCTTGGGATAGTAGCATGTGGACCCACGGGTTCCATTCCTTCCTCAAATGGTCCTTGCCTCTCCCTGTTGCCATCCAGTCTTAATACTAATTCTTGTTCTTGAATCCTACTGGCTCCTGTTTCTTCCATTTATTTGTTTATTCTTTTGATTCCGTACTGGGGCAGTGGCAGGTGAGCATATGGTGAAGTCCTCCTTTGGAGGATTGGAAACAACAGAAACAGCAGGCCTGCTGGTGGGGAAGATGTATCTTATTTGTTAAAGTCAACCCACTTCCCACCGCACCAGCCCCAGGCATAGGGGCCACACAGCCCAGAATGTCAGAAAACATGGCGTGTTTCAGACCTTTGCCGAGATTGGCATTTCAGGCAGAAAGGCAGCCTTGGCCTCAGGGATGTCACTGCAGCGTTGGATGGTTCTTAGTAATTAATCAACGGCTTCAATGAAAGCATCAGGCTGTTTCAGGAAGAGCAAATGAGGAGAGAACTTCACATGAGTGTAGAGGGAAGCAGAATTATTCTCAACAAAGGTGATACCACACTGCTCTACCCTCTCCAGACCAATGGATCCCTGCATACACAGAAAAAATTGAAGTGCCTTCCGTGGCTCTGTCACTAGCTTTATGTGTGACCTTGCACCAAGTCGGGTCTTAGTTTTCTCTACTGTGAAATGAAGCATCTGAAAAGGTGACCCCTCAGACTCTCCCCAGATGGAATATTCTGTAGACTCTCTCAACGTCTCTCATCTCCTTCAGTTTGATGCCTCTTCCTCTCCGATCCGCCTGAACTGAGGGTCATTTGAATTATTTCTCCTGTCCCCTAGGATGGTTTTGACAGGCATGTTAGTCAGCTTAGCCTGCCACAACAAAATGCCAGAGACCGGGTGATTTAAATAACAGGGAATTATTTCTCACAGGTCTGGAGGCTGGAAAATCCAGGATCAAAGTACTGCAATGTACCGTATTTCCTCATGTATAAGATGCACCTTAATTTTGGGGTCCGAAGTTTGAAAAAACAATGTATTACATAAAGTTATTGAACTCAAGTTTTATTCATTATAAAATTCATACAACTTCTCAAAACTGTCAAAACTCCCATCCATTAGCTTGTCCTCGTCTGTGTCTGATGAAAATCACTGTCTTTATATATTGCCTCGTCCTCAGTTCCATCTATGGCATTTGAAATGCCACAGCCACTGTATAAGACACACCCAGTTTTAGACCCCAAATTTTTCAAGAAAGAGTGCATTTTATACATGGGAAAATATGGTAGGTGTCCTTCAAAGTCCTGTTCTCTTGACTGAGTGGGGGAGATCTCCTGTCTCTTCCTCTTCTTAAAAAGACATTGATCCTGCTGGTGAGGGCCTCACTCTTAAGACTTCATTTAACCTTCATTATCTCCTAAAGATCCTATCTCCAAATTAGTCATGTTGGTGGTTCCGGCTCCAATTATAAGTTTATAAGGAACACAATTCAATCCATACAATAGGGTTGTGAGAAGGAGTCTCGGGAAGCAATAATCATGGTGTGATCCACTTACCCCTCAAACATGCTTTCTCATGCCTCGGATCCACAGTGCATTCCATCTCTGTCTAAAATACGTCTACCAAAGCTTTACTTTTCCCTAACTTGTAATGTCTTACTTATCTTTTTAAGAGTCAATCAAGCAAAAGAACCTTCTGGAATTTTTCTTTAAAGCCACCTTTATATTTGGCTCTCCCGTTCTTCCCCCATTTTCCTACCTTCATTGGTATATGTTTTACAGTAACATTTATTCCCTTCTCTTGGGGATAATGTTATCCCTTCCTTTTTTTTCTATTACATTATTATTTTAAATGTAATTACTATGAGGGTTGAGATTTTGTGAAATAGAGGGAACTGTGGTTTTTGTAGTTTTGGAATGAATTAAGCATGGCTATCATGACAAGTCACAGGGTCCACTAGTTAATGTAAATGAATTAAACTGAACACTGTTTTGTGTGTGCAAATCATCTCTCCAAAATAATTCACCGTGACTAATGCTGCAATTGTATAGCGGGATTCTTAGATGTTGCTGATAATACTAGTCTGGACAAAATATGGTAATAGGGACCAGATTTTGCCTGTTAACACTTCAGCTTTAGTATTATTTGTTTTTTGGTAAAATTATTGTTTCTGTCTTTTACTTTTCTTTAATAATTATGAATATATTAAGATTTTTAAAACTAAGTCTGTATTTATTAATTTTTTTTTTAAAATTTAGGAGTAAAAATAGGTTTTAAAATGATTAGCTAATGGTTGTGTTTTGAATCTCTGGGCAACCAAGATTTCCCATAGATTTAGGGCCCCTTTCATTTACAATGGTCAATTCTGTTTTTGCTCTTTTAGATCCTTGATAAATGTAACAGGATAATTTTGATTTTTAGTTTTATTAAAGAACTAGTTTTAGATTTAGTTGATCATCTTCATTGTTGTTTTTCTATTTGTCTGAATTTATTCTTTTCTTCCTTTCTATATTTTCTGGGTTCAGAATTGAGTCCGTGGGTAATCTTTTTAATGAACGTTGAGTTGGTGCCATGTGACTGTTTTTGCTTTTTCCCCTCCTCCATTCCCACCCCCCAACACACACACACACACACACACACACACACACACACACACACACACACACACACACACACACACACTGGTCTGGGCCCTGGGGTGGGACTGGTCATGACCTAAGAGAAAATGGGGTTTGTTAAGGTAGTGTTGTCTCAGCATTCCAGTGAAGAAGGAGGACACATTATTCAATTTTACCATTCATTCACTCCCTCAGATTCCCCAGGTGTTTATATTGAATTTGGGGGTATAGGGGGAGCATAGCTTAAGAGATATTTGTAAATTCACACAACTAGAAAATGATGGTGCTGCAGTTGAAACAATGTAAAAAAATGTGCTGGAGGTAAAAAAAAAAGTGGGACACACTGTTTCAGGGTAAACTGTGATAAGAATAAGAGACAAGCTAGAAGTACAGAGATGGAGAAATCAGGAACAGAGTCCAGGAAGTAGGTGGGAATAGAGGGATATCATCCTTAAGCAAGGTTCTAATGTGCAAAGCCCAGGACAGAAGAAGACGGGTCGGTATGAAGTGAGGGCTTAGAGTGCTGCCTCGTCAGTGTGACCCTGAATTATGAAACTACTTACCAAAGTTGACAGTCTCTTGATTGTCTTCATAAGCTGACTTCCACTTGGATTTTGAAATGCCCAGGGAGGGCTAACTGGAAAACAGGCACAGACAAATATATGTTTTTTGGGTTGTACTGTTCAGATATGTATGCCTAACATGAGAGGTTAGGGATGGGATCTTCAGTTTTTGATCATGAAACAGAGTCTCGGGAATGTCACTGTACCTAAAACACCACGAAAACCTCTTTCAGAACTTCTTGTGGTTCTAAATATAGCTGGCACACAGAGAAAAGAGAACAAATAGATTTCTAGGTTCCACACATTGATTGTGCGCGCACACACACACACACACACACCTGTTTCTTGGCCTGGTTCAGCAATTTATTTCCTCTATGCCCCGTTTTCTGGCTTTCTAATGGTTCATTTTATGATTTTTTTTCCACACATGAATGAATTGAAAGGCACACAAAGCAATCTGCCTGCTATGAATTGATTCCTAAATCCCTCCCGCTTCTCAATGTCCGAGCATTCAAGTCTCCATAACTGAGTGCCAAGAAAAAATGTTTTTTAGTGCTTGGTATTTACACTCTGCCCCATCCCCAAGAAAACATCTGGACTTAGTTCAGAGTTCTCAAAGAGTATTTGCATTGTAGATTCCCTTTTAATATCTGCAGCAAAATAATAAGAGACAACTCATTCCCTAATGCTCCCATTACAGAGTATTTGCATAAAATTAATTAGAAAAGAATTAATATTGTATATGCTCCACTTATAGACCCAAATATTTTCTTGGAGTTGATGTGGTGTCATGTAAATGTGCAAAAAGTCATGGTTTTTTATATAGAATATAATCAGTATGATGCAAATACTTGTTTTATTTTTATTTGTTTGTATAAACATTTTTCCCTCTTTGTTTATAGATCTCTCTGCTTACCTCTAGCAAAAAAATCTAGCCATGATATTGCTTTATAAAGAAATTAAACTGATGAACTTATTACACAGACAAATCAGACATTGTCCTTGACCTCATAGAGCTTATGGTCTAATATGGAAGGTTATTGAATAGGTAATCATAGGTGAGAATATTGAGAATATACCAGTCAGCCTGTTCTTAACCTAGTCTGTGGCAGCTCTGAGGACTTCTAGGAACAATGACTGTAAACTTAAGACCTCACAGACGGATGAGTAGGTGCCTGCTATTTTCCCTAAAAGGGCTGGTGGGGCTATGCAGATCAGGCACCTATAATTCTCACCTGCCTTGTGAGCGGGCACTCCCCATGGGCCATCTGCATTACAGAGCATTATTTGTTAGAGAAGGGACAGTATGTCAGGGTTTCCCTAACCCAGTGCCATGAAAAGACTGAAACATTGCTAGAGTGGAGATGGCAACTCCACAGTGTAGATTTTCTTTTTTTCATAAGATATAACATTGGGAGCAAATTGCATATTCTAAGCGGCAGAATAGGTGTGAAAAATATTTCAGACCTTCCCAAGGGATGTGAAAGAACAGTGAATAAATGGCAAGGGCTTGAATTGGCCTGCTGCAGGGGAATACCTAACTGATCACTGGAACAAAACACAAAGGACTTCAGCCTATTTGGAATATCCAGAAGCATTTATTGATTTTTACAAAGTGGGAGGGCGGGGGGGGGGGGTCTTTCACAATCAATGAGAATATTGAAAGATAATCTGACAAATGATATAAAATTATTCTACAGTTTATGGAAAACTTAGAACTCAAGTTATATTCTTTCATATTATGTATCAGCAAGGCTTTGTCTGGTAAAAAGTTTATATGCAAAACAGATAACCTCTATGGAAGCATGAAAACAGACAAGCACACGCATGTTTGGGACCAATAATTGTAACCAATTACAGTTATGATGAAATTCTTAAGAACATGTTTGGGTGACAAATTAAGTGCTAAAAAAAAGGTCTTGTTAATAGAAAATCACAAAAAATATAAAAATACAGAAATAATGACAAAGAAATAATACTGTAATTTGAAGCACTCTAAAACTTAATAAAAATTTTCTCAATAGTAAAATAGACAAAGGATATTAATGGCCAAGTTTCTAAATGGGTAATATAAGTAGTCAATAAACTTGTGAAATGCATAATAAACTTTATACCAATGCAAATGAAAATAACAATATGCCAGTTTTTACTTATTTAACTAGCGCTTGATAACTTGCTGGAGATTTTATAGAAAAACAGCCTTCGTTTTTATACCTTGCTGGCCGATGTGTGAATTGATTCCAATTCTCCAGAAATCCCTTTGGTAATGTAAATCATAAGGCAATGTTGTCTAATATTTGAACAAGGACCTCTTTGTCTAATAATCTATCAGGAAAGTGATCATATATGTGGAAAAATGTTTGCTTTTAATAATATATATAGTATTTAAAAATTGAAATGACAATAGTTATTTCAGTCTATGAGGGCAATTGGCAAATAAATTATAAGGCTTAAAAGAAAATATTTTGAAAAATTTTTTTAAAAATATTATTTTGAAACATATAAAATGATGGATAGGTCAACAAAGCAAATGTTATGCATGCATATATATCTATACACAAAGGATATATTGATATATAACATAATATGTGATAGTTCATAGTACATATTTATTAGAATATCCATAGCTATCTCTGGGCTTTTTGAGTATTGATATTTTTTCTTCTCTACTTCTAATTTTTCTTTAAAAAAAATTTTTTTAAAAGTACTGATTTCAGCAAGAGAGAAAGAGAGAGAGAGAGAGAGAGAGAGAGAGAGAGAGAGAGAGAGGGTGGCAGGGGTGGGAGGGACATCCAGCTAGCCATTCCTGTATGTGTCCTGTCTGGGGATCGAAACGGCAACCTCTGTGCTTCTGGATGATGTTCTAACCAACCGAGCTATACGACCAGGGCAAATTTTTCTTTCTGTTAAAATGTTCTTACTTGGCCCATTGGCTTTAAATTTGAGGCTCATTACTTTCTAGTGTCTAGTATTCCCATGAAGGAGCTTCACTGCATAGAAACATATGTTCTACATGTAACTCTTTCCTGACACAACGGCGCACTTTCTACTGGAAGGACAAAAGAAACTTTGTTTAAATATTCTTCTGGTCATCTTCCTCCTTCCTCTACTTGATTAAGTGAGTTCATCTTGGACTATGATTTTGAGTGATAGCATATGAACTTTACAACAGATGAATAATGAGACAAGAATAGAGAAACAGGAAGAAATAGAAAGAGATAGAGAAAGTAAAGCTCTATATAGGCAAGAGATTTAAGAACTTTTTTTATGGTGAATGACTGCACAGCTCAGGCACTGCTGAGTAGAGAGATAATTTGGGGGTAAATAAAATATATATAATGCAGTGTTGCTTTGGGACATTAATTAGATTCCTTTAATATTATCTAAAAGGTGCAAGTTAATATTTGGGGTCTTTTTATTATTACTGTTATTTGCTGGACTCTATTTTTAAACAATACCATGTTGTGCAAGAATTAGGACAATGTGAAACTGAGATTTATTAGAGGTTAAAATATGTAACTGAGGGAAAGTTTTATATAGATTTAATTAGACTTTCAAAAAAGAATCCATGTAATTAGTTGAGAGCAGCATGAATGTATATCCAGTGTATTTATGATTAGAGGGTAAACTATGTAGAATAATTTCTCAGAGGTATTTCTTCAGTTAGTGATCACCTCATCTTTTTCAGTTTTTAGGACTTTATTAGCAATATAACAGAGGCTCACAGTTTTCCATTCAGCTGCACTGAAGGTCTCTATAATAATTGAATTCAAAATAAATAATTAAAGATAGTTTAATAAAATAACTATTTATAAAAATACCATTAAGATTTTAGAAATTAACCTAACCAGGTGGTGGCACAGTGGATAGAGTGTAGGCCTGGGACACAGAGGCCCCAGGTTAGAAACCCTGAGGTTGCCAGCTTGAGCACAGGCTCATCCAGCTTCAGAGTGGGCTCACTAGCTTGAGTGCAGGGTTGTTGGATTGAGCATGGGATCATAGGCATGACTCCCTGGTCACTGGCATGACCTCATGGTCTCTGACTTGAGCCCTAAAGTCTCTGACTTGAAGCTCAAGATCACTGGCTTAAACAAGGGGTCACTCACTCTGCTGTAGCCCTGAGTCAAGGCACATAGGAGAAAGCAATCAATGAACAACTAAGGTGCCTCAATGAATTGCTGTTTCTCATCTCTCTCCCTTCCTGTCTGTTTCTATCTGTCCCTCTCTCTGTTTCTGTCACACACACACACACACACACACACAGAGAGAAAAATGATTTTAGGAAATAAACAAAGTATGGTGAATCACCCTGGGTATAGAAATAACAGGAAGCATTGTCATTCTTAGGCTTGAGATATAACTCTAGAAGAGGGACCCCTAACCAAAAATGTGTTCTTTGGAAAATGATCACATACACAATTCCAAACTTAGATTCAGCAGAGAGGGAGCTAAGAGTATAAATTCAGCAATCTCTATTTTTCCCCACCATCCAGTGTCTATCCGGATCCTCAGTGAGATGTACCCAGTAGGATTCCAGAAGATGCGGAGAATTTGTTGATACAACCCAGGTAAGTCAGACCTGTGAGACAAGGAAGAATTATGAAAGGTAGAGAAATGATCTCAAGGAACAAGCAGTGGACATCCAGAACATTTAAAACAATTATCTATCAAATAATTCAGTATCTTTATATGTGAAACAGACATCACAATGTGCATTCAAAATACATAAAGTATAAGAATAACACTTATCACAAAAATAGTGATGGGACCTGGAATTTATATCTAATTATTTTTCTTCCCCTGGAGTCTGAACCTTCTAGATGCATTGCTACCTACTCTGGATAGGAGGACTTGAGGTCTGGGAGTAAAACAGCAATCTTTGTCTTTCTGTTCATTTATTTTATTTTATTTTCTGTTTATATTAAATTGAATGTAATTATGCTTCATTACATTGAAAGATGTGTTTCTGGAATAGCCTAGAACTATATTCAAATTCCAGTCCACTATTATCCAACTTATAAAGTCTATTTAACTGACTTAGCTCTTGCATAAAAAGTCTCCTCTTTGTAAAGAAAGAATATTGATACCAACTTTAAAAATAATTTCTGAAGATTATATAAGACAGTTTATAAAGGGCACATATTACCATACCTGCCACATGATAATAATAAAATATTATCTTGAGGCTCAACACATTCCTCTAGGAAACTCCTCCCTTTTCCCAAAGTAGTGGGCTCATTCTTCCATCTGAGAGAGGCTAAGAACGTTCTCCAGATTTCTTTTTATGTCAATAAATATATACCTGTTATAATATTAAAAAATTATTCTCTGGCTGTCACAACACTAAAGATTTCATCAAAACAGGATTTCATGCATGAACATTTTAAACTCAAACAGAGAGTGTTTCAAATCTGGTGTGTATAGAATATGTGTATGAGGCCCTGGCCTGTTGTCTCAGCGGTAGAGTGTCAGACCAGTGTGTGGAAATCTCGGGTTTGATTCCCAGTCAGGGCACACAGGAGAAGCAACCATCTGCTTCTCTACCTCTCCCCTCCCCCTTCTCTCTCTCTCTCTCTCTCTCTCTTCCTCGCCTGCACCATGGCTCTTGGTTTGAGCATGTCTCCTGGGCACTGAGGATGGCTCCATGGGGCCTCCACCTCAGATGGTAAAAATAGCTTGGTCACCAAGCTTGGCCCCAGATGGGCAGAGCATCACCCATAGGGAGCTTTCCCAGTGGATCCCAGTCAGGGTGCATGCAGGAGTCTGTTTCTCCGTCTCCCCTCCTCTCACTTAAGGAATAAAAAAGAATATGTGTATGAGTGTAAGTGTGTATGGTGAGAGTGGTACGGAGGAGAGAAGCAAAGCAGCAGGGATAGGACTTTCACCAGGCTCAATAAAGGTTAGTGGACAGAGCAGGAATCATTGATTGCTGAATGTGCGAAACTCTGACCTTTCACCCCTGGGACTGGAATTCAAGTTCAAATTGATCCCTGATTGCCAGGACTGGGACTTTTGTTGAGGTGATATCAAGCCACCCATGAAGGACATTTGAATTGATTGCCTTTGACTAAAGGAGACACGTTTATTTTTTTAGCTGAGGGCCTGAAATTTGAAATTTTGTAAAACAAAGCAACCAAAAAAAAAAAAAAAAAAAACCCGTGGGTCTAATCACTGAACTAGGAGCTTCTGTCTGACAGAGGCCATTGTCCTCAGCCAGTGTGGATGTTACATTTGCCTTGACAATATTCCTGTTAGTTAAATTCAAGAAATTTGGGCTACATGCAAATATAGTGGCTTTCAGTTCACTAGGAACACTCTTGTGTGCCTAGAACAGTGGTTCTTAACCTGGGTTGTATCGAACCCTAGGGGTTCGATGAGTCGGTCTCAGGGGTTCTCAAGCCTCTGCCGCGGAGGCCAGAATAAAGTAATACCGTCATTTGTTGTGAGTTCATGCACTTTGTTGGTTTTGTTCTTTGAGCAAGGGGATGTTCACGCACGGCTCATTTTGTGCACCAGTAAAAAAATATATACCTATGTCTTGAATTTGGAAAAAAAAATCATATTTTATTTATCACTAAAGAAGGGTTCGGTGAATGCGCATATGAAACTGGTGGGTTCAGTACCTCAGAAAAGGTTAAGAACCACTGGTCTAGAAGAACCTTCCAAAATGGCCGCTGATGATATGCTATTCCAAATATCAAAAAGTTTTCTAATATTGAGTTGTGATCAGTTATTACAATTGTGAATGTTAATAACTAGCCAGATATCTCTGTAAGAACAATGTAGGATTTCTCTCCTTCCAAACCCTCCCCTTGTTGCCAGATTATCATAATGCAGCATAATCCCCCTCACTGATAATTACCTGATGGGTTTTCTGTGTATAGAAAAGAAACAGGTATATCCCATTTAATTAAAAGCATATCTCTGTGTGCAGGGTTGGAGTCATTCCATGACAGGCCCCTTACGAAGCACCACACATATAACAGGAAAACAATACATAATAGTTACCGCTGAAACATATTATTTCTATGGCTAACCACCTCCACGTACCCTGCAGCAATACTTTGTTTAGTCTTTGCTTTTTTTTGTTGTCTCTAATGTAAAATGAGGACAATAGTTTGCATATCACACCCATACTGAAGAATTTGATTGAAAAAAATGTCAAAGATCAAGCATAGAGTCTTGCCTATGGTAGTATTCAAAAGATGAAAAAAAATTTCTCAACATGACATAAAGCTGACTCTTTAAATAAAATATGACTGAGTTAATGAGCTATTGGTCTAAATATATGCCGATGTTGCTCCAAATTGCAAACAAAATTCTGAGAATATTTGATTCTCAAAGTGTTGCTTGTCAACAACAATTTATTTAAGGAACCATTAGTTCCTATTAAAATTAAACTACAACTGACAATGTTTCTATTCTTGGAGAAATGAGCCTGGCATCATTGTGGTGACATGGATGGTGCGCATTCATATTTACATGCTATAGATAACTAAAAAGTTTGTCACTACATTCACATTTAAAAAATTTTTCCGAGACCCCGGCTCAGTAGCCCAGTTAGTTAGAGTGCCAATTCCATTACACCAAAGGTGCAGATTCCATCCCCAGTCAGGGAACATGCAGGATTCAGTCAGTAAATGCAGAAAGAAGTGGAACAACAAATCAATGTCTCTCCCTCTCTCTCACTCTTTTTCTTTCTTCTTCTCTCTCTAAAATCAATCAATAAAAATAATTAAAGACTAGCTATTAAAACAGGGGTAGCCCACCATTTTATAGCTATTGCCCTCTTTTGTATCTCTGTTAGTAGTAAAATTTTCTAACCGCCCACCTGTTCCACAGTCATGGTGATTTATAAAGTAGGGAAGTCACTTTACTTTATAAAATTTATAAAGCAGAGTTACAGCAAGCTAAAGTATATAATAATAATTACTTACCAAGTACTTTATGTCAGATTTTCGCTAAGTTTGGCAGAATAAATCTTTATAAAACAACTTACAATAATTAAATCTATCTTTTTATTTATACTTTGGATGCTCCACTATCACCCACCATGAAAGCTGGAATGCCCACTAGTGGGCGGTAGGGACCAGGTTGACTACCACTGTATTAAATGAATGAATGAATGAATGAACGAACGAATGAATTCAGCAGCAGCCAGGCCCTGAGGAGCAACTGCAACATCAGCCACTTCCAATTGTTTAAAAAACACTAATTGAAACTGTTCAGGTCTTCTATGGATCGTGGTCAAACAGCATCTCCCCCACACCTGCACTTGGGAGGGGTACTGATCTTGTGTAAAGTAATAATTTCAACATAAAAAAACATACTTAATGCAAATATTGATCCCAGTATCATACAGATCAGTGTCCTACACTAGAAACAGAACAATGGCAGCGTGCCTTCTAATAGACTGTTAGAAAGTGCTGGCATTGTGGTCGGTAGCCCTCCCCCCAATCAGTTAGCATGCATATCAAAACTGGATATATAAGGCCTTTTATTTTTAAAATTGTATTTAAAAAATGAGAAAATGATGAAATAAATGATTCATGAAGACGTATTATGCAGCGTTGTGACTCTAATTAATAATAATGTACTGTATTGCGTATTCGAAATTTGCTAGTGGCGCACAGAACCATATTGAATGGTGCATTGGTGTTTAGGGACTTAGTAAATATCCGGTCTCTGTGATTGGCCTGATCTAGGTCTTTGTCTTTTTTTGTTAGTTTTTTTGTGGTAGAGACAGAGAGAGGGACAGACAGGAAGGAAGAGAGATGAGAAACATCAGTTCTTTGTTGCGACACCTTATTCATTGATTGCTTTCTCATATGTGCCTTGCCCGGGGGACTGCAGCAGAGTGAATGACCTCTTGCTCAAGCCAGCAACTTTGGGGTCAAGCTGGTGAGTCTTGCTCAAACCAGATGAGCCCACGCTCAAGCTGGCTACCTCGGGGTTTTGAACCTGGGTTCTCTGCATCCTCTATCCACTGCCTTTGTATCTTTCTTTGTATCACATGGCCTTCTATTCCTATAGGTAGTTCTCTGATACTCTATCCACTGCGCCTCCACCTAGTCAGGCTAATGTAAGTCTTTGTAAGGAAGAAAAAAAGGCAAGGAACTGATGGCAAATTAGACCAGATCTCTTTCTTTGAGGCAAAGCAGCATCATGGAAAACCATTATGACTCAATCAAAATTACCTAGATGCGCCTGACCAGGCGGTGGCGCAGTGGATAGAGCGTTGGACTGGGATGTGGAAGACCCAGGTTCAAGACCCCAAGCTCACCAGCTTGAATGTGGGCCCATCTGGCTTGAGCAAAAGCTCGTCAGCTTGGACCCAAGGTTGCTGGCTCCAGCAAGGGGTTGCTCGGTCTGCTGAAGGCCTGCGGTCAAGGCACATATGAGAAAGCAATCAATGAACAACTAAGGTGTTGCGACGGCAACAAAATTAATGATTGATGCTTCTCACCTTTCTCCAGTTCCTGTCTGTCTGTCCCTATCTATCCCTCTGCTGACTCTCTCTCTGTCCCTGTAAAAAAAAAAAAAAATACCTAGATGCTAACCTTAGTTAGCACGTAACCCTTAGTCTAACTCTGTGACCTTGAATAATTTGTCAAATATCTCTAAGTCTCAGTCTTTCAAGTAAAGTTACTCCATGGCATGAGCATAAATACAAAATGCATAGGATCAGGCAGGTGCCCCATCTCCATGTATGGTTCTTCTTTCCCTCTTACTTACTCTGTGACACTTAGAATCAAACTGGGAAGATCAACTCACATATGTATTTTGACAACTACATGATTCAAAAAAGTCCATCGGGGAACACAAATAGCATCCTCTCTCAAGAGTCCGAGGGCACCCAAGTGATTATTTTCTCCCTCCTTAAACTTTGCCCAAATCACAACACTAGTGGATTTGCAGGTCACCCATATTTTTGGTCCAGGTATCTTTCTTTATATCACATGGCCTTCTATTCCTATAGGTAGTTTTTGTCTCTTTTCTCAATAGTCTGACTTTTCTTGCCCTAAGACAAGTATGTCCAAGGCCTGACCTGTGGTGGCTCAGTGAATCAAGCGTCAACCTGGAACACTGAGGTTGCCAGTTCAAAACCCTGGGCTTGTCTAGTCAAAGCACATGTGGGAGTTGATGCTTCCTGCTCCTCCCACTTCTCTCTCTCTCTCTTTCTCTCTCTCTCTCTCTGTCTCTCTTCTCTAAACTGAATAAATAATTATAAATTTTAAAAAAAGGCAAGTATGTCCAACATTCACTCTTCTTCAATGAAAATTTAAAAGCTATTTCTTACATCCTGCTTGCCAGAAAATTAAAATTAAATATTAGAAGAGTGCCTCATTTATTCGTTAAACTTTGAATCAGTGCCTTCATAGCTGAGCCCATCTTTAATTACAGTAATAACATCCATTATTTACAAATCATTGCTGATGTGGGTTTTGTTTGATCTCTTTCTGGTGTTTCTTATAGTTCACCACTGACCAGGTGAGGACAGCTTAAGGAAACTTTCTTTGTCATTGTCATGATGATAATGAGAGCAGGACAGGGGAGAAAGAGTGCTTTCACCTCTGCTGGGAAATCAAACCTGTGACAACTAAAGAAATAAACACAATTAGTTAGCTATTAACTACTATCTCTTAATTAGTGGGAGACTTTGGAGACTTTGAATTTTGGGTACCCATTCTATCCCAGGCATAATAGCAGGCATTGAACTCAAAGAAAAGGATATAAACATTTTCTAAGTGTTTGTTAGATATTAGAAACCAACCTCCTTTTTACATATAATTTTATTTAATCCTCTAATTTCCTAAATGTAAACCTTCTTTTTTCACAACTATAAAGTAATAATTTTAGAAGATTTTCAGACAAAGCAAACAAGTAGAACAGAGATAAAATAGGTCTGAATAACTGCCCAGATTTTATCCTTTGAAAAATTTAAGTTAGTACAATCATGAAAGTAATAATCTTATTAACAATTAGGGCATCATTCAGGCTGCATCTTTTAGAGTTATCATATAATTAACATTTTTTTCAAATGGAGTTTCTATATTGAAAGGAATATAATATGCAAATTATTTTAAATGTTCTTCCAAGTAGTTAAAAATATCAAATGAAGACCCATCATGTTTTTTTTTTCTTCTGAAAGTTTTCAGCAAATTATTTTTTCAAAAATAAGCCTGAGGTAAATTTTAGAACAATTACTAACCATGTTATTCAAATCTCTTAATAGGTGAAGACCAAAGTATTTAAGTTGTGTTTTATTTCTTTGGGTCAAATTAAGAGCATCATTCTTTTAGAATGGTTGTTGGATACCAATGTATTTCTTATCTAGTTCTTTTAAATCCTTCCCCTCCCACCCTATCTCCTGGTTCTCTGTTGTTTTAATCACCATATACATGAGACTCTAGACATTTTTAAATGTCAATTTTATTTCTCCTGATAGGTTCTATACATATTGAAGGGAAGGACTGACTACATCTTATTTTTTAAATCAGTTACAATACCCAGTAACAGATAAGTTCCATAAGAGGTACATCATAGAGTCAGGAACTATGGAATAAATTTAAGATCCAATTTAGATAGATATGGGTGATCAAATCCATTTATGTTACTTAGCTCTGTGAACTGAGAGAATGTAATTAGCTTCCCTGAGTTGTGGTCTTCTTCATCTACAAAATAAAAACCCAAGGACTTTATAAGTTGTTTCATGAAACTTTATAAAGCTGTCTCATAGCCATTATTTTGAAAGCATAACCAGGATTTATTGGACACTTACCAGTGCCATATAGTCAGCAAGTTACTTAACCTTGCTGAGGCTCAGTTTCCTCACCTGCAAAATGGATGTGAAAATAATTACTATCTTGTAGGACTATAACAGATACTGAGTAAGGTAGTACGTGTATAACTAAACTTCTTAGCCAAGTGTTTCCATCAATGATGCAACAATTTCAACATATTCTTCTAACTCACCAATGACGTTTTCTCCTCTTCACCTCCAGTTGACTTCCTCAGTACCTGCATGCTTTATTCATTGGGAATAAGTCTTTGAACTTCAAGTAAAAGAGGACAGATATACTGTCCTCTGCTAGGATGGGAAGATATATCTAAACTGGGGTGGAGAATGGGCAGTCAGAGGTTATTAAATGATAAATAGTCCTGGGAAGTCCTCTTTTCAAACACAAGAAACAGATACTAAAAGGGACATTATGAATCTTTTGAAATGTAGCAAAAGAAGCCTTGGTTAAAATTTTAACAAGTTTGAGTCATTAGCTAAACAAATCCTGACAGCTTCACAGTCACATAGTCATGTAACAAAGGCGTGATTTGTGAGACACCCTTAATAGGTCCCTCTGCATTTTCTTCAGGCATTCCATTTTGTTCCAAAGGGTGGATTCGAAAATGTCAGTCCCTATTCTCTCTGCTAGCCGTGTGTTTTCAAAGTGCAGCTAACATTTTCCTTCAACAATAATCAGAAGAGAGGTTCTCTTCTGCGTCTCACTGCACTGATACATACTCTCTAAAAAAAGGGGGGGCGTTGTTCAAGAAAATAAATCAATTGATCCCTTTAAGCTTTCAAAATGGAGAATTTCTTGTTTTTTTTTCATTTTCTCTCAACTGCTAAAACAGCAGATGTTTCTGTTGCCCCAACTGAAAAAATTATGGATTGTTTCATACATAATTTATATGACTCATTATGGTATTTTATGTCCATAAGAGGGTCTTGTAATTGTCATGGAGAGACAATGTCATGGAAAATATTGACCTTATTTTGTAACCAGGGAAGCTAAGGTTAGAAGGTTGTAGAGAAATAAAAATGAAAATACCTCATGGAACACCACATGTATGAGAGGACTTTGAGAGAGATGTAGAATGAAAAATGTATTCCTTTTTTTTTTTCACTTTTCTAGCTGGAAAAAAATGTTATTATTACTGATAGTTCATGTTATATTCATACTTCACATTTATTTTGAGTCTTACTATATTTTCATTTTACTTTATTTTAATATGAACTGAAAAATAGAACTTTTGGGTATAATTTTCCTATTGAATTATTTCAATGTCCCCTTCCGGAAGCTCATCACAAATTTTACAGAGCAATTAGCTAAAAAAAAGCAAAAACACCACCAACAACAATAAAATCCACATATTTTTTGATAGAGAAATACACTTTATATAGAACTTGTCCAGAGTAAATATTAGTGAGTAGGACTGTGTGCAGTGACTCATAAAGGACTCTTTGTTATTTTAGACATTTTTATTAATAGGCAGTCATCTTAGGCAGTCGGGGTGACAAGAATGCTAAAACTTTTGAAATCGCTGTAGAAAATTACCACAATAAAGAGCGCAGAGAAAGAAGCTTCTATGCTAAACGGACTTCATTCAGTTTTCAGCATTTTCCTTTATAAAGCAAATAAATGCGTTGTATTTTATTGACATACTTATTTATCCCACAGGAGCTCCTTACCAAGCACACATACCTTCCTACCCAGCGGTTTCATGTGGGAGTTCCTTGTACAGCCTTTCCCGCCTTCCTTCTCCTCCCACAGAATCAAACCACCTTCTTCAATTCATACCGTTCGAAAGGAAATGAGTCTATGAATGGTGCCCGGTTGGATTGTTTCCTTGCCTCCGGTATGTGTTTAGCCATGCAAGGAGAATAATGAGGATGCGGAACCCACAAGATACTTCCTCTCTGTTTAATATCCCCCAAGTATGATTGTACACCCCTGAAAGGGGGTCCAGAGCCCACACTCCCTGATGTACATCAAAATGCTGTGCAGGTTACTCAGGGAGAAAGAAATCCAGTGAGTGTGTAAGAGTGGAAAGGGAGTGTGTGTGCGGGGGAGTTCCCATCTATTGTTGAAGTTGAGATAATAGTACGGAACTTTTTTTGAAAGGAGTAACTAACTATGAAAGAGTGTGTTCATGCACATTTTTATTTAAAAATCGAGCCATGAACCAATTATAGCCTTTAAAACGAAGAAATTCACAGCTTTGTTCTTGTGTATCCAAATGATTTGAACAGAGTATTTACAAGAGAAAGAAATACTGAATGAAATGTGCATGTGGAAATATGTTCTTTCTCAACAATCAGGTAAATACAAATTCAGCTTCAGGGTTAGGGGCTAATAAACACAAGTAACACATGAAGACATTTAATATGAGAATGTTTACAGGAAATGGGAAGTTTTGCCATTACGGTCAGGCCATACCAGAGGTAACCTTATCAGAAAATGTTACAAATACATCAAACTCCTCATTATTTTCATAACCTTTAATACTTAATCTTCCTTCTGGAAATAAATCCCGAGAAGTTGACAAGTAAAACATAAAACAATAAAAAGTTAAAATAATCACATTAGTATCCATTTTGCATAGCCTTAATTCAAAATACTGAACTCTTTGGAAATGGCACTTATAATGGAAAGGAAATAAATAGACAAATAATGGCATGACTGAGATAAAGAAATACTATGTAAAAATTAAATTTATCTTTGCAAATATGGTAATTCCAAGAAAACATATTTGCTTTATCTTATGTGAAAAATAATATAGTTTATATATATATACACACACACACAATATTTAAGATGATCGTAAAATTATGTGCAGGTTAAAATATAAAGCATAAGAAACGAATACTGAAAAGGTTAATTTTTTTATCAGTGACTATATCTTATATTTAAAAAGTTCTCTTTTTTTCCTCTTTTTCTATTTTCTATATCCCAAATATTTTTCATGAGCACATATAAATTTTTAAAACGAATAAAAATAAATCTCATTAAAGTTATTTTAAAGATAAGCCTTAGCAATCGGAAGGGCCCCCCCTCCCCAGTGGAATTTATTGTTTTACTAAAACCTAAAATAAGCTAATCACCACCACCACCGCAAAATGTTGAAAGATGTCATCCGAATAGTATAGATCACTCCTACACAAAAATGAGATCACATTCCCGCTTCGTTATTATTTTAGAAAACTCACCTTTCAACCATCTACAATGTGGGCCATCATTCACATCGAACTTAATTAGAAAACAGTTTGGAAGGTGGAGGGATTCCTAATTTAAATCAATTAAAGGGAAAGTTGTCAGGTTCGCTTTGGGTTTGCTTATCGCTGCTCCCCTCGCAGCGAGGCGGAAGGGATCTGTCTTCCCCAATCTCCTTTGTCTCTCGCCGGGAATTATGTCATAGTGTGCAGTGTGGAAATCTAGGAGCTCATGGTAGCAATTAGCATCTGAGACTCCTGCCACAGCTCAGAGAAGGAGCCCGGGTGACAAACGATGGACTCCCAGGATTCCATGCTGAAAAAACGTCTTTGATGGGCACTTGTGTTCGCGGGTGACATCTCCCTGGTTGGTGGGGACACGGCAGCTCTGGTCGCTCGCCCTATTTTCGTTCTGTGCTGAGTGCTCTTCCTCCTCCCCTCACCCCTCTGCCCTAAATCCTATTGTGTCACAGTTACTTTAGTTATCACATGGAAAAGGCATGTCAGATGGTGACTATTTAAGGAGCACATTCCTTTCACTGAGTGGGTCGTTATAAGCCCTTGGCCTCCCCATTGCTAAAATAAGACTCCATGCGTTCTCTGTTGTCTACCCCTCTCCCTGCTGGGTTAGAAATGTGTCCTCCTCCACCCAACTTACTACTACTTTCTCTAGTGCAGTCCTTTCTTTTCACGCATTCTAAAATCATCATTGTCTGCCAAGCAAAGGGGACAAGATATATTCTATGTAGTGAAGATTTTTATTTTTGCCCCAAAATTGGGGCACATGATCAGTTATACAGTTGCCTTACCTCTTACGCTGTAGCCTGTGAGAACAGGAACCAAGTTTTAACTATCTTTAATATCTCCAGATCTAGATTATCTCAATGTGTAACTTAGAATCAGTAAAAGAATAAATTAAAAAACAAACAAACAGCTGTCTTGTATTACTTTTGAGTACAAGAGCAGTAGAAGATTTCAAAGCTACAGAATTTGTGAAATAGTTTAAAATGTGAGAAAACGATCCAGGGTATTTGAAACTAGACATACCTTGTAATTTCAGAATACACTATGTTTGTATCCAGGATTGAAAAAAATTTTCTAGACTAGAGATGTGAAAATCTAGACAATTTTGTTAGGCATTTAGAATGTGTAATGGAAAAAAGTAGACTAGAGGGTATTTAGACTTTATTCAGGGTTCTATTTTGAAATTTTTATTTACTTATTTTTTATTTTTTACATTTCTATTCACTTTATGGGGGTGACATTGGTTAATAAAATTATGTAGGTCTCAGGTGTACGATTCTGTAAGACATCATCTGCATAGTGGGGCTGGTTTGGATGCCCAATAGAGAGCTTCTTGGCATGGTGGGGGCTGTGGGCCCCTCCCTGCTCAGAGGGGACGACAGGTGAAGTGCACTCCCTCAGGGATCTCACAGTTCTGGTTGTACTTGACCTTCATCCTGAGTCAGCAGCTTGGTCTGCTTAGAACTGACCAGGTAGGCTTGGCTGCCTGGTGGATGACCTCCTCTGCTGTGAAGGACTTGGCTACTTTTCTCGGGTCATCAGGTACCATCCTGGACACAATGGCATAGTACTCACCGCTAAGCCACAGGATGTTGGCTTGGTCCATGGGCACCTGGATGTTGTGAGCTTTGCCAAATGTTTGATGATCTCTGTGCCCCGGCGGCGTGTACAGTAGCTTCCTGATGAACGGGGAAGCAGTAACCGCGACTCATCCCAGCGGGAAGTAGCAGCACCACACCACTGAGGCCAGTGTTACAGCCTAGGCCAGTGCTAGTAGCACAGCATCCAGTGGCCTGGACGGTGCCTGCCTGATTGTCCATGCTGTGACTGCAGCTCTGAAATTCCCATAGGGACAGGAGGAATGTTAGATTCCCTCGCCAGGTTGGTCAGCCCTCGCGGCTCCAGGGACTCCGTCTGGATAGAGTGGCGAACCTAAACCGGAAGCTCTTTAGGTCGGGCTCAGACAGTCCCTGGTTCTTGATGGATGTGGTCGCCACATTCTGGAGCATTATGTACTGGTCCTCACTGCTGAGAGGATGGGTCAGGAGTACCTGGGCCCCTCAGCTGGGGCCAGGGGCAGCAGGTGGAGGGAAGGGAGATGGTCCAAAAAGGAGGGGAGAAGGAAAATGAGAACAAAATATATTAAAATATTTTTTATTCTGAAATGTTTATTATTTTTTATAAAATGTATTGGGGTAGCATTAGCTGATAAAGTTAACAATCTGTAGTAGTGACAATTTGCATTTAGGGAACTGTGGCACCTCCCAGCTCGGAGGAAGTTTCCTGAATCAAAATTCACTGGCAGTCGATAGAATGGTGGGCAGGGCTGGACCAGACAAAGCGATGGAGCAGGGGTGGGGGGATGTCTCAGGTCCCAGGAATCTTACCCAGGGCTGACCAAGGGATACCAGAGACCGTCCATCATCAAGTCCCCGCCTTTCTCAAAGCGGTGAGAACAAACGGTCCCAGTCATACAAGTCTGAAACATTTTGGGAAGCGTCCTCTGGGTTTTTCTAGATGATCAAGCAAATCAGAAAAATGGGAGGAGCCTGCCTAACTCCGCATTTACCCAATTCCTATCATTCAATTTAAAGTACCAAGTAAACTCTGTGTGACCAGCAGAACCTACAGAAATCCGTTTCTTATGATTTGGATAATTATTGAAATCATTCTTGCAGTTCTCTCTAGACTTAACAAGGTCGTAAATAATTCTGAGAACCATTGAGAAAGCCCTCACTCACGCTCTGAGTCCTGTAACACAGCCTATAGTCAGCACATTGCCTTCTTAACATCTTTGTGTGGAAAAGGTCCCAGGATGGTCGGCACCTGTGCGGGGCTCGAGGCAGGCAGAGCGTGGCGGGGGGAGGTGGGGGGGGCTGAAGGGAGCCTGGAGATAAATAGGTCCCCCACCCGCTGAAGGAGGCTGAGGGTGTGGCAGGGCCCTAGATGTATGTTAAGTTTGATGCCTGCCCGTCAGGTCAGGCTCTTTCTGAAGCCTTGAAATCAGCCAGTGAGCCTTATCCCTCTACAGTCTGCACCCACTGTCAGCTGTCCCCTCTTTGCCGAGTCCTGGGGCCAGTAAGTCTGCATGCCCGGCTCTCAAGAGTCTTTCTTTGTGCATTGCATTTATTGCCTTGTGGGTCTCGTGGATGGGAGCCCTGTTGGTTTTCGAACCTTACATGTTCTGGTGGCTCGTTGTTTCAGGTGCAAGTCTTAAAGGTTGGGGTGCACAGTGTGGGGTTGGGATTCCGAATGGACTGCGTGGCCGTGCTGGGGGGCGGTGGGAAAAGTGGGCCTCTCTCATTCTCAGGAACAGTAGGCGTTGCTCAGTCACTAGGTTTTCTTGGGCGGGTGTGGTTGCACATGGTGCTGCAGATTGGTGTGTCCTCTGGCGGAGAGGAGTCCCGGGTCCCCTGCCGGTGCCGGCTAGAACCTGGGACGTTGTGGAGGCTGTCAGTCTGACATCAGGGACCAGCAGGTCAGCCCTACACACACATTAAACAAATATCACCTGGGTTTTTTTGTTATTGAATTTATTGAGGTGACATTGGTTAATAAAATTATACAGGTTTTAGGCATACAATTCTATAATAAATTATTAGTATATTGTATTGTACTCACCACCGCAAGTCAAGTCTCCCTCCATACCCATTTATCCCACCTCTACCCGCTTCTACCTCCCTCACCCCTTTCCCTCCTGTGATCACCACCCTGTTGTCTGTGTCTCTGAGGGTTTTGTTTTTGCTTAATCTCATCACCTTTTCCACCCAGTCTCCATAAACCCCCCACCCCGCCCCCCAGTGGCAAAGTCTGTAGTCTGTATCTATGAGTCTGTTCCTATGTTGTTAATTTCTTTGGGACATTATGTTACCCGCAAGGGGGCCTGACCCTTTGGGTCTGCTAAGGTGGCTGGTGGGGTGTAGCTTTCTTAAGTTTGTGCAGGAAAAATTTCACTACAGGAATCCAGGTGACTTTGAAGGTCAGCTTATTAAAGCTGGGGACAAGGAATGAGGAAGGACTTAGAATAGAAGCAGCAGCAGCAAGAGAAACCTAGGCGGGTGCCTTGGCTCTCTAGGAAACTTACGGGAAAGAAAGGATCCCACTTGGGGAAGTCAGAAGAGGGGAGCTAGGAAACGGTTTCAAGGGGTTAGCCCAGGACGAGCTGCCGCTGTCTGTTACTCTCCTGGTTGCAAGTCTCATGGGGAGCCTTCAAGTTTAGAAGATTCCTGCCTGGAGGTGGGGAGAGGAGGTGAGGGCAGGGAGAGGCCTGGGCGTTCCATCAGGTGGGAGAGTGCCGGGGTTCTCGGGGGTTCTTAAAGACTGGGAGTTTAGTCTAACCTGTGGTGGCGCAGTGGATAAAGCATCAACCTGGAATGCTGAGGTTGCTGGTTCGAGGCCCTGGGTTTGCCTGGTCAAGGCACATATGGGAGTTGATGCTTCCTGCTCCTCTCCTGTTCATTCCTCCCCTCCCACCCCCACCCTGTCTCTCTTCTCTCTAAAACAAATAAATAAAGTCTTAAAAAGAAAAAAACAGACTGGCAGTTTAGGGGAGGATTGCATTAGAATCATCAGCTTTTCTGCACGTGCCCTTTCAGGGCTGTTGTCTCCACAGATTGGTCAGTGCCAGGGTCATCACCAGTCATGGCAGCTGGGCTCACTATCGCCCACCTGGTTCTGCTTTTCTGGGCCTGGAGCTGAAATACAGCCGAGGCCTAGATGTCATCTGCAGGGAGGTGACCTTCTGCATCTGGCTGTAAAGTCCTCGGCCAGGTCGGTCCGCGCTCTGCCTCAGTTTCCCCATTCTACTTGCCAGGGAACTTTCCCAGCTTCTTACCGTTCGGCGTCAGTTAGATTCCACACGTAAGTGAAAGCATGTGGTATTTGTCTTCACGTTTACACAATGGAACACTGCTCGGCCGCAAGAAACTCTTCCCACTGGGGACAGCATCAGAGGCCAATTTAAGGGCCGGCGCACCAGGCACATGCCCTGGGCCCCAACTTCTGAAGGGCCCCACAAACCAAATTTGACACATTTTTCTAATGTAAGGGGCCCAATATTTTCTGTGCCTGGGGTCTCAACCGACCTTAATCCGCCTCTGGACAGCATGGATGGACTTGAAGAGTATTCTGCTAAGTGACATAGCCAGCCACCTGGTCTTCATAATTTCTTTTTTTCTTTTAATTCTTTTTTTTTATTTATTCATTTTAGAGAGGAGACACAGAGAGAGAGAGAGAGAGAGAGAGAGAGAGAGAAAGGGGGGAGGAGCTGGAAGCATTAACTCCCATATGTGCCTTGACCAGACCAGTGCAGGGTTTTGAACTGGCGACCTCAGTGTTCCCAGGTCGACGCTTTATCCACTGCGCCACCACAGGTCAAGCCACCTGTTCTTTTTATACAGTTGGTTTAGGACCCATCCACGGGGAAACTGCCACTTGTGCTTCTGCCCTGAGGCTGTCGCCCCCCACCCCGCGTGGTTTCCTTCCCCTCCAGAGTAACAGAAGGCAGAGTGTGACCTTGCTCAGGCAGTCTCAGCAAACAACAGCATGGACTTGTCCAGCCGTGGTTGACTTGCAGCCCCAAAGAACTTTTGCCCCATCTCCTCCACAATGGACACCTGCCCGCCTGCCACTGTAACCATCCATGACTCATTAAAGTCATTAAAAACATTTGGGGCAATTCTTTAAGAGGTAAAAAGAGCAGCACATGTTACGATTTCTCTTTGGTGTTGTCCCAAGGCAAGTTAGGCTCCTCCTGGGGGTTTCCACTCGTTCTCATGCTCCCACGACAAACTCTGTGAGAGGCCAGAGGTGCAGGGCCGCCAGGAGTAGCAAAAACACACACCGCAAATGACCAGGAGCTTAAAAAACAAGACAAATGAACAAAAGAAAAATATGTTGAAAATGCTCCCAGCAATGACAATGTTTCTGTCTACTTGTTTTCTGGAAAAACATCCTAAAACTTTTTTAGGTTACACCCAGGGAAGGGAACTAGGATTGGGAACTAGTTAAATGGCCTTTATTATTATAATACTTTTTTGTTAGTGTTATTCTTTTAAAATTTCTTCTAAGCTTCTCTTACAATTGCCACCTTCTAAAGTATATCTTGAACATGTATGTGTGTATTTATACACACACATATATATATTTATGACGACGATATCACATTGTAAAATATTTTATCTATCCAGAACCTAATAATCACAGAATCACAGATTATAAGAAATGTCTCCATCATAAAAAAACGTTGTTCTCATAGAAAAGCTGAAAGGCAGACTGCTGGTTGCAGTGAAATAGTCTCCACTTGTTAAGGTATTAGGAAAATTTTCTTCAATCATAATGAAGCATTCCCACTCAAGCCCCTTTCAGGAATTCATCTGTAGAAATTTCCTGGAAGCATTTTTGGAAGAGAACTATTTTTCTATGTGTGTCTCTCCTGAAAAGATATGGGCTAGCCCTGGCCTAACGTGCAACATCTCTGAATGACCCAGGGTTATGTATGAATATATGGATAGATGAATGGATGTTAGTGAATTGTTAAGAAATAAAGCATCTTCACATGGGTAATGTTTCCTCTGTACATACCTACCTACGTGGCATATCATGGTATTTACATTTCTTCACCGTGGGACACTCTTTTTTGGCCGAGATTTATCGAAGAAATGGCCAAATTTAGATGTTCTACCTAATTCCTTACCCCAGGATAAATACATTTATATATGTGTGCATACATGTACATAGTAATATGTACATGCAGATAGGTATGCACACACATGCATATACATACATACATACACACATAATATATACATACATACAGAAAGTTCATGCTCAACTACTAATTTCACACAGTCGAGCAAGGCTCAGTGGGATGTTAGTTTGGTAATCACACCTACAAATAGTTGATTCTGATGATTCTGGCTTCATTATTGAAAGCACAGTCTTCAGACTCGTCAGGCAAGTGGAGTAAGTAGCCTTGCCCTTGTGCAATTCTGTGTTCAGAGTATGTCTCCCACCTGTTTCGCCCTGGCCTCCCTGGGTCCATCGTCTTCTACCCTTTGCCTTGTTTGGTTAGCTGGGAAGTTCAGAGCGAAGCTCTACTTTAAATATATCAAATTTTATGCATGTGTATCATAATCTTAGTGGCCTTGTTGATTTAGTTCCCTAAATGCATGAGGCTTTTAAAAATATATGCTACTATGAACAAAATAAGCTAAAAAATACTGAAGGGGTCTGTTAGGCTTCAGAAGCTAGCTAGCATGCTATTCACAGCTTGGATGATTTTCTGATTTCTTAAATAAGGATCAAGTGCCTTTTTAAAATTGTCTTTTTCATCTTTTTGATAAGTCTTCATTTATTTCTATAGAGTTTGGCATTTGAATACTCTTGCTTTTGTTTGCTTGTGTTTAGCTTTGATAGAAATCATCCTGGAGAGGGGCATGAGGCTTTGGGGTTAGTTTATATATATATTTGGTTGTTGTTCTCTTTAATTATAATGTGAATTTTGATAATGTATTTACTAGATAATGATCAAATAAATCAAATCCTATGTTTGGCTTAGCAGGTTTATATTTTTAGGAGCAAGTTGAGGTTTATCAGAAGGTTGGTGCTGACGCATCTGGGAAAGTTCAATCCTTTTATTCTAGGGTTGCGTTGACTACTGTGACTAGGTCAGCTGTCCTGTTCAGTCTATCAGTATAAACAAAAGCTGAAACACTGAGTGTATGGGTAAGTATGTTTATTGTTGGGGAAAGAAGGATTAAATGATTTTACAGTAAATAACAAACTAAAGACTATATAAATATATAAACTTCTTTTCTTTATCATAGAGTCATGGAGTTCTATTTGTAGCAGCCACCTATAATAAATTTTGAACTTGAAATGCTCCGCCTCTAGTGAGACTTTTTTTTTTTTTTTGTGAGCAAGAGAGAGGGACAAACAGGAAGGGAGAGAGATAAGAAGCATCAACTCATAGTTGTGGCACCTTAGTTGTCCATTGATGGCTTCTTATACATCCCTTGACCAGGAAAGGGGTGAGGGCTCCAGCCACACCAGTGACCTTGGGCTTCAAGCCAGTGACCTTTGGACTCAAGCCAGCAACCATGGGGTCTTGTCTATGATCCCACGCACAAACCAGTCACCTGCACTCAAGCTGGTGAGCCCATGCTCAAGTCAGCGACCTCAGGGTTTCTTTTTATTATTATTATTAATTTTAATGGGGTGACATTGATAAATCAGGGTACATATGTTCAGAGAAAACATCTCCAGGTTATTTTGACATTTGATTATGTTGCATACTCATCACCCAAAGTCAAATTGTCCTCTGTCACCTTCTATCTGGTTTTCTTTGTGCCCTTCCCCGCCCCCTCCCTCTCTTTCCTCCCCCCACCCCTAACCACCACACTCTTGTCTGTGTCTCTGAGTCTCTTTTTTATGTCCCACCTATGTATGGAATCATATAGTTCTTACTTTTTTCTGATTTACTTATTTCACTCAGTATAATGTTATCAAGGTCCATCCATGTTGTTGTAAATGATCTGATGTCATCATTTCTTATGGCTGAGTAGTATTCCATAGTATATATGTGCTACATCTTCTTTATCCAGTCATCTATTGAGGGCTTTTGGTTGTTTCCATGTCTTGGCCTCTGTGAACAATGCTGCAGTGAACATGGAGCTGCATGTATCTTTATGTACCAATGTTTTGAGAGCATGGGGCTGCATGTGTCTTTACGTACCAATTTTTTGAGTTTTGGGGTATATACCCAGTAGAGGGATTGCTGGGTCATATGGTAGCTCTATTTTTAATTTTTTGAGGAACCATCATATTTTCTTCCATAATGGTTATACTACTTACATTCCCACCAACAGTGGATGAGGGTTCCTTTTTCTCCACAGCCTCTCCAACATTGGTTATTACCAGTCTTGTTGATGATAGCTAATCTAACAGGTGTGAGGCATTTTGATCTCATTGTAGTTTTAATTTGCATGCAAATGGTGCTGGGAAAACTGGAAAGCCACATGCAAAAGAATGAAACTCGACTACAGTTTGTCCCCTTGTACTAAAATTAATTCAAAATGTATCAAAGACCTAAATATAAGACCTGAAACAATAAATTTTATAGAAAAAAACATAGGTACTAAACTCATGAACCTGGGTTATAAATGCACTTTATGAATCTGACTCTAAAGGCAAGGTAAGTGAAGGCAAAGAAATAAATGGGACCACATCAGACTAAGAAGCTTTTGCACAGCAAGATAAACTGACAACAAAATAAACAGACAGCCAACTAAATGGGAGATGATATTTTCAAACAACAGCTCAGATAAGGGACTAATATCCAAAATATACAAAGAACTCATAAACTCAACAACAAACAAACAAACAATCCAATAAAAAAATAGGAAGAGGACATGAACAGACACTTCTCCTAGGAAGAAATACAAATGATCAACAGATATATGAAAAAGTGCTCATCTTCATTAGCTATTAGAGATGTCAGGGTTTCAAACCTTGGTCCTCAACGTCCCAGGCTGTAAAGCCAGTAGCCACGTCCACCGTCACAGCTGCCTGGCTCATGCAGGTTCGCATTTGATTTGGATAGTTGGTAATGAAACAACGGAGCCAAAAGCTGGTGGGCCATCATCTTTAATTCTAGCTTGCACATGTGGGCAAGAAAAAACACACACTGGGCTCCAAAACCCACTCATTCAGTGCTCACAAAGCTAGTGACTTATCCGAGATTCCTAGAATCAAAGGTTTCTAGCTTACCAGACTTATTCACTTCTGTTCCCCATCTCCCTCTCTCTGCACAAACTCTGCCCAAACTGGCTTCTCCCTCAGCACTCCACCATCTTGGCTGCTTCTCTTGACCTCCTCCACGTGGCCTTTCTCTGCTCTCTAATACTAAGAAACAGAGAGAGAAAACAAGCTCCTGGTCTGCCTCACTTTATAGTGTAGATTCAAAACCTTTAATCCAATCTACAAACCAGGAAGTATATGATACAAAGTCACTTATCTGAGGCATAATTGGATTCCTCAGGAGAGTGCACCACCCTACATCAAAAAGGGTGGGAAGGGCTTAGTCTTAAAATTGAACCTTGGGCTATAACACCTCTGCCTGCTTACAGCCTGTTCCCCACACACATTGATATAACCACGCCCATGCCAAGCAATCACCTGGGTGTTAGGTTTCCCCATTGGCAGAGCCATCTTTAACAAAGTGAGCATAATATATTCTATCCAGCACAGGCTCATGCTCTTTCCACTGCCTAGTCAGGCCAGAAAAATTTCTTTAGCCTCTGCAAATTCATCTTAAAATATATCTAGGGAGAAAACCAGGTATTTTTTTTCCCCTAAGGGAATCAAGACTACTACAATTTCTTTCTATGGGCCTCGTTGATTTTTCCTGTTATTTGAAGGTAAAATTCAAAATTATGTCTCACAGTTGTCTGTAAAGAAATCTCAGAATCTGTATTTAAACCTCTATCAAAAGTCATTCTGAATTATTTCCATATTACTAATATTTATTAGTCTCAATACCTAGATTACACTTTAGCAATTCTTAAAGATTCATTTTAAGAAAAATATTTATATTTAATTCCTGCAATAGCATGTTGTTGGTCAAATATGTTTTTAAATATGATATATAGGTTTGCTCGCTTATAGTTTGCTGGGTAGTTAAAGACTATGGCTTAGTTTTAAGACTAAGCCTTTCTCACCCTTTTGAGGAATTCCATTATGCCTCAGATAAGTGACTTTGTATCACAGACTTCCTTGTTTGTATATTGGATTAATGGTTTGGATTTCTACACTATAAAATGGGGCAGACTGGGAGCTTGCTCTTTCTTGGTTCCTAAGATTAGCATTAGAGGGGAGAGCAGAGAAAGGTCACGTGGAGGAGAGGAGAAGCAACCAAGATGGCAGAGTGCTGAAGGAGAAGCCAGTTTGTGCAGAGAGAAGGAGATGGGGAACAGAGGTGAATAAGTCTGGTGAGCTAGAAACCTTTGATTCTAGGAAACTTGGATAAATCAATGGCTTTGGGAGCCCTGAATGGAAAGGGAAGTCTTTTCCCATTGTGTGTATTTCTTGCCTGCTGGGTACAAGCTAGGTAGGATTAAAGCTAATGGCTTACCAGTTCTTGTCTCCACTGTTTCATTACTGTCTGTCCGAATCAAATTCATACCTGTATGGGCCAGGCGGCTGTGATGGTGGCCGTGTCTACTGGCTTTACAGATGTTATTAGAATTTTTTTTAACGTGGGACAGTCATGCATGGTCAGCATCTAAAGCCCGACTCTAAGGCTTTTGTATTCTCACCCTCAGACACAAGCACATACTTAGCACTCAGTAAACTGGATGGGAATGGAGGCAAGAGGTAGATTTCTGCAACTGTCATTTTCTCCCTGGAGTATTTTTTTCTTTTTTTCCAAAAGATGCATACCTGAAGTTTATTATATGTTCCTATATAATACGGCTTTCATTGTTCAAAATGCTGGTAATATTTTACTGGGATGGGTATTTTTGCCATATATGCAATCAGATATATAGAAAAGTGGAAGTTTTTGATCATAATTCATAAGACAATAAGAAGTTTATTTTTTTCAGAAATAATAAACATATTATCTGTCGATTATGAAGAAGAGAAAGCATTCCAAGAGGTTTCTCCTTTTTAGTTTTAAGTTTTTTAAAAATTATTTGCAGGGGTTGCAGGGAGACAGAAGGGAGGGAGAAGCAGAAAGCATCAATTTCATATGTGCCTTGACCAGGCAAGCCCAGGGTTTCAACGGGGCGACCTCAGCATCCCATGTCAGTGCTTTATCCACTGCACCACCCCTGGCCAGGTAGGAGATTTCAACATAAGCAGTTTTTTCTGGATTTAAAATACCCATATAGATCAACTCCAGTAGTAATACTGAACACATAGTGGCACTGTAAAAGTTCAAAGAGTCAGTTGTCTGTTTATCAAAATCATATGCTTTTCCCCTTGGATTTGAAGACAGAAGTGGACATATCATTAAAACAGAATTTTTGTGAAGATTCTAAAAAGACTTAGATGAGAAATGTTTAAGCCAGTAAATAATCAAATTGTGCTACTTAATAAGAGCAATAACAAAAAAAATTCAAATATGAATAAATGCAGTTTGGTTTCATGCCTTCAATCACGTATGCTATCTGTACGGTTAATGAGGCTTCCACTTCATTGGAACTGGATTAACAATTTGTAGCAGAAAGTAGAATTGGCTTGGGTCTACAGAATACCATCTGTGTTCATGATTGAAGAAAAGGGCTTCCTTATACATCCAGAAAGTATAAAGGTCAGGGGCACAATAAAGGAAGAGCTTTCTTTTGTCCCCCAATTATACCCTTTATATAACGTAATATTATTTGGCTTCGTGTATAGCGTAAGACCATAAAAACATATACTTTACGATCCCCTCTTCCCCACTGGCCCTTATCATACTGTCATCATGCATTTAACTCCTACATATATTATAAGCTTCACAATACCGTAGTATTTTTTATTATAGGCAGACAACTAATTTTATGTAGATCAAAAAGCAAAAGAAGATAGGTTATAAGTACCCACATTTTCATAATTTTGGTTGTCCTTCATTGCTTTGTGTATAGATACATATTTCCATTGGGTATAATTTTTCTTCTGCAAGAATAACTACTTAAACATATTTCTGTAGCACAGGTCTGCCGGCCATGTGTTCCTTATGCATTTATATATCTAAGGAAGTCTTTATTTCACCTTCATGTTTGGAGGCTTATTTTGCTATGTTGTTAATTCTAGATTGACAGTGTTTTCTTTCAGTAGAGTTGTTCCATTCTCTTCTGACTTGCCTTGTTTCCAATGAGAATTCTATTATTATGTTATTGCTTTGGTTCAAAACATTATCTTTTTCCAGCTGCTTTAAAAACTTTCTTTATCACAGTTTAGAGAAATTTAAAATGTATGTTTCTTGTTTCCTGTGTTTGGGATTTGTTAATCTTCTTAGATGGGGGGTGGTGTATAATTTCCATCAAATTTGGAAACAATTTTGCCATTATTTTCTCAATATTTTTTTTTACTCTATCCCTCTTCCCCAAACTTTTCTTTTTTGTTTGTTTTTTACTCGAATGCCTTTGTTTCACCAGTTGTGCCTTGTTTTTTCCTGAAGTATCTGCTGTGTGGTTAATGTAAACTGGTGTTTTTTCATGTTAGACATTATAGTTTTCACATCTAGAAGTTCAGTTTTTAAAGTATTATTCATGTTCTACTTAACATGCTTAATATGTTCCCTTCCATCCTGAACATAGAAATATAATCATGGCAGTCTTAATGTCTCATTTAATAATGATATTACCTGGAATATTCCATGGTTCATTTCTATTGATTGATTCATCTTATAAGTTAAACTTTCCTGATTCTTTGCGTACTTAGTAGTTTTTGATGGGATGTCATACATTGTGACTTTTAACTTCTTGATTACTGGATAATTTTTGTATATTTAAAATCTTCTTGAGCTTTGTTCTGGGACATAGTTACTTGAGAAAGAGAAATACAGTGTGTCCATAAAGTCATGGTGCACTGCTTTCCTGTGACCGGTCAAAAGTGCACCATGACTTTACGGACACACTATTTTGAGGATGTTTCTAAGCTATGCAGAGTAGCATTAGATTAGACTAATATACGTATAATTTGTCCCCCTACTAAGATCCTACTGAGTTTTCTAAGTACTCTATCTGATTTCCTGTAAATTGTGAGATTTTTTCCATTCTGTTTGCATGATTCTTTCCCTCAAGAAGTTTCTTTCCTGTGTGTTTTCAGTAGAGTCAACGACTTGAAAAAATGCTCAGTAGATCTCATATTGCTTTTTTTTTTCTGTGCATATCATGCCTCTCTGGAATTTTGACCTACAAACTTTTCCCATCTTGATCTCCCTCTTTTAAATATTTCTTATTCATCCCATTAGTGAGAAAGAAACTTCCAGCCTGGAGTTATAAGGATAACTACATACACATGCCACCCAACACTGGACAAATGAGATGAACACATATTATTAGTCATACATACTCACCGTCGGTATAGGGCACAATACCCACATGGAGATGGCACTCAGGGACAGTGAATAACCAGGGGCAAAGGCAGGCTTCATAGTAGTAAGAGTGTGTGGCGACCCTTTCTGCAGGGGGCTGGCATTGGCTTGTTTGATCATTTTCTGAGCTGTCAGGGAACTGAAATTCACTAGTCAAGAATAAATCAAAACTATGCTTTCCCTTGAGGAAGTCTGTTGACTAAAGGACCTCATAAACAGGAGCACAGTTGGGAGGGTAACTTGTGGTTATACCATTTAAGGTCCTCTCAGATTCAGCAGATATAAAGATAGAGCATAATAATAGATCTTAATTTTAGGTTTTACACCACACTCCCCAGACTCTCAGATCCATCTCTCAGCCCAGTGGGATTGCTGGGCTCTGACTGGCTCTTCTGACACAGGGCTCCCATCTCGGAAGCCTCCTAGATCAGAACCCAGCAGTTCATCATAGAGTTTACCTGTCTCAGGTGTCACTGTCCTGTGATACCTAATGTAATGTTAGAGAAATACATGTTAATGATTTTTGTTTGTTGTTTTTAGTGAAAACCTTGACTCCATCTTGGCCTAAGCTTGTCCTTTAGAGGATTTTAGCATGCTACACTTAATAAGTTAAGAATTAATAGAAAATTTGTCATTATTAAACAAATGCTAAGTATTTGATCATCAATAGGAAATTTCATTATAATTACTTTTAAAAAACTTTGTAGTTTATAGTATTCTTAAAAAAACATACTATGACTATAGTATGACTAGGGGAGCAAGAGCATAAAGGAAAAGAAAAGCCCACTGAGCATTTGAAAATGAGCAGAATTGTAACCATGTTCCAGTAAACAATGTTCCTACCTTCAATAATCTCCTCACCTCTGCAAGAGAGAGAGGGACAGAAAGGCAGGAAGGGAGAGAGATAAGAAGCATCAATTCTTCGTTGTGGCATGTTAGTTGTTCATTGATTGCTTTCTCATATGTGCCCTTGGGCTTTGAGCCAGTGACCATGTAATCATGTCTATGACCCCGCGCTCTAGCTAGTGAGCCCACACTCAAGCTGGAAACCTTGAGTTTCAAACCTGGATTCTCAGCATCCGAGACCAACGCTCTATCCACTGTGCCACCACGTGGTCAGGCCAGCCTGATTAATTCTTAAGGTGTGTTCAAGTTTACCCATCTCTTTTCTCTCTCTCTCTCTCTTTTTTTTTTTTTTACACAAACTTAAGTTATTTTACCAACTCTCTGGTTTCAATCCTGCTTTTGTTCTGTCCCTTTTCCGTTTCCTCACTCTGGGAGGTTGTAAACCATGCTGCGTCCATAAATAAATATAACAGTCCTCAGCCTCCCCAACAAAGAATATTTTTGGCAAACACACGGCACATACACGGAGTATCAGAATTTCAAAGCCTCCCCAAGGAGTCCTGCAAACATACCTAAAGAAGACAGGGAGTGACCATGCGTCCTTTTCTCAGCAGCAACACCGTCCTTCCGAAAGAAAGTCGGGCTGCGTACTGGGGAGAGAGTCACCTACTTACCTGGCAAGACCTGCAGCAGCAGCAGCAAAAAAATAAAATAAAAATAAAATAAAAAACCACACAGGCAGCCAAAAATAATGTATTGTTAAATCAAAAAAGATGAGTTCACTTGAGAGCTTTGAACTATTTTTAAAACTTGGCTATATGTATTAAGTGTAGAAACATTGTAATCCTAATTACCTTTAATCCATACGATAGTTGTGTTAACAAGTATGTATGGAGACCATTAAATCATTTTTCAATATTTTGTACTTTAATGTTTTGCAAATAAAGACACTGTGAACTCTATGGAAAAGGAATTGGCAGCATTACCATTTCCAGGTCACAGTTTCTGGTTCTGTAACCTTGAGCCAATTATCTCCAGCTCTGAAAGGTCAGTTTCTATCTCTGTTCATTATGGATATTTCATAGGGATTTTCCTGAGGGTGACATAAACCAACACAAATGAAGGATCAATCATGGTCTGTAATTCGTGAAAGGCCCCCAGTGAATGATTGCCTCATGCTGCTCTGACCACTACAAGTAAACCATTAACTGTTGCTCCATTTATCATTAAATGTTTGCTTTCACACAATAACATTGTTAAATTCTGTCAATGCTTGCCACAAGCGAAGCTCCTGAAATCAAAAGAAGAAACAGAGAAATAAAAAGATTACAGGGATGATGTTGGAAACTCAAAAAAAAATCTACCATGGAAGCAAACATAGCATTTAATTATAAACAATTTTGCTTGTATAAGAGAAAAAAATAGAATAAAAGAGCATGGTCTACCATGAGAAGACCTTTTCCCCTTGTGGATTCATTCGATTCTTCAACAATTACTTAAACACATCTATTCTTATATTCTAGGCATTGTGAAAAAGATGGTAACAAAACAGATAACAAATTTCAGCCCACCTGGAGATTAAATTTTAGTAAAGGGAGATTGAGAGTAAATATTGTATCAGGTATTTGCCTATGTTAGCCTATCCTGTCATCTCTTACCCTGTGCCCGGAGGGAACAATGACATACTATGAAGAAAAAATAAGGATGAGAAGAAGAATAAGGAAAGTGTGCATGGGTAAAAGCGTTAGCAAATTTTAAATAACATAGTAAAGGCAATGCTCTGTAGGACGGTATGAACAAACATTTGAAGGGAGTGTAATTTTGATCTTAATGGATAATTGAGAAGAGGGTATTCAAGGCAGAGGAAATGTCGAATGCAGAGCTCTGAAGCAGAAGCATGTCTCAGTTGTTGATGGAACATGGAGGAGACAGTACCATTAGAGCAGAGTGAGCTGGGGTGGGGGGTGTCCTACAGTTTAAGGATGCAGAATTCATTGAGTGTTCAGATGATGGAGAGCCTTATAATGATTCTAAGGGCTTTGGCTTTTTCACAGAGATGAGAGAGTCATTCTGGCTTTTGTGCTGAGGAAAGATTAAATGGAAGAAGTAGAAAGATTAGTTAGGAAGTGTAGAGTGATTGCATTCTTGATATATTTTGATGGTATCCCTGACCAAATTTTCTGAGCCATTGGATATGGGGTGTAAGAGGAAGAGAAAAGTCTAGGATAACTCCAAGGTGTTGGCTTGAGCAACTGGTGGGATGGAATTTCCAGGCAGAGAGATAGAAAAAGATGATGCAAGAGCAGATGGTAGAGGTCAGGAGATGCTAAGATCAAGAGTTCAGTTTTAGGAATATTAATTTTGAGATGATAATTAGATTTGCAAGACTAGATGTCATGGAAACATTGGGATACAAGTCAAGTTCATATAGTTATATTTTTCATATTTTTAACTTATCTGAAGATATATAAAATTTAGATGTCATTTTCTTAGTAATACATTAGAATATATTTAATATGACCTTATAGCAACATTAAACATTAATGGCAATGGAGGGTATGTAGCAGATCATGGTATAAGTGGTGAATTTTACTAGGTGTCATTATGACAGCTTGGAGCTTGGACATGCTGTTTTAGATTGGTTATCTTCAGGTCTCTCACCTGCAAATAAAAGATGATCATACTATTTAAGGTTTCTGCAAAGGTCACATATTCTATTTCTTCATGATTTTATTTCTAATTAAGTGATATAATATGTATAATGTAATAAGTGCTCAATATTCATCATCTAGTTTAATTCTCACTAAAAAGAGGTAGATGGAATTATCCCAATAGAAATACTGAGCCTTAGCACATTGAATCACAAGCTTATGTTAATGTTAACAGAGTTAATTAGTACCAGAATCAGACCTATCTATTAACTCATTGCTTTTGTTTTGCTTTGCTTATTATTATTATTATTATTATTTTACTTCTACATGTATTCATATTAGGTTGAAAGTCCCAGGATTAGAATAGGCATGCAATAATTTCTTAATATTCATTAATATACATGTGAGAAAGCGGACCATCAGCACTAAAGTTGTATCTGAATAATTTTCTATGAGGAACAAACAAAATTATCACATAAACAAATTATGTATGTATGGCAGTTCTGGTAGCACAGTACTTTCCAATGCAGTATCCTAGTTAAGCGACACTAACAATTTACATCTATAGATGGACTTCAATTACTCAATTTATGGGGTCGTTTAAGATACCCAACATCTCACTCAATGCATTGTTTTAAGATCAATGCAGAGTGGCTCCATGGATTCTCTCTTATTCGCCCACAGGATCCATTTTTTCAGTGTTGTGTAAAAGACCCCTGGGACCCTTTTATTACTCCCTTCCAGTACCTTCCATTGAAAAGGATTTATCCCAGAGTTCTAAATGTAACCTCATGTTTATGTGCTGGATGAAACCAGCCCATTCACTGGTGAACACAATTAAAAGATATGAGTGGTAAAGTCTTCTTTCAATTAGCTCTGTGACAGCCAAACCAAATTTAAGTAGCTCTCTTCTCCGTAAATAACCTACCTGTATAGTGTTTGTTTCTAGTTTGCTTTATTTCCCCACTTATTGTTTAACATATGGTCTACTTATATAATAAAGTCTTATTATATAAATTATAACACATAGTATTATATTGTGTATGTAAAATGACAACATATTTGTGTCAGAGTGGTTGAGCAGGTGACAGGAGCCCAGGTATTGGGTGTTAATAGTGTGTTCAATATCCCACTAATGTAAATCTGATGTATGTGGGTAATTTCTCAAAGTATTATGTGTTCTCATCTGTAAATAGAAAAGGGGATCCTAGCTTTTCAGGGTTTATAAACCAGCACTAGATCACATGCTTTTAGAGATATAAATAACTATGAACAAATCCCTATGCACACTGCACATATCTTATTTTAAAGTAAAAAAAAACAAAGCAGGAACAAATACAATATTTAAAATAAAGAACAAGTAAATTTAAATCAAGAAACTGACCAGTATTTCAATGGGAACTATGGGTGCGGATGCATCCTGTGCTCCTCTCACTGACCACCAATGAAAGAGGTGCCCCTTCCGGAAGTGAAGGGGGGGTGGATAAATGGCCGCTGGGCTGCATCCAGCCCGTGGGCGGGCCGTAGTTTGGGGACCCCTGATTTAAGGGCTATGGATCTTAAATGGAGTTCTCTAATATAGTGGTAACCAGTAAAACCTTCTGCTGTGCAGAAATTACACTTTATTGGCCTTATCCTGTGTGGTAACCACTAGGCCATGTGGCTACTGAGCATTTGAGATGTGGTGAGACAGACAGAAGAAGTAATTTTTTTCGTTTTATTTCATTTTGCTTACAATTTAAATTAAGTATCTATATGTTGCTGGTGACTAGCTAGCATATGGTACCGTGCAACTTTAGAGTAAAAATGTATTAAACCCTGTCTCTTCAGGGCTCGTGCCATGTCACATTTGGCTTTGTGTCAGGCTAGCCCAGGACGTGGGCCTTGGAGGTGGAGAGTGAATGTGCATAGCAGCCGGTGCAGAAGAGGTATATCGGTGGGTTCTGCCGCCAACGTGTAGGTCTTGTTTCTGACGGTCCCAGCATAGCTGTCGTTTTCTTCCACATCACGACTGTCTTTTAAGTTCTCGCTTAGTGAGCCTGACCTTGGCTTTATTTTAGGTTCCTTTGCTGGGTTTGGTACACCAGAAGTGTCACCATTTCCCAGGGAGAGAGTAGGTATTATAATGGGGGGTAGTGTGGGCTTTAGGGGAAGGATGTTTTGCTTGACATCCGGTCCTAGAGCTTCTGAGTTTACTGTCTGTGGTTTGTTGTTTTTAAGACAAGTTTTTTTGTTTTTTTTTTACTTCTGGGTATTTTAGTTTTGTGTTCTATGTGGTGAATATAATCAAAGTCCTCATCACCTGAGGTTGTTGGCAGGGTAAATAGGGATAACCCTTGAAGCCCACTTGGCAGGTTGAAGATTACCATAACGGATACTATGGAATTTTCTTGAAGTTTTTTGTCATCTGCTTTTCTTTTAAACATCCAACAGATCACAAATGTAAACTTTCAGGAGAATATTTTACAGGGAACATTTCAAGACATTTATTAAGACTGGGGCTATGGGATGCTGGTCTCTATCCTTTATTTAAACAATCTTTTTTTCCTTTTTTTAGTTGCATTAAACATGTCAGGCATTTTAGAGGTAGAACAAGGAATATAAAGTTAAATAAGATGCATCTACTGCCTCCAAGAAATTCACAGTCTTGTAGGAGAGAGAGATAACAAACATTACAGAGCAGTGTGACCGTGATAGTAGAAAGATGTATGGGGCAATCATTATTTCTGGATGGGTTGGAGTTGTCCTGGAGGTCTTCCTGGAAGAGGTTACACCTGACTGGGTTGAAAGATCTCTTGGCTTTTGCTGGATGCATAAGAAATAGAACCATGGATCAGTCTATCCTTTTCTTTTGGGAACTTAATGAATAAATTGTGAAAAGTAGTTGCTTATTCTTTATTTTATTTTCTATCTGTCTCTTGGTGCAGGTTGAGTTTTAAAAAATCTGAAAAGTAAAAGTCCATCTTGTACCCAGATTATACTAGTTTTATTTTGAAAATATCTTTTCAAAGTATTAAAATGTTTCCTAGGAAGACAGAAACCACTGTCATTACATGAGGTCTCCAACTAGAGCAGATGCCATGATAAAGGCTTTTTGAAAAAATAATTCAGATAACAGGAGTCTCACAAAACGATATGATTCATTTCGTGTCAAATAGTGGCCACAGCTGGCCAGTTGATTACGAGCAGAGCCAGAGGAGAGCATGGGATGTGCAGAGAAGCATCCCTGCAATGATGTATCCATCCCTGACAGTCTGCATCCACAGCCTTGTCCTGCCAAGACCCCCTCATATAACTTGGCACAGCCCAGGCCATCAGTGGGGCTTGTTGCATAAGACATTACACATTTTAAATTAGATGCCTGTAAAGGACCCTGTAACTGCAAAGTGGAGGCAGCTGCATGCAGACCCTGAGCCGTATCTACTGTCTGGGGTTTAGCTCCATGCATTAAGGAGTGGCACGTTTCAGATCTCTGCCTGCAAGGCACGAGCACAGGGGGATTGAAAGTTCTGGAGACAGTTTTAATTTAAGTCCTGTCTCTATTTTTGTGACCTTAAGTAACCTATTGAAACTGCGCCCTAGCTGTAAATTAGGGCTAATAAAACTATCTCCGTTACAGTGCTGGGAGATATAATAACTAAATCAGACCATATGTAAAGTGTATGGTCAGTAGCTGTTATAATTAGTGGCCAGTAAGTTAGATATTGCCTCTCCTATTTTTCTGAGTCTTCTTTAAGTACTGTGTCCTTGAAGTCATTGGGCCATTAATAAATGATTGATTGCTCAGTGAAGGAATTAATACATGAAGGCTTATATTTAATAAACGTATTGGAAGCATTCTCTGATTGTAGCATTGCAGCATTAACATTTTATTCCATAATTCAAACATGTAATGCTTTTAACAGTAAAAGTGTATTGTTAAATGTCTATCATACTCCATATGGCTGACAAAGAATGGTGTGTGGATCACTTTCAGGAATTATTTTCATGTTCTTATTGATGTTCATTCATTGCTTGCTTTTAATTTTGTCATTGGTTAGTCATCATTTTTAGAGATGTTTGACAATTTCAAATTTTATGTATGTATGAAAGACCTTGTATTTAGTGTTAAAGGTGGAAGTCCTGTCACCTTGGCGAGGTTGCTCAGTTGGTTAGAGAGTCATTCCAATACTCAAGGTTGCAGATTCAACCCCCCAGTCAGGGCAGGTATAAGAACCAATCAATGAATGCATAAATAAGTGGAAGAACAAATTAGGTTTTTTTTTCTCTCTCTCTTTCAAACTGATAATAATAAGACAGAAGTCTTTTTATCATAGAAAACCACTTTTTTCACAGAAACAGTCATTGAGAACCACTTTATATGAAGTTCCCTGACAGCAAAGACAGAATTTTTCTCCGATATATTTTTCACATGAGCCAAGGCAGTCTCAGGCTGGTGTTACAGATCAGAAACTATTAACAGCTGGCGTTCCCGATGTATAAAACACTTTCCCTCTTCACCATAACAAAGTACTTATTGTGAAGATTTGAGCACCAGAGAAGTTTTATAAAATGGAAATGAAAATAAACACAGCTTTTGTTGAATGAATCATGGGGGGGGGGCAACTTAAGACAAAAAAATGCATTCTTTCAGATGCTTTAAGAAAAGTATTGCCTGACCAGGCAGTGGCACAGTAGATAGAGCATCACTCTGGGATGATGAGGACCCAGGTTCGAAACCCTGAGGTCACCGGCTTGAGTGCGTGCTCATCGGCTTGAGCGCAGGCTCACCAGCTTGAGTGGATGGGGTCACTGACCCGAGCATGGGATCATAAACATGACCCCATGGTATCTGGCTTGAGCCCAGGGTCACTGGCTTGGCTGGAATTCCCCGGTCAAGAAATTAAAATGAAAGTGCCACAACTATAAGTTGATGCTTTTCATCTTTCTTCCTTTCTGTCTGTCTGTCTCTCTATATCTAAAAAAGAAAAGAAAAGAAAAAGTGTTCACTAAGTTAATCACTGCATTTTAACTGATTAGGAATGTTTTACAGTTCTCAAACTGTTCTTTTGTTATAAGCCAACACGTATTCCCAAGAAATGTGCGAAAATGATGACTTTTACTAAAATTCATGAAGGTAGGGTACATTTTCACTTAGGGGGAGGCAAGCCCCCTAACCTCACTGTTTCTCCATGCCTAGTGTTCAGCCCTAGCTGAAGCAGAACCGCCGGGTAAAGTTGGTCATTTGAATGGGGCTCTTCTCTGACCCTTTTTTTTCAGCACTTTCTACCATGGGTAAGGGGGAGGTCGTGCACCTGCGGGCTTGCCATCTTTGGAGACCTCCCTTAGGTGAGGCAGTGGATGAACAAGCCGATTTGTTTTTCTATTCATGTTGCGTTTTTAAATACCAGCTTTATTATTCACAAGACATGCCTTTATTTCCTGAGCCTCTCTCATGTCTTTCTTAGTTTGGGAGGGTCTGTTTGGACTCGCTCCCCACCCCACTCAGCCAGGCAGCCCTCTTGTTCCCGCAGAGGACAGGTATGTCCCCGGAACAGCTCCGATTAACAACCGCCTCCTTCTGTGATTTTCTCCAGGGGAGAGGCTGGGAGTACGAGGATGTGTCTGAAGAGCTCATGCTACAGTGGTAGAGGTGGTGGAGGGGGAGAAGAGAGTGTTGTCAGTAGTAAGGTTTTTATCTCAATGTCTTCGAGTGAAATCTGGAGTTATCGCTGGCACGCTTGTGACTATTTGCCTCCGTGACGAAGTCTGCATTACAGAATCACTTTGTGCCAGAAGAGACTATTTAAAATTGTGCTCCTGGTGCTGTCTCCTGGTGGGGATCTGTTATTAGCCGCGGTGATAAGGGAGGCTGCTGACATGTCATGACATTAGTTATCCTCGAGATGAGAGAAGATCAAGGCTTTCAGAGGAAAGGGCAGAAGGGGAGAATTACACCTCGTCACTGCCAGACTTTGTGGCTACCAGCAAAGGATCCTTTTAAGCTGCTTGTGAGGCAGGAAATTGGGAAAACTGCAGCTCCTGCACCAGTGATTGCTCCCCTCCACGGGCCCTCTTCGCAGCTGTGGTTGGCAGGGACTTCATTCAGCGCCCCGGTCATGGTGGACTTGTCCCTGTAAGTAATTGAAAAATTACTTCTTCTCTGCGTCCCAGGACCTCTGGTCAGATGTAATGAATTGAAGCATTAGTAACACTGTCTTTACACACCCCTCTACACACATGCATGTGCAAGCGCACACACACATACACAAGGACATGTGTTCTTTTGAAAATATTGGCCTTGGTATGAGTGTGTGGGTGACTGACATGTGTTCAAGGGTGGGAAAAAGTTACTTCATTAATTAGAAAAGCTCTTTAAAACCCATCAAAATAGACTTGACTTGAAATAAAAAGACATATTTACTCACACATTTGAAATAAATCTTCATCAGTTTCTTCCATCCTCAAAATAAAGCCTATGAAATGACTGAGAGATTATACGTCACATCAACACAATTAGGTCATTCTCTTATAATTCTTGGCTATTATTGAACAAAACAAGTAGCAATAATAAAAAGAAATAACAAGGAAAGATTGAACTCTAGGAATATGATTATTTTAGACTACTGACTAAGCATGATTGGATAGGAAACTTGGAAATATTTGGTTCTATTAAGTTTTATTCAAAGACTGAAGTGCTCTTTATGCACTAAAGAAGAGAATGCTGGGTACATTAGGATTTTGGAGATATCACCAACTCTTTTGTTTGCTTTTTTCAAATGTTCTGACTTTGGCAGAGGCCAATGGACAGTTGGCAAAGCACTTTTCCTTAATATCTAAATTCCCTGGCAGGTTTAAGAAAAATTTAATCCACATTTCTAATTTATTTGCACTCAACTCATTTAAAAGAATGTTCTTTAATTTGATCTCATTGTGGTCCAGGGGCATTAATCAGCTTTCAAATGAGCCTTCCTCCTTCCATTGAGATCCAGATGTTGGGTTTTGTCAGCTCCTAGGCAAATTTGAAACTAAAAAAAGTCTCGGTCATAAATGAGAAGACACAGATGTCTTTGGAACTTAGGGAGGGGAAGAACAAACAATCACAAATAATAGAAACTTGCTTAAAATATAAGGAACGATCATTTTTAAGGATTTTATTCAATGGGTGAATAACATTATACTCATTTAAAAATGGCCGTCTCCGTAGCTCCGGGAACTTGAGTGATCAGGGCCAAATTATGAGAGAGAATGTGGCCAGGAATAGACTCTTAAGAGTCTTTCTTTTGACTGATCACAAGTAGTGATTAAAATAAATAAATAGTAGGAGGGTGGAAAGGATGGAACCAAATGCTAATGCCATATGGTAACACCATCAGGGATAGAAAGAAAAGGTTATTTTTCACATTTCACATATTCCCTCACATTAGCCACAAAGAGATGGGGAGGGGAGTGGAGACCGAACACTGTGCGGAGAGAGGCAGCAGTGGTCAAATTCCAAATAATTATATTCCTGGCACTTTCCACAGCGTTCAGCTTTGAAACGTTCAAATCTTCACTTTCAGTGTTCTGCTTTACGCGGCACAGTGTGACTCCGTCCCTCTTAACTGTGCATTCTGTTTGAAAAATACTGAATTTTTTTTTTTTTGCATCTTTAAACCAGTATGTCGATTTGTACAAACACATCACTAACTGCTGACCGGTCATCTTATTAGCATACAGGTCATTCACTTTTCTACCTTAGTTATACATTTCTTTGTAACTAGGATGCATTTATCAAAATACTATGCATATTTTTACAGATGACTTCTACCTGAAAAACTTCCATATGGTTTTGAAAATTTGCTATTAGAGAGACATGTTAATATAAGGTTCTGAGCTAAAGATTATTTCTACACTTAGTTTAGTAGGATTATCATGGGATTTTACTTAGAAATTGCTTGAGAATCAACGAAACTCAAGTTTAAAGCCCAGCTCCACACTTACTAGCTGGGTTATTTAGGGGCCTTGACATTGTGTCTCTGAATGTATCATTTCTCACCTCCAAAAGGCTGATGAAAAGGAATAACTGGTTATTGTATTTATTTTAGCCACCTTTCCCCCCCAGTACAATGAGTCATGTTTAAGTGTAGGTCATTTCTTGAAAACTTCTTGAAAGCAAACAGAACCTGGCAGGAAGGTTTTTTTTTAATTCTTTTAGTTCTCTTCAGTCTTGTTCTAACTCTATGCTTTATAAGAGAATGCTATGCACTTCCTTTTGCATGTAGGGTAGGTGTTTCATAAACCTTTATTCATTCTTGTGAGACAGAGAGGGACAGATAGGGACAGGCAGACAGGAAGGGAGAGAGATGAGGAGCATCAATGATTGTGGCACCTTAGTTGTTCATTGATTGCTTTCTCATATGTGCCTTGACAGGGGGAGGGAGCTACAGCAGACCAAGTGACCCCTTGCTTGAGCCAGCAACCTTGGGCTCAAGCCAGCGACCATGGGGTTATGTCTATGATCCCACACTCAAGCCAGCAACCCCGAGCTCCAGCTGGTGAGCCAGCACTCAAGCTGGCAACCTTGGGGTCGAACCTGGGTCCTCCACATCCCAGTACAATGCTCTATCCACTGTGCTACTGCCTGGTCAGGCTCATAAACCTTGACTCTTACCTGGATTTAGTATCCTTCACATTGAGGTCCCAGATTCCTCTCTATTTTTTCCCCTATAGAAAGTGTAAAGGGTAGCTCTCTCTCTTCAGCAACTAACCACCCAAATTCTCATAGCAGCATTCCAGTTTTCATTCAATTGAACCCCCTTTCCTCCTCATTCTGCACAAGACAAATAAGATTAGCATCAGGCCAGGCCCTTCAGGGCTTTGGCTAAGTGTCAGGTAAGGGAGTAGCCCAGAGAAGAACTCTCAAGGCTACTAGAAATCAGTTGCAGCCCTTCTGATTAATAGAATCAGAAAGCACTCTCTGAGGCTCAATGAGCAGATAGGTTTGGTATCCAGAGCTTCCTGGAGCTTCTGCCAGGAGGAGAGGTGAAGGCTTGTCAGGGGATGGGGCACCCATGCTGGAAAGGGCGACAGACACATCTGAGTTCTGCTGCCGTCGGCTGTGTGCCTGGAATCGGCTGTATCTGACGCCTTTTCATTACAGAAGAAAACACATACTTCAGCACAAACTACTCTGAAGAGAAGTGTTTTATTTAATGCTAATATAAAAAAAAAACCCACATAGGTGAATTCATATTTGCAATGCATAATAAGATGGCCTTCATGCAAATAGTGAATAATGGCAACTTTTTTACTTCCTACTATTGTCATTACTGTGATTATTCCTTGTAGCAATAAAATAGTTTTCATCTTGAATAGACTTTAAAAGGCATATATAGAGATATCTATATCTATATTGATATAGATATAATTTATTTACTTATTTTAGTTCCAGCCCCCAGCAGTGCGGTGTGTACAGACATAGGCAACCATATACATACACTGTTTAAAGAAAAAGTCGCTCCTCTCCTTAGAAATGCCCAGCAGGTCTATCAAACTGCTGTGATTTCTCAGCCGTTCACAGTTACTTCATGTTGCTTACAATTGTGTTTCCACAGTTCCTTCACACTTTTTACTTCTCCTTTTATTCCCTCTGCAGACTGACTCACTATTTAAAGCGGCTTCTATAGCCCGATACTGTGGATTTGAAATGTGTCCCGCTGCCTCTGGTTGTTGGCGTTTAAAAAAAAAAAAATTATTGATTGATTTTTAGAGAGAGGCAAGAGAGAAAGCAGGGGAGGGAAGGAGAAGGAAGCATCAATTTGTAAGCCCAGGGTTTCAAACCGACGATCTCAGCGTTCCAGGCCAAGCCTTTTCTCCACTGCGCCACCCCAGGTCAGGCAATTTGGCCTTCCTTTAAAGACTGGATCCTAACTTATATCTTAATTTATATCCTAATTTATATTAGTAATGCTGCTCAGTCAGAGAGAGGTCTATGGATGGAAATTTTGTTAAGAAATAAGAAGAAAAAGGAAATGGTTGTTACAGAAATATAGCAAATAAATTATCAATGTAAAAAAGAACCCTACCTTTCTTCCGTGGTAGTGGAAGGGCAGAGACCATAAACACCCGGGAGAGAGAGCCTCATTTGCATGGCTGTACTGTGTACCCCAGCTGCTAGCGTGGAAGGCACTGATAGATTCCCATCCCCGTTTGGTTCAGGGTTGGGCTACTTCTGGTGGCCGAGACCTCAGCCAAACAGATGGCGGCAGTGGCTTCTGATGTTTAGTCTCCTTCTGATGAATTTCCACATGCAATTATTAGGGATTACATAGAGTGTCTCTAGCCTTGTTTTAGGGAGGATTTAGAAAAGTTGATTTGGGCAAAAGCAGCATTTTCCTTCTGCTACGTTGTCCTAAGTAGATAAATAAGGTTGCCTTAATTCTTTCCTATCCCAATGATCTAAACATCTTTCTTGAGGAACAAACGATCGGAAGGAGAACTGATTGCCGTATTCTAGGACTTGGTTCAGTGGCTGGCTAGGGAGTCCGGTGGTGGCTCTGCCGCCTAGTGGTTAGATGTGGAGGATAGCGTGAGTGACCACAAGGTGGTTTCTTTGAATTGAATGCCCTTTTGTGATGGCCACTGCATCCATGCAACATTCTGCTGGTGACAGTGACATTCCCAATTAGTTGGGGTGTCTATATTTGACTATTTTTCCTTCCATGACCACTAATGCTCTGGTGTAAGTTTTATTGCTACACATTGCCATGTGGTTCTTATATTGCACAGGAAGATCATAACCTAACCTAACATTTAGCTGATGTGTTTCAGAAAAGATGATAAATGACCTCTAGATGACCTTGCCTGTCCATTCTCTCTCTGTCTTTTCCAGGGCAGAACTATCTATCAGCTGCATGATGTATTACAGAGAGAATTTGTCTTAGAGTCAGAGTATATAATATAGAGTGTGAAAAAATTACGCATGTATTGTTTTTAATTTCAGCTTACTTGTGTCACCATGTCAAATCACTTAACTTCCCTGAGATTTTCTTCTTCCCTGAGATTTTCTTCCACCCCGTGCCATTGGTAACCTGAGGGTAACATTGGGAATCATGGTGCTCTAATGAGATGAGGCTTGGTGGCTCACATCAAGAATAAGGGAGTTGTTTCCAACATGGTGCTGGGAGGGAACATGCCACACTCGGCCCCAATAAAGTTCACATGTTCTCGATTTTTGTTTTATTTTATTTTTTTTTGTAGTTTTGTTCTGAAGTGAGAAGCGGGGAAGCAGAGAGACAGACTCCTGCATGCACCTGACCAGGATCCACCCAGCATGCCCACTAGGGGGCGATGCTCTGCCCATCTGCACTGTTGCTCCGTTGCAAACAGAGCTATTCTAGCGCCTGAGGTGGAGGCCATGGAACCATTCTCAGTGCCCAGGCCAACTTTGCTCCAATGGAGCCTTGGCTGCAGGAGGGGAAGAGAGAGAAATAGAGAGAAAAGAGAGGAGGAGGGGTGGAGAAGCAGATGGATGCTTCTCCTGTGTGCCCTGGCTGGGAATCGAACTCGGGACCTCTACATGCTGGGCTGATGCTCTACCACTGAGTGAACCAGACAGGGCCGGCAATTTTTAATTAAGTTGTTAATTTCAATCTACCTGTTCTTCTCCATTGATACCATAAAACCATACTTCTTTACATAGGGGGCTGTGGATGTTTGTACATCAGCTGACTTGAGCTTTAATTCTTTAATGGTTCCACTTTGGTTTGAAAATAAGTGCTTATGAAGTGATGGAATGTCCATGGTGATTTTCTTTTCTGTGCCTTGTAACATGAGAAGTAAAATTTTAAAAAAATGTATAACAGAAAAGGAAACTTTTATATGACGAAAGCAGATAGCCCCTCAGATGAAGACATTCAATCTTATGTTTATTCTGTAAAGCCAAATAACAAAATTAAATAACAAGGTTTCCGGGCTTCAAAGCACATTTTTAAAGATAATAGTAAAACAAAATGTGATTTAAATTAAGGAATTTAAAAATCACACTTTTACCTGTTTGCCCATAGTATTGTTCTTAAAAACATGAGACATTTTCTATGGACAAGGGATGGCATTGTTGTGAAATCAGGGACTGTGTAGGCTGCTTCCTTAGAAATAAGTTTCAGTGACCAAACTTTCATCTGAAGCTCACTACTGTTCTCCCTTTGTATCTGGAGAATTGTCTGAGTCTTAATCATTTTTTATAACTCCAGGGACTTTATAGCAACCCTAAGGCACCTCATTCCAATGGAATGGCAAAGATCATTCTACCTATTGTTAAGAAGAAAAATACTTTATTTCTATAGGATATCAAGTTTAACTATATAACTTTCCCATCAGCTGGTTCATTTTACCCTTAAAATTCTAAACAACCACATTGCTGATTTTATTTTAATAGTCCATTTTGAGCACAAGGACCATCTCAGTCACCTTCTGTCACATCCCCGTGTAGTCACCATAGCCACATCTGTATTGTCCTCACAATCTTTCTTGGTGGAATAATACCGTCATGTAGGATGATTGTAGAGATGGGTGAGCTCCTATCAGGATGCCTTCATGGAACTGTTTGGTTAACACCTATTTTAAATTACATTCATTCCAGTGAGTCCACCGTGATTAGAGAGCATTATTTATTCCACTCGTGCACATGTGCCGAACATCTGCTGTATGGAAGGCGCTCTGTGAGAGCTGGACAGCCGCACAGGAGTGGGGTAGGCGTGGATCGGGGGCCCCTGGGGCATGGCACTCAGGCAAATCCATCTTTAGATTGCGGTTACAGAATGGGGCTCAGAGGTACATGCTAATGGGAAGGGAAAAGCTCACTCTATGTGAGATTATAATGTCTTTGTAACATTAATTCCATTTCTTATTTATGATCGTTTATCTTGGTAGTCATTATCAATGTTTTGGTGGTCAGTATATAGATATCTTTTCAACTTCTCTGGGGTTACTCAAAGTGGATTTTCTTCTACTCATCCATTTAGGAAAATGAATGTGTACGTGTCCCGAACAATCCATTCCTCTCCATCCCCACAGCCACCATCCAGTCCCAGTGCAGCCTCTGGACTGGTTCTCCTGCTTCCATCCTTGCCAATGCTGCCACCCCATCCTCTATCCACAGAACCAGGAGGGAGTGCAAAATTCCATCTGTCATTCTCCTGCTGTTGACTTCCCCAAGGCTGAGCTCAGTGGCTTGCAAGATTCAGCAAGATCTTGCCTCTTCTTTAATGGGCACCCCAGGCCCATGCCTGGCACTCTGAAGTCCTCACACTCTTCTGATAAAAAGACTTCTTTCTACTCTTTGCTGGGCTGACTCCTGATTGTTTAGAGTCTGGGTTGAAGTTGCGCTTCCTTAGAGAAGCCTTTCCTAAAACTCAGTTATATCATTCTGCATCATCCTGTGCTTTTCCCGTTGGGACGTGCATCGTTATGTCTAATTTTCATGTCTGTCTATTTTCCACACTAGATGATAAACCTACTAAGGCTTGAAACAGCTGTAGACTTGGCCTTTGCACCAGTGCTGATCAGGTTTGGGACTTTCACAACTATTTTCTGAATGAATTCATGTCATCACATTTGCGTGGAAGCTAAATATCCCATTGATACGTGTGTAGTGTATATTGATCAGTGTGCACTGTGAATTTAATTTCCTAAGGATTGAGCAGAAAACAAGACAAAGATTTTAGGCATAGAATGAATTTGAAAATGTATAGCATATGGGAATATTCTTACTTTTCTATTCTGTGCAACCTAAAACTAAATTCAGTATGTTTATGCCACAGGCTATGTTTACTAAAATCAAACTACATTCAGCTATGGCTAGTCTGTCTTTGAACATACGCTGTAGGCTGCATTCTATCAGAGGAGTGGGCAGCCAGCAGGAGACCAAACTTTTGTCATCATATCAATAAATCAAGGTGTCCTCCTGTGGACCTCCTAGAAAAATTAAAAAGGTAAAATATTTGGATGGAATATATAAAAATAGTTATTTGACATTAGTAGACTTATTGACTATCCTATTTCCTTTAAAAAAAAATTGGGATGACAGAATATCCAAAGTTTAATTGTAGATATCTGGAAGAACATTGCCATAACTGTAATATCCAGGTATATGATGTCAACATTTTTTGAACATAAGAAGAGACTCATTCTAAGCCAATTAAACAGTTATAGTTCACACATTATTCTTGTACCTGGAAAAATAAATATAAATGAAATACAAACTGGGATATGGATCAAGGTTCATATCAAACACAGAGCATATATATCCTGATGTCCAAGAGCCACTAGAATTTTAGATTTTTTAAAAATAACATCTGGTCACTAAAAATATAATTTAATATTAACTTACATATTGGTAGTAAACAATTCAAACTTACATATATTGTACTGTGTGTTAAAGTCAATAGATACACATTAAAAATAAAATATACTTCTCTAATAATTATATTTTATAAGAACAAATTTGTTAGTAACAGAGGAAATGGGTTTTATTTTTTTGTATTTTTCTGAAGTGAGAAGCAGAGTGGCAGAGAGACAGACTCCCACATGCACCCAACTGGGATCCACCCAGCATGCCCGCTAGGGGGCAATGCTCTGCCCATCTGGGCTGTTGCTCCATTGCAACCAGAGCCATTCTAGCACCTGAGGCGGAGGCCATGGAGCCTTCCTCAGTGCCCAGGACAACTTTGCTCCAATGGAGCCTTGGCTGCGGGAGGGGAAGAGAGAGACAGAGAGAAAGGAGAGGGGGAAGGGTGGAAAAGCAGATGGGCACTTCTCCTGTGTGCCCTGGCAGGGAATCAAACCTGGGACTTCCATACACTGGGCTGATGCTCTACCACTGAGCCAACTGGCCAGGGCCGGAATGTTTCTTTTAATTAAATTTAATAACACATAGAAGGTTAGACTGACTTCAACTGTAAAATAAAAATTAGTCAAATTTCATACTATCAACCTTTCTGAACACTGACCTAATTTAAGTGCTGTTTCCATGTAGCTCACCTGCTCTTCCTTTTAATGTTAGGATGATGGAAATGGACTGGTTTGGGACAGGTATGTTTAGCTTCTACGTAATAATGTTTTTAGTTTTATTGTCTTTTCTTCTAAAGGTTTCCAAATCATTCCACAGACTGTCTTATTTCCTCCTTTCTTCAACCTGTGAAGTCAAACAGAAAAATAAAGTTACATTCGAATCCAAGGAATTGGCTCTTTTATGTTCTTCTAACCTTCGAATTGATGGCCCATTTGTGAGTTAGTCGTTTCAGTAAATCAATCCGTGCCTCAGTTTCCCAAGCCATGAAGTGGAGAGTTATTCTTTGCAATCTCTTTCTTGTTGCATGGCCAAGGAAAATATGAAATCAAATATCTGTGTCTGGACCAGTGGTTCTTAACCTGGGTTCTATCGAACCCTAGGGGTTCGATGAGTCGGTCTCAGGGGTTCGGAGAAGCCTCTGCCGTGGAGGCCAGAATAAAGTAATACCATAATTTGTTGTGAGTTCATGCACTTTGTTGGTTTTGTTCTTTGAGCAAGGTGATGTTCATGCACGGCTCATTTTGTGCACCAGTAAAAAAACATATACCTATGTCTTGAATTTGGAAAAAATATCGTATTTTATTTATCACTGAAGAAAAGTTCTGTGAATGTGCATATGAAACTGGTGAGTTCGGTACCTCAAAAAAGGTTAAGAACCACTGGTCTGGACAGAAAATGGTGCCACGTGAACTCAAGTCCCACTGATTTCTAGTTTCTAGCAGACGAAGTAATTAACTTCCTAAATCACTTATTGAAAGATTCAACCTCAGCACCGCAAACTTTCCTGGAACCTTTGATGTCAGGAGGCAGAAATCTCTTTGTCCTCACCAAAGAGAACATTTGCAGCTTTGGTAATAGTGTGGCTTCAACAACAAAAAAATTTTGACTCATTTGGTGGTTGAAAGAATGAGTCCTACTGCAGAGCATAATACTAAAAACACAGAAAACAAGGAGGGACATAATTCCTCTGAGCAACAAATCGGTGTCAAGCATTGTGCTCACAGATCCTTCTCTAGTCAGGTTGCCAGATAAAATGCAGAACACCCCGGTTAATTTGAATTTCAGATAAACAATAAATAATGTTTATGTCTCATGCAATATTTGGGATATACTTCTACCTAAAAAAAAAAATGTTGTTTGCCTGAAATTCAAATTTGCCGAAGAGTTTTGTATTTTTATTTGCTGAATCGGGCGACCCTAGTCTCATGGCAACTCAGCAAGGTGGGTTCACGTGGCCCCGTGTTACCATGGGGAACACTAAGGTTCAGAGAACTTTTATTTCATGTCTTAGATGGCACCCCCTGCAAGGCCCGAGGTGGGAATGAAAGCCAGGCCTGTCTGTCCCCAATTCCCACGCTTGCTCCAATAGGCCCCCCCGCTGTGCCTGCTCTGCACACAGACATATTTCGCTGCGGAAGCCACAGTCCTGCCTTCCGTCCATTCCTGTGCTGCTCCTCAGAGAAACAGATCAAGAGAAGGGGTCATGTTTTACTTCCTCCCGCCGCAGCCTTGCTCTCACTTCCTCCTGGCCTGCTGTGCACCGGCAGCTCCTGTTCCCTGAAGATGAGAAGCCCGGAGTCCATTTTGAGAATGGAAGAAAAATTATACCATCTCCTGAGACCCTGTCTCCTCACTCCTTTACCACGATTGATCGTTTCTGTGGCGAAGCCAATTTTGGGGAAGCAGTGTAGTACAGTAATTCCCTCAAAGTCACAATTGCAAGCCTCCCTCCAGCCGAAGGTGGCCATCCATAGATTCTGAAGGATGAAGGGAACGCTGAGTTGATTCGCAATAAAGTGATGAAAGTAGCAGCGATTACAGCTGTTAGTTCCTATTTTCTGTCCTGGAATGAAAGGGGAGAGGATAGGATATTAACGGGGAGTGGGGGGGAGGGGGGGTGAAGGAAGATGAATTGCCAAGCCTGAGACCTGGGCTGATGCTCCCACACTGTTTGGCCACGGACAAATAGTGAAATGTGAACTATTTTTAATTTTAAACTTTTAAGCAGAAGGCCATTGAGAATAATCTGCTCAGTAAACATTTGGTTTCCAGTCTTAGCATTTCTGTTCGTTCAGTAAACAGTATCACGAATGTTAAATGTTAGAGCGGAACCAATGGCATGTGCGTATGATCCAACAAACCCTTGGCCAGGAATATCTCTGGATTTTTTCCCCCTGACGCAGTTAAGAGGAGATAAAAAAGATAAATGTAGCTGGAAGGCAGTAAATGGAGGTAAAAGGCCCAGACTATCTTTCCAGGTAGACATAGGTTCAAATGTCAGCTCCGCGACTTACCTGCAGCGTTACTTTGAGCATGTCACTTACATTTCTTGCACCTGATTTGTCTGAGAAGGGAATTAATAGCAATCTCTACTTGATGCAATGATGGTAACGTTGCAAAGATGAAAAGAGATTTTGTGCATTAAATGTAAAACAATACCATGGACACATTTTACACTTCAAAAGCCTGTCAATTCTGTTTACTTTTAAATTTTGAAAACCCCAGTTACTGAGAGAGAAGGGAACTATATCAAGCAAAGTAACACTGTAGATAAGGCATCATATTTTCTTTTTACTTAAAATTGTGTCATATGCTATTCTCTGGCCATACAGATGTGCTCTGGATCCAAAGGCAATAGTATTAGCTTATAAAAACTTATTTTACAACAACTTTTTATTCTGAGAGAGAGAGAGAGAGAGAGAGAGAGAGAGATTGATTTGTTGTTCCACTTATTCATGCATTCATTGGCTGATTCTTGTATGTGCCCTGACTGGGGATCAAACCTGCAACCTCGCCATGTCATGATGTTGCTCTAACCACTTAAGTACTTGGCCAGGGTCTATATATTCTTCTTAATACTTTTCTGATTTCTACAGTTCATCTCAGATGGGTTCAGTGGGGGGAAGCCACAGGAACCATTATTCTTTAAGATAAGAAACTCTTGTATATGTGTTTATTTATGTCCTTGGAATTAAGGGGTCCATGCGCTAATGAATTTTCTTTGGAGAGGTATTTAACTAGCATCACAATAACTCCACCTCAGGAACTCGGTGGAAAGAATTTATTTTCAGGAAAACAAAGAGTATCAGATGGCTTTTAAAGCAAGATTATTTCCCAACTGTGAAATTCTGCCTTTCAGTGTACAAATTCTATAACTAGTTTGTTGAGTCTGATTTAAATAATCTCTTCATTGACTCAGTTCTTAAAATTACTTCTCTTTGCTCCTTTTTGGCATTCAACCCTACTCTAAGCACTTAGTTTGATCCCTACATAGAAATCATAGGGCAACTCTATTGAAATGTAGTGAGGAAGGAAAAAAAATTGTCAACCCACAGTTCCTTGTTACTGTACATCGAGCAATATATTTTATCCCATTACATCTTATCTGCATCACTTCCATTCTTCTCTCGGCATGAACAGACAAGGCTAATATTGTTTCTAGTGAAGGCCTGACAGCTATTCTGTTGATTTGTTCAGCATTACATTTGAGTGGCACTCCTGTGGTCCAGCCCTCGGAATGATGGCTGCGGGGGAAAGGCGGGTGGGGCTTTGGAAACGAGAGAAAATCAGAATCAATACCTGTACAGATATGCTTTGCTAAAGGCTCTGAAAATTCCTGTGCAGCACTCTAGGTAGGTAAAGGGAGATGAGCTTTGATGTGCTGTGATTCAGTTCCTGATTTTCTGTTATAATGAGCCCCATATCTTGGCTTCTCAGCAACTTTCTTTTATTTGTCTTTTTTACAAAATGCACCCTGATTTATTTATGTATTCATTTATTTGAGAAATTTATTCTCCTCCAACTTATATTAGTCAAATGATTTGGAGAAGATTGGTCCCACCTTTGGCCAGAGGTGAAGGTCATCTTGGGCATGTGCAAATATGGGCACCAATACTGACCTGGGTCAGCAGAGTTAGATTCTAGGGCATTCTCGAATAGCTTCTTCCTTGTTGTCCTGTAAATAAGAAGCTTTTTTATAATAATCAGTCCATTTATCTCTGAATGGTGTGGGATGTAGACTAGACATCTGAGCATCTGCAACTTTTTGCTACCATGGAAGCCTTCACTTGGAGAATGGTGGAGTCAAGATATTTTCAGAGAAGTGAGTCAGAGCTCATATCATGAAACTTTGCATCAAATTGTCTCCTAAGACTAACTTTGAACTCTTTAATCACACTACACAATAAATTGCTTTCAAGAACTAAGCTAGTTTAAATATAGATTATCTGATAAATTCAAAGAGAAGCATTCAAAATGACAAATTTATGTCTTCACTATGTAATGTGGGCAAAACTGCTTATCCTAAGTTGTATTTTTTTATGTGAATTCTTGCTAATAACTTTTGTGACTTTATTTTCTATTCTGTAAAATGAAAATAATAATGACTTTGCACATATCTTTTGAATAATTTATTGTACAAGCTGTTTTAGCACAGTATCTTGCACATTTTAGCTCTTTAATACAATCTAGTTATTATCATCACATGACGTTAGGTCCATACATTCATGGTTTAGACACAGTAGCTGACCTGATTGTGCACAGTTCAGGGCTAAAAAGGGCAGGGCTTAGACATGGTCATGAAGATATTAGGCTTGTTTTCTCTCTTGTAGGGAAAGAAAGAAAATATGTCAAAATAATTATACTACAGAGTAGTCAAAATAATTATATCACAGAGCAGTATGTGATAAATTACATTTAAAAAGCATGTGCAGTGGGGTGGCAGACACGGGGCAGAGTCTGCCTTTAAGTGGGGAGACACTTAGCACATTGTGGATAGATCATGAGAATTCTTTTATGTTTTCTGTTCTGAGGCTTGTGGCCGTTCACAAGAATTCTTTGTTTTTCATTGTTGTCATTTAGAGAGAAGCAGTGTAATGGAAAACACATTTGCTGGAGTTAAAAATTACAAAAGGAATTAAAAGTGATTAGTCTTTTGTCGTTTAGTAATAAAAATAACTTATCTAGCCACAGGGTAAAGCTAGCGATAAAACTACTGGTCTGCAATGTGTTAGAAGGAAGTTGCACTTAAACATAAGAGACCTTGGTAAGTGAAGGAACCTCATTGTATCTTACCCAGCTCTTTGTTCACAATAGAGATGGCTCTTAGGGGGAAAGGGGAGTGCAGAGACAAGCAGAGAATGGGAGAAATAGAGACAGAGATTTTGCCTAGAGTTTGAAGCTCTACTCTAAGCTGCTTGTGCGTGGGGATTGTAATTTCTTCTGTTTTAAGTCTGGTGTGTACAACAATGTTTAGGATACGTGTGTGCTGATTGGAGGAATTCCAAAGAAATTACTTGTCAAATCTAATGTGTGTGTTAATTATTTAGTTCTCATTCAAGCACCTCACCGAGCTCAAAGGAAGTAAGTGTAAAAAGTATACCCATGAGGATAAAATAGGGAAACCACAAATATCGTTGAATGCCTGTAATATACCTAGGCCAATGCAAATGCTTGTTCTTTTTTCCTGTCCTTCTCTGCTGTCATCTATCCTCAGATTAACCCTTTGATACAGGCATCACCATCCATAGTTTAGAAGGAGACTGACAGAATCAGAGAGGTTAAAATCTCTGGGTTTATCACAGCTAACAAAGTCAGAGAAAACATGCATAATTGCTCTATGGAAAGTTTTCTGTACCAGAGGGGAATGGTATGGGAGAAACACTGACCCACTCAATAGTTCGCTTTCAGAGGACCATTATATTTTAAAGTGTGAAGGCATATAATAGACACAGATACTGCTACCTGTCATTCTACCGGAGGAAAACAAGACCCAAGGAGGTAAGATTCTCTCTTCAAAGTCTCATAAGTAATAAGACACTTCCTAGCATATTTCATTTTCTCTGGTTCACTGTTGTCCTCCACTTGGCTACTAGTGTGTGGATCTTCCATTTCCTTCTTTCGAGCTGATCCTGATCATTTTTTATGGTCACTCAGTTTTCACTGAGGTGTTTCTAACTAGCCTGATACTGTTTCCCAAATCAGTTTCATAGCCTATGAACTTTTCCCTTAAAACATTTAAACATTTATAATTAAAACACAACGTAGACTAAAATGTAGAGAAAGAATAGAACACACGTCTGTTTCTCAGAGTCTTAATATTTGATAACATTAGCTTCAGAACACTTAAAAATTAACACACAAATTAGGGAAAATGTTAGTTTCCTTTTAAATATCCCTCAATCCCATTTCCACATGGGCATGCTAGTTTGAATATGGTCTATATCTTGCCAGTTTTTACTGTATATATATACAGTGTGTCCGTAAAGTCATGGTGCACCTTTGACCGGTGACCGGAAGTGCACCATGGCTTTAAGGACACACTGTACTTTACAACACATATTCACGCAGTGAACAAAGTATGTCGTCAACAGATATAAATCATAGCATTTGTACATTTTCTTTAGCAGCTTGAATCTTTGCCTAATATTGTTTCTGAGGTTTCTTCACATTGATGCCTCTAACATTTTATGTATTTTTTAAATTTAATCTAGTGTATGGCATTCTGTCATATGAATACAGTGTTGGTCATTTGTATTGTGTCATGTATTTTGCAATTAAAACAATATATGTACTTACTGTGAGAGTCAACAAAGAGTGAATGCCTAGAAGTGTATTCTGGGTAAAGAAAAAGTGAAGATAGTCTCAGCTGTATGAGATACGGCTAAATTCATCTTTATTTTCTCACTGCCCCAAATTATCTATCACCATCCATCTTTCACCCCAGTCTCTACATCTATGAATTAAACTAACAATGATGGTAGTGCTATTGTTTTGAATTGTATCCATTTAAGAAAGTCACAGTGATTCCACCTCTGCCTTCCTCTCCCCCCATGAGAATGGATTACTGACTAGCTGGAACTGATCAATATATGTTTAAACTCTTCTTTATCCTGAGCCTTGGTAGAGGCTCAGGTTAAAGGGAATGGATTTTCTTTTGTGAGTGATACAGCCAAAGTGTACCTTCCAGGAACTTTAGCTATTAAGAAACCAGAGGACAAAGTAGGAACCAAGGAGCAAATATTTCTAAAATGTCTGATAAATGGCTCCAGTGTTTTTGTTTGTTTGTTTTCAGGAAAACCATCATTAATTTCTGTTCTGTTTTGGAATCAGGGAATTTTGCCCTGTATGTCTGAGACAGAGTCTTAGACAAGTAGCGATAGAGCCTGCTTTAGCTGAATTCAAGAATGATGTCCACTCAAAATCATTAATTGAAGCCTTCTTCTGTATTGGAAACACATGTGGTTGGGGATACAAAAATGCTTCTTTTCTGAAAGACTTTTCAGTCTTTTACTTATAAACAAGGCAAAGTGTGTGAGTGAATGCTTGAAATCAGTTATTACATGCACTTTAATAGAATTATGTCTAGTAGTGAAAGAGTATTTTGGGGAAAGACAGACCAATGCTACTGATGGAAATGTGCTTTAGAAAGGATTTTTGCTTTAAATGTGTATTTCCAAAATATTTGTCAATCTATAATAAGAAAACATATTGCTCATAGTAAACTACAGTAAAGATATGAACATGCTCTTGACCAAAGAAGATATACAGATGGCAAATAAGCATATGAAAAGATGGTCAAGATAATATGTCATTAGGGACTTGCAAAGTAAAACAGCAAGAACATACCACTACACACTTATTAGAATGGCTAAAATCCAAAACTCGGACACCAATGCTTGTGGGGGTGTGGAGAATAGGAATTTTAATTCATTGCTGGTTGTAAGCATCTAGGGGAAACAAATTGGCAATTTTTTAAAATGTTAAACAGTTTTAACATTGGGTTGAGCACTGATATATTTATACTGATCAGTTGAAAATATATGTTCACACAAAACCAGGCACATAAATTTTTATAATAAGCCTTACTCATACTTGACAAAACTTGGAAGTAAACAAGATGTTCTTCAACAGTTGAATGGTTAAGCCAAGAATATCATGCAACAGAATATGACTTAGTGATTAATGACAAAAAGGTTTCAAACCATTAAACAATGTGGAGGAACATTAATACATATTGGTAATTTGCAAAGACTACATATTATTCCAATTATATGGAAATCTGAAAAAGTCCAAACTATAGAGAAGCTCAATGATTGACAGGAGAAAGACATAAACTGGTGGAGAACAGAGGATTCTGATGGCACTACATATATTCTGTATTATACTGTAATGGTGAAGACCTGACATGCATTTATCAAAGCCCATAGAACTGTGCAATACAATGTAGGAATTGTAATCTAACTTATGGGCTTTAGTTAATAATGTACCAATATTGACCTGTCGATTGCACTGGGGAACAAAATTTTGGTTGCATCCACAAAAACACTTGTTCTTACCTAATTCGAGTGTGCTGATCTCAAATCAGACATTAGTTTTTCGCTGTAAGCTACAGGTTTTTTTGCAATTTAAGATTTTAGGTTGTCATCTTATTGTAAAATTTTCAACATTTAGTTTAATATAATGAAGTAGAATGTCATCTTGGGCATCTTCTTTCGGAAAATAATTTATATAATGCAGTAATACACCAATACACTAAAAGATATGATTGCATCAGAATTTGTCTACAATTTTGAAATAGAACATATTAAAACACTTATTTTAATCATAAAATTTGCGCAAAACTTATTTAAATTATATTAAAGCAAAATTTTGCATTTGTAGCTCTTGCATTTGTGTACTTATCTCATTTGATGCTCCAGCAATAGTCTGCTCATCACTAACAGCTCCAAGATTTTTGGGAAACTTATCAAGGTGATTGTTCAGGAAGTGAATCTTTAACGCTCATGTTACATCCAATGTCGTGGAAAGCCAACTGCATCCATTGAACCAGAAGTTCATAGTTTTCTGCTTTTTTGTTGCCAAGGAAGTTCTTTGTAATCACCACAAAAGACTGCCTTGCTGCATTCTCCTCCTTATTCATATTCCTGGAAAATTCTTTATCCCATACGAGGGTTCAAATTTGAGGTCGATCAAATATACCTACTTTTATCTTCTCAAAAGACCAGGCAGGAAAAGCAGAAATATGTTGAAAGCATTCACTTTCTCTATTCAAAGCCCGAATAAACTGCATCATTAAGCCAAGTTTGATGTGAAATTGGGGAAAAATGATACTGTTTCAATTAACTACAGGTTCATTCACAATATTTTGTATTCCTACTTCCAGAGCTTCACGTTTCAGCCACTCCTTCTGTGTCCAGTGTTTCTCCCAAGCTCAGCTGTCCCACAAACACAGAAAGCAAGAATACTTCATGAAACCTCTCTGTTGTCCAAGCAGGAAATTTACCATTTTAAGATCCACACAAATGATCCAGTTATGCTCCTCATACTTCAGAAAGTGGAGGACAATTTTTATGTCATTATACTCTTCTTGCAGATGAGTTGAATAACCAATTGGAACCACTGCATAAACATTACTGTTGTGTAGGAGAACACATTTCAGAATGCATTTAGAGCTGTCAAGAAATAGCCGCCATTCTTTTGGACTGTAAATGGTAACACCTAGCTGGCTGAGAAGACTACTAATATCATGACAGTAAACAAAGTGTTTGTCTTTGGAAAAAAAGTCCACAAAAATTTGTTCACACTTCCTGAAATGGGATACTTTAGCTGACCTGTGAAGTACATTCTTTTCTTGAAGCCTGGAGGCTAATAACTCAGCTGCTTTCTTGGATAGGCCCAAATCTCTTACTAAGTCATTCAATTCGGGTGGCTAAACTGCTGAGGGGTTAATGACTGCTTGGCATCAGAATAAGACCCTTCAGATTCTACAACCATTTCCTCATGCATCTTATCAAAATACACTTGATCACCATGTTCACTTTCTTCATCTTTAGAAGAAATAAAACCATAGAGAACTGGAATCGGGAGTGTGTCAGAGTGTGGGATAGGCCATATCGCTGAAGGAATATTAGGATATGCTATCATAAGTCATTTTTTCTTGCCAGTGTCCTTTGTATGAATCAGACAGAAATAACAGTCATTGCTGTGGTCCTTAGGTTCACGCCAAACCATGGGAATACCGAAAGGCATTCCTTTGCCTTTTCTTTTTGTCCAGTCATGAAGCATTTTCTCACAATTATGACACACACTATGAGGAGCCCAATTCTTGTCTTGATTGCCAAGGGGAACTTGAAAAATGGCAATATATTCACTTATCACAAATGATAAAATATTGCGCCTTTGATTTTGAAGTGTGTAACAGCCACATATATAATAGAAGGTATCAGGACTATTCCTACATTTATGCCTATTCAAAGAAGCCATGATTCAATCTTAAAACAAAATAAGAGGGTTTTTTTTATCGGCTAATAATTTTTTTACATTTAAATACAACTACAGCCTGACCAGGCTGTGGCACAGCAGATAAAGCACCGGACTGGGATGCAGAAGACCCAGGTTCAAGACCTCGAGGTCACCAGTTTGAGCGCAGGCTCATCTGGTTTGAGCAAAAGCTCACCAGCTTGAGTCCAGGGTCACTAGCTCGAGAAAGGGGTTATTCGGTCTGCTGAAGGCCCACGGTCAAGGCACATATGAGAAAGCAATCAATAAACAACTAAGGTGTCAAAACGAAAAACTGATGATTGATGCTTCTCATCTCTCCCTATTCCTGTCTCTCTGTCCCTATCTATTCTTCTCTCTGACTCTCTCTCTCTCTCTGTAAAAAGAAACAAAACTAAAAACAACTACAATTATGTAAAAGTGATGTTTGTAAAACATAAATTGCCTGTGGTTACGTTCAATCCAAGAGTTGCTGCCCCTTAACTCCAATTTAAAAACCAATACATGCCATTAACTGTAACAAAAAGAAATTAAAACTGCATAAAAACTAGAGCATGCACCAAAAAACGTATTTCAGATTTGGAATCAGCGATGCAGAAATATATAGAAAAAGTTCTAAAACCTCATGCAATGGAAAATGAAAAAAAAATTGTTCTCCAGTGTTGTTAATAATATACTATAATAATGTAAGATTTTAATAAAAGGAGAAACTGTGTGCCATGGTTGGAGGAGAGGATATGGGAACTTGGAACTTTTGGCTCAAATTCTATGTAAACTTCAATATGCTCTAGAAAAATAAACTAAAAAACAAAATGATTGCGTGTCTAGCAGAAAAACAAGGAGAGGCCATGGATTAGAAGCAATGACAACATTTTTCACCAAATTGAAAGAAATGAGATGGTCGATTAAAAGAAAGAAAATCCTGCCCCAACCAATTAGCTCAATTGTTTATAGCATCAATCCCAAAAGAAAAAAGTTGCATGTTTGATTCCCAGTTAGGACACATAAAAAGCAGACAATGAATGCACGACTATGTGGAAGAAAAATTGAATGTTTCTTTCTCTCTTCCTGCCTCCCTCTCCCTCCTCCACACTCCCTCTCTCTCCCTTCCTTTCTCTCTCCCTCCCTTTCTCTCTCTGCCTCTCTGAAATCAACCAAGGGAAAATAAAAATCTGAAGTAGAGAATCATAAGGACTGATTAGGGTTCTGTGCAGGGATTTGTGATGAGGGTTTTAGTTCAAGTTGTGGAGATGAATAACATCCAGCAAATTGAAGAGTAGGTGAAAGAAAGATTCCTCTAAAAAAAATGAATTCTGCAACAAACCAAGGCAGATGCAGAATAAAGGAGAATGTCTGCCTTTTCTCTACTACGTGAAATAATACAATGACAAAACAAAAAAAAACCAACCTTTTTCAATATTTTAAAACTATCTCAGGAATTTGTGACTAATTAAAATTTAAGCACTTATAAATTATGGAGACTATAGTAATTACATAAAGTGCAATTAGTAATAATGGATACTATTAAATCCTTAGGAAAATTAAACTTTGTTTTAAAAAGAGAAAAGAAACAATTAGTGTGTTCCTATAAAAATACACATCTTTCTGACAACTCGTGAGTAAAATTTAAAAAACCTCAACATATGAATATTCTATAGTACACAGAAGGAGTTATGGCATAAATGGGATAGAAAAGAGCATTACAATTTTCAGAAAATATACATATATATTTTAAAATAAGACATTTAAGCTACTGTATTTTTTGTTCCATAAGATGCACCTGACCACAAGACACACCTAGGGTTTTAAGGAGGAAAATAAGAAAAAAATATTCTGAAACAAATGGTGTGTTAAAGTATTTAATAAAATACTGTATTTTTTGATCCATAAGACACACGGGCATAAGACTATGGAGCGAAAAATATGGTTATATCTTGAAATTTGAAAAACAGTGTTTTTGGATGAAAAGTAGGTTATTTCAGAAGAGGTGTTGTGGTTTTAGACATGCTAGAAATGTTAATGAACATGGCTACCAGGTAGTGGGAATGAGAATTATTCCAAAGGTGGCTGCCAAGTGTATGGGAGACCAAGAAGGGGAATTACTATATTTCAGATTCGGATAAAATCAGGATCTAAAGATATCTTGACTATGTACTTAAAGAATGAGTCAGGAATTAGCAATCAGGCTTCATAAGGCAAAACATATGTCCGCTAGGAGTTTCAAGGTGGGAGAATGATGAATGAGTATCAGAAACAAATAAAAGGTATTCAGGTTTCATTGGGAGCCATTTCCTAAAAACCCAACACTGATAGTCTAGTCAAATTTGCCTGAAAGAAATTTAGAACTTTGATGCCTGGAAAATATTTGGCAAAAATGTACCATTTTGGACAGTCCACACTATTGTGAGATTTGAGTATGGGTCATCATCAACAAGAACACAGAAAGACTTTGTCCAACAATTATCAGTTAGCAAATTCAAGATTAAAATTGATAAAACATAGCTGAAAGAAATATATATTTTTAATAGTACAGTCTCGGGAGTGAGCAAGACCTAGCTAACTTTAAATAAGTAAACTCTTTAGTCAGAAATGACTCAAGATAGGATTAGTACGAGGTGAAGGAAGCTCTTTGGAATATAAAACAACTTAATTAAGGAACACTTTTGTCAGGCGAAATAAGGTAAAGGATTCCTTTGGAGAGAGAAAATTTCCCACCACTTGGTTTTATGAGGGAAGCCATTTTTTTTCCTGTAGTGATTCACATATTGAATAAGGAATCCTTTATAGCTCTAGCCATTCATTAGAAAGCTAAAATCAATGACACAGGAGAGAAGCAGAATGGCGAAATCTAAGGCTGATCTAGGACTGGGGGTTGTGACAATTGGACCATTGGACCAGATTCACTGATAGGTTTAGTTCCACTTAAGTGGCTGCTGTGTCATGATTACATGTTAGAATATATTGACTGAATGAACCTAAAGAGGATTGCTGCCTGTCCCATACAGGCCCTAAGATAGGATCTCATGAACAATAATATTAACAGAAGAAAGCACTAGACAGTATTCCAAGGAGGCAGTAACAAGTGAAATGGAGATGCAGAATTTCAGTAGGATTAAGATTAAGCATAGAGAACAGTGATATCAACCTTATTATATAGTTGAATTTGTATGCAATTACAGTAGAAATCATCTGCTGAACTCCTATGTTATATCAGTTCAGCCACGTGTAGCAATGCTAAGAGAAACAAAAGCTGCCCAGGTAGCCTGGTTGCTCGAAGTGTCATCACGACACACAGAGGTTGCTGGTTTGATCCCCAGTCATGGCAGAAACAGGTCTATGTTTCTGTCTCTCTCTCTCAAGTCAATAAACAAACAAACAACCAGAAATACCCTTGTTCTCAAGAAACCCATAGTCTCTTGGCATAAACAGCTGGGCAAAAACAGAAATGTAATCCTCCTGCTTTGAGCATGCACCATTTGATGAGTGCTATGTGTGAATGTTTAATTCGCTAATCTCGGGTTCCTCCTCTCAACTCTATGAGTTATGTATCATTATTAGCCCCGTTTCTCTAAATTAGAAACAGGGGCAGAGTGGTTATGTAAGATATTTTAAGCTCAAGGCTAGAATGTGACAGAGAGAGTCATACCTCTAGCTGACTTATTTCAAGGGCCATGTCACTAAATACTATGCTCTGTAACTCTACTGCCCAAGTAACGGATGGGGGAGGCAGGAGGATTCTAGATGCAGGAGACCTACAATATCCAGCCAACACAGAATGTATGTGAAGGTCTGGAATTGGCAAGAGCAATGATTTTGTGCAAGCACAAGGAATGCAACTATTCCTGTAATTCAGAATCTATTAGGATTATAGCAACTAAAAGATCTTAAACCATAAATAAGTCAATCTTAGGAACACTCTGAAGACGACATGAATGTTTCAGAAATTACAAAATTCTCCTAAAGCTGCCTTGAGTAAATGTCAGGCTTCTAAATAAGAGGGAGGTAATGGGGTTTAATATAGCAAACAGGATAGTTAATGCACAAATTTATTTATATACTAATGTAAAGGTAGAAAAATCAAAAAGAAGCTGTGAACAAAGTTTTATAGCTACCCTTTTACATGTAAAAATAATTTCATATTTTTTCATGAAGCAGGACCATTTGATCATCTGGCAAAAATCTGAAACTGCAAAGGGAACTAATTAAAAACAAAAGTTGTTCAGAGTTGAGGTTTAATTTTCTAACCAACCACTAATGTCAAAATTAAACTTTAGAGAGATCCTACTAAACTCTTTGCGCTTGATATTTTTAAGTAAAATAGTCTTTTATAATTTTGGAATTTTAAATACATGTAATGTATCTTAATGCAGAAGAAGTACTTATAGATAGATGTTTTAAAATTAGTTCATTGTTTTTAACATAAGGGAAGGGTTACCTTCATTGGATTAGGTTAAAAAAGTTCTCAATCATAATGATAGATCACTTTTTTTTCTGGGAGACAAATACTTTTTTAAAGTAGCGGCTGTAATTTTATAGGAAAATAGGAGATCTTTTTAAATGATAATTTCAGTTTATTACCATTTGAACGGCTTTTCTAGGAGCCAAAAGAAAATGTAATGTTATCTTTTTATAAATTTGCAGAAGACTGTACTTAAAGGGATCACTTCTATAGTTTGTTATAAATTTGCAGTTGCCAACACCATGCCCATGCATGTAGATGGAATGCAATTTTATAAATCTTAATTTGTCTTGAATAGTGAAATCTCGTGACTTCCACACAAAATAGCTCCAGAGACTAAAAATAGATTGTTGCTCGTCTTTTTATTTTGTCCCTGGAATTGTCATCTTTCTGTTCTGTTTACTGAAATGGAAAACCAATTTGAGAATAAAGGTTAGACAACATTGTGGGATATGAATAAGAGATTTAAAAAGGCTTCTCGAATCCTAGGTTCACCCAAGAGTAAGAATCTATAAAATGGCACGATTCCAAACAAAGGAAATGAAAGGCCAAGGAGTTGTATACCATTAAAAAAAGTCATAAAATCTGTGGTCAGAAACTAAAAAATAAGTAGAGAGAAATTCAATAGTGGAATTGTGCATGTTGGTGATAAATACAAATGAGAAATGACCGCAGAAGTTAGGGAAAGAGACTGACTCGAAATCATCAAACATAGTTGAAATTGAATTGAACAAAGAGGGTAAAACCCGTAACAGGAAATTGCATGGAGGGGAAAAACCATACAGGTCTTATTTACGTTTAGTTTGCAAGGACAACAGTGTTAACTAAGCTGTTTTGCCTTCATGAAATAAATCGGTAACAACAACAATTGGCCTTATAAAGTCTTCCAATGAATCCCCATTGTTCTTAGAATAAAATACAAATACGTTGCTATGGCCAAAAATGGAGCTACAAATTAGTGAAAGACCTTGAAATTCTCAGTGATTGGATTTGAATGGAAACTGTACAAATAGTGTATAGTGTGCATACAGTTCAAACAAGAAAAGTGAAAGGCCACCTGAGTGATGCTTAATGTATGCCATTACTCCGTTTGTGTTTTGGCTGCTCCCTGATTCTATCTCTACAGTGAGTCAACACCAGTGTGCTAGGCTGCTTATTGACATATCAGGTCAGCCAAGTGTGTATAAGAAGGGAAGGAAATTTTGTCCCTTTCTACGACAGATTTTGGGTAAAGACAGAGGATGAAACTGTTGAGTATAAAAACAGTAGACGGGAAAAATGTGTAAGGATCTCCTTCAAGAAAAGAAGAGGTAGAGACTTAATCGAAGCCATGGAAGTAGTCATGTTCTCTTATAACTGTAAGGCCTAAAGGTACTTTCTGAGATTTTTACCAGATAATTAGTGTATTTCTGACTTGATTTCATTTTTCTCCCTGTGTTCTTTGTACTAATAATGTGGATTTCTAGAGTAGTACATTTCCATACTTTGAATATGGCTAATATATGTGGAAGCCCTCCTGAACTTTAAGACTGAAACTTGAAAATGACACATGGCCCTGACCAGTTGGAGGTGCAGTGGATAGAGTGTCAGACTGTGGTGGGCCAATGAGTTTGTAAAATTTGTATTTTTTGAGTTTGCTCGCTTTTATTGATAAAAAATGGCGCTTGTCAGCCACATGTGTGCTTGCCCTCAGAGCAGGGCAGTTGATTGCATCCCTGCTTAGGAGGGGCCACTGTTTGCTAATGTTTGCTGGAGGAGGGGTCTTTGAGAGCTCAGGAAGTTTTGCAGAGAGTAAGAAGGAGTGCAGATGGGGAACCAGAACTGAGGGACTTTGAGAACTCTGCTGAGACTTTGATTTTAGGAGAAACTGGAGAACATTCTCCTGGTTGTGGAACCAGAGAATGAGTCAGAGCTTTGGGAGCTCTGAATGAAAGGGAAGTGTTTTCCCTGCCTGTTTGCTCATCAGCCAGTGCGAGACTTTAATAAAGGAATGGCACACCATTTTTTGGCTCTACTGTTTCTTTACCGTCTGTCTGAATTCAATGAGACCTGCATGGCCATGAGGTGGTGGCCACTGGCCTTATAGCCTGGGATGCTGAGGACCCAGGTTCAAAATCCCAAGGTTGCCAGCTTGAGTGCAGGTTCATCTGGCTTGAGCATGGTATCATAGACATGACCCCATGGTTATTGGCTTGAGCCCAAGGCCAATGGCTCAGTGTAGCCCCACCCCCCACCCCATCAAGGTACATATGAGAAAACAATTAATAAACAACTAAGGTACCACAGCTATGAGTTCATGCTTCTCATCTCTCTCCCTTTCTATCTGTCCCTGTCTGTCTTTCCCTCTCTCTCTCTCTCTCTCAAAAAAGAAAAGAGAGAGAGAGAGAGAGAGAGAGAGAGAGAGAGAAAGAGAAAAGCAAATGGCACTTGGATTTACTCTAAAACAAGCTTAGTTTTTTGTTTGTTTGCTTGCTTGCTTTTTTTGAGGGGAGTGAAGAGTAAGACATGTAAAATTGTTCACATTTTTTAAAGTTCAATGTTCAGATGCAATATTCTTTCCATCCTGTGGTATAAGATAAAAATGGAAACATACATTTAACTGTTTAGCATAGTGCTCAGCAAATATATAATAGATTCATTCAAATTATATGTCCATTCTTTTTTTGTTATTTCTGTCCTTTCTTCTCTTCTTCCTCTGTCCCACCTACTTCTTTCCTTTCTGTTCATTTTGGGGAAAGAGGAAAGACAGTTCATAATTTTCAGTGTCAACTTGTTTACAACATTTAATTAAAAAGAAGATCCAAAAGAGATCTTTGAAAGCTAGTTTCTCTGTGACCGATTTCATCTGTGATCCGTCAGATGTGATCATTACAATGTATTCGGTGCAAGAAAATAAATGACAAATGACATAAGGACTTAAAGACACGCATATGCTCAGAAAACAGAAGGAGGAAGCAGATTTATGAGGAGGCTGCTAATGACTGTCGTTTGGTTGCCTGCAAGTGACAATGGCCAAGGTCCTGTTCAAAGGACCAACCTGGAGAGACATCAGCTATGAAGGCACAAGGTTGAAGTGCACTTAGGGCTCTGGTAGCAACCATCAAAAGGCACAGTTCTCAGCATCTGACCTGAGCACACCCATTGGCCGACACCAGAGTTTGCACTAGTATGAAACAATAGTAATCAAAGAACATTTTGTATTTGACCCTAAGGCTCCCTCATTTTCAAAAGTATATTAGTTATTCATGGCATTATAATTAGAGAAGCTTTTTGTTAAATTTCCTTCTCTCCCAGCCCGTGTCCTGCAAAAAAGGCAGTGACCACATGCTGAATTTAAATGAGCTCTTATGAAAACATTATGTCTGTACTCTGGGGACTTTTCATTTTGCATACAAGGACAAAGCTGAGATACATTCCTTCTTAAAACAGTAAGCCCTGAAAGTCTGTTACCCTTAACTTCAATTTTAGTGCAATATTTTACAACATAAAACAAGACTCGAAGAAAATGTCATGCCGCTCTAAAATATGTGCCCCCAAAATAAAACGACCCTTCCAGACATTGGATGGCATTTTTAGGAAATGTTTAATTTGGTGTATGAGTCAGCTTTATCAATTGAAGTGAAACTTCAAGGTTTCTGCAGTTGTTTCTCCATTCTGAAAAAATGGTACATATGTTATGATGATAAATCTCAATCTCTATCAGGGTAATTGTAAAGCCAGTGGCCAAGGCTACCATCACAGCAGCCTGGCCAGTGCAGGTTCGCATTAGATTCGGAAAGTCGGTAATGAAGCGACGAAGCCAAAAACTGGTGAGCCATCAGCTTTAATTCTAGCTTGCACCCGGCGGGCAAGCAAAAACACACACTGGGCTCCAAAACCCACTCATTTGGTGCTCACAAAGCTACTGACTTATCCGAGTTTCCTAGAATCAAAGGTTTCTAGCTCACCAGACTTATTCACCTGTTTCCCATCTCCTTCTCTCTACACAAACTCTGCACAAACTGGCTTCTTCCTCAGCACTCCGCCATCTTGGCTGCTTCTTCCGGCCTCCTCCACATGGCCTTTCTCTGCTCTTCTCTCTACTGCTAATCCCAGGAACTGAGAGAGAGCAAGCTCCCAGTCTGCCCCACTTTATAGTGTAGAAATCCAAACCTTTAATCCAATCTACAAACAAGGAAGTCTCTGATACAAAGTCACTTATCTGAGGCATAATGGGAGGATTCCTCATGAGAGTGCACCACCCCACATCATCCAATCAGTCAAAGGTGTGGGGAAAAGCTTACTCTTAAAACTTGCACGTGGGCAGCGCCATCTTTAACAAAGTGAGCATAATATATTTTATCTGCCCAACAGTAACTCTCTGCAATTTTGTATAAAAGGAAAATTCTTCAGTTTGATAAAGGCCATTGGGAGAAAACCTACAAGCAACATACTTAATGACTAGATAAAACCCTTTTTGGGGAAAACATGCTTCTATTAATAATTTAAAGTATCTTTCTAAAGCTGGACAAAAATGAGAGATAGCCGTACTAAAAGAAATTAACCAATGAATTTGAAAGAATTAATGTGTACCTAGACAAATCCTTTTAATATTTATTTTAAAGAAGACAATGTCCTATATACATTTGTGTGTGTGTGGGGGGGCACTACAGCTGGCCTCAGACTTCTCCTCTGAAACACATTCCGAAGGCAATAAAGCAATTGCCTAGAAGGTTTTTGTCAGAAGGGTTGAATTAGTCTAAGAAAATTCCTCTGTTCAAGTGAAGGAAACAGAGAAGGTTCTTTGAAATCTACAAAACTGCTTTAAAAAGAATGATAGAGCAATTTAATATAGAAAGGATATCTTGGCTTGATTTTGGGCTTGGGTTTACATTAGAAAATATTTACTTATAACAATCTGGATAGGCGTGTCATTTATATAGAATTGCCATATTTGCAAACGTAAAGGTCATTTTTGCATAAAAACTGCACTTAAGCTTTACAATTCAGACACTTGTCATTTAGATATGGTTCTAGTGTGGATTTGCTGAATTACTTCCAGCTTTTGACTTGTGACCAAAAACAAGCATGAGTAGCCAGGGGACAGTTTTAATGAGGGCTATGTTCTTCCCCCAAATAATTTATCATACTGTATCGATAACAGTTTGTTTACAAGAAAATACCTGTTATTTTTTTAATGCAATTTAAACTCACAGTAGTATATCTGACTAGTTTCTTCCCTTTGGTCTTTGTACTCTAACAGTCCTCACATACAAGCCTTCATAGTACCTCACCTATCCTTTGTGAGATATATATTTTTTATTTTATGGATCAAATGCAAGTTTTTTTAAGACAGTTTATAAAACTATCAAATGTAAAATCTAAAGAAAAGGAAAAAAATATATTTAGCATCCAGAAAAGAACAAATAAAAACTGAACATTTACCACATATTAATGCTATATATTTAATCACAGTAATCATTTAAGTGAAATTATAATTCTCAACTCATAAAGCAGTATTTTGAAATATTTCTCCCATTTAATTCTACCGACGTCTTCCCCATACTTCACCTACATGTCATTGCAAATATGCAAGTTATTTCTTATCCCCAAGTCTTTGCTTGTGATAATTACTCCAGTGTCATTTTCCTGTCACCTATATTACACATCCAATTTGAAGGAAGATGTGGAATCCTACATTTCCTTCAACCAGGAAAAGGGGCCATGGATTCTGTAGAAAACTTTGTCTAGAGAACAGAACTCTGAGGCCAGAAGCGGCCACACAGGGTTCTATTAGAAATGACATGGGCATGTTTTGTCATGTGTGCGTCTAGACCTTGCAGAGTGTGACTGACCTTGTTCACTGGGCCCACAGTTTTGCATTAGACCTTTCCTAATTACCTCTGTCTGTCACCCAACATTGAAATCACTGGAATAGGTGAGTCCCTACTCTTATGTTCTCAAAGCATTACCTGGGGGCTTTTGCCAAACCACTTGTCACATAGTACTGCTGTTGTCACTTGTGTTTGTCATCTGGCCCAGAAGACAGCGAGTTCTTTAGGTAAGAGGGCTGTGCCCTTCTCCACACTCTGTCTGGCCCCTTGGACTGTGTCTGGGGCACAGTGTCTTCTTACCGGCTTATTCCCTCAGCAAACATTTTCCTGACTGGTCTTCTAGCAAAGAGGGGAATTGAACCTCAGTTGATGTCAGGCAGTTGCCATCCCTAGTGCTGTGGGGTGGGGTGGGAATGGGGGACTTCGACATGGCTGAGGAGGCAGATGGAGGGTCCTTGGGATTTCATCGGCTCGCCCTTCTGCAAGCCCTTCCCCATTCCAAGAGCAGTTGGATGCCTGATGTTTTAGCTGGATGTTGGGATTTTAAGGAAAACCTTTCATATAATAAAAGATTCTGCTCCTGGAAAGAAAATCAGTGTTTTACAAAAACCCTCATTAAACCAAGCTAACCAGTTCTGTTACTTACCAACTAGATGCTTTGAGATAGGTTCTTTCCCATTGCTTGGCCTCAGATTTGTGAAGGAAAAAGGGGTTGAATTAGACATTATCACCAAATCCCCATTCAGCGCTAACCTCCTGTAATGTACGGTGAGTATATTGCCTATACAATATATATGTTATTACTTATTTCAAAGTCAGAGGCACATGTGGTAATAAATAATAACTTGCCTCTGTGTTATCATTTCTCCCCAGCTCCAAATATATATGTGTATACACATATATATTGAGTTTACAACTATAACCAGAGATATATTTTCTGTTTACTATCACAAAATCACTACAAAATAGAAACATTTTTTATTTATGCATTTTTCCATTAACTCGCCACTTACTGAGCTCCCACGGTGGACCAGGCACTGTGTGGGGCACCAGAAATGGAGAGATGATGAACACTCACTTGAGTCAGCTCTGTTTCATAAAAGCTAAAATCAAATGATTGGCTGGACTGCTACCTACAAGTGCCAAACCTGATCTCTCTTGAGCTCAACCATCAAGTTCAGCCATGACTCTGTACAATGTTGAAGCTCTTCTCATTTCTGGGTTCTGTTTTGGAAGTCGGGATGAAAACAACAACAAAATAAATCTTGGTATTTTTAAACATGCTACTTAGCCAAAAATATATGTACTCATCTGAAAATCTGGCCTGGAAACAGATTCCACTTGGAAACTGGCTCAACTTCCCAGTTCCCAAAAGAGCCTCCTAACAGAAATGTGACCCCAGCAAGAGAGACACTGAGGACGTGTGTGAGGGACACAGTGGGGGGTTGGTGGGACACAGTGGGGGGGCGTTGGTGGGACACAGCGGGGGGGCGTTGGTGGGACACAGCTGTGTGATTAAGGAGCCACGCATTTCAAGTAAAAATAGAATTAATGGGATAGTTAGCCTCGTTTAAAAGAAACCAAAAATAAATCATGTTGCAGGCCTGATTTTCCTTAGGGAGATGTTGGGACACAAGCATATGAGAGCCGGCGGGAGGTCAGCACCCCAACACCATCAGGAGTGGCCCCGGTTCTGCCTGCGCCCTGCTTTGGGGAGAAACGGAAGACAGAATTGCATCCATCCTTCCTTCCTCGCCTCCACTGGTGCCCTCCTGACGCTTCTCATTCTATCCTGTCCTCTCCCTTCTGTATGTGGTTCATTACATAAAACGGGCATCGAGAACCCGCTATTTCCAGGTCTTAGTTAGGCATGTGGAACAGATATTAATAACACAGAAGACCCTGCTTTCAGCAATGGTTTGCAAGGAACCTAAGCCATTCACAGGTGTGCTTGGATAGAACTGTTTTCTCATGGCTCAGGGGTCCCAGGAGAGCCCGAGCTCTATGTCATTCAGGTGTCCCCAATTCGACTTCCCTAAGCAGTGGGACATTCCTGCTTAACAGCAGGGCTGGCGGCCTCTCTGAGACTGCTCTTGAGGCGGCTAGGACGATTCTACTTATTGGTCCCGAGACCAGTTGCCACCGGAGGAAAGACACAACTGACCCACAAGTTAGTTGGAAGAATCACACAGGCTGTTTATTACTCACAAATCCTTTTGACATGCCTGGGTACAGCTTAAGGGGGCCCCATCGGCATGCTCCTCTCGGCTGTCCTTGGTCAGAGTGGCGTGGAGACAGTCCACGTTCACGTTGGAGTCTGGACAACTAACCGCAGGAGGGGGCTTCTTGGCTTTTTAGTACCTTTTCTGGCCAGCACCTTCTAACAAGTGTTAATCTACAGGATTATCACATCAAGCCACTTTTTAGGAGTTCCTCTCAGGGAGCTCTTTTTATCTACATAATTTCACACACAACACTAGCCAGGCCCACACAAAAGGCATATTCGTGCTGATCATATCTCTACACACTGGATTAGCTCCCATCCAGAGGGTGTAGCCTTATTCACTTGCCTTTAACGGCTTTTACTATTCTATCCTAACTTATTTCTGTATATCTTCTATATTTCTATATATCTAATTACTATAGCATTATGTTACTGTAACACCAGGTGTTATTGCTAATATGTACCAAAAGAGAGAGAGAGAGAGAAATCTTGATAGTTACAAAGTGGAAGTCAGTAAAACTATTTTAGGTAATTTTAGCATCCAAAAATTATCAGATTTAGCATAAAGATTTAAGTATGGTCATTCTCAAAAACTGGTAAGAATATACACATTGGATGACAGAAGGGGACTGTGCTCAGTACTCATTTTCAGATGCCTGTCTACTCTCTCCAATCCTTCATGGCCCCTCCTTAGATCTCTGCTCACCAGTTTCTTCCACTCTGCTTCTGGCCACTAGGAATCTTTTCTCACTCACCAGACATGTTAAGTCCCACTCTGGGATCATCTATCGCCTTAAAATTCCAGTTGTCCTGTCCTTTCTTGTCCCTCTAGGATAAAATAACCCAGGGTACATCGTTATCATCTCTCTCATTGATCTCCCTCTCAGAATTTCGATGTGATTCCCGGTGAATGACTTTCTCTGCCATCTTATTTCTCCCCGCTTTGTGTTAGAGTTCTGTTTCAACGTGTCAGGGAAGGAAAAGGTCAGGGATGGCAGCGGTTGCTAATGGTTTCCAGGGAAGATGACCTTAGAGATTGGAGCAGACCCTGAAAAGGGCAAAGGGAAAATAGCCAAGAAGAATTTGTCAGTGCTTTTGTATTTTATGGAAACCTCACTGAAATCTATAGTGAACTGCTATTGGATAACACGACCTCCCGTGTTATTTTCTGGGAATAGCCTTCACCACGGCAGAGAATCAAATGTGCGACGTACATGCAGACAGAGAGAGAGAGAGAGAGAGAGAAGATCATCCTCACAGTCTTTAAGCCCTTCTGCACACGTCCCAAAGGCTCTGCTGTTTCTGTCCATCCCTGTGTGGAACAGGTGCACTGCCTCACAAAGAGAGTCCGTGAGTGCTGCCGAGGGTACAGCATGAATTTCTGTCAGTTTCACTTCAAAAGACTTTAACTGTTTGTGGATCTTACTGCAATTCTGGTAGGGTGGTCCTCACATCCCCATTTTACAGAGGGTGAGAGCAGGGCTCATGAAAATAACAAATTATAGTTTGCAAAGATGACTCTTGAGGCTGGTCTGCATATGTGTGTATGATATATACAGAGCTTATTTGAGAAAAATCTTCTCATAGTGCAGGGTGTATCCCTGTGTGTGTTTCTATGTGACTGCATCTCTGTGACGTGTGTGTGCATGTGCGTGTGTGATAAGGAAGTGAGAAAAATGAGAAAGGATTGAGGGAGTATTTGGAGCAGAATATATAAAACCAACAAGTGAATTAGCACAAATCTCATGTTTGACAAAAAAGAAAAAAAGATCCGTAAGTCCTTATAAGAGTGTCCGTGATGTTCTTATCATCCCAGTGACTTGATCTTCATGTTATTTATTCTCGGCTATCTCTCAAGTCCCCAGTAATCTGAGCAAGAGATGGTGACTCCACTTCTCTTTGTCCCTCCTGACAAATGAAGACAGCTCTCCACAAGGTGCTAATGGCTGCTCCTCCAAATTATTCTAAAAATACTGCCCGGCCGTCAGCCTCTCCCAGAACTAACCGCCTTGTTATCCTGATGCAATTATGTAACTGTCTAATCTTTCTGTCACTGCCAGAGTCAGGATGCAGGAGGGGGAAAAATACTGCAAACCATGCCTGACCAGGCGGTGGCGCAGTGGATAGAGCGTCGGACTGGGATGCGGAAGACTCAAGTTCGAGACCCTGAGCTCGCCAGCTTGAGCGTGGGCCCATCTGGCTTGAGCAAAAGCTCACCAGCTTGGACCCAAGGTCGCTGGCTCCAGCAAGGGGTGGCTCGGTCTGCTGAAGGCCCGTGGTCAAGGCACATGTGAGAAAGCAATCAATGAACAACTAAGGTGTTGCAATGGCAATGAAAAACTAATGATTGATGCTTCTCATCTCTCTCTGTTTCTGTCTGTCTGTCCCTATCTATCCCTCTCTCTGACTCTCTCTCTGTCCCTGTAAAAAAAAAAAATACTGCAAACCACATGAACTGGACCTCTAAAGTGGGGGCACCTGATTGTTTAACCATTGCCCCCCGGTTGATATCAGTCTAGTAGCTACTGGCATCTAGACCAATAGCTTCTTATGGGTCCTGAGCTGGTCCAGCTGGTCCACGGTTTTACATTCGACAGAATCACTTTCATGCTCGCACATGTCATAACCTCCCTAAGCCAGCTCTCTCCCTTTTTATTTCCTGCTCGGATCATCCTAACTTTAGGCAAGGGCAGCTGATGTAGCTGCATGTTCAGTGGGCACCAAAGTTAAGTCTGCCCTGGACATGAGGGACGTGTGGAGCGCCATGGAACCGACACAGAGGTGCTCTTCCCAGATTAATGTCATCTCTGTGTAGGAGGACGTGAACTCTTCATGGAAATCTGCCTAATTTTTTTTTCCATTAAGACCACTAAACATTGAAAGCAAAATCACTTTGAAGTATGAAATCAGTGTTTTAAAGCTGTAAAGTACTGAAGGAACATTATTGCATTTACTCCAATTCTATAGATGAGGAAAATGAGGCTCTTAGTCGGTAAGCGAAGGCAGGGTGGTGTACCGGAGGGAGCCCACAGGATGTATTACCAGGAGGCCGCCTGCAAAATGGTGGACTAAAAATCATTTTGACTTTACTTTTTACCTGAATGGCTTAAATTTCCTGAAATGACCATGCCTTAGTGTCTGAATAGAAATTGTTATTATTGAAATAATACACGGTTTGGCTACAGCCAGATCTCAGTGTGAGCCCCATTTAAAGGCTGGGTGAACTTAGCAGGTTACCTAAACTCTCTGATGTTTAGTATTATCTGTTTTATAAATGAAAATGCTTGTATCAGTTCTATAAGAGCGGTGTGAGGTTTTGGCAGAATCAAACAGTGAGATCAACAGCAAATGATTTAGCCACCCTCTTCCCAACTTTCAGTAAGACACACATACACAACTTAAATGTCCTCAGTGTTTACTCTCTCTTTAACAGCAGTGGAAATGTCTGTTTAGGTTAAATGGCACAGTGTGGTTTTCATTTCCTCTTTGGGTTTCAATCTCTCCTTACAATCAGAGAGCTTCTCCCAAATCCTCTGGACCACACAAGGTCAGGCCGTGCCTGCAAATGATGCTGTTTCCATCACTAAGAGAGAAATCCCCAATTAACTCGAGCTTGATAATGGCAGCCCATTGAAAGGCAGCAGATACCTTTGCTATAAAGGAGTGTACCTTCCTCTGCACAGATGTGCGACAGGGGTCCCCACACACAGGTCCTCTGCTGTGTCACAGGTCAGTGTGACATAAATAGTCATAAGACATGATGATAAAGATAGCTAACATTTATTGATTACTTATGCCAAATACGGTACTTTAACAATAATAATACCAGTATATTTAATCTTCCCACTAAGTCTCCCGAGGCCGTTAGTGTAATCTTTGATGAATGGAGGGTTAGGGAAGTAAAGTGAGTAATTCAAGGTAACACAGATAATGAAAGATAGTTCTGCCAATGGACCCTGAGCTCTTAGATTTCAAGAGTGTGGACATGACTCTGAACATGACTTACAGCATGACAACAGAGAAAAGAGAATATGGCTAATTCGAGTATGATGTTAATATTAAATTATCAGCAGAGAGGTCCAGTTTTCATCATTTGCTCATGTATTTCTTCATTTTTTTCTTGTTTTACTTTGTCAGTATTTGAGTGCTTACTGATCACCAGGGTTACATCTAAAAACTACAGATATTATGAAGACTACGACATGGTGTATAATACAGGTTCATTCAGTGCTAAGCTCTTAGTATTGACTTGCCGGTGTCGGAAAAGAAATGCATAATATATTTTAATTACATTTCAAATACAATTGTATTTACTTCTCAGTGGCCCAATGAAGGATATGGTGGTATCTTCATTTTATAGATGAAACTCAAAGGTGTTCAAAGATTTGCCGGTTGACTAGGCTACAACTTGAATAGCTATGTTTTCAATCATTCTCATCTGTCTGCCTCTTGGAGAACAGGGTGGGGGAGTCAATAATACCTACGACTGCAACCCCTATTTTATTGCTGTCTGCTTTCATGACAATGGCCTTCTCTCTCTCTCTCTCTCTCTCTCCTTCTCTCTCTCTCCTGCTCTGCAAGTGGAGGAATGATGACTTATGTCCCACACTCGGCAAATACTGGATCCCCACAATAGTCTTTCTACATTGAGATTTGTACATTTTACCCTCGTGAAAGCACTTACCATGTGTTCTCTTCATTTCATAGATGAGGGAATGAACTCAAGCTCACAAATCTCAGTAGCGTGCCAGGGGTCCCAAAGTCAGGGAGAAGCAGAGTTCGAGTCAAATCTCTACCAGTCTGATTCCCAAACCCACCTTCTGCTGTCTCCATCTTTTTAACCCTTTCCAATCAATACAGGAGTCTTAATATTTTTAACTAAAACAAAGAAAACATTTAATCAGTGGGTTGGTATTCCTGTACCAAACTCATGTTTAATTAAGGAAAATGTAAGCCTGCATGCTCACAGACACAAAATGTACTGGCACACTAGGATGCAAATGAGTTGTAGAATTAAAAATTAATTAAGTCTTATAATGGTCTGTGTATAGGTTAATGACTGAGCATGCTCCGGGCTCTTGGCTCAAGTTTAGTGAGTCTTTCTTTTTTATTGACCTCCTACTACAATGTGCTTAACTCCTTGGTGGCTCTTGGATAAATAACAGCAATATGTTTGAAAAATGCTTCTTGGTAACTCGTTCTTTTTAATATAGATCCATTGAAAGATACTTATTGTAAACAATGTACCCCCCACCATAAAAAGGTATAAAGAAGGAAATAAAAATTATCCTCATTTCCATCACTGAAGCCCCTGCTATAAATGTGTTAGTGGCCATCCTGGGCATTTTCCCCTGCCAATGTGCAGAAACAGGATGCATATAGATACACAGCATTCTGGGGAAGATTGGAGCATTGGTAAAACTGAATTTCAGTCCTGGTCTGGTTCTGATATTGATTGGTTATTCATTGTTAGCAAATTGATCATTTCTTGTCATGAGATCCACAGTGCATAGAAGGAAAGGCTCATTCTTCTGCCAAGAAATCTTCATCCCACAGTCAGGAGGAAGTGATGGGTGTGTGGTGACGGTTTATATAATATTAGATACTGAAATAGAGGAGCAGAAATTTTCCACAATTTCTAGCTCTAAATTTACCTACCTCTTTGGCTTCATGTTAATCCATTTGTTGCAAAAAAGCTACTTTTTAAAATTATGCATACTTTTCATTCCAACATGTTGGTACCCTAAATGAGATAGTAGTTCCCAATGTAGTAATAGAATAATTTAGGGGCAGCAAAGAAAAAGAAATTGCCATATAATTTTGCATTGCCGTGACATTGGGCTCACCTGATCCTGTGTATATAATGTCTAAACACAAACACGTGAAGGATAATGATATAGAATCAAGGGTTGGCAATTTTTTTTTTCTGTAAAATGTTTAATAGCAAATTAGAGAATACTAGGCATTTATATAACCTTTTAAAATGTAAATATTAAAAAATGTAGTTTGACCTGTGGTAGCACAGTGGATAAAGAATCAACCTGGAATGCTGAGGTCACTGGTTAGAGACCCTGGGATTGCCCAGTCAAGGCATATGTGTAAAGCAACTACTATATGTTAATGCTTTCTGCTCCACCCCCTCTCTCTGTCCTCTCTCTCTCTGTCAAAAAAAAAAAAAAAAGTAAAACCTTCTTAGCTCCTGTTCTGTATAGAAACAGGCAGGAGAGGGACTTGGCTGTGCCTTGTAGTCTGCATACCCTTGATCTCCAAAATAAGATTTAATTCCAGAGATCTTTACAGAAAGGTTTTAGACAGAAGAAGTAAATAACATGCGAGGAGAATTAAAAAGTAGCTTAAACAACAATAAAATATATATTTTTTTAAATTCTGAACTAAAGGATTTGGCAAATATATTTGTTAAAAAAATAATTTCAAATGTACATTTTCTTCAATGCTTCTTGTCACTTCAACTGGGTCAAATGAGGTGGTTCGGTCTTGTCTTTATAGTGGTTGCCCCTGCCCACCGAGACCGGGGAAGGTAGGTGAGCAGCTCTGTGTCGCACGTGAAGCCAAACAGCGGAAGTCCCAGTGTGACAGGTGGTAAACCCCCTACTTGATAGGTGTTTGATAGAGCGCCCACCCTCCACCTTCCTCACCGTGAGTGTATCCTTTCCTCTTTATTGCTCACATTTTGTTATTAGAAGTCTCATGAATAGATTATTTAAAAGTCCTGGGGTATTGAGCAGCCTTCCTGATAATCTTATCTCCTGGGGAAAAAGGAAAAGGATGACAGTTTAGGCAGTGAAAACTCCAAGGGCAGATAAGAGATTTGTCTTTTTATTTTTCCTTTTCCGCAAATAGAAACGCTGCATTTGGGATGTGACAGTTTTTTCCTAGAGCACTTTTTGGGAAACTGTCTGCGATGTGAAAGTTCTATGAATAAGAAAACTGACGCTTCTCCTCGTTATTGATCCTCCCCTCCCCGTGAGACGTAGAATTGATGGATTAAGTTTGATGTTGAAAAAATATGCAGATTCTGTTGCTGATGATTCTACAGTCAGCTGGAGCACCCTCCCTATTGTCTCAGTTAGACTTACCCATCTCCCCTTCCCTGAACCTCTTTGAAATCTAGCCTCATGTCTGAAAAGAACACAAGTGACATCTTTTCCCCTGATTCTGTTCATAGATGCTTGTGACCATCTTCAAAGATTGGCTAATCCTTCGTTGACTCTGACATGACTCTTTGAAAGCCATCCTTAGTCTCGTAAGCCAATGGCCCACTCAGTCGATCCACATTGTGATTGAACTGTCCCAAAACGGGCTGCTGGAATTCCCTTCCGCCACTCAGCCACGTCGGCCACTTCCGTCCCAGAGCTGTGCGACACGGACCAGAGCAGCCTGAGCAATGATCTAATGGGCAAATGCTCTTTGACAGTGGTAAAGTCACCAGCAAGCGGGGCCCAATCTTGCTCTTTTTATAAGCTTTTTATTCCTTCCCCTTTTGTGTCTAAGATAACAAAGTACGTCAGCTTTCAACAATAATTGAGCTGAAGACCCAGCTCAAACAATATTAAGATAGTAATGGCATTGTCTCTTCTGTGATAGTCTTACCATTAGCTAACAAGTAGTGAATCTCTGTATATTCTGGGATGTGAGTTATGGGGGTGGGGTAAGTAGTACATATATCACTATTGTTTCCTTTTTTAAAACCCGGAAAATACCGCCTGACCTGTGGTGGCGCAGTGGATAAAGTGTCGACCTGGAAACACTGAGGTCGCCAGTTCAAAACCCTGCACTGGTCCGGTCAAGGCACATATGGGAGTTGATGCTTCCAGCTCTTCCCCCCTTTCTCTCTCTCTCTCTCTCTCTCTCTCTCTCTCTGTCTCCTCTCTAAAATGAATAAAAAATAAAATAAATTAAAAAAAAACAACCCGGAAAATACCAAACATCTGCCTACTTACTATATTGTGAGTGTCATGGCTTAGCATGAGTTGTGGTACAAAGCAGCAATATCTCTCTTTCACACACACACACACACACACACACACACACACACTGCAGTAGGAATATCATCCTTCTTTGATTACTAGAACATCTTGTGCCCTTTCTCCTTTATTCTTTCAACCTCTTATTTCATTCAAACACCTATGATTTATTCATTGTGTTCTAAGTCCTGGGAGCACCACATGGAAGTAAAGATGCAGAATGTAACCTCATGGAAGTCAGAGATCATCTTTCTGTGCCCTCCTCCTGCTACTACTAAGTGCTCTTTTCCTGGCTTTTTTTGTAACGCTCGTTTCACCTCGTCCCACCTAGTCCCCTATGACATTTCCTAAGTATCATATCTCTGAGCCTTCCTGTGATACTTTTGTTATCCTGAGTCTCGTGTTTTCACCCTCTGTGGCTGTGCCGTGTGAAAGGCATGTAGATTTTTGAAGGAATGGAGATAATTGGAAGAAACAGAAGAGCAGTTGAGGGCTATGCCATTCAAACATGTGACCATTCTGTTTAAAATTATTATTGCTTAAAACTCCGAGGTAAAATGACTCAAATCCCTGACCAATGCCCCACATCCACCTCTAATGCAGAGTGGTGAACATGGCATCGGATATCACGTTCTTAGACTTTTAACAAGACGGTTTCCAAACAGGTCCAACGGTCCAAATAAAAATAGATAATATAAAATAAGTTACTGTTATATCTTCAGTACTTGATGAAGTCGTGGGTCAGAATCAAGGATTTCTAGGAATGCATTTTAAGGATTATCTTGTAGTTAAAATGTAGTTTAACAAAAAGCAGCTTGTCACCGAGTAGCAGGCAGTCATAAAAGATACCAGGCTGGAAACAAAGTTGACAAAAGATTGTAACAGTCCCCAAATACAAGAATTTCCTAAACTTTCCTGTTCCTGATGTCTTGCTCTTTGATGTGTATCTAAGTTACTATTATTATTTTTTTTTCTGAACGATTGAGTCACTCTGGTCACAGATCAGAGAACCAGCCTGGGAGAGTATTCTTCAGGGAGACACACACGCAGAGAAAAAGTAGTTTGGCAATACCATTTTTTCTTATTTTTGAAAAAAAAAATCTATCTTAAACTCCTCATTTGGGGTTGGGAAAAAAAATAAAATCTGTCCATCACTATCAAAATGATTTACTTAAGAGCCATATAATGAGATTCATTAATTTAAAGAGCTTAAAACCAGCCCGTATTAAAGGACATTTTGACAGAAAAAAAAATAGGTTATAATAAAAGCTGAACGTCAGCAGTCTCTTTATCAAAGACCATGCCGACCTCTCAGCAAAGTCCTCTTCATTCAAAGTGAAATGCAAGATCTGATTCAATTAATAGCAGACTTTAACCAGAAAATAAAGAAAATTCACAGTAGGTCATAGTGCTAAATGTACTGCTGGCAAGAGCTCAAAATCTTCAGTCTTTTACCCAGGGAGGCATCTAAAATGAGACGGAAAGACAAAAACAGGGAAGGAGAAACCACACTTATTACTTGTTTAACAACAGAAGAATCAACCTGGCCCACAAACAGAGCTAACTTTTCCACTGAAAACCACTTCTCTATTTCTGGTGACCTTTGAGGCAGTGAATTGTTTATGAAATTAGCAAGAGCGTCATTTTCATTCCGAAACATGCACCTTGAGAGTGTGTATGGATGAGTGTGTAAGAGGGTGTGCTCACCTTCTCAAAATAACATTTACTTTTTCTCTTAATATAATGCATGCTGAAGATAGGTACTAAATATACCAAAATGACCGCCTTTGTGGGGCAGAGTGACTTCCAAATAGGCATGCAGAGGAGTAGGTACATGGAATTTATAATAGAAATATGTAGAAATATATTCGTGTTCCATGCCTATGTACATCAACCGGAGAGCTGAAGTGTATAGAGACTTAGGGACCTGTGCAGATAACTTGGACCGCAGAAGGAGCCATATTAAGGACACGCCATATTAGCTGAGCCCTCTGAGAAGCAGGTGCTGAGATGAAACTCAGGAATGCAAAAGAATTTCTTGGCGATGGGGTGGGGTAATGTTTTCAGGAGATAAGATAGAGAAAAATCTGATTGGGAAAGCTCCACCCAAGATGCAGAGAAGGAAGAGGAACAGAACAGGATCCGGCAGGCAGGACCTCAGACTGCAATGTAGATTTGAACATTGTGGGGGAAGGGACCCAAAGGGGTGGTCCAAAGCAAAGATTTCCCACTAGATGAGCTCCAGGTTGGGTAAAAAGAGCCCGGCCCCAGTACCGTTGCCAGGTTGGCCATTGTGGGGAAAGCAGAGGCGGGTCCTGAAGTCATGTAGCAGGTGTGGGCTCACCGCACGCATGCCCTGGAACAGAAAGTGCCTTCTTGCGGGGAGAGCTGAGCAGCAAGCACTTTTCCATAGTGTCCAGTGGAAGCTTTTTCCCCAAGAGTACTTAGCAAAATAATATTTTTAAAAACCTGCGAGTAGAAGGTAAACTTTCTTTGGCAACTCCTGTTCAAAACCATATGATGTGCCTGTGGAAGGTTTTCTCACCACAAAACCATTTCTTTCTTGTTTTTCTCCATAATGCTCAATAATCACTTTTTTCCTAAAATTAGACTTTTTTAAAATGTTGAGATAATTATAAATTCACATGCATAGCGTTAAGAACTGACACACAGACTTCGTGGATGCTTTACCTTGTTTCCCCAGTGGTAGCATCCTGCAAAGCTAAACCTCTATGCCACGGTGTCACAACTGGGAGAATGACATTGACTAATCACTTGTGGCAACCACGCATTAAATGCTTCTCCATTTTTATAATTTTACCATTTTAAGAATTTTTAAAAATGGAATAATACAATATATAACCTTTCAAGGTTACTGTTTCACTCAGTATAATTCCTCTGAGATTCATTCAAGTTGCTTCATTTATCAATAGTTTGTTCTTTGTTTTGTTTTTAGAGAGAGAGGACAGACAGGCAGGCAGGGAGAGAGATGAGAAGAATCAACTCATTGTTGTGACCTTAGTTCTTCACTGATTGCTTTCTCATATGTGCCTTGGGTTGGGGGCTACGGCTGAGTCAGTGACTTTGGGCTTCAAGCCAGCGACCTGTGGGCTCAAGCCAGTAACCATGGGATCATGTCTATGATCCTTAGCCAACAACCTTGCACTCAAGGTGGCTGAGCCCGCACTCAGCGGCTGAGCGGGCGATCTCAGGGCTTCGAACCTGAATCCTCAGCGTCCCAGGCCACACTCTATCCACTGTACCACCGCCTGGTCAGGCTAGTTTTTTCTTTAAAAAAAAAAAAAAAAGTTCTTAGAAGTATTCCATAGTGTGAGTGTACCATAGTTTGCATAAGCATTCACCCATTGATGGACATGTGGACTACTTCCAGTTATTAATTAGTGCAAATAAAACTCCACATAAGTTTTCATCTCTCTAAAAAAAGTTCAAGAGTACAAAATTTGCTTTCTGTGATATTTGCTTTTTTTAGATGTACAAGAAGCTGCCAAAATATTTTATGTACTACCTACAGCATGTTTATGTACTAACTCCTCCTGTTAGCGTACAGGTGGTCTGTTTTCCCCTCTCCTTGACAGCGTTTGGTTTTTATCATTTTTTATTTAGTCATTCTGATAGGTCCGTAGTGATTTTAATCTGCCATTTCTCTGGTGACTAATGATGTTGGACATTACTTTTGTGTGTTTATTTACCAACTGTGTATCTACCCTGTCCATGTTTGTCCATGTCTTTTTCCCGTGTTTTAATGGACATGTGTCTGTTTGTGTATGTGTGTTTTACTGAGCTGTGTTATATATTCTAGAACTACTCCATTGTTAAATATGTGGTTTGTAAATATCCTTTCTCTGTAGCTTGTCTTTTCATTGCCTTATCTGGGTCTTTTGCAAAGCAAATTTTTAATTATGAGTTCTAGTTTCTTATTCTTCCTTTTATGGATTATGCTTTTGCCTACGCTTAGATCCTGAGAAAATTTCCCCTAAATCCTTACTCTCTGATCAAATTACAATTTGACACTTTAAGTTTTGTATTTAAACCCATGATCCATTTGACTTGATTGTTGTAGAAGATGTGAAGTTAGATTGAATTCATTTTATTTACTTTTGGATGTCTAATTGCTCTGGGATAATTTTTTTTTTTAGAGGCTATCCTCCTTCCATTGAATTGTTTAGCACCTTGGTCAAAAATCAATTAAACATATTTGTGTGGATCAAGCCCCTTTTAAAGAAGGCATGCATATTTACATTTTAAATGTTAGAAAAAAGCAAGGATTCACAGTTGTATAGCTAATCGGTGCAAGATCACTTTGAATCCCAGCTTATCTAATTCAAAGGGTTTCTCATTCTCAGCTTTTATTACCTTCATCGAATGCTTCCTCAAGGTCCCACATTGATTTGTGCACAAAAGATGTTCAAAAATGGTGGGAAGAGTGCCTGAAATTATGGTTGATTAAAACACCACTTAGAGTATATTGGCTTTTTAATTGGTGGGAGTTTGTAGAGAAGATTTGACCCTTTTCTTTAGGTCCGTGCATCACAAACTTAAATGTGTGCAAAGAGTATCTAGTCAGAGACTTTCCTTCACCTTACTTGTACAATCTTTCTTTGGCAGTTGCTTTACAAATACAGTTTTTATTTCTCTTTTTAAAGACTTTACTTATTCATTTTTAAGAGAGAGAAGCATGAGAGGAATAGGAAACAGAAACATTAACTCCCATATGTGCCTTGACCAGGCAAGCCCAGGGTTTTGAACTGGTGATCTCAGCATTCCACGTCGAAGCTTTATCCACTGTGCCACCATATGCCAGGCTGGATTTTTTTTTCCTTTTGAAGACAGACTATTAATATAAAGAGAAAACTTGACAATTCTGTAAAACTGAGATTTCTAAAATCACTAATTTAATGACTAAATTGTTTTGTATTGTGAAACCAAATTTAAATCCAATTTTCTTTTGATTATTCATCCATATAAGCCTCTATTATCAGGTAAACATTGAGAAAGGAGGAGTCACTACCTATGAATTTTCCCAGAGCATCTGCCTTGGTATTCCTGGAGAGCTGTTAAAAATGAAGATTCCATGGTTCTGCCCAAGACTCCTTAATCTAAATATGTTGGACTCAGGCCCTGAAATTTCATAAATATATTATGCACTTGATTTGATTTTTTTTGCATGACAACTTTTGAGAAACATAATATACCATAGAAGATATTTCAGGATAAACAGTTCTTTGAGATTAAGGCATCTGCATTAGTTTTTTATATAAAATTCTTAAATAACTAGAGATAGAAAACTGCATAACATGTGATATCCAATTGGTCCAGAACCATTGGCAATATGATATACAATTTGATATAAAATAAATATGATTTAGTGTCGAGGCCAATGCTCTAAATGCAAAAAGCAAAGAAGATTAAGCATAAAGGTCACACGAGCTATCATTTTTTCTGTAGTAACTCAGTTTATTGAGCAAATCAGGTAGGCACAGTTGTGTTCCATTTTCTGTTTTTCCTATCTGCCTTTGGTAAAATAGCAAAATTCTCTAAAAGAATATCTTTACTAGCAATAAACACTTATATTGATGTGGAATGAGAAGATACATACACACACAAAAAAACTGACTTTTTGTCTAAAAACTATTTGTGTCTATAATGCTTATTTTCCTCAGCTAGGAGCTTATTACAGATATATAAATGTGAAGAGAACTCTAATTAAATTGCTTTTAACTCCATCAACCAGAAGTGGCCATTGTTTTACGCTTACACACACACAGTCAAGTAAACAAAATGAACATATGGTTAGTTTTACTAAATTTGAATTACATACGTATGTATGAATAATTTTATATTATTTTTTTAGTTTTTATTTTACTTTATACCTTTATTTCCTAAATTAAGATTATGATATATGGATGTTTGTGTTTGTAGATAGATAGATGGTTAATTTGGAACTTAGAATTCATTTTATTATATATTCTAAGCTCTTGAACTTTACTCAAAAATTTTAATTTATATACATTTATTTAATTTTATATATTTACATTTAATTTATATATATATATATATTTATATACATATATCTGCTATCTAACTTGAGATTTGAACAAAGTCTGTCTCTTTGACAACAGATGCATTACTCCTGGACTATATTAATAAAAATTGTTCAGGTTTAGTAGTACTATCATAATTACTATGAAAAATAGTCTTGCCTCACTTTTCAACTCTCTGAAAAGGAATATAGCCTTCCATCTTGTTGGCCAAGTAAGACAAGTGATATTAGAATATTAGAATATATTGTTAAAATCATAATTATATGTCCAGGAGAAAGTTAATATTAAAGATAATTTAAATATATTAAAATAGTTTTTTGAGAATAGTATTGTGTACCAAGCCTCCAAGGATACGATGGATAAGATGCCTTCCTAGGCTTTTGGTATTTCACAGACTGGCTGCTCTAGAAAGATACTTACACATGGAGACTGGAAAAAGATGAGGGCATAAATGCTGCCTTGTGTGGTTGTATAAGAAGTGCAAAAACTAAATAGCATAAAGTTGGTTGTAACAGATGTCCAATAAAAAAGCATAGATGTACCTTTTGGGGTGTAAGAGCACTGGATTATTTGGGAAGAGCTGATTCTAATCATATCACATTGTCTTGGACTAGAAAGTTGTCTATCCAACTTTTTCCCAATTCTTCAGATCCCACCCCTTTTCTCTGCCTTCCTTGCACACAGTTTTCACATGCCTCTTACAGTGCCATGTACGTAGTGTGAAAGATGATAGTCGTGTCAGTTGCTTTGAGAGGGCAAGGCTAGCACCATCTGCAATATTAGGTTTCCATTTCTTTGTGACATGTTATATGGTTAACAAATACTGCCTACTGAATTAATTATACTACAGTACATATATCTGTACATATGCACACATGCGCACACACATGTACATATATACCATGAGGCACTTATGTCTAGTCTCATGTGTTTTATAATCTTCTATTGCCTCTTCTATAGGTCCCTGTAATAGTAGACAGCATATATTTAGAATATTCAAATGAAGTTGGAATTCACAAAGGAACACATCTACTTCAACTCATTAATTTTAAGGACATTATTTTTTAATCAGATATAAAGTTGTTCCACTGAATGGCTGTCTGGCTATGGGAAAATTTGCAAAGGTCTCCTAATTTTTATCATCCTGCATCCAGCATGAATTTATTAATGACTGCCTCTTGAGTTTGTGGCCAGGTCCAAATGATCATGTATGTGAAAAGCATATATGATTACTTGCCATATGATAAGACCTTCATATAGTATATGGAGGTTATCAAATGGTAGCAATATCTGAAAACACAATCCAGCATCTCCCCTACAGTCCTCGCTAAGCCCAACTAGTGTCCGTGCCTTAGATGTCCTTCATCATCTGCACATTTCTTCAGGGATGAATGTTTCCCTACGTCCATATGATAAATACTCCCCTGGATCTCAGTCCAAGTCATCCGAATTGACACTCCTCAAGCTGAATCTCTTCCTATAACTTCCTCTTAAGTAGTAAGATGCTGGGATGATGTTTACTGTCAGTTATGTTTCAACCATTTTATATCCATTATCATACTAATCTTCAAAACTAATGTTTGAGTGGGTACTATCTCTGTTTGTAAATAAAGATGCTGAAACTAGCAAGGTTAAGCAATGCACCAGAGGTCACACAGCTTATAAAATGATGAAAGTGGGTGTTCAGGTGCCTGCTTCTGAAATCCATGTGTCTTGCTACTACATAGTCCTCCTCTTCTCAGTCATTCTGTGGAGTGGCCTTCTGGGAAAACTACCTTTGGTGGGATCACCCCCTCATTTTATTCCAACCCGTCTCCTGTGAGCTCCGGTTTCACAAAGCAATTCATGCTGCTGCCACTAGCCTGAATCAAATTTATTCATGTCCTTGAACCAAAGCGCAGGTGCGTGCCTTACTACTTTGTACTTTAAGAGAGTCATGGACATTTAGACACAAACAAACATAGGTTGTATACAAAATTAATCATTTAATATTTTTTAAGCAGATAGCTTTATAAGAGAAAAAGGCTTCTTCTGATCCATGAAGATGACTCAGCTTGTCTCCAGGTTAGGTCTCTGAGTTTCATAGTTTATTATTTTCTTTTCTTTCTTTCTTAGGTTTAAAATTATACTCCCTAACATTTGCTCTTTAAGGAAAATTTGTGGCTAAAATTAAGGTTTTAAATGGTGCTCTTAAAAAGAAAGGTGCTTAATTTCATGATAGCCAACACAAAAGGGTTATAGCTAGGTGCAGCTACATACAGGCGGCCATTAGAGAAAGGAGGTTGTGTACATGGACAGGGGTTATATAATTGTCTTATTTGATATTCCTAAGAATTTAAGCACACAGGAACCCAGCATCTTTCCCTTGTGCTATGATATTTGGTCCTTGGTTATTCAGTAAAACTTGATAATGTGGGATGTAAAGTTGTATTTTTCAGGTTTAAATCTCAGATTCCCCACATTAGAACTGTATCAACTTGGGCAAGATGTTAAAACTTTTGGTGCCTCAACACCCTTATCTAGACAGTGGATTAGTGAGTGGCACCAACACCAAAGGCCTGTGTGAGGATTGCAGAAGTTCTAATCGATAAAATGCTTGCAACCATACCTGACATGAGGCAAGTTCACAATAAATGTTTACTATTACATTATTTAAGTCTCAGTAACCCTAGACTATCTTAATTCCATATATTTGCTGATGTGTAAACAATAAAATATAAATATAAAAGTATGCATAAAGTATATATTTAGAGGCAAGGCATATTGAACAAGGAGATGGCTTTCCAATGGCTTCCATTTCAGCAGGAAGAGAGATAAGAAGACATATGATAATATCACAACATACATCCCCTGAGAGAGAGACAACAGAATGTTATTGAGAATGAAGGAGAAAGACCAGACACTTTGAGGGAGTTCAGAAAGGATTTCTGGAGAATGTAACTAATGAGCTGTGGATGCCAGAGAAAGGCATTTTAAGAAAATCAAAGGATATTACAAAAAAATCTGATAGTTTGGTGAATGTACGTTTGATGTAACAGAGGAGGGGAAGAGGACTTAGGAGTGATGAATATGGCTGCAGAAGTAGCATAGAGCCAGAGAGGAGACCTGTGACTCACTAGAGATATATAATAGACCCTCCCCTATCTGGGGGATACCTTCCATGGTCCCAGTGGATGCCTGAAACCGACCCCTGGATATAACATGCTTCTACCTACACATACACACCTGTGATGAATTTTATTTATAAATTAGGCATAGTAAAAGATTTACAGCAATAATAATAAATAGAAGAGTTACAACAATACACTGTAATAAAAGTTATGTGAATGTGGTCTTTCTCCAATACTGTATTCATCATTTTTACTTAAAGGAAGAACTTGACAGAGTCTGTTTGTCATATCCGAAGTGCCATCATCTTCACTCTAGCACTGTGGGCCCATTATCAATGGTCATTTGAACATAGCACTGTGATACCATGAAGCAGATCTGATAATCAAGATGTCTACTGAGTGATTAATGGGCCGAAAGCATATACAGTGAGGATTCATTAGAGCAAGGGATGACTCACATCCTGGGTAGGATGGTGCAAGATTCATCACACTGCTCAGAAAAGCACAAAAGTTACAATTTATGAGTGGTTAATTTCTAATTTTGTTATTAAATATCTTTGGACCATGGTTACCTGTGAGGAACTGAAATTGTGAAAAGTGAAACTGTTGGTAAGAGGGAATGACTGACTGTACACTGTCTCTCATTAAGTTCTTTGGGCACATAGTAGGAGTTTTAGTGATGGCACCATATTGCCTCTCTCTAGAGGTAGATAAGCTTGTTCTGACACTTCCCAATTTGGGCAAATGACATACTCTTTCTGCCTCCACACTTTCACCTATAAAATGAGGATGGTGAAAATAGAACCTGACTCAAAGGCTTTTTTTGATCATTTAATTACATAAAAATTTATATAAATTTGTGGGGCATCGTGTTCTTGTATGGATTAGTAATTTTAACTACAACTCTAGTCTTACCAGTAGCAAAACCAAGAAGATGAAACTCTCAAGCATTTGATTTAAGATTGGAGCCAAGTACCTACCCCCAAATTGATGGTACATATTTTTTGCCACAAGCAACCCTTTTATATATACATTAAAATATATATATGAGCTTTATTTGTGTGCTTTTTTCTTTTCCAAATGAAGAGACGTTAACCTTTCCCCAGATCCTGGCAAGCAATCTGATTATTTTTCTTTCCTCTGGAGCAATTTCTAGTGTTATTGTGATCCATTCAGTGAATGCATTTGGCCACTTCAGAAGCATTTTCCCGCTTCCATGTAAATGGTTATGATTAGATGTGAAAGGTAATTTTGAGTGCTGCCGTGTTATGGCATTAAAATAGTAATTCAATTGTTAGCAGCCCCTCACAAATAACTAGGCAATCCACTTGTGGTTAATACCGTGGCGTCCTTTCATGCCTTTCCTCTTTGAAACAAAAAGCAGTATTGACTTATCGTTATAACCAACTAAAATGTGCTTTGAGCACTTTTATTATTTCATTAGCCAGCAGTAAATAAGGGAAATAACCTCCAAGACTAAAAAAAAAAAAAACAAGTTGATAGGTGACTTGTGTCCTTTTCCCTGCAAAAACTCAAAGGCAGGTAAGTGTGACTTTTTGGTGGTTTTGAATGTCTTTATATTGGGAGACATGTTGGTAATCATCGGGCAAGTCCTGCTTGGTGTAGTAAGAATCCATGAGCATAGCGGTGGACGCCCCACTCTGTAAGTCTGCTTGGACTATCCTGATGGATTACCACCAACTGGGCAGCAAGAGAAACTTATCATCTCATAGTTCTGGAAACTGAAGTTCAAGATCAAGGTACCAGCAAGGTCGGTTTCTGAGGTGGCCACCTTCTCATTGTGTCCTTATGTGGTCTTTGCTCTGTGCATAGGCTCCTAGTAGCTGCTGCTGCTTATGAGTACAGCAGCCCAATTGGTTTAGGACCCGTTTAAGTTCAACTTTACCTCCTGAAAGGACCTATCTTCAAATACACTCTCATTGGGGGTTAGGCTTCTACATATGGATCGGCAGTGGTGGGGCACAGTTCAGTCCATTACACCCAGATTGAAAGTCAGCTCCGCCACTTACTGGTCATGAAACTTTCAGAAAGGTATTGGTCTCTCCTATTCCACCTCTCTTTTCTTGAATATAAATAAAGAAGCCAGACTGCAGCTGTGAACAGAGGGACATTTGCTACTGACATGAGTATAGAAAGGTCTAGAAACTAGCCTCTTGATCTTCTTTCTCTCCAGGGAGCCAGGATTCTATGAAACAAGAGTTGAGTCTGATCTCTGAGGCTTCTGTCATTCTTGCCTTCAAAGGCTATGTGAAGAACTTCATGTGCCCATGATGACATGCATAAAAAACCCTTTGGGTTTCCTCTCAGCCTCTTGGAATTGCCTTAGGCTACTTGCTCTGACTGCAATTCTCTTATACACCTGATTGTTAAAGACCCACTTCTCAAAATCCTCTTCTCTCCTCTCTGTGCCGCTGCTGTGGCACTTGTTCTCACTTCCATGTGACAAGGATGGACGAATGTAACACTATTGTGTACGAGATTTGAAGCCAGTGGTGGGGAAAAAAATCATATTTATCTTTGGATCCCAAATGCATACCTCAGCCTGTTGACACATAGTGTCAGGTGGGATATGATGCAATGGAGATAAAAATGGCTCCACCACCCAGAAGCCTTTTCCTTCCCCTGTTGTCAGATAGAGAAATCATAGCAACTATCACTGGCTCTTTCTCAATAAGCATTCTCTTAGAGTTGGACAATTTCTTGGACTTTGCTCTAAGACCACAGGAAACACTCTTGCATGGAGCTTCTGCAGTGTTCCCCAGCTTGCAAACAACTGAGCCCGCCACAGTTTCCTATGTGCTGGCAGCAGACGCAAGACTCCCGTATCAGCGACCAAGATCTTGATTACTCCCAGCACAGCACGTTGCCTGAGCTTCATGTTCGAGTCTGTTTCCCTTGTCTGTCAATCTTGTGGGAACGGTGCAGAGTGGACTAGGTGCACAGGGAGTGGGCTGCGTCCCACCTGAGGTCACCCATGCTTAAGAATCCCCAGTGTTGTAGGGGAGCAGTTAGTTTACCTGGCCTGCTTTCACTCTGCTCTGGTAGCACCTTTATCATCCAAGGTTGTCTGCTGACGCGGGGAAAGTAATTGAGGACAGAAACTGTCACAAGATGTGTGCAAACATCATACATGATCATCCCTTGCCTGCAAACCGTTTCTCCAGACCCACCTTTTGCTTGGTTCTCCGGGTAAACACCTGTGTTATTCTTCCTTTCTGACGTCTTCCTGGTCTCCCTTTGTGTCCACTGTGCAGGGATCAATTGAAATGGGCTGTATGTCTGTTTCTTTTCATCATTTTCTATTTTTTCACATATATTTCTCTTTTCTCCCCTATTTACTGTATATATTGGTATGATGTTGGCTAACAGAAATTATACAGGTTTTAGGTGCACAATTCCACAACACATTGTCTGCGCACTGTATTGTGTGTTCACCACTCCAAGTCTCTGTCCATCACCACATACTCCCCCTACACACCCTTCTCCACCTCCCTGCTCCCTCTCCCCTGGCAATCACCACACTGTTGTCTGTGTCCCTGAGTCTTTTCTCTTTTTTTTCATTTTTTGCTCATTCCCTGCATCCCCACCCCCTATACACAGTTGTCAGCCTGCTCTCTGTTTGTCTCTATTTTCCTTGTTAGTTCTTCTTTCTCCCTGACATAATCTTCTCAGAGGGCACATTGCCCTTCCATTCCCCTGTGCTGCACTGACCTAGGTTCCTAACCCATTTCCCTAGGCAAGAGTTGTTCTAAAAATCTATGTTCTAGAAGAGTAGAAATCGGAAAGATCAGTAAATATTTGCCTGAAACCACTGTGAAGGGGAGAAAGGTCTTTGGTCAAATGCAGTCAATCAGGTGAATTTATTAAAATAAATATGCACGGTAAAGGAAGGGGCATACCAACAGCACCCATGTAATATAGAAGAAATTAATGAGACATTCTACTTTTTATATAGAATAGGTTTAGGAGTCTCATTATCTCTGTGACTTTTATAAGCCTCAGCTTCTTAAGCATAGAAAATAATAGCTGTTTTTTAACTCCCCACTCATTATTAGATTGTCGTGGCTACAAAATTGGACAGACTTATACCAAAAACCCTCTTTAAATGTAAATTTTAGTACTAGCTAAGCATTAGCTGTAGGTTAAGCATTTAATTATGTTGTCCAAAATCCACATCTATATCCTAGGGCAATTGCCTATATTATCGCCTTAAATTTTTATGTGATGTGAAGGGAGGAGGGTCATACACCCCACTCCAGGGTGCAAATTTGAATGCCAAAAGTGACTTCACAGAAAACGTAGCTACATCAGTTGGCTGGCTGGGGTTGGAATGTGGAAAACTTGAAATAGAGTTCTCACTGAAGGGGGCGGAGCCTCCTCATCTCCAAATGAGGATTACTGTATTGGTTCAATGTTGGCAGGCCTGCTAACCTTTCACATAACTGAATATTGGGATTTTTAAGAGTAATGAACATTTGGTTGGAAGCTAATTAAATTTCTGAAAACATTGGGAACACCCAAAAATGGGTCCGTCGTAGTTACTATGCCTTCATAACAAACCAACCCCAGGTTTAATTGTTTTGAGCAACGTTTATCTTGCTCATGAAACAGTAAGATTTTTTTGGCATGGCCAGGAAAGCAGGGCCATGGAGTCATCTAAGATGTGTCTACTCATGTCTAGTGCCTGGCCTGGGAAGATTCAAGAAGCTGGGCCTCTAACCCTGTGGACCCCTTGAAGCATCTATGTCTCCCTGCACAGTCTCACAAGCATGGTGACTCTGAGCAGCCGGCAACCTTACTTGGCGACCTAGGAGAGTTCATGGCAAATTCCTCCACAGATCTACCAGAAGCCGTATCATCTCTCATGAACTAGCCTCATTCGTTCCTCAGCATCAATTCTACCACATTCTAAAGCTTGAGGCAGTTACAAAGTTCTAGTCGCTTCATGGAGAAAAAATAGACCTCCCCTCTTTCGGTGGCAGAATCGCAGTATTACAATGAAAGGAGAGCCAATGGGATGTGATATATACTGGTATGGACACTTTGAGAAAAGGTCACCACTTATATGTAACGCTGCATTTGGCTCTGTGGCTACCAGTTGGCAACAGCTTGTGCTCCAGAAATCCTGGTGTTCTTTGGGATTTGAGAAAGTATTGCTGAGCCTTCTCCAGTGGTATCTAAAAATTTTCTTTCCCTCCAGCAGCCTAGTGTTGCAGAAAAGCACAGTCCCACCCATGTCTATTCAACAATCTGACTCCATCCTTGAAGAGATGTGGGCAGCTCCAGTGGTGACCTCAGAGTCTAGACAGATGCTGTCATTGGTCTTGAAAATTGAGCTGGAGTGGACCAGGAAGCTGTTTCAGACAGAAGTAGATGGGTAACTAGACCAGTTACTAAGGCAGGGGTCCCCAAACTTTTTACACAGGGGGCCAGTTCACTGTCCTTCAGACTGTTGGAGGGCCGGACTATAAAAAAATACTATGAATAAATCCCTATGCACACTGCACATATGTTATTTTAAAGTAAAAAATCAAAATGGGAACAAATACAATATTTAAAATAAAGAACAAGTAAATTTAAGTCAACAAACTGACCAGTATTTCAATGGGAACTATGGGTGCGGATGCATCCTGTGCTCCTCTCACTGACCACCAATGAAAGAGGTGCCCCTTCCGGAAGTGCAGCGGGGTCTGGATAAATGGCCTCAGGGGGCCGCAGTTTGGGGACCGCTGTACTAAGGTATCCCCCAAAGTGGCATAGATCAAACTCAGGAAGATAATTCTATGCCAAGTGCCAACAGGAAGAGGAAGGCTCAAGGAAAAGAATGGGGAGATGACACCAAAACATCACAGGACCAGTGGGCCATGACAGCAGATGCATAATATGTAGAATACCTAATGGGCCTGGCACTGAGTGGAAGCAGATAGAGTGGGCAAGACGAGGTCTCTTTGGGGACCTTTACAAGGAGGTTGAGAATCCTTTTTGGGATAATGCTGGGGTAACCAGCACTTACTGTAACCTAGCTATACTCCAGGGGCTTGTATCACAAGCAAGCAACACTATAGGTATTCTTGCTCGCAAAAGCAGACCACAATCAGGAGGATTTTCTGAGGCACCTGAAATACAAAAGCTGCAAATCAGAGTCAAATGTTAATGCAACTAATGTGCCCCCATTACAAAAGAACTACAATAGTTTCCTGATACAATAGATGCGCCCTGCAGCAATGAGATTACAATGCTGAGTGTCTCTGCTCTTCCTGTACATTATCTCTATATAGATATACTTAGACCTTCTTCATAAATATTTATCTCGTTCTCAAAGGCAATGTGACTAATCACTATACTTTCCTTTAAATTAAAAAAAAAAAATCAAAGTTTTGAAGGGAGAGATCGTAGAAAAATCTCAGGAGAAAAATCTTGATGAAATGCTCATGTAAATTGCTTTATCTTGTAGCGTTATTACTTTTCAGTGGGTGTGTTTGATGTTAACATTTTTATTCATGACTCACTTCTTTGTTTTGCTTTGGGATGGAAGGAGAGTCTGCTTTATTAGATCTTGCTCGGGCTTGGGAGAAGTGCTGCAAATTGTGTTATTTAAAAAAATATATAAATATATATATATATATATATCAGATATGGTTTACTTTGAGGTTGGTTTTTACTGAGAACAAAACATGATGCTTATTTTTATACCCAGCCTTTGTCTATGGGATGACAAAGCCAATTTAGGTGTTGTTTTGTGTTTTTTAAATTATTCCTACCTTTGTTCATAAATGTATCTTTATGAAGGTATAAAAAGTAAACAATAATCCAAGAATCAGAACTATTTGGCCCTGGGCCCCCTTGATGCTGCTTATTCATGGTATAACATTAGACAAATTTTATAGTTTTTAAGCCTCAATTACCTAAATTGAGAAGAGAAATAGAGGGACTGGGATACAGTCTCTAAAACGTTATTTTCTAAATAGGCTGTATTACATACTATGTCATTAAATGAAAAGGTGCCAGAATTTTTTCCTATCACAAAAATAATTGACTTCATGGAAATTCTCATTTAATCGTTTGAACTTAGTTTCCAAGAGTGATCAAGAGTAAAGGGCAGCCTGACCAGGTGGTTGCACAGTGGATAGAGAGTCGGACTGGGATGCGGAAGACCCAGATTCGAGACCCCGAGCTCGCCAGCTTGAGCGCGGGCCCATCTGCCTTGAGCAAAAGCTCGCCAGCTTGGACCCAAGGTCACTGGCTCCAGCAAGGGGTGGCTCAGTCTGCTGAAGGCCCGTAGTCGAGGCACGTCTGAGAGAGCAATTAATGAACAACTAAAGTGTTGCGACGGCAACAAAAAACTAATGATTGATGCTTCTCACCTCTCTCCATTCCTGTCTGTCTGTCCCTGTCTATCCCTCTCTCTGACTGTCTCTGTAAAAAAAAATAGTAAAGGGCAAACATTTGATATAAGCAGAGGCGGGGAAAAAACGAAACACAGAAATGGTACTACTGGAAGTCAAGATGAGTTGGTTTCCTTAATTGCAAGGAGGAGGTCACAAGCCCACTGGTCTATCTCAGCTCTCCCCAGAGTTGGGCCACTTCTGTCTGTTTAACTCCAGAAAAATATCTCTTGAAAGACTTACACTGGCAAACAATATTTGTGGCCGAATGTCCTCAAAATCGCAACAAATCTGTTTTTTCAACAAAACTCAAGGATTAATTAGGACCCTCTAAACATAAGTAGCATCACTTTGATAATCCCCTTTATTCTACCTATTTTTCTTTAAAAAAAAAAATGTTCCCAGTAGTAATGGGTGAGCGTGTGCACTTACATGATTACACACACATATAAACTGCATGTATGAAATGCTGGGCTTGCTCTTCTTCCAAAGTTTAGGTTATTTGGAAGGCAAACTGGTGAGGGGTTCCAGACATTTGTCTAGGGATTGAGAAGGGAAAGCTGAATTTAGCTGTTCATTATTGAACTCTTCACAGACTAAGCTGAATGAACATTGGATAATTGACCTAATTTTGATCGGCGATCTTCAAATACGGCACCTTCTGCCAAGGGGGACAGTATAGAAAAGGAGTGTGGCCCCGTCCTTGTGGTGTGGGTGGGGACGAGGGGTGGGAATATCTGTTGTTCTGGCAGAATTCTGTTCCAGGGGCAACATTTCTCTCACCCAGCTCATTTCTGGAACTGATGAGATGTAAATTGTTTACCCAGATCTCTGGGGAATAAATAAGAGAAATAAGAACCCTGTGCTGAGTAGAGGCCCACTGGTTTCTGAAGTGCTCAGGTGAACATGCAAGTCTGTGTACATGTGTGTAAACCCTTTTGCATTGACGTACAGAAGGTTCAGCAGGATTGGGAGGCATCCGTTAGGATACCAAACCTAGGATATCTCTATCACTTTCGTTTTGAGCAAGTACATTGGACAAATACCAGAAGTGGCCAGACGGCAACTGAGAATATGAAAAGAACAGGAGTGTCTTACCAGAAAGATGAGTGATGGGGGTGGAGGGAGGGTGGGGCCATGTCTGCTCTTGAAAGAATGGTCAAGAGGAAGGAACATAATGAAATAATCTAGAGGGGAAAAGCATTTTGAAATATGTTACAGTACCTATCCTCTGAGTATCAGTGGCTTTTAAGTGGGTTGACAAGGGTGGAGATATTCCAGGAGTCCGGGGACCCTTTTTAAGATGCTCAGAAATGCTCTTCAACAAAAAAGAACAGAGGCCAGAAGAGTCTGGGTGAGTGTGCTTTCAGTAAAACAAACAATAGGAGCAAAAGAAGAGGGAGGGGGCCTTTCCCTCGCTGGCGGGCTGGCCTGCTTCACCTATCACTCTCCAGATTAATTTCAGAAGTGCATGACTTTTTCACCTTCTACATTTTGCATATTGACACTTTCCTCATAGCAGAGTTACAAAATACTCTCTGCTTTAATATTAACTCTTCCCAATAAATTAAATGCTTAAATGGAAGCTTTGTTTTATTCACCATCAACTGTCAACATGTCGATGTCTCGTATCACAGATGCCAAGACTCTGGAAGGTAAGGGAATGTTTGCACAATAATATAAAGAGTTGTAACCACATTACAGATGTCTCCGTGGAGAATTAGGCTCGGGACATGGAGTAAACAATTAAAACAAATCACCAAAGGCTCAACATTGAAATCCACATCTAGATTCAGCAAGACTGAGCAATGCACTGGAGTTGGACATGTCCCAAAAAGGTCATTAGAAGAATGAATGCTTATTCCTTTCTGTGCACACGATTTACTCCTGAGAAAGTTTGTATTTCCTAAGGATCACCACAGGATTTAGACATCGTTTGGTTAGTTCTTTTTTTTTCTTTTATTAATTTTAATGGGGTGACATTAATAAATCAGGGTACATAATGTTCAAAGAAAACATCTCCAGGTTATCTTATCATTCCATTTAGTTCTTAATCACAGATTTTAACAAAAGCCAAAGTGAGGTGCTTTAAATTTAGGATTTTTAATACTGGAAGCGATCAGAGAGATAACCTGTGGAGAAACGTTTTTGTTTTGTTTTGTTTTTTACAGAAATGAGCCTGTTCATTTGCCAGCAGAGACCACTCTCCGGTTGCATTACTGTGGTCTTCAGATAATTTGAAGAGCTGTCAGGGGAGAAAGCAATATATCAGCTTCTCTGCCTTGACAAGACAGAGAAATCATTCATTAGAAATTTTAGAAGGGAAGGTGCTTGGGACAGGTGCTCCCCACCTTCGAAGGTGGAGAATTAAAAACAAACAACAAATCAAAAATTGAGCAGCTTCAACAGTTGCAAAATTGGGTTTACGGAAGGGAGAGAGAGAGTAGGCTTTGTTACCAGAGATAGGAATTCGAGATGCTAGGTGGAAACTCAAGTTCCAAAGGTTTGGTTGAAGGTGCTGGAGCCACAAGCAGACATGTCAACATCCAGAGATGCTACGTGTCATCACTTTCCTTTGACTTCAGTCCTATTGGTACCTTCCATCTCCCACATCCAATCCGAAGCTGGCTGACCGGGGAACTGAAAAAGCAGCCGTGAAAACTACACTCTCTCTGACATCTAGCAGGGCAGGGAAGAGGCTGAGTGGGCTCCTTACCGCAGGTGTGGCCCATGTGGGCATGGTGACCCAGGTCATTCATATCTTTCTTCTGATTGGGTTTTATCCTGAAACTTTGAGGTGACATTTGAGCTGATATACTAAAGTTAAAAACAAATTAGATTTGTGAAAATCTTTTTTTTTCTAAAGTTTTTATTGAATATAGTAGGGTGACATAAGTTAATAAAGTTATACAGGTTTCAGATGTACAGTTCTGCAATACACCATCTGTACACTGTATTATGTGTTCACCACCGCAAGTCATTGTCCCTCCATCGCCATCTATCCCCCATCTACCAAATCTTTCAAAGAGCATCCCGGTTTGAGGAGAAAGCAGGTACACATTTCTGGTGACAGAAGAAAAGTAGATGCTTGTGAGGAGCAGAAAGGCTTATGTGAAGCTGGGCGCAATGTGTAGAGCCCCGGAAGTGTGTTCTAGGTGGAGGCTGTAACAGACCAGAACCGGATGCTCAGGACCGTGGTGAGGTGTCCTGACCCGCTTTAAGAGCAACAGGAGTCCATTGCAAATGATTTAGTAACAGAATGACAAATTCTGATTATTGTTTTGAAAATATCACCCTATCTGCACAGAGAAAAAAAAAATGGGGTATTGGACTTTGGCAAGAGGGAGAGAGAATGACCTTTCAAAGGACACCAGTACTGTTTAGCTAAGCCTTGTCATGTGCGGTATGCAGCTCTACTGTTCCCCTTCTTATTTGCTTAGTCAAAGCAGACATACAGAGTTTTCTGTGTTGTCTCATAGCATTTAAATATTGGGTAACAGCTGATAGAAAAACATAAGAAAGTACTGTAATTTAAAAACAAAGTATATTTGCCTGGTATATGTTGGTCTTCAGACTCTGATCTGTTATCCCATTTCTAGGGGCATCTGGTTGCTGTCTCAGGACTAGTTCTGTGCTGTTTTTCTCACTCAAAATATCATTTCTGCCAGCGGCATCCTCTCCTTTCTTTAGGTAATTTCCATTTTTCCTTCAGTTTTCGGAGGAATTTCCCTGACCTTCAAGACCAGTTATTGTTGCATTCCATAATTCTTTATTTTACCTTTCTGGATTAACTTTATCATATATAAAATAAGTTATTGTCAGTTCGTGCATGTAGTTCTGTAAGATTCTCAAGATGGAGTTTGTAACTTTCCTGATCACCTAATGTTGTCTTCTCAGCAAGATTTTAATAAAAATTGGGGGGGGGTGGCATTTAGACATCTTCTGTTCCCTGAGAGGACATTCTCCTTCCTAGAATTTATCATCAAATAAGCCCATGATCAAGTTAGGGAGATAATTTTTAATCTCAAATTAGGTCACTGATGGGGTCAGCTCATTGCTGTGTGACAGAGAAATAAAAAGTGAGTTGATTAAAATGTAAAGGCATTGCTTTACTGTGAAGACTACTAATCTTGGGGAATATTTCAGTCTTTATGCAACATCAAGCTATTAGAAACAAAGTATCATTTAGAAACCCACCAAAGTCCAGCTTGCTTTTTTAGGTCTCTTGAAAGTTTCCATGCATTTGTAACAATTTAGAATTCATCAGCCCAGCGTAAAGTTTATAACCTCTTAAACTTCCAAGAATAAGGGCTATTTTTTGTATAAGGACTTTGTGATTTATAGTTTTCAAAGCCCCATGAAGATATATTATTGTATGCCTGGGGCAGGAGAGCCACGTGGCCACCCTAAAAGATGCACTCATTTTTTTTTGAAAAATACATTTTAACATAAAATATAAAAAGCACATATTTTAATATTGATTAGAAGATAAAACTACTGTTCTGCAATAGAGAAATTTATTAGGCTAAGTGAGAAGTATGTAAGATGTGTCTGGTTAAAGGATTGCCAGAGGAAAATATACACTCTACCAATTCTGTGTATTTGGAAATAGTTTGCATTCCTCAGTACAAGTGAAATATACTAAGTCAGTAGACTTAAGTGAATCTGACTCAATCAGCAAGCTGTGTGCTTCTGGAACAGCAAGAAATTTAGAAATATACGGATGCTATGGTTTTGATTTTCTTGACCACACACAAAATTGGAGAAACGGAACTGGGTTTTGGCAGGAGCTTGTTCTGAGAACATAATGAATGTTTAATAAGAAACAGTTTGAAGGGTGGATAGATCCACACGATGAACAGGATTGTGAACTCAGAAATGTCTGGGGTACCATTTCTGCCTGTTACTCCTTTCATTGGCATGGGCACCACACTACAGGAGAAGGGAACACTGTGAATGATTCTCTTCTATGCCCTGCCTGTCTGGCATTGGTTATTTGGAAGAATGCATTGAATTGGTCAACTATAGACTTAATTCTCTCAGTGATTTTTATAAATTGGCTGGATTAATTAACATGTGTGACAACAAACCCCCTTGCTATTCATCCATCCATTCATCCATCCATCCATCCATCCATCCACCCCACTCTTTCATCTGTCAGTGTCTGCCTATACATCAAAATAGAAATATTTATTAATGGTCCAATGGTGCTTAATGGCTTACAATGCAAAGCAGTTTCCTTACCTTAATTCTTTTTTCATTTTTTAAAATTTATTATTATTTCTTTTAGAGAGAGAAATAGATAGGAAGGGAGAGAGATGAGAAGCATCAACTCATAATTGTAGCACCTTAGTTGTTGATTGCTTTCTCACATGTGCCTTAATCAGGGGATTACAGCCAAGCCAGGGACCTTGGGCTTCAAACCAGTAACCTTTGGGCTCCAGCCAGTGACCCCACACTCAAGCTGTTGAGCCACCACTCAAGCCGGCAACCTCGAGGTTCTGAATCTGGGTCCTCAGTGTCCCAGGCTGATGCTCTGTTCCACGCACCACTATCTGGTCAGGTTCCCATGCACATTTCTTGATTGCCAACCTCAAACCATGCAAAGAATTTGGGAAAGGAGAAGGTCACATCATGCCACTCTGGGTTGCAAAGTACAACTCCAGTTCCATTCAAAACACCTGATCCCTTTGCCTTTTGCCAGGGTTATGTTAGTACACACACAAAACACAGTGTGTTAGCTCTCTAGTAATTAAATACTTGGCCTATCTCAAACCATTCCACAACGGACTAGCTATTTGAAGGGGTCATCACTATTCAACTACTGAATACTGAGTTATCTCCCAGTGGCAATTAGAATCCAGTAATCTAAATCATCTCTCTTTTTTTTTTATAGCAGTTCACTTTTCAGTACAATTAGAAAAACATTAGTGAGACCATATTCAACTAAACACCCGCCTTTTAAACTCCAGGGTTATTTGTATTGGTTTAAACCAGTATCTCTTTATAGTTTCCATGCTAACTTAAACTTGGCCAGGCTGCGGGTACAGACCAGCACAAAAACCTTTGGTTATGCAGGTAAATCCTTCTGATTTTTCCAAGCCCGATTACTGTAATTCTTATTTTCTGGAGCTTTAGCTCATGACGATTTCCCGGATCCAGCTGCTGGGAAATGCGGACGTGAATCTTTCTGAGACTACACCTGTCCTGGTAAATTATTTCCATTTTGATATCCATGCACCCGATCCTCTCTATTCTCTAATGATCGGATTCATATGCAGGGACCGGAGGGGCAGCAGCTTCCTGCTTTTAGCTAATGCTGTCCTCGCTATTTTTCGTACAGACTGAATCATCATGTCACAGAAAACTCGTGATCGCCAGGGAAGAAATTCACCTGACATCTCTATTTAACGTGATTTTAAAGAAGCTCTCTAATCAACTGCTTTTTTTCTTAACTATTAATTGCATTTCATTTGAGGACAAGCATGTGCTCTTTAAAGCCTGTCCTGCCCTGTCTACTCTATGCCACATATTACAGATCTTACCGTTTTCTTCTGAAATTTAATATACGCTTGTAAATCTTTGATGAGGAAGTGAGAACAAGGGGGGCACAGTCAGAATTGTTTTAATTATTAGCTCTACCGCGTCCTCGGAGTTTGATTTTGAGAAAACCCTTTTGTTTTTATTTTTTTGAAAGGTAAATTTACCTACTTGTATATGAAATGAGAAATTTCCCTAAAAATATGTTTTTAAAAATGTTGACATTACTCTGAATTAAGTAGCTTGCAAATGATAAAATTTCTACCAGTGATAATGGCTTGAAATTGTATTCCAAAAGGCAGGGATTATTGAGGTTATCTTGGAAGATATAGACAGGTCCATAAAATGCTGAATGCATTTTAGAAAGCTGTATAAATAAGTGAATAAGCAAGCCTGTATTCATTGATCAACACACGTATGTCAGGCACTGCGCTGTGTACTCAGGATTCTTAGGTGGTAATGACATAGTCCCTGCTTTTTAGAGGATGTGGTAAAGTAAAGGACACAGGTGTAAAAATTCATGCCGTTAAATGTGCTAACCTTTAGTTCTTGTGGAATGCATCAAGTGCAGATGGAATTCAGATAGAACATAATTTTGTTGAGTAAGTTGGGATGAAATCTCTTACAAGTATGAAAATTAAAACTGAGGCTTGATGGCTGATTCATTTTCCATTTCCGCAGTGGAAACATAATGGGAGGAAGTGCCTTTCACCTAAAAGATCATGTTGTCAGGGGTGTTTTGTGAGTGTGTGTGAGTGTGTGTGTAGCAGAGAGTGAGGGACAGACAGATACTTGAACTGGCAGAATATTTTCTCCCTTGATTTTTTTTCCCCAAAAACAAACTGTAGTCTGGTATAAAGTTTGTTGGGGAACCATCTGTCCCACAGTCTTTAGGTGATTCCAGGAAGGTCTAGAAGAGAAGGCAGGCCAGTAGATGGGAAGATAGAATACAGGTGGAAAAAGAAACCCAGGTGTTATTGATTGCCCAGTGGCCTCTGTCTCCAGAATTGTTCAGGTTAATTGCACATTAGAGAAAATGGACTAAGTTAGTAGTTTTGAGCAAAACTGTTCTGAAACCGATCCTTTCAGCTGGGAAAGCGGTGGTCCTTTGACACCAGGGCATCTCTGAGGATGCAGTGTGGAGGAGAACTTAATGATCTGTAAACTCTCACATCTGTTGGCAGTAACTCTCCACACTTGCCAGAGAGAGCAAAATGTGAGGGCAGTGTGGTTTTTGAAATAAATGGACTGGAGGATTTATTAAAATTAGGTATCGTGCCTGACCAGGCGGTGGCGCAGTGGATAGAGCGTGGGACTGGGATGCGGAGGACCCAGGTTCGAGACCCCGAGGTCGCCAGCTTGAGCGCGGGCTCATCCGGCTTGAGCAAAAAGCTCACCAGCTTGGACCCGAGGTTGCTGGTTCCAGCAAGGGGTTGCTCAGTCTGCTGAAGGCCCACGGTCAAGGCACATGTGAGAAAGCAATCAATGAACAACTAAGGTGTCGCAACAAGAAACTGATGATTGATGCTTATCATCTCTCTCTGTTCTTGTCTGTCTGTCCCTATCTATCCCTCTCTTTGATTCTCTCTGTCCCTGTAAAAACTATAAAATAAAAAAAAAATTAGTTATCGAAGTGAAATGTATAAAACTATGGAAGTGTCGTCACCTGGGAGGGACTCGTACTATGTTTAACTTTTTGGTAAAAATGGATTTAGAATATTGAAGGCATGATTTGAGCTTAAAATTGAAGGCATGATTTGAGCTTAAAACTATTCAGATTCATAAAGTCAGATCCTGGCTCTCTCAGTTACTAGCTGTGGGTCTTTTGGTAAGTACCTTAACCCCTATAGTCTTAGGAATCATCTGTAAAATTAAGATCTAACTACTCATTGATTTGTGTTGAGAAGTCAATGAGAATTACTGAAAAATGCTTTGCCCAATTTGGCATTTAAAGGTTCTTTATCTTCTTTGGTTTATACCCCAAAGTTTAGGGAAATATGGAGAGCTTTGTATCTTGGCCTCTTCATAAGGTATTTGAAGGTGACCAAAAGGGTTGGCAACTTGGAGAATAGTTAGAAAAGATTTGGCAATATAGAAGCAAATATGTTGAAATGCTTGGGAGGGAAATTAAGAAGAATAACAGCTCATTCTCAACACAAAACTATCATTTTATTTTAATTTGTAGAGCATCAAGTCAGAGTGGGCTTTATGGATTCTGAGACTAGAGCATGTGATTTAATATTTGCACTCTTGTTTTTATGTGGGACCAAAGTTTGCATACACCTGATTGGTTGCCCACCCAATTATATTCATAGTCACTGAGCATTTACCCAAGTTTTTCTTTATTTGTAAGGAAACCCTGGCTAGAGGGTGTGGAAAAGCCATATTTCACCTAATGGGCAGCTGGGGCAAGTGTCACACTTCCGTCACACACAGGTCCCAGAAAGCGCACGTGTGCAGTTCTCCAAGCCACGCCCGCTGTAGTCCTTTTGAGTAATAATTATCTGTCACATCTCTGAATGAGCTTAGGCTCCTGAAGGTGTAAAAAATGCCCTGAAGGTATAGCTAGCAAAAAATTAACACTCTACTGAGCATCCTAATTAGGATTTAATTAGGGAATTAAAAAAAAAAAGCCAAGCACATGTTTTTAGCAAGTGCATAATTACTGACTCGTTGCTTGTAGGTTTTCTACATATTTTTCATTGTAAATATCCAATTATAATTGTCATTTAGGTCAGACTTTAAGAATTCAAACTCTTATTCAAAATAATGAGAATTTGTTTCCTTAAGCATAATGTCCTCTGGTCTAGTTTTTCGCATCCTTTAATTTATTGTGTAGTCTACAGAGGTTCCCTCTCTTAGCATAGAATCTGGGTGGTGTTTTCATCATGATGTGATGTATTACTTTTCAACAAAGCTCCTCGTCTTATATTTACAACCAGTGCATGAAGAAAAAGAAAAAGTGAGAACCACATCTGTGCTCTCATTCCTGAGAGATTTGCAACAAACCACGATTGTAAAATTCCAGTCTCCCTTTCATCATGAATGCTTTTATGGTGTGTATGCCTCCAACTCTGACCAAACTTTTGGAATGATTTATAGCAGATCCGTTCTGACCTACTCCTGATGATATTCAAATTAAAGCCGCAGTTGGAAAAGAAAGTTGTGTGTGCTGTATGAGTTCCACTAAGTGTAGGGAGACTGTTCCGAGTTTGATTTGTAGCCACTGTCACCAGCTCTTTAAAAAGCCACAGCTGACGGAGAATAATGGGTGATGTTGATTTCTTAATCACCCGCCATTATGGAAAGAATAGGCTGCTACAGTAATAACCATTACCCTGTGTCTGATGGCATTTCAGTGCCTTTTATGGCTCCTTCTAATGACCATTGAACTGTTTGGTCTAATGAGTGAGAAGACTCCAACATCTTTATTCGGAAGTCACTAATGGTAATTGCCACCTATCACCCCATTCTCCAGAGCCCACAACGTATGTCCACTGAATTCCATTATCATCACCGTGTGTCTGCATCCCAATCTTACTAGACTCAAGTAATTAGCCCTAATTTATATCTGATCCAAAGATGAATGCAGTCTTTTCTCTCCAACTCATGTATTATGTTATGTCTGAAGACCACTCAATTCTCGACAACATTTTAAAACTTTTATTGAAAAAAAATTATAAAAATGATTAGTGACAAGTTTAATCCCAGTAAATGGGTAAAAAAATTTATTACTGTATTTACTTTTACACTATGAAGTAAGTGAAGGTTAAGAGCAAGGCATCTGGAGTGAAATGGATCTGAACTTGAAATTCTTGTTCCACCTCCTGGTCGCTATTGTTGCTCCAGGCAGATCAGCACCTCCGAGGTTCAACGTTCTGTCTTTAAAATGGGAGTAAGAATGGTGCTTCCCTGATATGTGGTGCTAAGTGTTAAAACTGGGAATAGAGCTATTATTATTCTATCGTCACGGTTATTACCATTATTAATCCCACCTCCCATGTTTCTCCTTTATTGACAACAGAGAGCCTCACCTGGTTTTCAGAATACAGCTGTGATTGGGATTTTCTTGAAGTGGCACTAACAATCCAGCCATGAATGTGTAGTGGAGTGTTTTCATCATTGCTATGGAGGTCTTTGTGGGAGCAGCCTCTATAGGACAGATACCCAGACTGAATTGAAGAGCTGGGGAATGGTAGAAACACATGGATACAAAGGATGAAGGAGGGAAGCAGCTGACACCAGAGTGCATACTAGGTGGAAGGCATTGTGCGAGGAATTGTCATGTGTTCTCTCCTATTTGTTTTCACAACAAAGTCAAAAGAAGGAAATAGCAGTATTTCTATATTTTTGCTAAATAAACTAAATGTATAGAGGCAGTATAAATCTCATTTCCAGGAGCTTGTAAATAGTAGAAATGGTGTATAGCTCAATCCATGTCTTGATCTAAAGATATATGAGCTCTATGACCTTGTGAAGAATTCATGAAATGCAGTCTGGTGAAGGCATATACTTAGAGGATGAATCCAAAGAATGTATAGAGGGAAGCAACAATGACATATGCAGCATAAATTCTGTAGGTGTTGGGAGATATCAGAAGCCAGAATGCTTCTTTGTGCTCAAATTTAAAAATACAGCCACATGGCAATGGCTTAAAACATAACTCAGAATTAATCATGTTGAATAGTAATTGGTCAGATTCAAATTTAAAATATTTGCCAATTTTTTTCATACACATAAGATAAAAACTAAAAGGTGACTCTTTTCCATACTGGAATATGAAAACATAATTTTACAATGGGAGCTCTATCATATTAGAGATTAGCAGAAAAATGTAGAAGGGAGACTATTTAATTATTATGGTAGATGGTTATTTCAAAGGGAGACATATCTATGTCCAGTACTCAGAAGTTACAAATATAGACATGTTTTTAAGTCACATTGATGATTAAGATGATTTTTATTGTAAAATTAAATTCTCTTGTATGGAAAGTATTAAAATTTAACTAGGAAGCAATGGTATGTATGATTTTCATCTCCATAATTCAATAATTATATTGTTAACTACACTTTATAGTTATTGATACTTGCAAAACAGCCATATTATACTTCATTCAAGAGATGGAGCCCATTTCCTCAACCCTTAAATATGTCTGATGATATGAGAATTCTAAGCCCAAGCCTTAAGAGGTCTTGTAGCTTCCACTGGGGCCACTCTTGGAATCCTTTGACAACTGTGTAAAAAAGCCAAGGCAAGCCTACTAGGAGGTGAGAGACCAAAATGGAAAAAGGTTCATCATGCCAACCATCAATTCAGTTCCAGCCATCAGGTAACCCACCAAGGGACCATAAGTGGAAAAAACTAGCTTGTGTCAGCCAAGTCAATTCCAAACCTGAAGAACTGACCAGCTGCTCTCAGTCAAAATGGCAACTCAGAAAATCATGAGCTAGATAAATAGTTGTTTTAACTTACTAAGTTTTGGGTGGTTCGTTATGCAGCAAAGCTAACCAATTTTAAAAAGTGAAAACAGAAGAAAATCTTGCCTTGCTGTCACAAAACAGCATGAATGGACCTAAAGAGTTATTAAGCTAAGTGAAATAAGCCAATCAGAGACAGACAAATACCATATGATCTCACATGTGGAATCTAATTAACAAAATAAAGTAACAAACAAAATAGACACAGACTCATAGATTCAGAGAGCAGACTGACAGCTGTCAGAGGCAAGAGGGATTGGGGTAAAAATAAAGGGGTTAAGTAAAAAATAATTGATAGACACTGACAACAGCGTGGTGATTACTGGAGTAAAAGGGGAATGTGGGAGGTAGAAGAGGTTAGATGGAGGTTAAATGAGGTTGGAAGGAGACTTGACTTTGAGTGGCGAACGCACAATACAATATATAGATATTTTATAGAATTGTATCCCTGAAACCTATATAATTTTATTAACCAATGTTACCCCAATAAATTTAACAAAAATGTAGTCTAAACCACTCAAATATCTCAGTGTTAGGAAATGCTTCCAAACTACAATAAAATTTTAATATTTGTGTACACACACGTGTGTGTCTGGTCTTTCAGATTTTCTGCATAGGCAACCACATTATCTACAGAGAAAGTTTTGTTTTTTCCTTCCCAGTAGGATTACCTTTTATTTCTTTTTCTTCCTATCACCTTAGCTAGGACTTCCAGTATAATGTTGGAAAAAGAGCAATGAGGGGGATATTCTTGCCTTGCATCTGATTTTACAGGGGAATTTTAAAGTTGCTCATTATTAAGTATAATCTTAAGTGCAGTATTTTTATGTAGGTATTCTTTAATGAGTTGAAAAAGTTGCCCTCTATTTATAGGTTTCTGAGAGCTGTTAGCATGAATGCATTTGGGATTTTTTCATATGCACTTTCTGCATTTATTAATATGAACATGTGACTTTTCTAACCTGTTGATGTGATGGATCACATTAATTGATTTTTGAATGTTGCATACCTGGGATAAATCCCCACTTGGTCATAGTGTATACTTTTTATACATTTTTGGCTTTGATGTGCTAATATTTTGTTGATTTTTACATCTGTGTTCATGAGACATATTGGTATGCATTTTTCTTTTCGTGTAATGACTTTGTATGGTTTTGGTATTAGGGTAAGCCTGATCTCATAGAATTCCCAAGTTTCTCCTTTGTCTGGCATCTAGGGGAAAAGCACCCTCTTCTCACCTCTCATTCACTGCCTTGCCCCCCAGAAATAATGCTATTAATCTCACTCTCAGCTCTACCAGTAAAGTCTCTGAATTAGGTCAAGATACACCATCTCTCTGAATAGTTCTTTAATTTCATGTGAGGAACACTCCACCAGGTAATTTCCAATGGTCCTTCCAGTGCTAATTGTCTAAGAAAAACTACAGTGTTAGAAGAATCAATCTTGGGAACATTTTTTGTAACATAAAAACCATCCCAACTTTGAAACAATAGCCTTTGGAGATGAGGTTTTCTTCCACTTTGATGAAGTCATTTCTCTTTCTTTCATTTATAATCATTGCATAGATACCTGGAGATTTAGCTTGCAAGTTCAAAAATAGAGGGTGGTGCTTGTTTTATCAGCTTGGTCTGTTCATCCTCTGAATGTAAGAAAATAACCACTCTTGTCCTTTAGAAGTAGGACTGAAATCATTGAACATATACCAACAGGAACAAAGGAAATTAAAGCTACATTTTGGCAATGGGAATATGTAACTCTGTGTTCTCAGAAAATAATATCTTGAAGTCTATTTCTATCTCAAAGGCAGTCCCACTCGGCTTCACCATGACTTTACAAATCTCTATTTTCTAAAATCAAACTAGATATTTCACTCATATTAATATGCACTCCATAGAATGACATACATAGAAATATAAAAGTATCACCTGAAGAAATGCCACTAAAGAAAAACATTTAAATATTATTTTAAGAGATATTAAGATGTAATAATTAATGTGGAAGTAGACGGGGAAAGAGTTGTTAAGGATAGTTTCTAGGATTTTAATTTAAATTGCTAATTGTAATGTCAAAATGTAATGAAGAGAAAAATGCAGGAGAAGAAACTGCTTTGGAAACCATGCTGGAGGAGTGGGTAGAAGGTGTTTAATGAATGTAGTTTTGTTCTTGTCAATTTTGAGCTGCCAGTGGGACACCTATTTGATGATACCCATTGCACAGTTGGAAGTAAGTGCCTGAAGCATCAGATAGATTGAGGTGTCAATTTCCAGGTCATCAGCATAGAGAAGGCAGTTAAAAGTATAGGCAGAGATATACACTGAACAAATACTGAGATCAAAAACCTAGAAAATACTGCCAAAAGTTAGACCTGGGGGAAATTCAATGAAGACATTGAAGGTCAAGTCTACACGGGAACAGGGGAACACAGAGAAACCTTTATCTCAAAAAAACAGATGAAGAGTCTAAAGATGAGGGATGTCAAGTCAAAAAGGTGGACAAAGGGGACTTTGTTCTTTAAGAAGCCCATAGTTATACTAGATAAAATGCATATTTAAAATACTCATTCAAGTTTGCAAGCAAGAAAACAAGTGTCCAGGAAACTATGTATTGTTTAAACACAATCTTTTATGCTATCAAACCTTTTTTTTCTGTCTTTGAACTATTTGAAATTCTATAGGTTCTGGCCAGTTGGCTCAGTGGTAGAGCATCGACCTGGCATGTGGAAGTCCCAGGTTTGATTCCCAGTCAGGGCACACAGTAGGAGTGACCATTTGCTTTTCCACACCACCCTGTACCCCTTCTATCTTTTTCTCTCACTTCCCCTCCTGCAGCCATGGCTCGGTTGATTCAAGCATGTTGACTCTGGATGCTGAGCATGGCTTGATAGAGCCTCCACCTCGGGTGCTAAAAATAGCTCACTTGCAAGCTTGGGCCCCAGATGAGCAGAGCATTGGACCAAGATGGGGGTTGCCAGGTGGATACCAGTCAGGATGCACGCGGTTGTCTATCTTTCCTCCTCTCGCTGGAATACAAAACATAATCTATAAATTGTAAAAAACTGATAACAATGCCATTGTATATACACATGCAAGTACATCCTTTCAGTGAAGGTTAAATTGATTACCCTCTTTTTATGGAAGAGATAGTTTTGCATTTCTATGCAAATGAATGCCGATATTTCTTTATTCTATGTGTGTTTTTTTCTTTAATTTCTCCTTCAAACATCTGTTAGGTTTACTCATTGAACAATGAGTTAAATAATATACTTACCACAATTATTATATCTGTATGAGTCACAATTTTACCCCTTTAAAACTATATCCTTTAACAAAGGTGAAAGATAATTCAGTCTGAACAGTCAAAATGTAGTGGAAAAAAAAATGTAGTGGAGCCACATGCTCTTCCAGCACGGGTGTATCCATTTCTCTTTAAGGACAGGAGAGCAGATCTCAGGCCCATGTATGACAGTAACAGGAACCTCAGAGGACTTTTGCAGTCTATAAAAGAATTCAGGTACTGGCTGTATTTAGGGTAAAGAAACTAAATAAATGATGCTGCAGATGGAAAAAAAGAGACAGCTGTTTAGGACAAAGACTCTGAGGCTGAGGATTTCTTTATTCCCATTAGCTAGGTGATCTTTGGGACTCTTAAGTTGAAAATAAACACAATTAAATTCAAAATGTGAAAGCCACACAGTGACGAATGTGAAACCATTCTGTAGGAATGTATTCATAACCCAGATGGATGATTCCTAAGAAAATAATTTTTCTGAAACCTGATATTCAAAACATACTAGCCATGACAAATAACTGAAATTCACAACCCATAATTAGGGATGAAGCAACAACTTCAGAGAGATTTTATTTCTTTGAATATCTCAAAAAATATTTTTATTTCCTAAAGAGAAGCAGAATTCTTTAGGCAAGAACAGGTTTCTGTGGAGAATAAAATAGATTTTTTGATGTAGAAACTTTTAGAAATGAACATGGTGACTGGAAAAATTCAATAATAACATTCAACACTAGCTTGAAGATAAATACAGAGAATTAATCAATTGCCTGCTAGACTTGAAGAAATCACGCAAAAGAAGAAATGATTTTAAAATGTGGAAACATAAAAGAGAAATTGGACAATAGAAAAGAGAATAAAATAATTGAAGGGGGACAGAGTTTGCCATCCAAAGTGTTACTATTTGGCATAAAGATTATTTTAGGCTGATTATTTTTAAGAAACAGCAGACACAGGAGAAGCTCTGAAAATGAAGTATTCATTATTCTTTTAGAAGGGACATTTATAGGGAGAATCTTCATTTATAAGGTGTCTTCCTCTCTGTAACAGGAAGAGGAGGCTGACTAAATCCTACAAACCCTCATCTGTGGAGAAAGCAACAATTTAAGACTGCCTCTCACAACCTTGCCTGTGTTTTCCCTTGTTTCCCGTGCTTTTCCTGATCACTCTCCTAACTGTTCCCTACCGCCAACATCTTCTTTGGTCTTCAGCTGGGATGACATTTAAGATGAAAGCTTGGGCCATTTCAAGGAGTTACTCAGTTTTCCTGGGCATCTCCCTTGTGTATAGAAGGTAAACATGTTATTAAATTTTGGGGTGTCTCTTGTTAATCTGTCTTTTATTACAGGAGTGTCTTAGCTAGCAACCTAGAAGGGTAGAGGAAAATTATTTTTCCTCACCTCCATAATCTTAAATTTTCTTGTAGCACTTCACATATGGTGAAAAAGTAATACAAGAGAGGCAATAACAGGGGGAAAAGAGTTAAGAATGGTGACGTATGGTGAAGAAGCATACCAGATTCCATGCAACATGAACACATATAAATCATGTGTAGACACTGCCTGACTAGCATAGCAAAACCTCAAAGAGAAAGAGATAAGTCTTAAATTTTCTGAAACGTTGTCTTCTATCCTTAAGAGAAGGACTTACTTTATCTACTGAATTGTAAATATAAATAAAATACAGAATCCAGGGTAAGATTTATGAAGCTGACCTGACTTTTCTTAGCCTATTATAAATTGAAGCCCTGCTTACTACTTTTGCTTTCCAAAGGGCTTGAGAGTTCATAGTTGATAACTGAGAGAATATGAACCCAAACCATGTGACCTCTGATAACACTAATAACACATGGAGAGTTGAAATGGGAAACAATTACAGAGTTATGGGGGAGAAAGCGAGAGATTGATTTAAAATGGCAGATTAAGTAATAATTGGAAACTGATACTTGTTCTAGCTAAAGTAAAGATTGAATCTTAATGCCTTTCATTTCATTGAAGTTCATGAGCTGATCAGGAGAGACTAACACATTCCTGTCCAGGAGAAGAATCTGTCCTGATGATGTTCATATAAAAGATTATTGAATAATATAATCACTGATATCCTAGATTTTAATCTTTGCCAAAAGTATAGACTCTTTTTATATTCTCTTGGGGTCACTTAAAACATATCAAACTAAAATTTTGAGTGACAATTTATGGATGGCAAAGAGGGAGAAAATGGAAAGAGTAGATGAGTTTGGGTATAGTGGTCTCTGGATATCTTTTTAAATAAAGAGACAAAATTAGAGTATCTTGGGTTGTGGATTATATTTAAAAGATAATATCGCCTAAGAATGCTAATTCTCTACCCGGGACATATTTACATAATGTTGGGAAAAATCTTAAAAATAGTCACTTTCCTTAAAAAATGCAAAAGTCTCTGCTTATATTTTTAATATGTTTCTATCAATCACTTTTTTAATTACGTACTACCATCCACAAACATTTTCTGCAAGAATTTATTATACTTTCTATCACAAATGCGAAGTGCATGTTTTGAGTGTAACCTTGGAAAGCTTGATTTCAGTGCTTTTTAATTTTCTGCAAATTTATATGACATTGTTTCCCATCTCGCTGAGCAGTGTCAAAAATAAAGCAAAAGGAGACGAGGTTCTTTTCTTAATACATGCAAGAAGTATCTAAGCTCAGGGATTTGGGAGATGTTTGGAGATAATTACTAGGTTGCTTGAGTCAGGAAGCAAACTGTTCCATGTGAAATGCACAGCTCCGTTAAAATCTCTCCATTCTCTGCCTGACAAGTGAAGTGAGTTGTTGGATGGAGTGAGAAACACTATGCTAATTTAATTATCTTGTATACCCGATACCCAATGGCAAAATTATCACATGTCAATTTTCAAATTAATCTATTTTGAAACAGCATGGTGGCTTGAAAGTGATATTTGTGTTCTGAAACCCCTGACTTTTAATCCTGAAATCACTGGACATATTTTATCATTATTTTTTATCAATATGTGACAATAAAGTACCTTGTAGTATTAAAATTTTAAGGGTTAAGTGAAATTAAAGAAAAAAGATTAAAAGTCCTTTTCTGGGTATCGGGTTACTGTATTTTTGACAAACTTGTTGAAGCATTGTTTATATTTCTGCTTCCGTCTACACTGAACAAGTATCTTCAGCTCTATTCCCCTTTGTAATTTTTTTCTAGTATAGTAGGTCTTCTTCGTTTCCTCCTTGGTGTAAGTGCAACTTTCTAAGCGTTCCTTTTCACTCGCTGAGGTATTCTGATGTCCTTCTAAATTACTAGTCTGATTTTGTATTCCTTCCAACTCCTCCCATTTCCTCTTTCCAGCATTGAATTAATCTTTCTAAATTGATACCGATATAATCAAGTGTTCCTAGTTATGTAGAATGCTTTGCTGTTGCCTAATCTTTTACTGTTTGCCTTATTGTGATGGATTTTTCTCACTCTACCTCCTAACACCCTTCTGACAACTTTAGGAAAATCACTAGCTATTTAAAAACTTTTATTTTTTATTTTATTTTTTCATTTTATTGTTTTTTTTTTTTTACAGGGACAGAGAGAGAGAGAGTCAGAGAGAAGGATAGATAGGGACAGACAGACAGGAACGGAGAGAGGTGAGAAGCATCAATCATTACTTTTTTTGTTGCTGTTGCAACACCTTAGTTGTTCATTGATTGCTTTCTTTTTTTATTTTTTATTTTTTTTAGAGAAAGAACTTTTAATTTATTTTATTTTATTCATTTTAGAGAGGAGACACAGAGTGAGAGAGAGAGAGAGAGAGAGAGAAAGAGGGGAGGAGCTGGAAGCATCAACTCCCATATATGCCTTGACCAGACCAGTGCAGGGTTTTGAACTGGCGACCTCAGTGTTCCCAGGTCGACGCTTTATCCACTGCGCTACCACAGGTCAGGCATCATTGATTGCTTTCTAACACGTGCCTTGACAGCGGGCCTTCAGCAGACAGAGCAACCCCTTGTTGGTGCCAGTGAACCTGGGTCCGAGCTGGCGAGCTTTTGTTCAAACCAGATGGGCCCCACATTCCAGCTGGCGACCTCGGGGTCTCGAACCTGGGTCTTCCGCATCCCAGTCCAACGCTCTATCTACTGCGCCACCGCCTGGTCAGGCATCATTAGCTATTTTTTTAAAAAGTCCTATCCTCCTTTACAACTTATCAGCCTTGTGCATGCCTACCCCTCTGTAATGTCCTCTTCCAATGTAAACTTCCTATACAAAGCTAGTTTTAATTGTCACATCCTGTTTGAATCATTTTCAGGTATTCACAGTCATGCACAACTCAGGAAGGCTGTGTGCTCATCCGGCATGTGTATAGACTTTATTACCGCACTTAGCACATGCGTAATCCTCTCCTCCAGCGCAATGGAACCGCTGGATGAAGCGAAAGCCACTTTAAGACAGAATATATACTTGAACTGCTAACTGAGGGGAAATAAGTATTTATAAAGTTGTCTGTAAATATAGTATTACTATCCAAGAGTCATTTAAGTGGTATGATTGAGGAGTTATCCCAGCCCTGTGGGTCTGGCATGCAGTGATACTGCCGCTTATGGAGACAGTCTTTATTCAATGGGACTGTCCTGACACAGACTCTATTGGGCAATCAGCCTGCTTGTTAGATGACCTCAAAGTCCCATAATCTTTTTAGCTCACCTGAAAGCTCAGAGTGCAGAATGGAATGAATATGATGCCAAAGGTCAGGCAGTCTTCAGGGTCAGCTTCTAAAATTCAAATCTCCACTGCCTCCACACACACACACAAAATGAATGAATAAAGGCTCGTTTTAATTAGGTGACAGCATGTTCACTCCACAGAGGTCCGTGGCGTTAATTAAAGCTACGATAAAGGTTTGCCTAGCAGCTTTGAACTTCCAACAATTTGACTAGATTTGACTTGGACTGAACTGATACTTTCTGAAGGGCCTTTTTAATTTCCATAATTCCAAATTTCATCCTACAAAATGTGAAACACAAAGATACTACATTTTGTTTTGAACTTTGCATGGCATGTTATATACCCATCTCACATGTGCAAATACCTTAATCGGCTTTGCAAGTTTGGAAGTAGATCACCATTACCTTTTCTGACAAAACTCCTTTTATCCGATTGGTTATTTTGATGGTGTGAGGTTCTGTGATCTTATAGCATTGGTGCTCACACTCTATTCTCGATACTAAAACTTATTTTTCCCCATAAAGTCATATTTTACAGCTCAAAATTGGCTGCTAATATGTTAACCAATGCACATTTAGTTAAACATAAAGAGTACAGATTTATATCCTGATTTCATATTGATTTAAGTCAAATTCTTTCCCGTTTGGCAGTACTTCGAGTCAGGGCTGGCCAGAGGCAAAATTGTGAAGTAGGTTAAGCTGCTCGTAGCTGTATCCAGCCTTCTCTAATGGTCTATGTAGGAGGGTGGATATTTCAAACTGGAGAGGAAGCTTTATAAAAAGAAGGCTCACACTTTACTCTCTAGATGAAATGTAAGGGAAAGAGCCACCGATGTCAAATGCAGCCTCTAGATTATATATATATTAATATTGACAAGGGTCTCTTATTGAGAAATTTTTGGTTATAAAAGTATAAGAGAAGCAAAATTCATGCTGCACATTGTGTATTGATTGATAATTGCCCTGTGGTAAGATGTTACTAATAAAGGAGATTCAAAATCAATAGGAAATAGTCACTGCCCAAGAAAAATTGGCAATCAAGGGGACCCAGTATGTCTGGAGGCTTATAAATGGCCCCACAATGGGATAAGGGTAAGGACAGAATGCTGTGGGTACCAGAACACTGAGTTTCTGCTTACACACATACAAGGAGGTTGGAGAGCAGTTTTGAAGACATCTTTGAAGTTTCTAGGAAAAAGGGCAGATAGAATTCTCTGATGACTAAAGCAATGGCATTAATTCCTGAAAGTCACTGGCATGCACAAAGCATAGTTAGTCGGTCCACATGTCAGGAGAAGTATTCCTGACAGCCCAGTGTAGAGCCAGATTATCAGTGATGAATACCTTATGCCAAGCATAACTAGGATTCACTTTGTAGGCAACAGAGAGTTAAAAGTTTTATGCAGAAAAGTGACATCACAAACCCTATTTTATTGAAGTTGACCTATGAGAAATATGATGGTCTACCCTGAGGAAGGGGTTGAGGATAAAGAGATGAAGCAAGACCTTTAAGAGTGAAATCTGAGGTTGAATTGTGTGGACTTGACAGGTTATAGATGTGTAGGGGGAGTTTGTTGCAAAAAGAAAGGACTAAAATTTAGTTTGGGGTCCTCTAGAAAACCAACTACTCAAACACAGAGAAGTGCAAGTAGTATATTTGGGAGGTTCATTCTAGAAAACACTGAAGGGGGAGGGAAATGACAGAGGGAAGAGCAAAGACAATGAAAAGAGGGTTGGTTCATTATCAAGCTATCTAATGTTGCACGTGACTGGTACTTAATCTTGTGAGGAACTCTGGGGCACAGTGTTAGATTTGTAACTCAGTTATGACGAGGAGGAAGGGAGGTGCATGGAAATTCACTTGTTTCCTTGTCTTCTACAAGGGGGTACTCATTTAGCAGCATTTCTGCCTGCCATGGTTTGGACAGTCTTTCAGCAAGAGAAATAGGTACGAACACTTGGGACGTGGTTGGAGAACATTTTAGTGATAAGGTTGCAGGTCGGTTCAAGATAATATCTTTCGGTGTGTGTGTGTGTGTGTGTGTGTGTGTGTCTGTGTCTGTGTGTGTATTTTAAACCTTGTCCTTAGCCTAGCTTAACATTGTCACCAATCTACAGGAATGAAATGAAGTAGGTTTACCGTTGTGAGTATGTGAAACAGAGTTTAATTCTTGTAGCATTGTCTATTGTTGTATTATTTATTTGTATTACAACTAAACCGACTTTTGCTAACCCCTGTTTATTTCCAGCTCATGCTAATCCGTTGGGCTTCGATGCCGGCTACAGCTTTATGAAAGTACGTTTTTATTTCATTGAATAGAAATCATGGCATTAGTTTTAATTACTTGAAGTTTAGCCACTTAAATTAGCCTTTATGAGCTGTATTCCTATAGGTCTAACTCTGTGTTGGATTCACCCTCTGTGACAATTCTGATTGGTCGCTGCTTCTTGGAACGTCGTGATGCGGATACTCATGCTGTGTCTGGACTTGGAGAAGGGAGAGCCATTGGCAGGGATGGGGTTAGGTGAAATGCAAACCAAGGGTTTGCTATGTTATATTAGCAAGTTATGTTTTCTTATTTTTAAAATCATAAAATTCTTACTTGTCTACTCAAGCTTGAGATCAAGAACAAGAGCTTACAATTTTTTATGTACCCAAGGACTAGGACATAGTAAAAAACAAATAGATATCTGGTCAGGTTATTCCAATAATACATTTTGAATTATACAGGATACTTTCTGTTATAGTTGCAGATAACGAGTTTTTCCTGCATACAATAAGGCACCAGGAATATTTGGCCTTATGTTACCCCCAAAAAAATCTTTCAATTTTTCTGCATATCCTTGAATTTTTGTTGTTAGCACACATGAACAAAGCACCTCTCTACCTGACCCACAGTATATATGCCTAGTACCCTAGCAGGCTGGATGCAGAAACCACAGGGTTAGAATTAAGTTGTGCATGGCTGATGAAACTTTCTTCAATATAAGAAGAAAGACTGAAGGTTAACCAAGGTTAGAAACAGCAGGATATAGGAAATGACTAACAACAGAGTGGACCAGAAACCAAGCGAGATTCCAGGTAACAGTTTCGAAACATCAGCATGCTCTTATGTCTTCTGTCCTGTCAGGTGCCCTGTGGTCCTGGGGTCCAAGCAGGAGCCTCTTCTCAGTCATTTCCACCCAGATCTTTCTGCCACTCTGTCTTTGATTTTCCCTTGATCTTACCTGACAAGAAAATGTTCCTAATAGCACAAGAGTGGTTTAATCACAAGAACCTTGAGTCAGGAATACATGAAGTCACATCTTTGCTTCAAATCTTTTATTCTTACTGATTGTTTGAGGTTAAGTTTTCTTTTTTTCCCTCCTTTTCCATTTCTTTAACTGACAAATGGGGAAATCTGTACCACATATGCTTTAATTTGTTTTGGTAAAGAGCAAATGAAGGAGAACTAGAAAGACCTTAGCAACACACACGGAAGAGATGGCTTTGTTTGCTTATAATGAGAATGTTGTGTCTATGAGAGAAAAAAGAGCTAGACAGAAACAGAGTTAGAACACACTGCTCATCTAACGGAATGAACTCCAAGAAGCTGTAAGGTTAGGCAGCAAGATCAGACAGCTCACACTCCCCATGGATAACGTCAGCTCTATTACCAATTATTACAAAACATTTGGTGCAATATGGGAGAACTCACGTCTCTGTTAAATCCAAGCATGGCACCGAGGAGTCTTATTTTAACCAAGGATTAGCTTGAGAGAATGGCAGGGAAAAGGAGGTGACAATAGGTGCTTTTCAAGAACTCTATCCCCCTCTTTGGAACTTCATTGTCTAACTTGCGCACGTGTGTGTATGGAATATATATGAAATATGTATGGAATATCTATGTTATGTAAACCCATTTATTATTTTACCTTCAAAGGAAGTGGCTAGAAACTTTCTCCTCTAATAATTAATTTAGTACATATTTTGTTCTGACCCTTTGTGTCCATTATTTATTTAATCTCTATAAGAACAGTGGAGATATTGGTTAGATGGTGGTCTTACTGCATCATTTCTAGACTTTATTGCTTAATTGGACCAATCTGGCTGGTAGCTGGGACTCTTTCTTTTTTAGGACAATTACTATAGCATATGGCATCGGTCAGACTTTATAGGAAAAACCACTGAAGTACCGGGAGGTAGTAACGCACCTAATATTATGCAGCTGGAAAAAGACAATAACTAGCATTTATACCACTCAAGTCATCTTTCTTAATCTCATTCTTTGCACTTCATTTATTCAACTAAAATTTATTGGATTTGTAAGGTTTCCCTTATGTTGTTGTGAGACTATGTGTATATTAGTGAAGAAAATACACAAAAGTGCATTTTCATACAGTTTATGTTCTAGTGAGGGGAGATAGGCAATTAAAATAAGGAAAAATATAATATCCTTTATGTTTATTAGTGTTCTGGAGAAATCTAGAATAGAAAAGGAGAACAGAACCATTATGGTCACAGTAAGAAAATATGTGGCTAAAGGCTTGAAGAGTGGAAAGCCCAAAGACCATCTTGTACCTGGAGTGCTGCATCAACACTGCATTTTGACCATCAAATCAAAGATCTCAGACCTTAATTGTGCAGGCTTGGATCAGTTGCATCTTTCCTGGCTGTCATGTTTTCATCTAGCAAATCAAAGAGTGTTCCAAATTACCTCCGACAGTCACCTTTATGTCATGGTCCATTTCAAACTCTCTACACGTTAGCCTGGATGATTCTCTCTCTCTCTCCTTTCTCTTGTACCTCTTTGTTAGTTTTAATTTCTTTTTAATATATTTCCAGTTTTGCTAATTTCCCAGGGACAAGTTCTACCTACCCACGCACAAAAATGCACCTGTAATCAGTTCACTTATTTAAGCCACACATTCTAATTTAGATGAAAACCTAGCAGAAATAAAGAAGGCAGGCAGGCATTTGGGTAGTTATTTTGTAAGGGCTGATGCCCGATTACCTCTCTGATATTCCAACTGGCCTTGTTTCTTTTAGATACTGAAAATATGCTCATGTACATAGCAGATATATTGTGTGTGTTTGAAAAAAAAAAAAAGCAGCAGTGTGCTCAGCTGAGATGGGAAGAAATATTTTGATAGATACCAGCTTTTTCAACCTAATTACACAGATATAACTAATTTTACCCATCAGCCATGCATAAGTTCATGCTATTTCTAACACTTTCCCAAAATTAAACTGGAAGTATTTTTGACATACATTCTTTCCCCAGCTCATGCATTAGTATTTTCTTTGTTAAAAATAAGAAGTAGGAAGGCTTTTTTCAGCTAGTTGTTTTAACATTGTACCAATCATTATCATAGCTACCGATTTTAAATGCCTACTATGTGCTCGGACAGACATAGGCATTTCATATGCCTTATTTTTGTCATTTTTTAAACCATAAAAGTGTGTGTGTGTGTGTGTGTGTGTGTATCTCAAATTGAAAGGTACAGAATTTAAATGCACTGTGTTAAAGCATTTACTTGTATTCTTAAGACTACTTAATTTATATGAAATCACATTGAGATTTACAGGGGAAAAAAATTGTCTTGCATAAAAGCCAGCCAAATGGTTTACTGTATCCATTCTTTTAAGAAATAACTCTTTGTATAATTACTTTAATTATATGTTGGATATTGTGTTGGGATTAAATTTTGGAAATAAAGAGTAACAAAGAAACTCGAGGAGGGATGGAATGATGGAACTGAGAACTTGGGGATTCACTCATAATGAATTTAATGATGGCTGGTAATGTCTATTAGTAGAACATTCCTGGAAACTGGGTAATACACAGGATTGTATCAGAATTGTTTTTGGTATGTCTGCCTCTCAACCATTCCCCACATATGTTTTGAAAACCACAGTTATTCAATAAGAGGTGAATAGATGTTCTACAAAATAATACCAGTACTACTAATAAAAGAAAGAAGTGTTCTGGGTTCAAATGAGAGAAAGCCTGTGCCTTATGTCCCTGACTCTCCTTTGTTCATTCAGATAAAGATTAATAAATGACTTTAATTTTGCAATAAAGAACTCTAAACCCTATTTGAGAAGGTTTCTTACCTCTACTCCCTGCAGAGATTTTCAAAATACTTTGAGTACGGGACCATTCCTCCCGAAAAAACTAAGTAGGCACCTACTAGTAGATTATAAAATGTAAACATTCTATAGAAAAACATGATGTATAAGGCCAAATATTTTGATTTTTTTTAAGTTCAGTTTATTGCAGTAGCATTTGTTAATAAAATTATATAGGTTTCAAGGATATAATTCTATTATATATCATCTGTATTTTGTATTGTGTGCCCACCCTCTAAAGTCAAATCTGCAGTCACTGTGTATTTGACTGCCTCAAAGCCACATGCAAAAGAATCAAACGTGACTACTGTTCATAGCCATATACAAAAATTAACTCAAAATGGATTAAAGACCAAAATATAAGACATGAAATGATAAATTCCATACACAAAAACAGAGTATTATCTCATACAATACTTTAAGAAGTAAGTTTGTTTGTGCGCAGTACAGCAGGGTTGTTTTTGTTTTGTTTTGTTTTGTTTTGTTTAACTAGTGCCCTATTATTACCTCTCAGGTAAGAAAATTAAGTTTTCCAGAGACCCTATAGCATAATGATTAGGCATTGGGATGTAAATGCAGTTCACATTCTAAAGCCAGTGTCTATGTGACTACCCTGCTCAATCTCCTTGTGTTACTGAAAACATTCACTTACCATAGAGAGAATTCTAGCATGGTGCAGGTCATGTAACCATTACTGTTTCTTAAGAGACAACTATTCTCTCCATCACATCTTTAACATTACAATTTATTTTCAGTGCGGAAGATAAAAACCTTGAAGGAAACAAGGGTTATTGTTATACTGTGATGGTTAATTTAATGTGTCACTATACCGGGGCCACAGGGTTCTCAGATGAGACTTTCCTTTTTTTTTTTTTTTTTTTTTGTGTATTTTTCTGAAGTGAGAAGCAGGGAGGTAGATAGACATACTCCCGCATGCAGCTGATTAGGATCCACCCAGCATGACCATCAGGGGTGATGATCTGCACATTTGGGGCATTTCTCCATTGGAACCAGAGCCATTCTAGTGCCTGAGGCAGAAGCCATGGAGCCATCCTCAGTGCCCGGGCCAATTTTTACTTCAATGGAGCCTTGACTGCGGGAGGGGAAGAGAGACAGAGAGAAAGGAGAGGGGGAAGGGTGGAGAAGCAGATGGTCATTTCTGTGTGCCCTGACTGGGAATTGAACCCGGGACTTCCACAAGCCGTGCCTACGCTCTACTGTTGAACTGGCTGGCCAGGGACGAGGCCTTCTTTCTGGGTGTGTCAGTGAGGCTAGTTCTGATTAAGATTAGCATTTGTTATGGTGGCCTCAGTGAAGAAGATGGCCCTCTCTCCTACAGATGGGCATTGGCCAGCCCACCAAGGGTCCAGATAGAAAATGAAATGTTGGAACGGAGCATTGGTCCCCTTTCTGCCTGCCTCTCTGAGCGGGGGCATTGATCTGTCCTTCCCCTTAGACCGGAATTCACACCACGGACTGCCCTGTTGCTCAGGCCTTTGAATTTGGACTGGAATCATGCTGCTGAATTTTTTGAGTCTTCTACTTGCGGATGGCAGTTGTGGAACTCTTCAGATTCTATAATCATCCTGTGAACCAATTCCCACTATAATTTATATACATAACATTTGTTTTATTTTTTAAAACTTATTAGATTGTTTTAAAGTTAAATTTAATATAAACATATATCATGTCATTAAATTCTTCCTAAAGATCATTTTATAAATGTTGAATACAGTACTATTGTGTGTGTGTGTGTGGGTGTGTTTGTGTGTATATATATATATATATATATATCAGGTGCCACATATTAACTTAGTCATTAACTCATTTGCAACAGAGAGAGAGAGAATATTCTGTTTTTCACTACATTATAAGTAATGACATGGAGAATATTTAAATTCACAAAGCTTGTTCCCCCTAATAGTAGACTCCCCGAAATTGGATTCTGGGTCACAAATTGTATATCTTTGTTAAACTTCTCAAAATACCAATTAGCACTTCATTAACATAAGTGTATCATAAGTAGTTGAAACCATTATTTTCATTAATACTTGATCATACACATTTGTATTATGTGAGATTCTTATATTTGAAAACATAGAAATATATTATCATTTTATCTTGCAAAGGCAACTTGAAAATTGTTTTGGACATTTTTGCACTTGATGAAGTATTTCTTAATTATTACTTCGTGTGTTTGAATTAATTGGGTTTTATGGTGTGTTCTTATTACGGCACAGATGTACAGCAGAGTCCGTCAATCAAGAAAACCAGTGTAGAGCGACATTACCCTGCAGATTGTGTGTAGTCAGGGGCCCTGTCAGGGTTGTGGTAAGAGAGAGAACGAGGAATTTTGATATTTCCATTCTGGTTACCCTTTGGTGTGAGGTCCTTGTGTGGTCTTAGGAACGTGACACTTTCTCTCTGATCTAGCCCAGCAGTCCTCATATGGAGTGAGTTATGGAACAGGCTTGCACCCAGTCCTGTGGCTTTTATAATTTGTTTAATGCTCATAGAGAAAAGAAAAGATTTTTAATGCTATTTTGCTATTTATGAATTAGTGTAATGAAATTTATTTTAACATTCAAAATTCAATTTCATAATGTTTCAGTGTTTTATGTATAATTACCAATAACTTGCCATTTATAGCCTCTATAGTAATATATTGCGTTATTTAAAAATGGCTAAATCTTATGGAAAAATATTGTTCATCATTTCCACTGCATTTTTGAGCAATTTGAGCTAAAATAAATCAAATTAAATCTTTTATTGCATTGCTGGCCTTGGAAAAAAATTCTCTCTATTTCATCAGGTCTGCACTGTTCTTTTAATGATGAAACATGGCAGCATGCTTCTAAAACCATTTCCAAGGTTTTCACAGTGGGTTGCAATATCAGCTAACTATTTCTAGAACTTCTCTGCTTCAGCCTCCCACACACTTTAGATGGGGGAGGTTATTAAAAATTTAAGCAATGAAAAATTATATTTAAAACCAACGCAATATTTTATTTTTGAATTTTAGAATCGATTTATTTTGACAAAATTATATTTTATATTCTACTTTCCATGTAGCTGCTCAATCTATCCCATTAAAAGTTACTTATTATATTTGCTTCCAAATACAGCGACGATTTTAGATGTTCCCACTCAGAAACCATCTACTGAGTATTCACTGAATACACTGATGCTAGTTTCAGGGTGAAGAGATTTTTTTGTCAATTTATTTTTAATTTATTGGGATGGCATGCTTTGTCAAACAATGCAAGTTTCAAGTGGACATCTCAGTATATCACCAACACAATGTTTTAAGAAAGTCTCCTTCCACTCCCTCAGAAAAAGCTGCCCTCAAAATGAAAATAGATCAGGTTCTCAGATTGGGATAGATTCTTAGGTTATCTGATCTGTACTAGGGACAAGGCTGTCTTCCTGGGCACCTGACCCATTTTCTCTTGAATTGTTCAGTCTCTGAGACCTCTGGATGCTGCCTTCTCTGTGCTGGGTAGCTCAACTGAAATGTATTCTTGGTTTGAGCAGACATATCTTCATATGGAGCCTTTACGATCAATGTTAGTTCTCTGAAACTTCTCAGCATACTGCAGTCTTACACATTCCAGAGAAAACAGATGTTTCTGAAAACCTAAATGTTTCATTTCATTGAGGGTTAGCATGTTGTTGTTAGGTTTGCATTAAAAATGGGCTTGCGGGTTATCCACGCTTTGATGCTTCCCAGTACTATTGGCCAAGGGTGAACATCTTCTGTCTTACCTCCATGTGTGCAGTATGCCGTCCTTGCTCTTCCGACTTCATGTCACGTCACTTTCCACTTTCTTCCCCCATTGTTCTCCCCTCGCATTTTTAAATGTCTTCAACCCAGGACACTGTTGCTCAGGCCTCTTGTTTTGGTTCTGCTTGGAATTGATTCTCTCTTTCTTTCTATCTCTTTCTCTCTCTCTCTCTCTCTCTCTCTCTCTTTCTCATCCTTTTCTCGGTTATTTAGTCAATTCTTATATTGTTCATGTCTGTTCAAACGTCAGTTCTTTGGGAATATTTTTCTGAGTTCTTTATTTTTGGTCAAATTTCACTGCTGAATTCTTCTTAAAATACATTGCTTTCCTTTGAAAATATTTATCTGTTTGTAAATGTTTATGTAATAGTTTGAAGGCTTGTTGTGTAGTAATTTGTGGAATAGTGTTAAAGGTTATTTATTTTCTTCTAGCTTTCAAATTCTATGAGAATAAAGTCTGACACTCTACCATGACCATTGTAAATTCATTGCCCAGTATGGTACTTGGTTAGTAAAAAAAATGACTTGGCAACCAATTATTAATGAGAAAGCAAAAACAAAAACAATAACAAAACAAAACAAAAATATAGACAACTGGAAAAGAAGAGGAAACAAAACAATACAAAACAGATAGTTGTATGCCTGCATATGAGATGCACAAAAAACTTCTATGTGGCTTCAGAATCTCTCTGTTCCATGCATGCAACCCTCCTCTACCAATACTGCACTATCAGCAGTACTTAATTAAAAAGTACATTTAAATATATTAACTATTTTTTATTAGTAGTTTGTTTAAGAAAGATTTGAGAGGCATGTAATTCAAATTTTGAAAATCATGCTTTAAAAATCACCTAAATAATTTTCTTAGTTTTTAATTGCTTGCCTACTTAGCCCATTTTTACAAATGGTGAAAGAACTTGTTCTTTTTGACTGCACATTAGACCTCTTGGATGTTTGGATCTTGGCTCATCTTCTGATTTCTTGTTTATCTTTCCATTGTGCTTGGAAAAAAATCACAGATTCCTTTAGGCCTCTTAAAACTCTGTGGTGTGGAGACCACTAGCATGCAAGGTATTGACAGTTAGGCCCTTTTTGACCCTATAGGTCTGAAATTCGATGAGATCATTTAGGATAAAAGTTATTGTGCCACTTGTACTTTTTATGATTCTATCAGAGAACTCCTCCAGCAGATCACTGGTTATGAATATTTTCTGGTCTTTATAGTTTATCAAACTCAGCTCCATTGAGTCAAAACAATTGTATAATGTCTAAAATATTTATCTGTTAATATCTTTCAGGTAATTTAACTACCCATACATTATTTAAAACAGCAAATTATCTATAAATGTAGATGTTCTACTTCCTAGAACTTCTGTGGAAACCAGAATCCTTTCAGTATTAAGTAAACCTGATAAGATCAGTCATATGGCAATTTATTACATGCTTCCCTATTGTACTATTTAAGAAAAAGATGGATAGAGGCAGGGAAGACTAATTGAAAAAGATAAATTAGTGAAAGGGTAAAAATACCAGGAGGTGATTTTAAAAAGTTCAAAAGTAGAGACAACACCAAGCCTAGACTCAACACCAGCTCTCCAAACAACACACCCAAATACACAGACATAATGAGAAGACAAAAAAGTGCAATCCAAATGAAACCACAAGAGAATCCTCCAGGAAATGAACTGAGCGATATGGAAATAACCAAACTTCCAGATGTAGAGTTTAGAATAATAATTGTTAGGATGCTTAAGGATCTTAGAACAACAATGGATGGTCATTATGAACACCTAAATAAAGAGATAGCAAGTGTAAAAAAGGACATTAAAATGTTAAAAAAGAATCAGTCAGAGATGACAAATACAATATCAGAAATGAAGACCACAATGGACGGAATTAAAAGCAGGATGGATGAAGCTGAGGATTGAATCAGCAAGTTGGAAGACAAGATGAACAAAGGCATGGATTCAGAGCAGAAAAAAAAAAGACTCAAAAGTCTGAGGAAACTCTAAGACAGTTGTGTGACAACATGAAGAGAACTAACATCCACATAATAGGGGTTCCTGAAGAAGAAGAAGAGAAAGAACAAGAGATAGAAACGTTATTCAATCAAATCATAGCTGAAAACTTCTCTAAATTGATTCAAGGAAGGGTCTCACAAGTTCAAGAAGCACAGAGATCTCCATTTAAAAGAAACCCAAAGCAACCTACACCAAGATACATCATAATTAAAATACCAAAGCTAAGTGATAAAGAGAAAATATTTAAAACAGCTAGAGAAAAAAAGGCTATCACCTACAAAGGAGCACCCATAAGAATGACATCCGACTTCTCAACAGAAGCACTTGAGGCTAGAAGGGAATTCAGAACAAGAGCCTACAACCAAGACTACTCTATCCAGCAACACTATCATTTAAAATTGAAGGAGAAATAAAAAGCTTCCCAGACAAAAGAAAACTGAAGAAATTCATTACAGCAAAACTAATGCTGCAGGAAATGTTAAGGGGCCTGTTGTGAACAGATCAAAGTGGGAAAAGAATATAGCAAAAGAGGAATACAGCTTTAAAATATAAAATAGCAATAAACAACTACATATCAATAATAACCTTAAATGTAAATGATTAAATGATTCAATCAAAAGACATAGGGTACCTGCGTGGATAAAGAAACAGGCCCCATACATATGCTGTCTAAAAGACACACCTTAAAACAAAAGAGGCACATAGACTGAAGGTAAAAGGATGGAAAACAATATTTTATGCAAATGGAAATGAAAAAAAAACTGGGGTAGCAATACTTATATCTGACAAAATGGACTTTAAAACAAAGGCTGTAGTAAGAGATAAAGAACGACACTACTAATGATAATGGGAACAATTCAACAGGAAGATATAAGCATTATAAATATCTACACACCGAACATAGGAGCCCCGACATACATAAAGCAGACTTTGATGAATATAAAGGGTGAGATCAACAGCAATACTATAATAGTAGGGGATTTCAATACTACACTCACATTACTGGATAGATAGGATAGACGACATGTTAGGACACAAAAGTGGTCTCAACAAATTTAAAAAGATTGAAATCATATCAAGCATTTTCTCTGACCCACAATGGCATGAAACTAGAAATTAACCACAAAAGAAAAACTGAAAATTACTCAAATACTTGGAAACGAAATAGCATGTTATTAAATAATGAATGGATTAACAATGAGATCAAAGAAGAAATAAAGTTTCTAGAAATGAATGATAATGAGCATATATCAACTAAAAATTTATGGGACACAGCAAAAGCAGTACTGAGAGGGAAGTTCATAGCACTACAGGCATACCATAAGAAGATAGAAAAAGCTCAAGTAAGCAACCTGACCTTGCATCTAAAATAACTAGAAAAACAAAAGCAAATAAACTGGTAGAAGGAAGGAATTGATAAAGATCAGAGTGGAAATAAATGACATAGACGCTAAAGAAACAATACAGAGGATCAATGAAACCAGGAGCTGCTTTGTTGAAAAGATAACAAGATTGATGAACCTTTAACTAGACTCACCAAGAAAAAAAGACAGAGGACTCAAATAAATAAAATTAGAAAGGAGAGTGGAGAAATAACAACTGACACAATAGAAATACAAAATATTGTAAGAAAATGCTATGAAGAACTCTATGCCAAAATATTAGACAACCTAGCTGAAATGGACAAATTTCTTGAATCATATAATCTTGCAAAAATCAATCTGGAAGAATCAGAACACCTAAACAGACCAATTACAACAAATGAGATTGAAACAGTTATCAAAAACTCCCAACAAAGAAAAGTCCTGGGCCTGATGGCTTCACAAGTGAATTCTACCAAAAATTCAAAGAAGAACTTACTCCTATCCTCCTCATGCTATTTAAAAAAATTCAAGAGGAAGGAAGACTTCCAAATTCCTTTTATGAGGTGAGCATAATTCCGATCCCGAAACCAGGCAAAGACAAAGAAAGAAAATTATAGGCCAATATCCCTGATGAATTTAGATGCTAAAATCTTCAACAAAATATTAGCCAACTGGATTCAGCAATATATGAAAAAAAATCATACATCATGATAAAGTGGGATTTATTCTGGAGAGACATGGCTGGTTCCATATTTGCAAATCAATCAATGTGATTCATCACATAAACAAAAGGAAGGACAAAAATCAAATGATAATTTCAATAGATGCAGAAAAAGCATTTGATAAAATCCAGCACCCATTCATGCTCAAAACTCTCAGTAAAGTGGGAATACAAAGAACATACCTTAATATGATAAAGGCCATCTATGACAAACCCACAGCAAACATCATACTAAATGGGCAAAAATTAAAAGCAATCCCCTTAAGATCAGGAATCAGGCAGGGGTGCCCCCTTTCACCACTCTTATTCAACATAGTCCTGGAAGTCTTAGCCATGCCAATATGACAATAAGAAGAAATAAAAGGCATCCAAATTGGAAAAGAAGAAGTAAAACTGTCATTATTTGCAGATGATATGGTATTGTATATAAAAAACCCTAAAGTCTCAGTCAAAAAACTACTGGACCTGATAAATGAATTCAGCAAGGTGGCAGGATATAAAATTAATACTCAGAAATCAGAGGCATTTCTATATAACAACAATGAACTGTCTGAAAGAGAAATTAAGGAAATAATCCACTTCACTATTGCAACCAAAAAAATAAAGTACCTAGGAGTAAATTTAACCAAGGAGGTTAAAGACTTGTACTCGGAAAATGATAAAACATTGATAAAAGAAATCAAGGAAGATAGAAACAAGTGGGAGCATATACTGTGCTCATGGCTAGGAAGAATAAGCATCATTAAAATGTCTATATTTCCCAAAGCAATTTATAAATTCAATGCAATACCAATTAAAATACCAATGACATACTTCAAAGATATTGAACACATATTCCAAAAATTTATATGGAACCAAAAAAGAACACGAATAGCTTCAGCAATCTTAAAAAAGAAAAATAGAATGGGAGGTATCACTCTCCCTGATATCGAGGTATACTACAAGGCCATTGTACTCAAGACAGCCTGGTACTGGCATAAGAACAGGCACATAGATCAATGGAACAGAACAGAGAACCCAGAAATAAACCCATACCTTTATGGACAACTGATATTTGACAAAGGAGGAAAGAGCATACAATGGAGTAAAGACAGCCTCTTTAACAAATGGTGTTGGGAAAATTGGACATCTACCTGCAAAAAAATGAAACTAGACCACCAACTTATACCATTAACAAAAACAAACTCAAATGATAAAAGACTTAAATGTAAGACGTGAAACCATAAGCATCTTAGAAGAAAACATAGGCAGTAAGCTCTCTGATGTCTCTTGCAGCAATATATTAGCCAATTTATCTCCACGGGCGAATGAAATAAAAGGCAGGATAAACAAATGGGACTATATCAAACTAAAAAGGTTTTGCACAGCTAAAGACAATAAGAACAGAATAAAAATTAAAAAGTACATTTAAATATATTAACTATTTTTTATACCACACAATGGGAGAACATATTCGACAATACATGTGGTAAGGGGTTAATAACCAAAATTTATAAAGAACTTATAAAACTCAACACCAGGAAGACAAACAATACAATCAAAAATGGGGAAAAACAATTAATGGACATTTCTCCAACGAGGACATACAGATGGCCAATAGGCATATGAAAAAATGCTCAACATCACTAATCATTAGAGAAATGCAAATTAAAACCACAATGAGATATCACCTCACACCAGTCAGAATGGCACTTATCAGCAAAACAACACAGAACAAGTGCTGGTGAGGATGTGGAGAAAAGGGAACCCTCCTGCACTGCTGGTGGGAATGCAGACTGGTGCAGCCACTGTGGAAAACAGTATGAAGATTCCTCAAAAAATTAAAAATCGAACTGCCTTTTGACCCAGCTATCCCACTTTTAGGAATAGACCTTAAGAACACCATAGCACTGTTTGTAAAGAAGAAGTGCGCCCCCATGTTCGTGGCAGCATTGTTCACAATAGCAAAGATCTGGAACCAGCCCAAGTGTCCGTCAGAGGACGAGTGGATTAAAAAGCTTTGGTACATATATACTATGGAATACTACTCAGCCATAAGAAATGATGACATCGGATCATTTGTAACAACATGGATGAAACTTGATAACATTATACTGAGTGAAGTAAGTAAATCAGAAAAAAAACTAAGGACTATATGATTCCATACATAGATGGGACATAAAAATGAGACTCAGAGACCAGGCGGTGGCGTAGTGGATAGAGCGTCGGACTGGGATGTGGAAGACCCAAGTTCGAGACCCCGAGGTCGCCATCTTGAGCGCGGGCCTATCTGGCTTGAGCAAAAGCTCATCAGCTTGGACCCAAGGTCGCTGGCTCCAGCAAGGGGTGGCTTGGTCTGCTGAAGGCCCGTGGTCAAGGCACATGTGAGAAAGCAATCAATGAACAACTATGGTGTCGCAACGGCAATGAAAAACTAATGATTGATGCTTCTCACCTCTCTCCGTTCCTGTCTGTCTGTCTCTATCCCTCTCTCTGATTCTCTCTCTGTCCCTGTAAAAAATAAAAATAAATCAAATAAATAAAATGAGACTCAGAGACATGGACAAGAGTGTGCTGGCTATGGGGGTGGGAAGGGGGGAGGAGAGGAAGGGGGGAGGGGAGGGGCACAAATAAAACCAGATAGAAGGTGACAGAGGACAATTTGACTTTGGGTGATGGGTATGTAATTTAATCAAATGTCAAAATAACCTGGAAATATTGTCTCTGAATATATGTAATATATGTACCCTGATTTATCAATGTCACCCCATTAAAATTAAAAAAAAAAAGATTGTCTTGTATCACAGCGGCATCCTAATTTTAGTGTCTAGGAAAAACAAAGGTCACGGTCGCTGTCTCTGGCCCGGGATGCTTACTTGTGGTGTCTCTCTGGTAGAGGAGCATGGTCCAAGAGGAATGAGGGGTTTGGACATGAAGTCACTTTCTCTGAAGAAGCAATGAGGGAGGTACCGCAGTTTTCCATGGAGAAGGCAGGACGTTAGTGTTGTCCTTATTCTCCAGGGATGTTACGAAAAAGAATGTGGCCATTCTTTCTACAACCTTTCTTCCCCTCCATCTTTTCTAGTTGCCTCTCCTGTTGGGCTGGCACCAGGAGGTGCCGTTTGCACAGATTACAAAAGAAAGGGTGCCCCTTAGCTCTGTGCAGAAAAAAAAAAAGTAGTTAAGAAGGTGATCCATTTCTGAAAGCATAGAATACAGCAGGAAATTATGTATGTTATACTTTATTTTTTTACAACGAAAAGACATGAGGTATAAGACATTAAAGATTGACAAGTTCCCACGTGAATGGACATTTATGTGAGATTTGTTTTGCTCAGTAGTCCCCCATCTCTTTTTCTTGTTTGTGGGAATTCTAATGACTCTTAGCCCGTGTTGCAGGAGCAGAGCAAGGTGAATATACTTACATTACACAATTTCCACCTTCTCTGTACAGTGGACTGACTAATAACGAGAGCCAGTTAGGAGTGGGCAGGGGACCTGTGATTTGTCTTCTTGGCACTGGAATTCATATTGGACTGGCTGAAAACAGAAGCCAGAAGAGAGTAAAAATGGAAGAAAGAACCGGAGAAGGGAGAAAAAAAAGAAGCTAGTGTCAGTGGGAGATGAGAGAGCATGCAATTCATCTGAGATAGCGAGACTGGGTTCAGGGCAGTCAGTTCTGAACTTCGGTGCCCAGAGTTCTAACCACCCCCCAATCTGTATGTCTAAGGGAGGATGAGAATTCCCTCCAGCCCTTCAGCTGCAAGAAACCTCAAGCATTCTCAGAAAACCTCTTCCACTAAAATACTTCTGTACAGAGACTCCTCACTTACACAATCCAATTAATGTGTTAAACTATGCCCATTTAATACCACACTTTTAAAAATGCAAACTGTACAATTAAAATGTAGAGGAAAGAGTATTTCCATACGACATTTGTTGCAAAAAAAAAAAAAAAAATTAGTCTGCCTTTTATGTTTGCCCATAAGTCAACTGACTGTATACTAGTGGGTTTTTGTCTCTAGTGATATTTGACCCTCCACACATGAACAATGACTCTGAATGAGGCCAGCAGGCCTTCTTCTGTGCCACACTATACTTATATGGTAAATTGTTTAATCTGTAGTCATCTATGTAATTTTGATTATATTACAAATACTTGGAATGGGGACATTGATATGAAACATTATCAATGAGAAATAACATTTAACATTTTGTCTTTTTATTAGGGCTATTGAATGTGTAAGAGAGAAACTGCAGGGAAGCAAAGTTGATTTTTTTCTTATGAATCTTTTAATCTTCTTGGAGAGTATCTAGCAAGCTACTGTATAGTATCCTTTTCTTCGCCCATCAATATACCAACATCGATCTTTGCAAGTGTTAGGAGTCGTATCTGACAGGTCAGTGAATGTATTTATTCTCCCCAAATAAATGATTGTAGAGACTCTGGCAACGGAAAGAGAGAAGGTGTGCATTTGATGTGGGTAGGGTCCCAGGAAGGTGAAAGGCACTGCTGATTTCAAATAGATCAGAATATCTTGCTCCCCAAAGGCATCCCTCTCGGTATGCTCAGAGTGGGAGGAAGAGTCCTTTGAATGTAATGGATGGAAGCAACTGAGAGGAAAGTTTTTAAAAAGACCTCAGCTCCCAAGAGAGGTGAATTAAAGGTAGTAGTATGAGAAGGAAATGTGTTTGGGGGTAATTAGTGACATGACGTGTGGCCAAGTCATCTCACCTATTGACTTTAAAAAAGAAATGGTCAACTTGGCAGTGATACACATCATGACCTTGAAGAACTAAATCCTTCTTTTCAAATGTCTTTAGGTGATAGTTCCAATAAAGCAGTGTGTAACATTCTATGGTTTGGGGCAATGTTTACCACAGGAGAGATTTTTATCATAACTGTTGTCATTGTGCTGAACTTTTATCTTCTGAGATGTTTTTCATAGAAAGTATTGGAAGAACACAGGAAAACAATAAATCCAGCATCTTGCCGAAGGGTCCAATCTTGTTCTTTGCCTCATTATCAAGGGGGGAAAATGAAGTTTAAATGTGAAATGGATATTTTTTAGAGTTTCAAAACCTGGTAGACTAAAACACTAGCAGAAATTGACTGCCTGTTGAAAGGCTAAATGAATCACCAATGGCTTTACAAATACTAGATCTCTCATTTTCATATACAGGACTCACTCTCTGCCTCTTTCAATGAAATAATAAGAACAATGTGTTGGTCCAGGTCTTCTGAGAAGCATAAGGCAGACGGGATAAAACAGGCAAAGCTTTTAGCACAGAAAATGCCTATGTGAGGGAAAAAGAAGGGGTGGGAGGGGGATGAAAAGACCGGGAGACCAACAGATGTGATGCCGACCTGAACTAGGAGGGAGCTGAGACTGAATGATAGCATTGCAGATGGCGGTACTGCCTAAGGAAGGTTCAGCAAAGCCCTGAGGGAGTTCTCTAGCTAAAGTCAGCTGTCAGAAAAGTCCTGTCTCCTAGGAATAGGTCCCTTAGTATTTCTCATGCATTCAATCATAGCAGGCGTGGTCTTGGCACCAAGGCGGTGATGAATTTCAAAGTGCAGCCACCAGAAGTTCCTGAGGTTGGAACTCTACAGGACACATTTGCTTCACCAGCCTAAGAGAACTAACTTCCTTGCAGGGACTGATACAGGAAAGGATGCAAAATCACTGTGTAAGTGATTTTGAATATGGTCAACCACTATTTCTGTTACTACCAATGCTGTCCTTCCGCGACTGCCGTTATTAACTGATGTGTCCTACCTCTCAGTCATATATAAGTTTGACACTGTCACTCTTAAATAACTTATTTTTTGAGATGGGGATTCATTTTCACCCACCTTGTCAGTACCTAGGCCAGAGTCCTGATTTACTCTTCTTCTGAGTACCTGGAGAATTGTGGAGCACTAAATCAAGAAGGCTGCTTGTATACTGATGGGAGGGTGGGGCAAGGAAGTAAGAGCATCCCTGAGCAGGGATGCCCTTTGATCAAGACCGCGGTGAAATGGTGGAGGCGGTCCCCACCGTGGAGGACGTCTCTGTAGCCCACACCCCGCGTCAGTGCCCAGCAGAGGAAGGGGACTGTGTTCCTCCACACAGGGACAGGGCCTTCCATAAAATATTAGACAGCTTGCCTCACATCCCTGTTTTCACCTCTGTTAGGAAAGCGAAATAGTTCTTTCCAATTTGCCACGTTTTATCATTTGTTTCACTATGAAACAAAAACGCCCCTTGCCGGGTCCCTTCTCCAAGAACTAACAATCTCTAGACACCAGTAAGAATTATTGTGACTTGAGTACAATAAGTGAAAAAAAAATTGGATTCCTACAGAACAGTCACCTCATTTTTCTTGACGGAGGCAAGGAAGTGAGGCAGACCAATAGTACAGGGGGAGACGTGAGGCGTGTCTGTTCTGTGAATTGCTGACCCCGAAGCCAAATGCAAAACTTTGGCTTTGAACTTTGGGAGCTTGGGTGAGTTTGAAAATGAATTTGATTCGTATTTTTGACACTGTGTTCTCACTTCCAAGGCTAGAACGGCCAAGTTATTACACAGTGGTCACTTTAGAAGTTCAAGTCCTGCCCTCTTTCTGAGTACTTTGATCATTTCCCAGGGAGACATACAAATTGATTCCCCTTGACTGGTCTGCCTCTGCCCGTGTTCCACACCGTCCAGGCACTGGATCCGATATGTGTTAGAGGGAATGCACAATGGCTTCGGATACTATTAAAAGTTGACTAAATATCTGTCTCTATCCAACTACATGGTCGGTGGCAAGTTATTTTACATATCTCTACCTCAGTTTCTTCATAGGAAAACTAAGAAAATGGCTTACAATCAAGGGGTGGTGAAGCATAGTCATGATATATGCAAAATGCCCGGTACGCTGTAGCTCTCCATAAATAAACGGTCACCATGCTCATTTAGCCAGAAGATAAGCATATTATGCTACTGTGTGTCGTGCTTTTTCAACATTTAGCACCAACCTTTCAACCACCAAAAGTAATCAATGAATATAAGTTGTCCTTATTAAATAAATCTTTAGTAGTGCTGAAGGGCAAAGTCATTTTATCTCTTGATTTGATCATTGTTTCATTCATTCGTTCATAAATAAAAGCTGCATAGTATTGGCTAAGAACACAGTAGCCTAGGTTTCTCTGTCAGCCCTGCCACAGAGCAGATGTGTAACTTGGGAAACATCATTCAACCTTTCTTCATTTTCATTCCCTCAGCTGTGAAAGGAGTATAATTATAGCACCTATTCAGCACCTGTCCCAGAGTAAGTGCTCAATAAACTGTTGCTGTCAATTCTACACAATCGAGCCCACACAATGAGACAATATCGGTGTCAGTCATGGTGGTTTGCTATCTTGCATATATGTTTAAGGATACTTTCTCAACATGATTTTCTTTTTCTTTTTCTTTTTTTTTTTTTTTTTTTGAGGAGGAGGAGGGAGGGGAGATTTTCTCGGTAGATTTCTAAGATGATTTTTATAATCTCAGTAGCATTTGCTTTTTTTTTTTTTTTTCCTGCTTGTATGTTTCTGTGCCTCTGTCTCTTATTCCCCTGACAATCTCTCACAGCTTGGAAAGTGACCTGTATAAGCTACTTTGAAACCTCCACATTTTAGAAATCTTATTTGCCTTTACTGTCAATTACAGTGTCTGGAAGCACTAGGGAAAAGAAGGTCTATGCATGTATTACCAAGTAATACAGTAGTAAGCCTCCCAGACTCGGGCACCATGTTATCCCATAATGTTATTCCAAATAGCCCTGGGCAGCCTCTCTTGGGGATGGGAATAGAATGCATCTCTTCTTAGATCATTGCTTCTTGTTCCGATAAACACGATCTCTCTTCTATGAATAAGGTATTTGTACATATTATTTTCCTTTTCCTATTTTTCTGTGCCTCTTTTCTATTTTTTAACATTTATTTTTATTTATTTAAAGATAGCTTGGAGTTTATTTTTCAGCAGTTACACGGTGTCAGGAAGGCTCATATATGGCTTGGATAGTAAAGGTTGGAGTTCTCTCAGCGTCCTTTTGGCGTTTGGCTGTTTTGCTATAAAAGAACTCATATCTTATTTCTGCTTATGCATTTGGGTTCATTCTCCAGTCCTATGGTCTTTTTGTAAAAATAAAATATGATTGGAGAAAACATCCAATCAGACTCCTGGATGTTTAAGTGGAGCATATGTTTGGAATTCACATGGTAGCTATTAGGCAAGTTGCTGCTTGTTCATTCACATTAAGTGCAAGTACTGCGATCTTGCCCTAAAGGTATCCAGGAGTCAGGCATTAGTATTATCATCGTGCATATTTGGCGATATTAATTGAACAATAATGATCACTTAAACTTTTTTTATTTTCTACAAGTAGTTTTTATTACAGCTTCTAGAAACTGAAATCTGGTATAAACACTACATGTTTTGAGCCTAGAGTGATATTAATTTGGATTCTAAATTTGTTAAAGAGTAAAGTGATAATTCCTATTTTAGTACATTTGATCCAATCCCCACTCTCACCCACCAGCTCACCAATAATAATAAGAAGCCAATGTTATTGAAATATAAGATGGGGTTGATTAGAGTTAGGTCTAGAATAACCAGATAGCACTGTGATCTTAGAATTTATTCAATAACACTGTTGGATAACAAAATAACCTATTGCATCTATAATCTACAAATCCCTAGAAATTTTGAAAAGCTAACTAATAAAATATTAATTGTGCTCACATGTTTTAACTTTCTTAATATACAATTTTTAAGAAGTGTGTTTTCATTATTACATTTAAGGTTCAAAACATGTTCCAATTAATGTTTTAAATAACCTTCCTAATATGGTCAGTAAACTGGTTATGTATGTATACTTTTATTTTATTCTTGTTAATAGTCACACTCTAATGTAACATAATTTAGAGGAGTGATTACATATTTTTCTTCTAATCACCTTAAGATGGTATCAGGATTTACTAGTCATTTAAAATTCTCAAGTAATGTGTTGATTTCCAGAAATATCTTTTGCAACTAAAATTAATCTGAACCGTGCTCAACAGCCTCTGTTTATTCTTCCAGACCCACTATTATCAAGTAAAGCAAAGAATTTCAAACCTAGTTCTCTCTGATCTCCTGCCTAAGTGTGGTATTTAAATCAATGCTGTTCAGCCTCTCACAATGGAAATGCAGTAGTCCACATAGGAGACAACTTCTGTCTGCAAAGAGTCAAATCTGTGGTCAGCCCATCTTCCTTGGTGGATCAGGGTCATAAAGCCAAATAGAAAATTAAAGTTCTGTTCAGATACTAAAATGGCCTCCAGGGCTATGGCAATGCCAACAGATAGGAGGTGTCTTCCAGTAGGGGTAAGTTCCTTAAGGGGCTAAAGAATATTAGACTTTAGCAACCAGAAGAGTTCATGGAGAGTCTTAAAGCCTCTTGTATGTGAGGCTAGAAGGGGGGAAGAGTTCATGATCAGGTTCATGATTAGAGTAGTGAGAAAGACAACCTAAAAAAAACTCACTAGTATTTATGAAAGTATGAATTTAAGGATTTACTTTTTATTAAAAAGATGTTTTAAGATAGAGTATGAATGAGTATTTAAAATATTTTAGAAAATCTAAACTTACAAAAGTTAATTCTTTTGAAAACAACGTCTTTCCGTTTGATCAGAGAAAGCAGTAATTATAGCCGTGATTGTATAAACAATACAAATGAACAAAAAATCTTGATCCCCAAGGCACAAAACAAATTAATTGGAGTCACTGTTTTCAATTATAAAAAGCACATCACTTGTTCTGTATGCTCTGATTGGGAATTGAACCCAGGACATCAACACACAGGGCTAAAAAACAATATCTTTTTAATTTTTCATTTAAGTATGATATATATATATATATATATATATATATATATATATATATGGTGTAAATATCAACATTCTTTGAAACCTTTTCAAATTGATTATATGATTTTTAATAATTTTTAGAAGACTGTTTTAACAGTTTTGTTTCCAGTAATTTTTGTGGGTTTACTTGCAAATATATATGTCTATTTATACATCCACAGCATTCCATCTTTTTTACGTATTTTCATTCTTCTTTTTGGTGTTCATATATCTATTGTTTAATAAGCCCTTGTCTAATAAAAAGGTAGGATGATATTATACTATATCTTTCTCTTTCTTTATAGATAGAGGTAGAGAGATAGATAACGACAGATACACAAAGATGGATATCTCCAAAAATTCTATATATAAAATATATGTATATTCTATATTAATATACAAGTAAAGTGCAGATGAAAGCGCACTGAATAAATATACATCATTATCTATTATATAATATATATATTTTTACGTGCATTAGTATATATTATGCTTATATAACATTTCATATATAATATATACATTTAATAATATATTTTATATATAATTATGTATAATTATTCAGTGTGTTTCCATTTGTACTTTATTTTTAGTTTTTGAGTTATAGGAGATATAGACCTATCTTTATTCTTTTATAAATGAATTATTATTTTAAGTTCACTTATGTATTTTTCCCCACCATTCATTTGAAATGCCACATTTATATTTTGCTTCTTTAACTACAAAATCCCAGTCCTGAGATACCTGCTGCTATGATGCCACAGTGTTGGAATTACTAAACCCCCCCTCCTCACAAACAGCCGATACTCATTGAATACTGTTCACTTTAATAATTGAAAATTGCTAGGCATTCCAATACATCCACCACTTGCTCCTTGATTTTCTAACTAGATTTTTTGAGCCAATCATTGAACATACCTAAGAAGCACTCTCCTAGATGATACAAAAGTACTTTCTTCTTTCCTGTTCTTCTTTTTCTTCCTTGCTAACCTTTTTGCTACATTGTCATCAGATGTCATTTTGTTAAAAAATAAAATAAAATAAAAAAGCTAGTTGTTGGGGCCACTTTATGACTTTGTGTCTCCAAAACTTCTTGGCCGTATATATGCTGACCTAACATATTTTAATAACTAAGTGATTGAGTCTGTAGAGGATATGATGTGTAATAATTCACAGGGGAAATGTAAAAGCAGTGAATATGAATAACAGTTGTCAGCTTTTTCCATGTGGTTATCCTAAGAAAAAATACACTGATCTCTCTCTTTCCTAACTCTCTTAAATACTGAGTTTTCTATTTACCTTTAAGTACTGCTGTTTAATGTTTATTTTGTTTTTTGAGGAGATAATACCTTTTAAACTAGTGTTGAAGAGAATGCCTTTACCTATTCAAATCTCAGATTGGAAATTTAATGAAATGGCTTTCACAAAAACAAAATAATATGAGCTTTTTTTCCTTTTCTAATCATATATATATATATATAATTATATATATAATTATATATACAGACAGACATTAATGCTCAATAGGGACATTGATATCTTTCTTTTAGTTTCAGTTTAATTTTTTTGTAGAATTTATTGGGGTGATATTGGCTCAGAAACCATACAGATTTCAAGTATATAGCTCAATAAAACATCATGACACACTGCATTGTGCGTCCATCACCGCAAGCAAAGTCTCCTTTTGTCCCCAACACCAGGTATTTTTTGAAAGAACAGACAAACTGATTAATTAAAAAGGGACAAATTTAGCCTGACTGGTAGTGGCACAGTAGATGGAGCATCATTCTGGGGCACTAGAGGTCCCAGTTCAAAACCCCAAGGTCACTGGCTAGAGCCTGGGCTCATTGGCTTGAGCATAGGCTTGCCAGCTTGAGCATGGGACCACCAGCTTGAGCACAGGCTCAACAACATAGTCCCAAGGTCGCTGGCTTGAGCAAAGGGTCACTAGCTCAGTTTCAGCCCCCCAACCCCCGTCAAGGCACATATGAGAAGCAATCAATAAACAACTAAAGTGACACAACTATGAATTGATGCTTCTAATCTCTCTTCTGCCTTACCCCCCAATCTTCCTATTCCTGTCTCTCTCTAAAAATAAATAAGTAAATAAGGGACAAATTTAGAAAAGAAATATTTTACTGACAATAAATATTTCATATACTTTAGGATTTAGTTCTTTCATATTTTGCAGGGTTATAATTTTCTATAATAAGTAGAACTACCTTTCTAATAATACCTTTTATTTATTTATTTATTTATTTATTTTCCAGAGACAGAGAGAGTCAGAGAGAGGGATAGATAGGGACAGACAGACAGGAACAAGGAGAGGTGAGAAGTATCAATTATTAGTTTCTCGTTGCCATTGTGACACCATAGTTGTTCATTGATTTCTTTTTCACATGTGCCTTGACCGCGGTCCTTCAGCAGACAGAGCAACCCCTTGCTGGAGCCAGTGACCTTGGGCCCAAGCTGGTGAGCTTTTACTCAAGCCAGATGGGCCCGTGCTCAAGATGGCAAGCTCAGGGCCTCGAACCTGGGTCTTCTGCATCCCAGTCCAACACTCTATCCACTGCGTCACTGCCTCGTCAGGCAGAACTACCTTTCTAGAAGGTAAATTTATCCACTAAAGCAGAGGGCACTTATTTGGATGGACATCAATAATTCCATCACTAAGGACAGTGAGTGTTTTTTGCTCCATGTTGACAGGCTTCAGGATTATTGCATATTATGAATATGACTGACTAATTCCCAATTAGGAACTCATTAGCAGCTCCACAACTGTGCAGTTTGATGGATTTGCATCCAATCTTGAAAGGGGTCACAACAGACAACCTCTGGCCCAAGACTTTCCCATCTATCTATCTTATAATTCCTTTTTTTTTTTTTAATGCTGGAGAAAGTGATAATTCTGGTTCCCCTTGAAAAAGTACACATGGCTTTTCCTCTTCCAAGATTATTTAATTACATATTGGTATTAATAATGTATTGTTGGCTTTTGATTTTCTAATAGGACATTTTCATCCTCTATATCTATTTGAAATAACCTCTTTTCCTTTTAGAAAATATTGCTTAAGGGCAAACATGGATGCGTCAACTTCGGAGAATATGTATGCTACTTCAGAACAGTTAGGTAAACAAAAACAGATGACATTTTGGCAATTTCCATAACAACTGTGCAGTTGTACAACACAGCACATTTATTACACCAAAGGGAACATTTTACATTAACAAACAATATATTATAAAACAAATGTTTTAATTATCATTACTCTTAAAATCCAGAGAAGAAATTTGTTTCTTAGAATTAAAAATAAAGCCCAACTCTAAAATAATAAATCATTTTCATTTAAAATTTAACAAGGGTGACTTTACAATTTCAAACTGTGTTAAATTTTGTCACGTTTAAAATATGGATTGTAGTTTTCTCTTACCTTTTTTTTCTCTTTTCTATTTCTACAGGCTTATATAATTTAGAGAAGGTATGAAGTTCAATTGGAAAGATTTTTTAACTTTAAGTTCCCACATGATATCCTAAAGTTTTTTCAATGGATGTAATGAGATATTTGTTCTTCCTGCAGAGAAAAAGTAGGGAATGATAAATAAATAGTCTTACTTTAATTTTCCAAGTTCTCTGTGTTAAAAAGCCAAGAAGTGCCATGGATGGCAATAAAGGTAGATGTATGTGATTCCAAGAGCTGGAAAATTTTTATGTACTTCCAATTACTTAATTTTAAACACAGTATTAAAAATTTGAGGCACTGAATTGGAGAATTACGATACCAGGTCCTTTTCTTTGTTTGCTTTCTGCTCCCCAAATAGAACTTGACTTTTGACTGATGGGTTCTTCCATGTGAACTGGAACATGTGTCAGTCCTTCTTGATTCATTCACCAGAGATATATTGAGTTCTTATATTCTACTCTGATACAACTGAACACAGAGAAAGTATAAGCAAATGTTATAATTGACCTATGGAGTTATTCTGTCACAGAGGCTTGACATGCAATTAAACGATCTATAAGGATGGATAAATGAAAATGGAGATGGACAAGAATAAAGTGCAATAGGGAAGTATTAAGGAGAACATAGCAAGTCTACAGTTATCAGAAAAGCCTTTGTTAGTGAAATGATTTAGGCTGTGGACTGATATGTTCTATTTAGACTAATTTTTTTCTCTTTTTCTTCTTTTTTTTGTGACAGGCAGAGAGAAGGACAGATAGGGAGAGACAAACAGGAAGGTTGAGAGATAATAAGCATCAATTATTTGTTGCAACACCTTAGTTGTTCAGTGATTGTTTTCTCATATGTGCCTGGACCGGAGGGGGATACAGCAGAGTGAGTGACTCCTTACTCAAGCCAGCAACCATATGGGGTCATGTCTATGATCCCATGCTCAAGCCAGTGACTTTTGGGCTCAAACCAGTGACCATGGGGTCATGTCTATAATCCCATGCTCAAGCCAGCAACCATGTGCTCAAGCTGTGGAGCCCACACTCAAGTGAGTAACCTTGGAGTTTCAAACCTGGGTCCTCTGTATCCCAATTTGATGCTCTATCCACTAAATCACTGCCTGGTCAGGCTATTTAGACTAGTTTTATAGATTGATTTTAGATATACAGATGGGGAGGGGAAAAGGTCAAAGGACACATTGGTATTAATGAGGTAAAAACCTTTGCATTTGTTGGCTTGTTTAAAAACGTATTTTGTTCTATTCATTTCTTATTTGTATCTATTTTTTTAACCCTAGAAAAGACGCTATAATGTTTTTAAAGTGAGAAATAGTCAAAACAAAAGGATTTAATATGTACTTACTCAATGAACCTCACGTTTTATGGGATGTTGTTATCCAACATAAATTGAGGGGCAGAAGTTAAATTGGGTCTATTTTTTTTTAATGGTCTAATTGAAAATGAAAATAAACAGAAAAAAAAGGAAACTTTATGTAAGCCCCTATTGTATAGTTTCACGAGAGCTGAGGCTCAAAGAAGGAAGGTCTGAGCTCCAGCAATCGAATACACGACCTTGTGAGCAAATGAACAGTGGTTACTCCAGTGGTGACATAAAAACTGGAGTTCTTTAGAGATTAAATAGAACTGAAAAGAGATGACAAAGTCTCTAGATGACAGGCTTCAACCAGGCCGAGTTTTCCCTCTAGCTTGCTGGGGGCCTGTGACAGGTAATGAGCAGCAGTTGGATGGGGACCAGGAGCCCGTCGTATAGGATAAAGTAGAATGCCTGGATAAAAGAAATGCAGTTAATAAAGGACCTGAAATATACTAGTTGGTGTGGGGAAGTATTCTCTGCCAAGGACAAGTGGCATATTTGAATGGAGGCTGTCTGTTGTGGCACTATTTAAATACTAGTGCTTGAAATATAAGGTATTGTCCTTAATTGCTTAACCTGTGTTCATCTTACCTCCACAAAGGGTGGATAGGTATCTTGCCTGCAAGGTCCACACCTCATAATTATTTAGCAGGACCAGGTTAATTTGAATGGTAATGATCTGAGAGCAGACATTTGAAAAAGTCTCCTTGACCAATCCGGTAAAATTCAGTTATTAAGATGGTACAGTCATCGTCCTGAACTGACTGACATTTTATGTCTCTAATTTGAGATTATGTAGCACTGACTCTGATCAGCAGACACATTGGTTGTTCAGTCAATGCAGACGTTAGCAGCATTTAAATTAAAAGAATTATTCTGGAGCTGTGGTCAATGTTATTCTATCCATCCTTGATAGCTTATTTAAAATGCCATTTTCTCTAGGAAATTTTCTCAGACCAAGTCATGTCATGCCACTTTTATTTTTATCATGCATTCTTTATCTTTTGTAGAATTTAATGGCATATAATTAAATCATTAACTATTAAAATACTTAGATCCCACTTTTCTTGTCAAAAATGAAGCATTATAAATGGAAGAATTAAGTCGGCCTGACTCACCAACGTTTATTCCAGAACCCTCTTATATAATACTTTGTTCATAACAAGTGCTTCATAAATATTTGTGAAATAAATGAGAGTGGCTCAGAGTTTCAGAATGTGGTTTTGTTCTACGCTGCTGGACTGTCATCTAGTAATGGGACATTTCCCAAGTTCTTTGATATTTATTTTCTCTTTTAAGAATGCCACTAAGCTTGTTATGATATTCAAATGAAATTGTGAGTACTAGCTTGAACTCTTATCACTACTTGTCTACAAACTAGGTTTTAGAGGTTTCGTAACCTTTTTTTACCTTCTCTATAAAAAAACTATGAAACAAAAATATTGAAAAATTGAGGGGTACAGCAGAGGACACTGGGACAGGCAAGAAAAGAGGCAGTATAGCTAATAGTTACCTTGACTGGTATTTGATCCCAGCAAGTCGACCCCTTCAGACTTCCGTTTCCTCCTGTGTCCCGCAGGCTGAAGGAAGAATTAAATAAATTAACACATCAAGCATTTAGAACATGTCTGGATGTTAACTAAGTGGTCAACTGTCACATGATTGAATACTGGATTTAGAAATGCTTCTTTAGATCCAATATGGTGAAAGCGTTATAGGACAAGATTTCGGAAGGCAGGTGAAAGCATTATAGGACAAGATTTCGGAAGGCAGGTGACATTGGTGTGGAGATGAGTATGTCCAGGTGACAAATGAAGCTGGTGTGCATCCAAAGGGTGGCAGAGAAAGTGGAGAGAAATGAAGGTAGCCAGGGCTTTCCCAGAGTCCATAATCAATGGCAGTGATAAGTTAGTAGATTTAGGGGATGAAGATGAGAGAACTGTGATGTATGGATTCTTTGCTTGATCAATTGGATGATGTTGGTACCACTCACTGGGTGTAAAGACAGAAGGAATAGAAGAGTCCTGTTTTGGATCTATTGAGTTAGAGGTGCCTGTAGGACATCCATAGAGAACTATATAGTAGAGACTTTGACATATGGGTCTGAAATTGAAGCAAGAGATCTGGAATGAAGAATGAATGCACTGTGAATGGAAGATGGAACAGGATATTAGCGGAAGGAAGAATGTGTCATGAGTGGATTAGAGTTAAAATAGTCTTGGGTAAGTTCATATGCAGATGAGACAGCCAGCCAGCCAGTGGTGAGGAATAATTGGAGGTAGAGCAATAATCAAGATTTCTAAGAAAGAAACAAGAGGTACAATTCAAAGCATAGGTTTAGGCAATAATAACGAGGCCTTTTCCCTTAACATAAAGACAGGCATAAAGAATAATGCACATTTGGATATTTGAGGTGAGATAACTTTTTTTTTTCTTCTGGTGGTGTATTAATTTTCTATTGCTATGCAACAAACTAGTTAGTGCCTTAAAACAATAGCCATAACTTGTGACATTTCTGTAGGTCATATGTTTGTGTGTGTTCGGCTGAGTTCTCTTCTCGGGGTCTCACAAGGCAGCAATGAAGGTGCTCCCAAGGCCGAGCACTTACCTGCAGACCCTGGGAAAGAACCTATTTCCCAGCTGACTCGGTTATTGATAGAATCCATTTACTCGCAGTTGTAGGTTTCAGATCCGCATTTCCTTGTGGACTTTAAGTCTGAGGAAATGTCAAGGGTTAATAAGGGAAGAAGGGTTCAGATGACAAAAGCTAATCTCTACAGAAATAACTTTGTTTTCACAAGTGATATATAAACATGTTCATTTGTTTTTAAAGAATAACAATAAAATTCTGTCTTCACTCTTCTACCCACAGCTCCTAACATCACGTTCTTTTTCTCAAATATTAATCACTATTTGATGTATTAGATAAATATGTATATATTCAGAAATAGGTTTAATTTGCTTCTTTTAAGTTACATTAGCAAGAACATGCTGTTTTACATTTTTCATTTTCTTCATTAAACATTTTTCTAAATACCATTTAACATCAACATAAATTAATCTTATGCTTTATGTTACTCTAAACAAATGCAAATTTAAATGTTATATATATATCTATTAAACATAAATAAAATATATACTAAATATAAATATAATAGAAAATACACTGTGAATAAGTTTAAGTTTAATTATCGTCCCAGTAATGACATCTAGGATTATTTCTGTTTTCCTTTTGCTAGGCTAATGCTTCAGTTAGTCTTCCTGTATGTGTTTCTTACAGTATAGGTGCAAATATATTCTTAAGATATATACCCAGAAGGGCTCTGAATAAAATGACATACACAGTATTTTCTTTCTTTTTCAAGCAAGAGGAGGGGAGATAGATAGAGACAGACTCCTGCTTGCTCCCCTACTGGTATCCACCCGGCAACCTGCAACTAGGGCTGATGCTCTGCCATCTGGGACCATGTTTGCAACTGAGCTATTTGTAGTGCCTGAGGCAGAAGTTCCATGGAGCCATCCTCAGTGCCCAGTTCAATGCCCTTGAACCAATTGAGTCATGTGGAGAAGGGAAAGAGAGAGAGAGAAAGAAGGGTGAGAGGAAGGGATGGAGAAGTAGACAGTCACTCTTCTGTATGCTCTGACTGGGAATTGAACCCAGGACATCAACACGCTGGGCTGAAGCTCTACCACTGAGCAAACTGGCTAAGGCTGACATACACATTTAATACTGTTCTCCAACATCCCTCCAAAAATCAGTACTAATTTGCACTCATACTAAGAGTATGAGGCTATTCATTTCTTTCCAACACTGTATTATTCTTCGTGATGTCTAATAGTCTGATGACTGAAAAACAATATCTTTTTAATTTTTCATTTAGGTATGTTTTATATATATATAGTGTAAATATCAACACTCTTTGCAACCTTTTCAAATTGATTATATGACTTTTAATAATTTATAGAAGACTGCTTTAATAGTTTTGTTTCCAATAATTTTTGTGGGTTTACTTGCAAATATGTATGTTTATTTATACATCCACAACATTCCATCTTTTTTATGTATTTATATTCTTTTTGGTGTTCATATATTTATTGTTTAATAAGCCCTTGTCTAATAAAAAGGTAGGATGAAATAAAACTTTATCTTTCTCTTTCTTTATAGATAAAGGTCGAGAGACAGATAAAGACAGATACACATAGATGGATATATCTCCAAAAATTGTATATATAAAATATATGTATTTCTATATTAATATAAATAAAGTGCAGATGAAAGCACACTGAATAAATATACATCATTATCTATTATATAATATATATAATATATTTTATGTGTATTATTATATATTATGCTTATATAACATTTTGTATATAACATATACATTTAATAATCTATTATATTTTATATACAATTATGATAATTATTCCATTTGTACTTTATTCTTTAGTTTTTGAGTTATAAGAGATATGAGCCTATCTTTATTCTTTTATAAATGAATTATTAATTATTTTAACTTCACTTATTATGTATTTTTCCCCAGCATTCATTTGAAATGCCACATTTATATTTTGCTTCTTTAACTACAAAATCCCAGACCTGATATACCTGCTGCTATGATGCCACAGTGTTGGAATTACTATAACCCCCCCACCTCACAAACTTTAATGTGTAAGCATAGCTTCAGTTTTTGGTATTTCTTCTAAAACTCTTTTCACGATTTTTATAAATGAATATTTTCATATTAATTATGAAATTCCAATATCAAGTTCCTTTAGAAACCTTGATGAAAATTTGATGTAAATTACATTAAACTTACTGATTAATTTAAATAAATCTGGTGTATATGCCATACTGATATTTTTCAGTCATGAGCATAAACCTTCAGTGAGTTTGGACTTCAGATAGTTTTATCACTTTCTCTATATAGATCCTGTATATATGTATGTTTCTGAGAGATTCAGGAAGCCAAACAATACTGTCTCACTAAATCACAGATTTTGTTTGGAGCGTTGGCTTCTTCCTTGTTTTAACCAGAAGACTTTATTCCCTCTTGAACTGTAAATCAGAGAATTTGGGGCTATCCATAGGCGCGTTAGGAATATCTTGGCTGTGCAGAGCAGTAAGTCAGTCATGTGAAATTATATCCATGGGGATCTAAGGAATGCCTGAGACAGCTTTATTACTTGAATTTATCACACTCCTCCACAGCCTTTCTTAAAGATTGCATAAACTCACAATGAAAAGTGGTCACTTAAAATCAGACTCCAGAAGTACCAGAGGTAATCAAGCTAGCTTTTTCCTGCCCCCTACCTGAGGAACCCAAGCTTTAACTAATAATAATAAAGGCACCTGTTGACCAGGCAGTGACTAACCCCAGGTCTTTCTTGTTCTTTAAGATCGCTGTGGGGGAGGGGGAGAGGCTGCCCCTCATTTTGGGGTCACTTAACAAACCTGCTCTGTCACACAAAGCTTAATTTTAGTAGGACACTTTTTGAATTTTAAAAGAACTCACAGAACATTTTCAAACTCTTTACTATTTGACCTATTTGCAGGTTGCTGAGGAAAATTTTATATAGTTTTATTAGAGATGCTGATGTGATTTTTATAATTGAAACAGTGACTCCAATTAATTTGTTTTGTGTCTTGGGGATCAAGATGTCTCTTGTTTGTTTGTATTGTTTAGCATCATTTAAGACCCTAGAATAAGCTGGATTCAGTATTTTTTTTTAAGTACAAGGATATGGTGCAGTGTCGAGCGATTTTCTCTAACAAATTGTAAATGATAAATAAAAAAACAACCTGGTGCAGTTACAATCTAAATGATTCAAGTTGAGTCCAGTGGCTAGTAATAACTTAACATAAAAATACCATATTTTCTAGCCATTACTTGATAGATTTCTACAGTGCATTTATGACATGTTTATTCAACAATAAAGCAAATGTGGAAAATGTTAATACTGGGAAATATTACAAAGTATGCTATTACCAATCCCAATGGTTAACCAAGGTAATCCATAAAAAATGATTTAAAGTAAAAAAAAAAAAAAATCCTTTAGCCTGACCTGTGGTGGCGCAGTAGATAAAGCGTCGACCTGGGAACACCAGTTCAAAACCCTGCACTGGTTCGGTCAAGGCACATATGGGAGTTGATGCTTCCAGCTCCTCCCCCCTTTCTCTCTCTCTCTCTCTCTCTCTTTCTCTCTCTCATTCTGTGCCTCCTCTCTAAAGTGAATAAAATAAAAATAAATTTTAAAAAATCCTTTATTTTACATTTTCAAAGGAAACCCAACAAAATTTGATATCTTCCTAATACTATATATACAGCTAGCTTGAGGTAATTCTCTGCTTCGACATAAATTGGTTTACATTCCTTTGAGCACATCAATCTTATCAATTCAGATTTCCATCACTGTTGTGGTTAACAGCACTGACAACAAAAATAAAATGTCAAAAATCTGTGTAGAACAGATAATGAGGTTGGTTATAGCTAATCTTGTTTTAAGATTTGAGGAGTTATGTGGGGACTCTTAGGCATACGTACATAATTAGTAACCATGGTTTTTAAAAGTGAAGATGTCTTTTTACAATTTATGTTTATTATTTTTTCAAATAACAAGTTTTTAGTATATAAGTGCTCATTATGTGGTTTGAACTTTAATACTTTATAAATAAACTTGTTAAGTATTTATTTTAGCATGAGAAGAAAAACAACTAAAACTCTACAGGTACTGTGAAATTACAGTTCAGAACCCCTTGTATACAGAAAGTCTGTACAATTTTTGCAAGTTTTATCAACCTGTTTTTCAGGTGTTTATGTTATATATACTTTGTGTTTCATTTTAAAATGTGAGTATGCTCAGTGCAGATGTCAGGAAAAAGAAAAATCACTTCATTATTAATGGCAATAAATCATACATCAATTTTACAACTAGTTTCTTTTTACCTTTGTTATGAAATCAGATATAATTGTGCAATGCATGTAGATGAATCAAATATGCAATTACATGAATCACAAATATCATCTCCCACACATGTAGGTTTCTACTTTACTGTTGAAAAACCATCTAAACATTTTCAGGTGTATTTTTTTTGCCCAGATATACCACAGTTTATGTATCAGTTCACCTATCGAAGGGCATATGATTGCTTCCAAGTTTTGGCAATTATGAATAAAGGTTCTGTAAATATCCATGTATAGGTTAATGTGTGGACATAAGTTTTTAACTCATTTGAATAAATACCAAGGAGCATGAATGCTAGATGTGCTTACTTTTACAAGAAACTTCCATGTTGTTTTGTAAAGTGGAGATACCACTTTGCATTCACACCACCAATAAATTATAGTTTCTATTGCTCTAGATCATCACCCGGTATTGTCATTGTTCTGGATTTTGTTCATTCTGATTGGTCTGTAGGGATATAATGTTTCCATTTATGTCTAATAATGTGGAACATTATTTTTTTTTTCATATGCTCATTTGCCATCTGTATACTTCTCTGGTGATGTGTGTTCTTAGGTCTTTTGTCCATTTTTAAATTAGGTTCTTTTTTCTTATTGTTGAGTTTTAAGAGCTCTTTGTATATTTTAGATAATTCCTTAATCAGATGTGTCTTTCACAAATATTTTCTCCCAGTTTGTGGTTTGTGTTCTCATTCTTTTTAAAAGTGTCTTTTTAGAGCAGAAGTTTTTAATTTTAATGGAATTCAGCTTATAATTATTTATTTCATGGATTATGCCTTTAGTATTGTATCTAAAAAGTCACTGTCATGCCCAAGATCACCTAGATTTTCTTCTGTGTTACTTTCTAGGGCAGTGGTTCTTAACCTTTTTTGAGGTACTGAACCCACCAGTTTCATATGCGCATTCACCGAACCCTTCTTTAGTGATAAATAAAATATGATTTTTTTTTCCAAATTCAAGACATAGGTATATGTTTTTTTACTGGTGCACAAAATGAGCCGTGCATGAACATCACCTTGCTCAATGAACAAAACCAACAAAGTGCATGAACTCACAACAAATTACGGTATTACTTTATTCTGGCCTCCGTGGCAGAGGCTTCTCCGAACCCCTGGGACCAACTCATCGAACCCCTAGGGTTCAATAAAACCCAGGTTAAGAACCACTGGTCTAGGGGCTTTATAGTCTTGCTTTTGACATTCAGGTCAGTATTTCATTTGAGTTCATGAAAAGTGTAAGGCCGGTGTCTAGATCATTATTTTGCATATGGATACCCACTTGCTCCCTCACTATTTGTTGAAAAGACTCTCTTTCACCCCATGTGCTGTCTAGGGTCCTTTGTCAAAGAACAATTTATTATATTTGTATGGGTCTCTTCTTGGCTCTCTAAATGTTCCATTGATCTATTTGTCTATTCCTTTATAAATATCACAATGTCTTAATTACCATAGCTTTATAAAATCTTAAAGTCAGAAATTGTCAGTCCTTTGATTTTGTTTGTCTATAATATGTGGTGACTATTCTAGATCATTTTGCTCTCCATATAAAATTAGAACCAATTTGTCAACCTCCACAGTAAATTTCTGGGTTTTTAATTGGAATTTTATTGACTCCAAAGATCAACTGGGAAGAACCAACATCCTGACAATATTGAGTCTTCTGATTTACAAACATGGTTATTTCTCCACTTTTTTCTTTTTTTATATCGTTTATCAGGGTTTTGTAGTTTTCTCATTTCGATTTTATATATTTTTTGTTATAGTCATATCTACATATTTTACTTTTCGGGTGTTGAGTATATTATTTTGCTTTTTTTAATTTCTAATTTGTGTGTTTATTGCTGGTAAATAGAAAAATGGTTGGTTTCTCTATATCAACATTGTATTCTTCAGTCTCATTATATTCACTTACTAGTTCCATGAGTACTTTTTGTTCATTTTTTAGATTATCTACATAGGTAATCATAACATCTGCAATGAGAGTTTTATTTCTTTCTTCTCAATTTTTATTCCTTGCATTACCTCTTGTCTAATTGCATTAGCTAAAATTTTCAGTTTGATGTTAAAAATGATTGGTAAGAAGGGTCATAATTGCCTTGTTCTTAGTAGCTAGTGATTTTTCAAATAAAATGTCTGTTTTATTCTTTTAGGGTGGTGAATTACATTGGTTAATTTTCAAATGCTGAACTTGGAATATACTTGCATATTAATGAATGTCCTTGTGCACGTGTATGCCAGCACAAACACACACACTTATACACACACAGCCCTCAGATTCTTTTTTTTTTTTTTATTCATTTTAGAGAGGAGACACAGAGTGAGAGAGAGAGAGAGAAAGAAAGAGAGAAAGGGGGGAGGAGCTGGAAGCATCAACTCCCATATGTGCCTTGACCGGACCAGTGCAGGGTTTTGAACTGGTGACCTCAGTGTTCCCAGGTCGACGCTTTTCCACTGCGCCACCACAGGTCAGGCCAGCCCTCAGATTCTTTACAAACAACAGAATGTAGAATATATTTAAGAGATGGATGCTTAAAAACAAGGTTTCACTCAGAATTCATCAATGTGCTGTTCTGCATTTTGAGTTAGGAATTTGAACTTTAGTAAAAGTTATATTGAGCAAACTCAATCTATCTCATCATGAACCAAGTCTCAGTCTCCAGTTTAACAGATGTGCCATCTAATCCAAATTGAGATTACCTGCATATGAACTTGTTTGTACAGATGACTGTAGATGAATTTGGAACTCCATTGCCAAAGACTGACTGTTCCAGAGCCGTAGAGATTGAGGAGTTTAGAGTTGGGGGCTTGCAAGTAGAACCTCATGCATTAAAACTCTAGTACTTTTGCATGTGATATTGCTCAACTGACAAATAAACCAATTAGTTTTGAGAATTAATTTTTGCTTCAGTAATACCAATCCCATTGGTTGGCACTAGAAAATATTATATATTGCTCATTTTTAAGAAAGTGCGGTCAGGTTCCTCTCATCCTTTTTTTATTGTAACTGAATTTAATTGTGGAAATTCATGATGCTTAGTTTGTGCTTGATACCCTGCTCATTGGAAACTTTAAAATGTGTAGTTTGTGTAGCAATAATAATCTATCACCTCTATCAAGATTTTGTTGGTTTTCAGTAGTCTGAAGAGACTATTTTGGGAAAAGTCCTGGGTACGTTCTGTATACTTCCCACCGCAATAATTAGATAGTAGGAATCTGACATGGCGTGTAGAAGATTTGGGCTGTGTAAGGTGGAATTGATGTGATTTACAAACACGGCTTCATTGGTTTACAAACAGAACAATGTCACTAATCTTGGAGGAACAGTTAGCTATACTCACTAATGGCAACACTGGATGCTGTGTTTCATCCACACTGTCTTGCTGTTTATTCCTTCGATAGAAGGCATGTTAGATACCCACTTAACATATACAGAACCCCTAATCTCATTCTAATGTTGCTGAGTCACTACTATTTTAGACTATGGGAGTGATTGGTATAACTGTGATAAAACTTGCTCTCAACAGTCAAGGGAGATGGAGACTCTATTTCACTAAACACTTATTAGTAAAGTTTTCACTGCTTTGGCATAAATTACACAACTAACTTTTTTTTTTCAAATGTGAGATGACCTAGATCTCAACACTTAATATAAATTTCAAATTGGGACACATATACAGAGATAAATTATTGTAAAAGGTGGAAGAAATTGTATAGTTATTGTCAGTGTTCCTCAATGAAAATTAAATCAAATTGCCTTCTAACCAGCTATGTATGCAAGTGCCAGTCCAAAAATTTGCATACCGCTTGACACAGAATCCACTATTAGAAATTTACCCTTGAGAAATGAACATAGAAGTAAGTGTTCTGTTCTTGGATGTTCATGGCTATGTTTTCTATAGAGATAAAAAATTGGAATTAGCTCAGCTGTCCAAACATATGGCATTATTTAAATACATTCTGTGACATCCATGAAATCTAATATTTTATGGCTAATCAAAATAATATTTCCACTGCTTTCTTCTCTAATTCTAACATAGACGTTAATCAATACAATTTGAATGGACATAAGGTACACATATATTCCCCATGCGTGGTTTCATTGTTTCTTTCCTCACACCCTACTGAATAATATTTGTGTAATCTCAGGTTCATTAAACGTTGCTGGAGAAGGAGAAAAGATGACTTACTTTCATGTGACAAACAATTCTGATTTAAAGCCAAAGGGGATGACAGTATTATTGCCTTAGTGCAGCTTGTTGGCAGACACAGGTCTAGAACCCACTTAGATCCATGTTGTTTTAGCAAAATGCTATCCCTTTCAACTCCAAAATGAAGGCAAGAAGGATCCTTTCAAGTCTAGTGAAATGATAGACCACCAAAATTAGAGTCTGTCCATATGTACACCATGGTCTAATCCCTCTTGGCACTGAACTGTTGAGAAAGATTTGGCTTCATCCATAATTTGTTTAGCATTCCTGAGCCCCCTGATTTTCTTTACCAATTTACAGAGAGATGATAATTTGCACATCTTTATTAATTAAGCAAAACCAGGGAACAGATGTGGGATTCTTTAGCTGTTAGAGGGATCGACAGAAGGAGAGCCATAATTTTTAGTCTTGTCGCTTTAAATGATGCCCAAGAGACACAGCATCAGAGGCAGAGCCACCAAGATGCCGAATCCAAATGGAAACAGTATATTTTAAAGGAAAAGTAAATAAGTTGTACTTCTTTGCTGATGTGCTTTCATTATGTAATAAGGTAGATGCACATGGCTGTTAGTTGTTCACTAAAAGCCGAAGGCATCATACTTACTTCCAAGTTCTTCTGGTTTTCTGTTCCAGAGGAGAGTTGGATAAATACAACTTAGTGAAATAAAACCATCATGTTAGATACTTTTAAGCAACTGATATTATTGAAACATAGATCTAGAGTTTGGATGGCCAGAACTAATTGGCCTTCAGAGGACATTTAAGTGTATAGTATGCTGATTCTTCAGTTGTCAAATTTTGCATTTTATAATTATTATGTTAAACTCACTGTCTAATAAGAGTAATCGCAGTAAAAATCACAGCTTCAGTCTTTAATACTTAAACTAACAGATTGAATTATATATATATATATATACTGCTCATAAAAATTAGAGGATATTTCAAAATAAATATAAAGCGATAAAAAACATTGGAATTTTTTTTTATTAAACAAGAACATCAGAAAAGCAAATGGCAATTCAAAGAAAGTTCAATTATGCAAATGAGATGCAAAACCAACTTTTATTTCATTGGTGAAAATGCACTCTACAGAAGGCTGAAAGTACTGAAGTATCTGCGTTTCCTGATCCCCTCATTTTTGTGAGCAGTGTAATTTTATGAAAGCATATTAAAAATTATTTTTGCCAACATATCTATTCAGGTTACTAAAACGTTGCTGGTAAGTACTGCAGCGATGTCTACTACAGAATACAGCGTGTACATTCTAGACTAGAGATTCTATTATAAAATCTGGAATATTTCCTTTTCTTTTTTTTACATTTTTGTTGAATTTTTGAGCTGACACAGGTTAATAAAATTATGTAGGTTTCAGCTCTCCATCATCATTTATCCCCCTGTACCCTCTCCCATATCCCTCTACTCGCCCCTCCCCTCCTACCCCACCCCATGCCAATCACCACTCTCTTGTCAATACCCGTGTCAATATCCATGAGTCCTTTTCTCTCTTTTTTCTTTTTTGCTCAATTCCCCCCTCCAATACAGCCTCACAACCCCCTCTTTATTAACCTCCTTTTTATTAAAGGTATAAATTTCTATTCTCAGTATATTAATTAAATCCCATCCCAATTCTAAGTCAAGATATAATAGACAGTCATAAATTAACAATAGTTTAAATACTTTCTTTGCAAATTTGTATTAAAACTTTCTACGATTGATTGTATTTTTATGATTCAAATTCGAGACTCTCGTCAAAATATATCTGTCGTCAGAAATTCTGTTTATTAATTTCCATTATATTTCTAATGAGTCTATTTAGCTGTGTTATTAAATATTTTCCTTTGACTTTATTGTTCCATTTTTTAATCTTGTGTTCAAAGAGATATTAGCTTTATACAAGGTACTGAATAATGTTTTATCTTTATTTTCTTATAGAATCTGTATAGGATTTGCATAAGTTTTTACTTAAATGTTTTAACAATTCTTTTTTTTTAAATAAAATGTATAACCCTCTGGTGCTATGCAAAATGGAGTCTGCTCATCATGGCCTCTTTTACCCACTGACTAAAATTGCTGGATAAAACACAACTACTTGGGGATCTAGGAACTAGGTCTATTTGGGAGGAAAGTCAAACTTTGAGAGAGACATATACAGAGAACACTTCCCACTTTTTATTTTATTTTATTTTATTGGTATGCAGTTCTCTCAATCCTTTCTCAGAGGTTGAACAGCAAGCACAGTGCTATTAAGCAACATGAGCATCAATAATTCTGAGAGAAATAGTTTTATTTCTTGTCAGAGGACCAGGATAGTGGGCCCCTGCGAGATGGAGAATGTGAAGGGAATCTCCATCTTTCTTTCTCTCTCTGTATCCCTCTGTGACCTCTCCTACCTGCCCTGATGACAGACCGCCGTCCTTGGGTGGCTGCAGAGACCGCAGGCGACTCACACTGTACAGTAAAACCCATTCTCCGAACCATAACGGGCAAAAAGGTTCCTGTGCATTGACATATGTGGATAGAATCCCCATAACTACTTTTTTGCTCTCTTTGGTCTCATAGGATTGATACCAGCATGGGCCCCATTTTTCAAGTTACAAATGGAGCAGCAGTACAGTACAAGAAGTCCCAGACAATTCAATAAAATAAAAGTCATACAGATTGGAAAGGAAAAGTTAAAACTGTCACTCCCCAGTTGGCCTGAATTTTCACTCCAGGAATCTCGAGGAATCTGTGAAATATTCTTACTAGTGCTGAATGAGTTTATAAGACCCTGTATCAATACACACAAATCTACTTTCTTTCTGTACAGTAGCACGGGTCAGTGGGAGATACTTTCTGTGGAAAGTAACATTTACAGTAGTACCAGAGGAATAGGAAATACATATAATGAATTCAGGAAAAATATACTAAACAGAATACATCATTTTATTTTCTTGTTTTCCTATTTTTTTATAAGCTGTTCAAAGTTGACATGGCTGGTTCATACCTCATTTCATTTCCCTTGGTGTGAGAATCTTCACACTTGATGTCCAGGCCTAGGATTATTAACCTTTCAACCTTTTTGTGGTCCCCAACAACATCATTTCTGCCTGATCTTGTTTCCAATCGTGTTTATGTTGACCTTGGTCAGCCCATTCTATTATATCTAAGGTCCTTTCTGTTTCTGTGTACCTTGGGCTATAAATTGGTTGGCACTGATCAGTTTTTAAAATTTTTCCATTGATTTGAAAAAGAGAAAGAGAGAGAAGCATCAGCTTGTTTTATTTAGTTGTGTCTCATTGATTGCCTCTCCTTCGTGCCCTGACCTGGGATGGAACCCCAAACCTCTGTGCTCTGGGACAACACTCTATCCACCGAGCTACCTAGCCAGGGAGTGCTGATCAGCTTTTTAGTGAATTTGTATTCATTTTATTTATTTGTTCTAGATACTATTTTGCGTGCTGACATACTCTCTCTAGCTTCACGTGATAACCTCTTGGTTTCTGTTTTCTTTCTATAGATCTGTGTTCATATTGTTCAAGAGAGTTGCACCAGATGCAGGTTAAAAATGGCAAAAACTTTGTTGTCAACTATGGTAATTGAGGAGAGAGAGACCTTGGCTGAAACAAAAAGCAGGAGGATCTTTAAGCACTGGGGTGAACTCATGGAGAACTGCTGGAGGATGTTAGGGAGGAGAATGCAAATATGATTAGGCATGTATGTTTGCTAATTGATGCTCATTGAAGGGAGGTTTCTCTCCTTCCACTGAGCCTGGGAGATAGGAGGGCTGTATTTCTTCCTGACTACATTTTGGAGGGTTGACTCCCATGTCCTTGAGAAAGACATCTGAGCTGTAAGATTTACATCTCATAGGGGCAGAGAAAGAACTTACAATTGCAAGAATAGTTCTCTAAAGTTAAATGGTCTAAGAAAAGGGAGGTCAGAGGATGTAATGAAGAAGAAGCCTGTCTAAAGTGTACTCAAGTTAAGGGGAACATTAAGACCATTTTGCTCACTGTTAAAGCTACATGAACAGACATAAATAAGCATCCTGCTAGAGTAGCTCACAGATATGTGGTTAGGTTTGCAGACAATGCACACCGTAACATCTTTGTCCTGTAGATTTTCCTTTTGGCTGACCTTAACGTAGCCAAAAATGGAACGGAGAAAAGAGTAGGATGCTTCTTAAGAAGTTTGTCTTTTTCCCTCTTCCGATTAATTTGTTAAGAACGCAGTGTACTTTTTATATAAATTTATAGTACAAGTAAATAAATAATCACAAAAGGCTTCAATTTGTGATGTTCTATGAGTTTAGTCTTCTGGCTCTTCTCTGATAAACTTCCTGATAAAGAGCATTTTATCTTAACCCCTCTGTTAAGTAATCACATGTATAAAGAGCATGGTCGTATTCCCGCATCCTGTCAAAGATCTGTTCCTTTCACCTGTTTTTATGCGTGGATTGTTGGGTAGATGCTAGGTAAGGAATTGCAGGGTGATATGGTTACTCTGTTTAAATTTTGGGGGAACTATCAAGTTGTTTTCCAAAGCAACTTCACCGTTTCCCACTCTGAGCAGTCATGCATGAGAACTCCAATTTCTCCACATCCTCACTGATCTTTGTTTTGGTTTGTGTTTTGATTATAGACTTCTAGTGGGGGTGATGTGATATCACATACGGGTTTGATGTGCATTGACTTAATGAAAAATGATGCTGAGCATCTTTGCACATGATTCTTGTTCTTTTGGATATCTTCTTTGAAGAAATGTCTTTTTGTATTATTTGCCCATTGTTGATTTTGACCCATTGTTAATTCTTCTTATATATTTAGCAGATTTTACCAGGAAATCATTAACCATCTTGTCCTTGGCTTTTTGTGTCTGTAGGGTAGAGGAGTTTATTGAATATCAATTTAAGTTTCCTACATGTTATTAGCCTATTCCAATTTCCATTTTCTTAGTGAATCATTTGGGCAGTGTCTTTGTAAAAATTTGTTCTCTTCATCTAGATTATCTAATTTATTGATCTCCACTTATTTTATAACATTCTCATTCTATATTTATAATTTATGATATATAATATATAAATTATGTATAGTCATTAATAATGTCTTATTACTAATTTTATAAATTTGAGGGTTTTTTCTCTTCTTGTTCAGCCTCACTAATCATTGTTCTTTTTAGAAACCAACATTGGAGTTTTGAATTTCTCCATTGTTTTTCTAGTCTCCATTTAATTTATTTCTGATCTATATTAATAATTTATTTTAAATTTTTGCTTTGACTTTAGTTTGCTCTTTTCTATTTTTTAAGGTGAAATATCAGGTTATTAACTCAAAATCTTTTTAATATTAGTATTTACAACTGCAAATTTCTCTATGTACATTGCTTCATCCCATAAATTCTAATATATTTCTCTCTATATTTTTACTCATCTTAAAGCATTTTCTTTTTGCTTCTCAGGCTAGATAAACTCAATTGATCTATCTTAAGTTTACTACTGATTCATTTTTCTGCCTGCTCAAATTTGTTACTTAGTATCTTGTGTAATATTGCATTACAGTTATTATAAATGTCAACTTCAAAATTTCCAGGTAATCCTTCTTTAGAATTTCAACATCTATATTTATATTCTCTATTTGGTAATACATTATTCTTATATTCTTCTTCTTTGATCACATTTAAAATTGCTGATTTAAAATGTTTGCCTACTGCCTGACCAGGTGGTGGTGCAGTGGATAGAGCATCAGTCTGGGACACGAAGGACCCAGGTTTGAAACCCTGAGGTCAGCGGCTTGAGCATGGGCTTATCTGGCTTGAGCACAGGAACACCAGTTTGAGCACTGGGTCAGTGGCTTGAGCGTGAGATCATAGATGTGGCCCCATGGTCGCAGGCTGGAGCCCAAAAGGTTGCTGGCTTAAAGTCCAAGGTTGCGGGCTGGAGCCCCAACTCACTGACCTGAGCAACAGGTCACTGGTTTGGCTAGAACCCCCTGATCAAGGCGCATATGAGAAAGCAATCAATGAACAACTAAGGTGCCTCAATGAAGAATTGATGCCTTTCTTCTCTCTCCCTTCCTGTCTGTCTGTCCCTATCTGTCCCTCTCTCTGTCTCACTAAAATAAACAAACAAACAAACAAACAAATAAATAAATAAGATGTTTGCCTACTATGTTCATCAACTAGGTCAGGGGTCCCCAAACTGCGGCCCCCTGAGGCCATTTATCCAGCCCCCGCCGCACTTCCGGAAGGGGCACCTTTTTCATTGGTGGTCAGTGAGAGGAGCACAGGATGCATCCGCACCCATAGTTCCCATTGAAATACTGGTCAGTTTGTTGATTTAAATTTATTTGTTCTTTATTTTAAATATTGTATTTTTTCCTTTTTTGTTTTTTACTTTAAAATAAGATATGTGCAGTGTGCGTAGGGATTTGTTCATAGTTTTTTTTATAGTTCGGCCCTCCAATGGTCTGAGGGACAGTGAACTGGCCCTCTGTGTAAAAAGTTTGGGGACCCTTGAACTAGGTTTTTCTAAGTAGAGTTTTTACTGACTGCTTCCCCACCACCCGTGTATGAACCATACTTTTTCTGACTTTTGAATTATCCCTTAATTTGTTGTTGAAAACTGCACATACAGGGCTTTGAGGAAGAAGATTTTTATCAGTTTCTCCTCCCCCATATTCACTGATGTGGTAAGTCAGCATCCTTTTTCCTTCATCATGCTATCAGTCTTTCCATTTTCCTATTTCTCTTTCTTTCTTAGCTGTATAGTAGAAAGTCTAAGAGTTACATCCTGAGTGGTTGTGAGGATAGATCGAGTGCATTCTTAGAAGTTTGTTTTGATCTCCAATAGATGATAAAGGTAATTTTCTTTATTTATTTTGAAGTTTTTTTCCTTATTGTATTGTTTTTAGTAAAAGTTGATACATCTGAAGAGAAGTTTAAGATTGTTTTCTAATAAAGTAATTAATAAAGGAACCAATGTTAAACTGTGATCTGTATAGTTGTCAATATAGTCTATCATTTCCCTCTGAACTCAGAAATAATAGTCTATGTAGATGTTTCTAGAATAGTCTAACATTGTATTAGACCTTGAAAGATCCCCGTCTTTGTCCCTAGATTTATTTTGTAAATATAGCCATGAATGATATAATGGCCCTAGGCACTCATAATACAACTAGCCTGGCTATGACACATGCAACATGTTAGTAGTTGCATGGCAATAATTTATATAAAAACAGAGACTCTTCCCAACAGCAGTCTTAAGTTTCCCTTCCAATGTCTTGCACATCACTCTCTACAGATAATGGTTGTTCTTTCTAGAAACCAGACACATGGTCATCATGTAACCATGTCCCAGGGTAAGTATCCTATCCTCAGTGTAATGGACAAAGGTTTATATACAGATTGGTCGTGCCCCCTGTCTCAATCTGTGGTGCATTTAACAGGTGATACTGGCTGTCAGATATTCTATTAAAAAAGTACAACTCCCCCCCCCACCAAAAAAAAAAAAAAGAAAACAAAAAACAAATTGTGGTGTAGACACTAAAAAGAAACAAATGATTGTCAAGTAAAACATTCCTCTGGGCTCTTTAGTTCTTTTTCTTTTTTCTTTTCTTGTGCTTTTAACTAGAAGCAAGTTGAAAGCTGATATTTGTAGCCTTAACTCCAGAGTGTACTAAATGATATTCACTTCCTCTCAGTTTTTTCTTTAAACATTTGGTTTTAATGTCTTGTTTCATTGGAGAGGAAATACGTTTTATGAGAACATGACCTCTGTGAGTGTAAATGCTTGTCCTATTTAGATTTCCCTATTTAGTGATTGCTTTAATAGAAATAGTCTCCACTTAGCATGCTAGATAAGCTAAATATAATGTGTGCCCCTTACCATGTAAGAGCCCAAAGAGTTAACACAGTTTTGATATTATCAAAGAAGAGACCATTATTTAAAACTTCAAACAAACAAATAATTGAATTTATTTTTCATTCAATGCAAAGGTATTTTAACTAAAGGAATAATCTTCTCTGAAACATCAAATTTGATCATCTCAGGTCAGGGTTAGGGGAATGAGAATGCAAGGATTATAGGACTTCAGAAGTGGCAGTTTGCTTGTGAGTTACTGAACTTTAACGGTAGAATTCATGACTACATGGTAGCCGTCAATGGCTGACCTCCAATTATGTGTGACTATGTCCAATTTATAGGCCTACACAACCTTGTGCTTTGGTGAGAAGTTGGCATTAATCTATTCTGATGGGTTTATTATCCATCTGGTGTTCATACATTTTTAGGTATTTTATCTATTTTTACATATGACTGAAGAACAATGGGTATGTTTCCTTTCTTGAATTTGGAGTATGAAAATTGGTTAGTTTGATATGTAGAAACAGCTTAATCTCTCAATAAAATTAAGAAATGGCCTGATGCCTTTATCTGACACTTGTGGATTAGGAAATTGAGGTGTAACTAATTTAAAAGATTATAAATTAACTAGAAGAAATATTTTTTCAATGGTTGCAGGCACACCCCATATCCATAATTTTGCTTCCTTTGGTTTCAGTTACCCACCATCAACCACAGTCCGAAAATAGTAAACGGAACATTTCAGAAATAAATAATTTCTATATTTTAAATTGTGTGCCTTTCTGAGTGGAGCGATGAAATCTTGAGCCATGCAGAGCCATCTTATTCCATCCCACCAGAGACATGGATCATGATTCTGTCAAGTACATCCACACTGTAGACGCTCCTCATCTTACCATCACTTAATAGTTGTTGTAGTTGTGAGATGGACTGCCGTAGTACCTCAGTGCTTGAGTTCAAGTCACCCTTACTTCACTTATTAATGGCCCCAAAGTACAACGGTGGCAATGGTAGCAGTTTGGATCTGCCAAAGCGAAGTTGGGAAGTGCTTCCTTTATGTGAAAAGTTGGAAGTTCTCGACTTAATGAGGAAAAGAACTTGTATGCTGAGTTTGCTAAGAGCTATGGTAAGAACAGATCTAGCCGTGAAGTTGTGAAGAAGGGAAAAGAAATGTGTACTTGTTGTTCTGTTACAACCCAAACTGCAAAAGTTATAGTCACAATGCATGAGAAATACTTAGTCAAGATGGAAAAAGCATCAACTTCTGGGTGGGAATTTTTCAAAAATTAAATTTTTGAGAGAGATGGCAGATGCACATTACATTTATTAGAGTAGCTTGTTATAATTGTTCTGTTTTATTATTAGTTATTATTGTTAACCTCTTACTGTGCCTAATTTATAAATTAAACTTTGTAATAGCTATATAGGCAAAAACATAGTATTTATAGGATTGGGTACTACCTGTGTTTTCAAATATCCACTGGGGGTCTTGGAATGTATCCCCCCTGGGGAAAGGGGTAGCTACTGTATTTCACTATTCGCAGTTAAGTACTTTGGGCAATTTTTCACCTAATTCTGTTCTCTTAATTAAGGAGTCTCAGCAGGATAGGTCCAGTATTGGAAGAGCAGGTTCTCTGCTAAACAATGTCTTCCTCTGTAACTGACAAGCCTGTCTCCAACTTTGAAAAATATCTAGGAAAGTTAAATTTACTACAGTTATTGTCTGGAGCATGGGAAGAGAATAAATAAGGGACTTTTAGACTTGTTAACACATTTTTTTTTGGGGGGGTGAAGCATCTCCATGTAGCTATATAAAGAAAATATATATTAACATAGCCAGAATCAGCATTTGAGTGGTTTTAAAATGGCAATGTTATATGGTTTTGTCCAATAAAAGCTGTCATTACCAAAGATAAGCAAGCAGCAAATTGAAAATCCTTATGTATTGTAAGATTTTCGTTTTACAAATACTTGTTGTTGTTTTAATTTATAGTTTATTATTTCCATAAAAAATTTGGCTGGCTTAGTCTTTGGGATTGCAGACCCCAGCCAAAACCTTATTTAAACTTCAATATACTTGAAGTGCAGAAGCTGTAGTATGATTTCAGTTCTTTCTAACCAGTATTTGAAAACGTTCTGTTTGCAACTGCATTTTGAGTTACATATCAAGAAGCCAGCAGCATTGAGAAATACTTAGAATTTAATAACAAGAAAAGCACTCCACATCAAAATTTGTGTGAGACGGCCAAAGTAGTACTTGGGAAAATGTGAAACCTTGAATACAATTGTCAGAAAACAAGAGTAAATGGAAACAAATGAACTCCCACAATCACATGTGGTTGGTTGGGGCATGAATAATGTATAACACTCCCCTTTTTTGTAATGAACAGAGAGTAGGCATAGCCTCCAATAAGCTAAGGAAATAGTTATAGCAAAATCGGTATTTTCTTTTTCAAATTTCTATCTCAGAAGACCTCAATCTTTAATGTCGATACAAGCCACCTAAAGAGGTGATTGAAATGTAGATTACTCAGCTCTTATCTCTGAAGGGTTTAGGTTTGATCTGTAATATTGCATTTCAACAAGCAACCTAGGTGATTTGGCCACAGATTTTAAGAAATAAGCTGTACCGATATGGCAATAAATATCTATTGGCTATTATTTCTGTGATGCTCTCTCTGAATAGAGAAAAATGGCAGCTGGGATAATTGGTGATGTTTTTTATCACCAAGCAAGATACACATTTTGATCTAGTCCTAGAGTGAGTATTTTTAGGTGGGAAACTGTTTATTGTTGAATTGTCTGTTTGCTTTTGAATTCTCAGGGTTTAGATGTAGCAGATTAAGCAGGTTTTTCAGAATGAGTGTATCATTTGGTACCTTATCTAGACAACTTTATAATAAAAAAGTATTAAGTGACAGATATTTTTCCACCTGTTTCCCAACAATTGTTGACATAAAGGATTATCCGCAGGTCAATCCTGCCTTTGATCTTGTATCTAAATTTCATCCAAATTCCTATTTCTTAATGCATCAAGTAATATTTCTCAAGATAAGAGGTGCAATCATTCTGAATTGTTATCTCAGGGATAATGCTAGCAGAAAGAATGAATGTATCCCCATTAAATGAGAATACCAAGTGAGCCTACTAGCTTCAATGTAAAAACTCTCATAGACATTTATTTGCGAAAAAGAATGACATTTTATAAAGATTTAATTTTATCTCTAGAGCTCAAAGGACAAATAATTGAGCTCAATTCTAAAGGGCTTTCATTCCACATAAACAACTAACATTACCGGAGGTTAAAATTTTTATCCCTAAAATGGCATTCTATAATAAGAGTGTAACTCTCAAGTATAGGCATATAATTAAACAGTAGACCTAAAATTATTAATAGCTTACCATTTATCTGGAAGCCCTCAATTCTTTATCTTAACCTCCTTTCTGCAAGAAATTTCCATAAAACAATGCAACTATCACACTGTTTCTTGAAACAGGAAAGAAAGCATCTTCTTTGGGTACAGTTTTGACTTAAAAACTTACGGTGCAGTAGTTTTAGAAGTATTCTGTTTGAAAATGGGTAATATTTAGGAGATTATTATTTCTTAGTCATACAAACTGGATTTAGGAAAAAATTTAAATGTATCTGAGAAATATTGACATTCAGAAAATGAATATGAAAATAAGGTCTTAGATCACTCTTCCATTTTAGAAAGACAATTATAGAGAAGCTTGCCTGATGCCATGATACTCAGAGTACGTGCAAAATTATATCAGCTCTGAGACCTCACTCTGCTAACTCCTACAGCCTTCCGCAAACCACGACTGGCAAGCCAACTTTCTGTGTATTAGGCCCACAAACATTTTTCTCTTTCGAATACTCAAAAATAAACTTGATTTCTTAAATTGAAGATTCGATTATTTTTTATGAGATAATGTTGACTCCAAGAATTTTTATTTATTTATTATTTATTTGAATTATTGTTGTGCCATCCTTCAGCAATTATAAGCAAGGTTTTCTCTTTAGTGGGACACTCAGATCCTATCAGTGGCAAATCATCTCTTCTGTGGTTGTTTGCTCTGGTCTAAGGTAATTTGATTGTAGTTAGCAGGCTGAGCTAATGAAGTTTGCTAAGCTGTTTGCTGCAAGTGATAACCCAAAGGAAATAATGCTGACAGATATCAGCACAGATGATGAGAAGCCAATGTACCCCGTAGTCCAGCCTGAGCCATTCCTCTTTTCTCTCAATAGAGTAGGGGAGGGCACCAATAACACTGAAAATGACGGTTGATCTTGGAACATATTACAGAGCTTTCATTCGCCACACAACATGCATGCTATATTGGATACCATTCATTGCCACTTCTTGAGGGGGATTCGTATTTACACATGGAGTAACATTTCTAATTGGAGGGAGGCTCGTTGAGTCTGACACCAGCTTCCTGAGGACCGCTTCATAGAAAAGCTTTGCTGCGCCCCTCTCAGACATACAGAAATATTGAACAATAACAGCATAGCATCCAAAGCTCTCCTCCTCTCAAATAAAGCATTGGCCCATTTAGATCTGACTCATTTTTTTTAAAAAAAGGCTCAAATTGGCCTTATGCATTTTACATTGGTTATGATAACCTAGGAAAGCAGACATATGTGCTGCCAAGCATAGGAAGAATTGCAAGTCTCAGGAGTTAAATAGAAGTTTATCAATAATCCATTACTGAAAATAACTAAATAAAAATAAAACATCACAAATTGTATTACTGCAGAAAAATAGCTCATAATTCAGCCCATACCAATTATACTTTACCAATTCTACCAAAATAATGTTCTAGACATAATTTTGGAATTTAATTTATTCTTACATGGTTGGGAATGGAATGTGCACCTATGATGGCTAAGACTTCAGATTATATTTGCAGCAGTAGAAAAAAATGTAGCAACATTAGACTTTTTTTTTAAGCACCATCCTACTTAAAACTTGATGACTGGTTTCAGATCACTGACTTTTTCAAAGAAAAAATAGATATTAGACTCATAGACTTGGGTTTTAAAGGTCATTCTGTTTACTCATCATGTGACCTGGAACATATGTCATGTGAACTTTTAAAAACTCATGCTCAGCTGCCTAGTCCTCATCTTTTTCATCTTTCTCATGACAAATTAAGAGTAATCCCAAGATAGTTTACATCTTTATTATCCTGATATCTCTAATTTGTGAGTGTATGGCATCATGCATAATACATAGAAGATTCACATACATAAAAACTTATTCAGTATTCCTCTGTATTCCCTTCTCTATGCCAATCTAGCTTCCCCAAATAGGTATAAATCGGTTCTTAAGCTTGGTTAAATTTATGGCATCTTCAAATTAAAAAATATTTTTGTTTCCTCAGTAGGCATTTTGACCTTTCTACCAAATATTATCTATTCATACATTGCCAAATGAGCTAATAATCTATATTTCTTGTCATTTAAACAATTATAGAATACTATTATGTTGAAGTTCAAGTTTTTTATTAAGCAATAATAATCATGTAACCAGAGGAGATTTTATTTTTCTGACTCTTAATATCATAAGAAAACTCCTAAATCAAGCTACAGGTTGATGGTGAAAATGATATATTATTATTTGTAAGAAATATCTTTAAGAGAATAAATAACATATACTACAGGGATTAATACACTCCATATTATATATTAATACAAAACATATTTGTTTTAACACTGGAATAAATGCTGTGGAACTAATGATGAGAATATGACCAGTAATTCCATTGAGCCCATTATTATAATGTGTTAAACGCTGGGCTAGATTTTCAAAGCATTTGAATTGATTCTTAGAGCCATTCAATGTGTTAGGCATTGCACCATTTTTAAAAATGAGGAACCAAGTCTGTAGCTTTACCAGATTTGTAAGACATCTTCAATAGGTAGATGAGTTTAGAAATAAAAGGCAGGTCTAATTTTATTGGACGTGCTCTTTTCCCTGAGCCATCTGATAGAAGGGTCATGTTGGACTTAGCTCTTTAAAGAAAGGGGGCTGTGTTTATTACTGTTATATTCCCAGAACCTAACATTCTTTCAAGTACATGTTAGATGTCTTCACTATTTTTTTGTTGTTGAATGAGTGAGAGACTGAATGCACCATTCTGTCTCTTGCCTCTAGGATAGGGTCTTGGATATCTCAAATGATTTAAATAACCATGCTCTGAAATATTAATTATAATGAAAATAGGTTCTTTTTTTTTTTTTTTTACAGGGACAGAGAGAAAGTCAGAGAGAGGAAAAGATATGGACAGACAGACAGGAATGGAGAGAGGTGAGAAGCATCAATCATTAGTTTTTCATTGCTCTTGCGACACCATAGTTGTTCATTGATTGCTTTCTCACATGTGCCTTGACCGTGGGCCTTCAGCAGACTGAGCCACCCTTGCTGGAGCCAGTGACCTTGGGTCCAAGCCAGCGAGCTTTTTTTTTGCTCAAGCCAGATGGGCCCGTGCTCAAACTGCCCACCTCAGGGTCTTCAACCTGGGTCCTCTGCATCCCAGTCCGACGCTCTATCCACTGCACCACCACCTGGTCAGGCTGAAAATAGGTTCTTAATTTAGAACACCAGTTGTTAAAATATGAATAGAATTCATATGCCTGTGCCAATGAAAATGCCTGCTGGTCAAATCCTGGTTCATACTTCTGCCCGTTGTAGACATGTCTCTCCACCAACAATGAGAGATGGAAGTTTCCAGAAGAACCTGGGAGCAAAATGGTGAGGACATTTCTGTGACATATATCTCAATAATTAAGAATCATAAGTTCTCCTCTGGACTTATGACAAATCCCATTTTCTACTACGGATGTTACTTAACTCTTATGTTTATATTTATGTTTTCCATTTATCATATATTTCATAATTATGTACCAGTAAAAGCTTAAGTGCAGCTGACATTGCAATACTTTCAGTAGCTGGCTTGGCATATTTTACATTTGTAATAGTGCAATGTTTAGTAAAACATGTGCCAAAGAATCTAAATTAATTTGAGCAGAATTGACCTGCAGGCAACCGCCAACCTAGAAGTACAGCAAGTATTTTTGCCAACCCTCCTCAGTTTTGTAAGATCATTACTTAGGGCAAAGACTTACAATAAAAATTAATTTTGAATTATATGCCATAAAATGGATATTATTTTCAGCCTATTTTATGAAACAGTCATCAGCTTCTAAATCATCATGAAACGGAGTTCAGGGATAATGAGAATGTATGATTTTTAAAAATGTATCCACGTTATGGAAAATTCACAAGACATATGGCATATTTATTTAAATGTTTCAAATTTTAATATTTAACGTCGACTTTTATCAAGTTCTGTCTATGTTACAGAAATTGCTAAGTGATAAAAATTTGATCAGGCATAAAGTTCCTGCTTTCAAAAAAAATCTTCGTCTATCTTTGCAAATGTGTATAAATACATTTCAGAGGATCTGGAAAGAGTTATAATAGGGGTGCTGCGGGGAGACGGAGTTATCTGCCCTGGTTCTAAGTAATCTTGAAATGTATTAATAATAACATTGTTGGCATGAAGGTTATTCAGGTTACCAGTAAAGGGTCTTTGCTGCACTTGTAGTCTCCATTGTTTTAATGTTCACACTCATTTTCTCATCATTTTCTTTTTTAACCCCCTTTCTTTTATTGTCCTTTATATGTCTTGCCCTTCTTTGGCATTTTCATTCTTTCTTTCTTTTTCTTTATTTTTTTTTTACAGGGACAGAGAGAAAGTAAGCAAGAGGGATAGATAGGGACAGACAGACAGGAACAGAGAGAGATGAGAATCATCAATCATCAGTTTTTCGTTGCGACACCTTAGTTGTTCATTGATTGCTTTCTCACATGTGCCTTGACCGCAGGCCATCAGCAGACCGAGCCACCCCTTGCTGGAGCCAGCGACCTTGGGTCCAAGCTGATGAGCTTTCTGCTCAAGCCAGATGGGCCCGCGCTCAAGCTGGCGACCTCGGGGTCTCGAACCTGGGTCTTCCGCATCCCAGTCCGATGCTCTATCCACTGCGCCACCACCTGGTCAGGCGGCATTTTCATTCTTGTTCTAACTTGTTTCATGTGCATAAAAAGCACTGCTTCTATAAACTTGCTATTGTTGTATAAAATGATTGTCTTTAAAGTACCTACAACAATATAATAAAAACCACTAAGCTTAAGGGACTGGCTAGGTCTCGGACACTGCTAAATGCTTTTTACATGCGTTATATGATTCCAGCGTCACTTAGGCAGAAGTTTAGAGGATGGCTGCCCACGTTTTTCAGGTGTGAAAACGGAAACACAGCTAGCTACCTGTCATATGTCAGCCTGAGCTCTGCACAGGCGTAGAGACTGCCACTCGCAGAGACTAGGTCCATTAACATGGGGTTGGCTGCTCTTCAGTCTGTCTTTGAAGGCAGAGAGGATATCAACAGTGACAATGTGTCAGACAAGGGTGACCTCTGTTGGAGCAGGCTGTGAGGGCAGGTGGCCCACATCCAGACCCTGGCACCCCCGCTTCCCAAATGTGGCCACAGGAACTGAAGTTTAAACCAACAACTTGTCCTGGGGTCCTCATCTGGACAAAGAGGCCATAATAACAGGTACTTCAATAGGCTTGTTGAAAATAAAAGGGCTTAATGTGAGTTAAGCACATACAGAAATGTCACAGCATAAGCATGCTACAACTGGCTAGTGGGGCAGGGTAGGAAGGTCCAGTATGGCAACACCAAACACGATATTGGAAGGCTTTGTACAGTAGCCTTTACAACACAGATTTCCACTTCTTTGATACAATAGATATAAATAACCTCAACGTTATATTATTACAATAAGTAAAATAATTAAGATGCGGTACATTTTTACATTCCTTGCCTTCATTTGTAATATAATTGTTTGATTGCATTATTTAATGTTTAGTAATGTCCATGCTTAACAACAAGGTCACACATTTCCTGATTATGTGATAATTGGCGAGCCTATAGAAGTCAGCTGCAATAAACCACTGAGTGTTTTATTATATTACTAGTTTTATACTATTACTAGTATATTAAAAAATTTTTTTTAACAAGACAAAAAATGGTTTTCATCTTTGGTGGAATAGTCAGTGACTTTTGTATGCTATTTAACTTTGGCTAACCTTATGATGGAAGACTAAAGCCTAATAATAACAGAAATTTAGTAAATATTTTATAGCTAGTTAGTGGAAAATTCCACATTTACACCCAAGTTGCCCTTGCTTTAAGGTTGCTATTTTTTTAGTAACCCATGCCCCCTTTAGAAATAAGAAAAAGGACAATATATACTCAGATGCAGGAGCTCTTGTCTAAAACACAAAGCTAACTGCTAAGCTATGACATAATCAGGTGTGAAATGGGCTATTACCTGAGATCAGAGAACCCACAAGCATACTCTCATCTCTTTAGTGATTTTAAAATTAAAGTGATTTAGGTGGACTTAATAATTTTCAGAAAACATACTAAACTATTTGGGGAAGTAGCTGAAAAACTAAAAGAGATGGGAGAGTGGATGGTTGATTCTCCATTGAGCTATTTCTGTCCCCAAATTTAATATAATTTGAAAGAAGAAATAGCTTTCCAGTTTTGTCACCCAATGGCATGTCTTTCCTTACCTATGCAATGTTACGTTTTTAAGAGCATTGTATTATTTAAAAGTTAAGCTAAAAAAGTAAAGTTTATTTAACATCTTTGCCAAATATTACTTCCTTTCATTGCCCTTTGGATCTCACATTGGGTTTCCAGGAAAACTAGCTCTGGGGTGGAATTTCCTCTGCAGGAATAGTAAGGAATAACATGGGCCAACACCTGTGGGAGGGAAGAGGGGACAGGAAAGCCTGACTAGGTGGTGGCGCAGCGGACAGAGCATCGACCTGGGTGCTAAGGACTGGAGTTCAAAATCCCAAGGTTGCGGCTTGAGCACGGGCTTATCTGGCTTGAGCGTGGACTCACCAGCTTGAGCGCAGGGTCACTGGCTTGAGCGTGGGCTCATAGACATAGCCCATGGTCACTGGCTTGAGCCCACAGGTCGCTGGCTTGGGCTGAAGGTTGCTGGCCTGAGCAAGGGGTCACTGGCCCAGCTGGAGTGCCCCCTTGCCATCAAAGTACATATGAGAAAGCAATCAGTGATCAACTAAGGCACTGCAACTATGAATTGATGCTTCTCATCTCTCTCCCTTATTTGTCTGTCCCTGTCCCTCTTCCCACCTATCTTACAAAAAAAAAAAAAAAAAAAGGAGCGAGCAGGAAGAGGGGCAGGTCAAGCACTTGTAGTAGGAGCTGTGGCCAATCCATACAGCAAGCTCCTTCAGCATTGTCCCTAATGGGGCAGAGATGTTTAGCTCTTTCTATTCCCACACTGATCTTTCATGGTATGTGACTGACTGATCAATGGTATGGTATATATGGCATGTGTGACCGGTTCTCTATAGCACAGGAAATCCCTGGAAAGGATAAGAAGTGGAAGATGCCTCTTAACGGAACCCTCAGGAGCAGGACCCATGGGACCTTTAATGAGGGGGCATGTAGGTAGTGCATTAGCATGTCTGTTGTCTATCTTCACAGTCCAGAGCCTTCTACTGGCCTTGGGAACACTTTAACACATTAGACTTTTCATGGCTAAACCCATTTTCTACTCTCTTCTAACAGAGCCCTTTATCCTGTTATTTCTCTTTTCACATTATCCTTGTTCCTCCCATTTCTTCTCTTCCTTACTTTTCATGTCATTTCTTGATCCAGTACTAATCTCAAGAGCTAAGCCTGATTTCTCTGGCCCGCTTTGATTTCGGACTCATCAGTACCAAATTGCATTCATTCTGCAGTTTCAAAGATAGTCTCACTTGCAAGTAATTGCATTTTCCCCATGAAAAGGTGTTTTATTAAATATATAGCAATAGAATCTAATTTGCATTTTCTTATCATAAACTTCTTATATGTATCAAATTACAAAGGTCAGAAAGAGTACTTTTAAGGCTAGTTTGTTGACTATAAGGTTGGGAAATCTGGACATCGTACCTCATAAAATATCATCAATAAGTAACTATTTGTCTTCCGTACTGAGGTGAATTATACAACTACTGTTAGTTAAGTTTATATTGTAATGCATCTTCAGAAAAAATAAGGCATTGTCTTATTGTATCATAAACAGCTCTCAGAATAGTACTAGACTCTTAGGAATGATTAAAACGATCCCATGCATCAAGTTTCTGTTAGGACTAGGAAGTGACACACAGCTGAGATTCTACATGTTCACATCAATGAACCCCCCAAGTAGCAGAACCTATTTGGGTGATTTTCTGATTGTTTTCTTAACCATCATTGCAAATCAGAGAAAGAGCAGGTGCTAAGCCAACTTCTCAGTGTTTTAGAGAGACATTTTTCAAAGAGAGAGTGCTGGAGGCATTTCATAAAGATGAGTGCAGAGTCTTTTAGGAGAACTACACTTGCATTCTGGTGCATGCTGCAGTCACACGTTTGCTCCTAATGCTGGTGAGGGGTGGATTAAATGTCACCAGCCCTTGGCAGTGTGCTGGGTGTCTTTCAATATGCAGCCCATCCCAGACCGGGAAGGTTTCAGAAGCACAGTCAGACTCTGTAATGCATTCAGTCTCCTGCCCTCTTTGAGCACAGAACAAATTCTGACAAAGATTAGAAGAGGGAAAAAAAAGCAAAAATTCTAAGTTTGTTCAGTTCTAGAGCTGAATGTGTTTACGACCTTCATTATTATCCCTACTCACCCGGGATGTAGTCCATCATCCTGAAGTCATTCAGTGTCATGCAGATGCACCCAAAGTGACCTCTCTTCTTAAAATGGAACATAAAAAAATGTACAATGACTTTATTTCTGATGAAAATGTGAATAATTTATATCTGATCTTCTTATGTAATATTTAAAAAATAAGAATCCTTTATCCCTTCAAATATTTTGGTATCTGCTTGTACGTGCTTACTATTTCTCTTTCTTTTCTTTTCTTTTTCTTTTTCTTTTTTTGAGAGAGAGGTGGGGAGACAGATACAGGAACGTCGAGCTGCTCCTGTATGTGCCCTGATCGGGGAATCGAACCGGCAACCTGTTGTCTGGGACAACACTCAGGGCAACCAAGCTATCTATCCAGAGCTTAATTTTTATTAATTTTTAGAGAGACAGAGAAAGGAAGGGAGGGCGGCTAAAGGGAAGCACTCATTTGTTCCACTCAGTTGTTCATTTCCTTGGTTGCTTCCCACATATGCCCTGACCGGGATTAAAACTACAACCTTGTTTTTTCAGGACAATGCTCTTAACCAACTAAGCTAACCAGCCAGGGCCTATTATAATTATTACTATCATTATTATTTTATTAATTTTTTTGTATAAGGAACATGTTTATCTTCTAGTCAAAGAATCTTTAATACTCTTCATGATCATGAGGGTGAGCAAGTATACAGGCTGAACTTGGTAATGATTCTAGCTCCTTCTTTTTAAAAGTACTTAAAGCAGTGGTTCTTGACCTTTTTTGAGGTACCGAACCCACCAGTTTCATATGCGCATTCACCGAACCCTTCTTTAGTGATAAATAAAATATGATTTTTTTTTTCCAAATTCAAGACATAGGTAGGTATATGTTTTTTTACTGGTGCACAAAATGAGCCGTGCATGAACATCACCTTGCTCAAAGAACAAAACCAACAAAGTGCATGAACTCACAACAAATTACGGTATTACTTTATTCTGGCCTCCACGGCAGAAGTTTCTCCGAACCCCTGAGACCAACTCATGGAACCCCTAGGGTTCGATAGGACCGAGGTTAAGAACCACTGACTTAAAGGCTGTTTCGTGCCTACAAAATTGTGGTCAGAATTGAAAGCTGTTTTCTTTGGGTTCTCTACCCATGTGTTGAACATTTCATATGTATTCTGAAGCTCATACTGGAGGAATATTTTATGAATACAAACAAAACAAGGTAAAGGGATTAAAATTAAAATACCTCCCAATGTCCAGTGATGCAATTTCATATGCAATTCAATATGACAGACATGCATCTATATTTCAACACTTTTTTCTCTCTAGAACCTTAAATTAGTATCTTTGAGAAAGCTTGGTTGAGAATAACACATTGTTGTTTAAATATATTATGCCTAATACATTTTGCTAGTCATTTACATTCAAAGGAATTGTTCTGTTGTAAGATAAATTGTAATTCAGACAATAAATTTTGGATTTCTTGTTTTTATAACACCTAAATTATGCACATTTTTGTCAATACAATCCATCACATAGTGATATCTAAGACATAAAGTTTCAATATACAACAACAAAAAAGTCGTTGGTTCTGTCCAACTTGATTATGCAAGGAACTTGCACTCCTTGGGGAGGCATTTCTCAGTAACAACTCAATAGTTTAACTGTTTAGTACTAATTTGAAAGAAGGTTTTATAGAAATTACAAACTAAATATATATTTTTCCCCTAACTCAATAGATGTTTGATCAAATTTCTTTAAAATGTCCAAACCAAATTGACAGAGAGTCAGGATTATTAAAATAGAATATTCATTTCTCGAAGTAAATGTATGAAATGCATATGAAGAATATAAAAAATAAACAAATCTAATTTGATTATGAATTTCACCCTCTTTAAAGGAGAACTCCAAAGACTTGTTCAAAGAGAAATGCACATTCCTCTTCATTGTTGTTGATTGAGTGTTGGCCATAAATTAAGGGTTAGATGAACTCACTGGAGTCCCTGAATTAAGTGCCTTTAATTTAGAATTCTGCTAGCTTCGAGTCTTGAAAACTAAAATACGGAGAACTGCAGAAGATTTTGTTTGGAGACATCTAAGGGTTTCAATGTGCTTAAGGGAAGTCTAAGCGATCCAGAATTTTCCAGGAATTTTCATAAACTACTCTGAAATCCAGAGATCCTATGTATTAATGCCAGTGAGGAATATATTGAGCCTTTGCCATGTACTAAGCACTATGGTTGTTTACGGAACAGTTGTGGTTTTGGGTTACAAAGAAGAGGACCCTACTCTGTTTTAAGGGAAAATATATTATCAAAGAATTTAAAATCACAGAACCTCTGGAAGATGCAAAAGATCACACTTGGAAGCTCTAATGTAAAAACAAAACAAACAAAAAATATACCACAAGCAGGAAATTGTGTCAAGGTATTTAATGATGAAACTGAACTGAAACTTAACCCTCCCAGTCAAGTTGCTATAACACACCTTTGGTTAATGCTGACTGTTCAGTAGAACATAGAAGGATGGAACTTCATTTGTAGAAAAGTCAAAGTTCGTTTAGACGTAGGTTCAATGAGTCATGTGTTTTGTGGTATCAGATAACATGTCTGTGTAGTGGATTCCTGCATTTATACATATGATGTTTCTTCTTCAAATATAAAGAGAAATAAATAAGTAAAAGTCTCATGAATTTGCAAAATATAATTTTCTAATAATAATTATTTAAGTAATAATAGTAGTGGAAGCTACCATTTATTGATGTCTAATATCAACTCAGTCTCACCTAGACAGGTTTCCTTATCTGAGTTATGATGATGAAATTAACTTTATTTATTGATTTTTGAGAGAGAGAGAAAGATAGGAACATCAGTCTGTTCCTGTATGTGCCCTGACCAGGGATTGAACTGGCAACCTCTGTGCTTGGGCTGACACGTTAACCAACTGAGCTATTTAGCAAGGGCAGTTTGTCATTTTTTAAAATTTTTTTTACTTATAGAGTTTAAGAGATCATGATGATATTAATATGGATGTCTGGATTCTGGTTTTTGAGGTACTCTTTCTACCCAGAGCAGTCAGAAAAGTAAAAAATAAATAAAAGGCATATGCTGTGTAAACATGTCAAGATAGATTGGTGTGCAGTTAATATTTTAATAAGGGAGGCATGACTGTGAAAGCTGTAGGATTTAAATTACCAGGTGTTTTCTGAGTTAGAATGAGAATAAATGAGGTAGAAAGATTATCATTAGTGTACACAGAGATGAAGACACTTACATTTAGGAGGTATTAATTGACTTTGCCAAAGTCATACTACTAATGCATGAAAGAACTTTCGTTAGAACTCCAGTCTGTATATATAAATGGAGCATCCAAACTCCTTATCATTAAATTAATGAAGAGGTTTTCAAATTCTGTTGGGTGGAGGGCCCAAGGATATGTGGTAGCAAATATAGATGGGGCCCCAATTAGCATCACTTTCAATGCACATCATAGTTATGTATCAGCTTTGTCTGGTTGGAATCCTAAGAATAAGATTTTGGGACAAGAATGTACATAAATTCCAATTGTTTACTTCCAAGGTGTTCCCAGAAGCAGCCTCAGGAAAATAGAGGTCGAGGAGCTAACGAAAGCCAATAGAGTGTGTGTGAGAAGTCAGGTCACAACTGGGGACAACTGGGACTCACCTGAGCCAGAGAACTCAGCCAAATATAAAGCACCAATCAGAGTTCTACTAGAGTTTATCTGCTACAGCTTCATGTAAGACTTGTTTTTCAGTGGATAAAAATGGATAATTTTGACAAAAAGTACATATTTCTACACATATGCTTTGATTCCTTTTTATTTATTTTTTTATTTTTTTAATTTTTCAAAGTTAGAAGCAAGGAGGCGGTCAGACAGACTCCTGTATGCACCCGACTGGGATCCACCCAGCATGCCCACCAGGGGGCAATGCTCTGCTATCTGGGCCATTGCTCCCTTGTGGTCAGAGCTGTTCTAGCACCTGAGGTGGAAACCATGAAGCCATTCTCATCGCCTGGGCCAACTTTGCTCCAATGGAGCCTTGGCTGTGGGAGGGGAAGAGAGAGATAGAGAGGAAGGAGAGGGGAAAAGGTGGAAGAACAGATGGATGCTTCTCCTGTGTGCCCTGATTGGGAATTCAACCCGGGATTTCCACACACTGGGCCAACACTCTACCGCTGAGCCAACTGGCGAGCGTCTAAATATATGCTTTGAAAACTACGGAAATAACTGTGATTAGCGTAGGGTGCTTATCCACTGGACACTTAATGTTGGCCAAGTTAATGAGCTTACCACAGTATTGTCAAAGGGAATCTAGGAACCGGGCTGTCCTGTGAGTCAGCTGATCTAAGTAAGGTTGGGGATGAGCTTGTTCTGGTTCCTGGGTTCTGGTCTATCTCTTCTCTCGACCAACTATTTGCTCTGACTTTTAGCCCTGTCCCATCCTAATACAGTCATCCTTCACCATATCACAGTTCACTTTTGTGGTCTCACTGTATTGTGGATTTTTAAATTGTATATAGTTTTGTATTGCAGATTTTTCACTATATCGCGGAATTTTGCAGTATATAGTAGTTTTTAAAAATTTATTATTTTAATTATTTATGCAGTAAAATATACATTTTCTAGCCTTAAAATTGAAAACAACATAAAATATTAAAACATATTAAAAGAATATTAAATCAGCCTGACCATGCGGTGGCGCAGTGGATAGAGCATCACACTGGGATGTGGAAGATCCAGGTTTGAGACCCCGAGGTCGCCAGCTTGAGCGCGGGCCCATCTGGCTTGAGTAAAAGCTCGTCAGCTTGGACCCAAGGTCGCTGGCTCCAGCAAGGGGTGGCTCGGTCTGCTGAAGGCCCGCGGTCAAGGCACATGTGAGAAAGCAATCAATGAACAACTAAGGTGTCGCAACGGCAACGAAAAACTAATGATTGATGCTTCTCATCTCTCTCTGTTCCTGTCTGTCTGTCCCTATCTATCCCTCTCTCTGACTCTCTCTCTCTCTGTCCCTGTATATATATAAAAAGGAATATTAAATCAAAATAAAGCCTTAAAAATATATAAATAATAAAATAAATTTCAGGTTTCTACTTCCAGGATTTTCATCTATTGCAGAGGGTTCTGGAACCCAACCCCACAATAGACGAGGCACTGCTGTACATGCTACAGTGGGTATTCTGGGTGACACTGGGCTAAACTGGGAAGGTGTGAACTGGACAGATTGAGGAGATAGTTGGCAGACTCCTCAAATGTGTACTATCCTAAAGCAGGAATGTCTTCAAGCTGGTCTATAAGCTCAAGCGGGGTGTTGGAGCAACTGGTGGGGCATGTGAGTGTGTGTGTTTGATAATAAACCCTTCCTTTCTTGAATATCTCTCTACTCTCCTCCCTCAGCGCCAAATTTTTCTGCCATTTGCTCAGATATCCTATTGCCCAAGTACTAATAGGTAACAATTGGATAATGAGTCCTTTAGAAAAGAGGAGAACTGTTGCATGGCCAGGGGAAGAAAATTGTGGGTGCACGCGGGTTTGAGAAATATGCATCTTCCTACCGTTTCTTACCAAGTACCTGAATTTAAATACATGCATAATTGTGGGAAGGAGTTCACTTAAAGTATTATCGACTATGAGATTTTGGAGCTAAGAATACTATGGATACTGATCATTCCTAGCTGTTTGAACTTGAACAAGTTGCTTTTTACCTCTGGATTCATTGTTGATATCTACTAATAATGAGGTAATAATGTCTTTCTTGAAAACTTACCCAATTTTTTGCCATCGCTTTCCTCACTATATCCCAAGTCCTGTTCTGAGAGTCTTATCCCCGTCTATGCAATAGGTATGGAAGTGGCCGTGCTGCCTCCTCCTTGGCACTCATATCTGCCAGGGAGATGTTTTAAAAATAGAAGCCTCTGTGGACAGATGCTGACTTAGTGCTGTTCAGGGGGAATATGAACAGGGAACCTTCCATTTGGCCATCTTGCTACTTCACTCTTCTGTTGTTAACGTCCTACCGTCTCTTTACCAGGCCAGGAACACTGCCAGCCCAAGTCCTATAAGAGCTCTCACTATATTTTTTTCTTGTCCTTGAAACACTCCTCTTTAGATACTTGTTAGCAGTATGTCCTTGCTCCATTCAGGTCTCTGTTCAAATGTCACCTTATTGTGGAAAACTTCAGAACCAACCTATTTGAAAGAGTACCCCATCACTTTTGATGCCTTTACTCCGCTTTTACTTTATATAACGTACCTGTTTTATATTGTTTTGGTGAATATTTTCCTGCACAAAGGGGAAACATCTGTGAGAATGGAAGTTGTGTGGCATTCTATCACATTGTGCACATGCAACGAATGCATTTTTATTTTTTGTGTGAGGATTAAGCAGAAGAACCATGTGACAATATCACTACAGGGCTAGTTGCTCAATGAGAACTGTGTCCTGTGCTCGGTTAAAAGCAGGGTTGAGCGTTACAGCTCTTGGACAACACCTGGCTCTCCACCTGTTTTTGTAAATAAAGTTATTGTAAGATAACTACACCTGTTGGTTGAGGTACCGTCTATGGTTGCCCCCGTCATCACGTCGCAATGGAACCACAGTGACAGAGGCTATGTAGCCCGCAAAAGCTAAAATATTTATTATCTGCCTCTTTACAGAAGAAGTTGGTTTTTTTAGCCAGCATAAATAAAATACAGGAGTGAACAGAATGAATGAAAATAGTAAAAATGAATGAATGAATGAATCTCAGCACTAGATGGAGAATGATCAGAGCCATCAGTGTGAATATCCATTTGCCTTTTTGGTATCAAATTTCACGTGAGCAAACATACTAATTGTAACAAAGTGTAAAGTGCTATTCCTTGCACTTGTAAAAACAAGATGCTCAGAGTAGTTGAACTCAGGCCCAAAAGGTGAGAATTTGCCAGAGGTCACAGAGCAGGTCCGTGCGAAAACAAGGCAAGGTTCAAGTTCCTCCATATCTAACTGTTGTCTTTCTCAAATGTGTGTCTGGGTGTCACTGACAAGAAATAAGCCATTTAGCACTTTTCTTCCAAGTTGATTAAAGCCTGCAATGCTATTATTGTCAAATGTTGTTGGTAATCCTCTTCTTAATTAGTATAAATGGATGTTTTTAAAGAGCAGTTTAATTTTTAAATGTTTCCTTTGATGAGGTAAATGTGCTTTCAATGGCTGAGTTCTAGTAAATGTGGGTGATTTTTGTGAGTCTTCTTCAGGTATTGTGCAACCCGGAGATCTTCACCGTCTTTCTGGGTAGGCTGATATTGGAGCAATTTTTGTTATTTGTAAGCAAAAGAATGCAGATTGTTCCCCTTATTGACCCGAGCATGGAAACTATAGTGTCAGTTAATTGAAAAATATTTTTTTTTTATTTAAAAGGATGCATTGGGAGGGGAGTTGGGAGGCTGACTTTTATTCCTGGTTCATCTTTGGTGTTCTTAAACAACTGTCATTTGCTTTTTTCTTTAATAATTACCATATTGGTTTTTATTTGCAACCTGACACCCAGATCTCCCTATGACTCATCTGGTTTGAGTTAAGTGCCCAGTCTGTTATATTGAGTGGGCATGGGGCCTGCTAACCGGCCTGATCATGGGCAAGGAGGGAGGGCCTCATGTCTGACATACCAAACTAGACAGCTAGTGAAACTGGGAGAGTGCTCAGAAAATGGAGATGTGGGGCACATAAACACCAGCGAGAAATCCTGGCTCGTGTTGAAGAAGTTGCCTAACAATCACCTACATTAATGAAAAAGGAGGAGAAAGAAGAGCCTAAACAAAAGATTTAAAAATAAAAATTTGAGCCTTGTCTCCTCTAAGTTTACAAACTCTCCAGCATGCTAGGCGGCTATGTTGACGATCTCAACATATGTTGAAATTGCTCTATTTAGCTGGATTTCCTCTTTGTTCAAACATAAAGTTTTCCAAAGAAATTGATAATATAGAGTGTAGATATTTCTCAAACATTTAGTGTTATCATTAAAGAGACTGAGGGCACTCAGAGAGTGAAACCAGCTTTCTTAGAACACCCACCAGTATGCTCAAGACTTGTGCTCTCATGGCCATAAGGGTATGTGTGTGTGTGTACATGTGTACACTTTCCCCTTTTGATTTTATTATCTCCTTATAGTCTCAATATATTGGTTTTCTACACTATAACTGCATCCTTATAAAGGCTTTATTATGCAGTCAGAAAATTCAACTAGGAGGGAGGGGACTCAGTCATTCTATGCTGGTGGTGACCTGAGCGATGTGCTTGGGCCTTGATAGGAATGTATTAAACCTCTTTTGTGTGTTTACACTGAGAACAGAGAGTGAAAGAGACAGGCAAGATCTCTTTTCTCATAGAACTTAAAATCTAGAGATTTTGGAAATCACTCTGAAAAAAATACAACATATAAGCAGACAATAAATAAGAAAAAAGATGACAGGGCAGGAATCACTACTTGATATTGTGGATTGGAAGGTGCATCTGAAATGGTGAGCAGAAATGTGAATCATAATAAGAGACCAGGCAGACCTAGATCTCCAGAAAGAAGGTTCCAGGCCGTAGGAAACACCAGTACAGAGATGCTAGGAAGAAACAAATGTATGTGAGAGACTCACAGGGAACAGTGTGGCTGAGCCATGTGGAAGTTGCAGCCAGATCATGTGGTATCTTCTAAACCTTGCTAAGGGGTTTAGATTGCATGAGGTAAAACCATTAGATAGAGCATTTGAAACACAGGAAAATAATTATTTTTTCATATCAAAAACCCTGTATTTCAGGTATTATCATACCCATTTTATGGATGGTAAAAATTGATTCTCAGGATTCAAAATAAGGTCTATATGATTAAAATGTATTTTTCTATCATATTAGACTACTCACCACTATAGATACTAACTCCATTTTTTGCATAAAACTATACCCATAATATCTGTATGAAAAAAATGACATTGTTAAGTGAGAATAAGTTAGCCTTCTTTCCATGGAGAGAGATATCACCTCAATTTGCCTTCACACACATTCTTAAGGCCTTCTTTATTTTATTATAATGTTCTTTATGTCTTTTTTAAAGCTAGATTTCAAAGTTATTTTCTCTTTCTTATTTTATTATTTTTGAAAAGCAACATCCTTTAAAATATTTCTTGTACTAAACTAAGCAGTTCTAATAAAATTCAACATGTATAAAAAACATCATCTTGAATCTAAGGGTAAAGAATTAAAAATAATGACTGAGGTTTTTTATCACATTTGTTACTTATCAATTTGCTGAGAAACATTTTTTCCCCAATGTTACCTCTTTAGGTTTTGTTCTGAAAGTACTATTATCTATAATTAAGGAGATTGACCAGATTAATATTTTAACACCTTTCAGTAACATCACTCAAAGATAAGCATAAATGTGGTATGATTTCTCTCTCATTCTCTTTTCCCTTGCTTCTGTTTAAAATTGGTTTAGTTCTTTTCTTACAAACTGCATTAGTTGACTGGTTAAGTCTGATGTTTTCCTCTAAAAATTACATAGTACCGAAGGTTGCTGATATTATTTCACAGGATAACAGAAAGCACTGAATTGACATTCTGGTTTTATAAAACGAACACACACACACACACACACACACACACACACACACACACACACACACACACACACACACACTAATTCCACAAGAAATGGAAGGGAGCCTGTGGATCTGACAGGCTGTGTTATTGTTCTTGACATGTTGCGGGTATCTGCAAATGACTCGCGTAATGCCATAGAGTAAGGTGATCACATTTTTTCAGGTGGCCAAGAAATGAGAAAAATAACAAAGTTAAATAATAGAAACAGGATCCAAATGCTTCATTATCATTTGAAATGAGGTGCTGTATTTATATGAACCATTTACATTTCAACAATCTCAGGAATTCCGTTAAATTCAGAGACACAAAAGCAAATAAACAGGAAGGATGGGGAAGATATTGGTGAAGAGGCAAATGCCTGATGAAGAGCTGGATATTTGTCGGATTAGATGTCACTACAAGGGAAATTGAAGAGTGTCTCAGGCTGTCATTTTTAGATGTTTTGGCTCTGATTGAGGTGGGATGCATCTGACCTACTGTGTTTAGCTCCAGGAATCATTGTTTAAATGATCATCTGACAGCATGAAACTTGGACAAAGGAAGGACACGGGATAGTGAAGGAAGTCAATAACAACGTCCATGGGTTTTAAAAATATTTTAGAGAGAAAGTTCAGCAATCTTCCCTAAGTTCAATTTCTAGCTTGATTTCTTGGAGACCCTAGTAATGTGACTAGGACAGAACATATTTAACCTGCAGATAACCAATATGCTTAATTGTCCTCGTCTGTGAAATGGGGAGGTAACTAACACACATTGAGGGTGTTTGTTGGATGGACCAAAACAATTCATCACACATTAATGTACTTGTGATGGTCAGTGCATGTTAGCTCTTACTAGTTTTTTGTTCATTCTTTTCATTATAATAATTATTGAACGAAATTGGGAATAGTGATACTCAAAAATACAATAGCCCCCAGAAAACTATATACCCTCCCCAAAATATTTTAGTCCTTGAGATTGCCCACAAACAGCAGCTACTGCAGTCTCATCCTTTAACCTAATATGTCCTCCCCGTATTATTTTTTATGTATACTTTGACACAAAAGATGCTGGGACTCATTTTACAGACAAGAGAAATGGCGAAGTTGTGATGAAATAACTAGCTATTGTGGAAGAGATGATTTGGTTTCAGTGGTAGGAGAAACATGGCTTAGGAGGGCGAGTTCTTACCATAATGTCATTTCTGTATTACTGTAATATACAGAGGAGTGGTACAGGTGATGGATATGACAGGTTTGAGATTCCATTGATGATGTTTGCATTATTCCACTACAGTATCTAAAAAGTGATTCTTAGCTCATCCCAAACAGGGGCAAAAAATCATATAATTCAGAAAAAATAACCATAAATTTTGGCAACTTTCCAACTCTCAAAAGCAGTTATCTAAGGCCTATCCCAATGTAGAAAACACCTGTTAGCAGGTAGGATTTGTTTCTGATTTGTCATCTTCAATTGATACCCTTATTCCCTTTTCTTTCCCCCACATGTCCTGTGATCTTGTGATCACTACCAGCCAAGTAAATTTTAATAACTGAATGGAAAGGAGGAATGTAACCTATTGATGTCCTGTTCTGTACACGGTTCAGTCCTGGGTGCTTTCATTGTGGGGTCTGTGTGAACAGTTACAGCAGAGGAATCCAACTTAGAGTGTGTCACCCACTCAGGAATCCTAAACAAGTGTCATAAGGATGCAAGCCCAAGGCTGTCGGATTTTAAAGTCCATTGTCTTACTTTTGTATCGTGCTGCAATCTATGTCCATTAAAGTTTTGCCATTTTCATACTTTGTCACCTGCTGTGTAATAACATAATTTCCCTGTGGGAATCCACGTTAGAATGTAGTTAAGTAGCGTAGAGAAATGGACTGTGGAGTAGTAGTAGACACCCCCCCCATGGGGGCCGTGGCTGTGCTCGTGTTTGTACCTGTGACTGTGAGGTGGGGCCTGGTTACGTGTGTGAATTTCCTGTATTCAGAGTGATATGAATCTGATGGAGGAACGGAGGGCTCTGTGAAAACCTTGAAAGTCTATTCCCCAAACATCCACGGTTCCCAAGGGCAGCATCAGAGAAATACCTACGGGGACTAGCAGTTAGCACCTTCTAAAATCATCTAATTAGTGCAAAAAACCTATTTAACTGGCAACCAATATAAGACGTTCATTTTGACCTGTTATTAGTCCTCCAATTTTATGAATACTCTCAACATCGTTTCCAGCGGAGGCAAAGAAATCAGAACATCAACATAGTCACAATCCACTGAAACAGCTTGAGATGTTTAACCTTGTGAAGAGTTACTTCTCACATTCACCACACGGCAACTGCAGCTGAATGATAAGGACCTGAGCTAGATACTGGGAAAATGAGGAGATCAAACATGAATAGTTAATTTTTTTAGTACTGCTCTTAAACTCAGTGGGCAGCATGGGTTTGAGTTGACAGTCTTCAATCCTCAATGCCAAAAGAAACTTTTTTAGAGTAAGGGGCACATCAGTCTGAAAGGATTATTTTCCTGAAGGTATGTTGTTTTATTTGTTTAGATTTCCTTAAAAATTAAGACAACCTAAGCTGGAAGCACCCTGGTCCCATGCTCTGGCTGCATTTTTTTGATGGGATTCGAAGGTGATTGGCACCTTGGTCTCAGATCTCATGGAACCACTGATCGCCAGGACTTCCACACTTTGCTGGTCTCCCTGCAGGTCTCCAGGGCTCTCACACAATGATGACCTCTCTACCACATGCAGCACAGTGGGCGTTGAAGGGCCCGTCCTCCTGGGTCAAAATTTTCACAACTTGAGTCTTCTGTTTGGGCATCTGGGAGGGTTTTGAGCTTTAGGGAAGAGCTAGTCAGTCTTCCTGATTCTCCTACTTGCAGAACCTAGGATTAGTCCATGCAGTTGGCTGGGCTTTGAAATTCTAATCTTTTCACAGCTCTTGCTTGAAGACCTTGAACTAGTTTCGATAGGTTTCTCTCAATTTTTTGAAACAACCTAGACTCCTTTGCAGTAGTGTTCAGTAGGTAGCTAAATATTAATGAGGGAAGGAAGTAGCGGGAACGAGACACCGAGAAGCCTGCTTACTTCACTGGGAAGTTGCAGCTCTGGACACCCCAGGGGGCTGTCCTGCTAAGGGGATTGACACCCCTCCCTCTTCCTTCTAGGGAGAAGAAACCAATTTTTCAAGCTCTCCAGTCTCTGGGGGAAGTGCTTCTGTGCTTCTGCTTTAAGGCATGCACAGTAAAATGCAGGATGCCAGCCATAGAGGGCTGTCAGTCTAGCTTAGAAGAAGGATCTGATTGGTTAGTGGGAGGGGCCATGAGAAGCCCCTGAAAGATTAAAAAGCTGATTGGTAGGCTTAAAAAAAAAAAAACTAGTCCTTCCTTACCCAGAAATATAAATACAGGCCACATACACTTATTTTCTATAGTTCTGTTAGTACTATTTTAGGATAGAGTCCTGTATATAAGACTGCTGGTCAAAGGGAATGAATGGTTTACATCTGATAGTAATGAAAAAAATTGTGCATGTCTGCACATGCATGTTCACTGCCATAGATGTATTCAGCCATCTGGTAGTTCATGGTAGTTATGGGAGATGAATTTTGGCTCAAAGGAAGGACTTTCTAGTGGTTGAAAATGCCCCACAACTGATCAGACTGCCTGTATTTGTGGCAGTAAGTATTCAAGAACAGATTGGGTTAGTCAGGATGCTGTCCAGGGTATGAGATTAGAGGACCTGACACCTAACAGATATTCTGCCTTGGGGAACATTCTGGAGAAGTGCCAGGAGCCTCTCCATGGGGCAAGGCCTGCACACGTTGGATACATGGCCCTGAACCCTTTCCTATACAAGTGGTTTGCCAGGTGAGCCCAAGAGAACAAACACCCAAGGCCTTGCAGGACCCGCTTTCAGCTACTCTCCCGAAGCACCTGGGTCCTGTCTTTTAGAGTCTTTGCAAAGATTTACTACTGAGCTTGTGACCTCTCTCAGACACGGGCTGATCCATTGTGCCTGGAGTTCAGATGACAAGGGATGCTCTGTAACCCTCCACTGACAGAGTCAGAGGTAAATGCGGAGGCCTTTCCAATAAGCAATAAAGATCTTTCACATCTGAAAGGGGACACAACAGAAAGGTGCCAAGATCAGCCAGTGGCAAACTTCAAGCAGAATTTCTGCTGTTTCACTGTTGGGCAAATAAGTTTGTAAAATGTGTTTTTTGATTTTGCTCACTTTTATTGTTAAAAATGGCTGCCCAGATATGTGATCTGTGAAACTGCTAATTACCTTCCTGCTTGGGAAGGGCCATTGTTATGCTAATGTTTTCTGGAGGAGGAGTTTTGTGTCAAAAAGTTTTAAGAAGAAAGGAGAAGAAGAAGGAAGCCATGTGTTTTCAGAGTGAGAGCAGAGAGGATGCAGAGTGCTGAAGGAGGAGCCAAGATGGCAGAGTGCTGAAGGAGAAGCCAGTCTGTGCAGAGATGAGGAGGGAGAAGGTGTGCAGATGGGGAACCAGAGGTTACTGAGACTGCTGGGGGCCTTTGATGCTAGGAAGAACTGGAAAAGATTCTCCTGGTTGTGAAACCAGAGAGTGTGTAAGTGGGTTTTGGTGCCCCGTAAGTTTGTGTTTACTCGCCAGCCGGTTGCGAGGCTAGAATAAAGGCATGGTCCACCAGTTTTCAGCTCCGCAGTTTCTTTACCATCTGTCCAAATTTAATGTGAACCTGCACCTGCGTGTGCCTGGCTGTGATGGCAGCGACTACTGGACATACAAATACTATTTTACAAATGTCAATAGAGGTAACCTGATGAGCTCTAAGGTCTCATTAAGACTATGGTATCTTGCCTGACCAGGCAGTGGCGCAGTGGATAGAGTGTTGGACTGGGATGCAGAAGACCCAGGTTCGAGACCCGAGCTCGCCAGCTTGAGCGCAGGGGCCCATCTGGCTTGAGCAAAAGCTCATCAGCTTGGACCCAAGGTCTCTGGCTCCAGCAAGGGGTTGCTCGGTCTGCTGAAGGCCCGCCGTCAAGGCACATGTGAGAAAGCAATCAATGAACAACTAAGGTGTTGCAAAGGCAACGAAAAACTAATGATTGATGCTTCTCACCTCTTTCCGTTCCTGTCTGTCTATTCCTCTCTCTGACTGTCTCTCTGTCCGTGGGGTGGGGGAGGGGGGAAGACCGTGGTCTCTTGCCTGGATGTCACACCTGGCACAGTCTTCCTAGTTTGCAGTTATTTGCCAGTTAGCTTTACATGGTACTGCAAGGTTAGGGCTGGACACAATAGCACCTTGACACCCACAGTCACCATTAGGAAGTGGCTGTGTACTTCGATCACATCTCTTTTGTTGATCTGGTTAAACTTGTTTTCAAATGTCAGTATGTACTTGAAGCTAGAATGTTCTCCTGTATAGTTGTCACTGTAGTTTCCATGTGGTGGCATTGGACATTCCCCTCCAGGGCTGCATCAGGCTGTGTAGCCCTGGAGGGGATTCGCCACTCAGGGCTATCTTAATGAAGACAGCTCTTTGTGACTTCGCCACACCTTCCTTACCACACCTGTCAGGACTTCTCCTGCTTCTCTGGCAGGTGGGGAGCAGAGTCCTCGGAAGTGGCATTCAGCCTCGAAGCCCCTGCAGGGAGGGAATACTCAGGACATACCCTGTCACCACCACTTCTAATTTGCATCCCTTCAAATGAACCACAAGTATGCAACTGGTCCTCTCATTTTGGAGTCTCCAACTAGATTTAAACCAGCCCAGAGGGTCCCTTTAATCCTCTCCTTCTCAGCGTGACCTGTGGTCATCATACAACCCTTTGTTTCTGCCCCCCTTCAGGGCAGCACCTCTGCATAGCCAATGGGGAGACCTCACCAGGAGTGGGGGTAAGGGTGTCAGCGGGGTGGCTAAATCAGCCATTGTGAGGTACAGCAAGCAGCAACTAGCAAAGGAGATGCTAACCAAACAGATTATTGAGGGTAATTTCTTACCCCAACTTCTTCTTTAGAGGTAATAATAAAAGGCAGTACTGGGTCAGGTTCTATTATTAATAAATGGTAGAAGATGGACTGCTGCCCCTTACTTTGTTTTATGTATTCTACTAAAATTGGGAATGGTGTTAAAATTTATCTCCTATAACAGTGGTCATGTGAATAGCAGTAGATGAAAGAGAAACATGTTTCTTTACAGGCAGTCTCTGAATTTTGAAGAAATCCAGCAGACATTTCTGTGGCATGCTGACTGGATATGCTTTGGATGGAGACTGATTTTAATTGTGGAAATGGAGACAGTGAGGGCCTCAGATGGATAAAAGTTCGGCATCCACATGACTTGCGGTTTCTTGGCTATATCAAGGACCTTGAAGTTACCTCCAAATAGCAGTGGGTCTTCTCATGTTACAGTTGGAGAGTATGCAATATCTACGAACCGGTGAGTATATTCCTTTTGATTTTCTTGATAGCTACATTGCCAGACACTTATTTTCTTTCTTCCATGTGGACAATGTATATATGACTTACTGACCTTAAATGACTTAAAAAGGTACTTATATGTGTTATTTCACACTATCCTTAAAGCTTGATATTAATTGATTCATTTCAATATTGCTACTCTTTCTTTTCTAGTCCAACACTAGATGCTAAAATATTTCCTTTATTTTACATTCTTGTTTATAGTATTTCCTGAACTGCTCCATACAAGTGAACGATTTTGAGCAAATGACTGTCAGTCCAAACAGCCACAGGTCAAAGCAGACAAATGATGTGTCAGGATGTCTTGCTTGCACTTTGATCAGCATAATAACATTGCTGTTATCAGAGCAACAGTTCTGCTAGAGCCTGTGTTCCAAACCCACTTCTGTCTCTCCTGGCAAGTTTCCTAAAATTTCAGAGCTATATTTTCTTACCTGTAATGCTGGTGTAAGGACATTTAATTTGTAGACACGGAGTGAGAATTTAGTACGCTTTGGCAGAGAGAGCTCTTTGTTTAGAGATTGTTGTTTAATTTGTACTCAACAATTGGCAGCTGTTTTACTGAGTTTCAAGGATACCTTTCACATGCCCATAGAACAATATAAGAATAAAAATTCCTAAGTGAACAGCCTTTTCAATCTGTGTTAAGGCATTAGATGTACTACTTGCCCTTGTCCACATAGGTAAGTAGGCAGAGGCACTGCCCACACTCCCTGTCTCGCATAGTGGTGCAAAGATTTGGGCATGTTAAGTAGGAGTGCAGTACAGGTTTGGGGTGATCTGTTGCTTTCCTCTCGTAATTTCTGCCCACATTTGGCTGAGGAGAGAAGAGAACACAGCAAGCATTTTTATAATGGCCCAAGCAAGAGGGACTGGGAGAAGAAAAAAACAGTTGATGAACTGGACACTGAGAATCAAAGCAGAGAGCAAGTTGCCAGTGGAGCTTTGTGCTCCAGTCTCAGGAGGTCACCGAGGATCTGAGACAAGGAAAGGAGACTGAGCTCCTGATAAGTTGGTAGGACCTTTACAGCTTTGTCGTCTTTTATCTGGTCACGTAGCCCTTTATTGAGTGCCTACTGTGTGTTGGGTTACGTGTGTTTCAAAACTGGAATAAAAAAAGAAAGGAAAAATTGTAAAATTGTGTCTGCCCTCAAGATATTTACAGAAGGTGAGTAGGGATAAGCAAATAAGTGGTTTACAATGTGGTGGAAGATAGATTATTTCAGAGTGATATGTCTTCATTTTCCATAAGTACAGCAAAGGGACAACCTAGAGAGCTGCTCAAGTTAGGAGAAAGCTTAACTGTAAGTTGAAGATATCATAGGAATGACTCAGGCAGGGGCGGGACATGATGGTCATTTCTGCCCGAGGGAGCAGCTTATGCAAAGGCTAAAGACAAGGCCATCAGAGCATAGCCAGTGGTTCATGTTACATCAGCAGAGTAGGTGATGAAACTTGGAGATGGAAGCATGATGAAGATTCTTGAGGACCTTGAATGCTTAGATAAGGAGTTTGAATTTATCTCAATCAGAATGTGCATTAGAAAATTAACTCGGTCTTCAGTGAGGACAATGAACTAGAGGGAGACAAAGCACCAAAGGAAGAGAGCAATTCCGTATTTCAGTTCTAGAAAACCGGTAAAAAACTGAGCTGTAATGAAAGCCTGAAAGATATGTAGGAATTTTTGAAAAATGACAGTGGATGATCACAGTAACTATGAAATTTGATTCTCTTATTCTAGGACTATGTCCCGAGATCTTGAATTTTGAAAAGAAACTAATTTAGTCCTTCACTCATTAATTTCTTTATGAAGCCCTCTATTGAACAAACATTTAATGAACACTTTATGTTGCAGGATCTGTGATAGACATGGCAGATAGAGAGATGGTATTAAACACCAGGCCTTGACAGGTCTCATTGTATTTTTAGTTTTGGAAGCAGACATATAATACATGGTGGTGTATCCAGGGTTAAAGTAGGCATGTGATCCAAAGAGGTCCTTATGCATTGTGGTTTCCTTTTGACATGAACAATGCTAATAAAATCAGATTCCATTCCATTACTGAAAATAATCTAATTGTGTTCTCACAAACACAAACACAAAGCAGATTATTTCTGAATTTATAAGCTTAGCATTGAGGATTGGGTTGGAAATAGTAGATGTAGGTTGAGACCTGGGACTTTCTTCAAGTTTTGTTACTGTATAGCCTAGACTCAAATCCTAGGTATGGATTCTAAGGCTTGACTGACCTGGAATAATGGTCATTAATAAATACTTCACACGATCTCCTTCCTGTTTCTTTTTTTCATGTTTTAATCTTTTCTTCCCTTGTCTTTATTTCTTTCTTTATTTTCATTTCTTTCCTTTCCTTTCCCTTCCCTTTCCTCTTTCTCTTCTGCTTGTTTATATTTTCCTTTGTTTATTATTTTTCTCCTATACATTTTAAAGGTCCTCAGCATTTTCTGACACATTTATAGCAAATCTGTCACACATTGTTTATATATACATGTATTCCATCATTTTATCAGCTTGTAGTTAATTTGGCATGAAACATGGGTAAAGTTATACAGGTCTTAGCTCTAAGGAAGCAGTGACAAATGCATCTTAATTTTTTTCATCAGTAAATGAACAGTATTATAATTTCTTTGTATCAATGATATAAGAGTATAATTAACTTTCAATTCTTTATTGACAAAAATCTTAATTCACCTCAACAGATATTTTAGTGAATAAAAAAGTAATGGAGATACAGTTAGGTCCCATAGTATCAGAAAGAGCTTTTTAAAACAGAACAAAACAAAGCTTTGAGTCCCATTTCTGGCATTCACTATCTGTGTGAACTTGTGATCTTGGATATTTTACTGATATTTCTGAGTTTAATTCTCTTACTTTTAAGGTAAAATGCAGATTGATAGACCATAAGATTGTGATGAAAATTTAATACTTTAATGCGTATGTAGTATAGTACAAAGCATAGTCCCTGACATACAATAATTGCTAAAAATAAAGGTAGCTATCATTTTTTACTTATGCTAATTTTTGTAAGGCTTATCTGATGCAATGAAAATGGGCTATAAAACTATATTAAGAAAATTATTTTCCATTCTACTGATACTATAAAGTTGAAACTTTTTGAAGTTTGGTATTTTGCCTCCATTATATTATGTGTAGGTTAGTGAACAGTGAAGAGAGAAGAAAATAATGACTTCAGGTTCGTGAAGCTTGCTAGTGACAGAAAATCAATCAGTTATTTTGCTGTACATCATCTTTCTCCTGCTCATTATCCATAGTTTAAAGACATTTCTCTTTAAATTAAAGAAGGTATCCAGAGTGAAGAATAGAAAGTATTTAAGAAGTTCAGTTGAGTTCAGATGGTCAGTTTCTTCAGATTTACTCTTTGTTATTGCAAGAGATGTTTTATTTTCACGTGTTACACAGTGCCTCCTGGAGGGAGATGAATGAATAGCAGCTATTTTAGCAAATGGCATGTTCTGACTCTAAAATTTCTTGATGGTGTTTAAATGTACCTTAGGATAATGTCTGCCAATGAAAATAAGTTGTTTAGAGAGTTCATCTGAAACATTAAAAAAATACTCTATCTCAAGATCTTTCTGGGATTCCCAGATTGAATTTGAAGAAATGGATTTTAGGAAAAAGATTTATTATTGGTGAACTGTGCTCTAATATCACTTTGTTAAATGTGAAGATTTTGCCTATTTCCATTATCAACTATCATATTCTTCTTAGCCTTGGCATAAGTGTGGTTTTATGATAGAGCATAATACAACAGATTTTGTTTTGTATAGTGCCTGTACTTCAAACTTAATTCAGAATGGTTCTATGATATCAGGCAATAGAGCTGTTGTATTAACTAGTAAAGAGCAGAATCAAGGGAATAAAAATATGCTTTCATTGGGAAATTGATGGAGCTTGAGATGAAAAACCATATAGGAGATGAGAGGTGTTTGTGGTAATTGGAGAAATGGAAAATAAAACCTTATGCTCAATGTGATAAAATAGCAGAGAGGATAAAAAAGAAATAGACTTCCCTGAATACTGGGAGGAAGTCTCTCCGTACTTTCAGTTAGTCCCCCAAATAGTCAAGTATGTATTTGGATCAAAGTAGTAATTTTACTAGTGAGCAATATATATACACTAATATACACACATAGATGAAATGCACAGGTACTATACTTAGCAGAGATACTATACTCATCCGAACACATGTCCTTTCATTTTTATCTGCATGGTTTTTAAGAGTAGACAAAACTAATTGATGATAATAGAAGTCAGAATATTAATTACTTTTTAAATGGGATGAGGATGGAGTATATAGTGGAAAGATGTGGAATGGAACCTACAGAGATGGTGGGAATTTTTAATAATCTTTATTTGGACCTGGCTGCATTGCTCTATTGGTTAGAGGAGGGGTCCCCAAACTATGGCCCGCAGGCCGCATGCGGCCCCCTCAGGACATTTATCTGGCAGCATTTCCGGAAGGGGCACCTCTTTCATTGGTGGTCAGTGAGAGGAGCACAGGATGCATCCACACCCATAGTTCCCATTGAAATACTGGTCAGTTTGTTGATTTAAATTTACTTGTTCTTTATTTTAAATATTGTATTTGTTCCCATTTTGTTTTTTTACCTTAAAATAAGATATGTGCAGTGTGCATAGGGATTTGTTCATAGTTTTTTTTATATTCCAGCCCTCCAATGGACTGAGCGACAGTGAACTGGCCCCCTGTGTAAAAAGTTTGGGGACCCCTGGTGTTGGGCAGATAAAATATTTTATGCTCACTTGTTTAAGATGGCGCTGCCCATGTGCAAGTTTTAAGAGTAAGCTTTTCCCCACACCCTTGACTGATTGGATGATGTGGGGTGGTGCACTCTCATGAGGAATCCTCCCAGTATGTCTCAGATAAGTGACTTGGTATCAGAGACTTCCTTGTGTGTAGATTGGATTAAGGGTTTTAAATCTACACTATAAAGTGGGGCAGACTGGGACATTGCTCAGTTCCTGAGGTTAGTATTAGAAAGGAGAGCAGATAAAGGCCACATGGAGGAGAGGAGGCAGCCAAGATGGTGGAGTGCTGAGGAAGAAGCCAGTTTGTACAGAGTTTGTGTAGAGAGGAGATGGGAAACAGAGGTGAATAAGTCTGGTGAGCTAGAAACCTTTGATTCTAGGAAACTCAGGTAAGTCAGTAGCTTTGTGAGCACTGAATGAGTGGGTTTTGGAGCCCAGTGTGTGTTTTTGCTTGCCCACCAGGTGCAAGCTAGAATTAAAGCTGATGGCTCACCAGTTCTTGGCTCAGTTGTTTCATTACCGACTGTTCGAATCTAATGCGAACCTGCACGGGCCAGGTGGCTGTGATGGTGGCCACAACTACCGGCTTTACATCTGGGTTAAAGTATCATCTCAAAGTACAGAGGTTGTGTGTTCAATCTATGGTCAGGGCATATACAGGAGCAGATCTATGTTCCTCTCTCTCACTCTCTCTTTCTTCTCTTACTGTTTCTCTACATTTCTCTCTCACTAAAATCAATAAAGAATATTTTAAAAAACCTTTATCTGTTAGTAGATGAATGGTTGTAGACATGTGTAGAAAACCATGGAGATATATACTGAGAGGTATCCACTTTATTCTATATGTTATATTCCAACTTTAGAAAGAATTTGTAGATGTATTCAATCAATTTCTATATTTTGGTAGACAGTTTTTGAATTGAGTATTCTCAGTGCTGGTATCATTTTTCAATTTGATGCTTACAGAAACTATAAGAATATTTTATGCATTCATAGAATTGTGTGTGTGTGAGTGAGATTTGTGGTGTTAAAGGAGAAGAACAAGTGAGCATCTATTTACTTCCTAGCAATTTATATTTATTATCTCACTTAATCAGCATAACGACCCTGTAAAAGATTCTTAAGAGATGAAGTCAGTTCCCAGGAACTTTCTCTGAGGTAGAAAAAGAAAGCTGGGAAATACGTAATACTGAACAACATACAGTTCCTTCCACCGAGACCTCTCTGGATGGATCATCTCAGCCAATTAGTTTAATAATATTCTACTTCTATGCATGGAGGGAGAGAATTTTATCTTGTTTTCTTCACAGATGGAAATAATACGGGATTTTCGAAGTTGACGTGTTTACTTATTATTTGTTTACTTCATTTCAGAAAAAGATTTCAGGCAAGCGGGGATTTCAGAAGAGTTGGTTGGGATGGTTAACCCGCTGGTGATGTCGAATAGCTAAGAAGATTCATTGTTTTGTTAATATTATTAATGTTTCTCATTAAGCACATTCAACTTCTTAAACTTTGAAATAATTTTTTCAGCCTTGTGGGCAAAAAGCTCAAAGGCATGAAAACCTCCCTGAATTTTTATGGAAAAACTACTGAAATGTCCCTGTGTACATAGGCTATTTTAGTTTGGTCCGAAGAAGAGGGTCGGGGGAATTCTACTCAAACACTTTCTAGAAGCCTTGATCAAAGTATCGCACAGAGGATGATAAGCACGTCAGAATGAAATAAAATGGGTATCCCTGACAGAATCCGCGTTCCTTTGGAACCTCACATATTTTAAGATTACTTTGTAACTTCTACCGTATAAGCTTCATTCCATTTTCCTGAAGTCACTTAAAACACATTAATACTCCCTGGGAGTGTTTTAAAAACAGGTTAGCCTTGTAATTAGGGTAAATGACGCTGGATGCTGATTTGCTTCTAGTGGAAGGCGTTAGTAATATATGGCAATATCTGATACTATTCTCTCTTTGTTATGGTAACCTTATTCAGATGGACCCTTTTTAGGTAGGTTGAGAATAGCCATATTACATTCCTGTGAGATTCAGATAATATGGCATCAGTAAAACCTCCTAAAATTTTGCCTGCCACATTATCCTAGGAATACAGGTTTTTGCATAGAGAGGGAAAGGAAATTCAGGGATTAACAACAAGATGAAAATTTATTTAGATTTCTAATATGCCGTGACTTAAGAACATTATCTAAAAGCTATGCAGGGTGAGTATAACCATAAAGTACGCAAAAGCTTGTGGCATTCATTATAGCAATAATATCATAATGCCTTTTAATACTTGGTTTTAGATGATCCTGGATATTGTCATAGTTACCACTACAATTGGGAAAGTTGCATTGGCTTGGCAAAAGAATTAAGTCCTAAGTATATTGCATTCAAATAATATTAAATATTCTATGCCCCCCACCCCTTAAAACAGAATGATATACCATCAAAGGTAAAAAAAAAAAAAGAAAAAACCCGGCAGGACAAAATGGCTTGGCATTCCTGAGTTCATAGCTACAGCTGCTCATTGAACAAAGTATTTTATGCTGAATATTTTCACAGCTTGTATGCATGTGTTGGTATCTCTAGCACAAGGTATCAACAAACAATGACCTTATTTATTCTATGTCAAAATTCTGAATCTGTATTCTGTCACAAGCAGTGTAAACATTGTTAACACACACAGTGTTATTCCAAAAAAAAAGAGAGAGAGAGAAAATCCTCAAAACAATATTTCAGTGAGATAAACAACAGCAACCAAAAAGCATCTTTCTCATACAAAGTGATTCTAGAAACTGGAATAATTAAAATAGGGGCTCTGGGCAGCTTAGGTCTGGGCTGTGCATTATCTGGTGTCCAGATCCTGTTGTGTCTTCTCTGCATCTTGGGAGCGCCGTGTCTCTGGCCAGACTACAGACCAGTCTTCTTGAGATGTTGTGCCTGAAACCACTTTGGCAGGTTGCTTTGCTCTTCAGGTAGAGAAGTTGGGAATATGTCTCCTTTAATTCACATCCAGGAAGCCAGAAAACAGTGAGTAAGCCTTCAGTGGGGCTCAGCTAGTGCTTTGTATCTATTCCAACCCTGCACATGAACCGCAGGTAGGATTGAGTTCTAGTGAGAAAAAGAATGACGTTGCCAATGCCTAAAGGATTTTCTAGTACTGCATTTGTTTAATGCCTCTGACTTCTTAATTGTAAAATGACTGTGAAAAACATAGTGACTGAATGGAAGCATTGGAAACATTTTAGGGAAGGGGAGGAGAGCAGTATGTCTACTGTTATTTTTTATCCCAACAGATTTCCTTTGAAAATATTTAATGTGAAGCACTAATACTTGCATCTGCTACATGTAATCATCATGAATGGGCCATTGCACTGGTGATGGCAATGACCGTGATCTTTTTGTTAGCATAGGTGGTCCTCTGAAAGCCTTTCTGTGGCGGTGCTTTGAGTCTATGCTGCCAATTTCATCGATACTTTCCTGGACTGAGATCTGTTTAGTGAAGTTCTAAGTCTTAACATGAGAAACAAAAGAGGGAAACAGGTGTCTGTTCACTCAGGATGCTGCAAAGAGAACAACACCTGTACAACATGGTAGCCCAAAGAATGGATGATTTTATTCTCTGCCTGGTCCTGAAGGAGGCTTTGAAGAAGAAATTTAGGAAAAATAGATCACTTAGATTAATAAGTGTTACTTTCGTTAAATGTAAAAACACTATATGTTCAAGGTCATGTATCCTCTTTGAAAGGGGGTCAATTTTAAAACATAAAAATATTTCTAGAGATGTATATCTAAAAGAATAAGGTTGTATTCTCTCAATGACTTAATTATAACCCCATCTACAATGGAGATCAGCACACTTGTAACGAGCCATTTAGTAAACATTTCAGTCCTGTGGGCCAGACTGTTGCAACTACTCAACTCTGGTTTTCTAACACGAAGACAGCTGTAGGTGATATGCAAATGAGTCGGTGTGGTTGTTGCTCAATAAAACTTATTTATAAAAACAAAATTTTAATTTCATGTAATTTTTACATCTAAAATAACCTTTAATAGTTTTTAACTAGTTAAAAATATAAGAAAGCATTCTTAGCTTCTGGAATAGACAGGTGACGGGTCAGATTTTCCCCGTGAGCCATAGTTTGCTCATCCCTGGTCTACAAGAACAGTTTACAAAGAATATCAGGAAGTAAAAGATATAAAATAAAAGAGAAAATAAAGAGGAATTTTGAACCTAAGTTTAAGCTATTCTCGATTAGATGCTATTGTCTTGATAATTCCACGTATGTTATTTGAAATATTTGACACCTTCAAAGTAGTCACATTCCTAGGTTTGACAAAGACTTGTGATGTTTTCAGTGCTTACATTTCTGTGCACTGAAGCCAGAATTTTACAACCCAGTCAATGGAGTACTAATATATGGGAGGTATTGTGCTTCAGGTGAACATAGAGAAGTAAGGACATGCTTCCTGCTTTAAAAGAGACTTTACAGTCTGACCAGGAAGTGACACAATGAATAGAGCATTGGCATGGGATGCAGAGGACCCAGGTTTCAAATCCTGAGGTCACTAGCTTTAGTGTGGGATCATCTGGCTTAAAAGAAGACTCACCAGCTTGAGCACAGGTTGAGCATGGGATCATTATCATGATTCTATGGTCATTGGCTTGAACTCAAAGGTTGCTAGCTTGAAGCCCGAGGTCCCTGGCTTGAGTAAGGGGTTACTTGCTCTGCTGTAGCCCCTTCGGGTCAAGGCACATATGAGAAAGCAATCAATGAACAAATAAGGAGTCGCAAGAAAGAAAGATGCTTCTCATCTCTCTCCCTTCCTGTCTGTCTGTCCCCATCTGTCCCTCTCTTTTTCTCTCTCTCTAAAAAAAAAAAAGACTTTACAAAGTACAATGTGATATACTGTCTTTACTTAAAATTATTCAGTGGCTTCTAACTGTCCCAAATCTAAAGTTCCTACTATGATTTATATTCCTCTTCCAAATTTAGCCCCTCCCTTCTCTTTAGAAGAAAATAGGTTACTGACCATGTGTCAATATATAGGCTGTTTCCTTCAGTTTATTTTCCATTAGAAATTTCTTAGTGTGCTTCCTTCTAACTGCAATGCTCTTCTTCTATTTTTCTGGCTAAAATAGTTAATTCTTAAGTCACGGCTTCCATATTCAAGAGGCTTTCCGTGACTTCTAGAAAAGATTAAATCCTTTTTTTTTTCCTGTTCCCATAGCACCCTATACATTTTATTTCCATTCTCATTTATAATTAACGATTGAATGTGTATCTTCCAACCTCCCTCTTGGCTAACACTGTAGAACAAGGACCTTGTCTGTCTCACTCCCCATTCAGCCGTGAAGCACAGCCCAACAGAATAATGTGAGAGGTGCTCAAAGGTATTTGTTAAATTGAATTCCATTAAAGACAACCTCTCTGTTAAAAGGTTTGGAACAATAACTAAACAAAACATAATTCTAGGAAGAAGATATTAACTGTGCAGTCTTGGCACAGTCTGTAACATTGGAACCAATCTTTAAATCATTTTGATGGATTAGTGTTCTTGGAATTGATGAAGCGTGGTCGAGAATATATGCTATTTACTGACTTTACTGCATTAAATAGTAATGTCATAAGAGTAATTGTTGCAAATTATAATATATTTTAAAATTCTGAATTATGTAAATTATGAAGGTGTACTTCTCTTTTTCAGTGCCTCATATTTCAGATACTACTCCCAAGTCATAGTCACTGGAAAGCTGTTGTTTTGTATCATTTCAGATGAGTTTCTGTGCCTTTAGGAATGGCAGTATTTTGTTGTTTGGGGTTTTTTTTTTTTTAAGCAAGAGAGAGAGAAAGAGAGACAGACAGGAAGGAAGAGATATGAGAAGCATCAATTCTTCATTGTGACTCCTTGTTCATTGACTGCTTTCTCATATGTGCCCTGACTAGGAAACTGCAGCCAAACCAGTGACCTTGGGCTCAAGCCAACAACCTTAAACTCAAGCCAGCGACCATGGGGTCATGTCTGTAATCCTATGCTCAAGCCAGCAATCCTTCACTAAAACTGGTGAGCCCACACTCATGCCAGATGAGCCCGCTCTCAAGCCACTGACCTTGGAGTTTCAAACCTGGGTCCTCTGTGTTCCAGGCCAATGCTCTATTCACTGCGCCAGTGCCTGGTCAGGCCTAATGGAAGTATTAAAGGTTAATAAGGATCAATCACTCCTTTAAAAAGATGATGTATTTTTAATTTTTTAAATTTATTTTTATTTTTTATTAATTTTATGTTAACATGAATTCAAGTGTCCCACTCAATATAACTCTCTCACCCCCCCACCTTGTTCCCTATTATTCCCCTTTTTTCCCCATCCCCCTAACTCCCTCCCTCCTTCCCTTTGGGATTTGCTGTAAAGATGATCTACTTTTTAGAATAGAGAACTTTTTACCACATTAGCCATTTTTTTGTTTTATTTTAATATTTAACTTGAAATGGTTCTAGTCTGATGATCATCTCATTTGAAGAAACGCAGACTGGTGCAAAAGCATCACATTTATATAAATTGGGAGAAAATGACTAAAATGGCATCCTTATTTTGATAAAGCTATGGCTAGCCTTTAAAAAGCTAAAATTACTCTTTTGAAAACTTCTTTGTAGAGAGTAGCATTTTGAATATTTTTAGTGCCTCTGAATTCTGTCCTGTGGGTTTCTTGTTGTATTCTTTATGTCTCTGTGTTAGGAAAATGATTAATAGTGGCTGTACATGGCTATGATTCAACACTTTTATAAACTTATAATGTTGATTTTATTCATTTTAAGTCATTTACTTGAAACTTCTAATTGTGTGGGGTTCTTTTTATTCTCACTTGTTTGGCTTTATCGTGTATTCTTTTACCAAAAAAGAAATCCATGCTAATAACTTTAAAATGAACATGAATTTATATAAACCCACATACCCAGGTAGGGCATGTATACACATGTTCAGTTTGCTCGGGCAGCTAAAATGTATGTTTTTCATTTTATCAGTGAAATCATTGTCATTCAACATAGAATTATTTTAAATTAAAGAAACTTGTATCCTCATGCTGTCATTAAGAGTACTCAGTAGTTATAAAGTGAAGAAATTGAAACCATTTTATTTACTTATAATACCTCTAAAGTAGAAAGACTAATAAAATACAAACTAAGCATCCTCCTCAAAAGAACATTCATGGTAACTATTAATAATAACTAGGGTTCTATTTGTTTTTTTATGAAATAATAGGTCTATATTCATTTATTACCCACTTATTTAAAAATTTTAATATCGTAGTTCTCATGATGTCCTGCAACAGTAGTCTGTCTATTCAACTATAATCATGTGCCACTTAGCAACGGGAACCTTCTAAGAAACGCACCATTGGGTGATGTTGTCATTGTGCAAACATAATAGGGTGCACTTAAAAAATGTAGAAGTTATAGCCTACTATGAACCTAGGCTATATTATATGGTGTAGCCTATTGCTATGATGCCATTAGAGAATAGGAATTTTTTAGCTCCATTATCTTATGGAACCACTGTTGTTTACATGGTCCATTGGTGACCGAAACATCATTGTGTGGTGCATGACTGGATTAAAATTTGCAGAACTAACATTTACTGGTTGGATTATTTACAAAAAAAAATACATCATACTAAGAAATTTACAAACATATGGATATAATTCACAGTGAAGTGGAAGGTAACTATTCCAGAGAGAGGCACTTGGTTAAGGAGCAATTCTCACTAACTGTCCAGACTTCACATTTCAGTGCTTTGTTTTCTGCTTATGGCTATAAACACATTACATGAAGGAAAGTATATTATGCTTGCATTTCAGAATTCGATGAGCCCCAAATATCACACTTCTGATGTTTGTTTGAAAAAGTTATTTTGACCATTTCGCTGATGAGGATACTGAAGCACGCACAGTAATTTTCCAGAGATAACGAATGAATGTCGTGATCTGCGGTAGCTAAGCTATCCTGTGTTTTGGATCCTTTCATATCCTCTGAAGTAGCAGACCCTGATCTTTGGGCACAAGGTTAGGCATGTGATGGTGTCCTGGGTAATCATCACATGCCCTATCCTGGCTACCGTGATTGGTTCAAGAGGTGGGCTCTCTGCCCGAGCATGTGTTATGAGTCTTCTTCCATACAGTCAATATATGGATAGTAAGAGAGAGCTGTCCATATTGCTTTGATTAAAAAATTACAACTCTCATGTCCCTTTCTTCACTATCTGGAGAGACATTCTGAAAGAGCTGAGAGTTAGAACATCATTCAAAGAGATACAGAGAGAAGCATAAAGGAAAAACATGGGGAAAAAAAGATTATTTTTTCTTGGATATTTGAGTTACTGCCTCTGAGATTTGGCTTTCTGTTTCCCTTTGATTTGTATGAACTCTTATGGCTTTACTGGTAAATTGAGCCAGATAATTCCTCAAGATTCAAATGAGGTTTGAAATGCACATTTTTTCTGATTCTTAAGCGTATGCTCTTTCTAAATTTTTAAGTTTACTTTTTTGTGATTTTAAAAAGACTTTATTTTTTTTAGAATAGTTTTACTTCCAGAGCAAAATTGAGCTGACGGTGTAGAGATTTCCCACATACCTCCTGACCCCTCGTACACACAGCCTTCCTATCTATCGACACTTCTGCTCTTTTTATATATTTTAATGATGCTGAGTTTTTTTAAAATATATGAATGAGTAAGTTTCTTGGCTACCAGCACAAGGCTTTATTCCTTTTTAGATAGTGCCCTCCAAGTTATAGTTACATCTCAGCTCTAGGAAACCAAGAGAAATTTGGATTTATCACACATTTCTTTAAAAAGGCTTTCTGGTGATATCAGAGCAGGGTAAATAATCTGATATTGAAAAATAAGAAGTTGAACGCTGAAGCTCTTTTTGAGATTCCTTTGTAACCAAAGAGAAGATGTATAGATTATAAAGGAGATTTAGAGGAAAAGCTTGAAAACTTATTAGATGTGTAAGTGATCAAGTGTGCTATGATCTAATGTGTAACTATTAATTCTGATCAGATTAGAGGAGTGGGCCCCATTGATATCACCAAAAGATAACCTGTTAACACTTTGTATGTGTTAAATCATTCATGTCTATAGCATGTTTCCCAACTGTATGTAATTGCCCAGATATAGGCATAGATACATTTTTTTCTTCTTTTCCAAGTGAGAAAAGGGGAGATAGACTCTGCATGCACCCCACTGGTATCCACCCATCAATGCCCAACTGGGGCATGCTTGCTATGGAGCTATTTTTAGCACCTAAGGAGAAAGCTCTATGGAGCCATCCCTAGCACCCAGGGCTAATGCTCTTGAACCAATCAAGACATGGTTGCAGGGGGGAATAGGGAGAGAAAGAGAGAGAAGGTGGAGGAGGAGAGCTGGAAAAGCAGATGGCTACTTCTCATGTGTACCCTGACCAGGAATCAAACCTGGAATATCCATGGCTGGGCAACGCTCTACCACTGAACCAACCAGCCAGGGCCTGCAGAGATTCTTTAAAGAAAAAACTTACTAGCTTATTCATTTCTTTGTTTGGATTAATTATAAAATGACTTTCCTATCTGCCCTACATTTCTGGGTGTATCTTTCTCCCTACTAAATTTATAACCTCCTGATATTCTCAGAACAGAAAATGTCAGTGAAAATTTTCCAGTAAAAACAAGTAAAATGATGAAAAGGTATAGAACTTCAGTGTTGATGTATTCAAACAAAGCCCAATAGTCGCCTTAATAATTTTCATGGGGTTGTCCCATGGGTTAGAAGGTGCATCAGTATTAGAGCTCTTCCCTTCTCTGCCTTCTCCAAACAATGAGTCAACGGAATGAGTGTTGAGTTTTTATTTGAGTGAATCAGAATGGCACTGACATTCTGATGTTGGGATGGAGAATAGGTATATTGATGATCAGCAAACATGGAAACACTAGGGCACGCACACATGTGAGTGTGTGTGCTGTGCACATGTGTGCCTACAGGTATGTATATTGTGCAAAAATATCAATAGAGTTCTTTCTTGTTCTGAGAAGACTATGTCTAAAGTATGGATACCTGTGAATGGTAGGGGACCCAACTCCAGAAGATCTAAGGTGAATTTCATATCTACCCTAGAAGCTAGGTGCCTGGTAGTAAATTAAGAATACAAGGTAGATGTTAGAACTCTGAATATCAGAGAAGCCAGGCTGGGTAAGTTGAAAACTTAAGAGACAAAGTCTAGATCCAATTGTAGAAAATTCTAGAATCATGCAGATAAAACAAAATTGGGTTCCAGTGGTTTAGCGTCAGGGTGTATATGTAAATTAGGAAGGTCGGCATTATGTGGGTCAGAATCCAACACATTTTACTTGGGATCACAACAGAATTAAGAGACTGGATATGGGTCATGTTTGCAAAATGGAGAAAGTGGTAAAGTTGTATGGTTAGGTTGTTGAGGAAGGGGATCTGTGGTAGATGAAGTGTGTCTACAGTGGCATCTGTAAGGGGCCACATGTCTGGTATTTAACTATGACAATAGAAAGAAAACCACTGTGCTGGCCAGCTTTAGCAACCTGACTTTTTATTTTATTAATTTTAATGGGTGACATAGATCAATCAGGGTACATAGGTTCAGAGAAAACATATCCAAGTTATTTTGACATTTTATTATGTTGCCTACCCCTTACCCAAAGTCAGATTGTCTTCTGTCACCTACTATCTGCTTTTCTTTATGCCCCTCCCATCCCCCCACCCCCATCCCCTCCCTCTCCCTCCTCCCCCTCTCTTTCTCCCCCCCCCCCTGCTCCCCAGTAACCACCACACTCTTGTCCATGTCCCTGAGTCTCATTTTTGACTTTCTGTTCTTTCCATTTTTCTCTGTATTCTGAACACTGCCTCAGGAATGAAAAAGAAGACCGTGGAGTGTGCAATTGTCCCAAACCTTCTATCAGTTTTGATCACACTTTGATGTTGAAAATAAATAAGTCCAATCCATTTGTTTCTCTCATCTGTTTCATGACTTCTAACTGTTTCATTCTGAAGCTGTCTCGAATGAGAATTAATTTCTACCCTGCCTTTCCATAGACTGGGAAGAGAACATCTTCATGCATAAAATTTCTTCAGTGTTTTTTTTTAAGTCTCAACTTTATTGCTTTTTCACATTCTCTCAGCACACGAGTCTTTGAAGGAAGGAAGGTGTATCACAGAATAGGCGCTGAGCTTGGTCAAGCAGATAGAACTCTGGGTTGCTGTATCCTTCTTTCAGAAGAGAAAGAAAGAATTGATTTTAGGTCCAAATAAATTCACCCCTTAATATTTATACACTATGGCAATGGAAGAAAATTAAAAGGGGGAAATGAAATGTCATCTGTAACCACCTGATCTATTTATATAGTTTGTGTATTAAATGAGGTCATGAGTATGAAGGCTCATTTAAAAGCTATGTAACAGATTTGTGTCACTAACTTTCAGATGACTCAGTCTCTTCTTTTTTTAAAAAAAAAAATTCTTTTTATTTATTCATTTTAGAGAAGAGACACAGAGAGAGAGAGAGAGAGAGAGAGAGAGAGAGAAAGGGGGGAGGAGCTGGAAGCATCAACTCCCATATGTGCCTTGACCAGACCAGTGCAGGGTTTTGAACTGGCGACCTCAGTGTTCCCAGGTCGACTCTTTATCCACTGCGCCACCACAGGTCAGGCAACTCAGTCTCTTCTTAATCAAATTGGGATAAAAGGCTTATGCAGAGTCACACCCTGAATATATTAGCAACATGGGATTAGTTAGTACTTAATGGATTTTCATTTTTATCCTGTGCCCTTTATTTACCTGCAGCTCAAAGAGTGTACCACATGTCTAGAAGCAAAGCAAAGACAGAGCGAACTTGCAACAGGAAGTGTGGTAGGTCTCGGGGAGAGGCAAGTCAGGACCAGAGTACCAAGGTGAAGACTTTAGATGCTGTCCAGTAGGTGTCCATCACTGATGGTCCAGATGCAGCGATCTGGCCTAGTCAGTTTACATTTTGAAGGACTCCATGGTAAAGCAGAGGGTAAAATCTCAGGAGTCAGCTGGGAGAGACTCCATGGCTTGCATTGTATATAGATGGTCACAAGTATGCAAGTAGTGGCACGGGAAAGAACTTATATCTAGAAGTAGAAGGATGAAAATAAAAGCATAAATCTCCATTTCTTCACCTGTGATGGGTTATTGTCCTCTAAAGGCAGTGGCCAAGTGAAGAGAGTGTTAGCAGTGAGCCTATAGGGACAGAGAGGAGAGAATGACACAAATTCAAACCTGAACTTGGAGCTCGGGTCTGGACCAATAGCATTAACACTATCTGGGAACTTGTTAAAAATACGAATTCTTGATATCCACACCACATCTACTGAATCTAAAAGTCTGGAGGTGATCCTAGACTCCTGCCCTTGAACAAGCTCTTCAGGTGATTTTGAAGTTTGAGAATCACTAGAACTGCAGCACTGGCTCTGTGTGAGGGGCAGTTTGGCTCTCCAGAGGCATTTGAAAATTACTGGAAATGCTCTTTATTCACAGTTCTCTTTCACACAGGCACACCCACACACATAAAATTGTATGTGTATATCATTTTATCATTTATCTTTTCACTTTTACCTTTCAGAATATCAAAGCACAGTAATGTTAATTATCTTCAAAAGTGCTTATTTGAACTAGGTTCTACAAGTAATTTTAAAATTCCTGAATTTGGTCATTCCCTCCTTTTTATTTTATTCTTCTCTCTCACACACAATTCAAATGTTAATTATAGAATGTGTGTGTGTATGTTTTAGTAGTTTTCATGATACAAAATGAGTAATACTCAATTTCCGTCTGCAAGGATTTCATTGTGCCTTGGGGTAAACATCACAGTTTTTTATTTTTTTCATGTACTACTGCTGTAGTAAATGTTATCTAAAATGTTTTAGGTTTTAGGAGTTGGAAGAAATGGGGGAATTTCTGAAGCCTTCACAAATGGTGAAGCATATCAAAATGCCAAGAAAATAGCTTGGGAAGCAAGAATTAGCAGTACACAGAATCACATGGCTTCATTATTTTTACTATCTGATTTTTCAGTTTTAAAATATCTGCATATAACCCATCAAGGTGGATTTTAAAAATTTACAAATGAATAAAAATTCGGAGAGACGAAGTGTTCAAGGTGACATAGCGGGTGAATAGTAGATTTCACAGATATCTGATTCAATGTTCGTTGCATTGAATAGACAATAAGTAATACAAATTCTCCTAAGTAATGACTTAGAATTTTTTTTATATGTTTAAGTTTGAGGAAGGGGCCTATGGAAGAAGCTGGTGGGACTGGAATTGGGAAGGAAGAAGGTGGAAAGAAATAGGGTTGAAAAGAATGTCTGGATCCGGACACAAATGTGGGATATTAACCTCTTAAAGAAGAATGACAATGTTTAACATTATGTGTGATTTCCTGTAAAAAAATTCTTGTCTCTAGTGATCTTTTTCTACAAACAACAGGGGGCACTATTAATTACAGGGTTTCTCATTTTACTGTCTAATTAAACATCTTTTGTGAATTCTCATTAATAGAACAGAACATAAATCTACTGGAGGTTAAAGCCCCTTTAAATTAAAGAACTCAATGTAGTACATCATCTTCTGTTCCTCCTGGGTCATGAGTAGGACTATTCCAAAGTACACCTCACTCTAATAGTGTTTCTTCAACCATGACATCCCCACTGTTATTGATTCTAAAATTATCTGAGAGGACATACCAGATTTTTTTTTTTGGCTACCCATTTATTTTTTGAGGATCTAGTAAAATATACTAAAATATTAATGAAGAAAAATATACAGAATAGATTGTTAGAAAAATGAATTTAAAAGACAAAATACAAGTCATCGTTCTTATTATTAAATTCAATCAATATATTACTCTGTGAAGGCAGCTATAAAGGTTTCTAGATGCTAAGCCTTAGTTTTTATATTTACTATAATTGGTAACAGGGGACTGGCACTAATTTCTGCACTGAACTTCATTAACAGAGCTCTGCTGTGCTCATAGTCTCTGGGCTCACCTGAATGGCATTCCCTGGAGTTATGAGCTCAGCTTTTGGAGTCTTAGCTCTGTCTTTTATCTTGTTAGCCCCACTCTATGGAATTCAGTATTTAAGTTTAAAACACATTTATTGAATATCAATTCTTTTCATATCTAGGGAGGAAAAAATGAATGGTAGTCTTTCCTATTCCAAGTCCCTTTAAGAGCAGGCCAGATACCAAGTGTAAACATTTCTAATTATACAGTATTTTTAAAAGGATAACTAAAGTTCTTTTGGAAAATAGAAGATGAATGATCAGGTGAGGAAGGGACTCCCAGATAAAGTGTTTTATTGATAAATCAATGGGCCCAATATTTTGAATCTCAGTCCTACCCCTTCTTATGCCCCTTGCAAAGCACACAGCCTAGCTTAATGTAAGTACCCAATAAGAATAAATGACTGATAAGAAGCAACCAATGAACAACTGAAGTGCTGCAACTAGTTGATGCTTCTCATCTGTCTGCCTTCCTGCCTCTATCTCTCTATCTCTCTCACTAAAATAAAAAACAAAACAACAAAAAACAGTAAATGGCTGCACTAAATTGTTCATTAAAAATGGTTACTTTTATGTTAACTTTAATTCTATCTTAACAAAACATAAAGAATACAGAATTTTAAGATGATGTATATAGTCTTTATCTATAGACAGAGTAAAATAGTGGCAAGAAATTTTCTAGATAAACAGCTTAGATAAAAATATTATTGAAGTAAAATAAAGATACATAAAATCTAGATCAACACTTTTTGTTAAGAGTCACAGAATTCTTTCTCAGAGTTAACTTTTCTTTGCCTCTAGACATGTGAATCCCTCTTTGAAGGGCTTCTCTACTTAGGGCAATAAAAACAAACTTTTATATTAGATATGTCAGTGTGATTGAATATAAATAATAGAGCACCAGCTTCTTCAAAGTATGAAGTAGTATATGGAATATTTTGTGTAAAATCACGTGAATCAAGATAAAAAATAAAATTTTTTTCTTCCTTATTTTCCTTCACGTAAATATTCATAAGAAACAAGTAAAAAGTTAATGAATCAACAAATACTCTGCAGACCCCTTATCACAACCCCAGGTGGGCTGCCTGGGAATCCCAATCTCTTCATTATCCCATCATCCAAGATCATTATTTCATCGCCTATCCTCTTCGCTCAACCTTTAATCCTCACTCTCAATTTATGACCTGGGTTCCTAGTTCCCTGAGAAATTTCAGCTAATTTGACCATTGCTTTCGCAAACTGGGAACTCCATATATGCTAATTCTGTGCCTCTGTATCAGTATAACCTGTCATTTTTATCCTATTACTATACTTAAAATCCTCATTGTCCTGAGGCAAGCCACTTCATTCATGCAGAAATTCCCACCTCCTCTCATTATTTAAATACATAAACACATTCCTCCCACAATCATCCTGTAACTCACTGCATTATTAGTCCCTCCTCCTTTATTAGGTGATTCTCAATGGCATATAATGGAGCTATAATTTATTTAATCTAGTGAAAAATAGGAGCTCTACATACTTCAATTCCCTCGAGCTGCCTCACTATTTGCCTTCTCTCTTTAAATTTAAAATCATTAAAAAAATTTTGACTTCTGTTGCTCTCTAATTCATTTCTTCCAATCATCTCTTAAACTCATTTCAATTACCATGCACATCCACAATTTCATTGAGAAACATCATACTGTCAATTCCGATGATCAGTTTTAATTTTTTTATTTACCATATTATCATTAATCAATAATTTCTATAAATATTGTTTTTCTATTGATTTCTAGTACAAAAGTCTTTGTTGGCTGTACTTTCAACTAGCTGCTTCTTTTCTATATATTTTTTTCTGATTTCTACTCATCTCCAAATACCTAAACATTATAGTGTCAGGACTGAAGCATTGGGATCTCTTTCCTGTGTATGATTACTCTCCAAGTTCCACATCCATTTTCATGGCTTAAAAAGAGTCTTATCCCCACTGACAGTTTACCATTTTGTATCTCTAACCTGGACATTTCTCTACAATAAATATCCAACTTCTTTCTGTACACCTCCACTTGGATTGCTGATTGATATTATAGGGCCAGGGGCCACCGTCATCGCTGCCACGCACATGCAGGTTCTCCCTGGATTTGGGGAGACAGTTAAGAAACAGTGGAGCCAGAAAATGGCAGGCCATTCCTTTATTAAATTCTCGTTCCAGCCGATGAGCAAACAGACAGGGAAAACAGTTCCCTTTCAATCAGGGCTCCCACAGCCACTGATGTATTCTCTGGTTCCACAACCCAGAAAACCTTCTCCGGTTCCTCCTGGAATCAAAGGCCTCACTAGTCTCAGTAGAGCTCCCCAAATCCCTCAGCTCTGCTTCCCCATCTGCACACCTTCTCTTTCCCTGCTTCTTCTTTAGCACTCTGCATTCTCTCCTCTCTCACTCTGCAAACAGGGCTTCTTTTTGCCTCTTCTTTTCAAAACTTTCTGGCATGAAGACCTCTCCTCCAGCAACCATTAGCAAAACAGGGGCCCCTCCCAAGCAGGGTTGCAATTTGCAATTTCAGAGACCCACATATACCTGGCGCTGCCCAGCCCCCAATGCACACTATAAGCAAGCAAACATAAAAATTATATTTTACAAACTTATTTGACCAACAGATATTTTATATATATATATACATATGTAAAACTTGTTTTTATATGTTTTTTTCTCTCTCAAACATAATCATGCTCCATGCAACTCTGTGTCCATAAATGGCAATTCTACCTTTTACAAGATTAAATTTTTAGAACTTAAAGTCATCTTTATATCATTCACACATGTAATCCATCAGCAACTCTGCTTATTATACTATCAAAATATATCCCAAATTTTACTCCTTAGCTCCTCCTTTACTGCTGTCATCTTTTCCAAGCCACTGTCGGTGTATATGGCTAACAACATTCATCATCTTGCTGGTTGGTACTCAGCCTCTAGCCGCCTGCTGTGGGTTGCATTTTAACTCTTACAAAGATCATTATGACTCTACAAAAAAAGTATTTTTCAGAATTCATGTTATGTACTGCCTGTGGTCAAATACAATGAAAACAACTTTTTTTCCCCCATAATCCATTTTTCTAAAAACTCTTGATTCACAGAATTGTTCTAAGACTGAGCCTCAGACTTGTAAGAGTCAGTCCCAAAATGAAGACTACCCAAAGGTGTTTTAGCAGGATTATGCCTAAGAAGCCACTGACCAACAAGTTATGCTTAGGCTGGAGACAGGGCTAATGAAGGACAATGTTAGCAGTTCCCGTATGAGCAATGGGTAGTAACTTAGCTTCTCCTAAATAGCAAAACTAGGTCATTTATCAATGAGCGGACTTAGAAATTTCTCTTTGTATATTGACCTGGGTTTGCTTCCTGACCGCAACAGCCAGAGACTGGATGGGGATTGCTTCAGTAGATAGTGGATTCATAAACACGGAAGAGATTTCATAGATAATGAATTCTCAACCACAGGAGATATTCTCAAACACTGAATGGTAGAATGTTTCAGCTGAGGTTTAAGTAGTCATATTGAATCAGACAATATACAGGTTCCTTCTCACGCTGTAGTCAAACATTCTAACAATCATGGTTACTGTTAGAAGCAAGTCATGTCTCACATATACTTTCAAGAAACTAACAGTCTGATAATTAGACCAACAAAGACACTGTAAGGAAATAAAAATTGTGATCATGTCGTCATTTTCTATTGCTGCCATCACAAATTGCAGGATTGCAATTTGCAATTTCAGAGACCACATATACCTGGCACTGCCCGGCCCCAATGCAAACTATAAGTGAGCAAACATAAAAATCATACTTTAAAAACTTATTTGACCAACAGATATTTTATATATATATATATATATATTCAAAACTTGTTTTTATATATTTATATTTTTAGCAGCATAAGCAGAGCAAATTTATTATCTTACAGCTCTGTAGGTCAGAAGTCTGACACAGATCTCACTAAGTTAAAGTCAAGGGGATGACAGGGCTTTCTTCCTTGCTGGAGGCTCTAGGGGAGAATGAGATAATACCAACTAGTCACATTATATCTCCTTTTTGCCCACAGGAGTAGTACCCTATGGACATTGGCAGCAACTGTGCATGGAGCTTTAATAAAGCCCACAAAACATTGTTCATTTTATAGACTACATCAGCCCTTCATGTAATTAAGTTCTTAATATTTTCAATGAGTAGGGACAGAATGATCAACCAGCTATGATCGCTCCCCTCTATTGACTTTCTTTGCAGAAGAAAATACAGATAAGTGAGTGGGGACTGTTGCACACTGGGGTAAGGATTCCACCTGAGTAAGATGCTTAGGGAATGTAGAACAGGAAAAGATAACAATGATTGGCATGTGTTTCCAAAGGAATCAAAATTAGGTAAAAGAAAAATGATCTGAAAGAGGAGGATCTGTCAAGTGTGGAAGGTGACAGCTCATTGTGTGTCTTCAACAGGAAATAAATGGCTAACGTAGTAACAGCAGGGCAGGTGGAGGAGGAGCAAGTCAGCAAATGTAGAGAGGTAGATTAAAGTTAAAATAGTGTTAGGATTCTCATTTAGATGTATTATTTTACCAAACATGTATGCCTCTTGAATAAGTGTATTTGTCAACAACGTGGCCTACTTTTCTTGTTGGTCTCAATTCTGGCTTACCAAACTCACTGAGCTAAGGACCAACACTAAGATATAATCACACACACTATGGTATACATCCTAATGTTACATTTCTTTCTAATCTACATGGAATTAAGTCAGGTAGACTTAATGATTTCAACTATAACATCTATTAATTCACTCACTCTCTCACTCATTCATTCATTTATCCATTCTTCAGATAGTAAAGGATGTTAAAATAATAAGAGACATTTTTCTCACCTCTATTGAAATATGTTATGCCAAATAACCTACCATAAAGGTAGATGAGTGGAACTGACTGATGAGAAAATGCATGTAAAATTCTTTGCACAGAACTTGGCTCATAATAAAACAAGTTCTTTTTATAACATCAAATAAATGATTAATGATTTGCTCATTTGTGGTTGTAAAATAGAAATACAGTAAATAAATATTAGAAATCTGATGGATATAGATTCAAATGGAAAGCTCGATCATTCATTTATTTCTGCATGACTTTGGCCAGTTCTCGTATTTCTTTTAAGTCTCAATTTTAAATGGGGATAATTATATCGATACTGCAGAACTTGTTTGAGATTTGTAATTTAGATATGCACATAATAAAGTATATTATTGCATTTAATTCCTTCCCATTCAAATGTCAGTGCAGAGCAGATTCTTTTTAAACTAATCACTTAGAAAATTTAAATTTATTTTCTCTTAATTTTTTTTTTCAATTCAATCATCAGCAGTATCACACTTGATCATTTATATGGATGATAGGCAAGGCTTGGAAAGAGGTTATTGCCGTCTTTTCAGATGCTTGCTTTCATAGTGATGGATTATCACTCTATAGAGGTTAAAATGAATGATGGAGGAAAGTCAACTCCCTGTGGAAATTTCCAAGAACTGTAAGAATATATACAGGACTGGCTCCATTCAATACTAAAGACACATTAATACCTGTTAGTGTATCTTTTCTTTTCCTCATTTGATGGACCATTTATTTTTTATATAGGTTTTCATTTACTCATTAAAGTGGTATGCACCATTAGCTTGGGCTTCTAAATAGATGGCAATATAATAAGCTACCTGCAGACAGTCTCTGGAGCCCTCCCACATTTACCCAGAATTCTCCCCACGGACATTCACATTCTGTATGGGGTCTTTTGATTATGCACAAGTTATATTGTTGTGTTTCTTCTGTTTCAAAAATTCTCTGTTGACAATCATGATGAGAAAACTCTTGGTGGAAAACATATAGGAATAATATGTTCACTTAAGTGTGTTCCCCCTCTCCACCTTGGGCTTATTTGCCTTCAAAACATCCTAGTGGTAGTCTTTGTATTTAAAGTCATAAAACATTCCATGAAAATGCCACTGAAGAATGCTGTTTGTGTAAATAGATTCAGGAAAACCTTTTAAATGAGAAAAGTAATGTGAGCTCATTTTTGGCACTTTCAAATGTTATTACGGGAGTATATGAAGGCAAAATAGCTATCATTCTATCCCCACGGTTGCTCCCATGCATTATTAATTTATTGTATATTATCTTGTTTTTAAATAAACCTTTCCTGACAAGTGGCAACCACAAGTACTGAGGACGGGGGAATGTAGAAAGGGCATGTTAATTGAAGTCGTTGACTCTGGAATACTGTTCTTGTGGGACTGGCCCCTACTGGAGTATAGATTGGTGGGAAACTGGAACAATGGTTTGAAGATGAGAAGTCCAGGGGAACAGTGAGGGGAAGAGGCAGGGAATGGCACTGCGGCAGTCAGTTGTCATTTCTCAGAAATCTGCTTGGAGCTCAGTGAGTAATTTGTTATGGCTCTTTAAGTTAAGGGAGACTTTTCATTTAGAATGGCCTGAATTAACCCCTGCAACAAACCTCCCAACCTCTGTGGAGGGAAGGATGGTTGAAGGTTAAGTTCAGTCATGTGGCACACAATTTAATGAGTCATGTGTATGTAATGAAAAACTAATAAAAAAATCTGGACATCTGAAGCTTGGGCGAGCTCCCTGGTTGGGGCCATCAGTGGTCCTAAAAGATGACAAGTCCCATTTCCACAGGGAAGAACATGGTACCTGTCATTGGGCATCTCTCTTATTTTTCTGCCTTTTCCTGATTTGTATCCTTTCTATAAAACTGTAATCATAAATAGAGCCCCTCCTGAGTCTTTGAGTCATTCTAGTGAACTGTCAAACCTGAGGGATAGTGGTAACCCCTGAATTTTTAACCAAATTGTTCAAAGTCTGGGTGGCGTGGGAACACCAGAACTTGATCTGGTGTCTGGTGCTCTGATGGTCTTGTTGAGGACTATGCTTTCATTTTACGGAGTCTGCCATATCTTGGTAGAGTTACATTTGCATCGCATTATGGCAGATTCTAACTGTTGTTCTCAGCCCAAGTATGCCCACCTCCTTGTACTATTTCTTCTGTGTCTATTCTCAGCTTGCGTGTGCTTTTGCTTTTAGAACTGGTATCTGACTTTCTTTGCAGTGCTGTGTTAAGGCTAAAAGAGCCAAATTGACCACAGTTATGGATTAAATTGTGATCCTCAAATTAAAATATTGAGGTTCTAACCCCCAGTACCTCAGAAGGTGACTGCACGTGGATATAGGACTTTTAAAGTGGTGATTAAGTTAAATTGAGTCCATTAGGGTGAGCTCTAGTCCACTCTGAGTTGTGTCCCTGTAAGAAGAGAAAATTTGGATTCACAATGAGACACCAGGTATGCACACACACTCAGGAAAGGCCAGGTGCAGACAAGACAAGAAGACAGCCATCTGCAAGCCAAGGAGAGAGACGTTAGGAGAAATCAAATCTTCCCAACACCTTAATCCTGGACTTCTACCCTCCAGAACTGTGAAGAAATCAATTTCTGTTGTTTATGTTGCCCACATGATATTTTGTTATAGCAGCCCTGGCAAACTAATACAACTCTATGTGAAGAAAAACAGAAAATACTTAAGAATGTATATACTTAAGTATATAGGCTTGACCCCTACCTAATAGCTGATGAGCACAGAGTAGAAAAGCCCAATTCCTCTGCCTTCAGACAGCGCAAATTCTGTGGGACCTAACTTATACGTTGCTTCCGTATAGGTTTATGCTGAAGAGGGAATTTTGTCTGAAATTGTACACTTGTTTGACTTCTTTCCCCCACTACATTACTGCTTTCTCCTGGGAGCATTTTTTAAATAAACCACTGAAGCATGCACCCTAGTTTCAAGCCCTAACTTGTAGGTAATCCATTTTAAGAGAGGGTGTGTATTCTGCTATCTTTCTTCCTACTTGATCACCCTTGTTTGGCTGGCCTCTTGCCCAATATTCGGTGCTCCTCACAAGGTCATCTAACCTGATAACTCTTACTTTCTAGGTTTCTTAACTCTTCTTCCAGCCCCCCTTATTGAACAAGGAGTGGGAAGAGCGTCACTGATGAAAGTTCCAGAGAGCAGCTCTATTCTCTGTGTTTTTTCTACACTGAGCTCAATACATGAATAGAAAAATGGGGAAAAATTATATAACAACAAAATCTTTGTATTTGTAATTATTGATCCTGATCACAAGGTTTTATATATGTATTTTGCTATGTTTGTCTTAGTTACAAGAAGCAAAATAATAAAGTAGATAACTATATGAATTCTAGAGCTTTGATACCTAACAGGTAAATGACTAAAGGCAAGTGCAAGGCACTGTAGTGCTCTGTATATCAATATTTTTACCTATAAACTATGAATAATAATATTATTTATTTCATAGGTTTTTTTTCTTATAATGAATTAAGGTATTAAAAACATTTAACTGGCAAGTGCTCAATAGATTATAACTTCTATTATTATTGAATACACTATTTAGAGTGTGGAGTATCCTTGAAAGGAGAGTTAAAAAAACATTTTCAGCCCTGACTAGTTGTCTCAGTGATAGAGTGTCAGCCCAGCATATGGAAGTCCTAGGTTCGATTCCCAGTCAGGGCACACAAGAGAAATGACTATCTGCTTCTCCATCCCTCCTCCATCCCCCTCTCTCTTCCTTTCTCACAGCCATGGCTTGAATAGTTCAAGCAAGTTGGCCTCAGATACTGAGAATGGCACCATGGCCTCACCTCAGGTGCTAAAATAGCTTGGTTGCCCAGCAACAGAGCAGCATCCCCAGATGGGAAGATCATCTCCTGATAGGGGGCTTGCCAAGTGGATCTTGGTCAGGGCTCATGTTGGAGTCTGCCTCCCCTCCTCTCCCTTAATAAAAAATAAAATAAAGAAACACATTCTCTCCTAAACTTCTACCTATGCCCTAACAAGCAAAATTATGCCCCTACCCGGTTTTTCCAGAGCAGAGAGCACTTAGCAATAGGTCCAGTAGATACTTGCACTTATTTAGCACGTATTTGTATGTGAGATATTGGTCCAGGCACTCAGGATGTACCAGTCCACATGGAAGACAAAGCCTAGGCCAATCATGATATATACAAGTAAACCACAGAAAGGTAAGGCCACCACTTCTCTGTTTGCAAAAGTGACTGGGATGGATTTTGTAGATCTCCTTTCTATAGAATGGCAGCAAAGACCTCTGGGAATAAGTGGCATTTGAGGAAAAGCCACTCACAGAAATGAACAGGCTGAAGGACTTCCTAGGGAAACAAAACAGCAACTGCAATGGTCCCAGCATAGGAAAGGATTTGTTTTGTCAGGTAAAAAAATAAATAAATAAATAACATAATGCAGCAATGAGAAAGCAGAAAGCCTTCAGAGTTCTGTGACCTACATAGGAGGGTTCTCTTGAGATATTCCTTATATACAAAGAGAGCAATTCACTTTGCCTAAAACAATAGCAAACAAAACATCATCCTGCCATAATAACATCTGAAATTTTTCTTCAAAGGTCTCTATGTAAACCAAGCTGATCTGATTACTGGAGAGCTATCCACACAACCTGCAAAACAGATTCACATAAAAGTACCTGGAATTTCAAATATTTTGATGTATTTGTTTAGAATAATGCTGACTTCTCAGAAGAGCAGAGAAGCACAAAGAAGCCAAAGGAAAAAGTGAAATGTCACACGTCTGCTCACGTTAGCCCTGCAGTAACTTCTCAAGAGTCACTTTGAAATATACAGCAGCTCATTCCATCCTCATCCTTCCTCAGGCTGTGTTCTTCTCGGTTTTGTACAAACGCATTGAAGATTTCCCAGCTAAAATTTGGCTCTGAGCGTCTAAATGTTCATCAAAGATAATGCTGAAAAATTCAATTATGCTCTCCCCCGACTTTTTTTTCAAAAGGAAGAAAACCTTGCCGTAATCAGTGGAGTTATTTTTAAATTGCAGGAGGGCAGGAATGAAGGTACAAATTAATGAGCTGATGTCATATTAATGTAGTCTTTTTGATCTTGTAATCATGAGCGCTTTACAAATCATGTTTGGTTTTTTCAAGAGTGTGATTTGAGACTCCTGGTTGCAGACATATAATTTAAATAGCATTAAAGGAAGCTCCAGATGTTTCAGGGGAAGCATTTCGTATATTTAAGAATGAAGCAAAAAAAAAAAAAAAAAAAAAAAAAGGAGAAAGAAAGCCCTTGGCTGATTGGCTCAGTGGTAGAATGTCGGCCTGGTGTGTGGAAGTCCCGGGTTTGATTCTTGGTCAGGGCACACAGAAGAAGTAACCATATGCTTCTCCATTCTTCCCTCTTTTCTCTCCTCCCCTTTCTCTCCCCTTCTCTCTTCTTCTTCTTCTTTTTTCTCTCTGTCTCTCTCTTTCCCCCTCAAATGCTGAAGCCATGGTTTGATTGGCTCAGAGGGAGTTGACCTGGGTGCTGAGGATAGCTCATGGCCTCCTCCTCAGTCGCTAAAAATACCTTGGTTGCACAAAAATGGAGCAATGCCCCAAAGGGCACAGCATTGCCCCCTAAGGTATTGCCAGGTGGATCCTTGTCAGGGAGCATGTGGGAGTCAGTCTCTCTGCCTCCCCTCCTCTCACTTAATTAAAAAAAGAGAAGGAAGGAAGGAAGAAAGGAAAGAAGGAAGGAAAAATGAAAAACAATGAAGTCACAGAAGACAATCTTGTCTAACTGGCTGGGTGCCCATGAATAATTTGCTTTATTTCTCAGAGCCTTACATGTTCTTCATGAATTGGTTGATTTGCAGGGCTCTTTCAGTCTTGGCATTGTATGAAAATTGTCCATGAGTGAGCGATCAGGAAAATAATCATCAAACAAAAGTCTCGGAATAAGGTCAGGTGATAGATATAGTAGTATTAGTTTAAATACATATATATCTAACCCGACAATGAAATTTATACAATGCTTTTGGAAGAAACAGTGAGAAATGGTAAAAACAATGATTTATCATTGACACTGATTCTCTAATCTAAATTATTTTCGGCATGTAAAGCACCACCATTGAATGGTTTCAGAGCTAATAGGTTCATATAATATAGAAAGTTCAGGTTAGACTTTATTTTTTTAAAGGGGGTAGTGTCTTGTCATTCTGTTTTAAGATTCTTGTCGCCTACATGCTGATGTGCCCATAGAATCCAAACTTCATAATGTAGGTCACACTACTTTGTGGTGAGGGTAGATTGAAAGCAGGGCCTTGCCGAGTTCTCTGACAACTCTTTCTAACCCTTGAGTGTCCCTTGAGCTAGGTAGGAAAACTTTTACAACAATGCGTTCTTGCTAAACGTATTTAAAAAAAAGAGTAAAAAGAGGGAAACAAGGAAAGGAAAACAACTGAACAACAAAGAACTTGACATTTAAAAATGATTTGAAAACGGAACAGAAATCAGAATTATAAAAAAGCCAGATCAGAACGATGGTACAGTCAGAAACAGCTTCTAAGAGGAAAGGTAAGAGTTCTGTAAAAATGAATGTTTTTGTTCTTTTCTGAATATTCTTCATTTGTACTGAAGCTATTTATTTATTGCAGGTCAGGATTAGCTCACACGTGAGAACAATTGGATGGAGCATGCAGTGTGATGTCTTCAAGGGCTACTCAAGGAATTGTGCCTCCCTTGTGGTTTAAACACTTTCCATGGTGCTTTTATTTTTGACAAATGTGTGGTTACGAATATTTATAGTATTGCCAAACATGAAAAACAAAATGTTTTGTTCTAACCCGACAATGAAATGTATGCGATGCTTTTGGAAGAAACAGTGACAAATGGTAAAAACAATGATTTATCATTGACACTGATTCTCTAATCTAAATTATTTTCAGCATGTAAAGCACCACCATTGAACGGTTCCAGAGTGAATAGGTTTATTGCTTTTGGATGTATACCATTTAATTATCCTTGATAAAAGTCACCTCCAGGAATGAAATCCATTGTTTTCTCTTAATTCATTCATATTGGTAAGTGTTCTTTTTCTCATTGTAAACAGAATTTTTGGGTGTCCAAAAAGATGAGCAGACTACAAGTCGCTGGATACAAAATGCAATATATTAGATAGAATCTTAAATTAAACCATATTACCTACATGTTTCAATGTTGATGCTGCTTTTTATTTTTACATAGACTTTCATAATTTTATTGAGCAAGAGGCCATATAAATTTCAACAGCCTTAGGTATAAACCCCTTAGAGGACTAATACATAATATTATAATCTAGTCAAATAGTATAATATTTGGTTATGAGCATATGTTCACTTTATAGGGGGAAATACTTTTGCCTCAGGGTTCTGATTTCTGGGAAATTGAGTTGTAAGTGATGCTTACAGAGGAAATACAATTCCTTATCAAGAAGCAGGAACGCAGGGACAGGGCTAATGATAGATGGAAGGAACAAAATCTAACACAATTCTGATGGACTTTCTGAGGCTGGTCCACTAAGTAGGAGTGATTACGGGATCCCATGGATTAGTCTGCTAGGACAGAGAAGGATGAGCATGCCAGTATTGATCTCCCATCTGTCAATGATTTAACCACATGGCGCTCACTCCCACCCCTGCTTCTGGTTCCCCTGAACCCTACGCATCAGCATCAACAAAGAAAGCATTAGGATAGGAGGAGGCACTTGTGGCCAGCATACAGGTTAGAGCATGAATCTAGTTAGAGCCTGCATAGACCAGGCTCCATAAGCAATAGCTAGAAAAAGAGCCAGGCTGGTGTTGGGTGAATGAGTTGTTTGATTATACACAGTAAACTGTGGTACTTCAAACTCCATATGAGAAGGAAAGTGTATGGTGTGTGTTTCATTTCTAATTCTATCCTCTTTGAAGCTATTCTGTTATAGCAATCCTTTCTCAACTGTGCGATTCAGGGTTGCAATCATAAACTGTTTATACTTCTGCAAAAGCAAGTATCCTGGATCAGGCATGCATCCACAGTTGTGTATGATGCTAGGAAGTTCAAGCTGATGTGTTCAGGTTGCCACGGCCCCACTTTCTCACTAACGCCCCATGTGAGATTGTGAATTTGTGGGGTCTCTCATATCCACCCTCCAACTTTTGCCTACTGCTCCTTGTGAGATCAGTCTTACTCATAAGTTCCACAGCAATCCTGTATATGATGTTAGTGCCATACAATCAATTATTCAGTTCTTAAAAACATCACCACTAAATAGTGTGTACCACTAAACAATTGTGAGATATTATTTCTAATTTGATATGACCAAATAACTTTTGTTAATTAAGTAACCCTTTTCCACTGAGGCATAAATGCTTCATGTGAGAGGTGTCCTCCCTCTCCCCAGAGAAAAGGGGCCTCCTTACCTTCCAAGACAGAAGGATGCTGAGAAGAATCCTAACACACAGGCCTTCCATTTTCCCCAGTTGACTACACTTACCACATGCTCCTTTACTACCATGGTCCTCCTGGGCTGCCCGCTCTAAAAGTGCTTAAGCTTAACTATTTCCCCCCACTCTCCACTTCTTTATGAAGGCTCTCATGGGATGTAGAGCTTACATTTATATGCTTTTCTTCTGTTATTCTGTCATTGTCAGTTTAATTTTTTGGCACATCCAGGGAGCCTAAGAGAGTCGGAGGAAAATGTTTTCCTGCCCTACAGCTTCAATAAAGCAACATTTTTGTGAAACCATGGCTGGTAACCTAAAAATATTTTATGATCAGATGTCCATGTTGTGACCATCATGCATGAACCTTAGTATAAAGTCTACGTCACAGTCACATGGAAAACAGAAGTTTTAGAATGACTTTTCAATGTCCCTTGGAATTCTCAGATTCCACTTTTCATGAGAGAAGTCTGAGGTTCCTGAAACTTAAAAGTCTGACTTGCTCTAGTTTCTAAATCTCCAAATATCTGTCTATTCTTTCTACACAGTCTGATCATTTACCCCCTACATTTGTTTTGACAAAAAAAACTCAAACTGAATTTTCCCTAGCAATTTTGTCTTTAAAATTTTATAGCTCATTTAACTCAGAATATTAAAAAATAGAAAATATAATGTTGTGATTGTTTAAACCAGAAGGTCTGTTCATTAATTTTTAATATTCATATAATTTTCCTATCCTTAATGTTAAGTACTTTTCACTTCAAGTGCTTTTCCTTTTATTTCTCCTCAAATTTTTTTAAAAATTAACATTTCATAACTTTAATGCAAATGTCAAAAAAAATATAGTCCAATCACCTCCCTTTTAAAATTGAAAGTGTCCTTAATGTCAAGTTATTATATCTACAAAGATCTATAGTCAAAGCATTGTTTTTCAAGGCTTATCAATCCACTAAGATAAACTTTTACAAATCCCAATTTAATATTTTTAAATATTGTAGGAAGACTGATGTAAAGGTGACACATTTTTTAAAAATGTTTCTTTGAATAGTAGTATATTGTTTAATATTTCAGAGAAAGTAGGAGGTTACTGTTACCTGAAATTGATAAACAAACATTATAAGAAAATACATTTCTATAATTAATTTGGTGGGGAAGTTGGGTCATGGGAGAGAGAGAAATAGAAAGGAGGTAGGAAGGGGCGTAGAGAGAGAGACAGAGAGAGGGAAATGGAGAGGGGAGGATGGCCCTTTCCCTCCCTGCCAACAAGATACTCCTTAACTCTTAAGGAAGAATGAGGATTAAGACAGCCGCTAGCTTTCAGTCACCCCTTTCAATTGAACACCAGCCATCTTGTTTTCTCCTAACAGAAGGCAAAATTTAGATCTCAGTGGGGAAAATATCAATGAAAACTCTGTGAGGTTTTCTCCTATGCAGATAGTCCACAGTAGGATATAGACATTGAGACTCTGAATTGCATTAGAATTAAGGCCAGAGAATGCAGCCTGCATGTAGATTTTAAATTGGCCCGTGGTTGACTGCATTTATTACTAAGCTTTAGCTCATAGAAGCAGATGGTTCTCTATGCTCCAGATGAAATACTGTCAACTACTTATTTGATCATGTGCACTGGTTTTTCTTTAATTTAAATAATTGAACTTTTGCCGTCAGTGTTTCTGAAATCTGGCCTGCTTCTTACAACTTGTCCGATTGTGGAGACTATTTGTGGCTCTTCACCGGGCTTATTTATGCCAACTCTTTGAATACAGTTAATCCATGAACAGGAATTGAAAAGAAAGTCTTTATACCCTTTCAGAACATAGTCTTCTGACTTCTGTTTCAAATAATTAAGTGGATAAAAACTCTGCTTGATTTACTAACTAAACCATGATCCATAGATCAGGGAAATGGATGAGTTGGATAGCTTGTTTCCTTCTGTGGTAGATTATTTGCAAAAGTGGCCCAATCAGTGGGCTTTCTGTATTTACTTACTTTTCTTTCTCTTTGAAGCTTCTCCTGCCAAGAAGTGGAGTGTATTTCCTCACCCCCTGAATCTATTCTGGTCTCAGGACTTGTTTCCATCAGTAGAATACAGTGTTAGAAACATGGTTATAATTTTGAGTTCAGTAGAATGTCTTCACCAGAATCAGTAGAACCACAACCTGATCTACAGTCAACCACAAACATTTGTGGGAACCCTACATAAGAACTTCATAGCTGAGTATTCTAAATTATCACTCCACACACATACAAAAAAGCTAAATAAATTGTTGCTGGCGGGATAAATGATGATGGAATGAGAGTTGACTTGGAGTGGTGAATGCACAATGCAATACAGGCGTCCTGAGGTTACAACAATCTTGACATAGATGTTTCCTGTTTATGACGTTCACTTCATTAAAAACTTAACAAAATTTAGACTTAAGTGTTTCCGCTTACACCATTAGCATCATACTTACAGATGATGTGGGCAAACTAGTTTGGCTGTGTACAGCGGTGGAATATGCAGTAATGCGGCATATGAGTGAGGGTGTTGGCATTCCCCCGTACATTTACCTACGCCATGTTGGACTATTAAAAACACAAGTGTTCCTTTTTTATTAGGCTAGAGTGTGTTACAACGTACACCAAAATTCCGGTTATGTTACTGTCATCAGAACAGAACTGTGTCCTTACCTGAGGACCCCCCTCCCTGTACATTATTGCTATTTTAAGCCATTAAACTTTGACACTATTGGTTACATAACAAGTGCAAACTGATATAATTTCTATTTTATTTTCCACTGAGAATTTTTGTTTCCTATGTCTTAGGAGCTCAAACATGGCTTTAAAATCTCGCAGATCTTTACTTTTTATTTAATTTAACAAGGTTTCTTAACCCTGTATGTGTCTATTCATACATTTAGTCAACAGATAGCTAACTTTAACTTCTACTATATGCCAGTCAAGGGCAAGGTTTCTTGGATATAGTGGTGACCAAGGAAAAAACTTGTCATGCATGGTGCATTCTTTCTAGAAAGAGAAAAAGATTCATCTCTAATGATTGCTCTGAGGAGTAAATTAAGTGATGAATGGATAACACCCAAGCTCATGGATGTGGCCATCACTCCCCAGTCTCCTTCAAGAGGAAGAGACCCATTTATTCAAGAATGATTGCTCATACAGTTTTCCAACAAACTATTATTTTTCTGAAAAGAATAGCATCATACTGAGCAGGACTGAGATCTTGACTACGACTATTCACTATTATTTATCACTCTAAAATCTGAGTACCACTCAATAAAAGAAAGCCGAGATTTCTAAAATTATCTTTATTAGTATCAGCCATGCCTCTTGTCCTCAATTAATTTGTCTTAACATTGTATACTGACTGAATCTCGGCCTTCACTACCAGTTCTAATTAATATTCTGAAAAATGGTACCGAAAGCATACAATCCTGGTTGAGTTGTTATTGATAGGTTTTTCCTCAAGGAGCCTAAAGGCATGTGACACAGACCCCTTTTCTTTCTGGAGCAGTGGTTGCTGCTGTGAAGACTTTCCCGAGCCAATCCTCACATGAATTTCACAAATTGCTTAGTTGAACTGAGAATATATTTGGAACATCCAGGAGCTTGAGATCATTAGTCATTTCGTGGGGGAAGCAGATGGCTTCCCTAGCAGAGGGAGCTTCACCTCCTACAGAATTTGGACATCATCACAGAACTAGGCCCAATTGTTCAGAGGAGTGTGTTTGAGCTACTTTCAACCTGAGTCCATAATTCTCCCTTCTCGCATAATGCATGTGTGCATGTAGGATATATGAAATGAACTCCATTAGCAGGAAGGATGCCCAAAAAGACAAAAAACCAGCACGTCCATCCAAGTCTATCATATACACATCTAGTAAGACAACAATGGCATAAAGAATGACTGAGGTGCCCTGTTCTTTGGAAGTATTCTCAAGGAAAAAAAAGTATTTGTCATATACACACATACCATATAAGTCAGGTTGTTTTTGTTGTTGTTGTTGTTTTTTCATGCTTAGCACTATTAATGTTTAGGGCTGGATAACTTATTCACTGGGAAGGGCTGTCCTTTGCATTGTAGGATGATCCATAGCCCTCTACTTTCTATTCACTGAATGCCAGTAACATGCCATTCACCAATGAGGACAATCAAAAATGTCTCCAGACATCACCAAATGTCCCCTGGTTGCCCTTGGTTAAGAACAATTGATATACATGTGTCAAAATATGAGAAAGGGCAAGGCAAACCATTCACATTCAGTAGGACCAAATGCGGGAGGACCCTAAGGGAAATGGAGCCAAGCTTCCTCTGCTATCTATTAGTACAGGTGTGCAGTTCTTTTTTCTGCTTCTACATGTGAGGCACAGAGCAAGATGGGTACGATGAGGAGATGCAGAATCCTGGTCATTTTCTTCCCTTAAGAACATGATCTCCCAAAATATATCATCAAATATAATTTCATCTGGTGTTGCAGTACATTGCCACCAATACGGATGACACAGAAAACAGCAGGGGTTGTGTTTTTACCCGTGAAATTGATGTCTTCCGATGACTCATGAAATGGAATCAGGAAACTGATTATTTAGGTTTTTATCCTGGAGTTTATCACCGGACCACCATGTGATTTTGGAAAAGTCGTGCCACTTGGGTTAGTATGTTAGGGCCGCCATAAGAAAGTACTACAGTCAAGGGATGGTCAAATGACAAATTTATTTTCTCACATTCTGGAGGTTAGAAGTCCCAGATTTTGGTGTCACGCCAGCAAGGCTGCTTTCCTCTGATGCCCCTCTCTTTGGCTTGTAGGTGGCTGTCTTCTCCCCGTTTTCCACATTGTCTTACCTTTGTGTCCCTGGGTTGTAATCTCCCTTTTTTTTTTAACAAGGACACCAGTCATATTGGGTGAGAACCCACCTAGTGACTTGATCTTAACATCTTCAAAGACCCAATCTCCAAATATAGTCACATTCTGAGGAACTGGGGGTTAGGACTTCAACATATAAATTGTGGCGGGGGGGGGGGAGTGAGGCACAATTCAAACTATAACATCACCTCTCTAAATCTCTATTTACTTATGTACAACCTGGTGGGGCACACATTTTATAGTTAATTTCTGTGCAAATTAAATAAACATAGACGAAAAGGTTGTATATTATGTGTACAGCACCATATATATATATAACATAGTGTAGACATATATATATATATGTTATATATATATTGTATATAACATAGTGTCTAAAACATAGCAAGTCTACTACAGAATTAACTATTACAATAATGTTCAATAATATTATTTTATTCTGGTTAAGTGAAAAATGCCAGTGAAAAGCAGAATTTGGGGAGAGCAGGGGGAGCAGACGCAGAAGCAGGACCCAGAGGAAGACACAGCAAAAAGTGTACAAAGACCCAGGAGTCTGTCTTGGAAACAAGCAGCATTTCCTTGATTATAGTAGCCTCAGTTTTCTTCTATTATTACTTAGAAAGGTATTCTAAAGTTATGTCTTATGCTCAGTGTGCTCATTTAACTGTTTCTTTCAACCCGCTTTGCTTGCAGTCTGTTCCTAGATATTTTCTATGATCACCAGCCATATGACTCGGGAGTGAAAATGCTTGCGTTTCACTTGGAATATGGCAAGAACCTGTGGTAGGCAGAAGCTTGACTGGTGAGGATTTTTCTTTGTGATGCATGAAATGTTTGTCTGAGCCTAAGTGACTGTGAAAAGCACAGCAGTAAATAATGGGACCAAGGAAGGCAGGAGAAAGGGACAGACTTGAGACCAGGATGCACTTGGTATCAAACAGGCTAAGTTGGTGAGTTATAGTTCATACAGAAACTGTGCGCTGCTGGCCCCAGTCCCTCATCTCACTCTTACGGAAAGAGGGAGAATGTAGGTGTTGAAAATATAGTGAAACTATGATGCTATTTCTTGTTCCTGACCTCTTTGCTGACTGCCAATAAAATAGTATAAAGAAACACTTTTATAAGGAAGATGTGTTGTAGTAGCTGGTATCAAATGAACTTGAAGCATTGTAGTGTTCATACTAGATATAAGCTTTATATATATGAAATCTCACCTATATATACAGTGTGTCTGTAAAGTCATGGTGCGCTTTTGATCTGTGACCGGTCAAAAGTGCACCATGACTTTACGGACACACTGTACATACAAACATAAGTATATATGTGTACATTTTAATGTTTCACCAAAAATCATACCCCCCAAAATGAAAATATGCAAATTAAGGTCTAGAATATCTATCACTAGGAAACTGTATACATTCATAATGTGTAGACTAATTATTATAAAATAAAGTATATGTATGGCTTACAAGTCCAATTTCAATTTGACTTCCCAAAACTCGCAGCAAAAGGAACTTTACTTTCTCTAGTGGACTAAAATTTCCTTGAAGTCAAAGCTTCCTCATAAGTCCTTTATACTGTGCCCATAAGCTCAGTGATTTTCAAAGGTTTGTTGACGTTAGTTGAATCAACGTGTTTCTTCAGTTTAGCTATGCCTTATATTGCATTCCAGCCACAGCTCTTCAAATACTCAAATTACTTAACCCCCCTGATTCTTAGTTTGTCTTTATTTGTATAAAAGGCGGATGATGTTTGGTCTCAAAGTTTTATTACGAGGATTAAATTAAGTGCAAGAAAAGCATCAGAGTAGGCGCAGGGTACATTTTTCTCCCTTTGTCTTTACCCTCCTTGAACAGGGAGGTTATCAATCAATGTCTAATGACATGTAGGAAGAGAGAAAATTGCATTTTCACATAAGCAAGTTTCTGATAATTTATTGTAACTTAGGGACAATTTTTTTTTATGGGAACACATTTCAAATTATAATTTGACTTCATATAGCCTGGGAACACCAAACACATCATAAACCACATAGGCAAATATTTACAAAGACCGATGCACAAGAGCATTTCCATTACTGCTGCACTTCCCCGGGGGACTCACCTGACCTGAAAAGGTTTCTATAAGTTTCTAAAAGGAAATAAAATATGTGAATTTCCTTCTGAAGGTATCAGAGATAACATTTCCAAACTGTCTTGCTGGGAGAAATAGAATCTAGTCTTCTGGCTCTTTCCAGGACAGACCATGTGGTGATCAGACCAGCTTAGCAGACACACAGACCTACTACTCCATTATGTAGCGATTGCAGCACCTTGTCCTAAAGCGAGCCCTGGGAACAAAGTGGAACAAACCAATCCCAAATTACAGTCGAGTTTTGCCTCACTGTACTTTTATCGCTCTGTTTTCTCACCTTTGAAATGTATTTATTTTTGTGACAGAGAGAGGTACAGATATGGACAGACAGACAGGAAAGGGAGAGAGATGAGAAGCATCAGTCATCAGTTCTTCATTGCGGCACCTTAGTTGTTCATTGATTGCTTTCTCATATGTGCCTTGATGGGGAAGGGGGGATTACAGCAGACAAGTGATCTCTTGCTCAAACCAGTGACCTTGGGCTCAAGCTAACAAACTTGGGCTTCAAGCCAGTGACTTTGGGGCTAAAGCTGGCGACAATGGGGTCATGTCTATGATCCTATGCTTAAGCCAGTGACCCCACGCTCAAGCTGGTGAGCCCGTGCTCAAGCTGGAGAGCTTGAAGTTTTGAACCTCTGTGTCCCAGTCCAATGCCTTATCCACTGTACCACCCCTGATCAGGCTGAAATTTATTTTTATCCATTAATCAAGCGCCTGGTAGTTGTAGTGAATGTTGCTATAATAATGAATTAAAATTAGCATTGTTGGACTTACATGATATCTGCACCTTTATGGTCATGGCACAACATGAGTCCTTTTTGCTGCAGTTTTTACTTTCTCTCTTAAGTAGTCGCTTAACAATTTTGGTGAGATTTAGGGAATTACCTCATACTGCTTTTTGGCCATTTTGTCCTTAGGATATCTAGTATGTAGTGATTGGGTATCTAAACAAAATCATCACTGTATTAGTTTTAAAAATATTTTATTGATTTTTTTTCCAGAGACAGAGAGAGAGTCAGAGAGAGGGAGAGATAGGGACAGACAGACAGGAACGGAGAGAGATGAGAAGCATCAATCATTAGTTTTTTGTTGCCATTGTGACACCATATTTGTTTACTGATTGCTTTCTCACATGTGCCTTGACCGCGGACCTTCAGCAGACCGAGCCACCTCTTGAGGGAGCCAGCAACCTTGGGTCCAAGCTGGCGAGCTTTTACTCAAGCCAGATGGCCCGCGCTCAAGCTGGCAAGCTCGGGGTCTCGAACCTGGGTCTTCTTCATCCCAGTCTGACGCTCCATCCACTGCACCACCACCTGGTCAGGCTGTATTAGTTTTGTTGTACATATTCTTATTGAAACTACACATGAAACATTTCCGACTTGTAGAGCAGGAATAATTAGACTTTAAGAGGCCAAGTAACCTACCCAATTTCATAAAATTGATCAAAGAAGACGTGCCTGACTCCACTGTCTCCCATCTTTTCACCATTCCGAGCTGCAACAGAAAAAGGACAGACCCAACAGCGGTAGATAGAACAGCTCACTGGATTCAGAAACCAAAGCTTCGCTGACTGATAACTCCAGGTTCCATTAAGAATGATGAGGAAGAAATGTCTTTAAATCCCCATCAAGTTTAAGATCCATATGTACAGCTCCATAGCAACAGCAATCTTCATTTTAATGTACTTTTATTTAGGTCTATCTAAAGGTTTTTGACATGAAAAATATATTTTCTGAAATTAAGCTGAGAGAGAGTATTGAAATATAAATGAAGACACATTGGGAAGGAAGACGAAGTGCAGAATGGATTTGTGCATTTCAGTCTTCGGGTTCCCTTCATTAATTGCTCTGTCTGCCCCTGTTTTGCATGGTATGCCCTGCACTGAAAGCTTTTCAGAAGGTGCCCGGGCAAAATTGTATTTTAGCACAGACCTACTCAGTTCATAATAATATGTCTCTAAATCAAACCCGGGGGAAGAGAATCACAGAGGGATGAGCGAGCCTAATGAAGGTACTCTCCGCCTGATGGAAGAACTGGATGGAGATAAAAAACCAGGTGCATTCAGCGGGAGCACGGAGAATCAATGTGAAAGAGACAGATTGTTTTCCCCATGACCTTAAACACAGTATTGTGTGTGCGTCGCCAGGTTCAACCCAGGCATGAGAAGTCATTATCAATAGCAAACCTGGAAAATGCAAACTGAGTACCAGTGACAAATAGGAGCCCAGAGTGAGGGGGAGACATCAACAGGGATGGACTGATAAATTCTGGAGAAACCACAAGCATCATCTTGCTCATTCACGTTTACTTTTCTTTGGAGAAATATCACCGACAGCATGCGAGTTAGACTCATTCAACATTGTTGACAGTATACTTATGATCCTGCCATTGTCTACCTGTCCGGACTCAATTCTAACACAGTCCTCCTTACACTGAATGCTGAAGCAAAAGAAATCTACCTTAAGTTTCCCAAATACATTTTTTTTCTGATTTTGTGGTTGTTGTATATGCTGTTCTTTTCTGCCTCAAATTCGTGACTCCTACCTACCCAGTTTGTGTCTTCCAGAATCAATCAAATGTTTCTTCTACTCTGAAGCATGACCAATCCGCAGAGAGGAGACACCTTTTCTGTGCTCTTATGATGCCTTATATTAATTTTCCATACAGCAGAGATGATGTTACATTGTATCTGACTAAGGTAGGACTGTGGTTGGTCTATGTCTGCCACGTTTCTACCATAAAGAGAATTCCCACTCTCTTGAAACAAATTATTACTTGTTGTCCACCTCCTTAGGTTATGGTTGTGTTAGACAACACTACTGTTGTTGTTTTTAATTAAAATTTTTTTTGTATTTTTCCAAAGTTAGAAGTGAGGAGGCAGTTAGACTCCCACATGTGCCCAAATGGGATCCACCCAGCATGCCCACAAGGGGGCGATGCTCTGCCAATCTGGGGCCTTGCTCTGTTCCGGCAGAGCCATTCCAGCACCTGAGGCAGAGGCCATGGGGCCATCCTCACCGCCATGGCCAACTTTGCTCCATTGGAGCCTTGGCTGTAGGAGGAGAAGAGAAAGATAGAAAGGAAGGAGAGGGGAAAGGGTGGAGAAGCAGATGGGAGCTTCTCCTGTGTGCCCTGACTGGGAATCAAACCTGGGACTTCCACACACCGGGCCGACACTCTACTGCTGAGCCAACTGGCCAGGGCCGAGACAACACCATTTCGTATTACTCTTCTTCCTTTACCTGTGACAGATATTACTAATCAAACCCAGCAGGTTTCTGTTGAGACATGGTTTCTGAATCCTTCATAATTTAGCACTCAAAACAGAACTATAAATTTATCCAAATTGGTCTACCAGTAAAGGCTTAAACTATAATATTCAATATTAATATGTTGAATATTTACTATGTGTTTTATGATATATAAAAAGCTATTTGTTACACCTAGTCTAGAAAAATGCCAAACAAAACTTTGTGTCTGATAGACTAAGTCATGTGGTTGAATAATTTATTCTTTAATCAGTATTTAATTGATATATCTTTCCTGAAGTTACTATAATTTTTTCTTTTTTCTACACATACCCCAAATATATCAGTTCTTAAATAGTAGTGTCTTAAAGGTACTCTCTACCACCCACAAAATGGAAAGTTTCAAATACTTGTAGATAAAACATTTTTCATATTTTTGACTTACTGGTTGTAGAGAATCTTTCTCCCAAAGACCAGAGGGAAGAATGTGGAATTTCTAGAAAATCACTAATGTAGGGGGGATAATAGGAACATGCTCAACTGACAGACTGTTTCCCTTTTGTGTGGATATGCACAGGCCATTTAAATGTTAATATATTCCTAGAAGGTAATCAAAACTCTTTTCCTTCATTTCTAAATAGTTGTTCTTCCTAGTCAGCCTTAAGATGACATTTCTGAGTGTGTGCATTGGAGGGTGATTGTAAGGTGTGTGTATGTGACTTGTGAAAAAACTTCCCTGCTTATAAGCAGGCTTGGTGTGGGATTGGAATATATTCTCCCTAGAACATATGCATTTTTTTTTTATTTCTACCTTGGGGCTGAATTTGTCAATGACTCCATATATGTCCTATTTTATGGTGACTAACAACCACCAAATAGCTAAGAAATTCATTTGTGCTCAAATAATGACCACCAATAAAAGCCCTTCAGATAACTTATTTTGAGTATAATTTAGGCCCATTGCTTGTACTAATCAGTGAACCAATGATTCCTATAGTTCCCTCTGGTGTTTTAAAGACAAGGGAAATAGATTACATTCACTACAGATGAGGTATAAAATCTGCTGGAGGCTCCACCTTGCACAAAATGGAGAGTTATTTATTTTCTTTTTAAAGAGAGAGGATATATATATCTTTTTAACCTGAGTAAATAAGATTGTCTATCTCTACTATGTAAAACCACTGAATAATTCTTGAACTTGCTATTCTAAATACCTTATATTTTAAACTAAAATTTATATATAATTACTATATAAGTAAAGAAGATATAATGCAGAGACATAAATATCTACAGATCTGAACTATGTATTGACTTTCATATGTACTTAGGAGAGAGTATGAATAAGTTCTCTGAAAAGCAGGATTCCTGGATTTTTAGCTTATGACCCATTGTGATTACCTTTTCCATTTACATGTTCTCTAAAGCTACTTCATTATGTAGTAGATAGCAGGTACATTTTGTTTCCAGGAGAAGAATGCAATTATTAGAAAATAATGCAAAGACACACACCTCAGATTATGATGCACAAAGCTTCTCCTCCCACTGAACCCCTGGGGAATCATCTACACATAACATATATGATCATTACATATTTCCTTTTGCCAGGGGTACCTCGTTTGTTTTTTCCCAATTTCTATGTCATCCAACACATGTGTCTCTGTTCCTAACCCCTAATCCCTCTGCCATGGGTAGTTTTCAGTTATGAAATTCCATCTGTTTTTCTCCATGGTGGAGTTGAAATGTCTCTTGGTTATTCAGTTTCTTCCAACATTATCTCTTTATAAGAAAATTTGTTCTTCTAATATGTGGCCTTTCTTATGGCATGAATTGAGAAAGGCATTTCTATAATCCTAGCTGTGTATGATCCTAAAATTGGGGTGAGGGAAGAAAGGGGAGAGATAAACATCTCAGAAAAGAATTTAAAAGAATTCTAACCTTCTGCACCCAGAAGATTAATAATAATAGTGATCACAGTGTAGCTCATCCCATGTTATTGAAAGGCTGTAGAATGTTTCTCCTTTGTAACAATCAGAGTATGTTGATGTTTCTATGATGACAACATATTATTGTTTCAATTACTAGCATTATTATTCTACTTGAGAATACAGTAATATTAAGACATTTCCAAGGTAGTTCAATATCCTTTTTGATAAAACTGGCAATTTATAAGCAGATGTTGTCCAACAGGCATCTCTCAAACCTTCTGACCCCAGATGTTAGGCTCTGATTAAAAGCCATCTCTTGGGAAAACAGAATAGAACATTGATTGACTCTCGCCTTGGTCTTCCTCCTTGCTTTTGGCAGTTGTTGCGTGGTAAAATAAAGTGGATATTTGGCATCTTAGAGAGTCGAAAGCAACATATCTTGTAGACAAAATAAACAGCCATTTTTAAATTTAGTTCAACAAAGAGTCATTGAGCAAAACTAGACAAGCAATTAAAGACCTAATACAGTATCTTTACAGAAATGTTCATCATATCTAATGATATAAAGAAATGATAAAATATGTACTATTCATGTAGATTTTTTAAAAACAAGAAAATAAGAAAAAATGAATGATTTATCTTGAAAAGGGACAGGATGATTCCTCTTATCTACCTAGACAAGAAATGTCATCTTGAACACAAAATGACAAATGCATTGTTAACTAGATTCAGAGGTACAGATATGGACATCAGCTGGTTATGTAAAGCAATACAAAATGGAAGTATTCTCTAATTACAGGTAATGAGAATAATACGTTTCAAGGTGCAGATATGAGAAACATCAACTTGTTTTGTCACAATTCTAAATTGTTTGAAAATGATGTACTGAATAAATAGCTTTCTGGAGTATTAGGAAATATCTGTTGAAGAAAGAACTCTGTGTGTGTATGTGTGTGTGTGTGTGTGTGTGTGTGTGTGTGAGAGAGAGAGAGAGAGAGAGAGAGGAAAACAGGAGTCAGAGCGATATAAACTTTGGGCTTTATTCTTCATACTGATGACAATGATAGGTTTCTATAGAACATTGGCATAAAAGAATTCTTCATGGAAAAACAAAATAGTGGAGCTGCTGTGAGACTGGTTTATGTTGAGTGGAGACTACAGCATCCCCTCTGAGACTCCATCAGTTTCTTCCCACTCCAGTGTCACCCCTTCACAGAAGCTCTCCCTGATGATCCCGAAAGCATTTCCCCAGATTCACCAAGCTTCTGCAAGGCACACCCTTCAGAGTAGGGTGCCCACTGGGGAAAATGAATGGAGGGAGGAAATGAGAGGACATCGAGGAACGTGAGCCCAGCGATTCTATTGGAGAAGCCCTAAGGGAAGTTACTGAATCTAAACAGTAAGCCAGGGCTGTCAAAGATAGAGAGAAAATGGTGGATAAAAAGCAACAGGCATAGAATTTGTGATTGGTTCATTTACTTATGTTAACCTTTTGCAGTGATGGACAAGAACTCAACAGAAGAATCTAGGCTGTCTTTGAGGCTCCTGACTTGAGGTGACTAGTGGCATTACTAACTTACCTACTTAGGCTATCAGAGCTGAGCTTTTTCTTTTGTTATATCCCTGACAAGAAAAATAATAAGACACTGTATTGAACACAACCAAATGTGCACATTGATTTAATTAATTAATTTTTTTTTTAATACATTAAAAGGTTTCTTTCTATTGAGCAGAAAACTGCTGTTCACCACAGACTCTGGAAAGAGCGCCAGCAGGCATTTGTGCATTTAATGTTCCTTCAGTTCAAATATACTTAATCATAATTAATCTCAGTTGAATGGCTTTTAAAAGAAGTTAGTTGTTAATGTGATTGGCAGTTTTCTGTGCCTTTGACAATATCTAATGAAATATGCCTGGGCGGTGTGCAACTCTGACAAATGCTCAAATTTATCTGCTGTGCTCTCTAACTCATGTAATGTGATGATGTTAAATTCTCTGTTTTCAAGAAGGCATATTATGACTTTCCATTATCTAAATAAGAATGATAGATGTTCAAGATTTTGTTAAATATAAACAATCTTGAAATCTGTATTCTTCAACTACCTCTTTTTTTTAAAATATGAGAGTGACTCTTGTTTTATGAGAGAATATAAACAGAGACAAATGATACATTATTTTTTTCTTTAAAAATATTAAGCTGTTATAGAATAGATGTTTCAAATGCATAAGAGGAGAAATAATGTTAGGAGAAGGCGACATAACAGATATCACTTTGAGGTCATAAACCTGCTGCGTGACTGCCACCACGAGATGACAATCTTGTGTGTTTGCTCATCAAGAGCTCTCTAGTTCTCTACTTTGCAGGACTGCATAAATCACCATATTCTCCAACATGTCAAAAGATATCTGAAAATGTAAATATATTTGACATTAGGCTGCATCATGGTTATAAACCGTCCTCCATTTTCAACAGTAGTACGTATGTGAAGTAGAAATATTTGCTCAAAATCTTTGAACAATTTGGTTTAATTTTACTGATTTTTGGGTCTCCACACATGGATGATACATTTCTACATACTGGATTTCTGATGAGGTCACTTTCTGTATTACTTTTGTTTCTCAGCTTATACAGCCACAGAAGGCTGCTTCCTGCTTTGAAGGGGGAAATGGTGACCAACGTGCATGACTGAACCTAAATACCAGGAGTCAAACTTAATAAAGATGTGACTGAGAAGTATGGTTCTATCTGCCTCAACTTTCCACTCCCAAAATAGGCAGTGCAGTGTTAATGAAAAATATGGATTCTGAAGTTAGGCATAGTTCATAATTATAGGATATTTGGCATGTTTTATGTCAAAGTTTTGTGTGTGTTGTGTGTGTGTGATGTGTGTGCGAAATAGAGATAATATTATATTTTCTGGGTAGTTTTAGAAAGTTGAAATCATAAAAATATTTAAAAAACATTTAGAAGAGTACTCGGCATATAGTTTATCTCCATGTTTTATTTAAATGAATAAATCTTAAGATGATCTTCACTGTCTTCTGGAACATTGGTCACAAGGTACCATGTAGTTGTTTATATAGAAATGTGCCATAATTGTACTTTTATACCTATTTATGTCAGACTATCTGAGAAAAGAACTGATAGAACTGTAAGCAGAAACAGATGAATTCACTATCATAGTTTGAGACTTCAACAACGCTCTCAATAGATTTTTTAGGCAGGAAATCAGCTAGGACATAGCTCAACTCAGCAATACCATCAATCAACTGGATATAATTAACATATAGATACTTTAAACAACAGCTGAACGCACATTCTTCTCAAACTCACATGGAACAATCACCAAGACAGAACATATTCTGGATCATGAAACACACATTAACCAACTTAAAAGAATATACATTATACAGTGTCTGCTCTCAGGTCATGATAGAGTTAAACTAGAAATCAAGAACAGTATGATAATTGGAAAATCCCAAAATATGCGGAGATTAAACAGCACACTTATAACTAATATATGAGTTAAGAAGAAATCTTGGTATGTTAAAAATAGTTTGAAGTAAATTAAAATAGAAATACAACTTATCAAAATTTATAGTATGTAGTGAAAGCACTACTTAGAGAAAAAAAATATAGCATTGAATGCATGTGTTAGGAAAAGAAGAAATATCTAACATCAATAATTTAAATTCCCACCTTAGGAAACTAGAAGAAGAAAATTGCATCTAAAGTAAGCAGAGGAAAGAAATAAGAATTAGAGCTGATATCAATAAAGTTGAAAAAAGGAAATCAACAAAAACAAAAGAAAAGAAAAAAGGAAATCATTAGATCAATGAAAGTAAAAGTTGGTTTTTTTAAAAAAAATCAATAAAATTGATGTACTTCTAGCCAGATTAAAGAGGGGACACAAATTCCTAATATGAGGAATGAAAGGGGATTGTTACCAATCCCATAGTTATTAAAAAAAAAATAAAGGACTACTATTAATAACTATATTCACAAATTTGATAACATAGATGAAATTTACCAATTTCTTAAAACACATTTGCCAAAAGAAATAGATGTTCAGGATAGGTCTATGTATCAACTAAATAAATTAATCAATAATTAATAATCTTCTGTAACAAAAACCACCACACCTCGGAAGATTAACTATTGAATTCTACCAAATAGCTCAGGAATAAATTATATAAATTCTCTATACTCTCTTTCAGATATAGAAGGAGAGGGCCCAGCATTATACTCAACAAAGATATTACAATAAACAAAAACTACAGGTCAGTATGTTCCCTGAACATTAACGCACAAATTCTCAGTAAAATATTGGTGAAATGAATTCAAAAATATGCGTACAGAATTATACACCACAACCAAGGGAGATTTATTCCAGATATGCAATACTGTTTCAGTATTTGAAAATCAGTAATGTAATCCATCCCATTATTAGGCTAAAGAAGAGAACTAACATGATCATATTAATAGATGCAAAGAAGCACATGACAAAAGCTAACTCTAGTTTATAAGAAATAAAAAGGCAAAAACAAAATAATCTCCCACCAAGAAAAGTGAGTGCGTGAGGAACAGAGGAGAACTTTCTCACCTCACCTTGATAAAGAATATATACAGCTGACATCAGACTTAAGAGTGAGAAAATGTCGTAGGCGGGACAGTAAAAAGTTCAGTGGTCATTCACAGGCTTGTTGAGGAGGGATGAGCAGATGGATCACAGAGAATTTCTAGGGCATTGAATATACTCAGAATGATACCATAATATACATATATGTTATTATTTTGATACATATTTGTTCAAATCCGTAGAAGTACAAAACCTGAGAGTGAACCCTCAGATGAACTTTAGTTATCATAACACGTCAATGAAGGCTCATCACTTGTAGCAATTGTACTACTCTGGCGGAGGGTGTTGATAATGGGAGAGGTTAGGTGTGGGGAGGCATGCACGGGCTATATGTCAAACCCCTGTACCTTCCTCTCAATTTTCATGTGAACCTAAACTGCTCTCAAAATAATTTTTTTTTACGTTTCTTTTTATTTTATTTATTTTAGAGAGGAGACACAGAGTGAGAGAGAGAGAGAGAAAGAGAGAAAGGGGGGAGGAGCTAGAAGCATCAACTCCCATATGTGCCTTGACCAGACCAGTGCAGGGTTTTGAACTGGCGACCTCAGTGTTCCCAGGTTGACGCTTTATCCACTGCGCCACCACAGGTCAGGCTCGAAATAATTTTTAAATAAAGTAAATGTAAATATGCTTTGTGAGCTGTCAAATGCATAAAAGGGTTGCCTGTTCTATTGTCTTATCATTTTCCATTAAGCAAGATACTTCAAACTCTTCAAATTACAAATGCAGATACAAAACCATAGAAAGATCAGAACCTTCTGTACCTAACTTTGCATAATCTTTTCTTGATAATACCAGCATTTTCTGAAATCTCCTATGTGCAACACTGGTCCATGCAATGTACTGTGGTGATAATGATGATGATGATGATGATGATGATGATGATGATGATGATGATGATGATAGAGATGGGGAGGCAGGGAGACAGACTCCTGCATGTGCCCAGGCTGGGATCCACCCAGAAAGCCCACTAGAAGGTGATGCTCTGCCCATCTGGGGCTATTGCTCCCTTACTCAGCAACTGAGCTATTTTAGCTCCTGAGGTAAGAGGCCATGGTGCATCCTCAGAGCCTGGGGCCAACTTTGCTTGAACCATTTGAGCCATGGCTGTGGGAGAAGAGAGAGAGAGAAAGGGGGGAGAGAAGGGGTGGAGAAGCAGATGGTCACTTCTGTGTGCCCTGAGTGGGAATCGAACCCGGGACATCCACACAACGGGCTGAGGCTCTACCACTGAGCCATACAGCCAGCGCCCATAATGCACTATTAAAACGCGGGGGTAACAAATGTAGAAAAAGAATCCCTCCCCTTGTGGAATGATAATGCAGTATTAGAAGTTAAGAGCAAGAAAATATCTTGATGTATTAGTAAATTCGCATTATCTCCTTTATTGTCTTATGGGTGCCCTTGCCCTACTCTGGGCCACGAACAAAAGAAAATGGAACAGGCAAGGTTAGAATTTCTTGACTTCTAATTTAAGCATTTTAAAAACAAAATGGAAAGCCCCAAGTAAGCATTATGTAGAGTTAATTCCATTAAAAATAATTTCTCAGGGCAAAAAAGGAAGCCAAATATTCCTATATCATGCTTTAGCAGAGATTTGATTAGGGTAAAGTGAATTTGTATTGGAAATGATCTTTTTTGTGTATGTGTGTGTGACAGAAATAGAGTCAGAGAGAGGGACAGATAGGGACAGATAGGACAGGAGAGAGATGAAAAACATCAATTTTTCGTAGTGACACCTTAGTTGTTCATTGATTGCTTTCTCATATGTGCCCTGACCACGGGCCTTCAGCAGACCAAGTGACCCCTTGTTCGAGCCAGCGACCTTGAGGTCAAGCTGGTGAGCCTTGCTCAAACCAGATGAGCCTGCGCTCAAGCTGAGGACCTCAAGGTTTCGAACCTGGTTCCTTTGCATCCCAGTCCGATGCTCTATCCACTGCGCCACCACCTGGTCAGGCTGGACATGATCTTGAAGGGGCTAGCGAGTAGATGAGAGAAAGACCATGCAGACAGCTCCATAAGTAAAGTGCTGAGCACAGCTGCTGGCACATGGGGTCCTTAGTAAGGAGAAGCAACACTCTCCTTCCGGTTCCTGTAAGGCATCACTCACGTGCACCGTCCATCTGCGCTTGCCTGTCCATCACTCATAGATGCTCTAGTAGAAGTGACTAATTGTACTTCCCAAGATTTCCCGTGCCCCATCGCAACCAGGGCATAGTCCACTGCCCGCTTCAGATGGGATGCATATTTGTTAATGTCTTAAGGTCTTGCTAGAAGCACTTTCTTCCCTAAAATAGAGCACAGTCGACATCACATGACAGTGGCTGGGTCAGAAATGTGGTGGTTCTGAACATCAGAGCAAACTCACTCGTTTTGCATGGATAGTCAATATTATGTTAGTCTTCTGAGAGGTCCGATAAGTTTTTAAAAATCTATTTAACATGGTTAGCATGTTTTGAAAAACGTATTTGCTGGTGGAATCATTATTTCAAGAGATCCAATGGAAACGTTCTTTCTCAGTGTTGAGAAATACAGGTAAAAATACTGGTGATCCTTTATCTTACAGACCTCGTTTGTTAATAGAGTAGAAAAGAGCGGGGAAGGACACACCGTCAAAACACAATTTAGGACAAGATTTTGACAGAAAAGCTTGGATTAAAAATGAAATGTACAATCACATTAGGCATGCATATTCATATGCTTATCACAACATAAGTGTATGTAGATAGCTATTTTCTAACATATATAAATATAGGGTGTTTTGACAGATGTGACAGATATGTATACATATATATATGTATCTATTGCTATCAGTGTTTTTCAAGCTAGTATGAGCGATGCTTATTTTGCTGCCTTTCATTACTTTTTCATCATAGTGTACCTGAAGAGTCACTGTCATGTTTTTAAAATAAGCAAACCGTTTTTGCATTCCTGTGAACCTCTGGCAGTGCAAAGCAAAATGTTTCATTAAATACATACCCCCTGATTATTTATGAGATGCTAACTAGATGTGTGAGGTGCTAATTATTAAGAAAATGCGCATTTGGAGCATCTCCAGGTGTGTCTAGATTCCCCGTTCCCCACAGGTGTAGCCGCCCGTCTTGGAAAAGTCATTAGGGTATTGTACCGCATCTGCAGTAGACTAAAAGAAGTTTCAGCATAAAGTTCAAAAAAGTCCTTATACATTTTAGTTAATATACATGGTAAAATGAGAAGAAAATAAAAATAAAACTGTTTAATGGGATGGGAAATTAAATGTTCGTAACATTTTTTATTTTAAAAAACATTTGTTTTTTTAATAGTGTGAACACTGTGACCATATGTTGTAAAGAGACAAAGAAAGCAGCACTTTAAAAAAGATAGGAAGGTGATATATCAAAATACATCTGTAGCTGAACCATTATTTCAAATTCATCTTTGTGTTTGTGTTGTTATTCTCCCAAATTTTAAACATAAACAGGTATTTTTAAATTAAAAGCACCGTTAGTATGTGAGTTGAGAAAAAAATATGTATGGCTTTATTATTGATAGGAACCACATTAGAAACAGCTTAACATTGATCATTTGCAATGCACTGGGGACTCTACTAAAATCTTTATTATCTCTCATGGTTGTAAGAGTTCGGTGAAATAGTTCAATGACCTCCTAACCAGTTTACCGACGTTCACCTCTGACTCTCTGTGATCATTTTTATACTTTAAGTGATCTTTCAGAAACAAAGCTATAATCATGCCATTCCCTGGTTTTGCTTAAAATGCTTGGACTATTTCCCATTATTCTTGGAATCAAGGTCAAACCTCTAAGTAGCCTCCAGAGTCATGTTTGGTCTGGCTTCTCATGGCTCCCATCCTTACCTGTTAGGATGCCCTGCCTTGCTCTCTGCATTTCTATCTCCCTGGCTTTCTTCAACCCCTCAGACTTGCCAGACATCCTTCTGCCCCATGGTCTGCTTCTACCCATTTCCCTCCATCTTTGTCTAATTCATGCCTTTGGAATCTTTAGAGCTCAGCTATCATTTCTCTAACTTAAATTTTCCTGACTTTCTTAAATTCCAATTAGACATACTCTTATAGCTCCTACAATTCACTTTTTAATGATAATAATTTTGAAATTTTTAAATCTATTGATCTGATTACTTAGTGTTTTGTCTACTACATTGAGTGTAGACATCATGAAGCTGGACAATGTTGGATTGTATTTATAATCGTGACCCCAGTCATGAGCAAAGATGATGAAAGATTTGAAAAATTATGAAGAGTGGACAAACACTTGTTTAAATAAAGGCATGCCCGACTAGAAGAATGATTGAATCGGTGGACACTCTTTATGGTGGGTTAGTAGTCTATCTGAGGCATTACAAGCACTCTTACCCTTGTCTTTTTCCAAAGGACAGAGTATAATAGCATCCATTAGAAACATATCTCTAGGTGATATCAATTATGGGGGGTTTTAAGATGGATTTATAGAAACATATTAGTTCAGAAAGTTGGTGAGGGTCTTGGTAGAAATATAGGTGGTGAGTAGAGATTAAAACAAAACATAAATGGTTAATACACTTTCTGTGGAATTTTTAAAAGTTCAGGCTAATTAGAGCCTACGTTTCTCTATGTAATGAGATCTAAAACAGGTTTCGGAAAAGGAGGTTTTGTATTAAAAATATGAGGCTAGTGTAGTGACAGTAGGTTTCATTGGGGAACAGAGTATTTTATTTTATTTTAGTTTTAGTTTTTACTTTTTAAAAATAGAATATTTTTTAAAGTAGCTTTGGGTTCCCAGCCAAACTGAGGAGAAGGTACAGAGATCTCCCTACACACATGCACAGTCTTCTTTATTATCAGCGGAGGAACAGAGTATTTTAGATTCAAGAATTACCACTCTCTCTGGTTAATAAATATGAATCATTGTCCAAATGGGTTATATGGAGTGAGAATTCTGCTAAGATTGTACCAGAAAATTTCAAAACCAAGGTCATGTGTAGGATATACAGTAATTTTGCCTGTTCCTTGAACTCAGAATATTTTTGTGACTTCTTTCTATAAAAACAAAGCTAATCACTATACCTTATACTTTATAGGGCTATGTTTACAAACTGTTCTATTTCATTGATTCGGTTGGTTACTAACCAGTGGTTTGATAGAATCAAGCCATTGTTTGATAGTATTTCCCTGTCAGTGCAATAAACTGTTGAACCATTTAGAGCATGCATTTTTTTTTTTTTTTTGCAAAAGTTTCCATGGTCAAATACAGGCTAGAAAAATGTGGAATAGAAAATAATACTCTGTAATATATTCATCCTTGGCTTTAAAGAACAAAACCTAGGAAGAAGTCAAGTTTTCTTTTCAAGTGTTTCATACTTAGTTTCACCTTCTTTCCATTTGATGGTCTTCAATATGCTGCTTTGATGCTTTCCCCCTCAAAGTCTGAGTCAGCTGAGAAATAACAGAGACGATGACTGTCAGTTTCACCTAAGAGCAAATGGGCAGTTTCTAGGCCAAAATAAGATTAGTCCTAAAGTAAGAATTGAATGTTTGAATCATGTAAGCCCATGGAGATAATGTAATTATTTAAAAAGAGAGAGAGAGTGAGAGAAAACAATACTAGAGGTCAAGTATGGTGGATAGAAAAGTGTTTGTAAATGTGACTATTGGAACACTGTGACTGACTCCCTAGGGAGTATTGGTTTGCATGAAAGATTGACAGTTGTAATTAGGCATGGACGCTGGGAGAAAAAATGGCAGGTTGTGGGAAGCAGATACATTTACACAGCGCTGGGAAGAGTCAAGATTGGATAAACTTCGTGGGTCTTAGCTTGCCAGCCAGATGGACTGATAGTGATTCCCAGGTGGTTTTTGAAAACATAAATTCAGAGGTCAGAATTCTGAGCTGGTACCACTAAAACCTCTCTGTGTGGCCTTGGGCAATTATTAAACCTTCTCTTTGCTTCCATTTCCTCATTTGTAAAATAGAGATGACGACAATATAATAATAGTGCTTAATTCATATAGTTGTTGCAAAGGCTCTGTTAGGGTGTTTGTAAAATATATAAACATGTTTTCCATAATATGTGTCTGTAGCAGAAGCTGTTAAATCTCATCCATAAACACTCGGCCCCTGCTGTCCTTGAACTCTCTGATCTACAGTCCTCTCTGCAAAGGTCATTGTCTCCAGGAGAGTGATTGGCTCTAGAGAGAAGTCTTCAGTTAATCACTTGATAGGAATTTAAGGTTGAATACCCCATTTTGTGTTTCCCATGAGTCAGATGCTAAAAGGTCTCTCAGAGGTCTCCAGTGGGGCTGCACCTCAGCTTTCCACAGCAATTACCTCCCAGTTATATACACCACGTTGGCTTCCTGACTCCTCCACATGACTGTCCACCCCCTCTTCAGTGTTTCCTGAGATTATTTCCCAAATAAGCTACTTGCTCTCAAAAAGTGTCTCAGGGTCTGAATTGAAGAAAACCCAGATCAAGACATTAGTTTAAAAATGTAAGTTATTATTATTACCTACTAGAATAAAGTTGATTTCTGCTGAATTGCACTCTCTGTAAATTATCTTATAAATTTATGGCTCAGAGAAGGGTATGTTGTTGTTTTTTCTCCCCTTTGGGACACACGGAGAGATAGTACTATTTCCACTCTTTATTAATATTTTCGGTTATTGTCCGCATGCTCTTCTGGACTTTGTAATATGGCTTAGAAGTAAACTGATTAGAGTCCTGGCCAGATAGCTCAGTGGGTTAGAGAACCCTTGCAAAGTACAAAGGTTATGAGTTTGATCCTGGGCCAGGGCGCATAGAGGAACAGATGGAGTGTTTTCTCTCCCTTTCTTCTCTTTCCCCTTCCCTCTCTCTAAAATAATTAATAAAATTTACAAAAAAGAAAAAAGTATATTGATGAGATATGCTGACTTTATGTTTTACAGGGAATTTTTCTTTAACTCTTGTTTTGTTCTTGTCTTAGCCTGAGAGCCCATGAAAGATGGCTTTGGACCATTCAGAAGGTTTGCTGGTTATATAGCCAAACAGAATGTACTTTTACTTTCTGCATGCACCACCCCAGTATTTAGTGAACATAAAATTTCCCCAAATTATTCAGACACATGAGTCTTTATATCATTTAATGGGTATCTCTAGAGCTTAAATTGAAGCTCATAGAATAGGGAACGTGTAATGACTAAAAATCCAGGTACAGTTGTACCTTGAGATATGAACAGACCAACATACAGGTTTTTTTAAAGATACGAGCTGCAACTTGGTCCGTATTTTTAAATTTCTTTTTATTTTATTCATTTTAGAGAGGAGACACAGAGTGAGAGAGAGAAAGAGAGAAAGAGGGGAGGAGCTGGAAGCATCAACTCCCATATGTGCCTTGACCAGACCAGTGCAGGGTTTTGAACTGGCGACCTCAGTGTTCCCAGGTCGACGCTTTATCCACTGCGCCACCACAGGACAAGCGGTCCGTATTTTTGTTCGAGATCTGAGTGAAATTCTGAGATACGAGTCGTGATTTGGGAAGCTACTGCTATACTGCTAGTGGGCGCGTTGGCTCATGGGTCCAGTATAGGCAGTTTGATATATCAGTTGACTGACTTAGGAGCTCAGTTACAGAACGAATTAAGTTCGTATCTCAAGGTACCACTGTACTATCATTTACCTGTTTTCTTGTCTAAACAGGCAAACAGGTAAATGTCTAATGATGGTTCTTAAAACCGCTTTCAGAGTCCAGAAGAGACAAGTAACTTTGACTAGGAAGTACTGAAGGAACAGGGAAGATTAAATAGGAATTTGTCAAGAGGGGAAGATGGAGAAGCAAGAACTAAAGAGCTGATGTAATATATGAAGGCCAGGATTTGAAGGCTTGTGTAGAAGTCTGGTGAGGCTGGAACTCATGCACATTCATTGAAGTAGAAAGAGATCAGCCTAGAGAGGTGGAGAGGCTAGTCCAAAGGTCATGCTAAGGTAGTGGATCAGTAGTTTCCGAACATCAGAAACACCTGGGGCAGCACTCATTGCAGCATTATTCATGATAGCAAAGACCATGGAAACAACCTAAGTGCCTATCTATAGAACAAGGGCTAAAGGAAACATTATACAAACACAGTCACACACACACACTTACACACTGCAATATTATTCAGCTATAAAAAAGGGGAAGCCTGACCAGGTGGTGGTGCAGTGGTTAGAGCATTGGACTGGGATGCGGAAGACCCAGGTTCGAGACCCCAAGGCCGCCAGCTTGAGCGCAGGCACTTCTGGCTTGAGCGAAAGCTCGCCAGCTTGGACCCAAGGTCGCTGGCTCCAGCAAGGGGTTGCTCAGTCTGCTGAAGGCCCGCAGTCAAGGCACATGTGAGAAAGCAATCAGTGAACAACTATGGTGTTGCAATGGCAACGGAAAACTAATGATTGATGCTTCTCATCTCTCTCCGTTCCTGTCTGTCCTTATCTATTCCTCTCTCTGACTCTCTCTCTCTGTCCCTGTAAAAAAAGAAGGGGGGGGGGGAACTACTGCTATTTGTGACAATAAGAATGAACTTTATATAAGTCATACATACAGAAAAAGACAAATTCTGGATGATCTAATATATAGAATCTAAAAATGCTGAACTCAGAAATAATAGACGGGCAGTTCTCAGAGACAGGGGTGAGATAAAATGAGGTGATATTGGTCAATGTGTACACATTTCCAGTTATAAACTAAGTAAGCTCTGGGGATCTAATGCACAGCATGGTGACTGTAGTTAATGGTTCTGTATTCTGCACTTGAAAGTTTCTAAAAGAGTTGATCTTCAATGTTCTCACCACCACGACCATAACAAAATAGTTACTATCTCAGTTGATCCATGTGTTAACTAACCTTATTGTGGTAATCATTGTATAATGTATTCTTGGGGCATATTATCACATTGTACACCTTAACATTCCACAATGTTATATGTCACTTATATCTCAATAAATCTGAAAAAGTATTTTAAGATAAATACCTGGGGAACTTGTTAGAACACAGATCGCTGGTCCCCACCCTCAGATATTCTAATTCAGTAAATACAGAATTTACATTTTTAACAAATTCCTAATTGAGACTGATGATGTTTGTCCAGAAATAATACTTTGAAAAGCACTGTGCTAGAAAAATATTTGGCACATTCCCTGGTGGTATTGATACTGGGCGATGTTAATTATTTTATTTATTTATTTATTTATTTATTTATTTATTTATTTATTTTTAATGCAGTAAGAGGAGAGAAAGCAGAGGCAGACTCCTGAATGTGCCCCAATTGGGATCCACCCAGAAAGCCCACTAGGGGGTGATGCTCTACCCATCTGGGGTGTTGCTCCATTACTCAGCAGCCGAGCTCTTCTTAGTGCCTAAAGTGGGGACCATGAGCCCTCCTTAGTGCCCAGGGCCAACTTGCTCTAATCAAGCCATGGCTGTGGGAGGAGAAGAGAGAGAGAGAAGAAAGAGGAGGTGTGGGGTGCAGAAGCAGATGGATTCTTCTGCTGTGTGCTCTGACTGGGAATTAAACCCAGGACATCCACATGCTAGGCCAACGCTCTACCACTAAAACCACTGACCTGGGTTGCTGATGTTCATTTTAATCATGCTTTCCAGAAGCAGATATATTCTTTCTAATCTCTCGTGTACCATATCTTTAAGATTTTGAAAACTGCCTTCATGTGACAGCTCAGTCCACCTTCATCCAGGATAAATTTAGCTTGTTCCGTTGAAATATTCTTAGAGTCCATAACAATCAGGACACACTATCCTGAGAATGTCCTAGTTTGTTTTAAAATATGACTAAGTATAGTGACAAAGAAAATGTTTCCTGCTATTTTACATGTGAAAAGGCCGGGGAAGTTTGTTAAGAGAGAAAATTTGCCTTTCGACAGACTCTATGCTCTTACCGATGTTACCTAAACATGTGTCCTCTGATTTAGAAAGCACAAAGTACAATTTCACATCAAGCTTGTTTCTACAAAAGCCCTGGTGGTGATGGTGGGGTACCTCCAACAAGAAAGTACTTGATGACAATGAGAAAGTGGAAAAGTAGCTTTTATATATATATATATGTGTGATAACAAATGGTTTTGTTGACTTCTGTATTTCCAGAATCGAAAGAAGTGTTGAGCCCATAGACGGAGCTCAAGACATGTTTGCTGAGTGAATGACTGAATGTGTGCTATGCCTTATCTCACATGTTTGCAAATTTCAATAGGACATTTAAACAGTATATCAAAATTAGACCTCCCGCCTCCATCACTAAGCAAGGCTTGCTACAAGGAACGGCTTCATTGGAAGCCTCACTGTATCCTTTCCCTTTCTCAGCTTCCCACTCACCCAGATGCTTTTCCTAAGGACATAGAAAGATTTCGGTCTCCACGCTTCTTGGGTGATAACTTGAGAATCATACAAATAATAGAATTTGGCAGCAGTCTCAAGTATTCCGTTCAGTACGTTGAAATGTTGACAATTGAGGTCAGTGATCTGACTTCTGTATAACTTTACTCTGGGTCCCAAACATAGATCCCAAGTAAGATAAACATGAGAAGAAGGTGAAAGGAGAGGAACGAGCCTTGTGTGTGTGTCTTCTCTTAGACACATCGTTTTTTCATTTTGATTTTTCAGAAGAGTCAAAATGACTGATGTATTTCTATTTCCATCATATTAATAGGAATCTGAGGCCAGCGGAGAGTGGGTAAATTCACCTCAGTAATACAGCTATGCAGTGGGGGGATTTAAATGAAAAGAAGTAGGTGGAAGGTAAAATTTTGTTACCTGTGTCTTCTCTGATATGGATAGATCCTCTAACTAACAGATTATGAATGGAGACAAACATAAGCAGATGAAAGTATTAAGTGAGTAAGTCTGTTCATGGAAAACCCATAGTCTATTTTAGAAATACCCTGTGAGTGCAGACAAATGTTAAAATTGGGGGAATAATATTTTAAATCCTTATTATGGATTGAGTATTCTTCCAGAGACTTAGAAAAGGAAGATGAGTAAAATATAATCAGGTAGATTAAATAGTATATGTAATTACATATGTAACCGATTGTGTGTGTATGTATGTGTGTGTGTGTCTGATGGGTAGGTAACTCTGTATTCAATAGCTAATAGGAGAGCTGGTGATTTTTAAGAGAGCAGTGAAGAATTCATCCAGAACTCAACTCAAAAAGGGACAGAAATATTTAAAATAAAAATGAATGAAAACGTTGGAGCAGTGAAGGCCACACTGAAAATTTCACACTGATCTGGCAGGTGTTTCAGGAATTAAAAATGGAGGGAAATGTGTAGAGGCTTAGGTTTGTGTCTTCACAGTTGAAGGAAGGCATTGGTCTCAGCCCAACGCGGCTCACTGAATCCAGTTGAAAACCCGTGAGAATGAACTTTGGCCTAGACATCCTAGCAAAACTGCAGATTACAGAAAATCTTCAAATTCATAGGGAAGTAGACGAACAGCAACGCTAATAGACTCCAGAAGATAACAGGGTATTATCAGTAGAGCTGGGGAAGAAAAAAAGACAGAATAACACTTTAATTTGCCCTTTATTTTAAAAGGTGAATGAATTTTCAACGTTAAGTAAAAGAGATCCTTCCAGAAATCTTCACCTTTTAAAAGAAATATTAAATGGTCAACCTGAATGGGAATAAAAAGAAATCCAGATGGAAGTCAGATAAGTTAGCAGAAAGCTGAGCAGAGTTACATGCATTCATATATGTTTTTAATGTTAAAAATAAAACAGCTAAAGTTCAAGATAACAATAACAAGCTAGAAATTTCCCAGTGCTAATAATATACTATAATGTCTTGTTTTGTTCAAGATTAGAGATACTAAATGACTATGTCTATTGGCAAGATTTATAAATGAGTGTGCTACTTCATGCATGTTAATCTCTAAAGAATAGAAATTCTAACTTTTAAAATATATAGTTGAAAATAAAGAAGAACAATGAAATTTTAAATCAACAGAAAATATAAGAGGAGAAAATTGCAGGCAAAGAATGATAAAGAAAATTTTCCTGTGTTCAGTGTTTCCAGGCTAAATATGCAAGCAATTATAAGTGTAATTAGAACAGTATTACTAATTAGGACCAGATAATATCTGATTGGATTTTTAAAATAGACAATATGTTGTGTTTATAAGAAATGCAATATTGCTTATTAAACAAGAAGATTCAAATAAAGGGTTGGGAAACCCATTATCTGTGCAAACCCTGAACACATAGAGCCACTGTGGCAATAGTAATGTCATCACAATTGAATTTTAGAAAGAGGCATAGTACAGAGAAAGGACTTGAAATGTCTCTGCTCACTAACAGTAAATTTATAATTAAATTGTTAAATATTTATAAAATAGAGATACTGTGCCTGGTTCAATAAAACATATCAACATGGAGAATAATCCAGTCTAAGGCTGTGCATTTAAAAAGAAAAGTAGCAAAATCCTATGTACAGTATTATATAAACTGAAAGCAATCAAATTACTGGTAATACGTCCATGCTTGAGAGTGGTAAACACTAAATTTAATACTGTGGTTATCCTGCAGACAGGGATGCTGATAAAAATTTAATTACAAAAGATTCTAAAATGCACTAATAAAATCTTAGAAATGAATAAAAATGAGAGTCTAATAAAGTGTTTAGAGATAAAATAACAAAATCCATTTTTAAGGCCTGACACTGTGTGTCGGTGTGTATGGCGGATGGCTCTTTGAATCTTCAGCGCACCTTGCCTGAGACCAGGCCATCAACCCGTAATTAGCAGCCCAGGCCACTAGGCAGAGGAGTGAGAAAATCGATCTGCGAACCTCCTTTCTTTAGAGGTTTCAACTCTCAGAGGCAATGACTTGAGCTTTGCCGGGCTTGTTCAGCCCTTTGCTCACCCTCCTTCTGCTCTGATTATTCTCAGCAGCGCGGTCCCATTAGTCACCCCTCTCACGGACCTGCCTGGCAATCACACAAGCCCCCTTTGCATCTGTCAGGCTCTGCCTGAAAAAGTCTGATTTCATGCAAATGTCGCTTCTCATCCTGGAAGACCCGGGGGAAAGGGGTGCTTTCATCAACGCAAGGGCCCCAGGCAGAAAGAGGGGTGGCCCTGGCGTGCTTCCATTGCAGTAGAAGACACAGTTAGTCTTTTACTTTTACCTGCAAAACCTTTCATTGCACTTTTTTTTCCAGTTTAATACCGTCACTTACTTTCTCACATGGTTTATTGTCAGAGCAATGGCAGTTCGACCCAGATGATAACATCAGGAAAGAGCAGAATGGAATGTTAGAGAACGCTCAGACTTGCGTAGCGCATTTCGCTTGAAATCCTGCACTAGTCATTGGACAGTGGGGTTTGGGGAGATGATTTACATCCCCGGCTAACCACTCTTCTGGCCCTCCTGGTCCTGCCCGCGCGAGCTCCGTTCCACCTCCTATGCGCCAGGCAGTCTCTTGTTTACCGGTTTCTGGCCACAAACACTTGCATTCCCTTTTTCAAAATTTATTTAGTTGTTTTTAATGTTAGTTTTATTTTTTTTTAATTTATTTACTTTGTGTGACAGAAACAGAGAGAGACAGACAGACAGGCAGGCAGGCAGGCATGAATGGAGACAGATAAGAAGCATCAATTCTTCATTGTGGTTCCTTAGTTGTTCATTGATTGCTTTCTCATATGTGCCTTGACCAGGGGGCTAAAGCAGAGTGAGTGACCCCTTGCTCAAGCCAACAACCTCTGAGCTCAAGCTAGTGACCATGAGGTCATATCTATCACTCTCAAGCTAATGACCAACACTCAAGCTGGTGACCTCGGGGTTTCGAACTTGGATCCTCTGTGTCCCAGTCCAATGCTCTATCCACTGCACCACTTAATTTTGTTTTTTAAATTACAGTTTACACTCACTATTATTTTGCATTCGTTTCTGGTGTACAGCATAGTGGTTAGGCAATTATATATTTTATAAAGTGTTTCCCCAATATTTCCAGTACCCACCTGGCACGGTACATAGTTATTACCGTGTTATTGACCATACTCCCTAAGCTGTACTTTATATCCTTGGGACTATTTTGTACCTGCCAATTTGTACTTCTCATTTTAAAATGTTTTTTAAAATTATTAATTGATTTGAGAGAGAGAGAGAGAGAGAGAGATGGGGAGGAGAGAAGCATTCATTTGTTGCTCCACTTAGTTGTGCATTCATTGGTCATTCCTTTATGTGCCCTGACCCACAACCTTGGTGTTTCAAGAAGAGGTTCTAACCTACTGAGCTAACCGGCCAGGGCCCAATTTGTACTCTTTTTTTTTTTTAATTTTTTATTTTATTTTTTTCATTTTAGAGAGGAGACACAGAGTGTGTGTGTGTGTGTGTGTGTGTGTGTGTGAGAGAGAGAGAGAGAGAGAGAGAGAGAGAGAGAAAGAGAGAAAGGTGGGAGGAGCAGGAAGCATCAACTCCCATATGTGCCTTGACCAGACCAGTGCAGGATTTTGAACTGGCGAGCTCAGTGTTCCCAGGTCGACAGTCAGGGAACAGTCAGCAATAATTGGCAGATAGGTAAGTGAACAAGTCTTCCGGTGACTCCAACCCCACCCAGCCTTTGAGTCCTCCAGCTGAGGGCACAGGTCTAGGGGAGCAGAAACGACCTCATGTTGTTTCTGCGCTACCACAGACCAGGCCAATTTGTACTCTTAATTAATCCCTTCACCTTTTTCATCCAGTCCCCAAACCCCCTCCCCTCTGGCATACGTCAGTCTGTTCTCTGTCTCTAGGAGTCTGTTTCTGTTTTGCTTGTTAGTTGATTTTATTCGTCAGATTCCATATATAAATGAAATCGCTTGTACTTTTTTCTGACTAGTTTATTTCCCTTATATTAACAAGCTCTAGGTCCGTCCGTGCTGTTGCAAATCATAAGATTTCCTTCTTTCACATGGCTGAGGAATACTCCTTGATACATATGTACCACAACTCTTTTATGCTCTCGTCCATCGGCGGGTCCTTGGGCTGCTTCCAAAGCTTGGCTAGTGTAAAGAACACTAAAGTGTAAAGAACACTAAAGTGAACACGGGGTGCCTGTATTCTTTCACATTAGTGTTCTGTGTTCCTTTGTGTATATTCCCAGAATGTATGTATATCGCTTACATTCTCTTCTATGGTGCTTCTTGCCGCAGTGTTTGTGCACTAACGTTTCAGAGGCCTCCCTGGGCTCCAGTATTGCAGCACCTCAACTCTGTTCAGGGTAACTTGGCTCCATGACACTTTGGAACATGGCGCAATATACTGGCTTCGCTTCATAAAATGTGTGTCATTTATCTGCCCCCTACTAGACAGAGGAGTTTTATCCCCCTCTTTCCCTTTTCTTCAAATTTCTATTGCTACCTAACAGATTGACAACTCTAGTGGTGTGGATTAACCACTTCCTATGCTCCTGGGCCCTAGAAAGTCCTGTAGGGCATAGCAGACATGAGGTCGTTTCTGCTCCCCTGGACCTCTGTCAGCTGGAGGACTCAAAGGCTGGGTGGGGTTGGAGTCACCGGAAGACTTGTTCACTTAACTATCTGCCAATTATTGCTGACTGTTCCCTGAGAACTTAGCTGAGTCTGTCATCCAGTACAACTACGTGAAACTTCTTCATGTAATCTGTGTTCTGTGTAATGGTTATTGAGTTACAGAGATTAGAGTGTCAGGGATAGATAGAAGTGACACTTTTCATAACCTAGCCGAGGTGGTCACATAGTGTCACTGCTTTCCATGACAGCCAACTTGTGAAGACATTGACAAAGATTCCTAGAGGAGGGGACATAAATTTTCCTTTTTGATGAGCATGGAAAGGTTTCCCTTAGAAACCTCTCAGACTGCTAATAGTTTTGCAGCCATTTTGGAAAATAAGATATGGATTTTCTCTTTTAAACTCACTTGGTAGGACATTTGCGATTGCCAGATTCTGTAATTTCAAGTTTCTGATAGCTATTGGAAAAATGGCTCCAATTGCTTAACACATTAAACAATCAGTCGCTAAGTTTAGGTGATGTCTGGTTACTCCCACACCTTACCAATCAGGGCTCTCCCGAGTCCTCATTCACTGTTCGTCTTTATTGCCCCATTTTTCTTGGAGCCCCAGAGAGTTTCTCATCTAAGGACCTCGTTATAACTAAAGGAAATGGGTGTGACCAATAATTTTTAAAGATGCTATAAAAAGAAATGGGGAAATAGACTTTTTCAATAAGTTTTTAATTGTAAAAATACCAACAACAAATGGAAAACCAATGTAGCTGACAGACCAGAGAAGCCCAGTGGGCATATTATATTGGAGAATGAGGAGAACTTGGCCAACCTTCACCCAGAGAATCCCACTGTGAGCAAATTGACTTATTGGCAAGAAGAAAGAGGCAAATTTTGCTTCTGCAATTTTAATGGTTGTATGAAATATAATTGGAGTAAAACCCAAACACAGATTATTCAGGCTAAATTTACACCAGTAAATTCGCACCAGTAAGGAGGGTTAAAATGCACATGTTTGTTTTCCCCCAAATGTCTCACAAACACAGCCCAATGAGGACTTACTTCATATGGCTAGAGAATTAACAGTAGCCTGCTTCGGTAAGCCACAGAGGCAATGGAGCACGCTGTATGGGAAATACTGAGCCGTGTGAATGTGATGCTCCCCACACCAATCCTGGTCTCTGTGTCCTGCTGTAACTGCAAACACGTGAAGGACCACAGACATCAGCAGTGATGTTTGATCTTCTTAATGTTCCTATTAAAGTCACTTTTACTTTTAAGAATTTCTAGATGCTGAATCTGCACACTGCTTGAATTAGTTCATGCATGTGAATTGGAAATGAGCCAGGATGCTCAATTTGCACATTCAAGAGCATCATTCTAGGTTTAGAATTACCTACCTGCCTGGGACCAGTTTACTATTGCTTCTCCCAGATATATTTATTCTACATTTTTTCTAAGAGTGTTGTGTATTTCTTCAAAGTGTTTATCAAAATTTTCCATTGTGTATCTAGGTATTTCCTAATTGGTTCTCCCAAAATACTCACGTGTTAACTTCACCTTGTGATACACATACAACACAGGTACATGTCAGACTATATATGTATAAATACACACACTCTGTATGCACGTATGTGTGTATACACTGAAGTAGTACACAATTGTATTTGTGTTTTTTGTGTATGTTTATGTGCATCTGAAAGAGATAATTAGTGCCATGTCTCATAAAATAATTTTTTAATGTTTTGTTTTGTAGTACATAGAGATCATTCACCATATAAGCATCTGTATTGCCAACAAATTATTTAAGTTTTTATTCCAAGAATATAATATATTCTTTATTGCCTTTTTGAATAAAGACTCCCTTTAAAAAAATGTAATGTCAAAACCCCTATAAATGGGAATAGCATATCATTACCATAGTTTTATAAGAAATTTTAACTTTTGGTGAAAATATTATTGCAAAACATTAAGCTAATTGTCATATAATTGCACTGAGATCCTTTTAATGGGATAGGCTCTCAGATGATTTCACCAAAAATAATTCATTTTGAAAATTCAGAAATTAGCCCTCTGGTACGTTTTAACTTATAGCATCCCAACACATTATTATTCAATGAAATAAAATTCCTAAGTAACAGTTCTAAAGTCTAGATTTTTCAATCAGTCATAAACCAATTTTAACCTATTAAAATAACAAATCACATATTTTTCAAATATATCAAAAGTCATCTTTTATAGTCATGTGTTTTAAAGAGTATATGTACTTATTTTGAAATGCACACATGTATGACTATATATGTATACCAACTTTCAGAATGGTTTGTATAAGGAATATCTAGTTAGGACTAAAGTTGTCTAGTTAGAACTTAAAATACATTACAATTGATATATATATTGGTATAGAATATTTTTAAAAAATATTTAACCCTGAAATGCTTTTAGGCAAATGGAGCTTCTAGAAAGTTCTTAGTCTGCTGAACATCTTCCATTCTCTAGGAATCATTTTAATTTGACATATTTAGAAAGTGTAGTCCTCTGACTGCTACAACATGAACAATGTTATTGAAGAATAAAAATATTCAATAATTATTTTATTGATGTGAAGAAATGAATTATGCATGGTTTCAAAGTATCTGTGAATAATTCTAATTACCTGCTTTTGAAGGATGTGAGACCCACTAAAAGTACATTAACAATTTGATTGAACATCTGTTCTCCAGTAGTAAGTATACAGTGGGCATCAGAACCCAAATTCACTCTGTGTGTGTGTGTGTATGTGCTTATGTGTGTTTCTGATTTTCTATGTAATTATTATAGATTGCGCTTTTGGCTTCTGATGGTTGTAGAGATAATCTTTCAAGGTGATAAAGCCAAATATTTCCAGCTCCAATTTATTATGCATTTTCTAAGAGTCTCTATTCATTCATAGCTATGGAATGCATTTTGAAACATTATCAATGTTGCTGTCATTTCCTGGGATAGGGACTTGCTTATATGTCTCTGCATTCTCTTCAGTGACTAGTGGATCGAAGGGCAATGTTATGTCTGCAACTAGCCAGCTCTTTGACAACAGATGTTTTGAACTCAGCACCCTCATCTCCATCAATACCTGTTGTTAAGCTGCTATTATATATATATACTGTTAGGTCACCATCTACCTATTTAATTGGCCAAACTATTTAACTCAAGAGTTTGAGTGTCAAACTAAAGGAAGAAGGCAAAATCTAACCCAGCAGAAGTTGTAGCCAATTTTCTATCTCTACTTCTTTCCTGTCCCTCTACTACTTGCTTAACTCATCAGCAATTTTGGCTGGAATTTCACTGAAATTGTACCCAGTCTTTTTAATAATGTTTCTTTTCTATCACTTCTTTTCACATTATTTTCTGTGTCATATTCAGGGTATAAGTTTTTATACTTACACTCCTTTCTGAATCTTCCACATTCCACATTAGGCAGCACTGACTGAAAGGAAAGTCTCTTTATATGACTTACAATCATTACAGTTCTCTAATCTACTCATTTCTACCTCTCAGCCTTATTTCTCAACACTTTCTCCCTCAAATTCTATGATCGCATATTATTAAACTCTTTCTGGTGTTCTCAAATTCCCACGCTTTCTTTCTTTTAGGCACTTACCCTTGTTCCTTCTTTCAATGTGAATGCCTAACCTCCCATTCTCCCCTGACTTGGATGTCGAGCTTTGTCATTCAACGTTTGTCTTACGTGAATAGATTTTGAGAGTTTCTGTTGATTTCTTAAGAGTGGTTACCTGTTCTTTCTCTAAGTTCCTACATGCTCTTCATTGATTCCTACTTAAAGCATTTATTTCTCTGTACTGTAATTGACTATTTGTCATTCTCCTTAGGCCGGCTTCATATGCCATCTGGTAGGCCATGTGTCATCAAACAGATTTTTGCAGATGACATGTCATGGCTACTAACACATAGCTAACCCTTAAGTGTTTAAAAATGGTACCTATTAAATTTAGAGAAGAAAGGATATTAGATAAGAGCCTGTGCAAACCATATATTCAGCCAAGTGATAGCTTGTGCATTTGAATGGTATTCAACCTAATAAGTACAATGAATGTATCAGATTCAGATTAGGCTAACTTTTGATATAAGAAAAGCTTACCATTGATTTGTTCTTTGTTCACAGTCCTTGAATTTCCTCATATTTTTTGTCCATTTTCTAAACATAATTTATTGAAAAGAAGACTTCTCAGTTTTTAGCATGCCAGCATGATAGAATTAGAGTGGGACATAATGTATATTATTCTAGAAGGAGTCTTTGCTTCTTGACTCTGAAAACAATAAAGATCTAATATACTTGTCTAGAATAAAGCTACAGATATATTCTTCTCATAATTGGTCCAAAAAAACAAATTAGTTTCTATGGAGAAGGAATAGTGCTAGGAGAAAAAAGAGAGAAAGAATGAGAGTATGAAATCAAGAGTATTCATAGAGGCTGTCCAAAGTTTACTCTGTGACTTGGAATAAAACCTGAAGAAACAACTGAGAAATGTTTTCCTACATCTTAAAGGCTATGAGACACAAGTAATACAATGCTCTCGCTCTCTCACTCTCTCTCTCTCTTTCTCTCTCTCTCTCTCTGTGTGACAGAGACAGAGGAAGAGAGACAGATAGAGAGGCAGACAGACAGGAAGAGAGGGAGATGAGAAGCATCAATCATCAGTTTTTCATTGCGAGACCTTAGTTGTTCATTGATTGCTTTCTCATATGTGCCTTGATGTGGGGGAGGGCTAAAGCACAGTGAGTGACTCCATCCTCAAGCCAGTGACTCCACACTCAAGGCAGATGAGCCCGCACTCAAGCTGGTGACCTCGGGGTTTGGAACCTGGGTCCTCTGTGTTCCAGTTTGACACCTTATCCACTGTGCCACTGCCTGTTCAGGCTATACTCTCTCTTTGGTGAAGAAATATACTTGAGAACCTTACTCTAATAATTCAACAGTAATGCTTCAGTAACAAAAATCTATTCCTAGTTAGGGTGGGCATCTCATCCATGCCAGATAATGTAGACATAATATATATTTTATCTATAATTTTCACAACTATTTGCAAATTAGGAATCATATTTCTTTTCCATTTGGGAGTCTGTGACTAAGTTTAAATAAGTCCCAAAACCTAATACAATATTTTTTTCTTTTAATTAAAAATAATAATAAAAAAAATTTTAAAAGTCTTGCTCAGATAGCTCAATTGGTTAGAACAGTGGTTCTCAAAGTATGCGTCAGGAAGCACTGGTGTGCCCTGGAAGATTTTCAGGTGCATACTATGGTATTCCAGAGATATATGTGCCTGTAGGTGACAAAGAAACCAACAGGGTTTTTGGAGTTTAGATTTTCGGGGGACAGAGGTGTGGGGAATTGGCTATAAGCAGACAGTCTGCCCAACCCCCACCTCACTTGCATGATTAGGTTGCAAAAGTCTGTTAAGCTGTGGTGCTGGATCATTTACACTGCCCCCTAAGTTCCCCAGAAAGACTGGAGGCAAGTTTCTTCTATCCTTTGCTTGGTGTAAAGTTAAGATGTTATGTGTGATGGGGGTTTTCTGCACTCAACACAATTAAGAGTAAAAAGAGGAATTCTTCAATGTATTGATGAGGAAATGAGAGTTTGCCTTTCAAATATATGCCCAAACATTGAAGAAATTGCTAGGACACATCAGGCTCATGTTTCTCATAAACACAAGAATGAAAAAACTTAACACATTTGTGCCAGGACCTGCCAAATTTAATAAATCTTATTAAGAATGTATCTATCTATCTATCTATATATAAAGATAACTTTCTTGTCATTTTTTAAAATTTTTAACCCATTTTTTACAAATTCTAAAAAGCATAACTCAAACACTGTAACATAAAAATGTTTTTTAATGTCAAAATAAATTTAATTTTGTCATACTTATTTTGTTTACCATAAAAGCATGCTTGGACTTTATAGTTTTTCTTTAATATCTGACTTAATTATTATAACATATTTCTCAGAAATTTGTATATAATGTGCCTACAATTATTTGTAGGATTTTAAATGCACTCCGATTTCAAAAAGTTTGGGAACCACTGGGTTAGAGCATCATCCAGAAAACAGAGGTTGCTAGTTCGATACCTGGTCAGAGCATATAGAGAAACAGATGGATGTTCCTGTCATGTGCTTTCTCTCTCTCCCACCCCTTCCTCTCTAAAAAAAAGTAAGTCCCAAAATTCTGAGGTGGGACCTGGATATGGGCCCTACCGCTGCACACTGTGTCCTACTTGACTGTCCAAGTTACAAGATTACAAGATCATTACACACAGACACACACACACACACACACAGAACTTTAAGTGCTAAAATATTAGAGGCATTAATTATATAATAAATATATACCTTCAAGAATATCTGTTTACATCAACCAATGTCCAGTTGAAAATGAAACAAATATGTTTTTATTAACATTAAATGCTTTGATAATCCAATTAAGTACTTGACCAAATTTGATAAGCTATTAGTTATTTTTTAATATGAGAAAAGAGGTGTTTGACTATTCAATAATTTTATTGATATTTCTGCTCAAGATCATCAATGTATTTATATCTAACTGTTTTCTATATTTACTGGAGATTTATTTAATGAAATAGGTCTAAATTACTACTTGCTTGGCAAAATAGGGTCAAATTTAATTATAGTCTTTCATGATTAGACTTTAAATAAGCAATCATTGGGCTGTTCTCAAAATTATTTAAATCAGAAAAATTTAGTCTCAGGCATACATTTGTGTGACTATGTTTAAGTAATTTAAATCTTTTGGTCTCATTTTCCATTTCTCAAAATGGAAAACTCTTAAGTGTTTAAGTAAATCATGGGTTACCCATACATTAACATACTAAGCATATTTTGTAATGATGCTAATAAATAGTATAGACATTTATAAGTATATAACACTACTCTTAAAATAATATATATATATGCATACATTGATTAAAATAACATTAGAAAATATTTATTATGTCCTGTATGATCTGCTTATAGACAATTATTTTCTTTTTGCTATCCTTTATATATTCAATGTGAAATTTTTAGTAAATATTCTATTTATGGTTTAGGAAAATACTTCATTAGTTTAATTAAAAATTAAATGAAAGATTTTCAATTAAGATTTGAGAGAGCTTGAGGGCATGATAAGGAAAATTTATTGTTGCATGATTCTAATAATCATAAAAATTAATATTAACACAGTTTTTAAGAATTATAGAAAAATATATTTACCCATCTTATAATCATTGTACTTTTCTGAAATTACGAGCTATCTCATGGATGATTTGGCCCAAAGTTAAAACTCTTAGTCTTTAGGCTTTAAAACAGTAATGAGTATCAAGAAGGTCAGAGGAAGTCAAGATGATCTTTTAATGAAAGTAATTAAAAACCCAGTTAATGAGCAGATTTCTATTACAAGAACAAGGGGAAAAGATTATATCACTCCTATTTCTTCTTCACTCTCTCTTTGAAGCAGAAAAAAAGAGTTGGGAAATGTATTACTTATCACCCCAAATCACTAAAATATAGCTTCTCCACTGCTCAGGGAAGAGGAGATGGGTGAAATGTAATAGTTGTGTACAAATTGCTGGATTTTTCTATAATTAATAACATTTTCTGCATAAAGAGAATTATAAGTAAAACAGGCTTTTAATTTCATTTTAAATGTTTTAATTATAAAACATTTCAAATAAAAAAAGCCATACTAGTGATGACCAATAATAAAATGTCATTCAAGTCACATATAAAATTTCCAAGTTTTTAATAGTTACATTTTAAACAGTAAAAACAATTTATGTGAAATTATTTTAATACACAATGTTTTATTAAATTCAGTGTATTAAAATGTAGTTTTGACATGTAATCAATGTAAAATGATTGAGACATTTTACATTTGTTTGGGTTTTCTGGGGATATTTTTAGTACTAAGTCTTTGAAATTTGATGTACATTTTATATATCAAACTCATCTGACCTTGGACTAGTCACATTTTTTTGTACACAGTAGCAACCTGTGGCTCATGACTACCATATTTGCACAGAATAATAATGTAATTCACAGCCATGAAATATTTAAATTATTTTAATTATTTAAATATGTGGAAAGCATTGTGGCAAAATATGAACACATTTGAGGTAAAAATGAAGCTCTCCGCCTGGTTCTGGCAGAAACAAGTTGCATGTTAAACTGTCTCCCTCAAGGCAATCCGCACCTTGCCATTCATGCAGGCTCTCATTCTTGTTCTATTTAGGGGTTTTTGTTGCTTGTTTGTTTGAAATGATATTGGCATTATTGTTTTTGTGGCTGTTTAAGCCGGAATGATTTCAACTACAGTAACTAGAAAGCTGAACTCTCATTCACTGTATCAATAAAGGGTACCTACCCTGCCCTGAAAATGTTGCTCACTTAGCTTGACGTCATCAGGTAGAGCAAATTTAAGTAGGTTCAGTCTGCAGTTTACTTGTGGGATCATGGCCACAGGGTGTATTCTACTTTGAATTCTAAAATGTCAACTCAAGTCTACAGCTTGATTGGTAGCAGCTGTGCCTACATTTCCTACTGAGGTCTGACAATTGAGAAAAGATAACTTCCTGGGACATTCCCTGGTGGAGGGCAAGAACTCTTCCATAACACTGTAGAATGCTGTCTGTCCCATATTATCAGTGAGGATGTGTTCATATCCTCTCTCTGCATGCATCATTGCCAAGGAGAAAGATTTTACCCTTAATCCAATGAAGCCCTTTTAGAGACTGGGTTATTTATGAAACTGGGTCACTGTTAATTGGGAGGCTGATGAGAGTAGTTCTGAAAAATTCTATAATAGCACCTTCATACTGATGAGAGTCTGGACTTTCTACTTGCCAACCACCCCCACCAAAACAACCGTCACACCTATTCTCTGGTTATCAAAACACCAACAAAAATAAGCATCGTTTTCAACCAACTCTCAGAAAAGACAGCACCAATTCCCTGTGAATCTCTTCTATAATTTTAAAGTAATTGGTATTCTAGATAATCATAGCAATTGAACATTCTTGGTTGTCACATGCAATTAGGTTAAAAGAAAAAAGACGATTAAAGCAATGGCGACTACACTGCGGTCTTCTGTAATTTAATTTACCTTTGGAGTCCTTGTGTCTGCACCTGTGCACTCCCACTCATGCCTTTCTTTATTCGGTTTCCATTCCCATTTCCATCCCTGTTCTCTGCTATCAGAATTCTAAGTGTACTTTGAGATCCAGGTAGAATGGAAGCTCTTCTAGAACATTTTTTCAGTTGTAAACAATGGTATCTTCCTCACAGAACACATTATTAATACCTCTTTTATGGCTGTTCTTACATAATTTTAGGCAGAATGCAAATTTGGGCACTTGAACTAGCTTTTTTTCTCTACTAGAAAAATCATCTCTTCTTTCAAGGTGTTGTCTGTGAATTGTTCATCTTTCCATATGTCTACTTGAACATGGTAAAATTTTATTAAGGAGCTTCTGAATAAATAAGGTCCAGGGTGAAGATGTCATGATCAGTGCAAATATCTGTCCCCTCTTTCTATCTCAGATAAATGAGACATGATCAAGTTAAAATAAAATCATGGTGACCCGACAAGGATTGAGAGTTATGGTGGCACTTGAATCTGGTCATGTTTTCTGTGGATTATTTTTAAAAATCACTGAAAGTTCTGAGGTTGTAGGAAATGCATAGGTCTGGTGGTACACACAACTCAGAGCCAGTTTTAAGAAGGCTTGTGTCTGATTTCTATAATTGATCCTAATTGATTAATGAGTTGGTTTGATTTGGGAACCAGTGATGAAGACCCAATAACTAATCACTTGACAACCCGGCTTTAAAATCAAGATTTGCCTGACCTGTGGTGGCGCAGTGGATAAAGCGTCGACCTGGGAACACTGAGGTCGCCAGTTCAAAACCCTGCTCTGGTCTGGTCAAGGCACATATGGGAGTTGATGCTTCCAGCTCCTCCCCCCTTCCTCTCTTTCTCTATCTCTCTCTCTCTCTCACTCTGTGTCTCCTCTCTAAAATGAATAAATAAAAAAAAAAAATTAAAAAATAAATAAATAAAAAAAATAAAATCAAGATTTATCACACTGTTCAAAATGGCCACCAGTATGTGAGGTAAGGAAAGAAAAGAGTAATGTGTTACTTCCTATTTTTAATTCAACAGCTTTCAAAATGGACGTAGGAAATGGCATTATACATTCTCTGTTATCGGGCTTTCTATCCTCTGCTAGTCCGATTTACATAAAATATTTGATTGATTAAGGTTGTGATGGAAAACCTTTTTGTTTTGTGTTTATTAAAGCAATCGTCTAAGCTTGTTCTCTGGTTAGAGAAGTTACACAATAGTACATTGAAACATCACTGTCAAAGTTGTTATTCCATCAAGTGATCATTATATATAATACAAAATCACAGAAAATGAAATTTAGGCAATGCAGTTAAAAATACAGTGTGTCCGTAAAGTCACGGTGCACTGTATGTGTCATACTTTGAAAAAATAAATATGGCATGCCTTTTCACAGTAATGACTGGTCTTTGAACAAACAAATGAACCAATTCAGAGAGCGCTCCCTATTGGTCACCAGCCTGGATCTTTCCTTTTGGCCTGGACCTCACACAGGCACGATATACTATAGCTTCTCTAAGAGTTAGAGAATGACTATGGCGTGCTTCTATCCAAACCACACTTTCTCTGTTCCTTTGCATTCATAGCTCTCCCAGCCCTACTGATGTCAAAAACCACCCGTTCCCCCGCCCCCAGTCTGTAATTAGCCTGCGCATTTGGATACTTGATTGACATTTTTTCCAGTGGCTAGGACTACCACAAACTCACCACAATTAGGGGAAAAGCTTCCCTTCAGTACCCTGCCTGGAAACAATACAGTGAGAACAGTTGGCTTAGTAAAGATACAGTATCTTTGTGCAAATCAGATAAAAGACTCCCCTTTATTCAGGTAAACTTAGTCCTGCCCTGACGCCTTCTTCGCCCATTGCCAAAGGCCTTACATGCTAAACAATCTATACCCAGGTGTGTGGCAAGTCCTTGAGCCTTGTCTCTGTTCTTCTCCTTGCTTTACAATGCTAGCTTTTCATTTCAGTAAAGATAACTTTTGTAGAAGAAATTACTTCATTAGCACTGTCATGTCTTAGGACAGTTGTTGCTCATAGATGCACATTTTGATTTCTTTTTTCTAAACCATCTTCTCCAAATTTGATTTCCACATATTCTCCTTTCTAGGCTATATTCTACGATCTACAAAGTTTTTATGATTGAATTCGTATATGCCCCATTCATTGGTTAGCCAAAATATTTTCTATTAATGTCTTAAGAAAAAAGAAATATAAAAACATTTACCAAAATTCTCTTGGTTTTCTTCTACTTGGTGATTTTCTTTTCTCTATTTTTTTTTCACAGCGAGCATATATAAATGAAGGCACGCATTTGCAAAAACAAGTTTAGTTTTTAGAAACAAATGATTGTTCTTTTTGAGTGCCTACTGCTGCTTTACGCTCTGAATAAGAGTTTCTGGTTAGTTTGGATTGTTTTCTTTTTCTTTTTAATTGTGAGACTCCATGATTTAGAGGTGGAAGTACAATCATTAAATGACAGCTATGCTCCCAGGTCAACTCTGTTGGGACACAGAACAAAGTATGGTTTAAGGGAAACATAGAAGAGGAGGCATGGAATTCAGTTATTATTTCCTATTGATAGGAAAGGGGGAAGTCGCCAGAGTGGACAAGAGGACCCAGCTTCTTATATTCTGTGAAGGAGCCCCTTCCCTCTACAGAACCTGTCTCATCACCGTGGTGTTTGCTAGGCCACTTCCAGCTAGCTGTAACCTAGGATTTCAACATTTAGTTTTAAGATCTCCCTGTGTCTCTGTCTCTCATTCTGCCTAACTTCTCCTAAAATGTTGAAAACTCCCCAACAGTCATCTTTATAGGCTAATATCGGTGGGATGTTTTTATAAGAATATATTTTCAATTCAGAAGCCAAGTAGTTAGTGTTTCCCTAATACCAAAAACCAAAACAGTCAATTAAGAATTAAGAAAGGAGGAAGAGGTGGAGGAAGCAGAGGAGGAAGAGGATGGGCAGAGGGAGGGGAAAGGATTTGGTTTGGACTTTTGCAGAGGATATATATCTGCTGAGGACCTTTGTCCATTATCTGAAGTAACACTCTGGGGTTATATTGGAAAAAGTTAAATAATTCTGTTTCTTACAGCATTTTGTTGGGAAAAAAAAGTAACTCACTTTGTCCCTAAAACTAGACTGCATACCTTTCCTGCAATAAATCTTAAAAACTGAAGATACCAAAAGAGTAAAACAAGAATCCTTAGAGGTCGGTTCCATTCTTAAGAAGAGCCAGATTTGGGCAGCCAGTTCTAATGAATGCTTTTCATGATTAATTTAATGTAGGGTGCGTTGCTTCATCTGAATCCTCTATTACACTTAATACTGCGTGGCCCTGATATCCTGATTTTAGAGTCCCTCTCCTTTGCTGAATAATAGGGTGACTAGGATTTCTGGAGGGCTTGATAAAATAGTGGAGAAACAGCTATGCAAATGCACCAATTCTGTTAAACACAAGGAATGTCGAATGCTGAATGCTGTGGCTGAGGAATGAACAGGGCAGCTTGGGAGTCCAGAGAATGAAAGTTACAGTTCTTCCCTTAATTCTACTTAAGAACTTCCATGTGTGTATGTGTGTGTGTGTGTGTGTGGCGGGGGGGGGGTTAGACACACGAAAGCACTATCAACCTCTGCATCTTTGGTGCTGAGATTATAGACTGTAATGCCTTTATTTCTTTGTGTCTTCATCCAAAGGTTTGTGGCTAATTTGTATGCCTGACTGAGAGGCAGTGAGAGCTTGTACAAGCAGGCAGCGGATAAAAGCTCGCTCTTGCAAAAAAAAACAAAAAACAAAACAAATCAACCCAATACATTGCTAAAGTGAAAGAAAGAAAGAAATGAAGAAAACTGAGCCCTACAGTAGGCACAAAGGCTTAGCTCTGCAAGAATGTTAAACCCTATTTTATTTCTCTGCCACTGAATTTGAAATGAGATTTGAGGACTGTAAGTGTTAAGAGAAGTGAAGCAATTTCAAGTGACAGAGTTCAAAGGAGGTGGTTATGCATTTCTAAATGGGTATCGAATCTCCTTTAGAGATATTTTGCAATTGGAAATAAAGAGTTCAGTCGAGACCATCACCTAACTTTTTGGAGAAAATGGCCTATGCAAATGGACCATATCTTTTACTGAAAGCCACGGTCATAGTAATTCCAGGCTTCATTCATTTGACATTCCACAAATATTTATTGAATGCCTATGGTGTGCTAGGAGCTAGGAAAACCAAGCATAATATTTCAAAAGACTGTGTGTAGTTTATACCCCAAAATGGTATTTGATACTAAATGTTTTTTTAACTGTAGGATAGAGTTTTAAAAACTAAAAAAGAAATGTTGACTCTGACTATAATTTAGAAAAAAAAAACTCAGATAAAGTAATAGCCATAATTCTTCATAAGCAACCATTTATTACATAATTTATATTTATTGATAAAAAAGTACCTAAAGGGAAATATGGATTTTTGTATTGGGTTTTAGGGAGTTTTTTTTGCAGACAATCCAGAAGAGATGCTGTCAAATATGGCTCGATGAACTATTTAATAAAAAATGTAAGCTGTTTATACAAAAAATATTCGATGGCTATGGAAGTTAACGTACAAAATTAACCTGGCCCTGGCCAGTTGGCTCAGTGGTAGAGCACCAGCCTATCATGTGGAAGTCCCAGGTTTGATTCCTGATCAGGGCACACAGGAGAAGCAACCATCTGCTTCTCCACCTCTCCCCCTCTCACTTCTCTCTTTCTCGCTCTCTTCCCCTCCCACAGCCATGGTTGCATTGGTTGGAGCACGTCAGTCTTGGGCATTGAAAATGGCTCCATGGAACCTCTGTCTCGGGCACTAAAAATAGCTCAGTTGAGAGCATGGCCCTGGACAGGCAGAGCATCAGCCCCAGACGGGGTTGCCAGTTGGATCCTGGTCAAGGCGCATGTGGGAGTCTGTCTCTCTATCTCCTCTCCTCTCAACTTGGAAAAGAAGGGGAAGAAAGAATTAACCTCAGACTAAGTTTATTGTCCAAAAAACTTCTTTTTACCAGCTTGAGTTGTCCACTAAATTTTTCTTTCATTTCACTTGCAAAATTTTATAGAGGAAAGACAGAGTGAGCATTATTATCAATATTTTATATAAATCCTGAGTTTGCTATGGTAGGCCATTTCATTAATTGTTTCCTACTTTTTGTGTGCATTGAACTTAGCGTGCCTTTGATGACAGTTCTAGAATTAGTACCTCTAAGGATCCAGGAAGGTCAGTGTAAAGAAAATCTAGCAACATTCAGTTAACATATCTATAGCCTAAAAAACGCTGTGTCAGAGGTGAGGAGTCGAGGCTACATTTCAAGCTACCTTCACAGCGTAAATTAAGGATAAGAGATGATTTCGCTTAAAAAGAAAGAGTGAGCTTTGAACCAAATGGACTCCGTTTAAATTCCTGGTGATACTCTCACCAGCTTTAAATCATTATAGGATTCATGTTGGTAGCTAAAATATGAGACTTTCTTTTCTCATATGCAGTGCCAATATTAATGACATACTACCTAGCTTCCTGAACTATTGTGAGTTCACCATGTTTGCCATGCCAAAGGCTATGAAATGTATTGTGATATATACATGGATTTCTGATTCTTTATTTACTGCTGCTAAATTTACTATTTGATTGAAAATCTTTATATTCTACAACTATTTCTAGCATCACTAATGGTACTTATAGCTAATATTTCTCTAATAGTCAAAATGTTTAACATGTGCTTTTAGATGTTTTTTATCTAACATCTAAACACAGAATTTCTTATTTCAGAGTGAATGTTCCACTATGCACACAGTCAGACACCTGGATTTCAGCCCAAAACTATGCTGCCACCTTGATTAGCATCAGATCTGGGACTTAAATTCAGACCTGATGGACACTTACTGGCCTGTGACACAGCATAGATATTAAACACTCTAAGTATACTCTCAATAAAATTGAGACCGTATAGTATTTTTACCATATGCATGTCATAACTACCACATGAGCTAAAATTTATGCAATTAGCTATCACCAGGACCCTTGATGTAACATCTCCTTATCCCTCAGAATTTAATTTAATTTAATTACAAGTGTCCGTTTGCCAAGATTGGCAGGAAACATCATAGTAGTTATTTTGTGGTCCCTTCTACCTTCCATGTGTAGTCTCTAGACACTGAGTCATTCACCATTCTCGGCTCAAGCCCAAATTCTCTACCGCAAATGAGTACCCTTTCTATTGACATAACTCTCTCTTTTCCAGAAAGATCCCAGGGACTCCAGGTCTCTAAAAGTTAATGTGAAATTCCACAGGCATTTATTCAACACCAATAACGCGTGCGCATGTGCGCGCACACACACACACACACACACACACACACACACACACACACACACACCCTTACCCACCATGAATTTACAGTCCTACAACTCGGAACTACAAAACCCCATTCTCAGAAAGTGCTTCTCTCCCTTCAATGCCTAAAGATCACAGCCTCCATCCTTCCTTTCTTCCCCCTTTAATCTTTCTTTGGGTTTATTGTTGAGGCCACAGATGGAGGGACCTGTGGGCCAGACACAGCATGGCGCCTCGTTTTTTTAGAGTCACAAAATGTTGGCTCATGCTGTGATTAAAAATAATAATGTGTTCCCGATCATTAAAGGGCAGAAAATGTCACAATTTCACATTTCTTTTCGGAAAAAAAATATGAGTTCTAGTGTCACAAGGCTGCTCTTCTGGTGAGGCAACAAGTGACTGAAGCTGAGTAATTTCTTCCACCTTCCACCTATAAAAAGCCCGCCATTGTCCTCTTGACACTGAGGCTGTGGCTCAGTACCTCTCTAGCGCCCTAGTTTCCCCAGTACATTTCTTAGAATTCTTTATGGCTCCTTTAACTCATTTGAGTTACTGGTCTACCCCCAGAGATTTTATTGTGAATACTGAGACTTACAAAAATAAAGCACTATAACACTATCTCTTATTCCTTTATGATATTCATCTCAGAATATATGTTTATAATTGTTATTCTCTCCTTCCAGATTATAGCTTTCAAACATTGAGATTCTGCCTTATTTTACTCACTGTTTTGCTTCTGGAATGGTGACTGTGTTATAGGGATTTCTCAGTAGCTATTTGAATGAGGAAGTGCAGGAATGAATAAATAAATGAACTAAAACCCAGTAACTCTTCTTAGGACATAAGGACACAAATTGTTGATGTCATTTGGCTCTTCAGTGTCGAAGAAATCAACATAATATTTAAAATCAAGTTATCCTACACCCCAAAATAAAATGCAATGAGTAACCCTGCCTTACATGCTACATTGAGGCTGTTTATTAATTTTGTTATCAGTATTGTTATTTAGATTTTTCTATTAACACAATTAACATTTATTAATCAGATATCTGTGTTGAATGAGCAATAATAAGCTTCCCAGAATTAAAGACTAATATAAAGTTAATAATAAAATTTAATCTTCTGTTTTCCCTTAAAATACTTGGACCGTAGAGTGGAGAAGCACTGTGATGTTCAAACTAGTCTCCTCAGTCAGATCTCATCCCCATGCACCTGTCATCGTATAGCACCTCTCTTTGTTTATAGGAATCTATCTAGTATTTGAAAATACAGTTTATTTATTTTTAGTTATATGGTGCTTGCCACCCTAGCATCTATTTCTCATAGTGAGAGGCAAGCAGAAAAGGTGGGAGTTGAAAAATTATGCCCTCTGAACTATTCATTTGCAAGCATTCTTTCTAGGAGAATGGACCTAAAACTGGGATGTTAACTAAAAGCCTAAGTGACCACAGACTGTCACTTCAGTTGTCTGAGCCCAGTCTTTCATTTGTAAAATGTAAAAGCAGAATTTTTTTAAAAAAATTTAAGTTGTTGGGCTTGACCAGGCAGTGACACAGTGAATAGTGTTGGACTGGGATGCAGAAGACCCAGGTTTAAAACCCTGAGTTTGCCGGCATGAGTGTGGTGTCGTTGGCTTGAGTGTGGGATCATAGACATAACCCAACTGTCTCTGACTTGAGCTGAAATGTCGCTGGCTTGAGCAAGGGTTTATTTGCTCTGCTGGAGGCCTCCTATCAAGGCACATATGAGAAAGAAATCAATGAAAAACTAAGGTGCTGCAATGAAGAATTGATGCTTCTCATCTCTCTTCCTTCCTGTATGTCTGTCCCTATCTGTCACTCTCTCTGGCTCTGTCACCAAAAAAAATAATAATAATAAAATAAAGAAATTAAGTTGTTGGCATACAATCTTATAGTGGTTATATTAGTTTTAGTTGTCCAATATAGTGACTTGTAATGACTCAACATTTTTATACCTTACAATGTGATCAACACACTAGATCTAACAATCATCTGTCACTGTGACTCATCACAGTATTATAGGCTCTATTCCCTTCCCCTTTATACCAATACCTCCTCCCTTTTGTTAACAATTTCTTTGGCTTCTGTTTCTATGTGTCTCTTGTTGTTTTGTTTGTTTGTGTTGTTTTGATTTTAGAATCCACATATAAGTGAAACCATGCTGTATTAGTCTTTCTCTGCCTGGTTTATTTCACTTAGCACAATACCTTTCAAATCCATGTGTTAATGTAGGCAAGTAGCTAGATATTAATAGGGAAAGAAAGCTAAAGTAGTTGAACATTATATTTATAATATTGTATCTATTTGTTTCTTATTCTTTATCCTATAAAAGCTTCCTGCCTTCCAGTCTATATAGAAGTGCTTTAGATCCATGGGGAAGGAGGCTGCCCACTTCAAGGAGTGTTAAATTAATTTTGTTTATGTCACCAAAATTGTCTTTTTGACTCGCTTTTAAACAATAATAATGTGCTGCAAGAAAAATCATTTTTAGTGAAAATTTACATGCTCTCTCAAACATAGGTGCTTTGGGCTTTTGAGAAATGGTTTTATACTTTTAGCTCCATAAAAGTTGGTTTCATGCCAGCTTTGGAATATAATAAAAATGTGCCACTGTACTTGATATTGATGAGCCTTAATACCTGCTCTTAAAGAGCTCATAACCTGAAGATACACAATATAAACATAAATGACCACCCATAATACATATAACATGAGAGATGTTTTGCAGCTCAAAATAAAGGATTGGCCTGACCAGTGCTGGTGCAGTGGATCAGGATTTGATCTGGAATGCTCAGTTCACCGGTTCAAAACCCTGGTCTTGCCCAGTCAAGGCACATATGAGAAGCAACTAGTATGAGTTGATGCTTCCCACTCTTCTCCCTCCCTCTCTCTCTCTCTCTCTCTCAAATCAATCAAAAAAAAAGAAAAGATTGTTGGGAACACCACAGCAATCCTGATTAATACTACCTAAAGGTTTGGAGAACTTTTAGAGAAAATAACAGTCCCAGTGATAAACACATAGGTATATAACAAGCACCCTCAAATATGCAAATATACATATGTATATGGCATTTATAATTACCGCATGTCATGGTGAAACACAATATATATGTAAATGCCACATTTATTTTCACTATCTATGGCTGCACACTGTTGCTATGACAACATAGATTAATTAAGGGCCTTTCTGTTATAAATATTCTCAGGGCATGGATGCACTAGTCATTCTCTACCTGTACATGTTATTTTGAAAAATAAAGATCATATCATGGGCTGAATTATGTGTACCGTCCTCTTCATCCTCATTTCCAAGTAAGATATCCTTCAGTTTGAAGACACCCGTCTTTCCTGGGCATCATCTTCCTTTGCATAGTATACAAAGGGACGGACCCACTAGGACAAAGAATAAACAGAGGGACAAATGACATATTCTTTACTCCTTTTTCTTAAAGCAAATCTTATGCTTATTATCACATCATTGAAGGAACATAGAAATGTTCATTTTATTCCTCTCTGTGGCTATAATTGTTTGTGTTAACTAAAGAAGGAAGAATTGAGGTAATTGCTGGCCAGGGAAACAGTGTTTCTAACGTTAATATTGCCACCATCTTCCTCCATGGATTGTAAATCTCCGTTAAGATTAGGTTGGACTTTGATTTTTTTTTTTTTTTTTTTTTTTTTTTTTTTTTTACAGGGACAGAGAGAGAGAGTCAGAGAGAAGGATAGACAGAAAGGAATGGAGAGATGAGAAGCATCAATCATTAGTTTTTCGTTGCCATTGCGACACTATAGTTGTTCATTGATTGCTTTCTCACATGTGCCTTGACCACAGGCCTTCAGCAGACCAAACAACCCCTTGCTGGAGCCAGCGACCTTGGGTCCAAGCTGATGAGCTTTTGCTCAAGCCAGATGGGCCCGTGCTCAAGCTGGCGATCTCCCGGTCTCGAACCTGGTTCTTCCGCATCCCAGTCCGACGCTCTATCCACTGTGCCACCGCCTGGTCAGGCTGGACTTTGAAATTTGAGAGACTTTCCTCTAGTGCATCATTCACAGGGTATACCAGTCTGTCATAGCCCTAGACATGTACTGAAATGTCATCTTACTGAAAATTATTGAAAAAGCTTAACAATCAATTCTGGGGAGTGCCTCCTCATTGAACGATCTAGAGTAGGACAATTTCGTAATGAATACTGTACTTTCAAAGAACATTTTGAAGCAACATTGTGCCCACAGAGGTAGCTGCATCTTCTATGAGCACCCGATCATTCCCCAAGCCCAGCACGCTCAATTACAAGCAGGAGTACAAACTCTCTCCTCCGTACAACCCTGTATGCACTCATGCACAAACAAATTTCTCTTGGGATGTAAAAGCAAATTATTTTTTATTAGAAAATGAATCTGATTTATTCCCGAGTCTGACCCTGCAGCCTATCATCAGGTCCATTTGTTACCAAACAAGAATTCACCCTGCTGGGTTTCTGTTGGAGCTACTACTTGGTAACATGTGCTGTGTGATTAGGTCTTCAAAGAGCGTGTGTGCTTTTCTTAGTCTGGGTTATCTTGAAAGCAGAGCGTGAGATGTAGATTTGGACACAGGTAGTTTATTCAAAGGGAATCCGAGAATGCCGGCAGAGAGGTAGAATAGTAAAAGAGAGACAGAAAGGTAAGAATGGGTGGATACTGAACTAGTTAAGGCAGTGGGTTTGTGGAACTCAGTCCACTGGGGCTTCCTTAACATAGACATACAGACTGCATGGTGTGAACTTGCCCTTTCAACATATAGGAAGAGGTAGTGCATACCTTTAGATTCCTGTCCCTGTTAGTTGAGCATGACATCTACTGGTGGCTTTCCATGTTTTCATTGAAAGCAAGAGGCAGAAACACCTGAAAGAGACAGAGACCCCTGCACGTGCGGACTTGGGCTGCGTGTAGGGAGCCGCCACTTTGAGTGCGTTAAAGTTGGCAAAGGGAGGGGGCACTGCCCACGTTGGAGCACGAATGTCCTATACTATTGTAAGTCACCAACTAGAGCTCACTCGGTGTCAACCAGCTTCTTAAACAGAGCGGTATCGTTTTCTGATGATGAAGAGAGCAGATGTAACTGGAGTGTGCTGGGAGTTTCTAGAAGTGTGCACCACACAAATCAGCTTAATTACTCTGGTAAAAGCTCTTCGGCCTGGTAATAGATAGCCAGGCTGTGAATTCTCACAGAATAGCATAACAGGCCATTAGCAAGTGTCTCCTACGGATCGCTCCTACAGCTTCAGTGCCCCATCCCACTCATATGTCCTCCTCTAGGGATATCAAGCTATTTATGATTCTCTGAACATATAAACCCTGAACATATCGTACTGTTCGAAAATGTTCTTTTTCTCGAAAAGACCTTCTCTGGAGAGTCTTATGGGAAAAGAAAATGACATGATTTTCAAGACCCAATTCAAGCGTCACCTCTACTCAAAGCATCTAGTAACCCAGGGTGAATCTCTCTCTCACACACACACACACATTCGACACCGTCATGGGAAGAGGTACATGGATTTGCAGTATCTGAAGGTTATTAAAATACATATTAAAGTGTATATCTCCTCTGAGCTCTTAAGAGCTACTGGAATACTTTGAATTCTATATGCCATCTGTCTGACACGGTGCTTTATACATAGTAAGCAATTGACACCAAACGAATGGCTGAAAAATACAGTCGTTTAAGATGCTGTGACTTCTTATGTAATCTGTCAGGCTCCAATCGCTCTTTGCATTGTAGACTCTACTGCGGAGATGTGTGTTTGCTCTAGTTTGTTTTTCCAGGGCGTATCACCATACTTCTTTTAAAACAATGTCAAAACTTTAAGACATCAATAAGGATGCAGAGAGTCACTTCTGTAAGTTTGACCTCTGTTAACATACACGTCTGAAAAGTGTTCTTCTATAATAGCTTTCTTCAGGGAGCTCTGTTCAGGTTCATGGAATGCTCAATGAGCATTGCTCCACATCTTTGAAATTCTTTGATCTTTGGAAGTCCTTCTCAGAATATGAACAAGCACAAGAACAAAAAGAAACAGAGACTGAGTTACAATTCATGCATCTGCTGTTCATATTTGAGTGCTTTTTAAAAAAAATAATCTTTTTTTTACTTTCTGACACCTTGAGGATACATTAATACAGAGCATTGATACATTTACATAAAGGGCAATCAGATTGGGCTAATTAGGATCCTATTAGGATAAAGGACTGGTTTAATCAATGGTAATAGTGGTAATTGACTAGCCTCACTTATTAAATAAAAAAAAAGCCCCCTTCACCAGTCTGATGTAAACACTCTAATATGCCCTGATAGCTCTTTGCTGAATCTCATTGGTATCATTGGCAAACAGAGGCTATTATATTAATTATCTACAATGTAGCATTGAAATGCAATTGTGTTGTTAGAGGAACAGGACCAGGAGTTAGTGCCAAATGTAGATCTAGGTCACAGAACATGGAGATATGTGTCCATCAACATATTGAACTTCAGCATCTTTACCTGAGCAATATGAAGAATGAAAGACAGCCTGACCAGGCAGTGGCTCAGTAGATAAAGCGTCGGACTGAGACATGGAGGACCCAGGTTCGAAACCTCAAGGTCACTAGCTTGAGCATGGGCTCATCTGGTTTGAGTAAGGCTCACCAGCTTGAGCCCAAGGTTGCTGGCTTGAGCAAGGGGTCATTCTGTCTGCTGTTGTCCCCCAGTCAAGGCACATATGAGAAAGCAATCAATAAACAACTATGGTGCCACAACAATGAATTGATGCTTCTTATCTCTCTCCCTTCCTGTCTGTCTGTCCATGTCTCTCTTTCTGTCTCTCCCTTTCCCTAAAAAATTAAAATGAAAGAGAAATTAATTAGATATGTGGTGAGGTTGTCCCTAAGCTCTTCTTAGTAGTTCCAGAAAAGTAGCCTGTAACCTGAATTGCAATGAGTGATTCACTCCTGCCTGCAATCTTCTGTCAGCTCAGGTTACCAGCAAACATAAATATGAAATTGACCACATTTGGAGAGAGATCAGTATGGATTTTTCTGGTAAATTACCTTGAAATGCCAACATATGGAAATGCATTGTATATAGAGAAGCCTCATAATAATCCTCTTGGTTCTGATATGTTCCCCCTTCTTGATGCTCTTCCCTTATTTTCTTAGATCTTCACTTTTTCTGTATTTCTTTCTTATGAGGAGAAATTTGGTTCTTCTCAGATTCAGCTGTTCTTCTCTCTGCTGCACACCCCAGCCAGCACCACTAAGGTCTGGAAACTGGCAGAGAGACGAAGAATTCTATCTCCTTGGTATTTTCTGAAGGGGGGAAAGCAGTTATTCTTTGCTTTATTTTATTAACTTATACACATCTGCATGCACACACACACACACACACACACAACTTGGCAACCCATGTAGAGAAATCTACACATCCTATAAAGTTCCCAGATGAATTGCTTGCTCACTGACTGGCCATAAAAAATATTCCAAACAGAAATAGTCTCTACTGGCAGAATTAAAACTCAAATACTATTAATGCTGGGTCTCAGAATAGAGAAGAATTTTTCAGATTGTTATGTATCTTCTCTACTAGATTTTATATACATTTAAATATCCCAGGAAGGCTAAGAGTAGGTTACTATTCTTTTTAAGAACTATAAATCTTTTCTTTTGTAGTTTCTGAAATGAGTTTTATATGGCTGTGGTCCAAGTCTGTTTTAGTAGAGGTAAGACCAATTATGGAGACTTCAAATAGAGCTCTTCCTTATATTAGAATAGTAATAAGGAGAAAGTTAGTCCCTAATAAATACTAAATATATGTGAGGTGTAAATGATCATGGTTCATAGGATAATGTGATGTACTGAAGAGAAAATTACATTAGCCTTTGAAGTAAAATAGGAAGTCTCAGCATTGTGTTACCTATTGCTCTGTGGCCTTGTTTAAATTGTTTTACCTATTGAACCTGGAGATAATACTTATTTCACACAACTGTGCAAGGCAGAAATCAGAAACATTTTTAAAAAACTGACCCAAATGGATGATATAGCTTCATAAATATCTTATAACAGATATTCAAAATATATTAATCCCCCTCCTATTTTCAAAAGGTTTGCTTTTAAAATTCCAAAGGGTAGAAATCTTATTGTAATGCTAGTAAAATAGTACATTTATCTTCCTCACTGGACTGCATTTTCATGCTAACTGCTTTATGTGGAAAGGACAAAATGAAGGCTAGTTCACTTCAGAAACTGCAGTCTATTATTTTGAGTCTTTTGGGCAAAAAGAGTTTGAGTTCCCTGAGGAAGACATGACTTTTGGAAATAAAGACTAGTCATGGGGGTTGCCATGTCTGTAGAACTGACAGGTGATCTAGCTGGGTCCTACAAATATAAAGTCTAAAGCAATAAAGCTCATCTAAGAGGAAAGTTCTAGAAATATCTGGAACAACATAAGACCCTTTTGAAAATAAAGTGTAGCCTCCCAAGCTCATGATAGTAACTCTCACCGCATCACCTCTCTTCAAATCTTCTATATATTTAAATAAATAAAAAAGAAACCCACCTCTTGATCTCATCTCATCTCTCCCAGTGACATTTAGTGTCAAGAATGCTTTATAAATACAGCAGATTTATTGAAAATGGATTTGAATGCCGATTGTGTACTTGCTAGCTTTCTCGCTTGGAGTGAAAATCTTCGAGACCCAACCTTTTTCTAGGTTAAAAGGTGTTCATGACCCGTACTTTGCAGGAATGGTGGTGTAATTATGTTATGTAAATTGCCTAACAATACCAAGGAATTCAAGTGGTCTGTGAACGTTAGTCAACCTTCTTGTCACTTAGGCAGTTTGGAAAAGGCTTGACTTTGTAAACAAAGGCCGTAGCAAAAGTGACATTTCAGGACCAGCCTAGAAATAGCATCTCCCTTTTAAATCAAGATAAACGATAACAGACTTTGGTTGTTTTATTGGCTCTCCCAGTGCACCTAGCAAATACTTCTGAGTCAACAATTGAACAGGGGTATGCCATTGGATGGTAAAGGATAAAAATAAATGCATGCACTGCTCTGTGTCCCTCCCCGCTGAGGACAAATGATTTTCCTGGACAATGTGAGTCCAATATCCAATATAAAGTTAAATCAACTTGCTCAGGTCACACTGATGGAATAGAGTGCCATTGTCACCTGTCTTTAGAAGGAACTTAAATGCAATGCCAATGAAACTGAATCTAACAGCTAATGGATGAGCACTTATAGGACTGTTCTTACTTTTTAACCCTTGCTTAACATGGCTTTTTAAAAAAAATTGTGATTAATATTTTAACAGAAAAATAATGATTAACATTGAAAAAATAAGCATTCAAAATATATATACCTTCATATAAATATGTAGAGTTGTTATTTATAATGAAATATTAGAAGAAACATAAATATGCTAATAATGAAGGAACAGTTATCAGTCTTGACCCATCTACTTAATTGAATTTGATGCATGCGTTAAGAATGCTAGCAATCAAGTACCTCTAGCCACACTGGAAATACGTAAGAGAAAATACTAAATAAAAAAGTCACGTTCAAAATCGTTTTCCTCATACGCACAGACAGGTGAAAGAAAAAACAAAACAGAAAAGCTGGAAGCTAATATGTGAAATTAAAAATAGCTCTGTTAGAATGATTGCTGTTTTCTTAATGTCATTATTATGCTATCCTGCCTTTATGCTTCAGGATTAAAAATTACTGTCACCGTCAACCCTCAAAAAAGAAAGGACAACTCTTCTCTAAAACTAATTACCACTGTGTAAATGTATGTGTTTTACAAGGGTATTTATCACAGTGGTTTTCTTTTTTCTTTTTTTTTTTTTTGTAGTAATAAAAAATTGGGAACACCTTAAATGCCCAACAATATCTTACTAGTTTAACAGGTTAATACATATTCAATACTAGCAGTCCTAGGCAGAACTTCTGTTGCATGTTTTCAAAGACTCCATAATTACATTTGGAAAGGTGAGGAGAATGTAAAGGCTGAAGTAGGATTACAGAACACCTCTTATATGTACAGATGATGAACAATTACTGGAAGTATATCACATCTACCAAAGTATTAGCAAAACTTATCTGTGAACAGTTTATATTCTTTATTCATTTCCACATTTAGCTTTCTTTACAATAAGAATTTTAATCCCACTTAAAATAATAGTAGGAGAAAGCACACTCTAAAGAGCTTACACACTTCCATAATAGGTTTCTTAGGTTAGGGCAATGCCAGTTACAATACATTCCCAGCCCTCTGACTCATAATTCTTTTAAAATCCATTCAATATCTCCTCATATTGTGGCAGGCATATAATGGATGCCAAGAATCATTCATATCCTTTCAGCTGGTTCTTAAGTAACTCCTGGGAAGAAATGCTCAGTCTCTTAAAAATAGCTTCCCTATGTCTTTGTAAAATTATTTTGATGATTTTATAAGTGATCGCAACCCATTCATTGGTCTGAATTCTTCCCGTCTTCAGTCTAATGTGTCCAAGTTCATCCCAAGGAGAGGCCACTCCCTGTACCGAAGGATGCATCAACTGACTCCTTCACCGCTACTTGGGACTCCATGTCCACAGCTCTGTGATGTGGCATTTCATCCAAATAAAGAGGTGGAGGAGCCCTAAACACAACTTCTCTTTCCACAACCACCAATCAGTTCCAGCTACTAAAATTGCTGCAATCGCACAAAAAGGTGTGAACACTTGGAAAAAAATCTCATTCTCTCCTTCCCTCTTTCTTCTTTCTCTTCTCACACACAACACCAGACATAAATGATCCCACATGTTTTTAAACTAATTAGAAATACTTAAATAATGAATTACACAGACAATATAGTAATGCATAACTATCAAAGTAAAAATAATATTACCATAGAATACTTGGAGGGAGAATTATGTTTCCAAACTTTTCAGGGGGGAAGTTATTAGCACAATTTTTTTTTTTAGTAACTTAGCACATGTATCAGTTCAAAATCATCCCAAAGGAAGAAAAAAATATTACAGAATATTTATTTCTAAGATTATTCATCACAGCAATGATTATGAAAACCAAAATTTAGATACGATATAAAAACCCATCAATAAAAGATTGGTTTAAATTATATGTTTATGTGATGTATCACTAAGCAACCATTAAAATGACAGTTTGGAAAGATATTTAAAGACATAAAAAACAATCTCCACAGTGTATTGTAGATTAAAAATAACTTGATGGATAAAATATTTTCAATAGCTATATAAAAATCTATATAATAATTAAGAATGGTGATGATATTTAAGATGTATTATGTGTGTTAGCTCACTTAATTCCCACAGAAAATATATAAACTCTTACCCTTTCTGTTATACAGATCTGACTACTGTAGATAAGAGAACAAATGTTATACAATTAGTCACTAGGTTCCTTATAAAAAATTAAAGAGGAGGCCCTGGCCAGTTGTTCAGTCAATTAGGGTATTGTTCCAAAACCCCAAAGTTGCAAGTTTGATCCCAGTCAAGGCATATACAGGAAGCGACCTATGATTTCACAACTAAGTAGAAAAAATAAGTGCTTCTCTATCTCTCTCTGTATGTCTGCGTGTGTGTCTCCCCCCTTCCTCTCTCTGTATCTCTATAATCAATAAATAAATCTTAAAATGTTAAAGAGGATTAACCCATGTCAATGATTTTTTTTTTTCAATGAGAGGTGGGGAGGCAGAGAGACAGACTCCTGCATATGCCCCAACCAGGATCCACCAGGTAAGCCCACTAGAGGGGGATGCTCTGCTCATCTGGGGCATTCTGTTGCTCAGCAACTGAGCTCTTCTTAGCACCTGAGGCAGAGGCCATGGAGCCATCCTCGGCACCAAGGGCCAACTTGCTCCAATCGAGCCTTGGCAGCAGGAGGGGAAGAGAGAGAAAGCAGGGAGAGGGAGAAGGGTGGAGAAGCAGATGGGCGCTTCTCTTGTGTGCCCTGACTGGGAATCAAACCCAGAATATTCACCCCATGCCAATGTTCTTCCACTGAGCCAGCCAGCCAGGGCCTCAATGAATATTCAAGGTGGTGGTAATAGTGGTCTATATATGTTAGAGAGAGAGAGAGACAGTTTATGTAAGATGTGTCAGGATTTGATCTTTTTTTATTACATTGAATTTCTCTCAAAATTTGGTTTGCTGTTCATAGTTGTTACTTTATAGAGCTCTTAAATAGAAAAAAGGTAGAAAAACTAAAGTGAAAATTGACAGTCCAAGAAACAGCCTCTGTTTTCAATTAATATTACAGTAGATTTTTAATTGAACGATAATGACTGTGTTACCATTACAAACTCAAATGCAAGCAGGGTCAAGCAGTTCCATACAAGAGTGAGGAGGGCTGGTTGGGGATTGTCATAAACTAGAGAGCATATGAAGGAGGGAGCGATTAGCATATGGTTGAAGAACTTGACATCTAATTATTTGTTAACCTGTCTCTCCACTTGCTAGGGACATATGGCTTTGGTTGAGCAAAACAAGATGCTTATGTAATTTTGTATTCTGGTATGCACATTTGTAAACTCGGACAGTAGTAGTACCTACCTTTCAGGGCCGTGATTCATTCATTCAGTATCTGTGTATAAATTCTCCATTCTACCAGACCCTATGCCAAGGGTCGCACATACAGCAATGATCAAAGAGGCAAAATCCTAGCTCTCTGCAGTTTATCTTCAAGTGAGAATGAAGTCACTAATACATTATTTTAATCATAATATATCTATTAGTTATTGAAAAAAAAGCCTATGCAAGCATAAAATGCGTAGGGATTTACTCTTTTATGGGCTTGTTGGGGTAGAAATGGATGGATCTTTGCATTGATTGTAGGCCATAATTTATACAGGCTGTTCTGTCCATGGAGGAAGACATGGAGGGAAGAAGCCAGCGAAGGGAGGGGTCAGCTGTGAGCAGATCAGACGGGAAGACATTGCAGGTTAGGGCATCCACAGCAACTCTTCAGTTGCCATGGGCTTAGGGTGTTGAAAAACAGCATGGAATTCAGAGCCTGTAGAACAGAGGGGGTGATAAGAGTTGTCGGAGAAATAAAATGATCACACAGGCCTTTTAAAATCTTGCAATAGCTTTGCTCTTTACTCTGTAAAAGTTGGGAAGTTATTGAGCTGATGAATAATGTCATGTGCCTTGCAATGTCATTGAGTCACCATGTCTATGGTAACTCTGATGGGAAAGACCAGGCTGCATTTGCTCGTTGCTTGAGCCAAAGTAATAAAGGAGCAGGAGAGGAGAAGGGGTGAGTTTCAGGATATATATATATTTGAAGGTGAAACTAACTGGGTTTACCCTCATGGGATGGGTTGAGTTGAAGGTGAAACAAAGATTTTTGGTCAAGGAAACTTCCTGGAGTAGATATTTACTGAGTTAGGAAAGACAGGGGGAGAAGAAGAATTGGAGCTTCAGAAATTAGGGACTCCCATGTAGGGTTTGACATAAGGTGCAAGTCAACCACTTAAAACAGCGCCTGGCAGATAGCAGTGAGTAATAAAGGTTGGCTATAATTATCACTATCTACATTTCTATTATTGTATTAATTCAGGAACATTGCTGTACCAGCTTTTGCTTTTTAAATAAGAGCTATAATTTTTGTTTCATAATAAAATATCTTGGTTTTAAATGTCAAAAACCATAAACCTCTTGTTTTAGCTGCAGCTAAAATAGAACTTGTTGGGTCCCCATTGCTGATGTCTCACCAAGGCACCTGTTAGGTCTCAGCTTTGCTTCCCTAAGTCTTTCCCTGAAGCCGTGAAAACTTGCTCAGTTCTTGACCAGGTAAAACCTGAAAAGAAAGGAAATTTATTTCCCCAAAGGTGTATCTCAACCAATGAGGTCCACCCTTTGGTTTCAACCCAGCTTTGACAGTTTCATGTGAAGGCAACATCATGACTGCTCCCCTGAAGTTCTTGAGGACACTCAGCAAGAATAAATCCAGGTGTTCAAAGAGGCTAACAGCTTATTAACTTTACTATAATATATACTTTATGAGCTTTGCCTCTGTCCTTGTCTGACTCCGCAGCCTCCGTCTGGGTTTCGGTGGTCACCTCTAAAATGAAAACCTAGCTGAACCCAAGTTCCTGTCTTGGGCTTTGCTTTCAATAGACTCCATACCTGGAACATCAGTTAATAAAAGAAAAATCATCTGAAAGCTGAAAATACACATCATGCCACCAGCCTGCTACCAATACTCATGCCATTATGTATGCAACTATTCCATTATTCCCTTATTCTACTGTTCCGTACTCTACTTGACTTACTGTGCCTCTTAAGGCAGAGAACAATCCCTACTTTTATCAGGAGGGCTTCCATGACCATAAAGCATTTTTAATGCCCTATCCTTTGAATAGATACAAGAAGCACTAGGGAATAAAGATGTACACACAAATTTGGTTCTAGTTCACATCTCCAGAAGAAAAAGCAAGGTATTATTAAATGAGTATCTTCTTATGTGCAAGGCATCAGGTTAGGCCTTAGATTTCACTGACTATTCATCATAATTGACCTTAGGAGAAGGCAAGCCTTATATTTCAGACAATAAACAAGAACATAAGCAATGTTAACTGTCCGATATCCCAGGGCAAGTTTATAACAAACCCAAGATATAAAAGATGATGTCTGACATCTTAGCCTATACTCTTTGAGTTCCTAAGTCTAGAGACTCTATGATATTTAATTATTATCTTAGAATTTCTTGCTTTGATCAAATGTCTATTAATTTAAGTAAGCCTATAGGGAGGGATTCAGAGTTTTATGGGCTAAGAAAAATATTAGGCCTGACCTGTTGTGGTACAGTAGATCAAGTGTCGACCTGGAATGCTGAGCTTGCCAGTTCAAAACCCTGGGCTGCCTGGTCAAGGCACATATGGGAGTTGATGCTTCCTGCTCCTCCCCCTTCTCTCTTTCTCTCTATCTCTCTCTTTCTCTCTATCTCTATCTCTCCTCTATACAATGAATAAATAAAAATTAATAAAAAATAAAAATATTAGAAGTTACTATTAAAATTAAATTTTATCTCTGGTGGCAAAAATAAAATGATGGAGAGAGAAAGAAGATGGAAAGTAGGTGAAGATATTGTAAGTGTAAGCATGGCTAATGTTTGAAGTTTTGTCTTATAAAGGGCTTAGAATATTTTAAGAGAAATGTTTTTAACTGAAAAATTAGAATGTTTTTCTCAAGGCATGTAGCAATTTGCCTACAAGGGAGAAAGCAGAGTCGAGGGAGGTAGAAGAGGGGAAAGGGGGATAAATGGTGATAGAAGGAGCCTTGACTTGGGGTGGTGAACACACAATACAACATACAGATGATGTGTTACAGAACTGTATACCTGAAACCCATATAATTTTATTAATCAGTGTCAACTCAATAAATTGATTTGAAAATTATAAAAATTAATTTGAATCTATTCAACCTGGTTCAAACTTTTTATCAATTTAAAGTTACCCTTTTCTGCATATATATGTGTAAGTTTACAGGAAATGCATGTTTGAATGGATTTAGAAAGTATTGGGCATTTCTCTGTGGGGTAATGTTATATTTTAAACATTGAATATTTTTAATCACTCTAAATTCAAACACTAAGCTATCCATTTTCTAACAGATTTCATTCAGTTTTAGTAGTTTCCAATTGAATCCCCATTAAATACAATCATTCTATTAATTTAATTAATTCTCATATCTATAAAAAGCCTTCATTAATTTGTCATTCAAAAACTTTTGATTAAATTACTTTGTTGCTAATTCCTCTGCATAAATTTTAAGCAGCTTCTAGTTTATTCTACCACTACGCCTAAAATAATATCCCATACCGAGTATCAAGGCTCTCTCTGCCTTCAATTGAGCTGAGAGGGGAACACATCTATCTCACTGGAATCAGTAGGACAAAGCAGAGCACAGTCCCCATAAAAGCCAACACTTGTGTGATAAGCACCACTGCTGGTTTGTAGTTGCTAACCCTGTGAAAAATAACTCTAGTTCAGCAAGACTCGGTGTTCCTGTGTAATTCTGCCCGTTTCAGCACCTGTTACAAACACTTGTCTTTAGACTTAGCCATTGACCATCTCTACTAAACTTTTCAGAAATGAGCAGCAGCACCAAGTCATAGAGAAGAGCATCAGACTGCCTTGCTTTAAATCCTGCCTCTGCCGGTTCTTCACCTTGGGGTTGGGGAGGGCAAATGACCGAACCCATTGATGGCCTGGGTTTCTCCTGCAGTAATAATACTGTCTACCACTTTGAATTGTAGGCCAGATTAAAACATTTAGAGGACTGTCTGGCCGACAGAGCTTTCTCACTTTTTGCTGCTTTTTGCACTGTGATTTATGGTTATAAAGCTAACATGTATTAAACATTAGCCATGTGACAGGCTATTATTTTGTGGTTTATGCCATGGTGTCAATCATTACATACAAAAGCCTTGTAAGGCTGGTCCTATATTTTTCTTCTTCTTTGGTTTGCAGGTAAACCTATGCTCAGAGGATCAGTTATTAAAGTCCCTAATGCGATTTAGAGATTGAGATAGATTCGAGTCAGGCACATTTAAATCAAAACTGAGCCTGCCTGACCAGGCAGTGGTGCAGTGGATGGAGTATTGGACTGGGACACGGACGACCCAGGTTTGAAACCCTGAGGTCACCGGTTTGAGCGTGGGCTCACCAGCTTGAGCATGGGGTTGCTGGCTTGTGGGTGGGATCATAGATATGACCCCATGGTCACTGGCTTGAGCCCAAGGTCGCTGGCTTGAGCAAGGGGTCACTCAGTTTGCTGTAGCCCCGGTCAAGGTACATATGAGAAAGCAAACAATGAACAACTAAGATGCCACAGCACAAATTGATGCTTCTCTTCTCTCTCTCTCTTCCTATCTGTCTATCCCTATCTGTACCTCTCTCTGACTCTCTCTTTCTCTCAAAAAAATAAAACCCACAAAAATCTGAGCCTGATTCTACAGTGATATGCTGCCTTCCATCCACCATTGGAATGTTTTTCAATGTCATATTTTTTTGTAAAACTTTGCTATTGTTCTAACTTGTTCCTGAAACACCCCCACCAAAAAAAAATTAATAGAAGATATAGATGTATATTATAACTAGAGATAGATATGGTAGGGCTAGAAGTGGACTTTGTCCTTGTTCTTACTAGAATTAGGAAATAATGGTTTTGGAAGAAGGGTAAGCAGGCCTCATAGAATTCTCTTCATTATATGTTGGGCAGACAACATGGTTTGCTAACTTTCCTTCAACAAAGTCACCAGGAAGATCCAGAATGGATACTTAAAGTATGGCCAAATTGAGATTGGAGAAAATATAGACAATTGGACAAAAAGACACAGGGACCGGCTAACATTTCTGTGCACAGTTCTGAATGTACTGAGCACACTAGCTGATTACTCACAGGTGTCTCTGCCTCCACCCCTGAGTCAAATACATTTGTAAGTGAGAGACAACAGTTGAGGCCAAAGGAGAAAAAGAGATAGAATAAAACATTGTAGCAAGTTTGTCTGGAACAGGAATAACAGGGATTATTAATAAGCGTTCAAAGGCCTTTGCAAAGGTGGGGTTAGGACCGAGTTGGCAAAGTACAGAAAATAAATGTCTAGGAATAAGACTGCTAATAGGATGTGGAGGCAGGTACCGGGCCCTTGGTGGGATGGATAGAAAAAGTTAATGAGCTGGAAATCAAGGGAGAGAAGCCCTGGGATTGGGCCTCATGGCCCTGGTGGTCCTCTGGCTCTCCATTGTCTGTTTTTAGGCAAGAATATGATGGGGAGATATGTCTTAGCATCTTCTAATGAAAATCAATGTAACCATGGGGAAATCAAGGCAGCTCTCTTGGCTCAACAAACTTTAATTGACAGCAGGTGAAATATGTCCCCTATAGTAAGTACTTAATGGGCTACTCAAGGGAAGGCTCTTGGATGGACCCATTGATAGGTTTCTGCCATTATTAAGTAGACTTGGCGAAGGATGGACATGTTTGGTCCCTACCTTCACAAAAGCCTCTAGGTCTATTTTCTCACAGTATATGTGGGTAAATGGGTACCTTTGACAACTTTT